>CM045986.1:32575899-33825899 GCA_025175895.1 Wurfbainia villosa
TCGTGTGCTGAAATCCCTCTGTGAATTAGACAGGGGCTTGGGCTGGTGAATTGAGGAAGGAAGGGAATGGTGGCTGCCGAGGGGTTTAGGGCAGGTAAGTGGGATCTAATTACCTCTTAGCACATATCAATTTCTGTGTGTGATTTTCGTTGGGTATCAACGTAAATTATGGTAGATGGTTATAGTTGTTGGTTGTTGTTTACTGATTTACCATTACTAGAAGGAGTTCTATATTTGATAGAAATCTGATTGATGTATTTATGTGGATCGTTGATGTTGGATGTGCAGAGCGGATTGTCTTTTGTATCAAGAAGCTTGATGATTTTTGAAGGGGGTGGTTCTTCCAGATATGCTATGAGAATTGATGCAATGTAAGACATTGGATTCGAGGTAGGGATCTTCCATGCGAAGACCATCAACATGAGCTACATAGCAAGTGGGTAATTCCTACCCTAGTCAGGTAGTTTTAATGCATACAGATTTAGATGCATGATCATCTTAGATGATCATGTTACCTTGACCCTGCTCTTATTATCTTATGCTTGAACTTATCGTTGGATGTATTTATGCTCAATTGTTGATATCACATATTCCCTATCATGATTTAGGAGTTAAAGATGTGATGTAAATTGGCATAGATGTTTAGTAGGGTGTAAATGTTAGTACGGGTGATGACCCAATTTATTAATTGGAAAAAAGGTCATCTATGGGTAGGTAATGCCCTAAATGTAGGATTTATTTCCAATACCCGTATGTTGCATACTTGTTACCAACCAGGTGTTGTGTAATGGTTAAGTGAAGGGTGATTAGTGTGTCGCTACGGACCGGTGGTCCCGACTTGATATGATTTAGTCGGGTATGACTCTCTATAGGATAGAGAGTGCATCGATCAGTTGAGTATGACTCTCTATTGGATAGAGAGTTACGATCAGTCGAGTATGACTCTCTACAGGATAGAGAGAGCGTTGATCAGTTGAGTACGACTCTCTAATAGAGAGAGAGATATGATCAGTCGAGTACGACTCTCTACAGGATAGAGAGTGTGTCGATCAGTTGAGTACAACTCTCTATTGGATATAGAGTTATGATCAGGTGAGTACGGCTCTCTACAGGATAGAGAGTCCCCCGATCAGTCGAGTATGACTCTCTATAGGATAGAGAGTGTATTGATCAGATGGGTACAACTCTTTATTGAATAGAGAGTCTGTGGTAGATGGTTGTACATGTGACAGCATACTCATATCATTTGCATGCATTCTGACGACGTAGTCTCCCTTGGGGTTGAGAGAGTCGTCAGTCATCTTGCCTCCCAGAGCACTCCCCGAGGAGTAACTGGTGTGAGGGCAGAGCATCTGTTGTGCCGCACTCTATCACTATAGACGGTGGTAGTTGGAGTTGCATTCAGTTGTCCTTGGTGCATGGTACTCGACCACTCATTGGTAGTGTTAGTCGGAGTGGCCAACAGCAGGTACCTCCGTTGTGTAGCGAGCTCTTTACGCTCATATGCTACTTGATCATACTGCCCACTCGGCCACTCTATAGCAGTAGTTGGTGTGAGTTGGGACAGTTGTCATGTCGTGCCACCTAGGCCACACTGGAGTCGTGGTAGCGAGTAGGGGTGAGCAGGCATGACCACGCATGCTGCATTGTCATATCTTATGGCGCTTTGCATATGACCATATATATATACATATATGCATGTATATATATATATATGGATGGTTGTGATTAATATATATATAGATGCAGTCTATATATATATGTTTATTGTGATGTTGCATTTGATTGTACTATGCTTGCTGCATTTGGTTGTACATCATATTCATGCATGCTTCTTGCATTTGTTATACGGTTGTGTCGTATACTTGTATATGTGTTGGACATACCATTAGATACCTTGACCTGTAGCATGAGTAGATTATGAGTTGGTATTACTCTTCCTGTTATATATATGTTGGATATATATTCAGGTTGGATCAGAGTAGCATAGCAGACTTCAGGTATGTCTATATTTTACGTTGTTCATTCAGTTAGACGATATATGCTTTTATTTATATACTATGTTAATATACCTGTTGTACCTTTAGATTATGTTATTGAAATACATGTGATATTACATATATACATGCTTTTCTATTACCCGCTGAGTTTTACTCACCACCACCACGGACCCTGGGTATTTTTGTCGCCCAGGTAATAGGTAGAAGTCTTCGTGATGACTTGGAGCATTGTTGGCTGACATCTCATCTCACCTCTGAGGCTCCCGTGTTTGTTTTGGGCTTTCCGTTCATTGTATTATGTATTTGGTGCTTTCGTGATGTACTATGTTGTTGATTCGGATTTTGTCGAGGTACCTTATTGTTGTGATGTGTTAGTCTTACCGGTATGCATGTGTGTAGCTTGTTGTATTATGTTTCCGCTATGCTTTGAGTAGTTGTTGTATTTACTTTATATGTTATGTTGTTATTGTGGGCCTACGGGCCTTTTATTAACCCGAAATGTTGCCACGTACAGGGGAGATGTCGTTCGTTTGATTTTCAACTCGGCATGCTCTCGGGGCGTGACAACTTTAGTGGTATCAGAGCCCTAGGTTCTGCGATGCCATACAATGTTGTTTTTGAGTCGAGTCTTGGATTCTCAGGAGTCGATTTATTCGATTTTGGTTTTTTCGAAATGAGATGGATAGTGGCCTAGCTCCAAGCAGCACGAGG
The DNA here is from genome assembly GCA_025175895.1 of Wurfbainia villosa. Taxonomy (NCBI): domain Eukaryota; kingdom Viridiplantae; phylum Streptophyta; class Magnoliopsida; order Zingiberales; family Zingiberaceae; genus Wurfbainia; species Wurfbainia villosa. Next base: position 32,578,611 of record CM045986.1, read on the forward strand.
TAAGAATTCCTGAAAAACTTATGGTTTAGTAGATATTTATCTAAACTTGATCAGTAGGTGTATACCGTAGAGTTATGACACCTGTGTAGACTTGTAGTAGGGGTCGTCCATCGAGGTGGCCAACTGGAGTTATCTTTAGGGTTTATACTCCCGGTTTTAGTTGACTATGCTTTTAATGTTAATAACAGGGAATAACCTATACTATACTGGTTATTATTCATAATCGTGGTATTAGTTGACCACGGGAACGACCTGTTAAGTTTGTGAGTCTTGAACCTGTGTTGAAAAGGTGATTTACCTTTGAGAGCCGACTAATACTGAGTCGGAAAATAGGGGTCAAGTCGTCACATTTCTAGTTGAAATCAGAGATTTCAGTCTTAGAGATTTTCACTAACGGTGCTAGTCAGATCATTACCTGTTGGGTAATGGACAAGGCAAGTAGACTATTGTTGATGCAGATAGCGGAAGGCTAGTTTACGGTGTTTCATAGGGATTTTGATCCCTGAGTTTGTTCATACTGGGTTGTATAACTTTGAGGGTACTTTTGAGTACTTAACTTGTGTTATACAGAGAAGGTAGAGTTATTTGCATATCATTATCAGGATCAAGCCGGTATTTGGTGGTAAATGCAAAAAATAATCTTCGAAAAATAATATATCACTTGATCATGGTCTAGTGATGTAGAAAGAGAGTATTTCCCCGTGTCACTTTTAGTGACACATAGTAAGGAATTCTTGAGCTTCAAGAAAAGGGTGATCGGTTAGTAATAGTGTACTGTGCAGAGTCGTGAGACTTGTAGAGGTTATGATCACTTAATAGCTCAAGAAGATGAATGAATGATTTAAGTCACCCACGATTGTTGGCTTACTTTTAGAGTAAGATCACTGGATCTTCTAGCAGATCATGCCGGAAGACATTTGATTGAATCAGGAGTTTAGGAATGACTCCGTACACGTGATTAGGAGATGAAGATCGATAAACAGATATTGCAAGTCAGATGTTGGATTAAAAAGCCTCTGAATGTTGGGAAAAAGGAGCAAGATCAGAGTCATAGGCTTTGAGCTATTTTCTGATTATTGAAGACCAACCGCAAATCATCAGGATGTTCTCATGGATATCAGCAAAATCAGAACAAAGACTTCGAAGGGATTGTGTGCGTGCAGTGCAGATCTCGAAGACACGCGAAGTCAGATTTTTTTGTTGGATCAGTTCATTTGTTGCTATTGTAAACAACCAGTACAATTGAGGAGGTATACTCTGAAGGCTTAGTTGAAGACTATTGATGGTATTCCGGGAGGATGATACTCCATCTCGACAGCAGAGATTGGCACAGAAGATTGGGTTATCTCATCAGCAGCAACCTACTACCTCAGGCGTGGTTGGAGTTTCATGATACTTCCCTTCAAGGGAAGTGATTTACGCAGCAGTATCAGGAGAAGACATCGTAGAAGACTCATGCAGACAACAACAGTTACCTCCAGATGTGGATTGACTTTGTACAGAGGATAGAGTATACGACAATGGTCGTATCTATTCGATAATCTTCAGTTGCAGCTCGTAGGATTAAGTGATGGGATCAGATGATCTAGGAAAAATCCCCGAGGCATTCGTCGCAGAAATGTAATCGCTTTGTCGCGAATTGTTGGATCTGATCTGGTTCTCTTCGGAGAAAGGCCGAGACCTGCGGGGAGCCTTTTGGATCGGATCGACAGATATTTGATTGTTCAGGGTATTACTCTAGTTTACCCTCTGGGTTAATATATTGAGAGATACTTGTATTTTACAGGTATCCTTGTCTAGAACATTCCTAGTTTGGATTAGAAGGATTCCTATACATTGAGTGGTGGGTCGGTGGTATCTCTACCGTCAGGTGAGATGTGGACCAATAATTAAGAAGTCAAGGGAGGCCCTTAGACTTTGATAGACATACTTTTACTGTAGACATATCCTTACGGATGGTCAAATTGTTGGAAGTATGGTACGATATGTCTCTCGGATGTGCGTATAATCTGACAGTATTCGGATGTAATTTTGGATGAACTCCTAGGCTTGCTGCTGCATAGGCAAGTGGAGTAGGCGATCGAAATGATTGCGGAAATAGTTCTGATATCGAAATCATAGACCGGGTGATAGTTTTGTTAGTATCAGTGTTGCTAAATACTATAGAAATTGGAAGAATGTAAGTTGTAATTATAGGAGAAGTTGGAAGGGATATTTATCTATCCCAATGTCCCTCCTTGTGAAGATTCATAACTCTTTGTTGAAAGAGGAATGCAATAATTTTTGAAAGTAAATATCCTTCGTTGAGGATAGATGATTTTTTTTAGCTCAGCTAAGGACACCTGTGTATACTCTAGGGTTGATTTACGACTGGAGTATTGATGTTGTGGTGACATGGTGTCATACAATTATCATTGTCGTTGTGATGATTGAAATATCATCAGTGTGTAGAGACGACAATTTCATACTTAGTATGAATTGTATGGGTTTTGATTAAGTTGTTAGACTAATTAACGATTTAGTCACCACTGGATTTGAGAATCGTGTATCCTGGACACGATTGGATCAGTTTATGGTTGTTGGAGTTGCGTAACTTGACCACTGTTGATTGTGGTAGTTGGAGTTGCGCACTCGACCACCATAGATGGTGATTTTCCTTGTATATTTTGGTTAATTCCCTAGATGTGGATAGAATTTTTGACATTACTATACCACGGACTTGTTTGACAAAAGGTGATGATGGAAATCATTTAGTCGGAAGCTGGTGAAACCATTTACAAGACCTAGACGGTGGTTAACTTTTACGCAAGTATTAGTTAATCCTTCCGGAGTGGATAAAAAGGAGGTTGTACGCGGATGCATCATTTCAAGGATCGGAGCAATTCTGATGCAGTTGAATGAGGCGTACCTTATGCTTACGACAGTTAAGAAACTACGAGATAGGCTGTCATATACATGACGTGGCTTTAGTAGTTATTATTTGGATTTGTAGTGATATGGAGCAACAGTGCTCATGGAGTTTTGACTAGCTACTGGGTAGCTACTATAGAGTTGTTGGTACGCAAACAGTTATAACAAGTGAGATTGATCGCTATAGTCTTCCATGCACTTACAAAATGTGTGGTAGAGTGTATTTTGAATGGTTGGTGGACTCCTCTTTTGAGAAAACAATTCCCCATCTCTGGTAGGGATAGTGTGTTCCGGACACGCATCCAGTTAAGGAAGAGTTGCTACTGAAAGCACATCATTCGAGATGGGCTATATACCTTGGTGGTACTTAGATGTACCGAGAGTTGAAACGTTTATACTGGTGGAATGGTATAAATAGAGTTATAGCAGATTTTGCTGCTCGATGTTTAGTATGCCAGTAGGTGAAGGCTGAACATCAGAAACTCGCTGGATTGCTCTAGAAAATTCTGATTTCGGAATGGAAGTGGGAGCATGTCACGATTGATTGCATTATAGGATTGCCTAGAACCCGTAAAGGACATGATGCGATTTGAGTGGTTGTGGATCAACTGACCAAATCAGCTCATTTCCTTCCTATTCGTGGGTCGTACTCGTTGGACCATCCGACAACGTTGTATTACCAAAAGATTATCAGATTGTGTGGGGTACTTTTAAGTACCATATCAGATAGAGATTCGCGATTTACCTCACAATTTTGGCCGAGTTTGCACCAGACTATGGGCACAGAGCTTCGGCTTAGTGCAATGTTTTATCCGCAAATAGATGAACAGTCTGAGTGTATCATTTAGACGTTGGAGGATCTATTCAGATCTTGTGTCATGGATTATGAAGGTGTAGCTTATCGATTGGCTTTACCTCCGACACTTGCGGGTGTTTATAACGTATTTCATGTTTATATGCTGAGGAAATACGTGTCGCGATCTGACCATGTTCTGTAAAAGGTTCTGATTCTACCTCAGTCTAATACAACTTACGAGGTGATTCCAGGTTGGAGCCTAGGTCGCAAGGAGCGACAGTAGTGGGACGAAAACCATCCGACTTGTAAAGGTTGGATGACAGCATCATACCGATGAGTGTTGGGAGTATGGGGAATACAATCAAAGTCCCACATTGGTAAGACATGGAAAAGATCATGTGCTTATAAGAAAAAAAGATATCTCCATTGGTATGAGGCCTTTTGGGTAGAGCCCAAAAACAAAACCATGAGGGCTTAGGCCCAAAGTGGACAATATCATACCATTGTGGAGATATGTGGATCTTATATGCACTAACAATTGGTATCAGAGCCATGGTCCATGTCAAGCCATGAACCTCGAACGAAGGAAGTTGAGCTCCCACGTCCGGATCAAGAGAACCAGACATCAGGAAGGAAGTCTAGTTGGGTCGGGGGGACCGAACAACTGGCAGGAAGTCCTGGTGGGTTGAAGATCGGACATCAAGCAGAGAAAATCCTTCGAGGAGGGATAGGCTTGAGGGGGGGCCCAATTTGGTCCTTCGTTTGAGGGGGGGATTGTTGGGAGTATGGGGAATACAATCAAAGTCCCACATTGGTAAGACATGGAAAAGATCATGTGCTTATAAGAAAAAAAGATATCTCCATTGGTATGAGGCCTTTTGGGTAGAGCCCAAAAACAAAACCATGAGGGCTTAGGCCCAAAGTGGACAATATCATACCATTGTGGAGATATGTGGATCTTATATGCACTAACAATGAGGAGGCTATGTGGGAGCTGGAAGATACTATCCGAGCTCAATAGTCTCATCTGATCACTTGAGAAAGGTATGTGGTCCTTTCGTAAACTTGCTTGAAGTAAATTTTTGCATGTTAGTACGAAATTTGGGGACCAAATTTTTATAAGTGGGGGAGAATGTAAAATATCGCAGAAAAAAAAATATAAAACAAAATAAAATAAAACATTGGATAATTGGGAGAATACCCTATGAAATTTTTTATAAATTTTTAGAAATTTTTCTGGATTTAAACGGAAGGTTTATGGATGTTTCATGGGGATAAAGCGAACAGGCTTTTGTAAAGCCTGTTTAGACTATCTGCAAGGAATTAATGGGTTTAATTAAAACCCTTTATATTCCTTCCGTTTCCCCTTAATTCCAAATCGTGCTGTTTCTCTTCCCCTTCCGATCCTTTCTCTCATGATTCCTCACCGTCGCCGCCTTCTCCCTCGTGCGCCAGCCACGACAGCCGCTACCCCCATGCGCTGTCAATAGCCGCCGTCATAGGGCTGCCTCTACCAGTCGCTCTCTGCACGGCCGCTGAACCGCCCGCTGCCGTCGATTCCATGGTGTTCGTCGCGTTCGTCGGGATTATTTCTGTTCGAGCATATCAACGATGTTGTTGCCGTGGATGAGTGCCATCGTTGATGGCCGCCTCTTCACCGCCGCAGGTGCCGATCTAGCCCGATCTCCGCCCCATCTCCGCCCGAGCCATTGCCGCCGGTGATGGCCGCCTCTTCACTGCCGCCGGTGCCGATCCAGCCCAATATCTAACCCATCTCCGCCCGAGTCGTTGCCGCCGCTGATGGCCGCCTCTTCACTACCGCCGGTGCCGATCCAACCTGATCTCCGCCCCATCTTCGCCTCGAGCTTGTTGCCGCCGGTGCCGCCTACTCGAGAAGCTCGTTGCACATGCCACCAACCAAAGCCACTGATGCTTCCATGCTGTTGCCTCCACCAGTCGCTCAATCGTCGTCTCTGTGTTCTTCCTCTATCGTCGTCGCCGCTTGCCGCTTCATTCGATCGCTACTTGCATGCGATCGGCCGACGTTCATCGTGAGCGGCAGCACGTCCAGGAGCAGCAGATCTGCCGCCTGTTCTCTCACCACTGTGGATTTATTCCAGATGTCGCCATTGCAATTGAAACTCCACCGCTTGTTCTTCGGATCGTCGCCCGATTGACTGCCATCTCCGATCGGTGCCGCCCAAATCGTGATTTTCTCTTTCTCCCGAGCCCTAGCCGTTCCAATCGCCCCGGCCACTGCACCGGCAGCGTCGCCTCCTAGTGATCACGGTCGTCGCCTGCCTCGCTGGTGAGCCACTCTTGTTGGGTTCAAGATTTTGATCGATGGATTGGCAGTCGTTCCATGCGGCTAGATTGGGAGTTGCCCTATCCGATCACCGTCACAGTGAGGTAAGAACCAAATTTACCTTACCTTGGATGAGATTTTTGGTGCTACGGTGTTTGTCATGTGCTGAAATCCCTCTGTGAATTAGACAGGGGCTTGGGCCGGTGAATTGAGGAAGGAAGGGAATGGTGGCTGCCGAGGGGTTTAGGGCAAGTAAGTGGGATCTAATTACCTCTTAGCACATATCAATTTCTGTGTGTGATTTTCATTGGGTATCAACGTAAATTGTGGTAGATGGTTATAGTTGTTGGTTGTTGTTTACTGATTTACCATTACTAGAAGGAGTTCTATATTTGATAGAAATCCGATTGATGTATTTATGTGGATCGTTGATGCTGGATGTGCAGAGCAGATTGTCTTTTGTATCAAGAAGCTTGATGATTTTGGAAGGGGGTGGTTCTTCCAGATATGCTATGAGAATTATTGCGATGTAAGACATTGGATTCGAGGTAGGGATCTTCCATGCGAAGACCATCAACATGAGCTACATAGCAGGTGGGTAATTCCTACCCTGGTCAGGTAGTTTTAATGCATACAGATTTAGATGCATGATCATCTTAGATGATCATGTTACCTTGACCCTGCTCTTATTATCTTATGCTTGAACTTATTGTTGGATGTATTTATGATCAATTGTTGATATCACATATTCCCTATCATGATTTAGGAGTTATAGATGTGATGTAAATTGGCCTAGATGTTTAGTAGGGTGTAAATGTTAGTACGGGTGATGACCCAATTTATTAATTGGCAAAAAGGTCATCTATAGGTAGGTAATGCCCTAAATGTAGGATTTATTTCCAATACCCGTATGTTGCATACTTGTAACCAACTAGGTGTTGTGTAATGGTTAAGTGAAGGGTGATTAGTGTGTCGCTACAGACCGGTGGTCCCAGCTTGATATGATTTAGTCGGGTATGACTCTCTATAGGATAGAGAGTGCGTCGATCAGTTGAGTACGACTCTCTATTAGATAAAGAGTTACGATCAGTCGAGTACGACTCTCTACAGGATAGAGAGTGCGTCGATCAGTTGAGTATGACTCTTTAATGGAGAGAGAGTTATGATCAGTCGAGTATGACTCTCTACATGATAGAGAGTGTGTCGATCAATTGAGTACAACTCTCTATTGGATAGAGAGTTATGATCAGTTGAGTACGGCTCTCTACAGGATAGAGAGTCCGCCGATCAGTTGAGTATGACTCTCTATAGGATAGAGAGTATATTGATCAGATGGGTACGACTCTTTGCTGAACAGAGAGTCTGTGGTAGATGGTTGTACGTGTGACAGCATACTCATGTCATTTGCATGCATTCTGACAGCGTAGTCTCCCTTGGGGTTGAGAGAGTCGTCAGTCATCTTGCCTCCCAGAGTACTCCCCGAGGAGTAACTGGTGTGAGGGAAGAGCATCTGTTGTGCCGCACTCTATCACTATAGACGGTGGTAGTTGGAGTTGCGTGCAGTTGTCCTGGGTGCGTGGTACTCGACCACTCATTGGTAGTGTTAGTCGAAGTGGCCAATAGTAAGGACCCCCGTTGTGTAGCGAGCTCTTTACGCTCATATGCTACTTGATCATATTGCCCACTCGGCCACTCTATAGCAGTAGTTGGTGTGAGTTGAGACAGTTGTCATGTCGTGCCACCTAGGCCACACTGGGGTCGTGGTAGCAAGTAGGGGTGAGCGGGCATGACCATGCATGCTGCATTTCCATATCTTATGGCGCTTTGCATATGACCATATATATATATATATATATATGGATGGTTGTAATATATATATAGATGCAGTCTATATATATATGCTTATTGTGATGTTGCATTTGATTGTACTATGCATGCTGTATTTGGTTGTACATCATATTCATGCATGCTTCTTGTATTTGTTATACGGTTGTGTCGTATACTTTTATATGTGTTGGATAGACCATTAGATACCTTGACCTATAGCATGAGTAGATTATGAGTTGGTATTACTCTTCCTGTTATATATATGTTGGATATATGTTCAGGTTGGATCAGAGTAGCGTAGCAGACTTCAGGTATGTCTGCATTTTACGTTGTTCATTCGGTTAGACGGTATATGCTTGTATTTATATACTATGCTGATATACCTGTTGTATCTTTAGATTATGTTGTTGAAATACATGTGATATTACATATATACATGTTTTTCTATTTCATGCTGAGTTTTACTCATCACCACCACGGACCCTGGGTTTTTTTGTCGCCCAGGTAACAAGTAGAAGTCTTCGTGATGGCTTGGAGCATCGCTGGCTGACATCTCATCTCACCTCCGAGGCTCCTGTGTTTGTTTTGGGCTTTCCGTTCATTATATTATGTATTTGGAGCTTTCGTGATGTACTATGTTGTAGATTCATATTTTGTCGAGGTACCGTGTTGTTGTGATGTCTTAGTCATACCGGTATGCTTGTGTGTAACTTGTTGTATTATGTTTCCGCTGTGCTTTGAGTAGTTATTGTATTTACTTTATATGTTATGTTGTTATTGTGGGCATACGGGCCTTGTATTAACCCGAAATGTTTCCACGTACAGGGGAGATATCGTCCGTTTGATTTTCGGCTCGGCATGCTCTCGGGGCGTGATAGTGTTACCCTCCTCCGGAGCTTGAGGGGCGTCGGCTCTCCTTGTTCGTCGCTCCGAGGCACCGGATCGGGATGCTACGGTCTTGGTCCTCCTCATCCTTGCTCCCTTTGGCTTATTTAGAGGTTAGAAATTCTTCTAAAGGAAGGGGAAAATGAAATCACATGGCTAGGTTAAGAACTTTTGAAGCACACGACGCAAATAGGGTGAAAATACACGGCTCACCCCTTTTAACCTCGCGTGCCATAGCTGTATAAAAAAACACAGCCAGGTCGTATGCGCCTCTGGTCAATCGAGCACGGTCGTGGGAAAACACACGGCCAGGCCGTGTGTCTCCATTTTTCGCCCATTTATGCACCATGGCCCAAATTTTCTCATACACTTTGCCGTGTAGGCTAATATGGGTCTCATTTTTGCCTAGCAAAGTTCTTTTCTATTCCTAACTCTAAATGTGATGGAAATCAAAACTAAAATCAAACAACTGTATGCAATGCAATCGAAAAGGGAAATCTAAAACTTAACTTGGGTTGCCTCCCAAGAAGCACTTTGTTTAAGGTCGTTTAGCTCGACCGCACTCTACTATCAACTCAGCTCTGGTGGTTCAGTGAACCTCCATTCATCCATCTCAGGATCTGGGGACTCCCCTAGATACTTCTTCAATAGTTGTCCATTTACCTTGATCTCCCCTTATTCTCTACTCCATATGTCCACTGCCCCGTATGGGTATACCCTTTTTACCCGAAACGGTCTTGACCACCTTGATTTTAGTTTTCCTGGAAAAAGTTTCAACCTGGAGTTATACAGGATAACTAAGTCTCCTTCCTCAAACTCCTTTCTCAAAATGTGTTGGTCATGCCATTTCTTTGTTCTTTCCTTGTATGCCTTAGCATGCTCATACGCATCTCTTCGAATTTCGTCCAATTTGCTTAACTATAGTTTCCTTTTCTCTCCCGTCGCGCAGTAGTCTAAGTTGAGTTTCTTAATTGCCCAGAAAGCCTTGTGTTCTAATTCAATGGGAAGATTGCAAGGCTTCCCGTAGACTAAGCGGAACGGGGTCATGCCTATCGGAGTCTTGTAAGCCGTGCGGTAAGCCCAAAGAGCATTGTCCAGTTTCGGTGCCCAATCTTTCCATGACGCCACTACCGTTTTCTCTAGGATACTTTTGATTTCCCGATTCGAAATTTCCACCTGCCCGCTAGTTTGCGGGTGGTACGCTGTTGAGACTCTGTGGATCACCCCATACTTATGTAGCAATTTTTCAAATTGTTTTTCAATGATGTGGAATCTTCCATCACTGATTACTACTCGAGGGACTCCGAACCTAGGGAATATGTTTCTTTTGAACATCTTTATTACGGTCTTAGCATCGCAATGGGGTGATGCCATGACCTCCACCCATTTGGAGATGTAGTCTACCATGACCAGGATGTATCTGTTTCCATCGGAAACGGGAAAGGGTCCCATGAAATCCACTCCCCATACGTCAAAGAGTTCTACCTCTAATATGGTGCTTGCCGGCATCTCATGTCTCCTTCCTATATTTCCTGTTCTCTGACACCGATCATAGGAAGCTACATAGTTGTGCGTATCCCTAAACAAACTAGGCCAGTAGAATCCTGACTAAAGTACTTTCACAACCGGTTTTGCAATTCCAGCATGACCCCCATATGCGGAAGAATGGCAGTGAAAAAGGATGCTCTCCACTTCCTCTTCTGCCACGCACCTCCGATAGACGTTGTCTGCACACTTCCTGAATAGGAAGGGGTCATGCCATACGTATTGTCGAACTTCCGAAAAGAATCTTTTCCTTTGTTGGGTCGTGAATCCTGGTGGTGTCACTCTTCCCACAAGAAAATTCACCAAATCTGCATACTAGGGGGTGGTGACCTTAATAGCCATTAGGGTATCATCCCGCAGAGCATCATCTATTTGGGCACTATCTCCTTCCTCTATCATACCATCTATGGGCATGCACGATAGGTGGTCTGCTATGACATTGTCCGTCCCCTTTTTATCCCTGATTTCTATATCAAATTCTTGAAGTAATAAAATCCAGCGAATAAGGCAGGATTTTGCATCCTTCTTGTTTAGCAAGTAACAAACTGCAGCATAGTCGGTGTATACCACTACTTTTGAACCTACCAAGTATTGTCTGAATTTGTCGAATGCGAACACAACTACTAGTAATTCTTTCTCAGTCGTGGCATAATTAATTTGTGCCCCGTTTAGAGTCTTACTGGCGTAGTGAATGACATGTAATTTTCTCTCCTTCCATTGCCCTAAGACTGCCCCCACTGCATAATCACTAGCATCACACATGATCTCAAATGGTAGGCTCCAGTCAGGCGGCTGAATTATCGGAGATGTTACTAGGGCTCTCTTTATTTCCTCAAATGCCACTAAGCATTTCTGATCAAAAATAAAGTCAGTGTCTTTAGCTAGTAGATTTGTCAGTGGTCTAGTTATCTGAGAAAAATTATTTATAAACCTTCGATAGAAACCCACATGCCCAAGAAAGCTTCGAACCCCCTTTACATCCCTAGGTGGCAGCAATTTCTCTATTACTTCGACCTTTGCCTTGTCTACTTCGATACCATTCCCTGATATCTTATGCCCTAGAACTATCCCTTTAGTCACCATGAAGTGGCATTTTTCCCAATTCAGCACCAAGCTATTCTCCTCACACCTTTGCAAAACCCTTTCCAAATTCCTTATACATACATCGAAACTTGTTCCGTAAACTAAAAAATCATTCAAGAAAACCTCCATAATTTATTCAATCATATCCGAAAAGATGACTGTCATACAACGTTGGAAGGTGGCTGGGGTATTACATAGGCCAAAGGGCATCCGTCTGTATGCAAAGGTCCCGTACGGACAAGTGAAAGTGGTCTTCTCTTGGTCTTTAGGGTGGATTGGGATTTGAAAAAATCCTGAGTACCCATCAAGGTAGAAAAAAATAGGAATGTTTAGCCAGGCATTCCAGCATCTGGTCAATAAACGGAAGTGGAAAATGATCCTTTTCTATTGCTTTGTTTAATTTGCGATAATCTATGCACATTCTCCACCCTATTACCGTTCAAACAGGAATTAATTCGTTCTCCTCGTTCTTGACTACCGTAGTACCGCCTTTCTTTGAGACTACGTGTACTGGACTCACCCACTCCCTATCTAAAATTGGGTATATTATTCCGGCATCCAAGAGTTTAAGCACTTCCTTTTTCACTACCTCCTGCAAATGAGGGTTAAGCTGCCTTTGGCGCTCAATGGTTGACTTACACCCGTCCTCAAGTACTATCCTATGCATGCACAGAGACTGGCTTACCCCTTTTATGTCATCGATGATATAACCCAGCACTTTTTTATATGTCCTGAGCACCTCCAGCAATTTCCTTGTCTCTTCTTTACTCAAATTGGCATTTATGATCACCGGATGGGTTGCAAGTGGGCCTAAAAATTCATACTTTAGACTAGGGGTAAGTGGCTTCATCTCAAGCCCTGCGTGTTTTTCTTCTACCACCTGCTCCGATTCTTCCTCTTCTTCTGATTCGGAAGATATGGAGTCTTCTCCTGTCAAATACTCTCTCTCTTCATCCTCTCCCTGTGCTTGGTAGACTACCTCAGTACTATATATCCCCTTGATTGGAAGGTCCCCCTGAAAGTGTTGCTCGTTGTTAGGAAAGTGTTTTCCATTTGTTCCCACGTCGTTATGCTTCCTTCGGGTAACGCACGTATCCATTGCTTAGCCCCTCATTTCAGTGAGAATGGGAACAAAATGAGCTTGATGGCCTCTGCTGGGACTCCTTCATATTGCACCGTCGCGCAGTAAGTGTAGATAGGGTTTCTCAATCTGAGTCCCTCCAAACTATTTTCCTTGAATGAGAGCAATTAATGCAGGGTTTATTTCCCAGCTTGCTGCCTGAATTCGGGGAATAACAATGCAAGAGTTCCAAGCCTTTTGTTTAGGTGCTATGTAATCTTTTAAGGGTCGAGCGGCCTGTATTAACATCTCAACGTCCTTCGATGAGATATGCTTAATAGATCTTATGCAATAGATGACTCGAAGGGTAAAACCAAAGGTCTAGTTTAAATAGAAAAGTTAGGAGTGCTAATTTAATTCTGAAAAGCAGAAAATAAATAAATCTAGCAAATAAAAATCTAAGATGCAATATCTAAATAAAAAATAAATCTAAATATGGAAAATAGAATCTAAATCAAATAAGATAAACTAATAAGAAAATAAAGCAAGTAAATAATCTAATCCTAAGTCCGATCCAATTTACCACCGTTCGATTTGATATCAAATCGATAGTTCCCGACAACGGTGCCAAAAACTTGGTGCGCATGGACGCGACCTCGAATCTCACAACGGATACCGTCGACGACTCAAAGCACATGCTCACACTCAACGCACGCAAGTGCACAGATGTCGTCAAGTAATAAAGATTATCGATCCCATAGGGACTGGGATTCGAATACCAATATCGTTAGTGGTTGGAATTTGTTCGGACGTGATCTCTAAGAGGTTACGGTTGGTGAGTGCTGTCGGTGGACTCTACTCTGTACAGTGTCACACAGAGGAGGAAAGGAGTGTGCCTAGGTCTTCAAAAATGATTCTAGGACTTCGATTTCGCTTGCATATCACAGAACAATATTGTCAATTGGCGTTGTCTAGATGTCTACCTACGGTTTTGTGGAAGAGACATCATACACTCTCCCACAGAGCCGTCGCATTCACCGAGAGCTATCTCCGCCCACAAGGACGAGATAGAGGGTACGATGATGCTAAATCAATCCCTACTATAGACCGTTTCCGATTCCACTGCACCCTTTTCCCCGTACTTGCAGGAGATCAAGTTTACCCCTAGGTTCCTTAATCAAATCTCCTAAATTTTAGATTACAAGGGCTATCACCACCTCGTATCGCCTCAGCACAGCAGAAAGAAAGTCAAACACACGTAGATATAATAAAAAGCAACTACCAATTGTCAAATCAAACTTATGGCCAGAATTCAATATGAACCAACATTTTTTATGTACACAAGCTACTCCCTAATCCTAGAATCGAAAGTACTACTCCATAAATACGAAGGAAGAATCACAAAACATGTTTAAGTTTGAATACAGTAGAAATAAAGCGCAGAAATAGAGATATACGATGCTTCGTGATCTTCTCTCTGGTGTTGTATTGCAAGTTGTGGACCTCCGACAATGTTCCTCCTCCCCATTGCGAGTTACCGAAGCTTTTTAGGGCTTTGGCATGCCATCCTAGCCGTTGTGCCTCCCCCCTAAGGTTTGGGCGGAGCCATCCTTATATAAACATTGCCTCGGACCACTGTAAAATCTGGAAAAAGCCCTAGTTGCACAAATCCATCGAGCCGCCACACGACCATGTGTTTCCACATAGCCAAGTCATGTGCGGCCCTGGGGTGCTGATCTTCGCCCATTGGATACAGCCGTGTGAATCACACCCTGGCCATGTCCCACTCTGCGTCTAGCTACGAAAGTCCTTCTTTTGCTCCAAAAATACATCTTTTTCACCAAAAAAGCTAACATGCACACAAAAGTACAACGAGCAAACCTCCGAACTAGAAAATAGGCAATGCGTGAAAGAATAGAGTAACATATGCATGAAATTAACACAAAATATAACAAGATGTGAGCGAAAACTACTCCTAAAATCCTATATGTTTTGCTCACATCAGTAACGAATTATGCGGAGGGATGTGAGTGATGTAGATGGGATCTATCCCTCCCATATGATGGGAGTGATATCTTTGGCCTCTTGATAGAGTAGGACCATGAAATGCATGACCATGCTCAAATGAGTCAATATGAGATATTGAGCTCATTTGTTTGAGTGAGTCTACTTGGGGATCAAGAAACATAAAGATCGATAAGGGGATGACACGGTCTATGCCTCATTGATCGATCTAAGATATCAGAGATAGAAGGACACCATCATACATGATAATAGCCACAGAAAGGTTGTCGGATCTCGACGATCTTGTAGCTTGGGTAGCAATGATGTATTGCTAGATGTTGCTCATTGCTTATGTATCTAAAATGGTTTTAGATACATTGCCAACGTTACAAGAGCCTATAGGGTCACACACAAATGATATTATGTTTTGGAGATGATTTCTTTTAGTTGGACTAAAAGAATAATTAAGCATATGGCCAAGACTTGAGTTAGACTCAAACTGGTTAAACTTGAGTTAGACTCAAGTTGAACCATGGAAGATGATTCATCATCATCATGCATGATTAATGTGATTAATCATGCATGGGAATACTAAGGGCCTTGGTATTCATGATGAAGAAGTATACCAAGGGTCATGGTATTCATTAGGAGTTAAGAGGAATTGATGGCAATGGTTGCTAGTGGATTAAATGGCCTTTTGGTGTTGAACGTGTAAGTGAATTAGAGGCTTTTGTGTTTTGGGTGTGCAAGCCAAAAGGACCAAGAGAAGTGTTCTCTCATCCCTATCCTTCCTCTCCTTCTTACAAAGGGTTCTTGGCATTTTGCTAGGGGTTGCTAGCACAACGTGACTCCAAAACGGGTGGGTGTTAGTGTGGATACCTTAGAGATACGGTTATCCTTACCGTATTGAGATCCGACAGCATTTGGAAAAGCGGGATTGCGAAGGGAACACACCAAAGGTATACTTCTCCTTCTAGATAATATCTAGAAAAGTAGGGTATGAAATGACTTATATAGTTTTGCATCGATCTCTGGTGGGATCCGGTTTATAGTTATTATTCCCGCTGCGATTGTGCGAAGTATTCGCCCGCGATGTTGTGAACATCAGATCCAGAATTATCCCAACAAGTCCAACATGGGTTGGCAAGCGAAAGTTCAAGCTTGAGTCTTGGCATTTGGAAAGTCCAAGGGGTTTGATATTGGTGGTGTAAAGTCCAAGCAGGAGTCTTGGCAGCATAAGTCCAATGGTTGGCAGCGTAAAGTCCAAGCGGAGTCTTGGCAGCATGAGTCCAATGTGTCTTGTGATGGGAGGGGAAACTTCGCTTTCCACTTCAACTCGGTCGCTCGTTCATGGTGATCCCTTCTACGTCCCCGGATAAAAAAAAATTATCCTTGATAAGAGGGATTGCCCAAGCAACCTTGTCATCGTCGTGCTATTCATTTAGAGTAGTCACTTGAACAAACTTGTTGTTCAAGCGACTAACCTATATTCCACGAATAGCTGGGGAATAGACGATGTACGGATCGTCGGCTTTTGTGTTTATATTCAGGGTCCAAGTATATTTATCCACAAAACAAAATATATATCATGCATATAATTGAAAAGCAAATATAAACATGTAACAAATGAAAATAGAGAATCGATATACCTCTCGATCTTCTATTGTATGACCTTCCTCCTTTCGAACATCGCGTGGGCGACGATCTACCAAAAGTTGAAGCTCCTAGATCACCAATCTTCCTTCCTTGCTCGTTCCTAGCAAGAGAAAGAATAGAAACAAGACTTTTCTCCTTCCTTTAGCTAACCAACAAGCAACAAGCAAGTTGCTTGCCGTCGACCAACAAGGAGAAGGGAGAAGAGATGATTGCTGGCCAAGAGCTTCAAGGGAGGACCCTAAGCCTTGGTTCCATCGGCCAAGGAGAAAAAGAAGAGCTGCTATGGACGCCGACCAAGGTGAGGAAGGTGTTGTATGGACGTCGGCCACCAAAGAAGAAGAAGGAGATAAGGAAAAAATTTCCTTAATAGGTGCCGCCAACTCCGAACCCTAGCCTCCAAGCCTTGCCGCCCAAAACCCTAATCCTATCTCTAATTGGATTCTTAGTTGCCTCCCACCCCTTGCCCTCCTTTTATAGAGTTAGGGATAAGCCTTGTTTTAATCTCCACCATTGGTTCTAGGGATTTAATCTCAACCGTCGGATCTATTGGTGCAGTGAGGCACCGAAATCGAACCTGTGTTTTGATTATAGCAAAGACACAAAGTTAAGTCTATTTTGTTTTCTCACGAGCTGAATCGAGTGTGCAGAAGATTGATATAGCTGGAGCTGAAGGCTAGCGACACCCGGAGAAAGCCGCGGTGGTCGAGCGACACTCGAGTGATTTCGGAGGGAGTCGAAGGAATCGAGTGAAAGGCCGGAAGAAAAAGCAACACGTAAGCATCGAGGTAAGCTCGAGTGTGCGAGAGTAAGTAAGGTCGTATCCTCTTTACGGGGATGATCTTAAGTGTAGATCCGACCAAAGACTTCTTATAGATGGTCTAGGTCGAGATCGGATGGTCGACGACCATCGAAATTATGTTTTTGTTGTGCTAACTTTGACTTGCAGCAAGCATCAGTCGACTGCCAGCTTGGAGGACTCGTAGTCAAGCGATCATTGCTGAAGGTCGTGATCGGCGATCTTTGCCATCGATCGGTGATGATGGCCATCAGTCGACTGATGGTCAATGATCAGATTCGAGGAGTCAAGGATTATCACCAAATTTCAAGGGAAGATGTGCTCAAATTTGATTGGCTAGGGTTCCTCTCGAAAAGGGGCTCAAAGGCTATAAAAGGAGGGCCAAACCTAGGGTTTCATTAACAATTCTAAGCCTCCAAAAAGTCTCCGCAAAGCTACAATTCTCCGACAACGAAGTCCTTCCTTCCGACATCTAGGTTTAATTTTTCTTATTTGTCTTTGTACGTCGGTATTATTTTGTTATCAGTTGTTCATCTACTTTTCGGAGCTTTTATCGATATCTGAGGAGAGGATTGTCCCTCTACCTTAAAGTTTTTTTTGTATCGATTAACTCCTACCTCCAACGAGGAGGAGTTCCTTTAGTGCTTCTGCCCTCCGTACGTGGTCAAGGACCACTAGGGCCTTGGAGTAGTAGCCTTCGGCTACGAACCAAGTAAAACCCTTGTGTCGATTGTCTCTTTTATTTTATATTTACATTTCCGCTGCAATTAATTTATTTTCTCTAGAGTTTTAACGAACGAAAGAAAAAGAAAAGGTTTTTCGCTATTCACCCCCCCCCCTCTAGCGAACCGCATCGGTCCAACAATTGGTATCAGAGCTGGGGGCGCTTAGATTTGGTGAAACCACCAATCTAACATTTTTTTTTTACAGATTTGTTTTTCGTTCGTTTAAATTTTTCTCCCGCACTACTAATCCAAGACGAAGTCTTGGTACTCTTCGTTTGATTTTGTTTTGCAAGTATTCGCTTTTGGAGTAGCCGACGGTCAAACGGGCATAACTTTTTGTACAAGTTGACCCACGACACGGTCTACCTACCAAATCGAAGCCCTCGCAGAGATCTACACTTTTTACGGCCCGTAACAAGTTGTTTTCATCCTCAAAAATCGATATTTAGTATCCTTTCGGGGACATCGAAGGTTGTGAGTACTTACTTTTTATTTAGTTTCTCATTTCTTTGCTTAACTTTCTATTTTTCATTTGTTTATTTTTATTTCCCACACTACTAATCCAAGACGCAAGTCTTGGTACTTTCGTGTGTTTTTTTTTCGTTGCTAGGTCTTCTTTTTAGTCTCCTTGTTTTTTGTTCTAATGACCCATCTCGAGGGTTTTAGCACCGTCCGACCTCCGTTTTACAACGGAGATGATTTCCGTTATTGGAAAGGTCGGATGAAATGCTTTCTCAAAACCCAAATCGAGATGTGGATCATAATCCAAACGGGTTTCACACTTCCGACTAATGAAGTGGGTGACTCCTTGGATTATGATCAATGGACCGTTGCAACAAAACGACAAATCGAAGACGATGCCAAGGCAACACAAATACTCCAATGCGGCTTGTCCAAGGAGGAGCTAAATCGCGTCGGCCCCTTCATAAGCGCAAAGGATCTTTGGACAAAGCTAATCGAGTTACACGAAGGATTGGATCAAGCTAAGGTTTGCAAACGTGATTTGTTATTCAATAAATTGTACACACTAAAAATGCAGGAACACGAGTCCGCGACGCAACTCCACGCCCGAGACCAAGACATAGTCAACAACCTACACGCAATCGGGCAAAAGGTCGAAAACCGTGACCTTATTAGGTATGTCCTAAACTCTTTTCCGAGGACTACCTTATGGGCATCCATGGTTGATGCCTATAAGGTCTCTAAGGACCTTTCTAAACTTAGATTAGATGAACTCTTTTCGGATTTTGAATTACATGAGCAGTCCAACTCGGAACCCGAGAGGGGTATAGCCTTGTTTGCAGGTTCAAAGAAGAAGAAAATCGCAAGCAAGCCACCACCACCCGAGGAGGAAGATGAGTCCAAAGAAGAAGTTGACCCGGAATTGACTGCCGAACTAATGAACCTAGCTCGAAGGATAGCCAAGGGACGAAAGCGAACCACAACTCGACCCAACCAAGGTAAGCCTAAAAGTTCTAATATTAGGTGTTATGAGTGTAACAGGTTTGGACATATAAAGTCCGAGTGCCCCAAGCTCAACCACCAAGCACCTAAGCACAAGAAGGCCCTCAACGCGACATGGGAAGAAGCGTCATCCGAAGAAGACGAAGACCACGTCTTCATGGCGAAATCAATTGAGTCAGACACGGAGACCGAACTTGAGTCAGAACCTGAGGATGACTCGGACTACGAAGCTACCTTCAAGTCAAGCCACGGATACGCATTCGGTTCAAAAGATACCCTTAAGGATCAATGGATGTTGGACAGCGGTTGCTCCCGACACATGACCGGGGATCAACTCAAATTCGCAAAGCTTCGATTCAAACGACAAGGATCGGTAGCCTTTGGGAATAACGGCAAGCTCAAAATCATCGGATCAGGTGATATCGAGCTTAACACGAATTTTGTTATTAAAAATGTATTACTTGTAGAGAATTTTGAATATAACTTACTTAGTGTAAGCCAATTGTGTGATAATAACTATAAGGTTATATTTCTAGAAAATGAATGCGTAATTAATACCAACGAAACCTCTAAAACAATTCTTAAAGGAACTAGAAATAACAACATTTATACGATCAACTTAACCAACTCCTCAACTAAGTGTCTTATGACACGGCAAGAGGAATCATGGACTCACTGCACCCAAGACTCGTCCCACAAGATGAGTCGAGTGGCTTAGTCGAGGCTTACCCAACCTCAACAACTTGGTTAATAAAATCTGTAATGCTTGTCAACAAGGAAAACAACCTAGGACACAACACAAGTTAACTAACCAAGAACGAACCTCAAGTGTACTTGAGCTCCTGCATATGGATATATTCGATTCACATGGAGCCAAGTCACTCAATAGAAGTCAATATTGCTTAGTCATAATTGACGACTACTCCAGGTTTACCTGGGTTAGGTTCATCAAACATAAAAATGATACCCTAGATCAATTAATCAATCTATTCAAATTAATCGAGAATCAAAAAGACCTTAAGGTTAAAAGACTTAGAAGCGATCATGGTGGTGAATTCGAAAATCAAAGGTTCACCGACTTCTGTAACCTAAACGGATACCACCATGAATTCTCTTGCCCTAGGACCCCTCAACAAAATGGCCTAGTGGAGCGGAAAAACCGAACTCTACAAGAAGCTGCTAGGACCATGTTGAATGAATACGACCTACCCGATAGATTTTGGCGAGTTGCACGGCTTGCTATGTCCAAAATAGGATCCTTATGGTAAAGAGACACCTTAAGACCTCGTACGAGATTTATCACGATAAAATACCTAACATCAAGTACTTTAGGGTATTTGGGTGTAAGGTACATATCCTAAACACTAAGGATTACCTAGGGAAATTTACATCCAAAACCACCACCGGAATCTTTCTAGGATACTCGACTACAAGTAAAGCTTCTAGAGTATATAACCACGACACCCTCAGAGTCGAGGAGACTATCAATGTAGTATTTGATGAAGGACATGAACCTACAAAACCCCCGGCAACCCCAATTAGCGACCCGATTCATACTAGACCTAACTCTGATCCGGAGATCAGGTCTAGTGTTAATCCTAACCTAGGTCAACCTAGTCACTCTATTGATCAAGTGATAGATGACTCCAACCAAACTAGTGTTCAACCAAGTCACCCCATTGATCAAGCATTAGGTGACACAAACCCAACCCAATCTAGGATTCAGACTAACCACCCTATCGATCAAGTAATAGGAGATCCTAATCTAGGAGTTCGAACTAGAGCATCCTATAGGAACCTTAGTCAAATTTCCTTAATTTCAAAGATAGAACCCAAATCAATTGAACAAGCTCTTCTTGATCCCGATTGGATTATTGCAATGCAAGAAGAGCTAGCTCAATTTACTAGGAATGAAGTGTGGGAATTAGTACCATCACCTAAAGACAAAACGATAATTGGAACAAGGTGGGTGTTTCGAAACAAGCTTGATGATAAAGGTGAAGTAGTTAGAAACAAGGCTAGGTTAGTCGCCAAAGGATTTAGCCAAGTCGAAGGCTTAGATTACGACGAAACCTATGCCCCAGTAGCTAGACTCGAATCCATTCGAATGTTGCTAGCTTATGCCGCACATCGAGGATTTAAGCTGTTTCAAATGGATGTTAAGTCGGCATTCCTAAATGGATACATTAAAGAAGAAGTTTATGTTAGCCAACCCCCCGGATTCAAAAATCTAGATAAACCCGACCATGTTCACAAAACTTAGAAAGCTCTCTATGGACTTAAACAAGCTCCTCGGGCTTGAGTGCGAAGACTTTCAATCCATCTTAAGTCAAAGGTTTAACCAAGGCTTAGTTGACCCAACTCTCTTCGTAAAAACCTTAGGTAAAGAAATATTCATAGCTCAAATTTACGTAGAAGCGATATAGTTTTGGAACCTCTAACTCGGCCTTACTAAGCGAGTTCGTTTCACTCATGGAAAGTGAGTTCGAAATGAACTTGGTAGTGAGTTAAGTTTCTTTTAGGTCTACAAATTAAACAAACTAAGGATGGTATATACCTATATCAACAAAAATACACTAAGGAGTTAATTAAAGATTTGGAATGCAAGGCGCTAAGATAATAAACACCCCAATGGCGATTAATGTTAACATAGGAAGACCTAGAAAGTAAGTCCATTGACTTAAAATACTATAGGAGTGTAATAGGAGTCTCATGTATACTTAGCAAGCGACGATATCTTATTTGCGATAAGTATGTGCGATTTCAAACTGTGCGAGAGTCTCACCTAACCCTAGTTAAGCGTATCCTTAGATATCTAAAGGGTACACTTAATGTCGGTATTTGGTATCCTAGTTCGAACTAATCGGCTACTCCGATTCGGATTATGTCGGTAGTAAACTCGACAGAAAGAGCACGAGTGGTTGTTGTCAACTACTCGGCTCGAGTCTAGTGAGTTGGTGCAGTAGGAAGCAACATTGTGTTGCCTTGTCTACCACCGAAGCCGAATACATCGCGATGGGTGAGTGTGTCACTCAGCTTCTTTGGATGAAGCACACCCTCCGCGACTTTAAGTTAGACTTTACGAATACTAAACTTCACGTAGATAACATTAGTTCAATTAATCTTACAAAGAATCCAATATGTCACTCTAGGACCAAACATATAGAAGTCAAACACCATTTCATTCGAGAACATGTGGCCAACGGAGCCATACAACTCGAGTACGTCGAATCGAAATCTAACCTAGCAGACCTATTTACTAAACCCCTACCCGAAGCCAAATTTAGTCTATTAAGACGAAAATTGGGCATGTGCGTAATAGAATAAGAACTTGCAAACTATATTTTCTTACTACTATTTCTTATTTTTCATTTTGATGGAACTAGCATAGGACATACCTTAGATAACATGCACCTATAGATTTAAGGAGCCAGTACATCTCACAACACATAGGACTAATGTGTTTGTGTACTTAGCCACGTAGATGGGCGTGAGATGTTAGGACCCTACTCGGGTTCCAAGATGTAGATCAAGTGCGTCAATATGAACCTCGGAGTATAAATATGCAACTAATATTAACCAACTCTAATCAGGACTTGTTGATAATATCATTTCAATCAAGTCAAACTAGAGTTGAACATTTAGATGAATTATTTTCACATACTATTTTTAAAATCATCATGCTTGGACTTAGGGTTTTCTTAAAACCCCCCCACTTTTTCCTTGATTTATGTCAAAGGGGAGAAAAGGCCAAAGTTAAGGTTCAAGAAAGGCCAAAGTTCAATTTCAAATTTTTGAAATTGATAACTTAAAACTTTGATTCGCCTAAGTTAAGGGAGTAAGGTTTAGGTTTCAACTCTTGAATTGAAAACTTTAAAGGCCCAGTTAAGAAATCAAAAGTTAAACCTTTTGACTACTTAACCATTTGACTTAACTTTTGAGTACTTAACTTGCACTTATTTTTGCCTCTAAAGAGCCCAAGTTAAGTAATGCCATTTACTTAACTCATTATCTTTTGTGTTTGGAGAACTAAAAGTCTTTTCAAGTACTCACCCTTGGTCAAGGAGGGTTCCTCTAAGGGAAAACTTGAAATATTTTACTACTCCTACTTTTGCTTCTTGTATTTCTTGTTTCATGCACTTAATTTCCTTAACTTTGTGTGTTTTTGCCATATATCAAAAGGGGAGATTGTTGGTGCGGTGAGGCACGAAATCGAACTGTGTTTTGATTATAGCAAAGACACAAAGTTAAGTCTATTTTGTTTTCTCACGAGCTGAATCGAGTGTGCGGAAGATTGATATAGCCGAGGTGAAGGCTAGCGACACGGAGAAAGCTGCGATGGTCGGCGACACTCGAGTGATTTCGGAGGGCCGAAGGAATCAGTGGAAGGCCGGAAGCAAAAGCAACATGTAAGCATCGAGGTAAGCTTGAGTGTGCGAGAGTAAGTAAGGTCGTATCCTCTTTACGGGGATGATCTTAAGCGTAGATCCGACCAAAGACTTCTTATAGATGGTCTAGGTCGAGATCGGATGGTCGACGACCATCGAAATTATGTTTTTGTTGTGCTAACTTCGACTTGCGGCAAGCATCGATCATTGCCCGGCTTGGAGGACTCATTGCGTCAAGCGATCATTAGAAGGTCGATCGATCGGTGATCGCCATCGATCGTGATGATGGCCATCGATCGGTGATGGTCAATGATCAGATTCAAGGAGTCAAGGATTATCACCAAATTTCAAGGGAAGATGTGCTCAAATTTGATTGGCTAGGGTTCCTCTCGAAAAGGGGCTCAAAGGCTATAAAAGGAGGGCCAAACCTAGGGTTTCATTAACAATTCTAAGCCTCCAAAAAGTCTCCACAAAGCTACAATTCTCCGACAACGAAGTCCTTCCTTCCGACGTCTAGGTTTAATTTTTCTTATTTGTCTTTGTACGTCGGTATTATTTTGTTATCAGTTGTTCATCTACTTTTCGGAGCTTTTATCGTATACGAGGAGAGGGGGATTATCCCTCTACCTTAAAGTTTTTTTGTATCGATTAACTCCTACCTCCAACGAGGAGGAGTTCCTTTAGTGCTTTTGCCCTCCGTACGTGGTCAAGGACCACTAGGGCCTTGGAGTAGTAGCCTTCGGCTACGAACCAAGTAAAACCCTTGTGTCGATTGTCTCTTTTATTTTATATTTACATTTCCGCTGCAATTAATTTATTTTCTCTAGAGTTTTAACGAACGAAAGAAAAAAGAAAAGGTTTTTCGCTATTCACCCCCCCCTCTAGCGAACCGCATCGGTCCAACAGGATCTAGAGATTTAATCTCAACCGTCGGATCTAGAGATTTAATCTCTACCTTTGGATCTGGAGTTTTGTTTCTATCCATTGGATCTAAGCTTCATGAGGTATTAATAGGCTACAATAGGGACCATGAGGAGGAGTTCGATCTTGGCCACCCAATGGATCAAGCCCACATAAAGTCCGACCAATTAATGATAATTCAATCCACTAAAAGATTATCATTGATCTACCTCACCAACCCCCATAAGTTAATATGAGCTCCATATATTATATGTACATTTTCTCCCCGTGTTTAAGGTCTCGAATGTTCGTCGATTAATTAATTTACTGACCATTAATTAATCAACATCTAACTCCATGAGTAGTACCACTCAACCTTTTCATCATGCCAGACCAAGTCCACCTGCAGGGTTTACATGATGAACCTTATGAGCTCCTCAAGGGGACATCATCATCCTAATATATAGGACACGATTTCCTCCTATAATCAACGGCACACCATATAAATAATATCGTTTTCCAACTTACCGAGCCTATCGATTTAATCTATAAATCTCGTCCATTGGTAAATAAAAGAAATGAATACTAAGTATATGTGCCCATTATTATATCGGGATTAAGAGTATGTACAATATAATATCTGAGGTCCAATTCGATTATGTAGTCAGTAATAAATCGAATCACCTCTAAGTCGGTCCTGCTCAATACACACAAAGTGTACTAGTGTGATTCTATGGTCAAGACAAACCAATACCAAATCACACTACAACCATTCCAATGGTTTGTCCAAAGTCATCTCGGTTGTGAGCCTTTACTTATACTTTACAAGGAGCCGATAACATGATCTCCCATGTGACACCACACACCATGTTATCTACAATGTAATATATTAGACAATATGCATAACCATAAAAATATGCAAACAAGGATCATGTGATTCTTATTTCAAAATAAAGATGTTCATACAAAAGATAGACTTTTCAGTATACATCCCAACAATCTCCCACTTATACTAAAAAACTATACTGTCCTCAAACTGCCATACATCTGATCCCCATTCCCTCCACATGCCTATCAAAAGCTCTTGCCGGAAGAGCCTTAGTTAAAGGATCTGTCAGGTTATCCTCCGATGCAATCTTGGCCATAGCAACTTCTCCTCTCTTTATGATTTCTCGTATCAGGTGGTACTTGCGCTCTATGTGCTTACTTGCCTTATGGGCTCGTGGTTCCTTCGAGTTTGCAACTGCACTACTATTATCACAATAAATTGTGATAGTTCTGGGCAAACCAGGAATCACATCCAAGTCCATCAGGAAGTTCCTGAGCCACACAGCTTCTTTGGCCACCTCAGAGGCTGCCACATGTTGGGAGATCGATTGGCCGGCTAGAGGGGGGTGAATAGCCCTCGTTCATTGTTCGTCGTATTTTGTTCGTTCTCGTCTACAATTCTTGTTAGCGCAGCGGAATAACAATAATAATACTAACAAGAAACACAAAGTACACACAAACAAAACACAATGATATACGTGGTTCGGAACCAAATGGTTCCTACTCCACGGGTGAGCTCCTCGAGCTCTAGTTATGCTCACGGCACTAACTATAACACTCCTTTTCGACAACACGTCGGAGGTGGAGAAACCTCTCACAAGCTATTACACTAAGTAATGAAATATAACAAGAAATACAAAGACAATACAAAAGATAACTTTTACACCGATTGCTTTTGATCGCTTTCTTGTTGCTTGCTTTTGCTTGCTCTTGAAGGTCTGGAATGCAACAAAGAATTCTCCAAAGTCACCCAAAAGCCCTTGCAAAATCCTCCAACTCGTGCTCCTTTATAACCGTGCATCAAGTCGTTACGCCATCACCGACCGATCGTGACCATCAATGATCGGTATCGTAGCCGTTGTCTCACAACGGCCGGATCCACGTTGGTTAAGTTCCAACGGATCACACATCACCGACCGATGGCACCATCACCGATCCGATCATCCATCACCGAGTGCCCAAATAAGTCGACTCCATTTTGTGCCTGCAGCAGTATATCATCACCGATCGCCACCCATTGGCCGATCGATGTTCCCATCACGATCGCTTCCTCATGGCGATCGATCAACCAATCTTGGTTCAATGAACACCGGTCGAACCCATACGATTTAGAGCAATGACCGCACCTATGCCACGATCGATGTCGCTAAAACCTCAATATAACGATGTTTGAGCCTCCGACACTGGGCCTTAGCCACTTGGCCAAGTCCACCTTATCCTCATGGAGTTCCCCACCGGCTCTCTTCCTCGCCTACGCCCCTGATGCGCCAAGCGCACGGCCGCAACGCCATCCTTCGCCTCATGCCCTAGAAGTAGCTTCCTTTGGGCTCACTCCATTCGCCTCCCGTCCGGGCGGTCCTCGATGCACTAAGCGCACGGCCAGAATGCCATCCTTCACCGACTCAAGGACCCCGAGCCTAGTGAACTTACCAAGTCCTCAAGACTTCCCAAATGCACCAAGCGCACGGCCTCGCAATGCATTGGATTTCCCATGCCAAGCACCAAGCGCACGGCTTCGCAATGCTTGACTTTCCCATGCCAAGCACCAGCGCCGGCCGCAATGCTTTGACTTTCCCATGACAATCTATGTCATGAGTTTTGTCTATCATCAAAATACTATCGAGTACCGCTCGGGACAATGCACCAACAATCTCCCAAAACAATCTCCCCTTTGATGATTGACAAAACTACCATCTCAAGTCTACCAATTCTCCCATATTGGCAATTCTCATATCCCAATGAGAATTCCAACGAACCCTAATTGGTAACTTGGTAACTTCTCCCCTTTTGACATTACATCAAAAGGTCCTCCCCAAGGGTATGAATGTCTCATATCCCAATGAGATCTTACAATCTCTCCCTTGGAGGAACACATGCCTACCATCTTTCTAGTGATCCCATATCACTTAAAGAGAGGCAACCCAATTTTCCTCCCATGAGGAAATACACATCCATCTTCCCATGATGGATACCTCCCCCTAGAGGCTTGCTCCCCCTTGACCATTGCACCAACAATGTCCTTGGAGAGTCCCTAAGCCAATAGGAACATTAACCAAATCAAAATTAAGGTAAAGTTCAACAATGAACTCTCTTCCACCTTAAAATTGATACTCACCCTCAACCCAACTCCTAATCCATATCCAATGGATTTCCACCCTCTCTAATTCTCTCTCAAGCATATCCTAGGGTTAAGAGTGGTTAGGGGACCAAAACATGGCTAAACATGGGCATAACTATCAAGTTTAGGCTGTGCCGACTCACGATACTGGCCGATCGGACTCACCATCAGTCGACTGCCATTGCAAGCAGTCGACTGATAACTGCTAAATGCAGTTTTTCAGTTTCAGATATTGGATTTTCGAAATCCATAAGTAAATATACATAAGTTTAAAAATCGTGAAATTTCATATGCATATTACTTATCCTAAACACTATGGGTGAAAAATATTGGAAAATTATTTTACCCATTAAATTAGGAGATTGATACAAAGTTCAAAATTGTAGAAAAGCTTCAATAATAAGCCTTCTTTGTATCATCCCATTCAATGGTGATAGCTATCAAAAGATAGGCTTCACCAAGGTTTTTCAAAATATTTTCAAAATGTTTTCAAAAACCCTTATTTTCATTTTCCTAAACATCTCACCAATATCTAGATGTGTAAAACACATTCAAGGCAAATTTCTAGTGAGATGTGGGTTTTTTTTTTGTTCTTTAAATGGCCTCATGCATATTTCTAGGCAATATTATTTGATTCCCATCAAATCATGCCATAGTCCTTAATTTCATTTTAATTTATGCATGATGATGATTATGGCATACATATGATTTAGATAAAAACATATGTCAATATCATGATGTCATGGTATGTGAATGAAAATTAAGCATACATGACATACAAACATAAGTCTAAACATTATCATGACATTTTTATAAATAAAGATGAGAATGATGTCATGACATGGTAAGACAAACAAATCATGGCAAGTAAAATGTACTAAGGTATAAAATACCTAAGTGTTAGAATCAATTTGCCATTTCTAGGAATTAATTCAATTTTGCCTTAATGCCATTCATTTTCCTAGTGTGCCAAAAACCCAAAATGGCACACCAATACCTCTAAGACCTAATTGTGCCAATTTAAATCATTTTAAACTTCTCAAGCATATTGGTACATCCTAATGTGTCAACTCTTCTATGGTTAGGTTAACTACCCATCCATTTAGGGTTGACACACCCTAACCCATTTAGCGTGAATCGATCACGCTTTTAGGAACCCAATACCTATTGGAGCTCCTTGGGTTAACAAGGTATTCCCTAGGGATAACTTCCCTAGATAGTATCGTAGCCGTTGTCTCACAACGGCCGGATCCACGTTGGTTAAGTTCCAACGGATCACACATCAGTCGACTGATGGCACCCATCGATCGTGATCATCCATCGATCCGAGTGCGTCGAGTCGACTCCATTCGTGCCGTCTGCGGTGTCATCGATCACCGCCACCCATTGGCGATCGGTGTCTCCATCGATCGCCTCCCATGGCGATCGATCGATCAACCAATCTTGGTTGATCGAACACCGGTCGAACCGAACCCATACGACCTAGAAGCGATCGCGCACCTATGCCGATCGTGATGTCGGCTAAAACCTCAAATATTACCATGTTTGAGCCTCCGACACTCGCTTAGCCACTTGGCCAAGTCCACCTTATCCTCATGGAGTTCCCACCGAAGCTCTCTTCCCTCGGCCTACGTCCCTCGGATGCGCCAAGCGCACGGCTTCGCAACGCCATCCTTCGCGTCTCATGCCCTAGAAGTATGCTTCCCTTTGGGCTCACTCCATTCGCTCCCCGTCCGGCGGTCCCTCGAATGCACCAAGCGCACGGCTTCGCAATGCCATCCTTCACCGACTCAAGGACCCCGAGCCTAGTGAACTTACCAAGTCCTCAAGACTTCCCAAATGCACCAAGCGCACGGCCTCGCAATGCATTGGATTTCCCATGCCAAGCACCAAGCGCACGACTTCGCAATGCTTTGGACTTTCCCATGCCAAGCACCAAGCGCACGGCTTCGCAATGCTTTGGACTTTCCCATGACAATCCAATGTCATGAGTTTTGTCTATCATCAAAATACTATCAGGGTACTGCTCTGGGACGATTGCACCAACAATCTCCCAACACCACATACTCAGCTTCCATGGTAGAGTCCGCCATGCATTTCTGCTTAACACTCCTCCATACAATGGCTCCACCTCCCAAAGTAAACACAAAACCTGAGGTAGACTTACTGTTATCCCTATCATATTGGAAGTCAAAATCCGTGTAACCCACAGGGAGTAATTGGTCTGCCGGGTAAACTAGCATATAATCCCTAGTCCTTCTCAAGTACTTCAATATATGCTTTAGCGCAGTCCAATGTCCCTGTCCTAGATTACTCTGATATCTGCTGACCATGCCCACGGCAAAGCAGATATCTGGTCTCGTATATAGCATCGCATATATGAGGCTTCCTACCACCGAAGCATAAGGAACCGCCTTCATCTCCTCTATCTCCTCAGATGTTCTAGGACACATCTCCTTAGATAAAGGAACTCCATGCCTGAAAGGTAGAAAACCTTTCTCGGTGTTTTGCATGCTAAAATGATCCATAATCATGTCTATGTATGAAGCTTGGGATAAGCACAACATCCTTTTCCTGCGATCCCTTATAACCTTGATTCCAAGGATGTGTCCCACTTCTCCTAAGTCAATCATATCAAACTGTTTGGATAATCATACCCTTACGTCCGATAACACCTTGATATTGTTGTCAATCAACAAAATATCATCTACAGATAGTACAAGAAATACCACTACGTTTCCGTCACATCTCTTGTATACACAAAACTCATCCGGACTTTGAATAAATCCATAATACTGGATCACTTCATCAAATCGGATGTTCCAAGACCTCGAGGCTTGCTTCAATCCATAAATGGACCGATTAAGCTTACATACAAGATGCTCTTTGCCTTTCACAATGAATCCCTCTGGTTGCTTCATATAGATGTTTTCCTCAAGACTTTCATTAAGGAAAGCTGTCTTGACATCCATCTTCCACACCTCATAATCCATATGCGCTGCAATGCATAAGAGAATCCGTATAGACTTAAGCATGGCACCGGCGAAAAGGTCTCCTCATAATCGATACCCTCTTTCTAATTATACCCCTTCGCAACAAGCTTCGCTTTGAAGGTCTAAACCTTTCCATCTATTCCTCTCTTTCTTTTGTAGATTCACTTATATCCAATAGTTTTTACACCATCGGGTGGTTCCACTAGCTCCCAGACCTAATTTGACTCCATAGATTCAATCTCAGTATTCATTGCACTTTGCCAAGATGCTGCATCTTTATCTTGGTTTGCCTCGTCATATGTCTAGGGATCAGGTTCATGTTCGCCAGGGACCAAATCAGAAAATTCTCCCAATAACATGAATCTATCAGGCTATCTCACAACCCTCCCACTACGACGAGGTATCACCTGTGTATCCTCTGTGACACGCTGTGCAGTAACTTGTGGTATATCCTCTTATACCGGTGGTACTAAAGAAGTGACTTCTCCTTTTAATTCCTCCAGAACAATTTTACTTTTGGGCTTGTGGCTCATCACATAGTCTTTCTCTAGAAATCTGTCGTTCGTGCTAATGATCACCCTCTGATTTCTAGGACTATAAAACAAATCACTTTTCGTTCCTCTAGGATAGCCAACGAACATGTGTTCTTCTATATGAGGTTCCAACTTACCAGCATCTGCCTTCAACACATGTGATGGACTCCCCCAAATCCGAATATGTCTTAGACTGGGCTTTCGCCCAGTCCACAATTCTGTGGGAGTAGAAGGCATTGATTTAGATGGAACCAAGTTCAGAATGTACATTGCCGTATCTAGAGCATATCCCCAGAACGAATCTGGCAACTCAGAATAGCTCATCACCGATCTAACCATCTCCATAAGAGTCCTATTCCTTCGCTCTGCTACATCATTCTGCTGGGGTGTGCCAGGTGCAGACAATTGGGATTGAATCCCAGCCTCTGATAAGTAGTTCCTAAACTCTCCAAAGAGGTACTCACCACCACGATCAGATCGCAGTGTCTTGATACTTTTACCTTGACGTTTCTCCACATCAGCCTTGAATTCTTTGAACTTGTCAAAGCATTCAGACTTGCGGCGCATCAAGTAAATGTATCCATATCTTGAATAATCGTCTATAAAAGAGACAAAATACTCAAAACCACCTCTAGTCTGGATAGACATAGGACCACACAAATCAGAATGAACCAATTCTAACACATCTTTGGCTCTATATCCCTTAGCCTTAAAAGGCCTCTTGGTCATTTTACCCTCCAAGCAAGATTTGCAGGTTGGGAAATCTTCTACCACTAATGAACCCAGAGGTCCATCAGCTATCAACCTTTGAATTCTACTTAGGTTAATATGACCAAGCCTAAGATGTCAAAGATATGTTTGGTTCATCTTCGAAGGTTCTTTTCTCTTATTGGAATTAGAAGATGAGTTATTAACTTCAATTTGCATCGTGGGAGGTTTTGGTTCAAGTGTGTATAGATTTCCTATCAATGTACCTGAACAGATAATGTCCCTATTCTTTTTTATAAGAACTCTGTCATTAAAAGAAATAGAATATCCATCCATAAACAATTTAGAAAACGAAATAAAATTCTTTCTAAATAAAGGTACATAAAGGAAATTCTTAAGAACCAAAACTTTATTTTTCTCAAAAGATAAATGAACGTCTCCCACTGCAATAGCCGCCACCTTCGTGGCATCGCCCAAGTACACGGTAATCTCCCCCTCAGCCAGTCATCTGGTTTCCTGGAACCCCTACAAAGTATTACAGACATGATCAGTGGCTCTCGTATCTACACATCAGGTGCTGGTAGATAACACCGCTAAATATGTTTCAACGACTAGACCAAAAGATATACCTTTGTTCTGCTTGCGGTTGGGGCAGTCCTTCTTCCGGTGTCCAGTCTGCTTACAAGTGAAGCACTTGCCTTTCGGCTTCTTCACTCCTCCCTAAGTTCCTCCCACCGCCTATGTCCCAGTTTGTTTCTTCTTCTTCTTGCCTTTCGGCTTAAAAGTAGAAACCTTTTGGGTCACCATGGCATGCGCCTGAGCACTCTGATGAAATAGCCCCTCTGCCGTCTGGAGTTCTGTCAGAAGCTCCGCCAACGAATACAACCTCTTGTTCATGTTGTAGTTCAGGCGAAACTACTCAAAACTCCTAGGTAGAGACTAGAAAATGATATCGACCTAGGTTTCCCCATCGATCTCAGCTCCGAGGACTTCCAACTCATTCAAATGAACCATCATCTTGAGAACATGATCCCTCACGGGTGTTCCCTCGATCATGGTGGTCGTCATCAAGTTCCTCATGGCTTCTTGCCTTGCAGCCTGATTTTGGTGTCCGAAAAGCTCTTTGAGATTGAGCATCATGTCATAAGCAGTGGGCATAGCTTGATGTTGATGTTGCAGTACATTTGACATAGATGCCAAAATGTAACACCGCGCCATCTCATCGGCCGTTATCCACTTCTTATAACTCTCTCTCTCCTTTTCCCCAGAATCATCTGTAGACTTAGGAGGGCACTCTTCGAGAAGTACATATTTGTATTCCTCAGCAGTCAAGACAATGTCAAGATTCCTCTTCCAATCAACATAGTTGAGTCCAGTAAGTTTATTCTCTTTCAGTATCACAGCAAGCGGGTTGAAAGTCATTTTGAAAGAAAACCTAAGAATCACATAGATCAAAACACTAGATTTCAAAAAATTATTGATTCCTCAAACAATAAATTTTTAAAATCAACCAACACCTCAAAACACCGAGAATATCGTATAACACGATAGTGTGGACGTATACGAATTCTACATTTGTAAGAGGAGGTTTTACCCATTAATTTTACTATCTTGTCAACTTAACTTTTTGACAAGTAAAATTAATAGTTGGTTCTTCTTTGGCCCTACAAATAAAAGCAGTGACTCCAATGGGGAGGATACTTATATTTGTATCTAAGTGTTCACCATTACTCGGTACCAAGGTAATCATCTCGGGTTATGTGCCTTCCGATGGGGAAGTACATACGCTCCTTAATAATTCCCTATAACCATATTCGACCTTGTGATCCGCAAACAAACTCATCTGATGGGGAGGAAGGCACTCAGAGCCAACGCGCAAGTTTGTTTGCATCACTTGTCAAATCGCAATGGAGGTCGTGGGAATTTATAAAAATGTCCCTCTCCCACTTAGTAATTTGAAATTGAGGAATTTTCTAGCCTACGACATGCATATCAAACAATAAGTAATAAATATAAAAAATATATTATTTTCCAACTATTATGGCTTTTGTCTTCAATATGTCTTCCGTCGCATCGCCATCTCGTCCGCTCCTCCTATGCCATGTACGAGCCATCCAGAGATCCGAGTCGAGACTAAAAAATTATTTTAATTTACATCCATCGATCCTATACTTATTGTAATTCATTGTACGAGATTTTTCCGCCTTTGACGAGTTGTCGAGAAGGAGTTTTATTAGTGGTGTTGTCATCACTCGAGCTCGTAGAGCTCAATCCGTGGAGTAGGAACCATTCGGTTCCAAACCACGTTATATTTGATCTTGTGCTTGTGTATTTGTATTTGTATTGTATATTTTGTATTTTCGTTGCGTATTAACTTCTTGTAGCATGCACGATCGATTTCTTCCATCGACGACGAACAAGCTATTCACCCCCACCCCCCTTCTAGCGGTCACAAGATCCCCTAAAATTGGTATAAGAGCTAGGAGCTCTTCTACGGGCTAACACCCGGGAGCAGAATTGCTAGAGGAAGAAGATGGAGTTTGAATAAACACTTGGATGGAATATCAACACGTCGGTCCCTTATGCGCTATATGGATGAGAAATCTTCAATTCATGGAAGAGAAGAATTGAAGACTTAATCATGATGAAGGATTTTGAGGAGTGGTCTGCCTTGATGGAAGGATTTGACTATCCTAGATGACCAAAAGGTGGATACCTCAAGAAGAAGAGATGGACCGAAGAGCAAGTCCAAGCCTTTGAGAAAAATGATAAAATAGTAAAATTTGTTATTGATTTGATACCTAATGACATTTTGTGCAAGCTAGGGGATTACATGGATGCCAAGGAGCTATGGAACAAGTTGGCAAGATTCCATGAGGAGTCTAAATCAGCACAAGAAGAGGAAGCAAACACATCATCCTCACAAGCAAGTGAGGATTCGAAAGTTGAGGAGGAGTCAACTTCCGGATCAGTGGAAGAGGAGGTAGAAGAATTGGAAGAAGCCTCCACTTCAAGGATTGAGGGGAAGGAGAGAATTCCTACACCGGAGCAACCTCAAGAGGAACTGTCTACCTCTAGTCAAGAAGAAGAAGTCCAAACCACCATCATTGACCTAGGTAACTCAATCACATCATTTCAAAATAAAATTAATATAATATATTTTGAGTGTAGGGAGTATGGGCACTACAAAAGCAAGTGTCCAAAAAGACATAAGAAGACTCCATCAGCGACTAAAAATCAAGAAAAGTCAAATAAAGTTGGAGTCCCCACCAACAAGAGTAAGGAGCACGTGGTGTATTTCAAATGCCATCAAAAGGAATATTACCGGAGTCAATGTCAAAAGGGGAAGGAAAAGACCCAAGAAGGAGCATCACAAGTAGGGGGAGCTAAGGCTAACCCTAAGGTATATTTCAATAATGCACCTTCTAAGTTTAAAAATCAATATCATGCTTTTAATTCTCTTGCTATCACTCATGAAAAGCATGTTAAGAATAATAGATTTTATTGTTTAAGAGCTAAGAGTGTCAACTTTAGAACTAAGGAGAAATTTGGGACTAATATCCCTAGAAAAACTCTTCCTAAGGAAAGCATTAGGAAAATAGAAAACCATTTAGGCAATAACCCTAATAAGGGTAGACATATGCCTAGAGGAAATGGTAGTGCCCAAAGACCAAATGAAAAATCAAAAATTGGGCAACTAGAGTTAGAAAAACAAGCCTTGAGGTCAAGGATTTGTTGGATCGAAGCGGATCGCTAGAGGGGGAATGAATAGCGATAAACCTTTTTTTTAATTCATTCGTTAAAACTCGAGTAGACAGTTAATTGCAGCGGAAAGATAAACTATAAATAAATGAGACGAATATTTTTTTACTTGGTTCGTAGCCTTCGTCTACTACTCCAAGACCCTAGTGATCCTTGATCACGCACGGAGGGCAATTCACTAAAAACACTCCTCCTCGTTTGAGGTAGGAGTTTGACGATTACAAAAAAAACTTCGAAAGAAAAGATAGAGAGACAAACCCTCTCTTCTATTAATGTAAAGTGCAATGATAGAAAACCTCGATTAATAAAAGGAATTACAATATTTAAAGAGACGAAAAAATAAGAATATCAACAACTAAAGGAGTAGAAAGTAAACTAGGTTTGTTGACAGCACTTCGTTGTAGAGTCGTCGGAAAATCGCAGAGTTGTGGAGGTTTGTGAGCACTTAGAGATGATGAAAAACCCTAGGAGAAGCCCTCCTTTTATAGCCTTTAAGCCCCTCATCGAATGGGTCTTCAACCAATAGGAATTGGGCACAAAACTCCTTGAAAAATAGTGATAAAGCTTGACTCCTCGAGGCTGATTTTTGACCATCGGTTGAACTGGCCGGTTGAACTGGCCCGGTTGAACTGGCCGGTTGAACTGATGGCCAGGATTTTTGACTACAATAAAGAGTTAGCTCAAAATATAAGTGAATTCGACGACCACTTGCCGTCCGATCTCAACATAGACCTTCCATGGGAAGTCTTGGGTCGGATCATCGCCTAAGGACGTCCCCGTACAAAGGACACGACCTCACTTCACTTTACTCACTCGAGCTTACCTCGATACTTACTATGTCGCTTTTGCTTCCGACCTTCCACTTGATTTCTTCGGCTCCCTCCGAAGTCACTCGAGTGTCGCCCGACCACCGCGGCTTCCTCCGGGTGTCGCTAGCCTTCAGCTCTAGCTATAGCAATTTTCTGTGCACTCGATTCAGCTCGTGAGATAATGACATGAGCTTAACTTTGTATCGTTTGCTATAATCAAAACTCAGGTTCGACTTAGGTGCCTACTGCACCAACAATCTTCCCCTTTTTGATTTATGGCAAACCTACATACAAAGTTAAGAAAAATAAATTAAGTGCATTAAGCAAAATGAGCAAGAGATATGCATGAATGAGCAGGAGTATAAAAAGGCATGAATGAGCAGGAGTATATAAAAACTTTTTTTTTTCAAGTGCTCCCCCTTGAAGAATCCTCCCCCTTGACCGAGGGTGAGTACTTGAGAAAGAGTTTTAACTCTCCCCCTTGATGTTTGCTACTAAACAAAAGAATTAAGTAACCGCAATTACTTAATATTGGCCATAGTGTTTAAAATAAGTTTTAAGTTAAGAAATCAAAAAACTGATTTCTTAACCTTGGCCTTTACTTCCGTTTTGTTAACAAGTTAACTTAAAGTTAAGTAAACCTTTCCGTTTTGTTAACATGAACAAGTTAACTAAGCCTTGGCCATAAAAAAAATTATCCCTTAACTTTGGCCTTTTTCTCCCCCTTTTGCCATATATCGAAAAGAGTGAGGGTGTGTGTGGAATAAAAAATAAGTATTAATTTGAAAATGTTCCACATTATTTTGAAAATAATATACTGAAAATAAGTTCATCTATAAAATGTTCGACTCATATTTGGCTTGATTGATATGAAAGATCAACTAGTCCTAGTCAGAGTCGGTTAGTATGTATGATTATACTCCATGGTTCATAGCGATGCACTAGCTCTACATCTAGAACCAGGAGTAAGGTCCTAACATCTCACTCCCATCTACGTGGTTAAGTACACAAATACATTAGTCCTATGTGTTGTGAGATGTACTGGCTCCTTAAATCTATAGGTGCATGATATCTAAGGTATGTCCTATGCTAGTTCCATAAAAATGAAAATTAAGAAATAGTAGTAAGAAAATATAATTTGCAAGTTCCTATTCTACTACGCACATACCCAATTTTCATCTTAATAGACTAAATTCAGCTTCGGGTAGGGGTTTAGTAAATAGGTCTTCTAAGTTAGACTTTGATTCAACGTATTCGAGTTGTATGGCTCCGTTGGCCACATGTTCTCGAATGAAATGGTGTTTGACCTCTATATGTTTGGTCCAAGAGTGACATATCGGATTCTTTGTAAGATTAATTGAACTAATGTTATCTACGTGAAGTTTAGTATTCATAAAGTCTAACTTAAAGTCGCGAAGAGTGTGCTTCATCCAATGAGTGACACACTCACCCATCGCGATGTATTCGGCTTCGGTGGTAAATAAGGCAACACAGTGTTGCTTCCTACTGTACCAACTCACTAGACTCGAGCCGAGAAGTTGACAACAACCACTCGTACTCTTTCTATCGAGCTTACTACCGGCATAGTCCGAATCGGAGTAGCCGGTTAGTTCGAACTCGGTAGATCTAGGATACCAAATACTGACATTAAGTGTACCCTTTAGATATCTAAGGATACACTTGACTAGAGTTAGGTGAGACTCCTTGGAACAGGTTTGAAACCTTGCGCACATACTTACTGCAAATAAGATATCAGGTCGGCTTGCAGTTAAGTAAAGAAGACTCCCTATTATGCTCCTATAATATTTTAAATCAATTGAGTTTCCGATTAAATCTTCTTCTATATTCACATTAGTTTCCATTGGGGTAT
This sequence comes from Wurfbainia villosa, assembly GCA_025175895.1. Classification (NCBI taxonomy): domain Eukaryota; kingdom Viridiplantae; phylum Streptophyta; class Magnoliopsida; order Zingiberales; family Zingiberaceae; genus Wurfbainia; species Wurfbainia villosa. Next base: position 32,616,796 of record CM045986.1, read on the forward strand.
TAATAATTTTAGCGTCTTGCATTCCAAAGCGTTTAATTAATTCCCTAGTATATTTGCGTTGATGTAGGTATATTCCATCTTTAGTTTGTTTAATTTGTAGACCTAAGAAGAAACTTAACTCTCCTACTAAATTCATTTCAAATTCACTTTCTATAAGTGAAATGAACTCATTTAGTAGGATTGAGTTGGTGGTTCCGAAAATAATATCATCTACATAGATTTGGGCTATGAATATGTCTTTACCCTAAGGTTTTTACGAAAAGTGTTGGGTCAACTACACCTTGGTTAAATCCTTTGGACTTGAGATAAATCGAAAGTCTCTCATACCAAGCTCGAGGAGCTTGTTTAAGTCCATAGAGAGCTTTCTTTAACCTAAGGACATGGTCGGGTTTATCTAAACTTTCGAAACCGGGGGGTTGACTAACATAAACCTCTTCTTTAATGTATCCATTCAAGAACGCAGATTTCACATCCATTTGAAACAACTTAAATCCGCGATGTGCAGCATACACTAATAGCATTCGAATGGACTCTAATCTAGCTACTGGTGCATACGTCTCATCATAATCTAAACCTTCGACTTGACTAAACCCTTTAGCAACTAGTCTAGCTTTATTTCTAACTACTTCACCTTTGTCATCAAGTTTATTTCTAAACACCCACCTTGTTCCAATGATTGTTCTATCTTTAGGTGGTGGTACTAATTTCCATACTTCGTTCCTAGTGAATTGCGCCAGCTCTTCTTGCATTGCAATAATCCAATCGGGATCAAGTAGAGCTTGGTCAATAGTCTTGGGTTCAATTTTAGAAATCAAGGAAATTTGACTAAGGTTTCAATATGAGGCTCTAGTTCGAACTCCTAGACTTGGATCACCTATCACTTGGTCGATAGGATGATTCGTTTGAGTCCTAGTTGGGTTTGGGTTTGAGTCTACTGCTTGGTCAATAGGATGACTCATTTGAGTTCCAGTTTGGTTTGAGTCATCTACCACTTGGTCAATAGAATGACTTAGTTGACCTAGGTTGGGATTAATACTAGACCTGATCTCCAGATCATAGTTAGGTCTAGTATGAGTTGGCTCGCTAATTGGGGTTGTCGGGGGTTTTGTAGGTTCGTGTCCTTCATCAAATACTACATTGATAGTCTCCTCAACTCTAAGGGTGTCATGGTTATATACTCTATAAGCTCTACTTGTAGTCGAGTATCCTAGAAAGATTCCAGTCGTGGTTTTGGATGTAAATTTCCCTAGGTAATCCTTAGTGTTTAGGATATGTACCTTACACCCAAATACCCTAAAGTACTTGATGTTAGGTATTTTATCGTTATAAATCTCGTATGAGGTCTTAAGGTGCCTCTTTACCATAAGGATCCTATTTTGGACATAGCATGTCGTACTAACGGCTTCCGCCCAAAACCTATCGGGTAGGTTATACTCATTTAACATTGTCCTAACGGCTTCTTGTAGGGTTCTATTTTTGCGTTCTACTAGGCCATTTTGTTGTGGAGTTCTAAGGCAAGAGAACTCGTGGTGGTATCCATTTAGGTTACAGAATTCTGTAAACCTATGGTTTTCGAATTCACCACCATGATCAGTCCTAAGTCTTTTGATTTTAATGCTTTGTTGATTTTCTATTAACTTAAATAGATTGATTAATTGATCTAGGGTATCACTTTTGTGTTTGATGAACCTAACCCAAGTAAATCTAGAGAAGTCATCAATTATGACTAAACAGAATTTACTTCCATTAAGTGACTTAGCTCCGTGTGAATCAAATAGATCCATGTGTAGGAGCTCAAGCACACTTTTGGTTCGTTCTTGATTAGTTAGTTGATGTTGTGTCCTAGATTGTTTACCTTGTTGACAAGCATTACATATTTTATTATCCAAGTTATTGAGGTTAGGCAAACCTCTGACTAAGTTACTCTGACTCATCTTGTGGATGAGTCTTGGGTGTGAGTGACCGAGTCGTCGGTGCCACAACCATGATTCCTCTTGCCGTGTCATAAGACACTTAGTTGAGGAGTTAGTTAAGTTAATAGTGTAAATGTTGTTATTTCTAGTTCCCTTAAGAATTGTTTTAGAGGTTTCGTTTGTATTAATTACGCATTCATTTTCTAGAAATATGACCTTATAGTTATTATCACAAAATTGGCTTACACTAAGTAGATTATATTGAAAATTTTCTACTAATAAAACATTTTGAATAACAAAATTTGAGTTAAGCTCAATATCACCTGATCCGATGATTTTGAGCTTGCCGTTATTTCCGAAGGCTACCGATCCTTGTCGTTTGAATCGAACGAAAACTTGAGTTGATCCCGGTCATGTGCTGGAGCAACCACTGTCCAACATCCATTGATCCTACACGCAAGGTAGTTGGATCGGATATTGGATTTATTAAAGATTGGTTGAAAATTATTAACCTAAATCATCTCACCCATGTCTACATGATCAAACACGTTAACCCTATATGTTCTTGTGAGATGACTTCCAATTTTACTTGATTTAAATTTAATGACTTAAACACTTGTCAACCTTGCGTTAGATTCAGATTTGACCTTAGGCTTATCAAGTCACCTTTTCAAGATCATGGCTTCCAGGTCATGGCGAGGCACAGAGGCCTTCTTTGATCGGAACAACGACCACTTCCTTAGACAAAGCCATTTTCAAGAAAATAGTAACTTGACTCACCTAAGACCACTTCCTGGTCTAACTAGTCTAGGATACGGCGAGATAGCTTCAGCAAGTTCCACTCGGTCAAGTGAACCGAACTAGATACGCCTTATCTAGCTCGAATACACGAGACTCCATTTTCCTAGCATACTATCATCTCGCCACGTCCTGGTACTATGTTATCAAGTGTTGACGAGTTATAGTCCTATCTAACCATTCTAAAAAGAAAAATCCAACTAAATAAAAACCTAAGCATGCAATTTCTAAGTTAAAACATAAACAAGTTTCGTACTAGCTCCCCTTGGACCATTGAATCGATTCGGTCTCTCCACATAGTGGATTTGGTCCTTGGGAACCCAGTACTGGTTTGATCCTAAGTTTGAAATCAAGGTGGTCTTAGGGACCCATGCTTGGACACGTTTTTTATGTTGACTTACAATCGACATATACGACTTATTGGTCGTGTTTGAGCTAAACCCTAGCCCGGTCTTGTTGTACACGGCCCTTTGCGATCCAAGTAGGAGGTCAAGTCCTTTGGATCCCAAAGTAAACCTTTCCAATGTATTCCTAAGATCTTCGACTTGACTCTTCAAGAGTGAGTTCTCAACTTCGAGTTTTTCAACCCGAGTTGAGTCCTTCTCTTGAACTCGACTAGTCGAAGAGGTTAGGGAGACCTCGTGTTTGAGGAGTTTAACTTCCTTAACCAGGGTCTCGACCTTGGACTCGGACTTAGCTAACTTTCTATTTAAAAATTTAATTGCACTATAAAGTGTAGTAATGAGAGACCGACTTACCTTGAGTGTATCTTTTGAACTGGATGCATATCCGTGGCTTGTCTTGAATAGTGCTTCGCAGTCCGACTCGTCTTCGATTTCCGATTCAAGTTCCGGTTCCGACTCCATCTCCGATTCCACCGGTTTAGCCATGAGGACTCGATCATCGTCTTCTTCCTCGGAAGCTTCTTCCCAAGTAGCGTTGAGTGCCTTTTTGTGTTTTGGTGCCTTGCTCTTGAGTTTTGGGCATTCGGACTTGATATGTCCAAACCTGTTGCATTCATAACATCTAATATTTGAACTTTTAGGCTTACCTTCGTTGGGTCGAGTGACGGTTCGTTTTCGGCCCTTGACTATCCTCCGAACTAGGTTGACTAGTTCGGCCTCCATTTCCGAGTCGACCTCCGAATCCGACTCATCCTCTTCTTCCTTCGAGGGTGGCTTGCTAGCGGTTTTCTTCTTTGAACCTGCAAATAGTGCTATACCTTTCTCGGGTTCCGAGTTAGACTTCTCATGAAGTTCAAAATCAGAAAAAAAGTTCATCTAACCTAAGTTTAGAAAGATCCTTGGAGACCTTGTAGGCATCGACCATGGATGCCCACAAGGTAGTCCTCGGAAAGGAGTTTAGGACATACCTTATAAGGTCACGGTTTTTGACCTTTTGCCCGATTGCGTGTAGATTGTTGACTATGTCCTGGATGCGGGCGTGGAGTTGCATCGCTGTTTCATGTTCCTGCATTTTTAGATTATATAATTTATTAAATAAAAGGTCACGCTTACATACCTTGGCTTCATTGGTCCCTTCATGTAGCTCCACTAGCTTTGTCCAAAGGTCCTTTGCGCTTATGAAGGGGCCGACGCGATTTAACTCCTCCTTGGACAAGCCGTATTGGAGGATTTGTGTTGCCTTGGCGTCGACTTCGACTTGTCGTTTTGTCGCAATGGTCCATTGGTCATAACCCAAGGATTCACCCACTTCGTTAGTCGGAAGTGTGAAACCCGTTTGGATTATGATCCACATCTTGATTTGGGTTTTGAGAAAGCATTCCATCCGACCTTTCCAGTAACGGAAATCATCTCCATTGTAAAATGGAGGTCGGACGGTACTAAAACCCTCGAGATGGGCCATTTAGAAGGGAAACCTTGCACAAAAAATACCAAAAAAAACACAAAAAAAAAGGTTCCAAGACTTCGCCTTGGATTAGTAATGTAGGAAATGAAATGAAACAAAAGGAATAAATAAGAAATAACCAACTAAAATAAAAGATGAGCACTTACAACCTTTGATGTCCCAGAAATGGTATTAAACGATGGTTTTTCGGGATGAATACAGCTTGTTACGAGGGTTTACCCTCTTAAGAAGTGTAGATCTTTCCGAGAGCTTCGTTTTGGTAGGTAGACCGTTTCGTGGGTCAACTTGTACGAAAAGTTATACCCGTTTTACCGTCGGCTACTCCAAAAGCGAATACTTGCAAAACAAAACCAAACGAAGAGTACCAAGACTTCGTCTTGGATTAGTAGTGCAGGAGAAAAATTTAAATGAATGAAAAATAAATCTGTAAAAAATGCTAGATTGATGGTTTCACCAAATCTAAGCGCCCCGACTCTGATACCAATTGTTGGATCGAAGCGGATCGCTAGAGGGGGGGGTGAATAGCGATAAACCTTTTTTTAATTTAGTTAGTAGATAGTTAATTGCAGCGGAAAGATAAACTATAAATAAATGAGACAAATGTTTTTTTACTTGGTTCGTAGCCTTCGGCTACTACTCCAAGACCCTAGTAATCCTTGATCATGCACGGAGGGCAATTCACTAAAAACACTCCTCCTCGTTTGAGGTAGGAGTTTGACGATTACAAAAAAAATTTCGAAAGAAAAGATAGAGAGACAAACCCTCTCTTCTATTAATGTAAAGTGCAATGATAGAAAACCTCGATTAATAAAAGGAATTGCAATATTTAAAGAGACGACAAAATAAGAATATCAACAACTAAAGGAGTAGAAAGTAAACTAGGGTTGTTGACAGCACTTCGTTGTAGAGTCGTCGGAAAATCGCAGAGTTGTGGAGGTTTGTGAGCACTTAGAGATGATGAAAAAGCCTAGGAGAAGCCCTCATTTTATAGCCTTTAAGCCCCTCATCGAATGGGTCTTCAACCAATAGGAATTGGGCACAAAACTCCTTGAAAAATGGTGATAAAGCTTGACTCCTCGAGGCTGATTTTTGACCATCGGTTGAACTGGCCGGTTGAACTGGCTGGTTGAACTGGCCCGGTTGAACTGATGGCCAGGATTTTTGACTACAATAAAGAGTTAGCTCAAAATATAAGTGAATTCGACGACCACTTATCGTCCGATCTCAACATAGACCTTCCATGAGAAGTCTTGGGTCGGATCGTCGCCTAAGGACGTCCCCCGTACAAAGGACACGACCTCACTTCACTTTACTCACTCGAGCTTACCTCGATACTTACTATGTCGCTTTTGCTTCCGGCCTTCCACTTGATTCCTTCGGCTCCCTCTGAAGTCACTCGAGTGTTGCCCGACCACCGCGGCTTCCTCCGGGTGTCGCTAGCCTTCAGCTCCAACTATAGCAATTTTCTGTACACTAGATTCAGCTCGTGAGATAATGACATGAGCTTAACTTTGTATCGTTTGCTATAATCAAAACTCAGGTTCGACTTAGGTTCCTACTACACCAATAGGCTTGAGAAATTAGAAAAGACCCTTGCAAAAATACAAAATCAAATTAAAGAGTCAAATGATCCAAAATCTAGGTCAAATGGTCAAACCCTTGGTCCTAGGAGACAAGGTTCATCCAAAGGCAAGAAAGGTTTGAGTCACAAACCTAAGCCCAAGGAGATCTATCACAATGTTCCATTCGATTATGGAACTCAAGTTAGGTCTAAGAAAGCCAAGGTCAATAGGGAAGTCATCCCTAAGGTTGACAAAGGTAGGTGTCTAGTGGCTAAGGTTTCAAGGAAACCTAGGAAAGTCATTAAGAAGGTCAAAGGGGGAGTTACCTCTAGAGTTGACCTTAGTAAGACCACAATGACCAAGGCTACCAAGCCTAGAAGGGTCATTATGAGGGTATCTAGGGAGGTCATCCCTAAGGAATACCTAATTAACCCAAGGAGCTAAAATAGGTTTTAGGTTCCTAAAAGCGTGATCGATTCACGCTAGATAGGTTTAACTGTGCTAACTTTAAATGAATGGGTAGTTAACCTAACCATGGTAAAGGTGACACTTTAGGTTATTTTCAAGGTTATGGATACCTTGGAAATAGGTTTGAGTGTTAAATCCTAAAGGAGTTTAGGATGTGTCAATATATTTTTGAGATTATGAAAAATCAATCAAATTGGCACAAACTAGGTTTAGTGGTTATAGTGTGTCATTTTTGGATTTTTGGCACACTTGGGAGAAAAGTGACAATATGGCAAAATGGACTTAATAATAACAAATGGTAATTAACATTAAAATTTAGGTATTATATATCTTTATACTCTATTTGTCATGCTTTGCTTGTCATATAACAAGTCATGACTTCATATTCATTTAAATCATATAAAATATCATGATTATGCTTAGGACTATTTTATGTCATGTGTTTTCAATTTTATATCTTATGTCATGACATCATGATCATTAGTCATGCTTAATTAATGTTGTCATTTATATCATGATCATTCATTCATTTAATTTGATTAAAATTGATTTAAGGACTATGACATGACTTGAAGTTCCCTGTATAAGGGAATCAAGTAGAGTTGCCCTAGAAAATGCATGAACCCCTAGTTTAGGAGAACAAAACTCACATCTCACATCACATTGACTTGTATGTGTTTTATACACCTTAGATACATGTGAGATGCTTGGATATGAGTTAAGTTCAAGGTGCATAGTTTTTGCATCTAGATGAACTAAAACTCATCTTATGTTATTAGTAGATCATTGGGAAAGCTTATGTTCAAACCATGTACATTAAGCCCAAAGAATATGATCTAATATAGGTTTTCAAAAAAATTTTAAAATTATTTTAGAAAACCTTGGTGAAGTATATCTTTTGATAGCAATCACCATTGATGAAGTTGATACAAGGTGAGCTAAAATTTGAAGTTTTTCTTCACTTTTGAACTTTGTGTTAATTTCATTATTTTATGGGTAAAATATTTTTCAACCATTTTTCACCCATTGTATTGGTCATAAATGTTGGGTTTCCGGCACCGCGGCGTGTGTGTGTTCGATCATGTTTCGTAAACATGAACACAGCGGAAGGAATAAAATAATAAATACTCCTATTTATTACAACACACACAATACACGCATGCATATTACAACAAGTATAGACATAACCGTAAATTTAAATTTGCAATAAAAGGAAATTTATCTACGTTATACCTTTCGTATGACGTGTAGCGGGAACGGCATCAACCGGAACGATCCTCGCTAGAATCGTCTCTATCCGTATCCACGCCGAGTTCCTCGGGATGACTTCGCTAAGCCACGAGCTTCGTCTTCGTATGGGTTACTAGCCTTGTGTTGAAGACGACGTGATCGAGAGATGATCACGATCCGAATCCAAATTCGGATCCAAAACGAGTCCTCAAAACTCGCTTCTCCGGAGAGGTATTCGTCAACCGATTGACGAATCCTTCGTCCTCCACCTCAGAGGATTACCGGAGATCGAATCCCCGGTAAGTTATCCGCTGTCGGAGCTCTAACCGTCGTCCAAACGATGCTCCGACGAGAGGAGAAGAAGCTGTCCAGAAAACTGGACAGCTTGGTGGAGGAGTAGGCGCCGGCCAAAACAAGGAAGCCAAGTGCTCACCTTTTCACCGAGGCCAAGGAAGATCACCGGAGTTCGAAAAAGGATCACCGGCTGAAGCTTGGTCGCCGGCAAGGAGCTGGACGCCGGCACAAGGGGCTGGGCGGCCAAGGAGCTTGGGCAGCACACCTAGGTTGGGCGGCAACTCCAACTAGGGTTTGGATTGGTTAGTGCTTAACAATCCCTTAAGCCCTCTTTTATAGAGAACTAATTCTCTTAATGGTTAATGGATCATATCCATAAAGCCCGTTAACCCGCTCCATTAAGATAAGTTAAAATAAACCAAACCATGATGGTTTATTTTAAGTTAAAACGAACCGAACCAACTTTTGGTTCATTCGTTTAAAATAAACCAAACCCTTTGGTTTATTCTCCTCCATTGGATTAGAACCAAACCATTTTGGTTCATCCATTATGTTTTCATAAGACACGGCCCATCCACGCTTCCATTGCGACTGAAACGATTTCATGCTCGCTTTATGTTTGGTCCAACCAAACCTAGTTTCTCTCGGTCTGAGAATCCCATTCTCAAGCTCGTTTGAAATCCTTTGGATTACGCTCGTTGTGCGTGTGACCAAATAGGTTCTCAGTTTATGTTGGCCGTCTATAATTAACCATTAATTATAGAACGATCATGAGTGGCACCTAGTAGTACATCATGATCCCCAATTAACCGAAAAGATCAACGGTTGATCCAGAACTATTTCTGAAACCCTTCAGTAGCTCGAATGAATCGTGCCTCATTCCCTTCACTCATCTTATACCCACTTGGTTCAGGACATGGTCTATTGTGTCAGTCCCCACTAGGCTGACTACGTCACACCTAGCCCAAGTATCATTTCCTCGTCCTACGGATTCTAGTTACTCCACATGTATCGAAGAGTACTTTACTCTAAACATGTAATGCTTTGGCCAAAGACTTTAGTAACAATCCGACGAGAGGCCATGGGTATACATCTCCTCGCAAGTAGTGGTGAATCCTTTATAGGCTATTCAAACACCTTCGATCACTTCGACTTATACCCAATCATCCCGGGTCCACATCTCCTTAGAGATGCTTGCTTAAGATGTCAAAGCATAAGTCTCTATGATCAAGATGACTTGAATACCGCAAGTCAAAGGAACATCGCACTTAAGCCACATTAAGAACTTCATTGACATATCTATATATGCAGAGAACCATATGAAGTATTACGGCTGGTCACTCCAATGAACTAGTTACCATAACTAGCATCCACGATTAACTCCGGACATCACTATGTCTCCAGCCAGTGAGAATCAGCTGCTTGGATACACCAAGGAGTATACCTCGTGCTAGTCTCGATAGAATTGATGGTGTCCAAATCCATCAATTCATCGACTAGGGATAATTCTGATACATCACAATTACACATGTAGAGATACTCACTAGTTGTGATCCAATCACAAATTCTCTCATGCTGTGAATCGTATCATGGACATTCAGTAAATGAGTTTAAGATCCAATCAAATACATAAAACATGTATACTCAAATAGTGAATCTTCATTTATCATATAAATGGTTCATACATAAGGCGATTGCCTTTGGACATCTCTCATATATTACTAACAGACTCCCACTTGGCCTATTGCCAATCGCTACGGTATCCAATACCATAAGCTCGAACATGACCCTCAAACTTATTTTGAGGTAATGCCTTAGTCAAGGGATCCGCTAAGTTCCTTTCAGTGGGAATTTTCTCGATTTTTATTTCGTTCCTACTGATGATCTCTCTGATAAGATGATAGCGGCGAAGCACATGTTTGGATCATTGATGAGACCACATCAAGTTCAGAGATGAACTTCTTGATCCAAACTGCTTCCTTTGCTGCTTCCAAAGCTGCAATGTATTATGCCTTAGTGGCAGAATCCGCTATAGCGTAAAGCTTGGAACCTTTCCAACTTATTGCGCCTCCATTCTAGGTGAATACTTACCCAGACAAAGACATGGAATCATCCTTGTCTGTCTGGAGCTGGCATCCGTATACCCACGTATCACCATGTACCCTTCTCCATATATTAGGAATGTATCCTTAGTTCTTCTTAAGTACTTAAGGATCGTCTTAACAGTCACCCAATGATCCATTCCTGGATCAGACTGGTATCTGCTCGTGACACTCAGAGCATATGATACATCGGGCCTCGTACATAACATAGCATACATGATAGATCCTATTGCGGATGCATAGGGAATCTTACTCATGCAAATCCTCTCGTCTTCTGTGCGCAGACACATAAACTTCGAAAGGTGTACCCCATGCCTGATGGGTAAGAAACCTTTCTTGGATTCCGACATGCTAAACCTCTTTAGCACTCGGTCTATATATGTAGACTGCGAAAGACCAAGCAACCGTTTCGATCTATCTCTATAGATCTTAATCCCGAGGATGTAGGTTGCTTCTCCCGTGTCTTTCATGGAGAATGTCTTGGATAACCAAACCTTCACTGATCGTAAGATTGAAACATCGTTTCCTATAAGTAGTATGTCATCGACATACAATACTAGGAATACGATTTGCCACTCCCACTAACCTTCTTGTACACACAAGGTTAAATGCGGATTTTGTGAGAAATCAAACTTTTTGATTGTCTCATCAAAACGGATATTCCAGCTCCTGGATGCTTGCTTCAATCCATAAATGGACCGTCGCAATTTGCATACCTTGGTTTTATCAACCGATGTGAAACCCTCGGGCTGTATCATATACACGTCTTCGAGCAGGTTTCCATTAAGGAAAGTTGTTTTCACATCCATCTGCCATATCTCATAATCATAATGAGCCTCTATGGCCAGGAGCATCCGAATGGATTTAAGCATAGCTACAGGCGAATAGGTTTCGTCATAATCAACACCTTGTTTTGACGATATCCTTTCACCACCAATCTAGCCTTATAGGTAATCACATTACCATCCATGTTAGTTTTCTTCTTGAAAACCCACTTGCACCCTATAGGCTTTATCCCTTCAGGTGGGTCAACCAAGTTTCAAACTTGGTTTTCATACATGGAATCCATTTCCGACTTCATGGCACCAAGCCACTTATCCCTTTCTGAACTTGTCAGAATTTCTTCATAACTGGTAGGCTCCTCATCATCAATGAGTAGCACGTCATTCGATTCGCTTACGAGAAATCCATATCTCTCAGGAATATTGCATGTTCTACCAGATCTACGAAGATGTGGTATTACAATAGGTCCAGCTGATTGCTCATCACTATGAGTTGTCGGCTGTTGTGCTTCACCAGGTATCTCATCAATGTCTATTTGAGTCTCTCGAGCCTCCTCAAGCTCGACGACACTCCCACTGTTTTCTTGCAAGAGAAACTCTTTCTCTAGAAACACAGCATGCCTTGAAACAAACACCTTTTGTTCCTCAGGATGATAGAATTAGTAACCCCTTGTTTCCTTAGGGTATCCAATAAATAGACATTTATCAGACTTAGCATCCAATTTGTCTGATACAGTCCGCTTCACATAAGCAGGACAACCCCATATCTTTAAGTAAGATACATGAGGTTTCTTACTATTCCATATCTCATATGGAGTAGTTGAGACTACCTTGGTAGGCATTCTGTTTAACAAGTAAACAGCTGTCTGAAGTGCATAGCCCCAAAAGGACTTGGGAAGAGTTGCATGATTCATCATTGACCTGACCATGTCCAACAAGGTCCGGTTATGCCTCTCAGATACACCATTATGCTGTGATGTATAGGGCGGAGTCCATTGAGACAATATGCCATTGTCTCTTAGATAATCAAGAAACTCTTGACTTAAGTATTCACCACCTCGATCCGATCGAAGTATTTTAATACTCTTGTCATGTTGTTTCTCTACTTCATTTCTGAATTCTTTGAACCTTTCAAATGCTTCAGACCTGTGTTTCATCAAGAACACATACCCAAACCGTGAGTGATCATCAGTGAAGGTAATGAATTAGCTATAGCCTCCTAATGCTTGAGTTGACATAGGTCCACATACATCAGTATGTATTAGACCTAGTAACTCTCCCACTCGTTCACCTTTTCCAATAAAAGGTAACTTAGTCATCTTGCCTTTTAAGCATGATTCGCATGTATCGTATGAATCCAATTCAAACGATTCCAGAATTCCACATCGGTGTAATTCGGACATGCGTTTCTTGCTTATATGTCCAAGACGACAATGCCACATATAGGAGTCTATTTGATTATCCTTTCGAGCATGCTTGTTGCTCACTTCGATATTACAAATGTCACTGGATACGTCCAACGTATAAACACCATTTCTTAAAGTTCTAGTCCCATAAAGAACTCCATTCAAAGTTATGTAACAACAATTGTTACTAAAAATCAAATGGTACCCATTTCTATTTAAACAAGAAATAGAAATGATGTTCTTTATCAACGAAGGAACATAAAAGCAATTGTCCAGTTCTAAGACAAGTCCTACAGGGAGTTCCAACAAATACGTTCCGATGGCGAGTGCAACAACCGTTGCTCCATTCCCAACACGTAAATTTGACTCTCCCCTTGACGAGTCTTCTTCTATTCCTTAGCCCATGTATGTCATTACATATATGTGAGCCACACCCAGTATCAAATACCCAAGTGTCTGAGGAAATAGAATGACAATCAATAAAGAAGATTTCTGAAGAAGATGGGGCATCCGATGCCTTATCCTTCTTCACGGAATCAAGATAAATCTTGCACTTTCTCCGCAAATGGCTCTCCTTGCCATAATGATGGCAAGTTTCCTTTTGTGCTATTTCTACCTTCTTAGCCCTTCTCTTCTTTCCCTTCTGCTGTTCCTTTGACTTCCTCTTAGAACCTTTCTTCGAGGAATCAACTAACAACACCCCCTCGCCATGCTTCTCAAGACTCCACAGCCTTTCAAAGATATCGAGCAAGTCACGATGAACCTTCTAGCATCTCAGAGGTGAAGAGGAGCTTTGAGACTTCGAACCTTTCGAATCTCACTTGCTCATCAACCAACTCACAAAGATGAAGGACTACGATATGAGCATCCATATGCTCATGCTGCTTTCGTAGCTTGGGTTCCATCGTGGCTAGCATGATGCAACTTATTTGTTCAAAATCACTCACATGTTTCTGATAGGCCAACAATTGGTCCAGAGTTGCATCGTCACTAGGACGGGCGTGAAGAGGCGCTTCGAGGACATTTGCAAACTTTTCAACCTTGAGAACAATTCTCAAGCTTCTAAGCCAGTCCATGAAGCTCGGCCCAGTCAATTTATTCGAATCCAAAATGGAACGCAATTCAAAGACATCATGATCAATCTTAGAAATACAAAATGAGCATATATGAGAAAGATGATTTTAAAATGCATCAATATACATTTATAAATCCCATTCATTTTTTGAATTTCAAAAACCTCAAAATCACTTCGGGAGATCGTAGGTCCATCTCCGAATGGGCTGATATCCATCATAGTTATGAACAACCTTGGAGAGAGTCCAACAAGCCATTCATAACTACGACGGTAGGTATCTTCTATACCGATTGCATATCACGTATATGCAACTATCACAATGTGCTATCAACTAATTGAATATTCACACATACATCGGGTTGTTAACACATTAACAAGTATGCATCATATGCATAGCACCCAACTTCACCTCCCTTTACATCGACCTTGGAGAGAGTCCCACAAGCCGATGCTCCAGGTTAAAGCCAACCCATTAATCGGGACATAATTTTAATATGGTTAGAGCGCATTCAACCAATTAGCCCAGCTTGGAGAGAGTCCAACAACCAAAGCTAACGATTGACCTCTGACTCTTACTGTTGGGAGTATGGGGAATACAATCAAAGTCCCACATTGGTAAGACATGGAAAAGATCATGTGCTTATAAGAAAAAAGATATCTCCATTGGCATGAGGCCTTTTGGGTAAAGCCCAAAAACAAAACCATGAGGGCTTGGGCCCAAAGTGGACAATATCATGTCATTGTGGAGATATGTGGAGCTTATAAGCACTAACAATTGGTATCAGAGCCATGGTCCATGTCAAGCCATGAACCTCGAACGAAGGAAGTTGAGCTCCCACGTCCGGATCAAGAGAACCAGACATCAGGAAGGAAGTCTAGTTGGGTCGGGGGGACCGAACAACCGCGTGAAGTCCCGTGGGTCAAGATCGGACATCAAGCAGAGAAAATCCTTCGAGGAGGGATAGGCTTGAGGGGGGGCCCAATGTGGTCCTTCGTTTGAGGGGGGGATTGTTGGGAGTATGAGGAATACAATCAAAGTCCCACATTGGTAAGACATGGAAAAGATCATGTGCTTATAAGAAAAAAGATATCTCCATTGGTCTGAGGCCTTTTGGGTAAAGCCCAAAAATAAAACCATGAGGGCTTAGACCCAAAGTGGACAATATCATGCCATTGTGGAAATATGTGGAGCTTATAAGCACTAACACTTACCATATTAGTATTAAACTATTCCATGGTTTGAACATATTCGGGTTCGAGCCGGGCTTGGAGAGAGTCCAACAACCCAAACAAGAAACGGAACTCTGGTTCTAACCATATTAATGGAAGGTGTAGGCCTTAATATTGTTTAAGGGTTTTTATGTCTCATCCTCTTTGCATGCAAATAACTATTATCTACATGGCATGGCATACATGGCATACATCTACATGTCACGACACGCATGGCATAATATTATGCATCTAATGCAATTACATGGCATACAATTATGTCATGTATATATTTCCTTATATGTCATAACTATTTATGGAAATAAAATATGTTTAAGATTTGATTCTCCAAATCAAATCATAATTAAATTAGGAAACAAATTTCCAAATCTAATCACATATTTTATTCATGGAATTATTTGATTAAGGAAAATCTATTTAGGAAACCAATTTCCTAAATCATTAAAACTACTTATGAAAATAAAATATTTTAAGATTTGATTTCCCAAATCAAATCATGATTAAATTAGGAAACAAATTTCCAAATCTAATCAAATATTTTATTTATGGAAAATATCGATTTCCATAAATACTTCCAACTTTCCAAAAGTGGAAGATTTCCATAAATACTTCTAGACTTTCCAAAATGAAAAATTTCCATAAATACTTCTAAATTTCCAAAATTAGAAAATTTCCAGAAATACATTATGACTATCGCAAAACCATTTTTACGATTATGTCGAAACACAACCTGGGCTCTGATACCACTGTTGGGTTTCCGGCACCGCGGCGTGTGTGTGTTCGATCATGTTTCATAAACATGAACACAGCGGAAGCAATAAAATAATAAATACTCCTATTTATTACAACACACACAACACACGCATGCATATTACAACAAGTGTAGACATAACCGTAAATTTAAATTTGCAATAAAAGGAAATTTATCTACGTTATACCTTTCGTATGACGTGTAGCGGGAACGACATCAACCGGAACGATCCTCGCTAGAATCGTCTCTATCCGTATCCACGCCGAGTTCCTCGGGATGACTTCGCTAAGCCACGAGCTTCGTCTTCGTACGGGTTACTAGCCTTGTGTTGAAGACGACGTGATCGAGAGATGATCACAATCCGAATCCAAATTCGGATCCAAAACGAGTCCTCAAAACTCGCTTCTCCAGAGAGGTATTCGTCAACCGATTGACGAATCCTTCGTCCTCCACCTCAGAGGATTACCGGAGATCAAATCCCCGGTAAGTTATCCGCTGTCGGAGCTCTAACCGTCGTCCAAACGACGCTCCGACGAGAGGAGAAGAAGCTGTCCAGAAAACTGGACAGCTTGGTGGAGGAGTAGGCGCCGGCCAAAACAAGGAAGCCAAGTGCTCACCTTTTCACCGAGGCCTAGGAAGATCACCGGAGGGTCGCCGGAGGATCACCGGCTGAAGCTTGGTCGCCGGCAAGGAGCTGGACGCCGGCACAAGGGGCTGGGCGGCCAAGGAGCTTGGGCGGCACACCTAGGTTGGGCGGCACAACTAGGTTGGGAGGCAACTCCAACTAGGGTTTGGATTGGTTAGTGCTTAACAATCCCTTAAGCCCTCTTTTATAGAGAACTAATTCTCTTAATGGTTAATGGATCATATCCATAAAACCCGTTAACCCGCTCCATTAAGATAAGTTAAAATAAACCAAACCATGATGGTTTATTTTAAGTTAAAACGAACCGAACCAACTTTTGGTTCATTCGTTTAAAATAAACCAAACCCTTTGGTTTATTCTCCTCCATTGGATTAGAACCAAACCATTTTGGTTCATCCATTATGTCTTCATAAGACACGGCCCATCCACGCTTCCATTGCATCAAACGATTTCATGCTCGCTTTATGTTTGGTCCAACCAAACCTAGTTTCTCTCGATGCGAGAATCCCATTCTCAAGCTCGTTTTAAATCCTTTGGATTACGCTGCGTTGTCGTGTGACCAAATAGGTTCTCGGTTTATGTTGGCCGCCTATAATTAACCATTAATTATAGAGCGATCATGAGTGGCACCTAGTAGTACATCATGATCCCCAATTAACCAAAAGATCAAACGGTTGATCCGAACTATTTCAAACCCTTCAGCTCGAATGAATCGTGCCCCATTCCCTTCACTCATCTTATACCCACTTGGTTCAGACATGGTCTATTGTGTCGGTCCCACTAAAGACTACGCCACACTGCCCAAGTATTATTTCCTCGTCCTACGGATTCTAGTTACTCCACATGTATCGAAGAGTACCTTACTCTAAACATGTAATGCTTTGGCCAAAGACTTTAGTAACAATCCGACGAGAGGCCATGGGTATACATCTCCTCGCAAGGAGTGCTGAATCCTTTATAGGCTATTCAAACACCTTCGATCACTTCGACTTATACCCAATCATCCCGGGTCCACATCTCCTTAGAGATGCTTGCTTAAGATGTCAAAGCATAAGTCTCTATGATCAAGATGACTTGAATACCGCAAGTCAAAGGAACATCGCACTTAAGCCACAGTAAGAACTTCATTGACATATCTATATATGCAGAGAACCATATGAAGTCTTACGGCTGGTCACTCCAATGAACTAGTTACCATAACTAGCATCCACGATTAACTCCGGACATCACTATGTCTCCAGCCAATGAGAATCAGCTGCTTGGATACACCAAGGAGTATACCTCGTGCTAGTCTCGACAGAATTGATGGTGTCCAAATCCATCAATTCATCGACTAGGGATAATTCTGATACATCACAATTACACATGTAGAGATACTCACTAGTTGTGATCCAATCACAAATTCTCTCATGCTGTGAATCGTATCGTGGACATTCAGTAAATGAGTTTAAGATCCAATCAAATACATAAAATATGTATACTCAAATAGTGAATCTTTATTTATCATATAAATAGTTCATACATAAGGCGATTGCCTTAGGACATCTCTCATATATTACTAACAATAAATATTATACGTATGAAGTTTCATGATTTTTTAAATTACGTATAATTATTTATGCATTTCTAAAATTTATTTCTGATAACTAAAATCAGATTTTTTAGTTATCAGTCGACTGCCCTTGTTGGCAGTCAACTGTTTACTAATAGAGTCGACTGTCAGGCCGATTTCGGGAAAACAAGGTATGTTTAGCCCAATTTCCGCTATGTTAGAGTTTCCTAACCACTTCTAACTCTAGGATATGCCTTGGGAAGCATTATAAAGGGTGAAAATCTATTGGATATGGATTAAGAGAATTGTTAGGGTGATGTATCAAATTTAAGGCGTGGTAAAGTTCAATGTTGAACTTTTAACCTTATTTTTTATAGTTTAGAGTTCCTATTGGCTTAGGGACTTCCCAAGGACATTGGTGGTGCAATGGTTAAGGGGGAGCAAGCCTTTAGGAAGAGGTATCCATCATGGGATGATCGATATTATTTTTTTCCTCATGAGAGGGAGAAATGGGATTTTCAAATACCCAATTTGGAAATTGGAAGAGTTCATAGGAGTGCCTTTCTTGAGTGATTTGGGACTTATCACTAGAAGATTGTAGACATCCTAGATGTTTTTGGACCAAGGGGAGATTGTAAGATCTCATTAGATATGAGACATTGACCTCCTTGGAAAGAACCTTTTTGATGTTAGTCATAAAGGGGGAGAAAGGTAAACTTATCAATTTGGGATAATTGGTAAGAGAATTTGAGTTAGGGGCCTAACTCAAGGATGTTTTTGTCAAACATCAAAAAGGGAGAGATTGTTGGTGCAATCTGTTAAATACAAAAATTTAAAATACTAAATTAAATGGAAAAAAATTTAGGAAAACATAATCCTAGGAATTATTTCGAGATTTTTTTTGAGAATTTTAGAAATTTTTCCAAAAATTTTCTGGAATTAAATGGGGCATGTACGAGATTTACGGGGATAAGTAAATTATTGGGGGATTAATAGAAACCTAACCTAGGTTAATTCTTATATAAAGGGGTAATTTGTTTTATTTTGGACCGGTCCTAGTTTTCCCCGCCGTGCCGATTTCTTCCTCGCGACCTTCTCTCTGCGATTTTTCCCCCTCGCGACAGTTTCCTTCGTGATTCCCTCTCCTCCGCCGACGGTTGCCCTCATAATACCCTCTCCTCGCGTGTCGCCGACGCCCTCTCCTCGCGTGTCATCGACGATCAGGCCGCCGCAAGTTTCCCCTCTCCGTCGCTGCTCACCCAAGCCGCACGCGCCGACGGGCAGACCACTGCCTGCGTCGCAGCAAGCACCCGCCGCACCCTGCTTGCCGCAGGTCGGTCAGGCTCCCACGCACACACATCGTGTGCCCTCCTCTACCAGCGTCGGCCATCCTCCGCCGCCGCGATCGGCCCGCACCAAGGAAACCTTCCATCGCTATTCTTCCTGATTGTCGTTGGAACTAGGTAAGAGTTGATTCCTTCTTACCTTGGACGGAATCTAAGTTAAAGCTATGATTTTTCCTTCATTAAGCTTGATCTGTTGATAGGGAAGCGGTGTTTGAGCGCGGATTGCTCTGAGGAACCAGGGATAGGAGGAGAGTTGGCTGCCAGTGGAGTTTTCTAGGACTGGTAAGCTTCGATCTATCCTCTTCCTATTAGCTGTAAATTGCTAGATCCTGTGGTTTTCGATGTGTTATGATCTGTGATTGGAGGTTATTGTCGATGGAGTCTGCTGTGAGGTTTTTCTTGGCCACGAAGGGGCTGTGAGTTTATTGTTAGGTGAGCTATGAACGACTGTACAATTGTGGGCAGGAGAATTAATAGTTGTAAACAGTTGTGATGGCTGTGAATGGGTTAGATCCCTAAATTAGTAAAATTGGGAGTTGATTTGGGAAGGAATTATATTTTGATACGGCAGTGAGTGATCGGTTAAGTGGATAGCTTAATCCATTAGGTTTTAGACTTGATATTACGGTTGGCAATATAATCTGAGTATATTGTGTTTTTATGCAGGTTTTGATCACGAGACAGGTCCACGGGCGTGAAGATTGTATTATTTCGAGCATTTTAGCAGGCGGATACTTTGACTTATCTTTTAGATATTGTAATGTTGATATGCTTAGTTGGCTATAGCTCGCAGTAATTTTTATATCTTACCTGCCCTTGTATGTCACTGTGTCATACCTGATGCATGCATTTCTATCTTAGTCTATATTATCTTGATACTTGCCATGTGTACTTATTTTGGGAGTTGTGACATGCACTTGATTAGCTTTTAGATATACTTTCCCTGTATACCTAGGTCATTGATATGTACTCATTTCTTGTACATATTATTCGGAGATGTATTTTGGTTGGTGTTACATGCTTTAGTGTCATACACCATCTTGCATGATTGCATGTTGGCTGGTCGGCGGTTCCTTTATAGTTGAGACCACAACCAGTTACATGATCTGCACACACAGCCACTCATGGGTTAGTGGTACATCAGGAGGGTGTGTGCAGTAGCTCTGTCAAGCTCCGCTGGTCCGCTCATGGGTAGCGGTCAGGCAACGTGATAGCGAGCAGGGATCCCTCCTTTGGTCTATGTCACCGGGAGATGAGAGCTTTGCTCTCCCACTCTGTTTGGGGTAGGAGGATAGGTATACTCCGACAGCATCCTGTCCACTCGGTCACTCAGGAGCAGTGATGGCAGAGTGCATAGTTGTCATAGCCCTACCCACTCGGCTTCACCATCGCGTATGAGGCGGCTGACTGGCGTCAGGGGTGACCATCTCATTTGCATCGCATACATATTGCATGGATGGCATTTATTTGTGTTTGCTGCATTTTGGTTGCTACCTTGGTTGTTGCATATGATTGACATGCATACAGGATACATCATGTATTTGGTCTGACGACCTTACTTCTGGTAGTATAGCTCACACTCCTATGTTAGGATAGGAGATTCAGGTAAGTACAATCTTTCCGCATTTCTTCCTTGTATTTCCTATTATTGATCAGGAGACTGTACTGACATGATTATTATTGTTAGATATATCTTACTATACATGTCGATTTGATACTCGCTGAGTTCGTTGAACTTACCCCGTTGCTTTATATCTATTTTACGTTGAAACTGCCAAGAGAGTCCAGCTGTCAATCCCCCTCGTCGTAATGGTTTTGTTTTTGGTCTTATGGTTTCGTTTATTAACTTGAAGACATGTGTAAGACTTGTGTTTTGGGTTTACTCATGGATGTTTTGGTGGTATTTGATATGTCCTTATGGACTTTTATTCGATTCATTTTGGTTGTGTATTCATGCTCAGATAGCAGAAGCGTAAGTCTAGATATTGTAGACTTTTATTTACTTTGGTTGTTGTCCTGAGACCCATATATGATATGTATGTGTGGTTTATATTCCGGTCGTGTTGACCGATGTATAGTGGGTTGTGTGTGTCTTGTATACAATATTCGTATTGTCACCCGTACAGGGGAGATGCTACTGGATTTTCGTCTAGCGTGGACTCCCTCGGGGCGTGACACAATCGACCCAGGTCACGATTAACCGGACTCGAGTTTGACTCAAGCGATGTTTTGATGTTCGACAAAAATATATGACAATGTGATTGTCATGGTAAAGTCCAAGTGGGACACTTGGTATTGGGAAAGTCCAAGTCTTAAGTACTTGGCATGTAAAGTCCAAGCATGGGTCTTTGCAAGGAAAAGTCCAAGCATGGTCTTGGCAAAGGAAAAGTCCAAGCTTGGGTCTTGGCATGGAACGTCCAACATGGGTTGGCAAGGAAAAGTCCAAGCTTGAGTCTTGGCATTTGGAAAGTCCAAGGGGTTTGATATTGGCGGCGTAAAGTCCAAGCGAGAGTCTTGGCAGCATAAATCCAATGGTTGGTAGCGTAAAGTCCAAGCGGAGTCTTGGCAGCATAAGTTCAATGTGCCTTGGCGGTATAGACACCGTTAGCATGACAATAGCCGATGGAAGCACTTGAAGGCTAGCGTATGGATGAACAAGTCATGGATGACTTGGAGGGATCCAATAGGCATGAGGCTGATGGAG
Organism: Wurfbainia villosa; assembly: GCA_025175895.1. NCBI lineage: Eukaryota > Viridiplantae > Streptophyta > Magnoliopsida > Zingiberales > Zingiberaceae > Wurfbainia > Wurfbainia villosa. The sequence goes on from CM045986.1 coordinate 32,638,524, forward strand.
ATGGGTAGAAGGCTTAGGTCTAGACTAAGGGTGGTCTAGACTAAGGGTGGTCTAGCAAGTATGGGGGCACCATACTTGGGTTAAAACCTCATGTTTGAAGTGTATCGATCGGCGACCGGGACCATGGGTCGGCCGGTGAAATCAACCAGTTTATTGCGGGAAGTACCACAGCGATCGTGCCCGAGTTGGGTAGTTATTGCCGCGGCGATCGTGATCTTGTGATCGGTCGGTGATGCTCGAGTTTCGAACCTGAAAGGTTCTCTAATCGAGTGATCGGCCCGAACACTCGACTGATTGAGCCATCAGTCGACTAATGGGTATAATCAGTCAACTGATGGTGTATCCGTTGGAACTTATCCGATGTGGTTCATGCCGTTGTGAGACAATGGCTACAGGGGCAGTCGACTGATGGTCCCAATTAGTCGACTGCTAGGCGAAATCCAGCCCAAGGAGCAGCTTTAAATAGAGCTCATGGAGGAGGGATTTGGCAAGCGGTTCTTGGACAACTTTGGGGCGATTTGTTGCTGCAAATCAGGGTCTCCAAGTGCAATTCAAGCAACCAACAAGCAAACATTCCAAAGCAATAGCTGTAAAGTTTTTTTTATGTTGTTTTGTATATTCATCTTGTATTTGCTTGTTTCACTTTATATTACTTATTGTAATTCATTGTACGAGGTTTCTCCGCCTCCGACAAGTTGTCGAGAAGGAGTTTTATTAGTGGTGTTGTCATCATTCGAGCTCGTAGAGCTCAATCCGTGGAGTATGAACCATTCGGTTCTGAACGACATTATATTTGGTCTTGTGCTTGTGTATTTGTAATTGTATTGTATATTTTGTATTTCTGCTCCGTATTAACATCTTGTAGCAAGCACGATCGATTTCCCCCATCGACGACGAACGAGCTATTCACCCCCTCCCCCTCTAGCGGTCATGAGATCCCCTACAGCCAAGACCTATGCTTGGACTTTATATGTCAAGTACTCAAGACTTGGACTTTTCCAGTGCCAAGTGTCCCACTTGGACTTTCCATGTCAAGTACCCATGACTTAGACTTTACCATGACAATCACATTGTCATATATTTTTGTCGAATATCAAAACATCGCTCGAGTCAAACTCGAGTTAGTTCAATCGTGACCTGGGCTGATTGCACCAACAGTATACAACTCTCTGGGCCAAAGTTTAGCACCCCCTAAATCTCTTATACTTCATATATTTGACTAAGAGGGAAAATAAACTTACCCTAAGGGTTATATTACAAACCTTTGAAGTTCTTTTTGAAAATAAACTTATAAGTATTTTGAAAAGTATACTTCAAAAACTTATTAAATTATTGGTGCAGAGGGACATACCTCGAACCAATCTATCTAACTAATGTTAGACGCATGCTTGAACTCATAGTTGATTTATCTTTAATAATTTTAGACGCATGTTGTTTTTAAACTTCTAATTTATATAAACACCCCCACTTTTTTTTTATTTATGGCAAAAGGGGGAGAAGAGCGAAAGTTAAGGGGGAGTCATATAAAATTTATTTTAAAAATTAAAGTATCTCTTTCAAAACCCACCTACGATTAAGGGGGAGTTTTTGAAATAACATTTATCATTTACTCTACTTGTTTTATGCTTTAAATTTCCCTTAACTTTGTGTCGGTTTGCCATAGATCAAAAAGGGAGAGATTATTGGTGCAGGGGCACCAGATAATCAAATCTAGGTTTTGATTATGGTAAAGATCCAAAGTTAAGGTCATATTGTTATCTCATGAGGTGAATTAAGTGTGCAGAAAATGATTAAGCTAAGCCGAAGGTCAGCAACACCCAGAGAATCCTAAGTCGAGAAACTGTGGTGGTCGGGCGACACCGGGAGAACTTCATGGGAGTCGAAGAACTCAGGTGAAGACCGGAAGCAAAGTGATAGGTCATAAAGGACCAGAGGTAAGCATGAGTACAAAGAGAGATGGTAAGGTTATGTCCTCTATACGGGGATGATCGTAGGCGGTGATCCGACTAAGACTTTCAGTGGAAGGTCTAGGTCGAGATGAAACGGTAAGGAACCGTCATATTTACCATATTTCGTACTAACCTCTTACTGCAGGGAAGTGGTCAGGTTGGCAGTCAACTGCTGGCTATTGGCAATCGACTGTTGCACATCATTCGACTGATGAAGAGCATCAGTCGACTGATGACGACGAATCAACCTTGTGTGCTAGGTCAAAAAGAATAACGTTTGACACCGCCACTTTGCAATACGATAAGATGTTACCTCGTGATAAGTTCTACAAATTGAGGATCTGGATTCGGACTAATTCCAAGGCATGAGTCTATAAAAGGAGGGGAGGACTCAAACCCTTTTTTTTATCAATTCTTTGCTCCCAAGTGCTTCAACATTGCTACGCTTCAACGACGATATTACGACGTCAACACGCTGACGACAAGCTCTTCATCTGAGATTCATATTCGTTGGTAGTATCAGTTTATTTAATTTGTAATCGGAGTTTTTATCGTAACGAAGTGAGGTAGGCTTGTTGCCTCATCCTCGATTTTTTATCTCTTGGTTTTTGTAATCGTTGTCTCCTACCTCCAACGAGGAGGAGACTCTATAGTGGATTGCTCCTTCGTACGCGGTCAAGGATTACGAGGTCTTGAAGTAGCAATCGCTGGGTTGTGAACCAAGTAAAAATAAATTTGTCATAATTTTTTTTTCTGCTGCATTACTGATATTCTTAATCGAATGAACGAAAAGAAACAAAAATTACATGCTCGCTATTCAAAACCTCCCCCCTCTAATGCTTTTTTCGATCCAACAACATCTTGATATTTGTGTTCCTAAAATAAAGGTATTTTATTTTCACTATTGATGATTTTATTTTAAAAAAAATATGGTCATTATCTAAGAATTATAATTTTAAATTTAAATTAAAACTTTAAAGTCACGACAAAAAAAATGATAAAGAAGACGTTGTCCAAGATAATTCAACACTATTAAAAGAAGATCCTCAATAAACTAAAATAGCTGAGAGGGAGAACACTATTATTCTAAAATGATGAAAAGTATGATGAAGAGAAAAGATCTTTCTAACTACTTTCAAGATCGATCAAATAATTCACGCAACCATTTACATTCTTAATCAATCACCAAAAAAGAAAAAAAAGGAAAAATCAATCATTCATCATCTAAAAGTTTGACTGTATTACTTATTCTCATATTTCAGCCAAAAGAAAGAAACTTTTGATGAAAGATATAAAAAGTTGATGCTCATACGACCTAGAAATAAAATATTATTGCTTCTGAGTTCTGACAAGATTAAATATGAGATTATCTTTATTCAGGGTGAGCATGACAAGATTAAATTCTTTCTGACAGTATTATTGCTGTACGTTTGTTTTTTCTTCATCTCTGTGCCTGTTTTCTTTAGAAAGACACCACCATATGGTGAAGGAATATCTCATGCAAACAAGCAAAATAATTGTAGGCATTACGCATGCTTTCTACTGTAGATTGTTTGCACGCCTTGGCAACAAGCTAAGCAGATGCATGTTGACACACACAGAGGCTGTCCCTTTTGACCAACTTAATTATAACACACCTGCTTCCAAGTCTGTGATGCATGCATGATCGCTACTTACTGCTAGTTTGTGCATATCTTTAGTGAAGGAAATTTAAGCCAACCTAATTTACACAGATGCAGCATTTGGAACAGTGAAGTCTAAGGGTCAGTTAAAGTAAAACAAGTGAGATTAGGTCATTTAGGTGCTTGGGTAATTACTGATATGGCAATAACATTTGGAACCTCAGAGAGAAAGACTGGTGATACAGATGCTTTGGAGAGCATAAAGTGATCTTCCAACCTTCTAATAATTTGTGATCCTTTGTGATGCTAAATGAAGAGGAAGGGCAAGTCAGCAAATAGGTATTATGTTAAGTCCAACTACATTGTTAGACAACTTTCTTTTAATAAGAAATTTATCAAAAATGAGTGAAAGTAATAAATGTAAAGTAATCCACCTTACTCAAGAGACATGAAAAGATTTTCTTAAAAGCAAGCATAAACTAATCTAATCTAAAAGATTTGCAAAGATACTTTTATATACAAGATAAACTTGGAGAGTAAGAAAAAAATTTAAAGACTAATAAAAGATTTATCTATAAAGCCAAAAGGATATATATCACCAATACAAAAATTTTAAAGTAGTAAAAGATGAATGCCAAGAGGGTAATTATTTTGATTGTGTAGTGAGTCACATGATCAATCAAATCAAAGCGACGTTGAATGATCCAAAAGATTATGTAATAGATAGTTGGAAAGTTACAAGGTTACCCTTCTTTGCCGCAATAGATTAATAAGAAAAGGAGGATATGAGTATTTACCAAACCATGCACCTTATGTTTAATTTTGACCATCCCACTTCATGTTAGTCTTTCATCGTATAGTGGCGTATTAAGAAGTTAACAAATGATCAAGCGGTCTATATTTTGGCTAAGTGATTTCTTAGGGTTTTCTAAAGAAAACTTGAACAATTAGATTTTGAATAAAAAGTGTTCAAAGTCAACCTAAAACTTTGTGAGGGATCCAAAATCGATCAAAGCCATTTTTCACTATGCAAAATGATTTTCATGGTCAAATTTCTAAATTTATACATAATTGAGATAGTAGGATCTTTAATTAAAATCTTAATCTAAATGGTTAGACTAAGTTTGTTCACTTATCATGCACTAAGCTAATTCATAAATTAGCAAGTAGGCCACTCTATATAATTAATTTAACCATGCCAACTACTTTGCAAATTAGTTTATCCATCAAACTTAAAATCTATACAAAATTAAGATGCAAGAGATCTAATTTAATGATCGTACCTGAAAAGGGACATAGAAACCTAATCAATCTAATTATTGACCATAAAATATGTAGGAACCTCATTTGAGTCGAGAAGAAAGTTGAAAAATGAGGATAAATTGAGGAATATATATAAGAGGTGTGATTTAGTTAAAATGATTTAAAATTAATCATTGATCTTTAATGTATTGCATTTCAAATCAACTTTTGAAAACAAGTTTATGTTAAGATTATATCTTGATAGATAGTATTTGTAAAGGTATTTGTACTTTGCCTAAAACTAATTTATTAGTACATTACGACTAATCCTTAGCTCTATTAAACAAAGCAAAAACAAAACAAAATTTATATCATTACATGAGACAAATATGATCCTCATGATACATAAAACAACAATAAATATTCCTGATATATCATGACATTGATCTTCTTAATTACAAGGATGAGATAATCTTGCATCACAATGAATAATAGTAAAGCATAATCGATAAATGTTACAAGTAGTACTTGAACAAGTGCTTAAATTTAATTGTATCATACATTATTTTTACAGTTAATACAATAATAATAGACTTATTATAACTATTTGAAATTGTATCTTGTTTCACTTAATGAGCTATATATGAGCTAGCACTAAGATCATTAATAATTTGTTGTGCTTTTTTTTGGCAATCAAAACTTTTCATTAAGTTATCTTTTGATCACCATCAGATTGCAACTCTAGGGTTAATTAGATATGTAATTTTACACATGATTGAGTACTTTGTGATCAACAAAAGCTTAAGTAGGACATGCATAGACTTAAACGTGAGTATATATGGGGATCAATTGACTCTCACATTGAACATACATAGGATCCCTAACTATTTAAGATAAAGAAAAAGTTTAATATTAAATATGAAAATAATATCAAGTTTAATGTGAGTGCGAGTGTGCACACACAAAATTAGATATCCCTCCAACACTTTAGCTAGGTATGTAGGGATGGTCATAAATGGGGAATAATTGACCCTGATATCGAGCATATATTGATATACTATACATTTGGCTTCCTAATTACTTGGGATAACAAGTGGTTAATCATATTCATGGAGAATGTTTAATTTCAAATCTTAAAATGATACGAAGTTTGATTATCTATGTGTGTGTTTCGTATGCATGAATTATAAATTCTTAAGGTTCCAACTCTTTAGGTAGCTAGGTATTAAAGGAAATACATCGACAAAATACAAAATCTTCTTGCAAATAAATCTCTTATTATGTTTAAGGAATGACAGAATGAGACGGGCATTATTATTAATTAAATGAGCCAATTTTATCAGAAAAAGCGCAATACTAACTAAGCGTTATACCATCCAAATTTATGAACTGATAAGTAGAGGACAACTAAAAAGGAACAGTGGAGAGACAACTAACAATGGCAGTACTGATGAAATATATGTACAGTTTAAACAAAAAAAATTTAGGACTTCTGTTGGTGTTTGGAAACACAAAGAAAATCTCCATTAGATGTTCTTGTTGAAACCACAAATTGTAAGACTGTCAGCTTTTTTTTTTTATTAGCAAGTATTTACCGAAATCATGAGACATTAGAGTACTGTGTGTGTGTGTGTGTGAGAGAGAGAGAGAGCTCACATGCTTGTAATATGCTTCTTCAGCAACTCAAAGAAAGTTCCAAGCATTGATTCCTACTGTTGATATGGCTAAAGCTGGAAAATCCCTGAAAATAACAACAAAAACCAGATGACTCTAAATAATTTTAGCAAAGATAATTATGGATACATAATTAACAAAAATCTATATGAACTGTAAATATATATTATTTAGGCAGGTAGCTAGATTCATCAAATACTTTCTAGAAATGAAACAAAAATTTATTACAGAATTAATTAGCATAATTCTTCCTCTCTACTGGAAGTACTTATGATATGATATGCAGAAAGGATATATATGTTATGAAATTTCTTCTTAAATATTCATCTTTCTTCGTTCTCTCAGCTTCTGCTGCAAGTCCTCCACCGGCTGGAGTTATTGCTTCCATCCTCCGGCGGTGGGGGCAGCTCAGGGCACTCTAGATTGACTCCGAAAAGCCTGACCCGTTTTGGAGCGGCCTTGGTTGTAGCTGCCACGCCGCCGATAACCACCGGTACCGAGTCCAGCACCGTGTCCTCGTCGTCACAAGCTGCTTCTTTGAGTCCGGCGATATACTGCCGGGGAAACCCCGGCAGTGTTCTGTTGTAGCATAAGATCTGGTCCGCAGCCACAGTCGCCGTGTTCGCTCCCCAAGATGCTACTCCCTGTGGCCGAAAGGCATCGTAAGGAATCAGCGGATGGTAGAAGTGCCTGGCACGGTGCAGGTCGATGAAGAGGCGGTGGCCGATGCCGGTGGCGGGGGTGCGGAGGAAGGAGACTGTGTCCCCGGCGTGGAGGTGCTTCTCCTTCACAAAGCGGCTCCATCCCTTGGTCATCACGTAGCTCTGGCTGCTGTGCCAGTACGAGTAGCGGAAGCTCCAACGCTCGCCGGCAGCGTCCTCGAAGCAAAGCACCACACCCTTGTCAGCCATATCCAGCTCCAACGGGAAGAACCGCTCGGCGTACTGCTTCGGGATCACCAGCCGGTTCAGCTTCCCGACATCGCTCGGCGTCACCACCTTGTCAAACATGTGCTCCCGCTGCTCGTTGCCGCCGTCTGCCGCCACGACGGTGCCTAATTCAGATCTCCACAGAGAAGACACCAAGGAGGGAGAAGAAGAGGAGGAGGAGGAAGGTGTAGGTTGTAGTACCACTCTAAATGCTTCCATGTTAGATGCGCTTATTATTCAATCTATTATTACTTGTTGGGAGGCTTAATTTCTTCAAGATCTAAAAAAAGAGTGAAAGAGAAAGAGAAAGAAAGAAAGAAAGAAGGAAGGAAAGAAGAAAAGATGAAAAATTGATTGAGTTAAGAAGAGAAGTAGAAAGAAGAGGTGGTGGAGGAAAAGGGAATGGGAGATAGATGGAATCATGCATAGGGTATAGAAAGGGGACCATGCCAACTGAGGCTACATCCTTATCATCATCTCATGCTTGTATTAACTCACCAAAGTCTATATCATATCACTATTATCCCTTCATGTGTGTTTGTGTGTGACAATGTAAGACAAATAGACACTACATCACCATGTTAACTAGGCACATATATAGTGGTTTGCCTTCCGAATAGGTTAATTAATTTAACTTTTAGCTCATGTGATGATATTAGTACCTACAATCAAAAAAATAGGTTGTCTGCCATATATAGAAGAGTTAGAGTAGAACACCTTGTTCCTATTAACTGTCAGTGAAAATGAAAAAGAAAAATGTTGTATTGTATCGTTCCATGAAAAAGAAAAATGTTGTATTGTATCATGCCATGTCATTACTAAAGCTAATAAAAACGAAGTGGTGACCATTTTTCTATGTCAGTTTGTCTATCTCACAAACCCCTTTTAGGTTAATATGTAATAACAAACACCTTCATAAGGTTATTATAAGTGAATATTTTTCGCCTTGATATGTGATGTCATTGTAGAGAGTTATCATCATTTTGTTATTTATTTAATTTATTAGCAAGCACAAAACTTGTGAGAATATCCTTTGATCTATCACAACTATTTTTTCACAAATAATCCTTTTTTTATAATGATATTCATGGATTAACACGTTGGTACATATATATTCACAGTTAGACTCACATGAATAAGTGCGGTGTTATTGTGTTCCTCACTATATGATTCGAATCTACTTTTTTATAATGATGTCAACTTGTAATATATATATATTCTAACTTCGATAAATTTATTTCACTTTTTTTTAAAAATATTTATCGCTCCCACAAAATATCCGCCGATAATTGAGTTCTATATATGTGCACACAAGGTTGATGCACCTAGCTAGGTAGGGATAAAGAAATAAATGTGCTGAGGGGAAGAGTACATTAATCAAAGAGATAGGGTTTCAACTTGTTGGTGTATGTGCTGTAGTTTTGGGTGCTTTTGACTTTAGGGCAGGAATGGGAGTAGTTTGCCACTGTGTGCGGGTCCACTGTGTCGTCCCTCAAAAGAAGGTGGAGAAGAACATGCATGGAATTAAAGTTTAAAAGGACAGCAATTATATTCTCTAAAGATCTGATGGCAGTGACAATTAACTTAAACTAATACCTAATACATCCAAAAAGTTAGAAGTTTTCATCATCCTACATGTATAAATATTATGGTAATTAATTGACTGACATGATAATTAAATTGTTAGTTACCTAGGAACAACTGAGAGAAGTGTGATCAAACACTGAAGGCTTTATACTGTAGCTACAGGAACTCTTCTACATGCTTTTCTTTGCAGTTGCAGTACACATTTATCATTCTTGTATTGCTTTTGAATCAGGATGGTTTCTATTACTGTAAGTTTGGTTCCCAGGTAGGTATTCTATTCGTGATGATGAATTGGAAAGCAATGATTATTTCTGTGTTTGATTGCACAATGAATTTAGAGTGGCAATTTTTATAATTCTTCTCTCTCAATTTTTCTAATTACTTTTTGCGTAAAAATTCAAGAAAACAAATACTTATTTAGCTATGCATGCTGTGCATGTTATTTCATAACCCCTAAACTTAGGAATGAGTTTTGATTAATGATGTTTATTCTCTAATTTGGAAGGTTTAGGAAGTAGATGAACCTAATTAAAATTATAAATGGAATATTTATTTTATGTATTTTCCAAGTACCACATTTTCTTTTCACCTTGAAGCATTCGAGGGTACACTTTTGAATGTATTTGGTGGCTATAAGAGGCTAAAATATTATAAATTAAATGATTATCTTCTTGAGGAGAGTCTATTTGAGAACATAATCAGAAGTTGACTTTCAGAATATTCGCCGCTAGTGAAATTTGAATCTTAGTCTTCTTATTTGTTCTCATAAATATTTTACCATTCCACTATACCTATAGGGATAATTTTTATTATATTTAATTTTAGTTTTCATATTATATAGACTTGATTTTTTTTTATGCATATAGGCTTACATTACATGTATTTGGTCTTGTATTTGTTTAGGTTTGCAATGTTCTACCAAAAGAGGCAAAGATTGTACCACATCAGTTTTAGTAGATTTCATATTATATTTTTTCCCCTCTTATATCATATAGATTTAAAATCACTTTATGGATATATATTCACACTGAACCATTTTTTACTTATATTTTTTGTTTGTGATGTTCTACCCTGAAAGATGAACATTCTATCACATGAGCTTCTAGTGGAGGTTATTGTGCAGTTGAGATGGACTAAATTTAAATTTATGAGTAAATAATTTAACGCTACAAATTCAAATTAAGTGGGATTATAATCAACTTCTTTAGTGGTACTAGAGGTTCTTGTGATCCCAATAAAAGTGTTGGCAGATTGCCTATAAATGAAGAGGTGACAAAATTAGTTGTGTCAACATGGACACGGAGAAAAGAGGTGTCCTTGGCATAGAGATACTTCTCCTTCGTGAATCGACTCCATCCCTTGCGGCTAATTTTGGATAGATTTTTTTTGGAAAAAAATTTCAAAGATCCTAGTAGCAATTTGGAGGAATATTTCTAGACTTTCAACTTTGTTTTCATCCAAAGAACAAGAACAATTTGCTAAACTACATGGAGATCACTAGGAGCATTTGTAGACGTCAAAGATTTTTGGGATTTGGTTCCATTTCTAAGATGAAAGTCGATAGCGATCACTAGATTGAGCCATGTTATTAGATTTCAATCTAGTAGCCTAAATCTTATTTCATCATCAACCAGCTCAAAAATGCCATGAGACAATAAAAAAAAAATATGCCTGTTAGATTTGTAAATCTTATTTGACGGTGAGAAAAAGTGACGAGGATTAAATGTGACAAGGAATATTCTTTGATCTCTTATTTTCACTAAAATTCATTTATTAAAATCGACTTGAATTCTTTTTGTGTGGATATAGACTTACACCGGATTGATCTTTTGTTTGTTTATCTTTATGATCTACCAAGAAAGATAAAGATTCTTTCACATAAGCTTTCAATAGGATTTTTATTATCCTTTTTGCTCTCGTATTATACGCACTTAAATTATCTCTAAAAATGTAACTTCACATCGAAACCATTTTTAGCTAGTTGTTCCAATAGGGGCATGAAGGAAGGAGATGGCATCTTCAATGTAGAAGTACTCCACGAAATGACTCCATCCCTTGTAGCTGATTTTGGTAAAAAATTTCAAAGGTCTTAGTAGCAATTTGAAGGAATATTTCAAGATTTTAAACATTGTTTTCATTTGAAGAATATGCACAATTTGTAGCCATCAAATATTAAGGAGATGATGATGATTAACATTGTTTTCATCTGATAATCCAAGACTAGTCGAGTGAAATCCAAACAACATTTAGTTTATAAAAAAAATTTAAGTAGATAATAATGAGCACTAAATTGAGGCATCTTATTCTATTCAATCAAGTACCATAAATCTCATTTCTTATTTTGTAAGAAATACTGCATATATTTTGTGTTCTTCGTTCTATATTATCATTGCACTATTTGTTCTATCAATGCTTTAACACTCATAGATAAGGAACTTAAATAAGATAGATGGAGAGAGGTTAAAGAAGAAAATATATATAAACATAAAATTTTCATTCTTTTCTCCTTCTTTCTTGTTCATTCAAATAAAGAAGATTTCAGCATTCTTTTTCTGTACATTTCTTTCTTTCTTTCTTTTTGTTTGTTTTGTTTGTCTCAAGTAATTACTTCAGTTCTAGTTCTCTCCTTCACTTTTACTTGGATGAATTTTATTCTGCTTGCAGACACTTTTCTTTTTTGTCTTCAAATATATAGACAGGGATGACAAAAAAAAAATCCTGAAAAAGCCATTTCTCAGGTCTAAAAGAATTATATTGTTCAATAACTGAGAGAACACTAATCTTAAAGACACATATCTGCAAGCAGCCCTGGGACTTGAGACCTATGAAACCCTTATATAGACGTTGCACCAGAAATTAAATATCTTCAAACCCTCCACTTCACTTGCCCCAATACCATCAATCCACTACTTCAGAAACAAAAACATCAATCTAAACTTTTCATGCTGAAAATGATGCCTTGAAGCATGCAATAAGAGAGAGAGAGAGCAGAAACTTGTGAGGCCTATAAAGTAGGGTGGGGAAGGGGTTGAAGAGGGAGGCATGGCATGCTTTTGATGGTGCACCCTTAGCTTGCCTTGCTACCTCTCTTCCTCTCATTTCTAATATGAAGTGAGAGTACAGGATCTTACTATATCATCACTGCTCATCTCTGTGAACACCATTAATGCATATATGTCCGTGCCCACAATGCAAAATTATAGGCCTTGGACCACAGTACTTAGCTTCCAAACCCTATCTATCAACCTACCATTGATATACCCATCCCACCCCCTCCTCATTTTGCTCAGCACCTCCCCTTTGGATCCAGCTCCTAATTATTGCTTTGTCACCATAATTCAACTCCCACACAAGTTACTAGGGTTTTTACAGCACTGAAACATTGAATTAAGGAAACATCTTTTCTTTGTACTCGCTGACTGCTGAGAGACTAGAAAGGAAGGTTGGTGCATGATGTTTACTGCAGCTGGTGTTGATGTTGGAGGAGGCAAAGAAAGAAAAGTACTTTTTCTCTGCAGCAGTGGCTTTTGGCTGTGTATTCCTCTGTGTTTTATATGGACTTAGGCCTTTAACTATTCCCACAGGACTTTGCAGCAATTATTAGAGTACTTAAAAGAACGCACATACATAGTTCGACTATTAGGCTGCTGACATAACACTGATGCAATGGAAACGCCAACTCATTTAAGTGATCTAATCACCCGTCACAGTATAGATTTCTATAACAAATCTATCACTCATTAAATTGTCATACATCAATTATTAAGTTGTTAACATGCCACTAATGCAGTGGGACATCAATGCTTAAGATATATATGCTTAGACAGCAAGAGAAGAAAAGTGGTCGAACAAGGCATGAGAGGAAAGGGACATAGTACACCAGTCGTGGCAGCAGTAGCAATGGCCATTCTCAACTGCAACAATCTTCCAGCTAGCCTCTTGCACAAATAACAAATTGATCAATAAGATCTCAATGCATTTGGATTTATTAGCTGACAACTGTTTGCTTATTCCATCGAACTGTCTCTCTATTTTTTCCATAATGGATTCCCAGATTCACCATTTGCCTCTACAACAAAAGAGAAGAAAGCAACCGAGTAGAGGTGAAACTGAGTGTCAGGAGAAATTGAAGTATCTGCATCTGTAGGTTTGGCAAAGGTGTAATACATAGAATTCAAAACATGATTACACATTCAAAATGCATAGATTGCCTCTGACAAAGATGTAACACTTGGAGCTCCAGCCTAGAGTACAGAGATGTAACATTGCCTATGACAAGGTTGGTAATAAAATTATATCAAAAGAATATGTTAATGTTTAGATAATGAAAATTGACAGCTCCCCAGGTTAGATAATTAAGTGAATTGCAAAACCATCATCACTTGTTTGTTTGACAGAGATCTATATGCATTTAATTAGTCATCAATCATCAGATGAAAATTAATTTGGCCCGATGAAATATCTTTCGCCTAGGAGTTACAGTGTTATCTCAGTCCCTATGTTTCCTCATTAGTCAGACCCACCTGGATGGAGTAGGATTGTGTATTGACGCATCCATAATAAAAGAAAACAAACTAAGTTAAAGATGTGTCTATAATAAAATAAAATATTAATTTTTATTATTTGATAGCACTTTTATTTTAACAATAAATGTATTATCATTCATATTATTATTTCTTTATTTATTTATAAAACAAGTCTAGAAATTGATATTTGTAGGCAGTTTTTTAATTGCTCACATGACAACGTGTGATGGGGGGGGGGGGGGGGAGGTGATTGCAGTGTAGGAAAAAGTACCGTCAGGCTGTTGGAGAGAAAAGTTATCGGAGAGTCTTGAGAATGCTAAGACACAGTCGGATCTTGGTTCGTAGAATAGTAGGGATCTTTAGATTTTACGTATCATGATCGTCTTTTAGACGACAAGTTTAGATCAAAGAAATAGATCATCATCGACAATTCAAGAGATCTCTTTCTAGAACTGTTTATCTTCGAAAGCATGAAGAATCTGATGAATCACTGTAAGTATATTATTTAATTACAAATAAATATCATGCAACTCGTATGAGATGCAGTAAATCCTACATTGGTATCAGAGCAAACGTAGTTTGTGTCTGATTTGTATGAATTTATTTAGACTATAAATTTCACAATCCATCGCGAAGACGATGAACAGTGAAAATGTCGAGTGGAGGCCGACCGGGAAATATAGTTACATAAGCACTTTACGTGCTTGGGACAAGGTGCGCGAAGCGCTCGGTGATTTCCCAATGGTTGAGCGATAATTTCTGAGTGAAAAATTGATTGTCGCAGCATTTGTTGAATGAGAAACCAACTGTCACTTGGGTCACTCAGTGAGAAGAAATCAGGCACGCGGTGCTCGAGCACTGGGTGCTCGGCACCGCGTCAGGCGCACAATACACGAGCATGTTGTGCTTGGGTGCGCGGTGGTTAAACATTGGCTTCTTGGCACTGCGATAAAAGTGCAACGCCCGAGCGCGCGATGCTCGAGCACTAGGTGCTCGGAACTGCGGCAGGCACAAAGTGTTGGGATAATATGACCACTAGAGGGGGGGGGTGAATAGCGTGATCGTCGCTTGACGGAATTTGATCGCGTTGCTTGTCTACAATTATCGTTAGCACAGCGAAATAACAAATAACAAATAACACAATAACAACAAGACAAGCACACAAATATAAACACTGCGATATAACGTGGTTCGAAACCTTAGGGTTCCTACTCTACAGAGCGAGCTCAAATGAGCTCTAGTGATGCACACACCACTAATACAACTCATTCTCGGAACAATCTGGAGGTGGAGAAAACTCGTATAAATGATTACACAAGTAATACAAGAGATACAAGCAAATATAATAAAATACAAGTAAAGAAAACTTTACAAAGAATGCTTTGAATGCTTGCTTATTTGATTTCTTGAGCTACACTTGAAGACTCTGACTTGCACCAGCAAATCGTCTCAAATCGCCTAAGAAATCACTACAAAAATTCTCCCCTTCGTAATCCTTTTAAAGCTGCAACTCGGGTTGATTTCTGCCTAGCAGCCAACTGCTCATACCCATCAGTCTACTGCTCCTGTAGTTGTTATCTCACAATGACTTAATCCATGTTGGTATTCCAGCCAATGGATACACTGACAGTTGACTGTCATTACCAGTAGTCGATTGCCAAGCTCGTAGCCTATTGTTGAGTCGTCTACCGTGATTCCTGTGCTCGTGACCACAATCAGCATTCAACTGCCCTCCATGGCAGTTGACAGCTCAAGGACAGTCGAGGCGCCGCCTCGACTGGGGCTCCAGTCGAGGTGCCTTGAGTCTGTGGTCGTAACTCGGCCGCAGTCGAGGCCAGTCGAGGTGCCTTATGTTTGTCGCCGCAACTCGGCCGCAGTCGAGGCCAGTCGAGGCGCTAGTTGAGTCGCCTTACGTCTATGACCACAACTCGATCATAGTCGATCGCCAGTCGACTCCCATCAGTTGACTCGTCATAATCGCAATCGACTACTCAGTGTCGACTCGAATGCCAAGTGTCAAAACACTTGACTAGTCGACTGATACACCTCAACCATGAGGTTTAACCCAAGTATGATGCCCTCATACTTGCTAGATCACCTTTAGCCTAGACTTAAGCCTTCTAGCCACCTCCATTAGCCTCACGCCTATTGGATCCCTCCAAGTCATCCACGACTTGTTCATCCATACGCTAACCTTCAGGTGATTTCATCGGCTATTGTCATGCTAACCGGGTCTACACCACTATGGCACATTTGGGCTTACGCTACCAAGACACATGCTTGGACTTTATGCCGTCAATCATTGGACTTATGTTGCCAATACTCCGCCCTTGGACTTTACGCCACTAATATCAACCCTTGGACTTCCCAAATGCCAAGTTCCCATGACTTGGACTTTCACCACCAAGACTACACACGAACTTACGTGACCAAGACTATACCCTTGGACTTTCCATGCCAACTCCATGTTGGACTTTCCAAATGCCAAGACCCATGCTTGGACTTTCCATGCCAAGTACTCAAGACTTAGACTTTCCCTTGTCAAGTGTCCCACTTGGACTTATCCATTATATGGTCAACCCTATGTCAACCTTATTGTCAAACAATTATCAACTCATTGTCAAACAATTGTCAACTCATTGTCAAATATCAAAATACTACTCGTGTCAAACTCGAGTCTGGTCAATCGTGATCTGGGACGATTGCACTAATAATCTTCCCCTTTTTAATGTTTAACAAAAACTAAACACCTTTGAGTTAGAACACCTAACTCAAATCTCCCATTAATTTTTCCATCAAGTCTCCCCCTTTTTGACATACATCAAAAAGGCTCTCTCCAAGAGTATCAATGTCTCATATCCCAATGAGATCTTACAATCTCCCCTTTGGTCCAAAAACATCTAGGATGTCTTCACTCTTCCTAGTGATAAGTCCCATATAACTGAAGAGAGACAATCCTTCGATTTCTCCCAATTCTCTAAATTCTCTCCCTTATGAGGAAGAATACATCCATCATCCCATGATGGATAACCTCCCCCTAAATGCTTGCTCCCCCTTAACTATTGTACCAATAATGTCCTTGGAGAGTCCCTAAGCTTATAGAAATACTAAACTATCAAAATTAAGGATAAAAGTTCAAACTTGAACTTTCACACACCTTAACATTTGATAAATCACCCAAACAACTCTCCTAATATATATTCAATGAATTTTCACCCTTCTAATGCTTTCCAAAACATATCCTAGGGTTAGGAGCAGTTAGGGTAGCCTAACATAGCTGAAATCAGGCTAAAGAAACCTTGTTTATCTGAAATCAAGCCTGACAGTAAACTCTTTTAGTCAACGATCGCCCTTGACTCAGTCAACTAATCATCTATAGCCAATCAAGCGATTTTTGCGATGTCTGAAATCGAGTTACCTGAAATTTAGAAATACATAAGTAATTATACGTAATTTGAAAAATAGTGAAACTTCATACTTATAATACATATAACAACAAATGGGTGCAAAATATTTGAAAAATAAAATAAAATACCCATTAAATATTGAGATTGATACAAAATTCAAAACTATTGATAACTTCAATATTTTTGACCTATTTTGTATCAACTTCTTCAATGGTGATTCTATCAAAAGATAGACTACACCAAGGTTTTTCAAAATGATTTTGAAACAATTTTAAAACCTTATATTGAACCATGGTCTATAAGCCTAATGCACATGACTTGTACATAAACTTAATTTCCTCATGATTCATCCATGGTATAATATGAGTTTGAGTTCATCTAGATGCAAGAACTATGCACCTTGAACTTAACTTATTTCCTAGCATCTCACATATGTCTAGGGTGTATGAAAACACACACATGTCAATTTGATGTGAGATGTGAGTTTTGTTCTTCTTAATCTAAGGTCTCATGCATTTTTCTAGGTAACTCTACTTGATTCACTTATACATGGGACTTAAAATCATGTCATCGTCCTTAAATCAATTTTCATTAAACCTAAATGCATGAATGATGATTATGACATATACATAATTAAACATGTACCAATAATCATGATGTCATGACATATAAATATAAATCTAAATATACATGACATTAAAAATTTAAACCTAAGCACTATCATGACATATAAAATGATAAAATAAAATATGATATCATGACATAGTATATGACAAATACATCATGGCACATAAGAAGTAAAGGTATAAAAATACCTAAATTTTAGCATTAGTTGTCATTTGTTGGGATTAAGTTCATTTTGCTATATTACTATTTATCTCTCAAGTGTACCAAAAATCTAAAATGACACACTATGACCTCTAAATCTAGTTTGTGGCAATTTGATCAATTTTTCATAGTTCTCAAAATATATTGGAACATCCTAAAATCTTTTAGGATGAAATTCTAACCACATTTCCAAGGTATCACAAAACTTTGAAAATGTCCTAAAGTGTCACCTCTACCATTGTTAGGTTAACTACCCATCCACTTAGGGTTTAAACAGCCTAAACCATCTAGCGTGAAGGAATCATGCTCCTAAGAACCCAATACCTATTGGAGCTCCTTGGATTAATTAGGTATTTACTAGGGATGACCTACCTTGATACCTTCCTAATGACCCTTCTAGGCTTAGAAGCCTTGGTCATTTTGGTCTTGTCATGGTTAACCTTAGGGATTGCCTTTTTAGTAACCTTCTTAGTGGTCTTCCTAGGTTTCATGGAAACCTTGACCACTAGACATCTACCATGGTTAGCCTTAGGGACGACTTCCCTATTAACCTTGGCTTTCCTAGACCTAGATATGATTCCATAATCAAATGGAACATTGTGATAAGTCTTCTTGGGCTTAGATTTGTGACCCAAACCTTTCTTGCCCTTAGGTGGACCTTGCTTCCTAGACCCTAGGTTTTGACTCCTTGATCCTAAATTTTGACCATTTGACCCTTGCATTCAATTTTGCATCTTTCTAAGGGTCTTTTCTAATTTCTCAAGCCTTGACCTCAAGGTTGGTTCTCTAACTCCAATTGCCCAATTTTTGATTTTTCATCTATTCTATGGGCATTGTTTTTCTTCTTAGGTATATGCCTACTCTTCTTAGGGTTAATGCCTAAATGCTCCTCTACCTTCCTAATAGTTTCCCTAGGTAGAATTGTTTTAGGGGTATTTGAACTAGATTTGTCCTTAGTCCCAAAATTACAAGATTTTGCACCTAAGCAATAAAATCTATTATTTATAGCATGCTCCTTATGATTATGCATAATTGCAAGAGTATTAAAATTATTTCTAGCATGCTTTTGCCTATTATTTAAAGAATGAGCATTATTTACATTTACCTTAGGGTTCGCCTTAGGTCCCCCTATATGTGTAGCTCCTTCTTTGACTTTCTTCCTCCCCTTAGGGCATTGACTTTGGTAGTGTCCCCGTTGTTGGCATTTGAAGCACACCATGTACTCCTTGCTTTTAATTGTAGTGGCTCCGATCTCCTTGATCTTTGGCATGACTTGTGCCGTCTTCTTGACACGTTTCGGACACTTACTCTTGTAGTGTCTGACTTCCCTACACTCAAAGTAAATTATATGATCTTTATTTTTAATTGAATTGCTTGAGTTACCTTGAGTTGGTTCTTCATCTCTTATGGAGGTTGAAGCTTCCTCTTGTTGCTCCGGTATTGAAGATAACCTAATCTCCTCCCCCTCAATCCTAGAGGTGGAGGCTTCCTTCGATTCTTCCACTTCTTCTTCCTCCTCGGATGCCCAACACCTCTCGACCTCCGAATCTTCACTTTCTTATGAGGATAAGCTTTCTTCCATATCCCCTTGGACCGATTGGGGCTTCTCATGAAATTTTGTCAATTCACTTCAAAGCTCCTTGGCATCCTTATATTCACCTAAACTACACAAAATATCATTAGGAATTAAATCAACCAAGAATTTTATTGCCTTCTTATTTTTCTCGAATTCTTGGAGTTGTTCTTTGGTCCACTTCTTTATCTTGAGGAATCCTCCCTTTGATCCTCTTGGATATTTGAATCCTTCCATCAAGGTGGAACAATCTTCGATGTCCATCATCATCATGAAGTCTTCAATCCTTGCCTTCCATTGATTGAAGTCTCCTCGTCCATAAAATGCATATGGAACAGGAGTGTTGATGTCCCACCCAAAAGCATCGTCGGGCAACTCCATCCTTCTTCTTCCCTCTAGCATGCTCCCTTAGCTGTTAAATCTTAAAGAGCGACCTCGCTCTGATACGACTTGTTGGTATCGGAGCGTCTTCTTCTTCTTAGAGTCGACCGGGCTCTGATACCACTTATTGGGGATCATATGATCGCTAGGGGAGGGGGGGTGAATAGTGTGATCGTCACTTGATAGAATTTGATCGCATTGCTTGTCTACAATTGTCGTTAGCACAGCAGAATACAAATAACAAATAACACGATAACAACAAGACAAGCACACACACACAAACACCACGATATAACGTGGTTCGGAACCTTAGGATTCCTACTCCACGGGGCGAGCTCAAATGAGCTCTAGTGATGCACACACCACTAATACAACTCCTTCTCGGAACAATCTAGAGGAGGAGAAACCTCGTACAAATGATTACACAAGTAATACAAGAGGTATAAGTAAATATAATAAAATGCAAGTAAAGAAAACTTTACAAAGAATGCTTTGAATGCTTGCTTGTTTGATTGCTTGAGCCACACTTGAAGACCCTGACTTGCACGAGTAAATCGCCTCAAATTGCCCAAGAAATCTCTGTAAAAATTCTCCCCTTTGTGCTCCTTTTAAAGCTGCAACTCGGGCTAATTTTCTCTTAGCAGTCGACTGCTCATACCCATCCGTCGACTGCTCCTGTAGCTATTGTCTCACGACGACTTAATCCACGTTGGTATTCCAGCCAACGAATACATTGACAGTCGACTACCATTACCAATAGTCGACTGCCAAGCTCGTAACCTACTGCTCAGTCGTCTACCGTGCTTCCTGTACTCATGACCACATCCAGAAGTCGACTGTCCTCCATGGCAGTCGATTGCTCTCCATGGCAGTCGATTGCTCTCCATGGCAGTTGATTGCTCAAGGGCAGTCGAGGTGCCACCTCGACTGGGGACTCCAGTCGAGGCGCCAATCGAGGCACCTTGGGTCTGTGGCTGAAAATCAATCGCAGTTGAGGCCAGTCGAGGTTCCAGTCGAGTCACCTTGTGTCTGTGGCCACAACTTGGTCGTAGTCGATCACCAGTCGACTCCCATCAGTCAACTAGTCATAATCCCAATCGACTGCTCAGTGTCGACTCGGCTGCCAAGTGTCAAAATACTTGACGAGTTGATTGGTCTATGACCCCAGTCGACTGATACACCTCAACCATGAGGTTTATCTCAAGTATGATGCCCTCATACTTGCTAGACCACTCTTAGCCTAGACTTAAGTCTTCTAACCACCTCCATCAACCTCATGCCTTTTGGATCCCTCCAAGTCATCCATGACTTGTTCATCCATACACTAATCTTCAGGTGCTTCCATCGACTATTGTCATGCTAACCGGGTCTACACCGCCATGCACATTGGGCTTACACTGCCAAGACACTTGCTTGGACTTTACGCCATCAACCATTTGACTTATACTGCCAAGACTCCGCCCTTGGACTTTACACCGCCAATATCAACCCTTGGACTTCCCAAATGCCAAGTTCTCATGACTTGGACTTTCACCGCCAAGACTATACACTTGGACTTATGTGGCCAAGACTACACCCTTGGACTCTCCAAGCCAACTCCATGTTGGACTTTCCAAATACTAAGACCCATACTTGGACTTTCTATGCCAAGTACTCAAGACTTGGACTTTCCTATGCCAAGTGTTCCACTCTGACTTCTCCATCATATGGTCAACCCTATGTCAACCATATAGTCAACCCATTGTCAAACAATGGTCAACTCATCGTCAAACATCAAAATACTACTTGAGTCAAACTCGAATCTGGTTAATCGTGACCTGGGTCGATTGCACCAACACAAAGCGCTTGAGCAGACAGTGCTCAACACTGTAAGTCGAGCGATGAAGCTCTCGAGTTGTGTGCTCGGGAGTACTCGGACGTCGAGTGCTGGGCAAAAGTGCTCAACACTTGACTCAATAGTGAAATTCACAGTTTGGTGGTTGGGCGACAAAGGTGAATCGTGCTCTGACGCTGGAAACCTCGATACTCAAGCTTTGTGCTCAGTGTGGTGAGACATTGTGCTGTGGTGCTCAACATGAAACATTTGTGCTCACCCAACCATCCAAGGAAGCTGTGCTTGGCACCTGGGGTGCTCGACCAGAGCACAGGGTGCTCGGATGAAGCACATTGGTGCTCAGATCGAGCACAAGGCGCTTAGGCTATGTGATTGGTGTTTGGGTTGTGTTCTCTGTGCTTTTAATAAGTGAGCACAGTGTTGATACTAGACTGAGGAGAGTTGGGCTCGGTACTCAGCTGAGTGAGTACAGTGCTTTCGTACTCAAAAACACTCAGAAAAAGCATGTGGTGATTAGGATGTTATATAGTGATTCTTGGAATATCAGTGCTATTTTTGAGTTTGAGCAACTAAGTCAGCATTGGCTGACTTGCTTAAGTCGACAATATTCAATTGAACTCATAACTTGATTGTTGAGTAGTTGTTGGAATAAGTTATACTCGGAAAACAACTCAAAATAGATTAAGTAAACTAGGGTTGTCGGCTAGGGATGTTAAAAAGATGAAATATCACGCAAGGTGCTATGGTACCTAGGGTGCTCAGAGTAAATCATGTGGTGTTCGGGTTCTTACAAATCACTGCCAAGTTGAGTCTTCATGATACTAATTGACTTGATTGAGATGACAGTCGACTAGTAAAAGTACTAATTGACTAGTCAATGGATCAGTCGACTAAAGCTCCTAAAAATAAAAAGATTAATTTTTCTTGATTAATTGTGTTGGTTCTATGTCTGTATAAATTGAATTAAACCAATTTTTGTACTAGTAAGTTAGTTTCATACTGACTTAATTAATTTTAATTTTTCAGATGACACGGATTATTACCATAATGACTCATCACGATGTGTTATTAAATAAGCTGAGGGAAGCTATCCAAGGGATAGAGTATGACCCTGCTTATGGAGTCAGTGGACACATGGGGAGACTTGAACGACTATTATGGAGACTTAAGATGCAGGAGTTTCTGATTCTAAATAACTATAGGATTTGGGCTTTGGTTCATTCATTGTCGAAAAACTTGAGTGATGTAGCACTTCATATATGGGGGCGCTACGAGGGGCACATCACATATACACAATTGTGCACATAGTTGCTTCACTTTGCAGAGTGTGAAGAAGATCCAAAAGAAGAATCTGAAGAGAACTTTTTCATGGGTTCTTTATAGGATTATGTGAATTGGTATCATCCTGAGAGTGTCCTAGCCGAGATTGCCCTAGTTGAGCCTAGAAAGATAGGGCATGTTTGGATTACTACTACGCTAGTATTTGTCCTAGTGGGAGTAGTAATTGCCTATCTAGTTTATTAGAGTTGTTTAGGTTATGAGTTGTTAAAGAATGTTATGTATTACATTCTTAGTAGAGTTTGTTATGTGTTAACAATGTACAACAAATTTATGATATGTTCATTCAAGTGATTTGTTCATTTTATGTTGTTTACTCTACTTGATACATGATATTTATTTATTGCAATATACTCTTGGATTAGTTCGTTATGAGCATAATCATAAATGATCAGTTCATTTAATGTTAAATATCATAATTATATAATGATTAAGTTCATTAGATGGGATGTATGTAACGGTGTAGATCAATGAAAGTTAGATTGGTACATATAAATGATGAGTGGGAATATAGTTGTCACTTGATTTTGTAAATTAATTCAGATTTACATTGAGCCAATCAGAGATTACATACATAGAACATACATTGAATACTGAATAATTTGTTTATGGTAGGTTATGACAATAAAAAACATCATAGATGAATTGAATAAAGGTGAAAAATAAAATGAGGATAACTACAATGTTGGTGCAATCGGCCTAGGTCACGAATGACCAAACCCGAGTTGGACTTGAGTAGTATTTTGATGTTTGACATTGATGTCTGACAAGTGTTGGGGAGATTGTTGGTGCAATCGACCCAGGTCATGTTTGATGTTTGACGATGACTTGACCATTGTCATGAGAAAATCCAAGTCTTGTGTACTTGGCATGGAAAGTCCAACATGGGTTGGCAAGGAAGGTCCAAGCATGGGTCTTGGCATGGAAAGTCCAACATGGATTGATAAGGGAAAGTCCAAGCTTAAGTCTTAGCAATTGAAAGTCCAAGGGAAATATTGGCGGCGTAAAGTCCAAGGGTGGAGTCTTGACAGTATAAGTCCAATGGTTGGCGGCGTAAAGTCCAAGCGGAGTCTTGGCAGTGTAAGACTAATGTGCCTTGGCGGTGTAGACTGTTGGTGCAATCGGCCCAGGTCACGATTGATCAGGACTCGAGTTTGACTCGAGTGATATTTTGATGTTCGACAAAAACATATGACAATGTAATTGTCATGGGAAAGTCCAAGTCTTGGGTACTTGGCATGGAAAGTCCAAGTCTTGGGTACTTGGCATGGAAAGTCCAAGTGGGACACTTGGCATTTGGTAAAGTCCAAGCATGGGTCTTGGCAATGGAAAGTCCAACATGAGTTGGCAAGGGAGTCCAAGTGGGACACTTGGCATTTGAGAAAGTCCAAGCATGGGTCTTGGCATGAAAGGTCCAACATGGGTTGGCAAGGGAAAGTCCAAGCATGGGTCTTGGCATTAAAAGTCCAATATGGGTTGGCAAAGGAAAGTCCAAGATTGAGTCTTGGCATTTGAGAAGTCCAAGGGTTTGATATTGGCAGCGTAAAGTCCAAGCGGGAGTCTTGGCAGCATAAGTCCAATGGTTGGCAGCGTAAAGTCCAAGCGGAGTCTTGGCGGTGTAAGTCTAATGTGCCTTAGCGGTGTAGACACTGTTAGCATGACATAGCCGATGGAAGCACCTGAAGGCTAGCGTGATGGATGAACAAGTCATGGATGACTTGGAGGGATCCGAGAGGCGTGAGGCTGATGGAGGTGGCTAGAAGGCTTAGGTCTAGGCTAAGGGTGGTCTAGCAAGTATGGGGGAACCATATTTGGGCTAAAACCTCATGTTTGAGGTGTGACAGTCGACTAGTGCCATGTGGAAGTCGACTGGACCGAGTCAACTAGGATTTGACTGCGGGAAGTGGCCTAGCATTCGACTGCCAGAGGTGGGCAATCGACTGATGACTCGAGCAGTCAACTGATCGTGTGATCAGTCGACTGGTGCTCGAGAAATCGGCCACATAATGGAGTCGAGACTCGACTGGTCGAGTGAGGACTCCATCAGTCGACTGATGGGTATGATCAGTCGACTGATGGTAGATCCGTTGGACTTATCCAGCGTGGATCTAGCCGTTGTCTCACGACATCAGTGACATTAGTCGACTGATGGTCTTGATCAGTCGATTGATCGACTTTTTTCAGCACAGGTTAAAGCTTTATAAGGAGCTCGTGATGGAGGAAATTGGCATGGTTCTTTGAGGCGATTTGGGGCGAGTTGCTGCTGCAATTTAGGGTCTCAAAGTGCTACTTGATCAACCTAGCGATCAAGCATTCAAGAGCATTTGTAAAGTGTTTTTCTTTACTAGTCTTGCTTTGTATTTCATTGTATTTGCTTGTAGCTTTTGATTATTGTTGTAATCATCTTGTACGAGGTTTCTCCGCCTCCGGATTGTTCCGAGAAGGAGTGTTTATTATAGTGGTGTGTGATTGTCATCGCTAGGGTTCGTACGAACCCGATCCGTGGAGTAGGAACTGTTCAGTTCCGAACCACGTTAAACAATTGTGTTTGTGTATTGTTAATTGTTTCGTTATTGCTTTCATTACTATTCTGCTGCGTACTAACGAAATTGTAGAGACGAACACGCGATCGAATTCCATCATGCGACGCTATTCACCCCCCCTCTAGCGGCTTCAAATATCCTACAATTGGTATCAGAGCCTGGGGCTCTTCTACGGATTAAACGCTAGGAGCTAAAGAAGCTAGAGGGAAGACGATGGATCTTCAAGAAAGATGGGGCGATGGCATAGCGACTCCACCCGCCTTTGACCGCGAAGATTTCGTGTATTGGAAAGGTAGGATGGAATATTTTCTAATGTCAAATATAGAAAATTGGTTTGCCGTGATTATAGGTTTTGATGCTCCGAGAGGAGAGAACGACGAAATTCTCAAAAAGAAGCAATGGACTGAGGAGCAACGACAAAAATTCAAGACAACCGTTAAGGTAACAAAAATGTTAGTTAATTTGATACCTAACGACATTTTGTCTAGATTACGAAGCTATAGGGATGCCAAGGAGTTGTGGAACAAGTTGGTCAAGTTCTACGACAATCCCGAATCGGTCCAAGAAGACTTGGAAGAGGAGGAGACCGAAGAGAAAGCTTCATCATCCTCACAAGAAAGTGAGGAGTCAACTTCCGGATCGGAAAAGGAAGTAGAAGAGGTGGGAGAAGCATCCACCTCCGTGATTGAGGGGGAGAGACCATCTACACTGGAGCAACCTCAAGAAGAGCCTTCAACATCCGGTCAAGATGAGGAAGCCCAAAATTCAACTCCGGCTCCTACCACCACCCTAGGTAACTCAAACACTTTAATTTCAAATAAAATTCATATAATGTGCTTTGAGTGTAGGGAGTATGGGCATTACAAGAACAAATGCCCAAAGAAGATTAGGAAAGCTCCACCGGCAAAAAAAGACAAGGATGCCGGTTCCCCAACACCTAAAGGCAAGGAGTACATCATATGCTTCAAGTGCAATTCAAAAGGACATTATAGGAATCAATGTCCTAGGGGGAGCAAAAAGACTCAAAATGGAGCTTCACAAGTAGGGGGAGCCTCTAAGACAAACCCTAAGGTATATTTTAGTAATGCTCCTTCTAAATTTAAAAGTCAAAAGCATGCTAAGAATTTTAATTCTCTTGCAATTTATGAAAAGCATGGTAATAGGAACAAATACTTTTGCTTAGGAGCTAAGAATTTTTATTTTGAAAGTAAGGAGAAATTTGGGACTAATGTCCCTAAAAATAATTTATCTAAGAGCAAATCTAGGTCAAATGTCCCTAAGAATATTCTACTTAGGAAATCAATTGAGAAAAAAAGGGGATCATCTAGGTTTTAATCCAAAATGGACTAGGCATATGCCTAGAAAGGATAATGTCCAAGGACCAAATGAGAAATCAAAAATTGGGAAATTAGAGTTGGAAAATCAAGCCTTGAGGTCAAGGCTTGAAAAACTTGAGAAGACCCTTAGGAACATCCAAAATCAATTTCAAGGGTCCAAAAGTCGAAGTCAACACCTAGGACCTAAGAGTCAAAAGTCAACCAAGGGCAAGCAAGGTTTGGGTCACAAACCTAAGCCTAAGGTGGCTTACCATAGTGTTCCATTTGATTATGGAACACTAACTAGGTCTAGGAAGACCAAGGTCAATGGGGAAGTCATCCCTAGGGTTGACCAAAGGTTGTGCCTAGTGGCTAGGGTTTCTAGGAAACCTAGGGTGGCCACTAAGAAGGTTGCAAGGGGAGTTACCCCTAGAGTCAACCTAGGTAAGACCACAATTACCAAGGCTAACAAGCCTAGGAGGGTCATTAGGAAGGTATCTAGGGAGGTTATCCCTAACGAATACCTAATTAACCCTAGGAGCTCAAATAGGTTTTGGGTTCCTAAGAGCGTGATTGATTCACGCTAGATGGGGTTAGGGTGTGCCAACCTTGATTGGATGGGTAGTTAACTCAACCATGATAAAGGTGGAACTTTAGGTTATTTTCAAGGTTAGGGTCACCTTGGAAATACATTTGAGTCTTAATCCTAAAAGATTTTAGGATGTGCCAATATTATTTGAGAAGTTTGATAAAATGATCAAATTGGCACAATTTAGGTTTAGAGGTTGGTGTGCCATTTTGGGTTTTTGGAACACTTGGGAGAAAAGTAGAAATAAGGCAAAATATGATGAATTATATCAAATGATATTAAGATTTAGGTATTATTATACCTATATATTTTATATGCCATGCTTTGTTTATCATATAACATGTCATGACATCATGCTTACTTTTATTCATTGTATATGTCATGTTCATGTTTTAAGATTAATGTTTTAAATGGCATGTGTTTTTAGATTTTATCATATGCCATGACATCATGATCATTGGTCATGCTTAATTATTTCTATCTTTATGCCATGATCATTTCATGCATTAAATTGATTAAAATTGAACTAAGGACAATGACATGACTTGAAGTCCCATTTATAAGGGAATCAAGTAGGGTTGCCTAGGAAATGCATGAAACCCTAGATTAAATGAACCAAAACCCACATCTCAGATCCAATTGACATGTATGTGTATTTATACACCCTAGATACATGTGAGATGCTAGGATATGAGTTAAGTTCAAGGTGCATAGTTTTTGCATCTAGTTGAACCCAAACTCATCTTAACTCAACATGTGGATCATTAGGAAAGCTTGTGTACAAGTCATGTACATAGAGCCCAAGGAATATGATCCAAAATAGGGTTTTGAAAACATTTTAAAATTGTTTTGAAAAACCTTGGTGAAGTCTATCTTTTGATAGCAATCACCATTGATGAGATTGATACAAAGTGAGCTTAAACTTTAAAGTTTTTAGTCACTTTTGGATTTTGTATCAATTTCTCTATTTTATGGGTAAAATATTTTTCAAACATTTTTCACCCATTGTATTGGTCATAAGTATTATACGTATCAAATTTCGTGATTTTTTGATATATGTATAATTAGTTATGATTTTCCAAAATCGAGATTTTGATCACCGACGCCTTACGGTGGCGATCGATGAGCGTGTCGATCGATTTCTGAATCACTCGACTGATAGCCTGATTTCAGGGTAACCAAGGTTGTTTAACCCGATTTCAGCTGCGGTTAAGGTCTCTAACCACTCCTAACCCTAGGATATGTTTTGGGAAGCATGATGAAGGGTGAAAATTATTGGTGCAATCGGCCCAGGTCACGATTGACCAGGACTCGAGTTTGGCTCGAGTGATGTTTTGATGTGTTTTGATGTTTCGACAAAAACATATGACAATATAATTGTCATGGAAAGTCCAAGTTGGACACTTGGCAGTTGGGAAAGTCCAAGTCCTGAGTACTTGGCAAATGGAAAGTCCAACATGTGTTGGCAAGGAAAGTCCAAGCATGGGTCTTGGCAAATGGAAAGTCCAACATGAGTTGGCAAGGAAAGTCCAAGCATGGTCTTGGCATGGAAAGTCTAACATGGGTTAGCATTTGAAGTCCAAGGGGTTTAATATTGGCGGCGTAAAGTCCAAGCGGAGTCTTGGCGGCGTAAGTCCAATGTGCCTTGGCGGTGTAGACACCGTTAGCATGACATAGCCGACGGAAGCACCTGAAGGCTAGCGCGATGGATGAACAAGTCATGGATGACTTGGAGGGATCCGAGAGGCGTGAGGCTGATGGAGGTGGCTAGAAGGCTTAGGTCTAGGCTAAGGGTGGTCTAGCAAGTATGGGGGAACCATACTTGAGTTAAAACCTCATGTTTGAGGTGTGCGATCGGTGCCATGGACCGAGTCAACTAGGGTTTGATTGCGGGTTTAGCAGCCGATCGCCATAGGTTGGCAGATCGATGGTTCGAGCACCAAGCGATCGTCTCGATCGGACCGACCGTGCTCGAGAATTCGGCCACAGAATGGAGTCGAGACTCGACTGGTCGAGTGAGGACTCCAGCAGTCGACTGATGGTCACAATCAGTCGACTGATGGTAGTTCCGTTGGACTTATCCAACGTGGAACTAGCCGTTGTCTCACGACAACAGTGGCATCAGTCGACTGATTGTCCCGATCAGTCGACTGATAGACTTTTTCAAGCACAGGTTGAAGCTATATATGGAGCTCGTGATGGAGGAAAAAGCAATCAGTTCTTGAGGGCTATTGGGGCGATTTGTTGGTGCAAATCAGGTCTCCAAGTGCAAGCAAGCAACCAAGCATTCAAGCAATCAAAACAAGTGTTGTAAAGTCTTTTCTTTACTTGTATTTCATATTTACATTGTATATTGCTTGTATTTCGTTCTTACTGTTGTAAGATCTATTGTAAGGGGTTTCTCCGCCTCCGACTTGTGTCGAGAAGGAGTGTTTATCATTAATGAGTGCGTGTGCATCACTAGGGCTCTTTAGAGCTCGATCTGTGGAGTAGGAACCGTACGGTTCCGAACCACGTTATATCATTGTGTTAGCTTGTTGTCTATTTCATTATTGCTTTTATTATTTCTATTTCCGCTGCGCACTAACGAAATTATAGATACAAACGCGATCGAATTTCATCTACGCTATTCACCCCCCCTCTAGCCATTCCAACGATTCCTAACAAGTGGTATCAGAGCCCGGGGCTCTTCAACGGATTAACAACCGGGAGCAAGACGCTAGAGGGTAAAATATGGAAGTCCAAGATCAATTAGGATGGGACATCAACACACTGGTCCCTTATTCATTCTATGGACGAGAAGGTTTCAATTCTTGGAAGGCGAGAATTGAAGAGTTTTTGATGATGAGAGACCTTGAGGAATGGTCCGCCTTGATGGAAGGATTTGAGTATCCTAAGGGACCAAAGGGAGGGTTTCTCAAGAAGAAGAAATGGAGTGAGGAGCAACTCCGGCAATTCGAGAAAAATAAGAAGGTAATCAAATTTATATTTGATTTAGTACCTAATGACATCTTGTGTAGCCTAGGTGACTATGTGGATTGTAAAGACGCCAAAGAGGTATGGAATATTTTGGCGAAATTCCATGAAGAACCTCATTCAATCCAAGAAGACAAGGAGGATGAAGAAGAGAGCTCATCCTCAAGTGAAAGTGAGGAGTCAACTTCCGGATCGGAAGAGAAAATAGAAGAGGTGGGAGAAGCATCCACCTCCGTGATTGAGGGGGAGAGACCATCTACACCGGGGCAACCTCAAGAAGTGCCTTCAACATCCGGTCAAGATGAGGAAGCTCAAAATTCAACTCCGGCACCTACCACGGTCCTAGGTAACTCGAGCATTTCAAATAATAATAAAATTCATATTATATGCTTTGAGTGTAGGGAGCAAGGACACTACAAGAGTAAGTGTCCTAAACGGGTTAAGAAGGCTCCACCGGCACCAAAAGTCAAGGATGCCGGTTCCCCAACACCTAAAGGCAAGGAGCACATCATATGCTTCAAGTGCAATTCGAAGGGGCATTATCGGAGTCAATGCCCTAGGGGGAAGAAGAAGGGGCAAGAAGGAGCATCATATGTAGGGAGAGCCTCCAAGGCAAACCCTAAGGTATATTTCAATAATGCACCTTCTAGATTTAATAGGCAAAAGCATGCTAGAAATAATTTTAATTCTCTTGCAATTTATGAAAAGCATGCTAATAGGAATGAATATTGCTTAGGAGCTAAAAATATTCACTTAGATAATAGGAAGAAATTTGGGACTAATGTCCCTAAAAATAATTCATCTAAGGATAAACCTAGGTCAAATAACACTAGACCAATTTTACCTAGGGAGACCATTAGAAAGGTGCAAGAGCACCTAAGTATTAACCCTAAATGGACTAGGCATATGCCTAGTGTTAGAATGTATACTGAAAGCCTAGCTCTTTTTGTATGAACATTTTATTTTGAAATAAGAATCACATGATCATTGTTTGCATTTTATATATTCATTATATATGTGTGCATATTGTCTAATATTTTACATTGTAGATAACATGGTGCTTGGTGTGGCACAGAAAATCATGTTATCAGTCCCTTGTAAAATATAAGTAAAGGCTCACAACCAAGATGGTTTTGGACAAACCATTGGCATGGTTGTAGTGTAGCTTGGTATTGTTTTATCTTGAACATAGACTTACACTAGTACACTTAGGTGTATTGAGCAGGACCGACATAGAGGTGATTCAATTTAGTGCTGACTACATAATTGAATCGGACCTCGGATATTATGTTGTACATGCTCTTAATCCCGATATAATAACGGGCACATGTACTTAGTATTTATTTCTTTGATTTACCAGTGGGTGAGATTTAGATGGATTAAATCAATAAGCCTGGTAAGTTGGGAAATAATATTATTTACATGGTGTGCCGTTGATTATAGGAGGAAACCGTGTCCTATATATTAGGTTGATGATGTCCCCTTGAGGAGCTCATAAGGTTCATCATGTAAACCCAGCTGGTTGACTTAGTCAACATGATGATAAGGTTGAGTGGTACTACTCGAGGAGTTAGATGTTAATTAATTGATGGTCAGTAAATCAATTAATTGACGGACATTCGATATCTTAAACACGGGGAGATACATGTACAAATAATATATGGAGCCCATATTAATTTATGGGGGTTGGTGAGGTAGTTCAATGATGATCCTCTAGTGGAATGGAACATCATTGATGGATCAAGTTTGTGTGGTTCCGATCCATCGGGTGGCCAAGACCCAACTCCTCCTTATGGTCCCTATCATAGCCTAATATAATCCTTGTGAAGTCTAGATCCAAGAATGTAAAACAAAACCCTAGAACCAACGGTTGGATTAAATCCATAGATCCGATGGTTGGGATGAAACCCTAGAACCAATGGTTGGATTAAATCCATAGATCCGATGGTTAGGATGAAACCCTAGAATCGACGGTTGGGATTAAATCCCTAGATCCGACGGTTGGGATAAAACCCTAGATCCGACGGTTGGGATTAAATCCCTAGATCCGACGGTTGGGATGAAATCCATAGATCCGATGGTTAGGATGAAACCCTAGAACCAACGGTTGGATTAAATCCATAGATCCGATGGTTAGGATGAAATCCTTGATCCGACGGTTGGGATGAAATCCTTGATCCGACGGTTGGGATGAAATCCTAGATCCTACGGTTGGGATGAAATCCTAGATCCGACGGTGGAGATGAAATCCTAGATCCGACGGTGGAGATTAAATCCCTAGATCCGACGGTGGAGATTAAATCCCTAGATCCGACGGTGGAGATTAAAGGAGGCCTAAGCCTAATTCTAGAATTAGGGTTTGGCTCATCCATGTGTTGGGCGGCAACAAATCCTAGAGGAGATAGGGTTATTTGGGCGGCAAGAAAATAGGGATTAGTTCCTATATTTTAGGCTAACCAACTTTCTCCTAAATTCTATAAATAAGGGCTTAGGCATTGGGCGGAGATATGATTTTTTGATTAGAGAATTAGGGTTTGGCTCATCCAAGTGTTAAGGCAACAAACCCTAGAGGAGCTAGTGTTTTGGGCGGCTAAGAAGTGGGCGGCAAGGTTATTGTTCTCCCTAGTTTTTGGCTGGCGCCCCTCTTCTTCTCCTCCTCTCTTGGCCGGTTCTCTTCTTCCTCCTCCCTTGCTCCGTGGTGGCCGGAGGCTCTCCAACAATTGGTGGCCGGTGCTTCTCCAACATCTAGGTGGCCGGCGGCAACAATACAACTAGTTGGCCGGCGCTCATCCAATCGTTCCTTGGCCGGCGGTTGCATCAAACTCTCTTGTTTGGTGGTCGGTTCTAGAAAGGAAAGGTTTCGTTGGTTCTTCTCTTTGTTCGCAGCGGACAAGGAATAGAAGAATGTGATCTAGAAGGCTTCTACTCGTGGAGGATCTTCGTCCACACGTCGTCCACGAGAAGGATAGGACATACGGTAGAAGATCGTAAGGTATAAAGTTTTATAACTTTAATTTCAGATCTGAGCATGTTCTTATATATGATGATTATGCATGTGTGTGTATGAATATATATTGTATAATCATGGACCCCGAAGACAAACACAAAAACCGGTGATCCGTCCGTCGTCTATTTCGCGACTAACCAACTAGAAGAGTTGTGTTGCTTGAACAACTAGTTTGTTCAAGCGACCACTCGAGTTGTTAGCACGACGACGAAATGGTGTCGTTAAGGAAGCTCATCCCATCTGGATTAATCCTTTCATTAGTGAAAATTTTAATCCAGGGACATGGGAGCCAATGAGCCTCCGAAGCGAACTTCCATCAATTGGTATCAGAGCCACGGTTTCCGGTTTTGTGTGTTTAGGATTCGGTTATTTTTTTTATGCATTTTTCATATATTATATGTGCCGGATAATAGTAGGATGTGCGCAGTTTAACTCTTTGGTTGCAGGCATAAGATCCGACTATTATGGCCATGTGTATGTATGTGAATGGATGTGTGTAAAAATTTATTATTTGAATCCTCGGGGTTGACGAGGCTAGATTAGTATTTAATTTTTGTAATTAAATACGGCATTGTTTAGCCGATCATTTTAGTTTACTTTTGATCTAGATTATTTGTACACTCCTTAGTGGAGTATAGGATCGATGGATGTAAATTAATATGATTTATCTCGGCTCGGATCTCTTTGGTGAAGATGGAGCGGACGAGGTGGCGACACGACAGGATGCATATTGGAGGACAATGCCATA
This sequence comes from Wurfbainia villosa, assembly GCA_025175895.1. NCBI lineage: Eukaryota > Viridiplantae > Streptophyta > Magnoliopsida > Zingiberales > Zingiberaceae > Wurfbainia > Wurfbainia villosa. The sequence continues at coordinate 32,672,593 of CM045986.1, forward strand.
ATAGTTGGAAAAATTCTGTTTTTTCCATATTTATTGCTTATTTGTTTTATATGCATGTTGTGTACGTTTAAAATTCCTCGATTGCAATTTACTAAGTGGGAGAGGGACATTTTAATTTATTCCCGCGACCTCTATTACAATTTGACGTGTGATGCAAACAAACTTGTGTGTTGGCTCTGAGTGCCTTCCTCCCCGAGGACGGGTTTATTTGCGGATCACTAGGTCAAATAATGGTTATAGGAAATTATCTAGGAGCATGTGTACTTCCACAGAGGTAAGGCACATAATCCAAAATAATTCCCTTAGTATCGTGTAATGGTGCACACTTAGATGCAAATAAAAGTATCCTCCCCATAGGAGTCACTGCTTTTATTTGTAGGGCCAAAGAGGAATCAACTATTAATTTTATTTGTCAAAAAGTAAGGTTGACAAGATAATAAAATTAATGGGTAAAACCTCCTCTTACAAATGTAGAATTCGTATACGTCCGCACAGAGTGGCATGCGACATTCTCGGTGATTTGAGGTGTTGGTTGATTTCGGGATTTTATTGTTTTGAGGAATCAATAATTTTTGAAATCTAATAATTTGATCATTGTGATTCTTAGGATTTTCAAATGGCTTTCAACCCACTTGCTGTAATATTAAAAGAAATAAACTTACTGTACCCAAATGATAATGATTGGAAAAGAAATTTGGATAGTGTCTTAACTGTCGATGAGTGTCCTCCTAAGCCTGCGGATGATTCTGGGGAAAAGGAACTTTTCGGATACCAGAATCGAGCTGCAAGGCAAGAAGCCATGGTTGCTCAGAAGGTTTCTACTTCTCAGCCGAAAGGCAAGAAGAAGAAGAAACAAGGTAGAGCAAAGGTGGTGGGAGGATCTCAGGGAGTGAAGAAGCCGAAAGGCAAGTACTTCACTTGTAGACAGACTGGACATGGGAAGAAAGACTTCCCCTTCCTAAAGCAGAACAAAGGTATATCTTCTGCCTTAGTCGTTGAAACATGTTTAGTGGTGTTATCTACCGGTACCTGGTGTGTAGATACGGGAGCCACTGATCATGTCTGCAATTCTTTGCAGGGGTTCCAGGAAACTCGACGACTAGCTGAAGGAGAAATTACCGTCTACATGGGCAATGCTACAAAGGTAGCGGCTATTGCAGTGGGAGACGTTTATTTATCGTTTGATAGGAATAAAGTTTTGGTTTTGAGAAATTGTCTTTATGTACCTACTTTTAGAAAGAATTTGATTTCGGTTTCTAAATTGTTTAAGGATGGATATTCTGTTTCTTTTAATGACAAAGTTGTTATAAAAAGAAATAGAGAGATTATCTGTTCAGGTACATTGGTTGGCAATTTGTATACTCTTGAACCAAAAGCTCCCACGATGCATATAGAAGTGAATAACTCATCTTCTAAGTCTAATAAGAGAAAAGAGCCTTCGCAAATGAACCAAACATATCTTTGGCATCTAAGGCTTGGTCATATTAACCTAAGTAGAATTCAAAGGTTGATAGCTGATGGACCTTTGGGTTCATTAGTGGTGGAGGATCTCCCAACCTGCGAATCTTGCTTGGAAGGTAAAATGACCAAGAGGCCTTTCAAGGCCAAGGGGTATAGAGCCAAAGATGTGTTAGAATTGGTTCATTCTGATTTGTGCGGTCCTATGTCTATCCAGGCAAGAGGTGGCTTTGAATACTTCGTCTCTTTTATAGACGATTATTCAAGGTATGGATACATTTACTTGATGCGCCGCAAGTCTGAATGCTTTGACAGGTTCAAAGAATTCAAGGCTGATGTGGAGAACCGTCAAGGTAAAAGTATCAAGACATTACGATCTGATCGTGGTGGCGAGTACCTCTTGGGAGAGTTTAGGAGTTACTTATCAGAAAGTGGGATTCAATCCCAATTGTCTGCACCTGGCACACCCCAGCAGAATGGTGTAGCGGAGCGAAGGAATAGGTCTCTTATGGAGATGGTCAGATCGATGATGAGTTATTCTGAGTTACCTATTTCGTTCTGGGGGTATGCACTGGATACGGCAATGTATACTCTGAACTTGGTTCCATCTAAATCAGTACCTTCTACCCCTGTAGAATTGTGGACTGGGCGAAAGCCTAGTCTGAGACATATTCGGATATGGGGGAGTCCAGCACATGTGCTGAAAGCTGATGCTGGTAAGTTGGAACCTCGTACAGAAGTGTGCATGTTTGTTGGCTACCCTAAGGGAACGAAAGCTGGTTTGTTTTATAATCCTAGAGATCAGAGGGTGATCGTTAGCACGAACGCCAGATTTCTAGAGGAGGATTATGTAATGAACCACAAGCCCAAGAGTAGGATTATTCTTGAGGAGTTGACAGGGGAAGTCTCGTCTTCAGTACCACCGGTACAAGAGGAGACACCACAAGTCACTGCACCGCGTGTCACAGAGCATACACAGGAGGCACCTCGTCGTAGTGGGAGGGTTGTTAGACAACCCGACAGATTCATGTTTTTGGGAGAGTCTTCGGACTTAGTCCTCGTGAACATGAACCTGATCCCTGGACATATGACGAGGCAATCCAAGATAGAGATGCGGTATCTTGGCAAAGAGCGATGAATTCAGAGATAGAATCTATGGATTCTAATCAGGTCTGGGAGCTAGTAGAGCCACCCGATGGTGTAAAAACCATTGGATGCAAGTGGATCTACAAGAGAAAGAGAGGAGTAGACAGGAAGGTTGAGACCTTCAAAGCTAGGCTTGTTGCGAAAGGGTATACTCAGAAAGAGGGCATCGATTATGAGGAGACCTTTTCGCCGGTAGCTATGCTTAAGTCTATTCGGATTCTCTTATCTATAGCTGCTCATATGGATTATGAGATATGGCAGATGGATGTCAAGACAGCTTTCCTTAACGGAAGTCTTGAGGAGAACATCTATATGCGGCAACCAGAGGGATTCATTGCTAAAGGCAAAGAGCATCTTGTATGTAAGCTTAATCGGTCCATTTATGGATTGAAGCAAGCTTCTAGATCTTGGAACATCCGATTTGATGAGGTAATCCAATCATATGGATTTATTCAAAGTCCGGATGAGCCTTGTGTATACAAGAGATGTGACGGAAACGTAGTGGTGTTTCTTGTACTATACGTAGATGACATTTTGTTAGTTGGCAACAATATCAAAGTGTTATCAGACGTAAGGGTATGGTTGTCCAAACAGTTTGACATGAAGGACTTGGGAGAAGTTGGACACATCCTTGGGATCAAAGTTATAAGGGATCGCAAGAAAAGGATGTTGTGCTTATCTCAAGCTTCATATATTGACACTATCCTTGCTCGTTTTAGCATGCAGAACTCCAAGAAAGGTTTTCTACCTTTTAGGCATGGAGTTTTTTTATCTAAAGAGATGTGTCCCAAAACATCAAAGGAGATAGAGGACATGAAGGCGGTTCCTTATGCTTTAGCAGTAGGAAGCCTTATGTATGCTATGCTATGTACGAGACCGGATATCTGCTTTGCCGTGGGCATGGTTAGCAGATATCAGAGTAATCCTGGACAGGGACATTGGACTGCGGTAAAGCATATATTGAAGTACCTGAGAAGGACTAGGGATTATATGCTGGTTTACCGGGCAGATCAATTAGTCCCTGTGGGTTACACGGATTCGGATTTCCAATCAGATAGGGACAAGAGTAAGTCTACCTCTGGGTTTGTGTTTACTTTTGGAGGAGGAGCCATAGTATAGAGGAGTGTCAAGCAGAAATGCGTGGCGGACTCTACCATGGAAGCTGAGTATGTGGTAGCCTCTGAGGCAGCCAAGGAAGCTGTATGGCTCAGGAACTTCTTGATGGACTTGGATGTGATTCCTGGTTTGCCCAGAAATATCACAATTTATTGTGATAATAGTGGTGCAGTTGCAAACTAGAAGGAACCACGAGCCCACAAGGCGAGTAAACACATAGAGCGCAAGTACCACCTTATACGAGAGATCGTAAAGCGAGGAGAAGTTGCTGTCGCCAAGATTGCATCAGAGGATAACCTGGCGGATCCATTCACTAAGGCCCTTCCAGCGAAAGCGTTTGATAGACATGTGGAGGACATGGGGATCAGATGTATGGCACTGTGATGACAGCTTAGTCTTTTAGTATAAGTGGGAGATTGTTAGAATGTATACTGAAAGCCTAGCTCTTTTTGTATGAACATTTTATTTTGAAATAAGAATCACATGATCATTGTTTGCATTTTATATATTCATTATATATGTGTGCATATTGTCTAATATTTTACATTGTAGATAACATGGTGCTTGGTGTGGCACAGAAGATCATGTTATCAGTCCCTTGTAAAATATAAGTAAAGGCTCACAACCAAGATGGTTTTGGACAAACCATTGGCATGGTTGTAGTGTAGCTTGGTATTATTTTATCTTGAACATAGAGTTACACTAGTACACTTAGGTGTATTGAGCAGGACCGACATAGAGGTGATTCAATTTAGTGCTGACTACATAATTGAATCGGACCTCGGATATTATGTTGTACATGCTCTTAATCCCGATATAATAACGGGCACATGTACTTAGTATTTATTTCTTTGATTTACCAGTGGGTGAGATTTAGATGGATTAAATCAATAAGCCCGGTAAGTTGGGAAATAATATTATTTACATTGTGTGCCGTTGATTATAGGAGGAAACCATGTCCTATATATTAGGTTGATGATGTCCCCTTGAGGAGCTCAAAAGGTTCATCATGTAAACCCAGCTGGTTGACTTAGTCAACATGATGATAAGGTTGAGTGGTACTACTTGAGGAGTTAGATGTTAATTAATTGATGGTCAGTAAATCAATTAATTGACGAACATTCGATATCTTAAACACGGGGAGATACATGTACAAATAATATATGGAGCCCATATTAATTTATGGGGGTTGGTGAGGTAGTTCAATGATGATCCTCTAGTGGAATGGAACATCATTGATGGATCAAGTTTGTGTGGTTCCGATCCATCGGGTGGCCAAGACCCAACTCCTCCTTATGGTCCCTATCGTAGCCTAATATAATCCTTGTGAAGTCTAGATCCAAGAATGTAAAACAAAACCCTAGAACCAACGGTTGGATTAAATCCATAGATCCGATGGTTGGGATGAAACCCTAGAACCAATGGTTGGATTAAATCCATAGATCCGATGGTTAGGATGAAACCCTAGAATCGACGGTTGGGATTAAATCCCTAGATCCGACAATTGGGATAAAACCCTAGATCCGACGGTTGGGATTAAATCCCTAGATCCGACGGTTGGGATGAAATCCATAGATCCGATGGTTAGGATGAAACCCTAGAACCAACGGTTGGATTAAATCCATAGATCCGATGGTTAGGATGAAATCCTTGATCCGACGGTTGGGATGAAATCCTTGATCCGACGGTTGGGATGAAATCCTAGATCCTACGGTTGGGATGAAATCCTAGATCCGACGGTGGAGATGAAATCCTAGATCCGACGGTGGAGATTAAATCCCTAGATCCGACGGTGGAGATTAAATCCCTAGATCCGACGGTGGAGATTAAAGGAGGCCTAAGCCTAATTCTAGAATTAGGGTTTGGCTCATCCATGTGTTGGGCGGCAACAAATCCTAGAGGAGATAGGGTTATTCAAGGCAAGAAAATAGGGATTAGTTCCTATATTTTAGGCTAACCAACTTTCTCCTAAATTCTATAAATAAGGGCTTAGGCATTGGGCGGAAATATGATTTTTGGATTAGAGAATTAGGGTTTGGCTCATCCAAGTGTTGGGCGGCAACAAACCCTAGAGGAGCTAGTGTTTTGGGCGGCTAAGAAGTGGGCGGCAAGGTTATTGTTCTCCCTAGTTTTTGGCCGGCGCCCCTCTTCTTCTCCTCCTCTCTTGGCAGTTCTCTTCTTCCTCCTCCCTTGCTCGTGGTGGCGGCTCTCCAACAATTGGTGGCCGGTGCTTCTCCAACATCTAGGTGGCTGGCGGCAACAATACAACTAGTTGGCTGGCGCTCATCCAATCGTTCCTTGGTCGGCGGTTGCATCAAACTCTCTTGTTTGGTGGTCGGTTCTAGAAAGGACAGGTGCTTGGTTCTTCTCTTTGTTCGCAGCGGACAAGGAAGAGAAGAACGTGATCTAGAAGGCTTCTACTCGTGGAAGATCTTCGTCCACACGTCGTCCACGAGAAGGATAGGACATACGGTAGAAGATCATAAGGTATAAAGTTTTATAACTTTAATTTCAGATCTGAGCATGTTCTTATATATGATGATTATGCATGTGTGTGTATGAATATATATTGTATAATCATGGACCCCGAAGACAAACACAAAAACCGGCGATCCGTCCGTCGTCTATTCCGCGGCTAACCAACTAGAAGAGTTGTGTTGCTTGAACAACTAGTTTGTTCAAGCGACCACTCGAGTTGTTAGCACGACGACGAAATGGTGTCGTTAAGGAAGCTCATCCCATCCGGATTAATCCTTTCATTAGTGAAAATTTTAATCCGGGGACATGGGAGCCAATGAGCCTCCAAAGCGAACTTCCATCACCTAGAAAGTCCCATGCCCATGGTCTAAATCAAAATTCTAAAATCGGGCAATTAGAATTAGAAAACCAAGCCTTGAGGTCAAGGCTTGAGAAATTGGAGAAGACCCTTAAAATTATACAAAATCAATTTAAAGGGTCAAATGATCAAAAGTCAAGGTCCAAAAGTCAAAGTCAACACCTAGGACCTAAGAGTCAAAAGTCAACCAAGGGCAAGCAAGGTTTGGGTCACAAACCTAAGCCTAAGGTGGCTTACCATAGTGTTCCATTTGATTATGAAACACAAACTAGGTCTAGGAAGACCAAGGTCAATAGGGAAGTCATCCCTAGAGTTGACCATGGTGTGTGCCTAGTGGCTAGGGTTTCTAGGAAACCTAGGGAAGCCACTAAGAAGGTTGCAAGGGGAGTTACCCCTAGAGTCAACCTAGGTAAGACCCAAATGACCAAGGCTAATAAGCCTAGGAGGGTCATTAGGAAGGTATCTAGGGAGGTTATCCCTAAGGAATATCTAATTAACCCTAGGAGCTCAAATCGATTTTGGGTTCCTAAGAGCGTGATTGATTCACGCTAAGATGGGTTTAGGGTGTGCCAACCTTGATTGGATGGGTAGTTAACTCAACCACAATAAAGGTGGCACTTTAAGGTTACTTTCAAGGTTATGGTTACTTTGGAAATATCCTTGAGTCTTAATCTCAAAGAATTTTAGGTTGTGTCAATATATATCTTGAAAACATGAAAATCAATAAAATTGACACGATCTAGATTTAGAGGTCATAGTGTGTACCTTTGATTATTGGCACACTTGGGAAGGTCATGTATCAAGAAATGTGTGGTTAAGATGTAAAGGTAATATCTAGAGTGATACTCAAGTGTCACACAACTTGATGTCTTGTATTCACCATGCTTCATATTTTTTACCATATGTTTGCATGGAAGGAATGTCTAGGATAGATTACATCTCACAAAACAAGTCTTTTACCTTGATTGTGTATTTTAACACTTATAAAGGGTGAGATGTTAGGTTTTGGAAATCATTGAATGTTAATGTTTGCAAAAATGAGATAAAACATTAAAATACATTAACAAATACATAAATAAAAGTATAACATCAATACATTCGAAATACAAGATCTAACGTGATAAAATGGAATAATTAAGATGATAAAATCGAGATTTTCGTAATCGAAATCGACATCGATCGAATACAGCTTATCACCGATCGATAACATCAGAAGCGCGATACGACACGACCATCGCCGAGTGCTAGCTCCATGACTCGACCGATCGAACATCACGATCGATGATATCGCTCACCGAGACCAAGGCCATCGCCGAGTGCTCGGCGAGCGATCGAGTGATGCACATCGCCGATCGATGGGCAACATCGATCGATGCTACGTGAGCACGCTACGTAAGGTTCGGCAGCCGATTGCCGAGCCGGATCAGTCGACTGTCGGCTCGGTAAAACCGATAATAAACCGCCATCAGTCGACTGATGCTCCACATCAGTCGACTGAATCGCGTTTTTAAAATGCGAACCGCTAGGGTTCGGCGTCTTCACGCGACGAACTATTTCTTTTTCCTCCTTCGGTCTCCGATCGCCGGCTCTCTCCGACCAACTCTTCCGGCGTACCAACCTTCTAAAGTCCTAGGTTTGATAAACAAATCTCTCCTCTTCCATTTTTGACCTATCTTGGAGCCCTAGTTCACGCGATTTAGGGTTTATTGCTCTTGTTCCGTTTAGGGTTCCGGCGGCTGAAGCTTTCCTGCGACTTTTCCGGCGATCCTCAGCAACATTTGAGTCTTCCCTCCGGCACACATGGCGCCTAAGTAACGATTTTTTTTTTCTGAGCCCTAATTTTCATTTCCATTACAATTAAGGTTTATCTAATCGTGTATTGTTGCCATTGCATTGCATATCATCACATTACATTCATAATAGGAGAGCCCGTAGGAATGATCCATCCGAGAGTGAATCTCGATTGTACCAACCTATGTTGGTTAGGTACATCGATAGGAATTTTTTCAATAGGCATTGTAGTGACGTCATGGAACTAATTGCATACTACAATCTGATGAAAATCATCTTGTGCACGCATCCAATCAATGATGACCTTATTAAGGAATTCTATCAAAACCTTAAAAAGGTGGATGACGACCCTACATACACTACTCGCGTTGCAAAACGCGAGTTAGAGTTCACTCCTGCGATACTGCAGGAGTTTCTCGAGTGTAGGCCTTCAGACGACACCTTTATTTTTTACCCTACCATGGACTTTCCTCTACCTGAGCCTTTTGCCCACATCTCTATGGAGTCCATGCATGAGCATATTTTTGGTTATCCTCGTCCACTGGCCCAGAATCTATTTCCTATCACTGAGTTGTCTGCACCTGATAATGTCCTTTACAAGGTCATTGTTGGGTGTTTTCTGCCCATTGTCACTCGGGGTCTGGCCAAGATTCGGCCTCCTCATCTCTTTCTTCTATATGCCATGCGTCATCAGTTAGACATAAACTTTGCATTGAACATTTTCCACTGCATTGTGCATTTCACTTCCCCTGTACAAGGGAAAGTGCATATGCCATTTGGTCATATCATCACAGCATGGCTCGACTCCGTAGGCGTCAACATCCATAGGGGCTCTCTGCGACAGCTATCGGAGGTGTACGACTGTATATCAGTTCGTAACTTCTCATTAGCGAAGCTACGGATGGGCGCTGGACAGATGGAGTTGGCGCCACGACCACCACCCAGGGCGCACAGACAGCCTCCTCCGCCACCCAGAGAGGCGACAGAGGACCACGAGGATGCAGAGTCCACTGATGAGGATGACGGATCTGGCAACATCAGCGGCTGGTCCATCAGTTCGTCGTGGCCGGCTGGAGTCCAGATTTCAGGATTATCAGCAGTCGGTGGACTCTAGGCTGTCAGAGATACTGGCAGGCCAGGCATCCTTCAGCGCACGGCTCGATAGGATGGAGGAGTCCCAGGGCCGCATAGAGCAGCATCAGCTCGATATGCTAGAGATGATGCGGGCCTGGACTCTGAGTCAGCAGCCTCCTCCGCCGCCACCTCCTGCGGACGATTAGAGGATATTAGATTTTTTTGTGGTTGTCATTTTTGTAGTGAGATTGAGCATAGCCAATCTCCATTTTGAATGTAAAAGACAAATTTTAAGTTAAATGAAATCTTTGCTTCTGAAAAATCTTGTGTGTATGAATGAATATTTATATAATTGTATTGCTATCATATACCATGTCATGACATTGTTTAGGATTAATTTAAATGTCATGTGTTCTTAGATTTCATATTATGCCATGACATCATGATTATGAGCATGTGTTTATCTATATCATCTCTAATGCCATAATCACTCGTGCATTTAAGATATTTTGATTAAAATTGATTTAAGGACTATGGCATGACTTGGAGTCCCATTTATAAGGGAATCAAGTAGAGTTGCCTTAGGAAAATGCATGAAACCCTAGATTAGGGAGAACAAAACCCACATCTCACATCTAATTGACATGTATGTGTATGTATACACCCTAAATACATGTGAGATGCTAGGATAATAGGTTAGGTTCAAGGTGCATCGGTAGTGCATCTAGATGAACTTAAACTTATTTTAATTATCACCAAGAATCATAAGGAAAGCTAATATACAAGCTATGTATATTTAGCCAATAAATTATGGTCCAAGATAAGGTTTTGAAAACATTTTAAAATCATTTTGAAAAACCTTGGTGAAGTCTATCTTTTGATAGCAATCACCATTGATGAAGTTGATACAAAGTAGGGCCAAAACATTGAAAATTTCAATGTTTTTGAACTTTGTACCAATGTCACTATTTAATGGGTAAAATAATTTTCAAACATTTTTCACCCATTGTATTAGTCATAAGTATTATACGTATCTAATTTCGTGATTTTTCGTTATACGTATAATTAGTTATGATTTTTCAAAACTCATTTCTGATTTCTGAAAATCAGGTTTTCAGTTATCAGTCGACTGCTTCTACAGTGCAGTCGACTGATGGCAGCGTTTGGACTCGACTGCAGCGCTTTATCACTCGACTGTTTCGCGTGCGATCGATGATGGACACATCGATCGGTAGTCAGTGAGTCGATCGATATTCGATTTCGGGGTAACCAAAAGTTGTTTAACCCGATTTTAGCTACGGTTATGATCCCTAACCACTCCTAACCCTAGGATATGCTTTGGGAAGCATTATAAAGGGTGAAAATCTATTGGATATGGATTAGGAGAGTTGTTTAGGGTTTGTATCAATTCTAAGGTGTGGAAAGTTCAATGTTGAATTTCTAACCTTAGTTTTGACGGTTTAAAGTTCCTATTGGCTTAGGGACTTCCCAAGGACATTGTTGGTGCAATGGTCAAGGGGGAGCAAGCCTTTAGGGGGAGGTATCCATCTTGGAATGATGGATGTGTTTTTCTCCTTGAAGAGGAGAAGTTATTGGGAGAGTATCATCAATTGGGAAAATTGATGGGTTTTTGATACCCAATTTGGAAAGTGAATAGGGTTGCCTCTCTTGAGTGATATGAGACTTATCACTAGGAAGATGATAGACATCCTTGGTATTTTTAGACCAAGAGAGAGATTGTAAGATCTCATTGGGACATGAGACATTGACCTCCTTGGAGAGAAGACCTTTTTGATGTTAGTCAAAAAGGGGGAGAATGTTTGGGGGAGAACATTTGGAGAATGTTTAAGATTACCAATTTGGGATAATTGGTAAGGGATTTGAGTTAGTGTTCTAACTCAATGTTTTGTTTGATTTTTGTCAAACATCAAAAAGGGGAAGATTGTTGGTGCAATCGGCCCAGGTCACGATTGACCAGGACTCGAGTTTGACTCGAGTGATGTTTTGATGTTTGACAAAAACATATGACAATGTAATTGTCATGGGAAAGTTCAAGTCTTGGGTACTTGGCATGAAAAGTCCAAGTGGGACACTTGGCATTTGGTAAAGTCCAAGCATGGGTCTTGGCAATGGAAAGTCCAACATGAGTTGGCAAGGGAAGTCCAAGTGGGACACTTGGCATTTGGGAAAGTCCAAGCATGGGTCTTGGCATGAAAAGTCCAACATGGGTTGGCAAGGGAAAGTCCAAGCATGGGTATTGGCATAAAAAGTCCAACATGGGTTGGCAAGGGAAAGTCCAAGCTTGAGTCTTGGCATTTGAGAAGTCCAAGGGTTTGATATTGGCGGCGTAAAGTCCAAGCAGGAGTCTTGGTAGCATAAGTCCAATGGTTGGCGGAGTAAAGTCCAAGCGGAGTCTTGGCGGCGTAAGTCTAATGTGCCTTGACGGTGTAGACACCGTTAGCATGACATAGCCGATGGAAGCACCTGAAGGCTAGCGCGATGGATGAACAAGTCATGGATGACTTGGAGGGATCCGAGAGGCGTGACACTGATGGAGGTGGCTAGAAGGCTTAGGTCTAGGCTAAGGGTGGTCTAGCAAGTATGGGGGAACCATATTTGGGCTAAAACCTCATGTTTGAGGTGTGACAGTCGACTGGTGCCATGTGGCAGTCGACTGGACCGAGTCAACTAGGATTTGACTGCGGGAAGTGGCCTAGCAGTCGACTTCCAGAGGTGGGCAGTCGACTGATCGTGTGATCAGTCGACTGGTGCTCGAGAAATCGGCCACAGAATGGAGTCGAGACTTGACTGGTCGAGTGAGGACTCCATCAGTCGACTGATGGGTATGATCAGTCGACTGATGGTAGATCCGTTGGACTTATCCAGCGTGGATCTAGCTGTTGTCTCACGACAACAGTGGCATCAGTCGACTGATGGTCCCGATCAGTCGACTGATCGACTTTTTCCAGCACAGGTTGAAGTTTTATAAGGAGCTCGTGATGGAGGAAATTGGCATGGTTCTTTGAGGCGATTTAGGGCGAGTTGCTTCTGCAATTTAGGGTCTCCAAGTGCTACTCGATCAAACTAGTGATCAAGCATTCAAGAGCATTTATAAAGTGTTTTTCTTTACTAGTCTTGCTTTGTATTTCATTGTATTTGCTTGTAGCTTTTGATTATTGTTGTAATCATCTTGTACGAGATTTCTCCGCCTCCGGATTGTTCCGAGAAGGAGTGTTTATTATAGTGGTGTGTGATTGGCATCGCTAGGGTTCGTACGAACCCGATCCGTGGAGTAGAAACTGTTTGGTTCCGAACCACGTTAAATAATTGTGTTTGCGTGTTGTTAATTGTTTCGTTATTGCTTTCATTACTATTCTGCTGTGTACTAACGAAATTGTAGAGATGAACACGCGATCGAATTCCATCACGCGATGCTATTCACCCCCCCTCTAGCGGCTTCAAATATCCTACATAGACCACATTAGCATGACAATAGCTAATGGAAGTATTTGAAGGCTAGCGTATGGATGAACAAGTCTTGGATGATTTGGAGGGATCCGATAGGTGTGAGGCTGATGGAGATGGCTAAAAGGCTTTGGTCTAGGCTAAGGGTGGTCTAACAAGTATGGGGGCACCATACTTGGGGTTAAACCTCATGGTTTAGGTTGGCGATCGATTGGGGTTATGGACCAGTCGATTGGTCAAGTGTTTTGACACTTGGCAACCGAGTTGACACTTAGCAGTCGACTGGGATTAGGGCTGGTTCGACTATTGTGAGTCGACTAGTGCTCGACTGTCATTTCATGGTCGAAAAGGCATGGCAGTCGACTGATCATTAGATCAGTCGATTGATGGCAGTCTACTGCCATATATGATAGTCGACTGATGGTTTAGTCACGAGCACAGAATGCTCTGTAGCCGACTAGGCAGTTAGCTACGGGCGTTGGCAGCCGACTTCCAATGTTGGCAGTTGACTGATGAGACTCTCATTGGAATTTTTCCAGTGTGGATCGAGCCGTTGTCTCACAACAACAGTGTTGATAGTCGATTGGGGCCTTATGGTAGTCGACTGCCAGGCAAAAATCCAGCCCGATGTAGGTTAAAAGGAGTTGTTCATGGGAGATTGGGCTAATAGTTCTTTGGGAGCTTTCTTGAGGTGATTTGAAGGCGAAGTGTAGGTGCATTTTAGGGTTCTTCAACCTCATCCAAGCAATCAATAAACAAAGCGCTCAAAACTTAGTTTGTAAAGTGTTCTTTACATTTCATTTGTATTTTGCTTGTATTTCTTTTATTATTGTTGTAATTACTTGTAAGAGGTTTCTCTGCCTCCAACTTATTGTCAAGAAGGAGTATTTGTGATTAGTGGTATTATTCGCATCGCTAGAGCTCGTTTGAGCTCAATCCGTGGAGTAGAAACCACTTGATTCCGAACCATGTTACATCGTATTGTTGTGTGATTGTGTTTGTGTCTTTGTGTTGTATTATTTCTATTTCTGCTGTATATAACATATTTTGTAGCAAGCACGATCGAGTTCCATCAAACAACGTCGAAACGCTATTCACCCCCCTCTAGCGGGCGCACAGGTCCTAACATACAGGATCTTGTTAGTGCCTAAAAGATTCACATATTTCCACAATGGTATGATATTGTCCACCTTGGGCCTAAGCCCTCATGGTTTTTTGTTTTTGGACTTTACCCAAAAGGCCATATACTAATGGAGATATCTTTTCATCTTATAAGCACATGATTTTTTCCATGTCTTACCAATATAGGACTTTGATTGAATTTCCAATACTCTCAACAATCCCCCCTCTCAAATGAAGGACCACATTGGGTCCCTCCTCAAGCCTATTCATCCTCAAAGGAATCCTTTTCTTGATGTCTGATCCTCAACCCACCAGGTCTTTCTGCCAACTGTCTAGCCCTCCTGACCCAATTGAACTTCCTGCTAGTTGTCCAGTCCTTCTGACCCAACTGGACTTCTTGCCAGTTGTCCGATCCTCCTGACCCAACTAGGCTTCCTACCTAGTGTATGGTTCTCTTGATCATACATGAGAGACCCACTTCCTTTATTCGAGGTGCATGGCTTGATAGAGACCATGACTATGATACTAATTGTTAGTGCCTATAAGATTCACATATCTCCACAATGGTATGATATTTTCCACTTTGGGCCTAAGCCCTCATGGTTTTTGTTTTTGGGCTTTACCCAAATGCCTCATACCAATGGAGATATCTTTTCATATTATAAGCACATGATCTTTTCCATGTCTTACAAATGTGGGACTTTGATTGTATTTCCAATACTCCCAACAGATCTAGCACCTCAAGATACAGTATGCACTTGAGGAACAAGAAGTTTTATAGGTTGTACATCAAGTTTTGGAAGAACCTGTTGAGGGTCCCATTGCACAGTATAGATGAGACTCTGATGCCTATAAGGCTTGAAAAAAGAAGGATTCCACTGCTAAGGGTATATTGATAAGTTCAGTGGTAGATGACCTAGTTTTTGAGTATGAGTTATATCCTACGGCTCATGTAGTTTGTGTAGCCCTTAGGGATAGATACAGAGGAGTTAGTCTGAGCAAGCTTCGATAGCTGACGATCAAGTTCAACATCTATAAGAAGCGCCCGAATATGACTATGGTTCAACATCTCAGGGAGATGTCGAACATGATTCAGGAGCTTAAAACTACCGGTCATGAGTTGACCGATGAACAATAAGTTTACATAGTTATTTGTTCCCTTCCAAATTCTTGGGAGACCATGAAACAGACCTTAACTCACAGTGGGAATATAAAAACTTTCATTGATATCTCATGTCATGTGGAACTGGGGGATGAGAGAGTGGAATTCGTAAGGATTTCTGGACAAGCCTATGTGGCTATTAGTTCTGCTGGATCATCTGGATTCACAAAAAAGAAATGGTTCAAGAAGGCAAAAAGAAAGAAGAAGGAAGATGTTGCTGCGGGAGTGGGACAAGACCCAAACAAGAAGAAGGGAAAGAAGACTGGGAAGAAATTTAACAGCAAGATGACTTGCTATAATCGTGGCAAGAAGGGCCACTTCGCTCGGGAGTGTATTGAGCAGAAAAAGGTAACTTCGAGTCTATCTTCTTTACTTGAGCATTTAGTTGCTAGTTCAGTGTTGTTGGCTGACTCTTATCCTTTGTGGATTATAGATTTGGGAACAACCAACCATGTAGCTCAGGAGCGGATTACATATGTAGAGTACTGCAGGGTACCAGCTGGAAACAAATGGATCAATGTTGTAAACAATACAAGAGTTAAAGTCAAAGGAGTCGACACTTGCAAACTTTGTTGGGTTTCTGGCACCGCGGCGAGTGTATGTTCGAACATGTTTCATAAATATGTGCACAGCGGAAGAAATAAAAATAATAAATCTATATTTATTACAACACACACATCACACGCATGCACAGTACAACATGTGTAGACATAACCGTAAATTTAAATTTGCAATAAAAGGAAATTTAACTACGTATACCTTTCGTATCACGTGTAGCGGGAACGACATCAACCGGAACGATCCTCGCTAGAATCGTCTCTATCCATATCCACGCCGAGTATCCTCGGGATGACTTCGCTAAGTCACGAGCCTCGTCTTCGTATGGGTTACTAGCCTCGTGTTGAAGACGATGTGATCGAGAGATGATCACGATCCGAATCCAAATTCGGATCCAAAAATGAGTCCTCAAAACTCGCTTCTCCGGAGAGGTATTCGTCAACCGTTTGGCCAGATCGCCGTCCTCCACCTCATGAGGATTACGGAGATCAGAATCCCGGTAAGTAGCCTGCCGGGCTCAAACTCTCGTCCAAGCGCTCCGGCGAGAGAAACAAGCTGTCCAGAAAACTGGACAGCTTTGGTGGAGGAAGTAGGCGCCCGGCCAAATAAGGAAAGGAAGCTCACCTTTTCACGAGCCAAGGAGATCACGGAGGAGCTTGGAGATCCGGCAGCATGGCTTGGCAATGGGAAGATGGCGGCACAGCTTGGGCCGGTTGGAGAGGAGGTGGGCGGCAAGGCTTTGGATTAGGAGCCCGCCCTCTTTTATAGAGAACTAATTCTCTTAATGGTTATTGGATCATAACCATAAGGCCCGTTAACCGCTCCATTAAATAAGTTAAAATAAACCAAACCATGATGGTTTATTTTAAGTTAAAACGAACCGAACCAACTTTTGGTTCATTCGTTTAAAATAAACCAAACCCTTTGGTTTATTCTCCTCCATTGGATTAGAACCAAACCATTTTGGTTCATCCATTATGTCTTCATAAGACACGGCCCATCCACGCTTCCATTGCGACTGAAACGATTTCATGCTCGCTTCTTGTTTGGTCCAACCAAACCTAGTTTCTCGATGCGAGAATCCCATTCTCAAGCTCGTTTTAAATCCTTGGATTACGCTCGTTGTGCGTGTGACCAAATAGGTTCTCGGTTTATGTTGGCCGTCTATAATTAAACCATTAATTATAGAGCGATCATGAGTGGCACCTAGTAGTACATCATGATCCCCTTAATCTGCTGATCCGTAACTATTTCAAACCCTTCAAGAGCTAATGAATCGCGGCCCCATTCCCTTCACTCATCTTATACCCACTTGGTTCGTGACATGGTCTATAGTGTCACCTCACTAGGTCGACTACGCCACACCTAGCCCAAGTATCATTTCCTCGTCCCACTGATTCTAGTTACTCCACATGTATCAAGAGTACCTTACTCTAAACATGTAATGCTTTGGCCAAAGACTTTAGTAACAATCCGACGAGAGGCCATGGGTATACATCTCCTCGCAAGGAGTGGTGAATCCTTTATAGGCTATTCAAACACCTTCGATCACTCGACTTATACCCAATCATCCCGGTCCACATCTCCTTAGAGATGCTTGCTTAAGATGTCAAAGCATAAGTCTCCATGATCAAGATGACTTGAATACCGCAAGTCAAAGGAACATCGCACTTAAGCCACAAGAAGAACTTCATTGACATATCTATATATGCAGAGAACCATATGAAGTCTTACTACCGTCACTCCAATGAACTAGTTATCATAACTAGCATCCACGATCAACTCCGACATCACAATGTCTCCACTAGTGAGAATCACCGCTTGATACACCAAGGAGTATACCTCGTAAGTCTCGATGTAATCAATGGTGTCCAAATCCATCAATTCATCGACTAGGATAATTCGATACATCACAATTACACATGTAGAGATACTCACTAGTTGTGATCCAATCACAAATTCTCTCATGCCGTGAATCGATCGTGACATTCAAGAAATGAGTTTAAGATCCAATCAAATACATGAAACATGTATACTCAAATAGTGAATCTTCATTTATCATATAAATGGTTCATACATAAGGCGATTGCCTTAGGACACCTCTCATATATTACTAACAAACTCCCACTTGGCCTAATGCCAATCGCTACAGTATCCAATACCATAGGCTATAACATGACCCTCAAACTTACTTTGAGGTAATGCCTTAGTCAAAGGATCCGCTAAGTTTCTTTCAATGGGGATTTTCTCGATTTGTATTTCCTTCCTACTAATGATCTCTCTGATCAGATGATAGCGGTGAAGTACATGTTTGGATCATTGGTGAGACCACATCAAGTTCAAAGATGAACTTCTTGATCCAAACCGCTTCCTTTGCTGCTTCCAAAGCTGCAATGTATTCTGCCTTAGTGGCAGAATCCACTATAGTGTCAAGCTTGGAACCTTTCCAACTTATTGCGCCTCCATTCCAGGTGAATACATTCCCAGATTGAGACATGGAATCATCCTTGTCTATTTGGAAGCTGGCATCCGTATACCCACATATCACCATGTACCCTTCTCCATATATTAGGAACGCATCCTTAGTTCTTCTTAAGTACTCAAGGATCGCCTAATGATCCATTCCTCGATCGGATCTGCATCTCGCCATGACACTCAGAGCATATGATACATCGGGTCTCATACATAACATAGCATACATGATAGATCCTATTGCGGATGCATAGGGAATCTTACTCATGCAAATCCTCTCGTCTTCTGTGCGCGGACACATAGACTTCGAAAGGTGTACCCCATGCCTGATGGGTAGGAAACCTTTCTTGGATTCCGACATGCTAAACCTCTTTAGCACTCGGTCCTATATATGTAGATCGCGAAGACCACAACCGCTTCGATCTATCTTTATAGATCTTAATCCCGAGGATGTAGGTTGCTTCTCCCAGGTCTTTCATGGAGAATGTCTTGGATAACCAAACCTTCACTGACTGTAAGATTGAAATGTCATTTCCTATAAGTAATATGTCATCGACATATAATACTAGGAACACGACTGCACTCCCACTAACCTTCTTGTACACACAAGGTTCGTATGGATTTTGTGAGAAATCAAACTTTTTGATTGTCTCATCAAAACGGATATTTCAGCTCCTGGATGCTTGCTTCAATCCATAAATGGACCGTCACAATTTGCATACCTTGATTTTATCAACCGATGTGAAACTGTATCATATACACGTCCTCGAGCAGGTTTCCATTAAGGAAAGCTATTTTCACATTCATCTGTCATATCTCATAATCATAATGAGCTGCTATGGCCAGGAGCATCTGAATGGATTTAAGCATAGCTACAGGCGAATAGGTTTCGTCATAATCAACACATTGTTTTTGACGATATCCTTTCGCCACCAATCTAGCCTTATAGGTAATCACATTACCATCCATGTCGATTTTCTTCTTGAAAACCCACTTGCACCCTATAGGCTTTATGCCTTCAGGTGGGTCAACCAAGTTCCAAACTTGGTTTTCATACATGGAATCCATTTCCGACTTCATGGCTTCAAGCCACTTATCCCTTTCTGAACTTGTCAGCACTTCTTCATAACTGGTAGGCTCCTCATCATCAATGAGTAACACGTCGTTCGATTCACTTACGAGAAATTCATATCTCTCAGGAATATTGCATATTCTACCAGATCTCCGAAGATGTGGTGTTACAATAGGTCCAGCCGATTGCTCATCACTATGAGTTGTCGGCTGTTGTGCTTCACCAGGTATCTCATCAATGTCTATTTGAGTCTCTCGAGCCTCCTCAAGCTCGACGACACTCCCACTGTTTTCTTGCAAGAGAAACTCTTTCTCTAGAAACACAGCATGCCTTGAAACAAACACCTTTTGTTCCACAGGATGATAGAATTGGTAACCCCTTGTTTCCTTAGGGTATCAAATAAATAGACATTTATCAGACTTAGCATCCAATTTGTCTGATGCAGTCCGCTTCACATAAGCAGGACAACCCCATATCTTCAAGTAAGATACATGAGGTTTCTTACTATTCCATATCTCATATGGAGTAGTAGAGATTACCTTGGTTGGCATTCTGTTTAACAAGTAAATAGCTGTCTGAAGTGCATAGCCCCAAAAGGACTTGGGAAGATTCGCATGATTCATCATTGACCTGACCATGTCCAACAAGGTCCGGTTACGCCTCTCAGATACACCATTATGCTGTGGTGTATATGGCGGAGTCCATTGAGACAATATGGCATTGTCTCTTAGATAATCAAGAAACTCTTGACTTAAGTATTTACCACCTCGATCCGATCGAAGTATTTTTAATACTCTTGTCATGTTGTTTCTCTACTTCATTTCTGAATTCTTTGAACCTTTCAAAGGCTTCAGACTTGTGTTTCATTAAGAACACATACCCAAACCGTGAGTGATCATCGGTGAAGGTAATGAAGTAGCTATAGCCTCCTAAAGCTTGAGTTGACATAGGTCCACATACATCAGTATGTATTAGACCTAGTAACTCTCCCACTCGTTCACCTTTTCCAGTAAAAGGTAACTTAGTCATCTTGCCTTTTAAGCATGATTCGCATGTATTGTATGAATCCAATTCAAACGATTCCAGAATTCCACATCGGTGTAATTCAGACATGCGTTTCTTGCTTACATGGCCAAGACGACAATGCCACATGTAGGAGTCTAATTGATTATCTTTTCGAGCACGCTTGTTGCTCGTTTCGATATTGAAAATGTCACTGGATACGTCCAACGTATAAATACCATTGCTTAAAGTTCCAGTCCCATAAAGAACTCCATTCAAAGTTATGTAACAAAAATTGTTACTAAAAGTCAAATGGTACCCATTTCTATTTAAACAAGAAATAGAAATGATGTTCTTTATCAACGAAGGAACATAAAAGCAATTGTCTAGTTTTAAGACAAGTCCTGCAGGGAGTTTCAACAAATACGTTCCGATGGCGAGTGCAGCAACCTTTGCTCCATTCTCAACACGTAAATTTGACTCTCCCTTGACGAGTCTTCTTCTATTCCTTAGCCCATGTATGTCATTACATATATGTGAGCCACACCCAATATTCAATACGCAAGTGTTTGAGGAAATAGAATGACAATCAATAACGAAGATATCTGAAGAAGATGGGGCATCCGATGCCTTATTCTTCTTCACGAACTCAAGATAAATCTTGCAATTTCTTCTCCAATGGCCCTCCTTGCCATAATGATGGCAAGTGCCTTTTGAGGTGGTTTAGCCTTTTTCTTCTTCATTTCTACTATTCCTTTGACTCCCTCTTAAAACCTTTCTTCGAGGAATCAACTAACAACACCGTCCCCTGCTCATGCTTCTCAGAAGGCTCCATAGTCTTCAGCATATTGAGCAGTACCACAGATGAACCTTCTTGCATCTCAGAAGTGAAGAGGAGCTTGGAGACTTCGAACCTTTCGAATCTCACTTTCTCATCAACTAACTCATAAAGATGAAAGACTATGGTTTGAGCATCCAAATGATCATGCTGCTTCCACAGCTCAGGTACCATCGTGGCTAGCATGATGCAACTCACCATTTCAGAATCATTCACATGTTTCTGATAGCCCAACAATTGGTCTAGAGTTGTATTGTCACTAGGACGGGCGGGAAGAGGCGCTTCGAGGACATAAGCAAGCTTTTCCACCTTGAGAACAATTCTCAAGTTTCTAAGCCTGTCCAAGAAGTTCGGCCCAGTCAATTTATTCGAATCCAAAATGGAACGCAAATTTAAAGACATCACGATCAATCTTAGAAATACAAAACGAGCATATATGAGAAAGGTGATTTTTAAAATGCATCAATATACATTTATAAATCCCATTCATTTTTCGAATTTTAAAAACCCCAAAATCACTTCGGGAGATCGTAGGTCCATCTCCGAATGGGCTGATATCCATCATAGATATGAACAACCTTGGAGAGAGTCCAACAAGCCATTCATAACTACGACGATAGGTATCAACTATACCGATTGCATATCACATATATGCAACTATCACAATGTGCTATCAACTTATTGAATGTTCACACATACATCGGGTTGTTAGCACATTAACAAGTATGCATCATATGCATAGCACCCAACTTCACCTCTCTTTATATCGACCTTGGAGAGAGTCCAACAAACCGATGCTCTAGGTTAAAGCCAACCCATTAATCGAGAAATAGTTTTAATATGGTTAGAGCGCATTCAACCAATTAGCCCGGCTTGGAGAGAGTCCAACAACCAAAGCTAACGATTGACCTCTGACTCTTACCATATTAGTATTAAACTATTCCATGGTTTGAACATGTTCGGGTTTGAGCAAGGCTTGGAGAGAGTCCAACAATCCAAACAAGAAACGGAACTCTGGTTCTAACCATATTAATGGAAGGTGTAGGCTTTAATATTGAGTAAGGGTTTTTATGTCTCATCCTCTTTGCATGCAAATAACTATTATCTACATGGCATGACATACATGGCATACATCTACATGTCACGACACACATGGCATAATGATATGCATCTAATGCAATTACATGACATACAATTATGTCATGTACATTATTTCCTTATATGTCATAACTATTTATGGAAATAAAATATGTTTAAGATTTGATTCTCCAAATCAAATCATGATTAAATTAGGAAACAAATTTCCAAATCTAATCACATATTTTATTTGTGGAAATAGTTGATTAAGGAAAGTCAATTTAGGAAACCAATTTTCTAAATCATCAAAACTATTTATAGAAATAAAATATTTTAAGATTTGATTTCCCAAATCAAATCAAGATTAAATTAGGAAATAAATTTCCAAATCTAATGAAATATTTTATTTATGGAAAATATCAATTTCCATAAATACTTCCAACTTTCCAAAAGTGGAAGATTTTTATAAATACTTCTAGACTTTCCAAAATTGAAAATTTTCCATAAATACATCTAACTTTCCAAAAGTAGAAAATTTCCAGAAATATCATTATGACTATTGCAAAACCATTTTACAATTATCTTGAAACACAACCTGGGCTCTGATACCACTGTTGGGTTTCCGGCACCGCGGCGAGTGTGTGTTCGAACATGTTTCGTAAACATGTGCACAACGGAAGAAATAAAAATAATAAATCTATATTTATTACAACACACACATCACACGCATGCATAGTACAACATGCGTAGACATAACCGTAAATTTAAATTTGCAATAAAAGGAAATTTAACTACGTATACCTTTCGTATCACGTGTAGCGGGAACGACATCAACCGGAACGATCCTCGCTAGAATCGTCTCTATCCATATCCACGCCGAGTATCTTCGGGATGACTTCGCTAAGTCACGAGCCTCGTCTTCGTACGGGTTACTAGCCTCGTGTTGAAGACGATGTGATCGAGAGATGATCACGATCCGAATCCAAATTCGGATCCAAAAACGAGTCCTCAAAACTCGCTTCTCCGGAGAGGTATTCGTCAACCGTTTGACGAATCCTTCATCCTCCACATCAGAGGATTACCGGAGATCAAATCTCCGGCAAGGCTACCGCTGTCGGAGCTCTAAACGTCGTCCAAACGACGTTAGCGAAGGAAACAAGTTGTCGTCTGGACAGCTTTGAGTGGGATAAGGAAAGCAACTTGCTCACCTTGTCGTCGGAGCCTAGGAAGATCACCGGAGCTCCTCCGGCAGCAGCTCAACGCCGGCAATGGGAGAAGACGGCAGCAGCTGGTCGCCGGTTGGAGCTTCAAGGTGGGCGGCGGCAAGGAGGAGGGTTGGCGCCGAAATCTCCAAGGGGAGGTGGGCGGCAACTCTTAGGTTAGGGTTTTGGATTAGGGCTTAACAATCCTTTAAGCCCTCTTTTATAGAGAACTAATTCTCTTAATGGTTATTGGATCATAACCATTAGGCCCGTTAACCTGCTCCATTAACTTAAGTTAAAATAAACCAAACCATGATGGTTTATTTTAAGTTAAAACGAACCGAACCAACTTTTGGTTCATTCGTTTAAAATAAACCAAACCCTTTGGTTTATTCTCCTCCATTGGATTAGAACCAAACCATTTTGGTTCATCCATTATGTCTTCATAAGACACGGCCCATCCACGCTTCCATTGCGACTGAAACGATTTCATGCTCGCTTCTTGTTTGGTACAACCAAACCTAGTTTCTCTCGGTCTGAGAATCCCATTCTCAAGCTCGTTTTAAATCCTTCGGATTATGCTCGTTGTGTGTGTGACCAAATAGGTTCTCGGTTTATGTTGGCCGTCTATAATTAACCATTAATTATAGAACGATCATGAGTGACACCTAGTAGTACATCATGATCCCCAATTAACCGAAAAGATCAACGGTTGATCCAGAACTATTTCAGAAACCCTTCAACAGCTCGAATGAATCTTGCCCCATTCTCTTCACTCATCTTATACCCACTTGGTTCAGGACATGGTCTATAGTGTCAATCCCCACTAGGTTGACTACGTCACACCTAGCCCAAGTATCATTTCTTCGTCCTACGGATTCTAGTTACTCCACATGTATCGAAGAGTACCTTACTCTAAACATGTAATGCTTTGGCCAAAGACTTTAGTAACAATCCGACGAGAGGCCATGGGTATACATCTCCTCGCAAGGAGTGGTGAATCCTTTATAGGCTATTCAAACACCTTCGATCACTTCGACTTTTACCCAATCATCCCGGGTCCACATCTCCTTAGAGATGCTTGCTTAAGATGTCAAAGCATAAGTCTCCATGATCAAGATGACTTGAATACCGCAAGTCAAAGGAACATCGCACTTAAGTTACAGTAAGAACTTCATTGACATATCTATATATGCAGAGAACCATATGAATTCTTACGGCTGGTCACTCCAATGAACTAGTTATCATAACTAGCATCCACGATCAACTCCGGACATCACAATGTCTCCAGCTAGTGAGAATCAGCTGCTTTGATACACCAAGGAGTATACCTCGTGCAAGTCTCGACAGAATCAATGGTGTCCATATCCATCAATTCATCGACTAGGGATAATTCGGATACATCATAATTACACATGTAGAGATACTCACTAGTTGTGATCCAATCACAAATTCTCTCATGCTGTGAATCGTATCGCGGACATTCAGTAAATGAGTTTAAGATCCAATCAAATACATAAAAACATGTACACTCAAATAGTGAATTTTCATTTATCAAATAAATGGTATGACCATAAGGCGATTTCCTTAGGACACCTCTCATATATTACTAACAAACTTAACCTTCATGGTGAAAATAGTTTGTTTCTACATGTGTCCTTTATGCTCCTGAGATTCGAAGGAATCTTGTTTCTGTAACTTGTCTTTTTGATTTAGGATACTTTATTAATTTTTACAGTCGGTGTGTAGAACTTATGATTGACTCCGTATCAATCAGATATGATTCTTTAATGAATGGTTTTATGGTTCTTGATGTGGACCAAGCAAATAATTGATGAGGGTTGACATGCTAGATTAGGATATATAGGACAAGATTGCATGAATCGGTTAGATAAAGAGGACTTATTGGGCTCTCGTGCTAAGATTAGTTCTTCTATATGTGAACATTATCTTGCTGGAAAAGAAACTAGGAAACCATTCGGTAAGACTATTAGAGTTGAGTCGTAATTGCAATTAATTCATTCGTATATTTGTGGTCCAATGAATGTGAAGCCTAGACATGGAGCTTCCTATTTTATTACATTTATTGATGATTTCTCTCATTTCGGTCATGCGTATTTGATTCCTCATAAATCTGAAGCATTGGATTGCTTTATTCATTATATGAACAAAGTTGAGAATCAAAGGGAATGTAAGGCTAAGACTTTATGCATTGATCATGGGAGGGAATATTTATCTGATATGTTGAAGATAATATGTAACGATAGAGGGATTATTTAATAGCTGACAATTCCTGAAACTCCATAGCAAAATGGGATTGCTAAAAGAAGAAATAGGACTCTTCTTGAAATGGTTAGGTCCATGATGGCACAGGTTAATTTACCAATATCCTATTGGAGAGATGAATTATTAGTTACAACCTATATACTTAATAAAATGCCTTTAAAATCAGTTCCATCTACCCCATATGAATGTTAGATAGACAAAAAACTAGATTTGAGTAATCTGAGACCCTGGCAGTCAACTGCTTATGTTCATAATAGTTCTCACAAGTATGGAAAACTAGGACCTAGAGATAAGAAATATCTTTATAAGATATTCTGAGACCTCTAAAGGTTATGCTTTCATAGGTGAGCAACAAGATGGAACTATCTCCGAATTGGATTCGAGAGATGCTACTTTTCTTGAAACTGAGTTCCTAGCTAAAGGTGAGGTTGATAAGACAGTTCCTCTATTTGAGGAGGATGAGTCATTATCAACAAGACAGGTGTCAAGTGGGATACCTGGACCTAGTCAACCGAGTGGGAGTAATTTGCTTGGTCATGAGGCGACTTCTCAGGAGCCCAATTTATGAAGAAGTGTTCATAAGATCAAACCTAAGAAGAGGTTTGATATTGAGAATGAGATAATGATGATACTCCCAGTTGACGATGATGAACCTCAATCTATTGAGGAAGCCTTGGGATGTAGACTTAGATAAAAGTGGAAAGCAGCAATGGTAAAAGAGATGGAGTTGATGATTCAGAATCAAGTTTGGGATTTCGTCGATCTTCCTTCTGGCTAAAGGAATATTGGGAATAAGTGGATTCTCAAAATAAAGAGGAAAGTAGATGGATCGATTAATCAATACAAAGCTTGTTTGGTTACAAAAAGATTTATCCAACTAGAGGGTATTGACTATGAAGAGACATTTTCTTCTGTAGCGAAGTTCATGTCAATCCGAATTATTTTGGCTTTTGTGGTGTATTATGAATTGGAATTTAGATCAAATGGATGTAAAAACTGCTTTCCTTAATGGTAAGCTTGATGAGGAAATCTATATGGTTCAGTCAGAAGGTTTCATTGCTGCAGGCCAAGAAAAAAAAGTAAGTAGACTTAAAAAATTTATATATGGGCTAAAGCAAGTATTAAGACAATCAAACATAAGATTTAACGAAGTTATTTTATCTTATAGTTTCTAGATGATCAATGAGGATCATTGCGCTTTCCTTGAAAGGGAAAAAGAAAAATATATCATTTTATCATTATATGTTGATAGCAGAAAATGACATAGGATTTGTGATAGAAGTCAAAAAGTGACTTTCATCATATTTTGACATAATTGATATGGGAGAAGTTGAATACATCTTAGGAGTAAAGATCGTGAGAGATCAATCTAAAAGACTTTTGGATCTATATCAAGAGTCTTATATACATAAGATGTTACAACATTTCAGCATGTCTGATTACAACAGTGAGCAAACACCTATTATGAAGGGTATTGTTGTGAGCAAGAGTATGTGTCCTAAGACTCCAGAAGAAATAGCCGAGATGAATAAAAAACCATATGCCAGTGCTATTGGTAGTTTGATGTACACTATATTGTGTACTCATCCCGATATCAGCTATGTTGTTGACTTAGTTAATCGGTTCCAGTCAAATCTAGGACTGAGACACTGGAAGGTAGTGAAGAGGATATTCAGATATCAGAAAGGGATAATAGATTATTGTCTTTGTTTTTATCAGAAGTGACAAAAAATTATTTTCTTTGTTTTCAAGAATTAGATATGAACATGAAGGGTTATTCAAATACAGATTGGGTTGGGGACTTGGATGATAGAAAATCCACATCAGTCTATGCGTTCTTGTTGAATGGTGGTGTCATCTCCTGGAACAGCAAGAAACAAGCTTGTGTAGCCTTGTCAACAATGGAAGCTGAATATGTGGCATATTCAGTAGCTGTGCAAGAAGTAGTCTGGTAAAGGAGATTCCTGAAGCATCTGAAGATTACCGAAGATAGTGGGAGTCCAATGACTATTTACTATGATAATCAAGCTACGATAACTTTTTTCAAGGATCCCAAATATCACAGCAAGGGAAAGCATATAGCTATAAAGTATAACTTTATAAGGGATATTGTTGCTAAGAAGAAGATGATTCTTGAGTATATCCCTACACGTGCTATGCTTGCAGATCTTTTTACTAAGTTAATGACTAGAGAGTCATTCAATGAGCATGCAAAGTCTATGTGACTTCGCAGAATATAACAATATTGTAATTGACAATCAAATATTGTGATTTGCTTGTATGAAATATCATAATCTATTAAGTGTATGTGAAATGTTACATTCTGGTGATAAGATCTCGATGAGCATGTTGGTAGGTAGTGTTTGGTCCTCTCACATGGACAATCATCTCTCTTTGTTAAGTATGAATAAAGGTAAGACCATTACTTATATGATAGCTTGTGAAACTGTATGTATATATGAACATACCTATAAGTTGTTGGTGCAATCGACCTAGGTCACGATTGACCGGACTCGAGTTTGACTCGAGTAGTATTTTGATTTTTGACAGTGTGTTGGGGAGATTGCAGGTGCAATCGACCTGGGTCATGATTGACCGGACTTGAGTTTGGCTCGAGTGGTATTTTGATGTTTGATGATGGTTTGACCATTGTCACGAGAAAAGTCCAAGTCATGGGTACTTGGCATGGAAAGTCCAAGCATGGGTCTTGGCAAGGGAAAGTCTAAGCTTGAGTCTTGGCAATTGGAAAGTCTAACATTGAGTTGGCATGGAAAGTCCAAGGGTGTAGTCTTGGCCACGTAAGTCCAAGGGTGTAATCTTGGCGGTGAAAGTCCAAGTCATGGGTACTTGGCAATTGAGAAGTCCAAGGGGAATATTGGTGGTGTAAAGTCCAAGGGTGAAGTCTTGGCAGCATAAGTCCAATGGTTAACGACGTAAAGTCCAAGCGGGAGTCTTGGCAGCGTAAGCCCAATGTGCCTTGGCGGTGTAGACCACATTAGCATGACAATAGCTGATGGAAGCACATGAAGGCTAGCGTATGGATGAACAAGTCATGGATGAATTGGAGGGATCCGATAGGTGTGATACTGACGGAGGTGGCTAGAAGGTTTAAGTCTAGGCTAAAGGTGGTCTAGCAAATATGAGAGCATCATACTTGGTGTTAAATCTCATGGACGAGGTTTATCAGTCGTCTGGTATGATTATCAGTCGACTGATGTGAGTAGACTGATGTTCAACTACAGGAAATGATCTAGTAGTCAACTACCAGCATTGGACAATAGACTGATGGCCTGAGTAGTCGACTGATATGGAGATCAGTCGACTGATGGTCGAGTTTTTGGGCATAGAAGGTTCCCAAGTTTAGTGCTAGGGTTTCGCAGTCGAGTGATGATTCGATCAGTCGACTGATGGTATATCCATTGAAACTTATCCAACATGACTCATGTCGTTGTGAGACAATGACTACAGGAGCAGTCGACTGATGGTCTCGATTAGTCGACTGCTAGGCGAAATCCAGCCCGAATGCAGGTTATAAAAGCAGCTCATGGAGAGGGATTTGGCTATGGTTCTTTGAGGAGTTTTGGGGCGATTTGCTAGTGCAATTCGGGGTCTCCAAGTGCAATTCAAGCAACCAAACAAGTAAGCTTCCAAAAGATCGATTGTAAAGTTTTCTTTGTATTCTTTTATTGTATTTCATTTGTAATTCCTTATATTTTGTTCTTATTATTGTAAGAATCATTGTAATAGTTTTTCTCGACCTTCGAATTGTTCCGAGAAGCAGGTATTGATTAGTGGTTGTGTGTGCATCACTAGAGCTCGTTGAGCTCACCCATGGAGTTGGAATCCTAAGGTTCCGAACCACGTTACATCATCTTGTCGTGTGGTTGCACTTGTGTATTTATCTTCATTGTATATTTTGTATATTCCGCTGCGTACTAACATTATGTAGCAAGCATGAACGAATTCTGATCAAACAACGATGACGCTATTCACCCCCCTCTAGTGGGCACATAGGTCCTAACAGTTGGTATCAGAGCTAGGAGCTTTTCTACGGACTAACACCCAGGAGCAAAAGCACTAGAGGGAAGATGGAATTTGAAGAACAATTAGGATGAGATATCAACACTTCGATCCTGTATGCGCTCTATGGACGAGAAGGCTTCAATTCATAGAAGGCAAGGATTGAAGACTTCATGATGATGAGGGATATCTAAGAGTGGTCCGCTTGGATGGAAGGATTTGAATATCCTAGAGTACCAAAGGGAGGTTTCCTTAAGATGAAGAGATGGACCGAAGAACAACTCCAAGGGTTTGAGAAAAATAAGAAGGTAATGAAATTTTTGATTGATTTAATACCTAACAATATTTTGTCTAGTTTAGGGGACTACATGGATGACAAGGAGCTATGGAGCTAAGTGGCAAGATTCCATGAGAACTCGCAACCGGTCCAAGAAGAAGATGAACAAGAAAGTGAGGATTCGGAGGTCGAGGAGTGTTCGACATCCGAGGTGGAAGAATTGGAGGTTGAAAGGCCATCAACATTCAAAGAAGAGGTAGAATTGGAAGAAACCTCAACTTCTAGGATCAAGGGGGAGGAGATTAGGGCATCCTGAATACCAGAGCAACAAGAAGAACCATCTACCTCCGGTCGAGAGGAAGAGGAAGCTCGGGACTCCCTTACCATGGAAGGTAACTCAAACACATTAATTCAAAATAAAAATCATATAATGTGTTTTGAGTGTAGGGAATATGGGCACTATAAGAGAAAGTGCCCAAATAAGGTTAAAAGGACTCCATCGGCGCCTAAAAGTCAAGAGAAGTCAAAGGAAGTCGGACCCCCGACAATTAAAAGTAAGGAGCATGCGGTGAACTTCAAATGTCAACAAAGGGGCCATTATAGAAGTTAATGCCCTAGGAAGAAGGAAAGCAAAGGCAAGGAAGGAGCATCACATCTAGGGGGAGCTTTTAAAGCAAACCTTAAGGTAAAATTTAGTAATGCACCTTCTAGTTTTAATATTAAAAGGCATGCTAGAAATAATCTTAATTCTCTTGCCATTGTACATGAAGAGCATGCTAAAAATATGTTTTTTTTGTTTAGGGGATAAACATATAAATCTTATAAATAAGGAGAAATTTGGGACTAATGTCCCTAAAAATATTCTACCTAAGGCAAGTATTAGAAAAATTGAAGATAATTTAGGCTTTACTCCAAAGAAATCTAGACATATGCCTAGGAAGGGCAAAAATGATCAAAGAAATCATGGACCCACCAAATTAGAGAAATTAGAGTTAGAGAACCAAGCCTTGAGGTCAAGGCTTGAGAAATTGGAGAAGACCCTTTGGAAAATTAAAAATCAAAACCAAGGGTCAAATAGTCAAAATCAAGGGTCAAGGAGTCAAAACCTAGGTTTTAGGAAGCAAGGTTCAACCAAGGTCAAGAAAGGTTTGGGTCACAAACCTAAGCCCAAAGAGACCTACCATAGTGTTCCATTCGATTATGGAACACAACCTAGGTCTAGGAAAACTAAGGTTAATAGAAAAGTCATCCCTAAGGTTGACCAAGGTAGATGCCTAGTGGCTAGGGTTTCAAGGAAACCTAGGGAAGCCACTAAGAAGGTTACAAGGGGAGTTAACCCTAGAGCTAACTTAGGCAAGACCTAAATGACCAAGGCTTCTAAGCCTAGGAGGGTCATTAGGAGGGTATCTAGGGAAGTTATCCCTAAGGAATACCTAGTAAACCCAAGGAGCTCCAATAGGTATTGGGTTCTAGGAGTGTGATTGATTCACGCTAAATGGGCCAACTTTAAATGGATGGGTAGTTAACCTAACCATGGTAAAGGTGGCACTTTAGGTCATTTCCAAGATTATGGGTGTCTTGGAAATAAGGATGATCATAATCCTAAAGGATTTTAGGATGTGCCAATATTATCTTGAGAACTATGAAAAATTGATCAAATTGGCACAATTAGGTCTTAGAGTCATAGTGTGCCATTTTTGGTTTTTGACACACTTGGAGGATAAGTAATAATATGGCAAAATGGACTTAATAATAACAAATGGTAATTAATGTTAAAATTTAGGTATTATATACCTTTATATTTTATTTGCCATGATTGATTTGTCATATAACATATCATGACATCATATCTATTTTTTTATCATTTATATGTCATGATCATGTTTAGGTTTATCTTTTATGTAATGAGTATTTAAATTTAATCATATGCCATGCTTATTTATGTTATCATTTATGCCATAATCATTCATGCATTAATTAAATTGATTTAAAGACTATGACATGACTTGAAGTCTCATGTATAAGGGAATCAAGTAGTGTTGCCCTAGAAAATGTATGAAACCTTAGTTTAGGATGAAAAAAACCTACATCTCACATCTAATTGACATGTTTGTGTTTTCAAACACTCTAAACACATGTGAGATGTTAGGAAATGAGTTAAGTTCAAGGTGCATAGTTTTTGCATCTAGATGAACTCAAACTCATCTAAAACCATGGATGAATCATAAGGAAAACTTATGTACAAGTCATGTGCATCAAACCCATAGACCATGGTTCAATATAAGGTTTTAAAAACATTTTAAAAAACCTTAGTAAAGTCTATCTTTTGATAGCAATCTCCATTGATGATGTTGATACAAAGAGGGCTTAAAACATTGAAGCTTTTCTCATTTTTGGGCTTTGTATCAATTTCACTATTTTATGGGTAAACTATTTTTCAAGCATTTTTCATCCATAATGTGTGTTATAAGTATTATACATATGAATTTTCATGATTTTTCGTATTATGTATAATTACTAATGAATTTCTAAAACTAGTTTCTCAAATTTGATATTTGCATTTTGCAGTTATTAGTCGACTGTAGTTGATGGCAGTCCACTGATGTATAGGGCAGTCCATTGATTACTGCCAGAGTCGATTGTCAACACTGATTTTGGGTAAACAAGGATGTTTAGCCTATTTTTCAGCTATGTTAGGGTTTCCTAACTGCTCCTAACCCTAGGATATGCTTTGGAAAGAATTAGAAAGGGTGAAAATTCATTGGATATGGATTAGGAGAGTTGTTAGGGTGTGTATCAATTTTAAGGTATGTGAAAGTTCAATGATGAACTTTGGACCTTAATTTTTGATGGTTTAGTGTTCCTATAGGCTTAGGGACTCTCCAAGGACATTGTTGGTGCAATGGTCAAGGGGGAGCAAGCCTTTAGGGGGAGGTATCCATCATGGGATAATAGATGTGTTCTTCCTCATGAGGGGGAGAAATGGGAATGCGAGTTGCCCAATTTAGAAATTGGGAGAGTTTATAGGAAGCCTCTCTTGAGTGATATGGGACTTATCACTAGGAAGAGTGAAGGCATCCTAGGTGGTTTTGGACCAAGGAGGAGATTGTAAGATCTCATTGGGATATAAGACATTGACCTCCTTGGGGAGAACCTTTTTGATGTATGTCAAAAAGGGGGAGAATTTATGGGATTACCAATTTGGGACAATTGGTAAGGAGATTTGAGTTATTGGTAAGGAGATTTGAGTTAGGTGGCCTAACTCAAAGGTGTTTGATTTTTGTCAAACATCAAAAGGGGGGAGATTGTTGGTGCAATTAGCCTAGGTCACGATTGACTGGACTCGAGTTTGACTCGAGTAGTGTTTTGATGTTTGACAGTGTGTTGGGGAGATTACTGGTGTAATCGACCCGGGTCATGATTGACTGGACTCGAGTTTGACTTGAGTGGTATTTTGATGTTTGATGATGGTTTGACCAATGCCATGGGAAAAGTCCAAGTCATGGCTACTTGCCATGGAAAGTCCAAGCATGGGTCTTGGCAAGGGAAAGTCCAAGCATGAGTCTTGGCAATTGGAAAGTCCAACATGGAGTTGGCATGGAAAGTCCAAGGGTGTAGTCTTGATCATATAAGTCCAAGGGTGTAGTCTTGGCGATGAAAGTCCAAGTCATGGGTACTTGGCAATTGAGAAGTCCAAGGGGAATATTGGCAGCGTAAAGTCCAAGGGTGGAGTCTTGGCAGCATAAGTCCAATGGTTGATGGCGTAAAGTCCAAGCGGGAGTCTTGGCAGCATAAGCCCAATGTGCCTTGGCAGTGTAGACCACATTAACATGACAATAGCCGATGGAAGCACCTGAAGGCTAGCATATGGATGAACAAGTCATGGATGACTTGGAGGGATCCAATAGGCGTGAGGTTGACGGAGGTGTCTAGAAGGCTTGGGTCTAGGCTAAGGGTAGTCTAGCAAGTATGAGGGCACCATACTTGGTGTTAAACATCATGGATGAGGTTTATCAGTCGATTGATGTGAGTCGACTGATGTTCGACTGTAGGAAATGGCCTAATAGTCGACTGCCAGTATTGGACAGTCGACTGATGGCCTGAGTAGTCGACTAATCTGGAGATCAGTCGACTGCTAATCTAGTTTTCGGGCACAGAAGGTTCCCAAGTCGACTGATGGGCATGATCAGTCGACTAATAGTCTATCCTTTGGAACTTATCCAACGTGGCTTATGCCATTGTGAGACAACGACTACAGGAGCAGTCGACTGATGGTCTTGATCA
The DNA here is from genome assembly GCA_025175895.1 of Wurfbainia villosa. Lineage (NCBI taxonomy): Eukaryota > Viridiplantae > Streptophyta > Magnoliopsida > Zingiberales > Zingiberaceae > Wurfbainia > Wurfbainia villosa. The sequence continues at coordinate 32,706,851 of CM045986.1, forward strand.
GTTGACTGCTAGGCGAAATCCAGCCCGAATGCAAGTTATAAAAGCAACTCGTGGTGAGAGATTTGGCTATGGTTCTTTGAGGAGTTTTGGGGCAATTTGCTAGTGCAATTCGGGGTCTCCAAGTGCTACTCAAGCAACCAAACAAGCAAGCTTCCTAAAGATTGATTGTAAAGTTTTCTTTGCATTCTTTTGTTGTATTTCATTTGTAATTGCTTGTATTTCATTCTTATTGTTGTAAGAACCATTGTTAGAGGTTTTCTCCACCTCCGAATTGTTCCGAGAAGGAGTTATTGATTAGTGGTTGCGTGTGCATCATTAGAGCTCGTTGAGCTCACCCATGGAGTAGGAACTCTAAGGTTCTGAACCATGTTACATCGTCTTGTCGTGTGGTTGCACTTGTGTATTTATCTTCATTGTATATTTTGTATATTCCGCTGCGTACTAACATTGTGTAGCAAGCACGAACGAATTCCGATCAAACAACGACGACACTATTCACCCCCCTCTAGTGGGCGCATAGGTCCTAACATAAGCTGGGGTCACCTTGATATTTGGATTAAGATGAGATCATTTGACAATTGATGATCGAAGTAAATCTTCCACCATTTACTATACCTATTTGGAGCTAGATCATAATTCATATATTGAATTCTAGATTAGACATTGGAAATGTCTAGATCGAAATCTGTACGATATTGATTTGAGAAAAACATGCACTTTTTATTGGTAAAGAGAATAATATCGTAACATGTGATTTATACCACATGTGCTAAGACAACAATAAGGGTAGTAGGAGAATGGATCCTTGATTCTCTACTATGTGATCCCTTTGAGATTATATGTTAATCTCAGCATTTGTCCCGAGTGATTATTTAGTTGTCTACTTAAAGTTTTAATCAGGGTCTGCTACTTTAGCATGTAAACCTATTGATTATGGATGATTCAGTCTATAGAACATGACTAGGAAAGCGACTGATTAAAATGTATGGATTCGAGCTAAACAAAGGAAGATTAAATAGATTTACATCTTTTGATGTTATTCACTAATCGACTCATTTCTGTTTTGTATAGAAATCATTGTGAATATTGAATATGTAACATGCTCTTGACATGATGGTCATTATGATGGATTAGAGATGTTTATATTGATGTAAATAAATATTATTTAATCTGGGTAAATAGCAAGACATAGATGTATCCAGGAAAATAGTTATGTATCACCAGGAGAACGGTTGTGTACCACTTGGAGAATGACTATGTGCCATCTGAAAGAATGGTTATGTACCATTTAGTGAGCGGCTAAGTTAGGTGTAATAACTTTTCTTAGCATTGATCGCTCTATGAGCAACTATGTAAGGTGTAACAACTTTCTTAGCATCAAATGCTCAATGTGCTTGATGTCGCACGAACTATTTTCCTAAGTATGAATTAGATGTTCTATTAGTCTTTGTAACTATTGATCTCTATTCTTCTAGTCTTTGTGACTATGGACTCCGACTCTATTAGTCTATGTGGCTAAATACCTTTTATTAATCTATGTGACCATTTACCATTGTGATTTAACTTCGACGAGTAAGATATATAAGCAGTTTTTTAACTGTTCACACATTGCCATGAATGGCAACGTGTGATTGTGCGCACGAAATGCACTTAGTGCATTTCGTGTGTAGAAGAAGACCCCTTTAAAAGGGGGTGTCCGTCCAAGTTGTGAGGGTGAGAGGCTAGAAGTGTGAGACTATGATTGCAGAGTAGGCAAGAGTACCGTCAAGATGTCGGAGAGAAGAGTGATCGAAGAGTCTTAAGAATGCCAAGACACGGCTGGATCTTGGTTCGTGGAATAGTAGGGATCTTTCGATTCTATGAATCGTGATCGTCCTTCAGACGACAAATTTAGATAGGAGGAATAGATCATCATCGGCAATTCAAGAGATCTCTTCCTGGAACTGTTTATCTTCGGAAGCATGATGAATTTGACGAATCACTATAAGTAAAGTATTTATTTACAACATTTTAAATTCATGCAACTCATATGAGATGTAGTAAATCCTACAATATTTTATGATGCAGTCACTTTTTGTATCCCTTTCGTCGAGTTCTCGGGAGAGGATGGATTCTTACGACCACAGTAGTAGTCCTCTTCTCCTGTCAAAGTTAGCACATGTCAAAGGGTGCTGCTAGTACTCCAACGAAGATCCTCCGATGCTTAAGTCAGACAGAGACTTATAAGAAAGAATGAATGTATACAATGCAGTAAAAATTGATCGAGAAAAAGAAGAAGAAGAGGAGGAGAACCCCTTTTCTTTACCTTCGAGGGTCTTATATAACAGCTTGCATGCCACCTCGTCAACAGGCTTATTCATCTACCATAATCCTTGGAGGACGGTTAGGGGACCAACATTGCAGAGAACCTCCATATGCTCTGACATATTTCTTCTTTTCCATATATTAACGAGATAAGAATCACTGCAAAAATACATTAAAATAGCAACGAATTTTAACAACGAAAATAATTTGTTGCAAATCTATAACGAATTTAGCGAATAATTATAAAATCATTGCAAATTAGTAACGAAATTTGCAACAAAAGAAATTTTGTCATATTAGTAACAAAACATATATTTGATTCCAAATTTGCAACAAATAAAATTGTGTCGGAAATATTATCCCTAATTTTGCAACGAATTAAACTTTCATCGCCAAATTAGTGACGAAAACTAAATTCGCTGAATTTTTTTGACGAAATAAGAATTTGTCGCAAACATTTGCAACAAATTTTGGATTCATTGCAAATTCTATGACAAAAATGGAATTCGTCGCAAAACTTTGTAACAAATTCCATTTTCATCGTAGAATTTCCAACGAATTCCATTTTCGTCGCAGAATTTGTAACGAATCTAGAATTCTTTGCATAGTTTTTTATAAATTGCAGGGCGGGAAAATTTTGTAAAGTGTGCAATGAATTTCATATTCGTCGCTAAATCAACGACGAATATTATCTTTCGTAGTAGAAATTGCAACAAATTTCAAATTAGTCATAAAATTTTCAATGAATATGAAATTTGTCGCTACATTTGTGATGGATTTGAAATTGGTCACCAAATCTGTGACAAATTTTATTTTTCATTGTAAATTTGTGATGATATTGTTGGTGCAATTGGCCTAGGTCACGATTGACCGACTCGAGTTTGACTCGAGTAGTATTTTGATGTTTAATAATGGGTTGACTATATGGTTGACATGGGGTTGACCATATGATGGAGAAGTCAAAGTGGGACACTTGGCAATGAAAAGTTCAAGTCTTGTGTTCTTGGCATGGAAAGTCCAAGCATGGGTCTTGGCATTTGGAAAGTCCAGGCATGGGTCTTGGCATTTGGAAAGTCCAAACATGGGTCTTGGCAATTGGAAAGTCCAAGCATGGGTCTTGGCAATTGGAAAGTCCAAGCAAGGGTCTTGGCATTTGGAATGTCCAACATGAAGTTGGCAAGGGAAGTCCAAGGGTGTGATATTGGCGGCGTAAAGTCCAAGCTATAGTCTTGATGGCATAAGTCCAATGGTTGGCGGCGTAAAGTTCAAGCGTGTGTCTTGGCAGCGTAAGTCCAAATGTACCTTGGCAAAATAGACCCACATAGCATAACAATATCCGATGGAAGCACCTGAAGGCTAGCATATGAATGAACAAGTCATGGATGACTTGGAGGGATCCGATAAACATGAGGCTAATGGAGGTGGCTAGAAGGCTTAGGTCTAGGCTAAGGGTGGTCTATCAAGTATGAAAAGATCATACTTAAGTTAAACCTCACGTTTGAGGTTTATCAGTCGACTGGGGTTATGGATCAATCGACTATTCGAGTGTTTGACACTTAGTAACCTAGTCAACTTGGATCAGTTGATTGGGGTTACGAACAGTTGACTGGCGTGAGTCGACTGATGCTTGACTATTGTTCTATGGTCCAACAGTCGACTGCTAGGGTTTAGCAGTCGACTGCCATGAAGAGCAGTCTACTGCTGTAAGTGAACACGAGCATGGTAGCTTTTGTAGTCGACTGATCAGTCGACTGTCAGGCCAGTAGTTGACTTCTAGGGTTTGGCAGTCGATTGCTAGTGTATCCATTGGAGTTTTTCCAGTGTGGATTGAGCCGTTATGAGACAACAGCTACAGGAGCAATCGACTGGTGCCTTATGATAGTCAACTGCTAGGCAAAAATCAACCCGAGTTGTAGCTTTATAAAGAGCACGAAGAGGAGGATTTTGGCTAGCGTTTCTTAAGGATTTTGAAGGGCAATTGTTGTTGTATTCTAGACCTTCAAGGCATTCCAAAAGAAACCAAAGATCAAGCATTCAAAATTCACATTTGTAAAGTGTTTTTCTTTACTTGTATTCATTTGCTTAGTGCAATTGCTTGTATCTATTTGTTATTACTGTATTACTTTTGTAATTACTTGTAAGAGGTTTCTCCACCTCCGGATTGTTCTGAGAAGGAGTGTATTAGTGGTGTTGTGCATCACTGGAGCTCATTTGTGCTCAACCAGTGGAGTAGAAAACCAAGGTTCCGAACCACGTTATATGCTTATGTATTGCATGTGAGTGTTTGTCTTTGTTTTGAGTTTATGCTTTATTATTTCCACTGCTCATACTAACGAATTGTAGAGACGAACACGATCGAATTTCAAGCGTCGAATCGAAACCACTATTCACCCCTCCTCTAGTGCGATGCCAATGGTCCTACAAGTGATATCAGAGCAAGGAGCTCTTCTACGGACTAACCTGTAGGATCTTCGGTGAGCAATAGAGGGGGGGGGGGGTGGATGTGAATGGCGCGTTCTTGTCGTTTGAAGGAATTTGTTCGTGCTTGATCGTCTACAATTCTTGTTAATATGAGTAGCGGGAATAATAATGAAGCATAAACAAAATATACAAACACACAATACACAAGAACATGACAATATAACGTGGTTCGGAACCTTAGGGTTCCTACTCCATGGATTGAGCTCAAATGAGCTCTAGTAATGCAAATACCACTAATAAAAAACACTCCTTCTCGACAACAAGTCGGAGGCGGAGAAACCTCATACAAGAATTACAAGAAAATACAAAGATGAAATGCAATATAAGTAAAGAAAAACACTTTACAAGAAGACTTTGAATGCTTGCTTTTGGTTTCTTGAGAAGAGCCTTGAAGATCTGGATTGCAGCAGTAAATCTCCTCCAAATCGCCTCAAAGAACCATACCAAAATCCTTCTCCTCGAGCTCCCTTTAAAGCTGCAACTCAAGCTGGATTTAGCTTAGCATTCGACTGCTTGCGACCATCAGTCGACTGCTTTTGTAGCCGTTATAAGACAATGACTTAGTCCACATTGGAAAAGTTCCAACGGATAGACCATTAGTCGGCTGATCATACCCATCAGTTGACTGATCAAGCCTCCACTCGACTGCCAAACCCTAGCAATCGACTCGGAAACATTCTGTGTCCATGTCCTCGACCATCAGTCGACATCCATGCTGGCAGTCGATTGTCAAGGCCACGTGGCTGTAGTCGAATGCCAGTCAACTCCCGACCAGTTGACTAATCATAATCCCAGTCGACTACTTAGAGTCAACTTGGCTGCCAAGTGTCAAAACACTTGACCAATCGACTGGTCCATAACCCCAGTTGACTGATACACCTTAACCATGAGGTTTATCCCAAGTATGATGCCCTCATACTTGCTAGACCACCCTTAGCCTAGACCTAAGCCTTATAGCCACCTTCATCAGCCTCACGCCTATTGGATCCCTCCAAGTCATCCATGACTTTTTCATCTATATGCTAGCTTTCAGGTACTTCCATCGACTATTGTCATGCTAAGCTGGTCTACACCGCCAAGGCACATTGGTCTTATGCTGACAAGATACATGCTTGGACTTTACACTGTCAACCATTGGACTTATGCTGCAAAGACTCCACCCTTGACTTTACACTGCCAATATCAACCCTTGGACTTCCCTTGCCAACCCATGTTGGACTTTCCATTTGCCAAGACTCAAGCTTAGACTTTCCCTTGCCAAGACCCATGCTTAGACTTTCCATGCCAACCCATGTTGAATTTTTCAATTGCCAACACTCAAGCTTTGACTTTCCCTTGCCAAGACCCATGATTGGGCTTTCCATGCCAACCCATGTTAGACTTTCTAATTGCCAAGACTCAAGCTTGGACTTTCCCTTGCCAAGACCCATGCTTGGGCTTTCTATGCCAACCCATGTTGGACTTTCCAATTGCCAAGACTCAAGCTTGGATTTTCCCTTGCCAAGACCCATGCTTGGGCTTTCTATGCCAACCCATGTTGGACTTTCCAATTGCCAAGACTCAAGCTTGGACTTTCCATGCCAAGTACTCAAGACTTGGACTTTACCATCGCCAAGACCCATTCTTGGACTATCCATGCCAAGTGTCCTACTTGGACTTCTCCATCATATGGTCAACCCCATGTCAACCATATAGTCAACTCATTGTCAAACATTAAAACACAAACATCAAGACACTACTCGAGTTAAACTCGAGTCTGGTCAATCATGACCTAGGTCGATTGCATTAACAATCTCCTCCTTTTTAATGTTTGACAAAAACCAAACCTTTGAGTTAGAACACTAACTCAATCCAATCCTCCCAATTTTTTAAATTGGAAATTCCCAAATTTTCTCCCTTTTTGACATACATCAAAAAGGCTCTCCCCAAGGGTATCAATGTCTCATATCCCAATGAGATCTTACAATCTCCCCCTTGGTCCAAAAACATCTATGATGCCTTCACTCTTCCTTGTGATAAGTCCCATATCACTAAAGAGATGCAATCCTACAAACTCTCCAAATTCTCCCCCTCATGAGGAAGAACACATCCAACATCCCATGATGGATAACATCCTCCTAAAAGCTTGCTCCCCCTTGACCATTACAATAACAATGTCCTTGGAGAGTCCCTATGCCTATAGGAACACTAAACCATCAAAATTATGGTCAAAAGTTCAAACTTGAACTTTCACACACTTAAAATTGATACATCGCCCAAACAACTATCCTAATCCATATCCAATGGATTTTCACCCTTTATAATACTTTCCAAAGTATATTCTAGGGTTAGAGGCAGTTAGGGTAGCCTAACATAGCTTAAACATGGGCTAAACAACCTTGTTTACTCAAAATCAGTGTTGCCAGTCGACTTTGTCAGGCATCAGTCGACTGACCTTGATGCCAATTGACTTCCCTAAGAGGCAGTCGACTAATTTTTGCAAAAGCAGAAATTCAATTTCAGAAATGATTTCCGAAAAATCATAAGTAATTATACATAATATGAAAAATCATGAAATTTCATATGTATAATACTTATGCCAAACATTATGGGTGAAAAATATCTAGAAAATAAATTACCCATAAAATAGTTATATTGACACAAAATTCAAAACCATTGAAAATTTTCAATGTTTGATCCTATTTTGTATCATCTCCTTCAATGGTGATTGCTATCAAAAGATAGAATTCACCAAGGTTTTTAAAAAATGATTTTAAAATGTTTTCAAGACCTTATATTGAACCATGGTCTATGGGCTTAATGCACATGACTTGTACACAAGATTTCATCATGATTCATTAATGTGATGTGAGATGTGAGTTTTGTTCATCCTAATCTAAGGTCTCATGCATTTTTCTAAGGCAACTCTATTTGATTCCCTTATATATGGGACTTCAAATAATGCCATAGTCCTTAAATCAATTTTATTAATGCATGAATAATGATTATGATATAAATGATAACATAAATATGTATGCGCCAATAATCATGATGTCATGATATGTGATTCTAACTTAAGCATAACATGACATTCCTAAGCATAAATCATGACATTTTTATGATTAAAAAATAAATATGATGTCATGACATGGCATATGGCAAACAAGTTATGGAAAATAAAATGTGAAGGTATAAAAATACCTACGTTTTAGTATTGATTGCCATTTGTTATGATTAAGTCCATTTTGCCATATTACTACTTATCTCCCAAGTGTGCCAAAATCCAAAATGGCACACTATGATCTCTAAACCTAGTTTGTGCCAATTTGATTGATTTTTCAACTTTCATAAAATATATTGGCACATCTTAAAATTCTTTAGGATATAAAATCAAACTTATTTCTAAGGTATCCATATCCTTGAAAATGTCCTAAGGTGCCAACTTTGCTATGGTTAGGTTAACTACCCATCCATTCAAGGTTGACACAACCTAACCCATTTAGCGTGGATCGATCATGCTCCTAGAAACCCAATACCTCTTGGAGCTCCTTGGGTTTACTAGGTATTCCTTAGGGATAACTTCCCTAGATACCCTCCTAATGACCTATTAGGCTTAGAAGCCTTGATCATTTGAGTCTTACCTAGGTTAACTCTAGGGGTAACTCCCCTTGTAACCTTCTTAGTGGCTTCCTTAGGTTTCTTCGAAACCTTAGCCACTAGGCACTTGCCATGGTCAACTTTAGGGATGACTTCCCTAGTAAACTTGGCTCTCCTAGACCTAGGTTGTGTTTCATAATCGAATGGAACACTATGGTAGGTCTCCTTGGGCTTAGGTTTGTGACTCAAACCTCTTTTGCCTTTGGATGAACCTTGCCTCATAGACCCTAGGTTTTGAATCCCTGATCCCATATTTTGACCATTTGACCCTTGCATTTGATTTTGTATCTTTTTAAGGGTCTTCTCCATTTTCTCAAGTTTTGACCTCAAAACTTGATTTTCAAACTCTAATTTTTCTAATTTTGTGGGCCCATTATTTCCTTGAGTAAGTTTTTTCTTTCTAGGCTATCTCTATGATTTTTGGGATTAATGCTTAGATGGTCTTCTATCTTCCTAATACTTCCTGTAGGGGATCTCGTGACCGCTAGAGGGGGGGGGGGGGGTGAATAGCTCGTTCATCGTTTGTTGATGAATCTCGATCGTGCTTGCTACAAGATGTTAATACGCAACAAAAATATGAAATATACAATACAAATACACAAGCACAATCCACAACACAAATATGTAACGTGGTTCGGAAGCGAATGGTTCCTACTCCATGGGTTGAGCTCAAATGAGCTCTAGCGATGCATACAACACCACTAATCAAATAAACTCCTTCTCGGAACAATCCGGAGGTGGAGAAACCTCATAAAAATAGTCTTACAACAGTAAGAAAGAAATATAAGAAATTACAATGATGAAATGCACTATAAGTAAAGGAAAAACACTTTACAATTGCTCTTTTGATTGATTGATCTTTGATTGCTTGAATTGCACTTGGAGACCCTTATTTGCAGTAGAAAATCACCCCAAAAATGTCCAATAATCGGTTCCAAATCCCTCCTCCACGAGCTCAATTTAAAGCTTCTCTTTGGGCTGGATTCCGCCTAGCAGTCGACTAATCAGGACCAAGTCGACTGCCCCTGTAGCCGTTGTATCACAACGACATGAAACACGTCGGATAAGTCGACTGATCATACCCATCAGTCGACTGATACCTCAATTAGTCGAGTGTTCGGGTCGATCACTCGACTGGAGAGCCTTCTGTGCCCAAGATCCCGAGCATCAGTCGACTGATCACCAGATCAGTTGACTTCTCATGCCAACAGTCGACTGCCCAACTCTGGCAATCGACTGCCAGGACACTTCCCGCAGTCAAACCCTAGTTGACTCCAATCAGTCGACTGACCCATGGTCTCAGTCGACTGATACACGTTAAACATGAGGTTTTTAGTCAAGTATGGTGCCCCTATACTTGCTGGACCACCCTTAGCCTAGACTTAAGGCTTCTAGCCACCTCCACCAACCTCACATCTATCGGATCCCTCCAAGTCGTCCATGATTTGTTCATCCATATGCTAGCCTTCAGGTGTTTCCATCGGCTATTGTCATGCTAACGGTGTCTACACCACCAAGGCACATTGGACTTACGCTGCCAAGACTTCGCTTGGACTTTACGCCGTCAACCATTGGACTTAAGCTGCCAAGACTCCCGCTTGGACTTTACGCCGCTAATATCAAACCCCTTGGACTTTCCAAATGCCAAGACTCAAGCTTGGCCTTTCCCTTGCCAATCCATGTTGGACTTTCCATGCCAAGTACTCAAGACTTGGACTTTCCCTTGCCAAGACCTATGCTTGGACTTTCCTTGCCAAGACTCATGCTTGGACTTTACATGCCAAGTACTCAAGACTATTGGTGCAGTAGGCACCTAAGTCGAACCTGAGTTTTGATTATAGAAAACGATACAAAGTTAAGCTCAGTCGTTATCTCACGAGTTGAATCGAGTGTGCAGAAAATTGCTATAGATGGAGCTGAAGGCTAGCGACACCCGGAGAAAACTGTGGTGGTCGGGTGACACTCGAGTGACTTCAAAGGGAGCTGAAGGAATCAAGTGGAAGGCCGGAAGCAAAAGTGACATAGTAAGTATGGAGGTAAGCTCGTGTGTGTGAGCGTAAGTGAGGTCGTATCCTCTTTACGAGGATGATCTTAAGCGTAGATCTGACCAAAGACATCCTATAGGCGGTCTAGGTCGAGATCGGATGGTCGGAAGCCATCAAAATAATGTTTTTGTTAAGCTAACTTTGCCTTGCAGCTAGCATCAGTCGACTACCAGCTTGGAGGACTCGACTACCGTCCATCAGTTGACTGCCTGCGGTCAACATTCGATTGATGCTGCCATCAGTCGACTGATGAAGGCCATCAATCGACTGATGGTCAAGGATCAGCCTCGAGAAGTCAAGCTCTATCACCATTTTTCAAGGAGGTTTTGTGCCCAATTCCTATTGGTTGAAGACCCATTCTATGAGGGGCTTAAAGGCTATAAAAGGAGGGCTTGTCCTAGGGTTTTTCATCAATTTAAAAGCTCCCAAGTGCTTCCAATATGCTACGAGTCTCCGACATTCCTACGACGAAGCACTGTCGAGACGACGACTCAAGCTCCAAGATTCAAGTCTTCAAAAGTCGTCGGTATAAGCTTTCATTTGTATAAATTGTTCTTTTTATTTCGAGCTTTAAATCGTATCAAGGAGAGGGGAAGTGTCCCTCTACCTTGAGTCTTTCTCGAGTTTTGTATTCGTTTAACTCCTACCTTTAACGAGGAGGAGTTCGTTTAGTGTTTTGCCCTCCGTGCGTGGTCAAGGATCACTAGGGCCTTGGAGTAGTAGCCGAAGGCTATGAACCAAGTAAAAAATATTATTGTGTCTTTATTTTATTGTATTTTTCCGCTGTATTTACTCGTGCCTCAACGAACGATTTCGAACGAAAAGTTTCTATCGCTATTCACCCCCCCTCTAGCGATCCGCTTCGATCCAACAATTGGTATCAGAGCCGGGGGCGCTTAGATTTGGTGAAACCACCAATCTAGCCTTTTTTACAGATTTGTTTTTCGTTCGTTTAAATTTTTCTCCCACACTACTAATCCAAGACGAAGTCTTAGTACTCTTCTTTTGGTTTTGTTTTGCAAGTATTCGCTTTTGGAGTAGCCGACGGTAAAATGGGCATAACTTTTCGTACAAGTTGACCCACAAAACGGTCTACCTACCAAAACGAAGCTCTTTGAGAGATCTACACTTCTTACCAGGGTTTACTCTTATAACAAGCTGTATTTATCCCCAAAAACCAACGTTTAGTACCATTTCGGGGACATCGAAGGTTATAAGTGCTCATCTTTTATTTTAGTTGGTTATTTCTCATTTATTCCTTTTGTTTCTTTTCATTTCCTACATTACTAATCCAAGGCAAAGTCTTGGAACCTTTTTCGTGTTTTTTATTATTATTTTGTGTGCAAGGTTTCCCTTCCAAATGACCCATCTCGAGGGTTTTAGCACCGTCCGACCTCCGTTTTACAACGGAGATGATTTTCGTTACTGGAAAGGTCGGATGAAGTGCTTTCTTAAAACCCAAATCGAGATGTGGATCATAATCCAAACGGGATTCACACTTCTGACTAACGAAGTGGGTGAATCCTTGGATTATGACCAATGGACCATTGCGACAAAATGAAAAGTCGAAGCCGACACCAAGGCAACTTAAATCCTCTAATGCGGCTTGTCCAAGGAGGAGCTTAATCGCATCGGCCCCTTCATCAGCGCAAAGGAACTTTGGACAAAGCTAGTGGAGCTACACGAAGGAACCGATGAAGCCAAGGTATGTAAGCGCGATCTTTTGTTTAATAAATTGTATAATCTAAAAATGCAGGAACACGAATCGGTGACTCAACTTCATGCCCGCGTTCAAGACATAGTCAATAATCAACACACGATCGGGCAGAAGGTCGAAAACTGTGACCTTATAAGGTATGTTCTTAACTCCTTTCCGAGGACTACCTTGTGGGCATCCATGGTCGATGCCGACGAGGTCTCCAAGGATCTTTCAAAACTTAGGTTAGACGAATTATTTTCTGATTTTGAACTTCATGAGCAGTCTAACTTGAAACTCGAGAAGGGTATAGCAATTTTTGCAGGTTCGAGGAAGAAAACCGCAAGCAAGGCACCTCCGAAGGAAGAAGAGGATGAGTCCGATTCGGAGGTCGACTCAGAAATGGAGGCCGAACTAGTCAACCTAGTTCGGAGGATAGTCAAGGGCCAAAAATGATCCGTCACTCGACCCAACGAAGGTAAGACTAAAAGTTCAAATATTAGATGCTATGAGTGCAACAGGTTTGGACATATCAAGTCTGAATGCTCAAAACTCAAGAGCAAAGCAGCAAAACACAAAAAGGCACTCAATGCTACTTAGGAAGAAGCATCCGAGGAAGAAGATAATGATTGTGTTCTCATGGCTAAACTGGTGGAATCAGAGATGGAGTCAGAATCAGAACTTGAATCGGAAATCGAAGACGAGTCGGACTACGAAGCACTATTCAAGATAAGCCACGGATATGCATCCAGTTCAAAAGATACACTCAAGGTAAGTCGATCCCTCATTAGTACACTTTATAGTGCAATTAAGTTTTTAACTAAAAAATTAGCTAAGTCCGAGTCCAAGGTCGAGACCCTGGTTGAGGAAGTTAAACTCCTCAAACACGAGGTCTCCCTAACCTCTTCGACTAGTCGAGTTCAAGAGGAGGACTCAACTCGGGTTGAAAAACTCGAAGTTGAGAACTCACTCTTGAAGAGTCAAGTCGAAGATCTTAGGAACACATTGGAAAGGTTTACTTTGGGATCCAAAGGACTTGACCTCCTACTTGGATCGCAAAGGGCCGTGTACAGCAAGGCCGGACTAGGGTTTAGTTCAAATACGACCAACAAGTCGTATATGTCGATTGTAAGTCGACATAAAAAATGTGTCCAAGCATGGGTCCCTAATATCACCTTGATTTCAAACTTAGGATCGAACCAGTACTGGGTTCCCAAGGACCAAATCCACTATGTGGAGAGACCGAATTGATTCAACGGTCCAGGGGGAGCTAGTACGAAACTTGTTTGTGTTTAACTTAGAAATTACATGCTTAGGTTTTTATTTAGTTTGATTTTCCTTTTTAGAATGGTTAGATAGGACTATAACTCATCAATACTTGATAACATAGTACCAGGACGCGGCGAGATGATAGTACGCTAGGAAAGCGGAGTCTTGTGTATTCAGGCTAGATAAGGTGTATCTAGTTCGGTGCACTTGACCAAGCGAAAATAGCTGAAGCTACCTCGCCGTATCCTAGACCAGTTAGACCAGGAAGTGGTCTTAGGTAAGTCAAGTCTCTATTTTCTTGAAAATGGCTTTGTCTAAGGAAGTGGTCATTGTTCCGATCAAAGAAGGCCTTTGTGCCTCGCCACTACCTGGAAGCCATGATCTTGAAAAGGTGACTTGATGAGCCTAAGGTCAAATTCGAATCTAACACAAGGTTGACAAGTGTTCAAGTCATTAAATTTAAATCAAGTAAAATTGGAAGTCATCTCACAAGAACATATAGGGTTAACATGTTTGATCATGTAGACATGGGTGAGATGATTTAGGTTAATAATCTTCAACTAATCTTTAATAAATCCAATATCCGATCCAACTACCTTGCGTGTAGGATCAATGGATGTTGGATAGTGGTTGCTCCCGACACATGACCGGGGATTAACTCAAGTTTTCGAAGCTTTGATTCAAACGACAAGGATCGGTAGCCTTCGGAAACAACGGCAAGCTCAAAATCATCAGATCAGGTGATATTGAGCTCAACTCAAATTTTGTTATTCAAAATATTTTATTAGTAGAAAATTTTCAATATAATTTACTTAGTGTAAGCCAATTGTGTGATAATAACTATAAGGTCATATTTCTAGAAAATGAATACGTAATTAATACAAATGAAACTTCTAAAACAATTCTTAAGGGAACTAGAAATAACAATATTTACACTATTAACTTAACTAACTCCTCAACTAAGTGTCTTATGACATAGCAAGAGGAATCATGGTTGTGGCATCGATGACTCGGTCACTCACACCCAAGACTCATCCACAAGATGAGTCAGAGTGACTTAGTCAGAGGTTTGCCTAACCTCAATAACTTGGATAATAAAATATGTAATGCTTGTCAACAAGGTAAACAATCTAGGACACAATATCAACTAACTAATCAAGAACGAACCAAAAGTGTGCTTGAGCTCCTACACATGGATCTATTTGATTCACACGGAGCTAAGTCACCTAATGGAAGTAAATTCTGCTTAGTCATAATTGATGACTATTCTAGATTTACTTTGGTTAGGTTCATCAAACACAAAAGTGATACCCTAGATCAATTAATCAACCTATTTAAATTAATAGAAAATCAACAAAGCATTAAAATCAAAAGACTTAGGACTGATCATGGTGGTGAATTCGAGAACCATAGGTTTACAGAATTCTGTAACCTAAATGGATACCACCATGAGTTTTCTTGCCCTAGAACTCCACAACAAAATGGCCTAGTAGAACACAAAAATAGAACCCTACAAGAAGCCGCTAGGACAATGTTAAACGAGTATAACCTACCCGATAGGTTTTGGGCGGAAGCCGTGAGTATGACATGCTATGTCCAAAATAGGATCCTTGTGGTAAAGAGGCACCTTAAGACCTCATACGAGATTTATCACGATAAAATACCTAACATCAAGTACTTTAGGGTATTTGGGTGTAAGGTACATATCCTAAACACTAAGGATTACCTAGGGAAATTTACATCCAAAATCACGACCGGAATCTTTCTAGGATACTCGACTACAAGTAGAGCTTATAGAGTATATAACCATGACACCCTTAGAGTCGAGGAGACTATCAATGTAGTATTTGATGAAGGACACGAACCTACAAAACCCCCGGCAACCCCAATTAGCGAGCCGATTCATACTAGACCTAACTCTGATCCGGAGATCAGGTCTAGTGTTAATCCTAATCTATGTCAATCAAGTCACTCCATCGACCAAGTGATAGATGACTCTAACCAAACTAGAACTCAAATGAGTCATCCTATTGATCAAGTTGTAGATTCAAACCCAAATCCAACTAGGACTCCAATGAATCATCTTATCGACAAAGTGATAAGTGATCCAAGTCTAGGAGTTCGAACTAGAGCCTCATACAGAAACCTTAGTCAAATCTCCTTGATTTCTAAAATTGAACCCAAAACTATTGACCAAGCTCTTCTTGATCCCGATTGGATTATTGCAATGCAAGAAGAGTTGGCTCAATTCACTAGGAACGAAGTATGGGAATTAGTACCACCACCTAAAGATAAAACAATCGTTGGAACGAGGTGGGTGTTTAGAAATAAACTTGATGATAAAGGTGAAGTAGTTAGAAATAAAGCTAGACTAGTCGCTAAAGGGTTTAGTCAAGTCAAAGGGTTAGATTACGACGAGATCTATGCCCCAATAGCTAGATTAGAGTCCATTCGAATGCTATTAGCGTATGCTGCACATCGAGGATTTAAGTTGTTTCAAATGGATATGAAATCTGCGTTCTTGAATGGATACATTAAAGAAGAGGTTTATGTTAGTCAACCCCCCGGTTTCGAAAGTTTAGATAAACCCGACCATGTTCTTAGGTTAAAGAAAGCCCTCTATGGACTTAAACAAGCTCTTCGAGCTTGGTACGAGAGACTTTCGGTGTATCTTAAGTCCAAAGGATTTAACCAAGGTGTAGTTGACCCAACCCTTTTCGTAAAAACCTTAGGTAAAGACATATTCATAGCCCAAATCTACGTAGATGATATTATTTTTGGAACCACCAACTCGATCCTACTAAATGAATTCATTTCACTTATGGAAAGTGAATTTGAAATGAATTTAGTAGGTGAGTTGAGTTTCTTCTTAGGTCTACAAATTAAACAAACTAAAGATGGAATATACCTACATCAACACAAATATACTAAGGAATTAATTAAACGCTTTAGAATGCAAGATGCTAAAATTATTAATACCCCAATGGTAACTAATGTGAATATAGAAGATGTAATTGGAAACTCAATTGATTTAAATTACTATAGGAGCATAATAGGGAGTCTCCTTTACTTAACTGCAAGCCGACCTGATATCTTATTTACAGTAAGTATGTGCGCAAGGTTCCAAACCTGTGCCAAGGAGTCTCACCTAACTCTAGTCAAGCGTATCCTTAGATATCTAAAGGGTACACTTAATGTCAGTATTTGGTACCCTAGATCTACTGAGTTCGAACTAACCGGCTACTCCGATTCGGACTATGCCGGTAGTAAGCTCGATAGAAAGAGTACGAGTGGTTGTTGTCAACTTCTCGGTTCGAGTCTAGTAAGTTGGTGCAGTAGGAAGCAACACTGTGTTGCCTTATCTACCACCGAAGCCGAATACATCGCGATGGGTGAGTGTGTCACTCAGCTTCTTTGGATGAAGCACACTCTCCGAGACTTTAAGTTAGACTTTACACATACTAAACTTCACATAGATAACATTAGTTCAATTAACCTTACTAAGAATCCGATATGTCACTCTAGGACAAAACATATAGAGGTCAAACACCACTTCATTCGAGAACATGTGGCCAGCGGAGCCATACAACTCGAATACGTCGAATCGAAGTCTAACTTGGCAGACCTATTTACTAAACCCCTACCCGAAGTCAAATTTAGTCTATTAAGACGAAAATTGGGCATGTGCGTAGTAGAATAGGAACTTACAAATTGTATTTTCTTACTACCATTTCTTACTTTTCGTTTTCATGGAATTAACATAGGACATACCTTAGGTATCATGCACCTATAGATTTAAGGAGCCAATACATCTCACAACACATAGGACTAATGTGTTTGTGTACTTAGCCACGTAGATGGGCGTGAGATGTTAGGACCTTACTCCTGGTTCCAGATGTAGAGCTAGTGCAACGCTATGAACCACAGAGTATAATCATATATATTAATCGACTCTGACCAAGACTTGTTGATCTTTCATATCAATCAAGTCAATATGAGTCGAACATTTTATAGATGAGTTTATTTTTAGTATATTATTTTCAAAATAATATGGAACATGCTTGGACTTTAAAATTAATATCTATATTTGTTTTTCACACACCCCACTCTTTTCGATATATGGCAAAAGTGGGAGAAAAAGGCCAAAGTTAAGGGATCAAAATTTTTGATAACTTAACTTGTTTTTCATGGCCAAAAGTTAAGTAAATGTTTACTTAACTTTAAGTTTTGAAAATTTACTTAAAAGGAAGTAAAGGCCAAGTTAAGAGAATTCTTAACTTAAACTTATTTTTTAAACACTATGGCCAAACATTAATGCTTTACTTAAGAAAGTGGGAGAAAGGGCCAAGTTAAGAAGTCCTCTTAACTTAAATGTTTTACTAAGGCCAACTTTAAGTAATGTTAATTACTTAAACTCTTCCTAAATAGAAATCCTCAAGGGGGAGGACTAAGGTCTTCTTTCAAGACTCACCCTCGGTCAAGGGGGAGGTTTCCTCAAGGGGGAGTACTTGAAGAAAATCCTTACTACTCCAACTTAATCTTTATTTTTGTTTTTCATGCACATTATTATTCTTCATGCATGCTATTTTATGCACATTATTATTCTTCATGCATGCTATTTTATGCACATTATTATTTTTCATGTATGCTATGTTCTTAACTTTGTATGTGGGTTTGCCATAAATCAAAAAGGGGGAGATTGTTGGTGCAGTAGGCACCTAAGTTGAACCTAAGTTTTGATTATAGCAAATGATACAAAGTTAAGCTCATGTTGTTATCTCACGAGCTGAATCGAGTGTGCAAAAAATTGCTATAGCTGGAGTTGAAGGCTAGCAACACCCGGAGGAAACCACGGTGGTCAGGCGACACTCGAGTGACTTCGGAGGGAGCCGAAGGAAATGAGTGGAAGGCCAGAAGCAAAAGTGACACAGTAAGTATGGAGGTAAGCTTGTGTGTGCGAGCGTAAGTGAGGTCGTATCCTCTTTACGGGGATGATCTTAAGCGTAGATCTGACCAAAGACATCCTATAGGTGGTCTAGGTCGAGATCGGACGGTCGGAAGCTGTCAAAATAATGTTTTTGTTAAGCTAACTTTGCCTTGCAGCTAGCATCACCGACCGCTGGCTTGAGGACTCGATCATCCATCACCGATCGTCATGCGGTCGAGATTCGATCGATGCGCCATCGATGATGATGGCCATCGATCGATGGTCAAGGATCAGCCTCGAGAAGTCAAGCTCTATCACCATATTTCAAGGAGCTTTTGTGCCCAATTCCTATTGGTTGAAGACCCATTCTATGAGGGCCTTAAAGGCTATAAAAGGAGGGCTTGTCCTAGGGTTTTTCATCAATTCAAAATCTCCCAAGTGCTTCCGATATGCTACGAGTCTCCGACATTCCTACGACGAAGCACTGCCGAGACGACGACTCAAGCTCCAAGATTCAAGTCTTCAAAAGTCATCGGTATAAGCTTTCATTTGTATAAGTTGTTCTTTTTATTTCGAGCTTTAAATCGTATCAAGGAGAGGGGGAGTGTCCCTCTACTTTGAGTCTTTCTCAAGTTTTGTATTCGTTTAACTCCTACTTCCAACGAGGAGGAGTTCGTTTAGTGTTTTGCCCTCCGTGCGTGGTCAAGGATCACTAGGGCCTTGGAGTAGTAGCCGAAGGCTACGAACCAAGTAAAAAATATTATTATGTCTTTATTTTATTGTGTTTTTCCGCTGTATTTACTCGTGCCTCAATGAACGATTTCGAACGAAAAGTTTCTATCGCTATTCACCCCCCCTCTAGCGATTCGCTTCGTTCCAACAAAGACTTGGACTTTCCCAATGCCAAGTGTCCCACTTGGATTTTCCATGCCAAGTACCCATTACTTGGACTTTACCATGACAATCACATTGTCATATGTTTTTGTCGATCATCAAAACATCGCTCGAGTCAAACTCAAGTCCAGTCAATCGTGACCTGGGCCGATTGCACCAACACTTCCCTCAGGTAACATTGTTTTAGAGATATTAGTCCCAAATTTCTCCTTAGTTCTAAAGTTGTAAGATTTTGCACCTAACCAATACAACCTATTTTTATCATGCTCTTTATGAACAATAGCAAGTGAATTAAAATTATCCCTATCATGCTTTTTAACATTAAAATTCGAAGGTGCATTATTAAAATATACCTTAGGATTTGCCTTAGAGGCTCCCCCTACATGTGATGCTCCTTCTTGAGTCTTGTTCCTCCCCCTAGGGCATTGACTCCTATAATGCCCCCTTTGATTGCATTTGAAGCACACCACGTGCTCCTCTCTCTTATGTGTTTGGGCACTGACATCTTTTCGGGCAATTACTCTTGTAACGGCCAACTTCCCTACACTCAAAGCAGATTATATGATTTTTATTTTTAACTAAATTTCTTGAGTTACATAGGTCAATGGTGGTCGAAATTAGTTCTTTATCTCTCCTAGAGATTGAAGCTACTTTTTGATTTTGCTCCGGCTCCAGTGATCTAATATCCTCCCCCTCAATCTTAGAGGTGGAGGTTTCCTCCAATTCTTCCTCTTCCATCGATCCGGATGTTGACTCCTTCTCAACTTCTAAATCCTCACTTTCTTGTGAGGATGAGCTTACTTCTTCGACCTCTTCCTCTAATTGAGTCGATGGTGGTTCTTGTTCATTGGACTCCTTTATTTCTTGAGTCATTGAGGGTTCTTCATGGAGCTTAGCTAGCTTGCTCCAAAGTTCCTTTGCATCCTTACAATCTCCTAATCTACACAAAACATCATTAGGAATTGCATTAAGCAATATACCCTTTACCTTGTTGTTTATGTTGAAGTATCGGAGTTGTTCTTTACTCCAATTCTTCTTCTTGAGTTTTCTTCCTTCTTCATCCTTTGGAGTGTCGAACTCTACCATTATATTAATCAAATTATCAAAGTCACACATTAGAAAATATTTCATTCTTACCGCCAATAGATTAAGATCCTTGGCTAAATAGAGTTCGTATAGTGGTGGCACATTGATATCATCTCCCAATATTTCTTCAATCACCATCTTCTTCTTCTAGCGTGCTCCTTCAGATGTGAGGTCGGTGAAGAGCTCCTAGCTCTAATACCAATTGTAGGATCTTTGGTGAGTGCTAGGGGGGGGGGGTGAATGGCGCATTCTCATCGTTTGTCGAAATTCATTCGTTCTTGATTATCTATAATTCTTGTTAATATGCGCATCGGAAATAATAATGAAACATAAACAAAATATACAAACATACAATACACAAGACCATGACGATATAACATGGTTTGGAACCTTAGGGTTCCTACTCTACAGATTGAGCTCAAATGAGCTCTAGTGATGGAAATACCACCACTAATAAAAAACACTCCTTCTCGACAATAAGTCAGAGGCGGAGAAACCTTGTACAAGGATTACAAAAGTTATACAAGAAATTACAAGCAAATACAAAGATGAAATGCAATACAAGTAAAGAAAAACACTTTACAAGAAGACTTTGAATGGTTGCTTTTGGTTGGTTGAGAAGAGCCTTGAAGATCTGGATTGCAGTAGCAAATCCCCTCCAAATTACCTCAAAGAACCATACCAAAATCCTTCTTCTCAAGCTCCCTTTAAAGCTGCAACTCGAACTAGATTCTACCTAGCAGTCGACTGCTCGCGACCACCAATTGACTGCTCATGTAGCCGTTGTGAGACAACGACTTAGTACATGTTGAACAAGTTCCAACGGATAGACCATCAGTCGACTGATCATGCCTCTACTCGACTACCAAACCCTAGCAGTCAACTCGGAAACATTCTATGCTCGTGTCCTTGACCATCAGTCGACTACCATCCATGGCAGTTGACTGATCAAGCCACCAGTCAACTGTCCAATGCTGGCAGTCGACTATCAAGACCACACGATCATAGTCGAATGCCAGTCGACTCCCATCTAGTCAACTAGTCATAATCCCAGCCGATTACTCAGAGTCAACTCGGTTTCATAGTATCAAAACACTTGACCAATCAACTAGTCCATAACCCCAGTCAACTAATACACCTCAACCACGAGGTATACTTAAAGTATGATGCCCTCATACTTGCTAGACCACCCTTAGTCTAGACCTAAGCCTTCTAGCCACCTCTATCAGCCTCATGCCTATTGGATCTCTCCAAGTCATCCATGACTTGTTCATCTATATGCTAGCCTTCAAGTTCTTCCATCGGCTATTGTCATGCTAAGCTGGTCTACACCACCAAGGCACATTGGGCTTACGCTGCCAAGGCACACGCTTGGACTTTACGCTGTCAACCATTGGACTTATACTGTTAAGACTCCACCCTTAGACTTTACGCCACCAATATCAACCCTTGGACTCTCCATTTTCCAAGACTCAAGCTTGGACTTTCCCTTGCTAAGACCCATGCTTAGACTTTCCATGCCAACCCAGGTTGGACTTTCCAATTTTCAAGACTCAAGCTTGGACTTTCCCTTGCCAAGACCCATGCATGGGCTTTCCATGCCAACCCATGTTGGTCTTTCTAATTGCCAAGACTCAAGCTTGGATTTTGCCTTGCCAAGATCCATGCTTGGGCTTTCCATGCCAATCCATGTTGGACTTTCCAATTGCCAAGACTCAAGCTTGGACTTTACCTTGCCAAGACCCATGCTTGGGCTTTCCATGCCAACCCATTTTAGACTTTTCAATTTCCAAGACTCAAGCTTGAACTTTCCATGCCAAGTACTCAAGACTTGGACTTTACCATCGCCAAGACCCATGCTCGGACTATCCATGCCAAGTGTCCCACATGGCCTTCTCCATCATATGGTCAACTCCATGTCAACCATATAGTCAACCCATTGTCAAACAATGGCCAACTCATTGTCAAACATCAAAACACAAACATCAAGACACTACTCGAGTCAAACTCAAGTCTGGTCAATCGTGACCTAGGTCGATTGCACCAACATAATCGCCAATGGAGCATTGCTAGTGGTTGAAGAGGAGGATGGAGTTGCCAAATCTTGGACTAGGTCATGACATCAACACTCCACTGCCTTTTGGATTTTATGGAATTGGGGGCTTTAACCAATGGAAAGAGAGTATAGAAACCTTCCTTATGATGAACATCAAAGATTGGTTTATCTTGATGGAAGGATTCAAATATCCAAGAGGGCCAAAGGGAGGATTCCTCAAAATGAAGAAATGGACCGAGGAACAACTCCAAAAATTCGAGAAAAATAAGAAGGTAATAAAATTCTTTGTTGATTTAATCCCTAATAATGCTTTGTGTAGATTAGGTGAATATAAGGATGCCAAGGAGCTTTGGGGAGAATTGTCAAAATTCCATGAGAAGCCTCAACTGGTCTAAGAGGATAAGGAGGAATCCAAGGAGGAGGAAGAAAGCTCATCCTCTCAAGAGAGTGAGGATTCGAAGGTTGAGAAGGAATCAACATCCGGATTGGTAGAAGAAGTGGAAGAATTGGAAGAAGCTTCCACCTCTAGGATTGAGGGGGAGGAGAGACCTTCCATGCCAGAGGAAGTGCAAGAAGAAGCATCAACCTCCGGGAGTAGTGATGAACAAGTTCACCACTCTAGGTAACTCAAGCATGCAAATTAAAAATAAAAATCATATTGTATACTTTGAATGTAGGGAGCAAGAACACTATAAGAGCAAGTGTCCAAAAAGAGTAAAAAAGACTCAACCGCCACTAAAAATTCATGAAAAGCCTAAGGATGCCGGTGCCTCAACAATTAAAAGCAAGGAGTACATCATTTTCTTCAAATGCCATCAAAAAGGGCATTATAGAAGCCATTGCCCTAAGGGAGGAGCTACACATGTAGGGGGAGCTAAGGTAAACCCTAAGGTATATTTTAATAATGCTTTTCATTTACATAATAATCAAAAGCATACTAGGAGTAATTTTAATACTCTTGATATCATTCATAATCATGAAAAGCATGCTAAAAATAGGTCTCATTGCTTAGGTGCAAAATCTTGCAATATTAGGGTTAAGGATTGTAGGACCGTTGGCGTCGCTAGAGGGGGGGGGGGTGAATAGCAATTCGTGTCGATCGATGATGGAATTCATCATACTTGTCTACAATCATTAGTATGCAGCAGAAATACGAATACAAATATGAATACAAGAACAAAACACAATACACACAACACCACACGGATTTAACATGGTTTGGAACCCTAGTTCCTACTCTATGGCCGAGCCCTAGCGAGCTCTAGTGATGCAAAACACCACTATCAAACTTCTCCTTCTTGGTGACACACCGGAGGTGGAGGAACTTCTTACAAGTCTCTTACAACAATAAGAATAAGATACAACAAGCAACAAGAACAATAACAAAAGAAAATGGAAGAACAAGTGAACACACTTTACAAATTAGGGCTTTGGAATTTTTGCTTGTTGGTTGCTTTGGGATGACTTTGAAGGCCCTGAAGTGCAGCAACACCTCGCCTCAAATCACCCCTCAAAAACTTTTCCCGAAGACCCCCTCAAGCCTCCTCTTATAGAGCTCCGTCGAAGCTTCCTGATCTGCAACGGTCGCTTTGCACGTCGAGGCGCCGCCTCGTCTGCTATGGGCCTCTGCCCAAGGCATGCTACTTCAGTTGAGGTGGTCGTCGACTATGCCTAGCTTCTATTTGAGTGAAAGAAGCACCAATCAAGGCACCACCTCGACTGATATCCCAGTTGAGGTGGTCGTCGACTATGCCTTGCTTCTGTTCGAGTGAAAGAAGCACCAGTCGAGGCAGCACCTCGACTGATACCCCAGTCGAGGCGCTAGTCGAGTGCTTCCATAGAACTCACTCAACTCTCTAAGTCCCACCTCTGAGCACACCCCTTACCAGTCGACGCGCCACCTCAACTACAGTCCAATCGAGGCACTGATTGAGGTACCCTTGCTCCTGTTTGCCTACAAACGAAGGCCAGTCGACTGAACCAAGCTAGCAGTCGACTATTATACCTCTACACTAAGATTTAACACCCCAAGTATGATCCCTTCACACTTGATACTCACCTTAAGCCTAGACCTAAGCCTTCAACCCACTTTCATCAGCCTCACGCCTCTTGGATCCCTCGAGTCGGTGACTCTTCATCCTTGCGCTAGCCTTCAAGTGCTTCCATCGGCTATCGCCATGCTCTCGGATCTACCTTTGCCAAGAGGCCTCACCTCCGACACTTCCCCCTTTGCCAAGCTCGATCTCCCAGATCACCCGGGTCTTCCCGTACCAAGACTTCTCGTATAGGACTTCACTGCCAAGAGGCCACGCCTCCAACACTTCACTGCCAAGACTCCACATTCGGGACTTCACTACTAAGAGGCCACATCTCCGAGACTTCACTACCAAGACTCCTCGTTTGGGACTTCACTTCCAAGAGGACATACCTCTGGGACTTCACTGCCAAGACTCCTCGTCCGGGACTTCATTTGCTAAGCATGATCTCTCAGACCTGCCAGGACTTCCCTAGCCAACTCCCCGTTGGTCTTTATAACACCAAGTGTTCGGTCTCCCTTGATCGACTTGGATTTTCTCTTGCCAAGTATCTGCTAGTAATATATGAGAGATGTTCTAAGGCAATCGCCTTATGTATGAACTATTTATATGATAAATGAAGATTCACTATTTGAGTATACATGTTTTATGTATTTGATTGGATCTTAAACTCATTTACTGAATGTCCACGATACGATTCACAACATGAGAGAATTTGTGATTGGATCACAACTACTGAGTATCTCTACATGTGTAATTGTGATGTATCAAAATTATCCCTAGTCGATGAATTGATGGATTTGGACACCATCAATTCTGTCGAGAATAGCACGAGGTATACTCCTTGGTGTATCCAAGCAGCTGATTCTCACTGGCTGGAGACATAGTGATGTCCGGAGTTAATCGTGGATGCTAGTTATGGTAACTAGTTCATTGGAGTGACCAGCTGTAAGACTTCATATGGTTCACTGCATATATAGATATGTCAATGAAGTTCTTACTGTGGCTTAAGTGCGATGTTCCTTTGACTTGCGGTATTCAAGTCATCTTGATCATAGAGACTTATGCTTTGACATCTCAAGCAAGCATCTCTAAGAAGATGTGGACCCGGGATGATTGGGTATAAGTCGAAGTGATCGAAGGTGTTTGAATAGCCTATAAAGGATTCACCACTCCTTACGAGGAGATGTATACCCATGGCCTCTCGTCGGATTGTTACTAAAGTCTTTGGCCAAAGCATTACATGTTTAGAGTAAGGTACTCTTCGATACATGTGGAGTAACTAGAATCCGTAGGACGAGGAAATGATACTTGGGCTAGGTGTGACGTAGTCAGCCTAGTGGGGACTGACACTATAGACCATGTCCTGAACCAAGTGGGTAAAAGATGAGTGAAGGGAATGGGGCACGAATCATTCGAGCTGCTGAAGGGTTTCAGAAATAGTTCTGGATCAACCGTTGATTTTTTCGGTTAATTGGAGATCATGATGTACTACTAGGTGCCACTCATGATCGTTCTATAATTAATGGTTAATTATAGACGGCCAACATAAACCGAGAACCTATTTGGTCACACGCACAACGAGCGTAATCCAAAGGATTTAAAACGAGCTTGAGAATGGGATTCTCAGACCGAGAGAAACAAGGTTTGGTTCGACCAAACATGAAGCGAGCATGAAATCGTTTCAGTCGCAATGGAAGCATGGATGGGCCGTGTCTTATGAAGACATAATGGATGAACCAAAATGGTTTGGTTCTAATCCAACGGAGGAGAATAAACCAAAGGGTTTGGTTTATTTTAAACGAATGAACCAAAAGTTGGTTCGGTTCGTTTTAACTTAAAATAAACCATCATGGTTTGGTTTATTTTAACTTATCTTAATGGAGCGGGTTAACGGGCCTAATGGTTATGATCCAATAACCATTAAGAGAATTAGTTCTCTATAAAAGAGGGCTTAAGGGATAATTAAGCCCTAATCCACAACCCTAAGTTGCCGCCCACCTCTCCTTGGAGAAATTCGGAGCCAACTCTCCTCCTCCTTGCCGCCGCCCACCTTGAGGCTCCAACCGGCGTCCAGAAGGTGCTGACCTTCCCCCTCGCCGGCGTCGAGCTGCTGCCGGTTAGTGCTCCGGTGATCTCCTTCAAGTTTGGCATCAAGGTGAGCTCTATCTCCCTTGGTTGGCCGGCGCCTATCACCTCCACCAAAGCTGTCCAGTTTTCTGGACAGCTTGTTCTCCTCTCGTCGGAGCGTCGTTTGGACGACGGTTAGAGCTCCGACAGCGGCTAACTTACCGGGGATTCGATCTCCGGTAATCCTCTGAGGTGGAGGATGAAGGATTCGTCAATTGGTTGACGAATACCTCTCCGGAGAAGCGAGTTTTGAGAACTCGTATTAGGATCCAAATTTGGATTCGGATCGTGATCATCTCTCGATCACGTCGTCTTCAACACGAGGCTAGTAACCCGTACGAAGACGAAGCTCGTGGCTTAGTGAAGTCATCCCGAGGAACTCGGCGTGGATACGGATAGAGACGATTCTAGCGAGGATCGTTCCGGTTGATGCCGTTCCCGCTACACGTCATACGAAAGGTATAACGTAGATAAATTTCCTTTTATTGCAAATTTAAATTTACGGTTATGTATACACTTGTTGTAATATGCATGCGTGTGTTGTGTGTGTTGTAATAAATGTAGATTTATTATTTTTATTGCTTCCGCTGTGTTCATGTTTACGAAACGTGATCGAACACACACACGCCGCGGTGCCGGAAACCCAACAGTGGTATCAGAGCCCAGGTTGTGTTTCGACATAATCGTAAAATGGTTTTGCGATAGTCATAATGTTATTTCTGAAAAATTTCTAATTTTGGAAATTTAGAAGTATTTATAGAAATTTTTCAATTTTGGAAAGTCTAGATGTATTTATGGAAATCTTCCACTTTTGGAAAGTTGGAAGTATTTATGGAAATTGATATTTTCCATAAATAAAATATTTGATTAGATTCTGAAAATTTGTTTCCTAATTTAATCATGATTTGATTTCGAGAATCAAATCTTAAAATATTTTATTTCCATAAGTAGTTTTGATGATTTAGGAAATTGGTTTCCTAAATTGATTTTCCTTAATCAATTATTTTCATAAATAAAATATGTGATTAGATTTAGAAATTTGTTTCCTAATTCAATCATGATTTGATTTGGAGAATCAAATCTTAAACATATTTTATTTCCATAAATAGTTATGATATATAAGGAAATTATGTACATGACATAATTGTATGCCATGTAATTGCATTAGATGCATAACATTATGCCATGCGTGTCGTGACATGTAGATGTATGCCATGTATGCCATGCCATGTAGATAATAGTTATTTGCATGCAAAGAGGATGAGACATAAAACCCTAACTCAATATTAAAGCCTACACCTTCCATTAATATGGTTAGAACCAGAGTTCTGTTTCTTGTTTGGGTTGTTGGACTCTCCAAGCCCTACAACCTGAACATGTTCAAATCATTGGAATAGTTTAACTCTAATATGGTAAGAGTCAGAGGTCAATCGTTAGTTTGGGTTGTTGGACTCACTCCAAGCTTGGCTAATTGGTTGAATGCGCTCTAACCATATTAAAACTATTTCGTGATTAATGGGTTGGCTTTAACCTGGAGCATCGGCTTGTTGGACTCTCTCCCAGGTCGATGTAAAGGGAGGTGAAGTTGGGTGCTATGCATATGATGCATACTTGTTAATGTGTTAACAACCCGATGTATGTGTGAACATTCAATTAGTTGATAGCACATTGTGATAGTTGCATATACGGGATATGCAATCGATACTTGATACCCACCATCATAGCTAAGAATGGCTTGTTGGACTCACTCCAAGGTTGTTCTTATCTATATTGGATATCGCCCATTCTGAGATTGGACCTACGATCTCCGAATTGATTTCAAGGGTTTTTGAAATTCGAAAAATGAATGGGATTTATAAATGTATATTAATGCATTTAAAAAAATCATCTTTCTCATATATGCTCGTTTTGTATTTTTAAAATTGATCATGTTGTCTTTTAATTTGCGTTCCATTTTTGATTCGAATAAATTGACTGGGTCGAGCTTCTTGGACTGGCTTAGAAGCTTGAGAATTGTTCTCAAGGTTGAAAAGCTTGCAAATGTCCTCGAAGCGCCTCTTCCCGCCCATCCTAGTGGATGCAACTCGGACCAATTGTTGGTCTATCGAAACATGTGGTGATTACGAGCGACAAGTTGCATCATGCTAGCCAGCGATGGAACCCAAGCTCTGGCGCATGAGCATATGGATGCTCATATCGTGATCCTTCATCTTTATGAGTTGTTTGATAAGCAAGTGAGATTGAAGGTTGAAGTCTCAAGCTCCTCTTCACCTCGAGATGCAAGAAGGTTCATCGTAGTCTTGCTCGACATCTTTGAAAGGCTGTGGAGCCTTCTGAGAAGCATGAGCAGGGGACGGTGTTGTTAGTTGATTCCTCGAAGAAAGGTTCTAAGAGGGAGTCAAAGGAACAACAGAAGGGGAAGAAGAAAAAGGCAAAAAAGGCAGAACCAGCTCAAAAGGGCACTTGCCATCATTATGGCAAGTAGGTCCATTTGCGAAGAAAGTGCAAGATTTATCTTGAGTCCGTGAAGAAGGATAAGGCATCGGATGCCCCATCTTCTTCAGAAATCGTCTTTATTGATTGTCATTATATTTCCTCAGACACTTGGGTATTTGATACTGGGTATGGCTCACATATATGTAATGACATACATGGGCTAAGGAATAGAAGAAGACTCGTCAAGGGAGAGTTAAATTTACGTGTTGGGAATGGAGCAACGGTTGCTGCACTCACCATCTGAACGTATTTGTTGGAACTCCCTGTAGGACTTGTCTTAGAACTGGACAATTGCTTTGATGTTCCTTCGTTGATAAAGAACATCATTTCTATTTCTTGTTTAAATAGAAATGGGTACCATTTGACTTTTAGTAACAATTGTTGTTACATAACTTTGAATGGAGTTCTTTAAGGGACTGGAACTTTAAGCAATGGTGTTTATACGTTGGACGTATCCAGTGATATTTTCAATATCAAAGCGAGCAACAAGCGTGCTCGAAAAGATAATCAATTAGAATCCTACATATGGTATTGTCGTCTTGGCCATGTAAGCAAGAAACGCATGTCCGAATTACACCGATGTGGAATTCTGGAATCGTTTGAATAGGATTCATAAGTTACATGCGAATCATGCTTAAAAGGCAAGATGACTAAGTTACCTTTTACTGGAAAAGGTGAACGAGTGGGAGAGTTACTAGGTCTAATACATACTGATGTATGTGGACCTATGTCAACTCAAGCTTTAGGAGGCTATAGCTACTTCATTACCTTCACCGATGATCACTCACGGTTTGGGTATGTGTTCTTGATGAAACACAAGTCTGAAGCCTTTGAAAGGTTCAAAGAATTCAGAAATGAAGTAGAGAAACAACATGACAAGAGTATTAAAATACTTCGATCGGATCGAGGTAGTGAATACTTAAGTCAAGAGTTTCTTTATTATCTAAGAGACAATGACATATTGTCTCAATGGACTCCGCCATATACACCACAACATAATGGTGTATCTGAGAGGCGTAACCGGACCTTGTTGGACATGGTCAGGTCAATGATGAATCATGCGACTCTTCCCAAGTCCTTTTGGGGCTATGCACTTCAGACAACTGTTTACTTGTTAAACAGAATGCCTACCAAGGTAGTCTCAACTACTCCATATGAGATATGAAATAGTAAGAAACCTCATGTATCTTACTTGAAGATATGGGGTTGTCCTGCTTATATGAAGCGGACAGTATCAGACAAATTAGATGTTAAGTCTGATAAATGTCTATTTATTGGATACCCTAAGGAAACAAGGGGTTACCAATTCTATCATCCTGTGGAACAAAAGGTGTTTGTTTCAAGGCATGCTGTGTTTCTAGAGAAAGAGTTTCTCTTGCAAGAAAACAGTGGGAGTGTCGTCAAGCTTGAGGAGGCTCGAGAGACTCAAATAGACATTGATGAGATACCTGGTGAAGCACAACAACCAACAACTCATAGTGATGAGCAATCGGCTGGACCTATTGTAACACCACATCTTCGTAGATCTGGTAGAACACGCAATATTCCTGAGAGATATGGATTTCTCGTAAGTGAATCGAACGACGTGTTACTCATTGATGATGAGGAGCCTACCAGTTATGAAGAAGTGCTGACAAGTTCAGAAAGGGATAAGTGGCTTGGTGCCATGAAGTCGGAAATGGATTCCATGTATGAAAACCAAGTTTGGAACTTGGTTGACCCACCTGAAGGCATAAAACCTATAGGGTGCAAGTGGGGTTTCAAGAAGAAAACCGACATGGATGGTAATGTGATTACCTATAAGGCTAGATTGGTGGCGAAAGGATATCGTCAAAAGCAAGGTGTTGATTATGACGAAACCTATTCGCCTGTAGCTATGCTTAAATCCATTCGGATGCTCCTGGCCATAGCGGCTCATTATGATTATGAGATATGGCAGATGGATGTGAAAACAACTTTCCTTAATGGAAACCTGCTCGAGGACGTGTATATGATACAACCTGAGGGTTTCACATCGGTTGATAAAACCAAGGTATGCAAATTGCGACGGTCCATTTATAGATTGAAGCAAGCATCCAGGAGCTGGAATATCCATTTTGATGAGACAATCAAAAAGTTTGATTTCTCACAAAATCCAGATGAACCTTGTATGTATAAGAAGGTTAGTGGGAGTGCAATCGTGTTCCTAGTATTATATGTCGATGACATATTACTTATAGGAAACCATGTTTCAGTCTTACAGTCAGTTAAGGTTTGGTTATCCAAGACATTCTCCATGAAAGACCTGGGAGAAGCAACCTACATCCTCGGGATTAAGATCTATAGAGATAGATCGAAACGGTTGTTTGGTCTTTCGCAGTCTACATATATAGACCGAGTGCTAAAGAGGTTTAGCATGTCGGAATCCAAGAAAGGTTTCCTACCCATCAGGCATGGGATACACCTTTTGAAGTCTATGTGTCCGCGCACAGAAGACGAGAGGATTTGAATGAGTAAGATTTCCTATGCATCCGCAATAGGATCTATCATGTATGCTATGTTATGTACGAGACCCGATGTATCGTATGCTCTGAGTGTCACGAGCAGATACCAGTCTGATCCAGGAATGGATTATTGGATGGATGTTAAGACGATCCTTAAGTACTTGAGAAGAACTAAGGATGTGTTCCTAATATATGGAGAAGGGTACATGGTGATACGTGGGTATACGGATGCCAGCTCCAGACAGACAAGGATGATTCCATGTCTCAGTCTGGGTATGTATTCACCTAGAATGGAGGTGCAATAAGTTGGAAAGGTTCCAAGCTTGACGCTATAGCGGATTCTGCCACTAAGGCAGAATACATTGCAGCTTTGGAATCAGCAAAGGAAGCGGTTTGGATCAAAAAGTTCATCTCTGAACTTGATGTGGTCTCATCAATGATCCAAACATGTGCTTCGCCGCTATCATCTTATCAGAGAGATCATCAGTAGAAACGAAATATAAATCGAGAAAATTCCCACTGAAAGGAACTTAGCGGATCCCTTGACTAAGGCATTACCTCAAAATAAGTTTGAGGGTCATGTTCGAGCTTATGGTATTGGATACCGTAGCGATTGACATTAGGCCAAGTGGGAGTCTGTTAGTAATATATGAGAGATGTCCTAAGGCAATCGCCTTATGTATGAACCATTTATATGATAAATGAAGATTCACTATTTGAGTATACATGTTTTATGTATTTGATTGGATCTTAAACTCATTTACTGAATGTCCACGATACGATTCACAGCATGAGAGAATTTTTGATTGGATCACAACTAGTGAGTATCTCTACATGTGTAATTGTGATGTATCGGAATTATCCCTAGTCGATGAATTGATGGATTTGGACACCATCAATTCTGTCGAGACTAGCACGAGGTATACTCCTTGGTGTATCCAAGAAGCTGACTCTCACTGGCTGGAGACATAGTGATGTCCGGAGTTAATCGTGGATGCTAGTTATGGTAACTAGTTCATTGGAGTGACCAGCCGTAAGACTTCATATGGTTCTCTGCATATATAGATATGTCAATGAAGTTCTTACTGTGACTTAAGTGTGATGTTCCTTTGACTTGCGGTATTCAAGTCATCTTGATCATAGAGACTTATGCTTTGACATCTCAAGCAAGCATCTCTAAGGAGATGTGGACCCGGGATGATTGGGTATAAGTCGAAGTGATCGAAGGTGTTTGAATAGCCTATAAAGGATTCACCACTCCTTGCGAGGAGATGTATACCCATGGCCTCTCGTCGGATTGTTACTAAAGTCTTTGGCCAAAGCATTACATGTTTAGAGTAAGGTACTCTTCGATACATGTGGAGTAACTAGAATCCATAGGATGAGGAAACGATACTTGGGCTAGGTGTGACGTAGTCAGCCTAGTGGGGACTGACACTATAGACCATGTCCTGAACCAAGTGGGTAAAAGATGAGTGAAGGGAATGGGGCACGAATCATTCGAGCTGCTGAAGGGTTTCAGAAATAGTTCTGGATCAACCGTTGATTTTTTCGGTTAATTGGGGATCATGATGTACTACTAGGTGCCACTCATGATCGTTCTATAATTAATGGTTAATTATAGATGACCAACATAAACCGAGAACCTATTTGGTCACACGCACAACGAGCGTAATCCAAATTAAGGATTTAAAATGAGCTTGAGAATGGGATTCTCAGACCGAGAGAAACAAGGTTTGGTTGGACCAAACATGAAGCGAGCATGAAATCGTTTCAGTCGCAATGGAAGCGTGGATGGGCCGTGTCTTATGAAGACATAATGGATGAACCAAAATGGTTTGGTTCTAATCCAATGGAGGAGAATAAACCAAAGGGTTTGGTTTATTTTAAACGAATGAACCAAAAGTTGGTTCGGTTCGTTTTAACTTAAAATAAACCATCATGGGTTGGTTTATTTTAACTTATCTTAATGGAGCGGGTTAACGGGCCTAATGGTTATGATCCAATAACCATTAAGAGAATTAGTTCTCTATAAAAGAGGGATTAAGGGATAATTAAGCCCTAATCCACAACCCTAAGTTGCCTCCCACCTCTCCTTGGAGAAATTCGGAGCCAACTCTCCTCCTCCTTGCCGCCGCCCACCTTGAGGCCCCAACCGGCGTCCAGAAGGTGCTGACCTTCTCCCTCGCCGGCGTTGAGCTGCTGCCGGTTAGTTCTCCGGTGATCTCCTTCAAGTTTGGCATCAAGGTGAGCTCTATCTCCCTTAGTTGGCCGGCGCCTATCACCTCCACCAAAGCTGTCCAGTTTCTGGACAGCTTGTTCTCCTCTCGTCAGAGCGTCGTTTGGACGACGGTTAGAGCTCCGACAGCTGCTAACTTACCGGGGATTCGATCTCCGGTAATCCTCTGAGGTGGAGGATGAAGGATTCATGAATTGGTTGACGAATACCTCTCCGGAGAAGCGAGTTTTGAGAACTCGTATTAGAATCCGAATTTGGATTCGGATCGTGATCATCTCTCGATCATGTCGTCTTCAACACGAGGCTAGTAACCCATACGAAGACGAAGCTCGTGGCTTAGTGAAGTCATCCCGAGGAACTCAGCGTGGATACGTATAGAGACGATTCTAGCGAGGATCGTTCTGGTTGATGCCGTTCCCGCTACACGTCATACGAAAGGTATAACGTAGATAAATTTCCTTTTATTGCAAATTTAAATTTACGGTTATGTATACACTTGTTGTAATATGCATGTGTGTGTTGTGTGTGTTGTAATAAATGTAGATTTATTATTTTTATTGCTTCCGCTGTATTCATGTTTACGAAACGTGATCGAACACACACACGCCGCAGTGCCGGAAACCCAACAGTATCCATACTTGGACTTTCTCTTGCCAAGTCACCATACTTGGACTTCTCCACACCAAGTGTCCGGTCAACCTTGACCAACTTGGATTTCTCCAATAGCCACCCATATGATCTTGGATGTCCCATATCATCCACTAGTCATATGGTCAAACCATATTATAAACCATTGTCGAACATCAAAACCCTACTTGAGTCTGGTCAATCGTGCCCCGGGTCGATTTCACCAACAAGGATAAATCTATAACCAATTGTTGGTGCAATCGACCCAGGTCATGATTGACCAAACTCGAGTTGGACTCGAGTAGTGTTTTGATGTTTGACAATGGTTTTGGGAGATTGTTGGTGCAATTGACCCGGGTTATGATTGATCGGACTCGAGTTTGACTCGAGTGGTATTTTGATGTTTGCCGATGGTTTGACCATTGTTTGACTATATGGTTGACATGGGATTGACCATATGATGGAAAGTTCAAGCTTGAGTCTTGGCAATTGGAAAGTCCAACATGGGTTGGTAAGGAAAGTCCAAGCATGAGTCTTGGCAAGGGAAAGTTTAAGCTTGAGTCTTGGCAAATGGAAAGTCCAACATGGGTTGGCAAGGGAAGTCCAAGGGGTGATATTGGCAGCGTAAAGTCCAAGATGGAGTCTTGGCAGCATAAGTCCAATGGTTGACAGCGTAAAGTCCAAGCGGGAGTCTTGGCAGCGTAAGCCCAATGTGTCTTGGCGGTGTAGACCATGTTAGCATGACAATAGCTGATAGAAGCACCTGAAAGCTAGCATATGGATGAATAGGTCATGGATGACTTGGAGGGATCCGATAGGCGTGAGGCTGACGGAGGTGGCTAGAAGGCTTAGGTCTAGCAAGTATGAGAGCATCATACTTGGTGTTAAAACCTCATGGATGAGGGTATCAGTCGACTGATATTATGGTCAATCAACTGATGTAAGTCAACTAGTGTTCGACTATAGGAAATGGCCTAGCAGTCGACTGCCAACATTGGGGTAGTCGACTGATAGCCTGAGCAATCGATTAATATGATGATCAATTGACTGATGGTCGAGTTTTCGAAGACAAAAAGTTTCCGAATCGACTATTAGGGTTTGACAGTCGAGTGATGGCTAGATCAGTCGACTGATGGGCATGATCAGTTGAATGATGGCCTATCTGTTGGAACTTATCCAATGTGGCTCGGGTCATTGTGAGACGACTACAGGAGCAGTCGACTGAGGGTCTCGATCAGTCGACTACTAGATGAAATCCAGCCCGAATGTAGGTTATAAAAGCAGCTCATGAAGAGGGATTTGGCAATGGTTTTCTTGGGCGATTTGAAGGAGAATAGTTGGTGCTTTTCAGTCCTTCAAGGTTAGTCCAAGGCAATCAAATATCAAGCAATCAAAAGCTCCTTATAAAGTATTTTTCTTTACTTGTATTGCATTTCATATTTGTATTTTCTTTTATCCATTGTATTACTTATTGTAATCATTTGTACGAGGTTTCTCCGCCTCCGACTTATTGTCGAGAAGGAGTATTATTGATTAGTGGTGTTGATTGCATCGCTAGAGCTCATTTGAGCTCAATCTGTGGAGTAGGAACCTTGAGGTTCCGAACTACGTTATATCTCGAGTATTTGTGCTTGTGTTGTGTATTTGTTTGTATCATTATTATTTCCGCTGCATATACTAAGATTTTGTAGCAAGCACGATTGAATTCAATCATTCGTACGTAAACTCTATTCACCACCTCTAGCGGACATCACGGTCCCAACACCAATAATCCTAAAACAATTCTACCTAGGGGAACTAATAGGAAGGTAGAAGATCATTTAGGCATTAACCCTAAGAAGGGTAGGCATATGCCTAAGAGAAAGAATCCTTCCCTAAAAAAGAATGAAAATTGCAAATTGAAAAAATTAGAGTTAGAGAACCAAGCCTTGAGGTCAAGGCTTGAGAAGTTAGAGAAGGCCCTTAAAAATATGACAAAATCAATTAAGGGGTCTAGGAGTCAAAGTTTAGGTGTTAGGAGGCAAGATCCTTCCAAGGATAGAAAAGGTTTGGATCTCAAACCTAATTCTA
Source organism: Wurfbainia villosa (assembly GCA_025175895.1). Lineage (NCBI taxonomy): Eukaryota > Viridiplantae > Streptophyta > Magnoliopsida > Zingiberales > Zingiberaceae > Wurfbainia > Wurfbainia villosa. Next base: position 32,743,326 of record CM045986.1, read on the forward strand.
AGGAAGTTATGCCAACCTACCATAATGTTCCATTTGACTATAGAGCAATCTCTAGGTCTAGGAAAACCAAGGTTACTAGGGAAGTTATCCCTAAGGCTAACCATGGTAGGTGCCTAGTGGCCAAGGTTTCCATGAAACCTAGGAAAGCCACTAAGAAGGTCACAAGGGAAGTTATCCCTAGAATTGACCTAGGCAAGACCAAATTGACCAAGGCTTCCAAGCCTAAAAGGGTCATTAAAAAGGTACTAAGGGAAGATATCCCTAGTGAGTACCTAGTAAATCCAAGGAGCTCCAATAGGTATTGGGTTCCTAGGAGCATGATTCCATCACACTAAATGGGTTAGGTTGTGTCAACCTTGAATGGATGAGTAGTTAACCTAATCATAGCAAAGTTGACACTTTAGGTCATTTCCAAGGTAATGGGATACTTTGGAAATAAGTTTGGATTTATATCCTATTTTAGGATGTGCCAATAGAATTTGAGAAGTATGGAAAATTGATCAAAATTTGCACAATAGGTTTAGAGGTCATGGTGTGCCATTTTAGATTTTTAGCACATTTGGGAGATTGATCTATCAAGGCAAATTGTCTTAATTTTTAGAAAATGGCAATGGACATAACACTTAGGTATTATATACCTTTGTATGACATACACTTGCCATACTTCATATGCCTTATCGTATGTCTGCATGAAAGGTGTGTTTATGATCTATTGCATCTCACAAGAATATAGGGTTCACCTTGATTGTGTATTTCAAACATCTAGAAAGGGTGAGATGCTAGGAATAAAATCCTTGGATGTTAATGCTTGTGAAAATAGAATAAAAATATCAAAACACATTAACAATTGCATAGATACAACATAATAGTGATATAATCGATACACATGCATAAACACACTAAAATGAAACAAAATTAGATGAGCAAATCAAATCCATAAAAATTCCAGCTAAGTAATCAGAGATCAGTCGACTGCTTCAGTTAAGTAGTCGACTAAAGTAACTGTAGCATGACACAGAAAGTTTAGCAGTCGGCTGTCGAACCCTAGTAGTCGACTACTAGCATTGTGACCCGGTCATAGAACCTCGAGCAGTCTACTTCTTTGGCCCAACAGTCGACTAATTGCCACAATTTTATAAGCCCGAACTCTAGCGGTTCGACTTCTTCACACGAACTTCCTTCTTCCCGACACTCCCGACGTTTTCGTCCTTTCTTGTTCGAGTGCACGCCGACGATTCCAGCCCTTGGTAAGCCCTAGTTCTTAAACCCTAACCCTTTTACCCTATTCCTGTCTCTTTATCATGCTAATGGAACCCTATCTTCATCCTATTTTCGTCGATTCCACCCAAGCTAGGGTTCTAGGCACAAGAGACTGTTTCATGCCGCTTTTCTCCAGCGTTTGCTTGTTCCAGCAATTTTCTACAGCCTCAAATCAAATGACACCTAAGTAACATCTCTAACCCTGAACTCTAATCATTTTACTTATACAATGCTTTGATTTAACCACATTTTGTGCTCATTCATTGCGTCCATTACTTTTATATAGATAAAAAAGTAGGGCAGAGCCTGGTGAAGGATCCTAGGTGCCATCCCGAACGTATCAACCCATGGCTATACATTATTTGGATGAGCCATTTTCCAGTCCTATTGTGGGGATGTCATCCAAATCATAATGAATTATCAATTAGTAAAATTAGTTTTTTGCATGCATCCGGTTAATATTGACCCACTCACGGAGTTTTACTCCAACCAAAAGAAAGTCGGGGATGTTTCGACATATCAGACTTGCATTGCAAAATGCAATCTGGACTTTACTCCGAAAATCCTACTGGAATTTCTAGAGTGTCGACCATCGGATGACACTTTTGTGTTTTATCCTACCCTAGATCCAACACCCTCTGCACCATTTGATCATATTACTCTTGACCATATACATCAACATTTCTTTAATCGTCCTCGTCATTTAGGTCAAAACCTATTTTCCATGAATGACCTCTGAACTCCAGAAAATGTCCTATATAAGATCATTGTTGCATGCATCTTACTGTTGGAGGATTGTGGCTCGGCTAGGGGTTGAATAGCCTCGATGACCGTAGATGGAATTTAGTCTCTTAATTGTCTATGAAAGTTGTTAGCCCAGAAGAAATAGAAACTAAACAAAAACAATTAAGAAAAAGCAAGAAGTAAAGAAGAGCAAACACTAATGCCAAGATGTAACATGGTTCATGGCCCTTGCCGCTAGTCCACGGATGATTTGTATGGGGAATCACTCCCTCAAATCCAATCACTAGTCTCTCCTTTAGCTCAACAAGGTGGTGGTAACCTCTTTACAAGAATTCACTACTTCTTATAATAAAATAGAAATAAACACAATGAAGAGGAGTGAAAATGTTTAGGGCACTTGGGAACAAGATTATGAGTGAAGCATTAACCTCCCAATAGCCCCCAACCCTTCTTTTTAAAGATAAGAAGGGTTTCTTCCAGTTGGACAAGCGACAATCGAATGATTCATGCATCAGTCGACTGCTGGCCATTCTAATGGCTTCTGACCCGACTGAATCACGGTCATCACATCCAACGGCTCCTCCATCAGTCGACTGATCAACCCATCAGTCAACTGATCTAGCCATCAGTCGAGTGATCCAGGCAATCAGTCGACTTTCAAACCTTCTGTGCCTACAACCACCTTGATTAGTCGACTACCGTCCCTTGGCAGTCGACTGATGGTGCAACAGTTGGTTGCCAAACCCTAGTAGTTGTCTGCTGGGCTAAAAACCAAACAGTCAAATACTGGTCGAGCACTAGTCGAGTGCCATCGACCCAGAGCAGTCGACTGCTATCTATAGGAGTCGACTGACGTATGGTAAAACATCAAACAAACCACTTGTTTGAGCATCCAACTTAACCAAACGTCTGGTAAATCTCACCATCTTGACTTAGCCATTTGGCCAAGTTCACCTATGAGCTACCATTACAATCGCTCAATCTCTCATTTCCCTTGGAGTCCCTCACCGAAGATCTCTTCGTCCGACCACGTCCCTCGGATGCACCAAGTGCACGGCTTTGCAATGTCATCCTTCACGTCTCGCCCTGAAGTCTGCTTCCTTTGGCTTCACTCCAATGCTCCTCGTCTGGCGGTCTCTTAGATGCACCAAGCGCACGACTTCCGCAATGCCATCCTTCACCGACTCAAGGACCCAAGCCATGAGATAGTGAACTCACCAATGCTAACATCAAGCTAACCATGTGCGATTTAATAAGTCCTACATAACTTAAACACACATATCAAATCACATAAATAACCTAACTTAAATCCTTTGCCACATACACATCAAAACCACATCATACATGGGTTGATTGCCCTAATAATCTCCCCCTTTTTGATGTGTAACAATCCGTTTAAGTTAGGTAAAATATTAACAAAAACACATAAGGAAGGAAAGCATGTAAACATAATATGAGTATCAAAACACTCCCCCTTAATACATGCAACTCCCCCTTAACACATGATAATTCTCTCCCTAGCATGATTAACTTAAACTCTACCATTTCTCTCCATTTGACACCATCAAAAACATTACACACATGTTATATAGCGAGGTATCAAAGTCTAATGGAAGAAAAACACCAAAATCATAAAACCATAAAAAGAAGATTACTGTGCTCGTGCACAGTTCATCAGTCGACTAGTTCAGATATCCAGTCGACTGGCACATGAAAACCTAGTTTTCTAATTTTCAAACCGAAATTCAAAAATGCATAAAAAATTCCAAAAAATTCATAAAATCATGAAATTTGGGGAACATAATTCTCATAATCCCTTTATCAATGAAAAATTATTTTTCTTGAAAATTAATTCGAATTTTGAAAATAAGGCAAAATCTCAAAAGTTTCAAAATTGTCTAAAGATGTATCAACTTGAAAGCTAGTTTTGCCTTAGAAACTTTTCAAAGCATGAACCCTTAGTTTTCAAAACATGAAGTGGTTTTAAATCATTTAAAATATCTAACCATGATCTTTGGGCAATATGTCCATGAATTAAATATAAGCTTTCCCCATGGTTGGTTTATGATTGATATGTTATGATACTCCTAATGACCCGTAAAAAATGTCATAAGCATAAGTGAGTCATTTGTATCATCGTAACATCTCACCCATTGTTATATTATCAATCAAGTTAGCCTTATGGTGAATGTGAGATGTGACTAAAGGTATTTATACTTAACCATAAATTTCATGCAATTCTATCAAGGTTAAGTATATATCATACAAAAATACCCATCATGATCATAAAACAAGTATTATCATCCAAATTACAAGTCACATATTATCATGATAATAAAGACAAGTATCACAAATCATGATTCATATCATACCATTATTTCCCAAACATGCTCATGATAAATCAAATACTACCCTATTTCAACATAAGTCAACCATTTAGCATGATATAAAATAAGTCCAACTATGGTTGAATATCCTAGGTTTCTCTAACCTCTAAGGATGGACTTGGGAATCCAATATAAATTCTTTCCAATGGGGTTCACAAAGTACTTCTTTGGGATCCATTTCCTAGCTACCATTGTGTAGGGGATCGGTACGGCCGGCTAGAGGGGGGTGAATAGCCCTTTTCGTTTGGATGCAGGTATTTGCTCGTCTACAAAACTAATTAGCGCAAGCGGAAGACTAATAAAGACAAACAAATAGAAATACGAGAAAACAATCGCTAACAAAGAATGTAACGTGGTTCACGGCTACGCCGCTAATCCACGATCCCGATTCGTCCGAGGTGAATCACTCCTCCAAAGCCAATCACTATTGGTCTCTCCTTTGCACCAAGCTAGGTGGAGGTAACCTTTACAATCAAGATCACTCTTCTTACAAATAGAATGGAGTAAAAACAAGTAAGAAGAGTTTAGAGCTTGTGGGGCACTAGGAAGATCACTTAGAGCATAAGCATTAGCCTCTCAAAGGCTTACACCCTCTCTTTTTATAGAGAGGGCTGATTTCTTCCGTTGGCGATCATTGCCGGCGTCCTCTAGCGGCCTCCGAACCGTCGGATCCCGGCCGTTGTAGTCAGCAGAACTCTTGGCGATCGGTCGATGGACCTCATCGATCGGCTGCCTCTCGTCGGCGCGATCGGCTACGAACGGTTCTATGGCCAAAACCCTATTGACAAGTCGATTCTTGTCTTCACGCCGATCGATGGTCTTGGCGATCGCCCACGTATGGCGATCATTGCGGCCACAATCGATCGATCGTAAACCAGTCGAACTACACTCGACTCAGAGCAGTCGACTGCCATGACATGGCAGTCGACTGGTGTCGGGAAAACCCATCCGACACTTGGCCAAATGGACAAGTTTCACCTAAGAGCTACCCTTCCCCGGGTTACAATCGCTCACTCTCATCTCTCGGAGTCCCTCGCCTTCGAAGTTCTCTTCGTTCTCGGCCACGTCCCTCGGCAACATCAGGTGCACGGCTCTGCAATGCTCCTTCGCGTCTCTTGCCTCGAAGTCTACTTCCTCCGGCTTCACTCCAAGCTTCTCGTCCGGCGGTCCCTCGGATGCTCCAAGCGCACGGCTTCCGCAAAGCTATCCTTCACCGACTCAAGGCACAAGTCATGAGATGTTAAACTCGCCACGGCTCCATGTGCGAATTACTAAGTCCTGCACGACTTCAACGCACATATCAAATCAACATATCAAACTAACTTAAACCCTTTGCCACACCATCAAAACCATATTACGGCAAGAGATTGCCCTAACAATCTCCCCCTTTTTGATGTGTGGCAATCCGTTTAAGTTAGGTAAAAACATTTGATATAAATTCTAAGGTAAGAAAGCATGTAAAGATAAACATGATATAGCAACATGCAACTCCCCCTTAATCCATGAAACTCTCTATGCAAATTTTCTCCCCCTATCATATATTTCTCCCCCTAAAATAATTAACTTAAACATAATTATTTCTCCCCCTTTGACACCATCAAAAAGATTAACACTAAGTTATAAGCTCATGGCATCAAGTATAAAGAGAAACATACACTAAAATCAGTCAAAAACCTGATAAAATCAGGTTACTGTACTTGTTCACAGTCCATCAGTCGATTGCTATCAGTATGGCAGTCGACTGACACAAAAGAATCCGAATTTCTGATTTTCTGGATGAATTTTAGAAATGCACTATTAATTCCAGAAAATTCGAAAAATCATGAAATTTTGGGAACATATTTCTTTTAAGTATATCTATCAGTGAAAAATAGGTTTTCATGAAAAATCATTATATTTCTACATATTTGCCAAAAATCCAAAAGCTTTAAAAACTACTAGGTTTTTGATCATAAGAGTATCCATTTTAACACCTAGTCTTGCATCCAATTGTTTCAAAACATGAATACATGTATTTTAAAGTAAGAAATTGTTTTAAAAACATATGAAATATCCAACCATGATCTTTGGGCAATATGTCTATGAATTAAACATAAGCCTTCCCCATGATTGGTCTATTATTGCTATGTTGATACTTTAAATGACCATCTAAATGCCATAGGCATTAGTGGACATTTGTATCATCCTAATATCTCACCCATGCTAAGTTTGCAATCAAGTTAGCCTATAGTGAGTGTGAGATGCATCCTAGGGGGTATTTGTATATACTTAACCAATATATTCATGCAATTCTATCATGGTTAAGTATCACCCTCACAATTAACATGATCATAATGACATATATGAATCAATTTCACATAATGATCATGAAATACATGTTTTCATTAAATTATAATCATGCATTAGGTATTATATGATGATAATAAACAAAGTATCACCTAACGCATGATTCAAACCTATTTCTCATGATAACGTGCCAAATTTCAAAAACATAAATCATGATTGCAAATATACATAGGAATTACATCAATCATCATGATTTAAGCAATATTATCTATTTATGGGCACGTTATCATCACCCAACACTATCTAAAAAATGTTGTCCCGTCATCCTAAGTCAACCAAAATATGATATAGGTTAATTCCATATGGTTGACTACCCTAGGGGTTTTCTAACCCTTAAGGATGGATTTTGGAACCCAAAATAAGTTCTTTCCTATTGGGTTCACTAAGTATTCCTTGGGGATCCATTTTCTAGCTATTACCTTCTTCTTATCTTGTCCCCTAGCTATAAGGCATTTGTAGGCCTTTTCATTTTTCTTTTCCTTGTAGCCTAGGCCCTTTTTGTTGAAACTAGCTCTTTGGCTCCCTAAGATCATGTTCAATGTGTTGGAGCCAATTGTGAATTTTTCTAGGGCTTTTGTTAAATAATCTACTTTTTCCCTTAAGGCCCTATTTTCATTTATACATGCATCACTAACATCTAATGGCACATAAAGGTCATGTGAGCATGCATCATTTAAGCTAGAAGAAATATTATCATTTAAGCATGCATTTTCTAGCTTATTTTCCAATGCCTTAATTTGATTAAGCATGCTTTTATTTTTCTTTTTCATTCCAAATAAGTCCTTAGTTAAACTAGAAATTATGGAAACTATTTTCTTAGGAGAGACTTTCGTTATCATAGTTTCCATGTCCTCTTCTTCTTCGGATGATGAGGATGTAGAAGCTCCCCCTTCATTTGAGCTCTCCCCACTTGAGCTTGATCTTTCATTTTCGGATGAAGAGCAATCCAAGTCATCAAAGGCCATCAAGGCCAAATTGGTGACAAAGGCATTCTCCTCATCCGATGATGATGAGGAGGATGAGGATGGGTCATCCCAAGTCCTTGCCTTGAGAGCTTTGGCCTTTCCTTTTTCCTTTGTCTTCTTCTCCTCTTCCTTTTTCTTCTTGCTCCCCTTTTTCTTCTTCTTTTTCTTTTCTTCTTTGCTTTTGTTTAGGAGGGGACAATTATCCCTTATGTGCCCCTCTCCTTGGCAATTGTAGCATATGACCTTCCCCCTTGGTCTTCTATTCCTATCATTAGATTTATTAAATCTAAAATTCTTAAATGCACGTCTTACCTTCCTTACCATATAGGCTTCTTCGGTGCTATCCAAGGAGGAGGAGGAAGACGCTTCGTCATCGGATGAGGAGGGAATTTCCATCTTCTTCTTCCCCTTATTTGCCAACAATGCTACTCCCCTTGAAGGTTGTATTTTTGGCTCTTCTTGTATTCCTTCAAGCCTAGATTCATGTAATTCCATAGTGGAGAAAAATTCATCTAGAGTACTTACCTCTAGATTCTTTGAAATGTAAAATGAGTCCACCATTGAACTCCACTTGGATGATCGGGGGAAAGCATCTATGACCTTCATTATCATGTCGCGATTGGAGAGCCTTTCTCCTACACTTGTTAGTCCATTTAAAATTTCTTTAAATCTAGAATGTAAAGAAGTTACCTTTTCTCCCTTTTCTAATTTAATGTTGGATAGTTGGGAGCGGAGAAGATCTCTCCTTGCTAGCTTTGCCTCGGATGTGCCTTCATGAAGCTCAATTAGCTTCTCCCACATCTCCTTGGCGCTTAGGCATTCTCCTATTCGGTTGATTTCTTGTTGGGGGAGCACATTGAAGAGATGATGCTTGACTTTCGAATTTGCAAGGTGCTCTTCCCTTTGCCTTTTGGTCCACCTAGATTTCTCTATTGGCTTCCCCTCTTCATCCCTAGGCAAAACGAAACCGGATTCCATTGTAATCATAATGTCAAAATCCGTTTCGAAAAATACCTCCATTCGCTTCTTCCACCAAGCGAATTCTCCTTCAAACTTCGGAGGATGGATGTTGGAGCCGGCCATTTTGAAAGTTGCTTGTTGTGGCGGTTAGTCCTCGACAAGCTTTCCTCAACTCGATACCACTTATAGGGGATCGATGCGCGGCTAGAGGGGTGAATAGCCCTTTTCGTTTGGATGCGGTATTTGCTCGTCTACAAAACTAATTAGCGCAAGCGAAGAAAGACAAACAAATAGAAATATGAGAAAACAATCGCTAACAAAGAATGTAACGTGGTTCACGGCTACGCCGCTAATCCACGATCCCGATTCGTCCGAGGTGAATCACTCCTCCAAAGCCAATCACTATTGGTCTCTCCTTTGCACCAAGCTAGGTGGAGGTAACCTTTACAATCAAGATCACTCTTCTTACAAATAGAATGGAGTAAAAACAAGTAAGAAGAGTTTAGAGCTTGTGGGGCACTAGGAAGATCACTTAGAGCATAAGCATTAGCCTCTCAAAGGCTTACACCCTCTCTTTTTATAGAGAGGGCTGATTTCTTCCGTTGGCGCCATCGATCATTGCCGCCCTTGGCGATCATTGCCGATCCTAGCGGCCTCGAACACGTCGGATCCCGGCCGTTGTAGTCAGCGGAACTCTTAGCGATCGGTGATGGACCTCATCGATCATTCGCCTCCATAATCGGCGCCGCGATCGACTACGAGCGACTAATGGCCAAAACCCTATTGACGGTCATTGCTGCCTTGGCCGGTGATGATAATCTTAGCGATCGCCCCCGTATGGCGATCATTGCTGGCCCTAATCGATCGATCGTATACGGTCGAACTCACTCGGACTCGAGCGATCATTGCCATGACATAGCGGTCGGCGGTGTCGAAAACCCATCCGACACTTGGCCAAATGGCCAAGTTTCACCTAAGAGCTACCCTTCCCCGGGTTACAATCGCTCACTCTCATCTCTCGGAGTCCCTCGCCTTCGAAGTTCTCTTCATTCTCGACCACGTCCCTTGGCAGCATCAGGCGCACGGCTCTGCAATGCTCCTTCGCGTCTCTTGCCTCGAAGTCTACTTCCTCCGGCTTCACTCCAAGCTTCTCGTCCGGCGGTCCCTCGGATGCTCCAAGCGCACGGCTTCCGCAAAGCTATTCTTCACCGACTCAAGGCACGAGTCATGAGATGTGAAACTCGCCACGGCTCCATGTGCGAATTACTAAGTCCTGCACGACTTCAACGCACATATCAAATCAACATATCAAACTAACTTAAACTCTTTGCCACACCATCAAAACCATATTACGGCAAGAGATTGCCCTAACACATTGTTGTCTTTGATTGTCCTCTAGCAATTAAGCAATAGTAAGCTTTTTCATTTTTGGCTCCCTTATATCCTAGGCCCTTCTTGTTGAAACTAGCCCTTTGGCTCCCAATGATCATATTTAGTGTATTGGAGCCTATTGTGAATTTCTCTAGGGCCTTAGTAAGAAAGTCTACTTTCTCCCTTAAAACCTTGTTTTCTTTAATACATGCATCATTAATATTAGAAGAAATACAATTATCATGTGAGCATGCATTTTTGAGCTTTTATTCTAGTTTCCTAATATCATCAAGCATGCATTTATTTTTCTTCTTACTCCTAAATAAATCTCTAGTAAGACTTGGAATCATGGAAACAATTTCTTAAGTAGGGAGATTTCTTACCATACTTACCAGATCTTCTTCTTCCGATTCCGATGAAGATGATGATGCTCCCCCTATGTTTGAGCTCTCCTCCTCACTTGTACTTTCTTCTTGTTCGGATGAGGTGGAGGCTATGTCTTTTATCGCCATAAGTGCAAGGCTTGTGAATGTTTCTTCTTCCTCCGATGAGGATGGATCATCCCATGCGGCCTTCAAGTTTTGCATTTTACCCTTTGCTTTATCTTTCGATTTCTCTTCTTTCTTCTTCCCTTTCTTCTTGTTTTCTTCTTATCTTATTTTGCTTTGTTGAACAAGGGACACTCATCCCTCATGTGCCCCTCTCCTTGCCAATTGTAGTAAATAACCTTTCTTCTTGGCCTTCTCCTATCATGAGACTTGTTAAATTAAAAACTTTTAAGAGAACATCTCACCTTTCTTACCATGTAGGCCTCCTCGTTGCTATCCATTGAAGAGGACGATTCTTCATCTGATGAGGAGGGTGGAGTTTCCTTCTTCTTCTTTCTTTTGTCAGCCATTAGTGCTACTCCCCTTGATGGTTTGATTGGATCTTCTATTATACCTTCAAGCCTAGTTTCATGCAATTCCATAGTGGAAAAAAAAATTCTTCTAGAGTACTTACCTCTAGATTCTTGGAGATGTAGAACTAATCCACAATAGAACTCCATTTGGATGACCGGGGAAATGCATCTATTGCCTTCATTACCATGTCCCAGTTTGAAAGCTTCTCTCACACACTTGTTAAATCGGTGATTATTTCCTTAAACCTAGAATGCAAGGAAAGTACCTTTTCTCCTTTTTCTATCTTGATGTTGCTTAATTGCGATCGGAGAAGGTCTCGTCTTGCAAGCTTTGCCTCGGAGGTGCCTTCATGGAGCTCTACAAGCTTTTCGCACATTTCCTTGGCGCTAGAGCACTCTCCAATTTGGTTGATTTCTTGTTGAGGGAGAACGTTGTATAGGTGATGCTTGGCCTTTGAATTTGCAAAGTGCTCCTCTCTTTGCTTCTTGGTCAATCTTGATTTTTCTAGCATTCTCCCTTCTTCGTCCCTAGGTATCTCGAAACCACTATCCATAATAAGCATGATATCGAAATTGGTTTCAAAGAATACCTCCATTATCTTCTTCCACCAAGAGAAATCGCCTTTGATCTTGGGTGGATAAATGTTGGAGCAGGCCATTGTCATTGATTGTTGCAGCGGTGAGTCCGACGATAATCTCCTCGCTCTGATACCACTTGTTAGAGGATTGTGGCCTGGCTGGAAGGGGGGTTAAATAGCCCCAATGATTGTAGATGAAATTTAGTCGCATAATTGTATATGAAAGTTGTTAGCGCAATGGAAATAGAAGTTAAACAAAAACAATTAAGACAAAGCAAGAAGTAAAGAAGAACAAACGATAACACCAAGATGTAACGTGGTTCACGTCCCTTGCCGCTAGTCCACGGACAATTCATATGGTGAATCACTCCCTTAAATCCAATCACTAGTCTCTCCTTTAGCTCAACAAGGTTGAGGTAACCTCTTTACAAGAATTCACTACCTCTTACAATAAAATAGAAATAAACACAAGGAAGAGGAGTGGAAACATTTAGGGCACTTGAGAGCAAGATTATGAGTGAAGCTTTAACCTCCCAATAGGCCCAACCCTTCTTTTTATTGAGAAGAAGGGTTTCTTCCCGTTGGGCAGGCGATAGTCGACTGATTCATACATCAGTCGACTACTGGCCATTCTAATGGATTTTGACCTGACTGAATCATGGTCATCACATCCAATGGCTCCTCCATCAGTCGATTGATTAGCCCATCAATTGACTGATCTATCCATCAGTGATCTAGGCAATCAGTCAACTTTCAAACCTTCTGTGCCTGCGACCACCTTGATTAGTCAACTACCATCCCTTGGAAGTCGACTGCTGGGCCAGAAACCAAATAGTCGAACACCGGTCGAGTGCCATCAACCTAGAGTAGTCGACTGCTATCTATAACAGTTTACTGGCGTGGGGTAAAACCTCAAACAAACCATTTGTTTGAGCATCCAACTTAACCAAACGTCGGGTAAACCTCAAACTTAAGTTTGAGCATCTGACTCTTGACTTAGCCATTCGACCAAGTTCACCTATGAGCTACCATTATAATCGCTCAATCTCTCATCTCCCTTGGAGTCCCTCACCGAAGATCTCTTCGTCTGGCCACGTCCCTCGTGTTAGTAATATATGAGAGGTGTCCTAACACAATCACCTTATGGTTGAACCATTTATTTAATAAATGAAGATTCACTATTTGAGTATAAATGTTTTCATATATTTGATTAGATCTTAAACTCATTTACTGAATGTCCACAATACGATTCACAACATGAGAGAATTTATGATTAGATCACAACTTGTGAGTATCTCTACATGTGTAATTGTGATGTTTTGGAATTATCCCTAGTAGATGAATTGATGGATTCAGACGCCATCATTTCTGTTGAGACTAGCATGAGGTATACTCTTTGTTTTATCCAAGCAGCTGTTCCTTATTGGCTGGTGACATTGGGATGTCCGGAGTTGATCGTGGATTCTAGTTATGGTAACTAGTTCATTGGAGTGACCAGCTATAAGACTTCATATGGTTCTCTGCATATAAGGATATGTCAATGAAGTTCTTACAACAGCTTAAGTGCGATGTTCCTTCGATTTGTGATATTCAAGTCATCTTGGTCATGAAGACTTATGCTTTGACATCTTAAGCAAGCATCTCCGAGGAGATGTGGACTCGGGATGATTGAGTATAAGTCAAAGTGGCCGAAGGTGTTTGAATAGCCTACAGAGGATTCACCGCTCCTTGCGAGGAGATGTATACCCTATGGCCTCTCGTCACATTTTTACTAAAGGCTTTGGCCAAAGCATTACATGTTTAGAGTATGGTACTCTTGGTTACATATGCAGTAACTAGAATCCGGAGGACGATGAAGTAATACTTGGGCTAGATGTGACGTAGTCAACCTAGTGGGGATTGACACAATAGACCATGTCCTAAACCAAGTGGGTATAAGATGAGTGAAAGGAATGGGGTACGATTCATTATAGCTGCTGAAGGGTTTCAGAAATGGTTCTAGGATCAACTATTGATTTTCTGGTTATTTGGGGATCATGATGTACTACTAGGTGCCACTCATGATCGTTCTATAATTAATGGTTAATTATAGACGACCAACATAAATCGGGAACCTATTTGGTCACACGCACAACAAGTGTAGTCCGAAGGATTTAAAACGAGTTTGATAATAGGATTCTCAGATCGAGAGAGACTTGGTTTGGTTGGACCAAACAAAGAGCGAGTATGAAATTGTTTCAGTTGCATCGGAAGCATGGATGGGCCGAGTCTTATGAAGACATGATGGATGAACCAAATTGGTTTGGTTCTAATCCAATGGTGGAAAATAAACCAAAGTGGATTGGTTTGTTTTAAACAAATGAACCAAAGTTGGTTCGGTTTGTTTTAACTTAAAATAGACCAACACGGTTTGGTTTATTTTAACTTAAGTTATTAGAGCGGGTTAATGGGTTTTAGTTATGAAACAATAACCGTTAGGAGAATGTGTTCTCTATAAAAACATGGCTTAAGGGTTTTTCATGGAGAATTAATTGGTTTAAGGGTTTGGGAAATCCAAGCCTCCTTTCCTCCTTCTCCTCCTTCTTGCCGCCCAAGCCAAGGTGGTTGTCACCCACCTTTGTGCCTCCGCAGCCCATTGGAGCTGCTGCCTCTTCTCACCCCAGCCATCCACCAACCGTCGACATCCCTTGGGCCACCCTCAGCCGCCGGCCAACCTCCCTTGGCCGTCGGCGACCAAGGAGTAACCGACCAAGCCTTTGGCCGGCCCCTTCTTCCTCCACAACAAGCTATCCAGTTTTGGACAACTTGATCTCCTTCTCATGGATAGGCCATTTGGTTGGTGTTTTCTTCTCCGACAATGGTCTACTTGCTGAGGATTGGATATCCGGCAATCCTCATAAGTGGAGGGTTGAGTTTTCGTCAATCGGTTGATGAAAATCGCTTTCGAGAAGCGAGTTTGCGAAACTCGATTTTTGGATCCGAATTTTATTCGGATTGTGATCTTCTCTCGGATCACATCATCTTCAACATGAGGCTAGTAAATCCTACGAAGACGAGGCTCGTAGCTTGGTGAAGCTATCCTGACGATACTCAGCGTGGATACGGATAGAGGCAATTCTAGCGAGAGTTGCTTCGGTTGATGCCATTTCCACTATATGTGATACGTCAAGTATAACTAGAGTAATTTTCTTTTATTGCAAAATTTTAAATAGCGATTATGTCTACACATGTTGTATCCTGCATACGTGTGATGTGTGTTGTAATAAATTAGATTTATTGCTTCCGCTGTGTGCATGTTTACGAAACTTGTTCGAACACATACTCGCTGCGGTGTCGGAGAAACCCAACAGTGGTATCAGTGCCACGCTCTGTTCGACATAATCGTAAAATTATTTTGTGATAGTCATAATTGTATTTATGAAATTTTCTACTTTTGGAAAGTTTAGAAGTATTTATGGAAATTTTCTACTTTTTGAAAGTTTAGAAGTATTTATGAAAATTAACACTTTCTAGAAATAAAATATGTGATTAGATTTGGAAATTTATTTCCTAATTTAATCATGATTTGATTTGAAAAATCAAATCTCAAATATATTTTATTTCCATAAATAGTTATGACAAATAAGGAAATTCAAATTGGAAATTTCCTAATATGATTAGGAAATTACAATTTAGGAAATTTGTTTTCTAAATTAAATTTGACTTTCCTTAATTAACACTTTCCATAAATAAAATATGTGATTAGATTTGGAAATTTATTTCCTAATTTAATTATGATTTGATTTGGGAAATCAAATCTAAAACATATTTTATTTCCAAAATAATTATGACAAATAAGGAAACTATTTGTACATGCCATAATTGTATGCCATGTAATTGCATTAGATGCATATCATTATGTCATGCATGTCGTGACATGTAGAAGTATGCCATGTAGATAATAGTTATTTGCATGCAAAGAGGATGAGACATTAAATCCCTTACACAATATTAAAGCCTACACCTTCCATTAATATGGTTAGAACCAAAGTTCTATTTCTTGTTTGGGTTGTTGGACTCTCTCCAAGCCCGACTCGAATCTGTACATGTTCAAACCATTGGAATAGTTTATTACTAATATGGTAAGAGTCAGAGGTCAATCATTAGTTTGGGTTGTTGGACTCTTTCCAAGCCTGGCTAATTTGTTGAATGCGCTCTAACCATATTAAAACTATTTCTCGATTAATGGGTTGACTTTAACCTGGAGCATCGACTTGTTGGACTCTCACCAAGGTCAATGTTAAGGGAGGTGAAGTTGGGTGCTATGCATATGATGCATACTTGTTAATGAGTTAACAACCCGATGTATGTATGAACATTCAATTAGTTGATAGCACATTGTGATAGTTGCATATATGTGATATATAATTGGTATACTTGATACCTACCATCATAGCTAAGAATGACTTGTTGGACTCTCTCCAAGGTTGTTCTTATCTATGTTGGATATCAACCCATTCAGAGATGGACCTATGATCTCCCGAATTAAATTTGAGGGTTTTTGAAATTTGAAAAATGAATGGGATTTTGTAAATGTATGTTGATGCATTTTAAAATCATTTTCTCATATTTCCTTGATTTGTATTTCTAGGTTAATCACTTGATCATGATGTCTTTGAATTTTTTCTCTATTTTGAATTCAAATAAATTGACTAGGCTGAACTTCTTGGACTGACTTAAAAAATTGAGAATTGTTCTCAAGGCGGAAAAGCTTGCGTATGCCCTCAAAGAGCCTCTTCCCGCCTATCCTAGTGATGACGCAACTCTGGACCAATTGTTGACCTATCAGAAACATGTGAGTGATTCTGAACTAGTGAGTTTCATCATTCTTGCTGTGATGGTACCCAAGCTACGAAAGCAGCATGAGCATATGAATGCTCATACCATAGTCTTTCATCTTTATGAGTTGTTTGATGATCAAGTGAGATCCGAAAGGTTCGAAGTCTCCAAGCTCCTCTTCACCTTTGAGATGCAAGAAGGTTCATCTGTGCTACTGCTCAACATGCTGAAGACCGTGGAGCCTTCTGTGAAGCATGAGCAAGGGACGGTACTGTTAGTTGATTCCTCGAAGAAAGGTTCTAAGAGGAAGTCAAAGGAAAAATAGAAGGGGAAGAAGAAAAAGGCTAAAAAGGCAGAACCAGCTCAAAAGGGTACTAGCCATCATTGTGGCAAGGAGGGTCATTGGCGAAGAAACTACAAGATTTATCTTGAGTCTGTGAAGAAGAATAAGGCATCAGATGCCTCATCTTCTTTAGATATCTTCGTTATTGATTGTCATTCTATTTTCTCAGACACTTGGGTATTGGATACCGGGTGTGACTCACATATATGTAATGATATACATGAGCTAAGGAATAGAAGAAGACTCGTCAAGGGAGAGTCAAATTTACGTGTTAAGAATGAAGCAAAAGTTGTTGCACTCGCCATCGGAATGTATCTGTTGAAGCTCCCCACAGGACTTGTCTTGGAACTGGACAATTGCTATTTCATTCCTTCGTTGATAAAGAACATCATTTCTATTTCTTGTTTAAATAGAAATGGGTACCATTTGTTTTTTAGTAATAATTGTTGTTACATAACTTTGAATGGAGTTCTTTATGGGACTAGAACTTTATGCAATGGTATTTATACATTGGATGTATCCAGTGACATTTTCAATATCGAAGCGAGCAACAAGTGTGCTCGAAAAGATAATCAATTAGACTCCTACATGTGGCATTGTCATCATGGCCATATGAGCAAGAAACACATGTCTGAATTACACTGATGTGGAATTCTGAAATTGTTTGAATTAGATTCATACGATACATGTGAATCATGCTTAAAGGCAAGATTACCTAGTTACCTTTTACTGGAAAAGGTAAAGCGGTGGGAGAGTTACTTGGTCTAATACATACTGATGTATGTGGACCTATGTAAACTCAAGTTCTAGGAGGCTATAACTACTTCATTACCTTCACCGATGATCACTCATGGTTTGGGTATGTGTTCTTGATGAAACACAAGTCTAAAGCCTTTGAATGGTTCAAAGAATTTAGAAATGAAGTAGAGAAACAACTTGGCAAGAGTATTAAAATACTTTGATCGGATTGAGGTGGTGAATACTTGAGTCAAGAGTTTCTAGATTTATCTAAGGGACAATGGTATATTATCTCAATGGACTCCGCCGTATACACCACAACATAATGGTGTATCTGAGAGGTGAAACCGAACCTTGTTTGACATGGTTAGGTTGATGATGAATCACGTGAATCTTCCTAAGTCCTTTTGGGGCTATGCACTTCAGACTATTGTTTACTTGCTAAACAGAGTTCCGACCAAGGTAGTCTCTACTACTCCATATGAGATATGGAATAGTAAGAAACCTCATTTATCTTACTTGAAGATATGGGGTTGTCCTGCTTATGTGAAGCGGACTGTATCAGACAAACTATATGCTAAGTCTGATAAATGTATATTTATTGGATACCCTAAGGAAACGAGGGGTTACCAATTTTATCATCCCTTAGAACAAAAGGTGTTTGTTTTAAGGAATGCTGTGTTTCTAGAGAAAGAGTTTCTCTTGCAAGAAAACAGTGGGAGTGTCGTTGAACTTGAGGAGATTCAAGAGACTCCAGTAGACATTGAGGAGATACCTGGTCAAGCACCTTGACCGATAACTATAGTGATGAGACATCGACTGAACCTATTGTGACATCACATCTTCATAGATCTGGTAGGAAACGCAACATTCCTGAGAGATATGGATTTCTCGTAAATGAATCGAATGACGTGTTACTCATTGACGATGAGAAGCCTACCAATTATGAAGAAGTTCTGAAAATTTCAGAAAGGGATAAATGACTTGAAGCCATGAAGTCGGAAATGGATTCCATGTATGAAAATCAAGTTTGGAACTTAGTGGACCCACCTGAAGGCATTAAGCCTATAGAGTGCAAGTGGGTTTTCAAGAAGAAAATCGACATGGATGGTAATGTGATTACCTTTAAGGCTAGATTAGTGGTGAAAGGCTATCATCAAAATAAAAAGGTGTTGATTATGATGAGACCTATTCACCGGTAGCTATGCTTAAATCCATTCGGATGCTCCTAGCCATAGCGACTCATTATGATTATGAGATATGGCAGATGGATGTGAATGATTTTCCTTAAAGGAAACCTACTCGAGGATGTGTATATGACACAACCTGAGGGTTCCACATCGGTTGATAAAATCAAGATATGCAAGCTTCGACAGTCCATATATGGACTGAAGCAAGCATCCAGGAGCTGGAATATCCGTTTTGATGAGACAATCAAAAGGTTTGATTTCTCACAAAATCTAGACGAACCCTGTGTGTACAAGAAGGTTAGTGGGAGTGCAGTCATGTTCCTAGTATTATATGTCGATGACATATTACTTATAGAAAACGATGTTTCTTTCTTATAGTCAGTCAAAATTTGGTTATCCAAAACATTCTCCATGAAAGACCTGGGAGAAGCGACCAACATCCTCGAGATTAAGATCTATAGAGATATATTGAAATGGTTGCTTGGTCTTTCTCAGTCTACATATATAGGCTGAGTGCTAAAGATGTTTAGCATGACGAAATCCAAGAAAAGTTTCCATCCCATCAGGCATGGGATATACCTTTCAAAGTATATGTGTCCATGCATAGAAGATGAAAGGATTTGCATGAGTAAGTTTGCCTATGCATCCAGAATAGGATCTATCATGTATGCTATGTTATGTACGAGGCCCGATGTATCTTATGCTCTGAGTGTCACGAGTAGATATTAGTCTGATCCAGGAATGGATCATTGGGCGGCTGTTAAGATAATCCTTAAGTACTTACGAAGAACTAAGGATGTGTTCCTAATATATGGAGAAGGTGATATGGTAATACGGGGGTATATGGATGCTAGCTTTCAGACATACAAGGATGATTCCAAGTCTCAGTCTGAGTACGTATTTACCTTAAATGGAGGCGAAATAAGTTGGAAAAGTTCCAAGCAAGATACTATAGCAGATTCTGCCACTGAGGCAGAATACATTGCAGCTTTGGAAGCAGTAAAGGAAGTGGTTTGGATCAAGAAGTTCATCTCTGAATTTGATGTGGTCTCATCAATGATCTAAACATGTGCTTCGTCGCTATCATTTGATCAGAGAGATCATAAGTAGGAAGGAAATACAAATCGAGAAGATTCCCACTGAAAGGAACTTAGCGGACACTTTAACTAAGGCCTTCCCTCAAAGTAAGTTTAAGGGTGCGTTTGTTGGGATGTATACTGAAAGCCTAGCTCTTTTGTATGAACATCTTTATTTTGAAATAAGAATCACATGATCATTGTTTGCACTTTATATTTATATATGTGCATATTGTCTAATACTTTACATTGTAGATAACATGGTGCTTGGGTATGGCACAGAAGATCATGTTATCAGTCCCTTGTAGAGTATAAGTAGAGGCTCACAACCAAGATGGTTTTGGACAAACCATTGGCATGGTTGTAGTGTAGCTTGGTATTGTTTTGTCTTGAACATAGAGTTACACTAGTACACTTAGGTGTATTGAGCAGGACCGACATATAGGTGATTCAATTTATTGCTGACTGCATAATTGAATCGGACCTCGGATATTATGTTGTACATGCTCTTAATCCCGATATAATAACGGGCACATGTACTTAGTATTTATTTCTTTGATTTACCAGAGGGTGAGATTTCTATGGATTAAATCAATATGCCCGGTAAGTTGGGAAATGATATTATTTACATGGTGCGTCATTGATTATAGGAGGAAACCGTGTCCTATATATTAGGTTGATGATGTCCCCTTGAGGAGCTCATAAGGTTCATCATGTAAACCCAGCTGGTTGACTTAGTCAACATGATGATAAGGTTGAGTGGTACTACTCGAGGAGTTAGATGTTAATTGATTGATGGCGATAAATCAATCAATTGTGGACATTCGATATCTTAAACACGGGGAGATGGATGTACAAATAATATATGGAGCCCATATTAATTTATGGGGGTTGGTGAGGTAGTTCGATGATGATCCTCTAGTGGAATGGAACATCATTGATGGATCAAGTTTTTGTGGTTCCGATCCATCGGGTGGCCAAGACCCAACTCCTCCTCATGGTCCCTATCGTAGCCTTACATAAACCTCACGAAGTCTAGATCAAATGATGGAAAACAAATCTCTAGATCCGACGGTTAGGATTAAAACCCTAGAACCGACGGTTGAGATTAAATCTCTAGATCCGACGGTTGGGATTAAAACCCTAGAACCGACGGCAAAGATTAAATCTCTAGATCCGACGGTTGGATTAAAATCCTAGAACCGACGGCGGAGATTAAATCTCTAGATCCGACGGTTGGATTAAAATCCTAGAACCGACGGTTGAGATTAAATCTCTAGATCCGACGGTTGGGATTAAAACCCTAGAACCGATGGTTGAGATTAAACCAAGGCCTAAACCTTACTCTATAAAAGGGTGGCTTGGGTTGGGCGGCAATGAAGTTTTAAAATGATGGAGTTGGATGGCTTGGGCGGCAAGAAAATAGGAGGAGGCTAGGGTTAGGGTTTGGTTCATGGTGTTGGGCGGCAACATGAAGAAGTCTTCTCTTCTTCTTCTTCCCAATGATGGCCGGCAACCCTTCCTCCCTTTTCCTCCTTAGTTTGGCGGCGCTTCTCCATCCTTTCTATGGCTTAGGTTGGATGGCATTAGGAGAGTCTCCCTTGGGCGGCAACCAAATCCTATATGGGATAGGATTGGGGTTGGGCGGCTAGGGTTAGGGTTTTGGGATTAGGGTGGGCGGCAACAAGAAGATGAAGATCCTTTTCTTCTTCCTTCTAAGTGTTGGCCGGCCACTATCCTTGTTCCCTCTACCTTAGCCGGAGCTCAACTTTTTCTCCTTCACTTCATCCTTGGCCAGAAATTAGGAGAGTCTTGCCTAGGGTTTGGGCGGCAACAAGGAGAAGGATTGTTTTCCTTTCCTTTCTCCAAGTGTTGGCCGGCACCCATACCCTTGGTGTTTCTCTTTTGGTTGGTTTCCATTTTGTTCTCTTTGGACCGGCAGCAAACATCATATTTGGAGCTTGATGGTTGGTCCTAGATAAGAGATGAGTTTTGTTTCCATTATGTTCTCTCTATTCTTGGGGCCAGCGGCATCGATCCTTTGTGGATTGGTGGTTGGCTCAAGCAAGAAGGGAAAGAGAGTTCTTCTTTCTTTGTATTGAAGAAGATCTAGGAAGCTTCAACTTGTGGAGGATCTTCGCCCACACGAAGTCTACAAGGAGGTTAGGACATACGATAGAAGATCAAGAGGTATAAAAGTTTCACAACTTTTATTATTGTTCTTTTCATGTTCTTATTTGATATGCTAGCTTATGTTCATTATGTTAGTATATGTTGATTATACTAGTTTGTATTTGTATAATCATGGACCCCGAAGACAAACACAAAAACCGGCGATCCGTCCGTCGTCTCTTCCGCGGCTATACGACTAGAAGAGTTGGTTGCTTGAACAACTAGTTTGTTCAAGCAATCGCTCGAGTCGTTAGCACGACGACGAAATTGGTTGTGCTTAGGAAACTCATCCCATCCGGATTAGTTTTCATTAGTGAAAATTTTAATCCGGGGACATGGGAGCCAATGAGCCTCCGATGACTAGCACGGTTCCAACAATTGGTATCAGAGCTTCTGGGCAATACCAACAATTGGTATCAGAGCTTTTGGGCAATACCAACAACGTTTGGTTGGGGGTTTTTGTTGATAACCTTGTTAGGTTATCAACAAAAACCTTGTTTGTTTTATGTTATAAACAATTACCTGGTAATTGATCATTACCAAGTTATGAACAAAAACCTTTTTAGGGGGAATCAGAAAACCTTAGAGAACCATGGTTTTTGTTGATTCCCGGGGCTAAGGAAATTTTTTTCCAATATTACCCCAAGCAATATATTAAATGACAATTTGTCAAAACTCAATCGATTTGTCGTCCGTCGTCGGTCGCCGCCCGTCTTTGGCCGCCGTCACGCAATCACCGCCGCCACCGTCGCCCCGCCATCGCCCGCCCGCCGCCACGCGTCAGCTCGTCGCCGGCCGCTCGCGACGCCCGCCGCCGCCCGTCGTCGGCCACCGTCAGCCGCCGCCATCGCCAAATCACCGGCCGCCCGCCCGCCGTCGCCGGTGCCATGCCGTCGTCGGCCGTTCGCCGCGCCGCCTCGCCCCCATCGCCATCGTCGCCGTGTTGCCGCTGCCCACCCGTCAGACGCCGCCATCGATTCGGAGCAAAGACAAAGGATAATTTAGTAAAATGTTAAACTAAGTTATATATTAAAACCTCCAACCAAACAAGGTTTTTATCTAAGGTTATACTTTATTCCAAGGTTATGTTTTATTCTCTTGTAATCACATAACTAAGGTTATATATGATTACTTGAACCAAACACACCCTAAGGGTTATGTTAGAGCTTATGGTATTGGATACCGTGGCGATTGGCATTAGGCCAAGTGGGAGTTTGTTAGTAATATATGAGAGGTGTCCTAAGGCAATCACCTTATGGTTGTACCATTTATTTGATAAATGAAGATTCACTATTTGAGTATACATGTTTTCATGTATTTGATAGGATCTTAAACTCATTTCCTGAATGTTCGCAATACGATTCACAGCATGAGAGAATTTATGATTGGATCACAATTAGTGAGTATCTATATATGTGTAATTGTGATGTACTGGAATTATCCCTAGATGATGAATTGATGGATTCGGAAAGCAGCTGTTCCTCACTGGCTAGTGACATTGGGATGTCCGAAGTTGATCGTGGATGCTAGTTATGATAACTAGTTCATTGGAGTGACCAGTTGTAAGACTTCATATGGTTCTCTACATATAAGGATATGTCAACGAAGTTCTTACAGCAGCTTAAGTGCAATGTTCCTTCGACTTGCAGTATTTAAGTCATTTTGGTCATGAAGACTTATGCTTTGACATCTTAAGCAAGCATCTCCGAGAATATGTGGACTCGGGATGATTGGGTATAAGTCAAAGTGACCGAAAGTGTTTGAATAGCCTACAGAGGATTCACCACTTCTTGCAAGGAGAGGTATACCCTATGACATCTCGTCAGATTGTTACTAAAGTCTTTGGCCAAAGCATTACATGTTTAGAGTATGGTACTCTTGGATACATGTGCAGTAACTAGAATCCGGAGGACGAGGAAGTAATACTTGGGCTAGGTGTGACGTAGTCAACCTAGTGGGGACTGACACAATAGACCATGTCCTGAACCAAGTGGGTATAAGATGAGTGAATGGAATGGGGCACGATTCATTGTAGCTTCTGAAGGGTTTCAGAAATGGTTCTGGGATCAATCGTTGATTTTTTTGGTGAATTAGGGATCATGATGTACTACTAGGTGCCACTCATGATCGTTCTATAATTAATGGTTAATTATAGTCGGCCAACATAAATCGGGAACCTATTTGGTCACATGCACAACGAGTGTAATCAGAAGGATTTAAAATGAGTTTGATAATAGAATTCTCAGATCGAGAGAGACTTGGTTTGGTTGAACCAAATAAAGAGCGAGTATGAAATTGTTTCAGTCGCATCGGAAGCATGGATGGGCCAAGTCTTATGAAGAAATGATGGATGAACCAAATTGGTTTGGTTCTAATCCAATGGTGGAAAATAAACCAAAGTGGTTTGGTTTGTTTTAAATGAATTAACAAAAGTTGGTTCGGTTCGCTTTAACTTAAAATAGACCAACATGGTTTGGTTTATTTTAACTTAAGTTATTGGAGCGGGTTAACTGGTTTTGGTTATGAATCAATAACCGTTAGGAGAATGTGTTCTCTACAAAAACATGGTTTAATGGTTTTTCATGGAGAATTAATTGGTTCAAGGGTTTGGGAAATCCTAGGCTCCTTTCTGTTGGCACGTCGGTGGCCGGCTAGAGGGGGGTGAATAGCCCTCTTTCGTAGATAGTGAAGTTTGCTCGTTCTTGATCGTCTACACTTAAGATTAGCGCAACAGAAATACTAGTAATAAAGACAATTAAGAAACAAGTGCTAACAAACCGATATAATATGGTTCACGACCCTTGCCGCTAGTCCACGACCCGATTCGTTCCAAGGTGAATCACTCCTTAAGCAATCCACTAATCTATCCTTTGCACAAAGATAGGTGGAGGTAACCTTTCTTACAAGAATCTCTCCTCTTACAATAAGATGAAATTAAACACAAGGAAGAGGAGGAAAATCATGTTGGTCACTTGGGAGATGTTTAGAGGTTAAGCTTTAACCATCTCAAGTCACCCAAGGCCCCTTCTTATAGAAAAGAGCCCATTATTCCCGTTGGGCGCCTATCGGTCGACTGATGCCTCGCAATGGCTTCTTCCACGTTGGATTTTAACCAATGGCTCTCACATCAGTCGATTGATGGAGTCATCAGTTGAGTGGTCAATGCAATCACTCGACTGCTGAAGCTTCTATGCCCAAAACCCTCGATATCAGTTGACTACTCCCCTTAGCAATCGACTGATGGAGCTAACAGTCGACTGCTAGGAGCTGACAGTCGACTGTTCGGCCAGAAATTTGACTCGAACACCAGTTGAGTCTCCAGTCGACTTGGATGTTGGGTTTCCGGCACCGCGGCGTGTGTGTGTTCGATCACGTTTCGCAAACATGAGCACAACGGAAGCAATAAAAATAATAAATCTACATTTATTACAATACACACATCACACGCATGCATAGTACAACAAGTGTAGACATAACCGTAAATTTAAATTTGCAATAAAAGGAAATTTAACTACGTTATACCTTTCGTATTACGTGTAGCGGGAATGACATCAACCGGAACGATCCTCGCTAGAATCGTCTCTATCCGTATCCACGCCGAGTATCCTTTGGATGACTTCGCTAAGCCATGAGCTTCGTCTTCGTACGGGTTACTAGCCTCGTGTTGAAGACGACATGATCGAGAGATGATCACGATCCGAATCCAAATTCAGATCCAAAATGAGTCCTCAAAACTCGCTTCTCCGGAGAGGTATTCGTCAACCGATTGACGAATCCTTCGTCCTCCACCTCAGAGGATTACCGGAGATCGAATCCCCGGTAAGTTATCCACTGTCGGAGCTCTAACCGTCGTCCGAGCGACGCTCCGACGAGAGGATAACAAGCTGTCCAGAAAACTGGACAGCTTTGGTGGAGGAGATAGGCGCCGGCCAACCAAGGGAAGATAAAGCTCACCTTGATGCCAAACCTAAAGGAGATCACTGGAGCGTCGTCGGAGGATCACTGGCTGAAGCTTGGATGCTGGCAAGGAGTTGGCCCAGTGGCACAAGAGGTGCGGCAATGAAGTTGGCGCCGGCAACTAGGTTTAGGGTTCTTGGATTAGGGCTTAATTATCCCTTAAGCCCTCTTTTATAGAGAACTAATTCTCTTAATGGTTATTGAATCATAACCATTAGGTCCGTTAACCCGCTCCATTAAGATAAGTTAAAATAAACCAAACCATGATGGTTTATTTTAAGTTAAAACGAACCGAACCAACTTTTGGTTCATTTGTTTAAAATAAACCAAACCCTTTGGTTTATTCTCCTCCATTGGATTAGAACCAAACCATTTTGGTTCATCCATTATGTCTTCATAAGACACGGCCCATCCACGCTTCCATTGCGACTAAAACGATTTCATGCTCGCTCCATGTTTGGTCCAACCAAACCAAGTTTCTCTCGGTCTGAGAATCCCATTCTCAAGCTCGTTTTAAATCCTTCGGATTACGCTCATTGTGCGTGTGACCAAATAGGTTCTCGATTTATGTTGGCCGTCTATAATTAACCATTAATTATAGAATGATCATGAGTGGCACCTAGTAGTACATCATGATCCCCAATTAACCGAAAAGATCAACGGTTGATCTAGAACTATTTCTGAAACCCTTCAGCAGCTCGAATGAATCGTGCCCCATTCTCTTCACTCATCTTATACCCACTTGGTTCAGGACATGGTCTATAGTGTCAGTCCCCACTAGGCTGACTACGTCACACCTAGCCCAAGTATCATTTCCTCGTCCTCACAGTTCTAGTTCTTGAACATGTATCGAAGAGTACCTTACTCTAAACATGTAATGCTTTGGCAAAGACTTTAGTAACAATCCGAGAGGCCATGGGTATACATCTCCTGCAAGGAGTGGTGAATCCTTTATAGGCTATTCAAACACCTTGATCACTTGACTTATACCCAATCATCCGGGTCCACATCTCCTTAGAGATGTTTGCTTAAGATGTCAAAGCATAAGTCTCCATGATCAAGATGACTTGAATACCGCAAGTCGAAGGAACATCGCACTTAAGCTACAGTAAGAACTTCATTGACATATCTATATATGCAGAGAACCATATGAAGTCTTACGGCTGGTCACTCCAATGAACTAGTTACCATAACTAGCATCCACGATCAACTCCGGACATCACACTGTCTCGACGGTGAGAATCGGTGCTTGGATACACCAAGGAGTATACCTCGTGCTAGTCTCGGGAATTGATGGTGTCCAAATCCATCAATTCATCGACTAGGGATAATTCCGATACATCACAATTACACATGTAGAGATACTCACTAGTTGTGATCCAATCACAAATTCTCTCATGTTGTGAATCGTATCGAGGACATTCAGTAAATGAGTTTAAGATCCAATCAAATACATAAAACATGTATACTCAAATAGTGAATCTTCATTTATTATATAAATGGTTCATACATAAGGCGATTGCCTTAGGACATCTCTCATATATTACTAACAGACTCCCACTTGGCCTAATGCCAATCGCTACGGTATCCAATACCATAGGCTATAACATGACCCTCAAACTTACTTTGAGGTAATGCCTTAGTCAAAGGATCCACTAAGTTCCTTTCAGTGGGATTTTTCTCGATTTGTATTTCCTTCCTACTAATGATCTCTCAGATAAGATGATAACGGCGAAGCACATGTTTGGATCATTGATGAGACCACATCAAGTTCATAGATGAACTTCTTGATCCAAACCGCTTCCTTTCTTTGCTTCAAAGGTAGAATCCGCTATAGTGTCAAGCTTGGAACCTTTCCAACATATTGCGCCTCCATTCTAGGTGAATACATACCCAGACTGAGACATGGAATCATCCTTGTTTGTCTGGAGCTGGCATCCGTATACCCACGTATCACCATGTACCCTTCACCATATATTAGGAACACATCCTTAGTTCTTCTTAAGTACTTAAGGATTGTCTTGACAACCACCCAATGATCCATTCCTGGATCAGACTGGTATCTGCTCGTGACACTCAGAGCATACGATACATCGGGCCTCGTACATAACATAGCATACATGATAGATCCTATTGCGGATGCATAGGGAATCTTACTCATGCAAATCCTCTCGTCTTCTGTGCGCGGACACATAGACTTCGAAAGGTGTACCCCATGCCTGATGGGTAGGAAACCTTTGTTGGATTCCGACATGCTAAACCTTTTTAGCACTCAGTCTATATATGTAGACTGCGAAAGACCAAGCAACCGTTTCGATCTATCTCTATAGATCTTAATCCCGAGGATGTAGGTTGCTTCTCCCAGGTCTTTCATGGAGAATGTCTTGGATAATCAAACCTTAACTGATTGTAAGATTGAAACATCGTTTCCTATAAGTAATATGTCATCAACATATAATACTAGGAACACGACTGCACTCCCACTAACCTTCTTGTACACACAAGGTTCGTCTGGATTTTGTGAGAAATCAAACTTTTTGATTGTCTCATCAAAACGGATATTCCAGCTTCTGGATGCTTGCTTCAATCCATAAATGGACCGTCGCAATTTGCATACCTTGGTTTTATCAACCGATGTGAAACCCTTAGGCTGTATCATATACACGTCCTCGAGCAGGTTTCCATTAAGGAAAGCTGTTTTCACATCCATCTGCCATATCTCATAATCATAATGAGCCGCTATGGCCAGGAGCATCCGAATGGATTTAAGCATAGCTACAGGCGAATAGGTTTCGTCATAATCAACACCTTGTTTTTGACGATATCCTTTTGCCACTAATCTAGCTTTATAGGTAATCACATTACCATCCATGTCGGTTTTCTTCTTGAAAACCCACTTGCACCCTATAGGCTTTATGCCTTCAGGTGGGTCAACCAAGTTCCAAACTTGGTTTTTCATACATGGAATCCATTTCCGACTTCATGGCACCAAGCCACTTATCCCTTTCTGAACTTGTCAGCACTTCTTCATAACTAGTAGGCTCCTCATCATCAATGAGTAACACGTCGTTCGATTCACTTACGAGAAATCCATATCTCTCGGGAATATTGCGTGTTCTACGGATCTACGAAGATGTGGTGTTACAATAAGTCCGTAGATTGCTCATCACTATGAGTTTGTCATTTGTTGTGCTTCACCGGTATCTCTTCAATGTCTATTTGAGTCTCGAGCCTCCTCAAGCTTGATGACACTCCCCTTTGTTTTCTTGCAAGAGAAACTCTTTCTCTAGAAACACATGCCTTGAAACAAACACCTTTTGTTCCATAGGATGATAGAATTGGTAACCCCTTGTTTCCTTAGGGTATCAATAAATAGACATTTATCGGACTTAGCATCCAATTTGTCCGTACGTCTGATCAGCTTCACATAAGCGAGGACAACCCCATATCTTCAAGTAAGATACATGAGGTTTCTTACTATTCCATATCTCATATGGAGTAGTTGAGACTACCTTGGTAGGCATTACATTTAACAAGTAAACAATGTCAAAGTGCATAGCCCCAAAAGGACTTGGGAAGAGTCGCATGATTCATCATTGACCTGACCATGTCCAACAAGGTCCGGTTACGCCTCTCAGATACACCATTATGCTGTGGTGTATATGGCGGAGTCCATTGAGACAATATACCATTGTCTCTTAGGTAATCAAGAAACTCCTGACTTAAGTATTCACCACCTCGATCCGATCGAAGTATTTTAATACTCTTGTCATGTTGTTTCTCTACTTCATTTCTGAATTCTTTGAACCTTTCAAAGGCTTCAGACTTGTGTTTCATCAAGAACACATACCCAAACCGTGAATGATCATCGGTGAAGGTAATGAAGTAGCTATAGCCTCCTAAAGCTTGAGTTGACATAGGTCCACATACATCAGTATGTATTAGACCTAGTAACTCTCCCACTCGTTCACCTTTTCCTGTAAAAGGTAACTTAGTCATCTTGCCTTTTAAGCATTATTCGCATGTATCGTATGAATCCAATTCAAACGATTCCAGAATTCCATATCAGTGTAATTCGGACATGCGTTTCTTGCTTACATGGCCAAGACGACAATGCCACATATAGGAGTCTAATTGATTATCCTTTCGAGCAAGCTTGTTGCTCGCTTCGATATTGAAAATGTCACTGGATACGTCCAACGTATAAATACCATTGCTTAAAGTTCCAGTCCCATAAAGAACTCCATTCAAAGTTATGTAACAACAATTGTTACTAAAAGTCAAATGGTAACCATTTCTATTTAAACAAGAAATAGAAATGATGTTCTTTATCAACGAAGGAACATAAAAGCAATTGTCCAGTTTTAAGACAAGTCCTATAGGGAGTTTCAACAAATACGTTCCGATGGCGACTGCAGCAACCTTTGCTCCATTCCCAACACGTAAATTTTGACTCTCTCTTGACAAGTCTTCTTCTATTCCTTAGCCCATGTATGTCATTACATATATGTGAGCCACACCCAGTATCCAATACCCAAGTGTCTGAGGAAATAGAATGACAATCAATAACGAAGATATGTGAAAAGATGGAGCATCTTATGCCTTATTCTTCTTCACGGACTCAAGATAATTCTTGCAATTTCTTCGCCAATGGCCCTACTTGCCATAATTATGGCAAGTGCCCTTTTGAGCTGGTTCTGCCTTTTTAACCTTTTTCTTCTTCCCCTTCTATTGTTCCTTTGACTCCCTCTTAGAACCTTTCTTCGAGGAATCAACTAACAACACCATCCCCTGCTCATGCTTCTCAGAAGGCTCCACAGTCTTCAGCATGTTGAACAGTACCACAGATGAACCTTCTTGCATCTCAGAGGTGAAGATGAGCTTAGAAACTTCGAACCTTTCGAATCTCACTTGCTCATCAAACAACTCATAAAGATGAAGGATCACACATGAGCAATCCATATGCTCATGCCGCTGTGAGCTTTGGGTTCCATCATGCTAGCATGATGCAACTCATTTGTTCGTAATCACTCACATGTTTCGAGTAGGCCAACAATTGGTCCAGAGTTGCATCGCTTACTAGATGGGCTGAAGAGGCGCCGAGGACATTTGAAGCTTTTCACCTTGAGAACAATTCTCAAGTTTCTAAGCCAGTCCAAGAAGTTTGGCCCAGTCAATATATTCGAATCCAAAATGGAACACAAATTTAAAGACATCACGATCAATCTTAGAAATACAAAATGAGCATATATGAGAAAGATGATTTTAAAATGCATCAATATACATTTATAAATCCCATTCATTTTTCGAATTTCAAAAACCCCAAAATCACTTCGGGAGATCGTAGGTCCATCTCCGAATGGGCTGATATCCATCATAGATATGAACAACCTTGGAGAGAGTCCAACAAGCCATTCATAACTATGACGGTAGGTATCAACTATACCGATTGCATATCACGTATATGCAACTATCACAATGTGCTATCAACTAATTGAATGTTCACACATACATCGGGTTGTTAACACATTAACAAGTATGCATCATATGCATAGCACCCAACTTCACCTCCCTTTACATCGACCTTGGAGAGAGTCCAACAAGCCGATGCTCCAGGTTAAAGCCAACCCATTAATCGAGAAATAGTTTTAATATGGTTAGAGCGCCATCAACCAATTAGCCCAGCTTGGAGAGAGTCCAACAACCAAAGCTAACGATTGACCTCTGACTCTTACCATATTAGTATTAAACTATTCCATGGTTTGAACATGTATGGGTTCGAGCCGGGCTTGGAGAGAGTCCAACAACCCAAACAAGAAACGGAACTCTGGTTCTAACCATATTAATGGAAGGTGTAGGCTTTAATATTGTTTAAGGGTTTTATGTCTCATCCTCTTTGCATGCAAATAACTATTATCTACATGACATACATGACATACATCTACATGTCACGACACGCATGACATAATATTATGCATCTAATGCAATTACATGACATACAATTATGTCATGTATATATTTCCTTATATGTCATAACTATTTATGGAAATAAAATATGTTTAAGATTTGATTCTCCAAATCAAATCATAATTAAATTAGGAAACAAATTTCCAAATCTAATCACATATTTTATTTATGGAATTATTTGATTAAGGAAAATCTATTTAGGAAACCAATTTCCTAAATCATTAAAACTACTTATGGAAATAAAATATTTTAAGATTTGATTTCCTAAATCAAATCATGATTAAATTAGGAAACAAATTTCCAGAATCTAATCAAATATTTTATTTATGGAAAATATCAATTTCCATAAATACTTCCAACTTTCCAAAAGTGGAAGATTTCCATAAATACTTCTAGACTATCCAAAATTGAAAAATTTCCATAAATACTTCTAAATTTCCAAAATTAGAAAATTTCCAGAAATAACATTATGACTATCGCAAAACCATTTTACGATTATGTCGAAACACAACCTGGGCTCGATACCATCAAGGTTTCCGCATCACAAGGCGTGTGTGTGTTCGATCACGTTTCGCAAACATGAGCACAGCGGAAGCAATAAAAATAATAAATCTACATTTATTACAATACACACATCACACGCATGCATAGTACAACAAGTGTAGACATAACCGTAAATTTAAATTTGCAATAATAGGAAATTTAACTACGTTATACCTTTCGTATTACGTGTAGCGGGAACGACATCAACCGGAACGATCCTCGCTAGAATCGTCTCTATCCGTATCCACGCCGAGTATCCTTAGGATGACTTCGCTAAGACACGAGCTTCGTCTTCATATGGGTTACTAGCCTCGTGTTGAAGACGACGTGATCGAGAGATGATCACGATCCGAATCCAAATTCGGATCCAAAATGAGTCCTCAAAACTCGCTTCTCCGGAGAGGTATCGTCAACCGATTGACGAATCCTTCGTCCTCCACCTCAGAGGATTATCGGAGATCGAATCCCCGGTAAGTTAGCCACTGTCGAAGCTCTAACCGTCGTCTAAATGACGCTCCGACGAGAGGAGAACAAGCTGTCCAGAAAACTGGACAGCTTTGGTGGAGGAGATAGGCGCCGGCCAACCAAGGGAAGATAAAGCTCACCTTGATGCCAAAGCTAAAGGAGATCACCGGAGGGTGGCCGTTGGATCACCGGCTGAAGCTTGGATGCTGGCAAGGAGCTGGACGGCGGCACAAGGGCTGGGCGGCAATGAAGTTGGCGCCGAGAACTCCAAGGAGAGGAGGTGGGTGGCAACTAGGTTTAGGGTTTTTGGATTAGGGCTTAATTATCCCTTAAGCCCTCTTTTATAGAGAACTAATTCTATTAATGGTTATTGAATCATAACCATTAGGCCCGTTAACCTGCTCTATTAAGATAAGCTAAAATAAACCAAACCATGATGTTTTATTTTAAGTTAAAACGAATCGAACCAACTTTTGGTTCATTCGTTTAAAATAAACCAAACCCTTTAGTTTATTCTCCTCCATTGGATTAGAACCAAACCATTTTGGTTCATCCATTATGTCTTCATAAGACACGGCCCATCCACGCTTCCATTGCGACTGAAACGATTTCATGCTCGCTCCATGTTTGGTCCAACCAAACCTAGTTTCTCTCGGTCTGAGAATCCCATTCTCAAGCTCGTTTTAAATCCTTCGGATTACGCTCGTTGTGCGTGTGACCAAATAGGTTCTCGGTTTATGTTGGCCGTCTATAATTAACCATTAATTATAGAACGATCATGAGTGGCACCTAGTAGTACATCATGATCCCCAATTAACCGAAAAGATCAACGGTTGATCTAGAACTATTTCTGAAACCCTTCAGTAGATCAAATGAATCGTGCCCCATTCTCTTCACTCATCTTATACCCACTTGGTTCAGGACATGGTCTATAGTGTCAGTCTCCACTAGGCTGACTACGTCACACCTAGCCCAAGTATCATTTCCTCGTCCTACGGATTCTAGTTACTCCACATGTATCGAAGAGTACCTTACTCTAAACATGTAATGCTTTGGCCAAAGACTTTAGTAACAATCCGACGAGAGGCCATGGGTATACATCTCCTCGCAAGGAGTGGTGAATCCTTTATAAGCTATTCAAACACCTTCGATCACTTCGACTTATACCCAATCATCCCGGGTCCACATCTCCTTAGAGATGTTTGCTTAAGATGTCAAAGCATAAGTCTCCATGATCAAGATGACTTGAATACCGCAAGTTAAAGGAACATCGCACTTAAGCTACAGTAAGAACTTCATTGACATATCTATATATGCAGAGAACCATATGAAGTCTTACGGCTGGTCACTCCAATGAACTAGTTACCATAACTAGCATCCACGATCAACTCCGGACATCACAATGTCTCCAAAGAAGTGAGAATCACCGCTTGATACACCAAGGAGTATACCTGTGATAGTCTGTAATTGATGGTGTCCAAATCCATCAATTCATCGACTAGGGATAATTCCGATACATCACAATTACACATGTAGAGATACTCACTAGTTGTGATCCAATCACAAATTCTCTCATGTTGTGAATCGTATCGAGGACATTCAGTAAATGAGTTTAAGATCCAATCAAATACATAAAACATGTATACTCAAATAGTGAATCTTCATTTATCATATAAATGGTTCATATATAAGGCGATTGCCTTAGGACATCTCTCATATATTACTAACATTGGAGCAGTCGACTGCCATATCATGGCAGTCGACTGATGTCGGGAAAACCCATCCGACACTTAGCCAATTGGCCAAGATCACATAAGAGCTACCCCGACCCTGGTTACAATCGCTCACTCTCATCTCCCTTGGAGTCCCTCGCCTTTGAAGTTCTCTTCTTCCGGCCACTTCCCTTGGATGCAGCAAGCGCACGACTTCGTAGTGTCATCCTTCGCATCTCGCCCTGAAGTCTACTTCCTTCGGCTTCACTTCAATGCTCCTCATCTGGTGATCCCTCGAATGCACCAAGCGCACGGCTTCCGCAATGCATCTTTCACCGACTCAAGGACCGAGTCATGAGATGGTGAATCTTGCCAATGCTATCATCATCCATCCATGTGCGAATTACTAAGTCCTGCATGACTTCAATGCACATATCAAATCCATAACAACCTAACTTAAACCCTTTGTAACACACATCAAAACCACATCACATGGGTTGATTGCCCTAACAATCTCCCCATTTTTGATGTGTGGCAATCCGTTTAAGTTAGGTAAAACAAATAACATAAAATATAAGGCAAGAAAGCATGTAAGTAAACATGAGTATCAAACTCCCCCATAAACATGCAACTCCCGCTTAAGACATGCTAAATTCCCCCCCTTAGCATGATTAATTTAAACCCTCATAATTCTCCCCATTTAACACCATCAAAAACATTATACAAATGTCATACACGCATGACATCAAATCTAATGGAAGAAAATACAAAAATCAAATTCAAAACTTGATAAAACACCTTACTGTGCTCGTGTATAGTACATCAGTTGACTGAATCAGAGCATCAGTCGACTGACACCTAGTTTTCAGATTTTCTGATTTTCGAAGTCCAGTTTCAAAAATGCATTAAAAATTATAGGAAATTCAAAAAATCATAAAATTTGGAGAACATATTTCAAATGAGTTCC
The DNA here is from genome assembly GCA_025175895.1 of Wurfbainia villosa. Classification (NCBI taxonomy): domain Eukaryota; kingdom Viridiplantae; phylum Streptophyta; class Magnoliopsida; order Zingiberales; family Zingiberaceae; genus Wurfbainia; species Wurfbainia villosa. Next base: position 32,778,786 of record CM045986.1, read on the forward strand.
TCTATCAGTGAAAAATAGTTTTTCATGAAAATTCATTTTATTTTCAAAATTTAGGCAAAAACTCAAAAGTTATAAAATGTTTAAAGTTTGTATCATCTTTAAAGCCTAGTTTTGCCAGCCCCCAGGGCTAGCCCAGTTGGTAAGTGCAAAGGGGCAACTCTTAAGTGGGCAGGGATCAATTCCCGGGGAGGTCATGACTCTGGGTCATCGACAGACCCTCTCCTTTGCACTTACCACCTGGGTCCTGATTTACCTCCTCCACCGGTAGGGGCAGCCGGAGGGGGCCGCTAATGTGGCGGTTCCACATTTTTTAAAGCCTAGTTTTGCCTTGAAATTTTTCAAAACATGAACTCACTGTTTATGAAACATTAAATGTTTTTAAATCATTTAAAATATCCAACTATGATCTAAGGGCAATATGCCCATTGATTAAACATTTACTTTCCCCATAGTTGGTCTATGATTGCTCTATTGATACACTTAATGACCCATCTAAATGCCATAAGTATTAGTGAACCATTTGTATCATCCTAACATCTCACCCATTGCTATGTTCTCAATCAAGTTAGCCTTATAGTGGGATGTGAGATGTTCCTAAAGGTATTTGCACTTAACAAAAATTTCATGCATTTCTACCCATGGTTAAGTGCCATCCTAAAAACCCAATCATGAACATGCATCAAGAATTATCAATCATGATCATAAATCATCAATTATTGCATATCATGATTATAAAATATAAAATCAAGCATGAATCATGATTCAAGCATTCAATTCATGGGTTATACATTATCATCACTCATCACTATGTTAAAAATTTACCCATACCATCCTAAGTCAACTATATGATATGATATAAATAAAATCCAATTATGATTAACTATCCTAGGGTTTTCCTAACCCTTAAGGATGGACTTGGGAACTCAATATAAATTCTTTCTTATAGGGTTCACCAAAAATTCCTTAGGGATCTATTTTCTAGCTACCATTGTTGTTTTAGATTGACCCCTTGCAATTAGACAATGATAGGCCTTTTCTTTTTTAGTTCCCTTATAACCTAGGCCTTTCTTATTAAAACTTGCCCTTTGGTTCCCAATAATCATGTTTAGGGTGTTGGAGCCAATGGTGAATTTTTCTAGGGCCTTAGTTAAATGATCTACCTTTTCTCTTAAGGCCTTGTTTTCTTCAATGCATGCATCATTAATATTAAAAGACATATAATCATCATGTGAGCATGCATCACTAGTCATAGAAGAAGAAGCATTATTATTAACATTTAAACATGCTTTTTCTAGCTTTTCTTCTAGGGCCTTAATTTGATCAAGCATGCATTTATTCTTTTTCTTAGACCTAAATAGTTCCTTAGTTAAACTCGAAATCATAGACATAATCTTTTTGGGAGGAAGATTTGTTAGCTCACTTACCAAATCTCTTTCTTGTGATGCCAATGGGTATGAGGATGAAGCTCCCCCTTCACTTGAGCTTCTTTCTTCTTCCTCGGAGGAGGTGGACTCTACATCATCAATCCCCATTAGTGCAAGGGTTGTGAAAGCTTGATCTTCCTCCGATGAAGATGATGGATCATCCCACGTCACCGCTTTAAGGTTGTGGGGCTTTGACTTCTTCTCCTTCTTCTTTTCTTCTTTCTTCTTCCCTTCTTTCTTCATGTCATGCTTCTTCCTTTCTTCTTTGCTCTTGTTCAAGAGGAGACAATCATCCCTTATGTGCCACTCTCCTTGGCAATTGTAGCATATGATTTTCCTCCTTGGCCTTCTCCTATCACGAGACTTGTTAAATTTAAAATTCTTAAGTGCACGTCTCACCTTCCTTACCATGTAGGCTTCTTCATTGCTATCCATGGAGGAGGAGGATTCATCGGATGAAGAAGGTGGAGTCTCCTTTTTCTTCTTCCCCTTGTTGGCCATTAATGCAACTCCCCTTGATGGCTTGATTTGATCTTCTACTATTCCTTCAAGCCTAGACTCATGTAATTCCATAGTGGAGAAAAATTCATCTAGAGTACTCACCTCTAGATTCTTGGAGATGTAGAATGAGTCTACCATAGAACTCCATCTTGAAGATCGGGGGAAAGCATCTATGAATTTCATGATCATGTCCCGGTTCGAAAGCTTTTCTCCTACACTTGTTAAACCGGTTATAATTTCCTTGAATCGAGAATTTAAAGAAAGTACCTTTTCTCCTTTTTCTAATTTGATGTTGCTTAATTGTGATTAGAGGAGGTCCCTTCTTTCAAGCTTTGCCTCGGAGGTCCCTTCATGAAGTTCTATTAATTTCTCCCACATCTCCTTGGCGCTTGCGCATTCTCCGATCCGGTTGATCTCTTGTTGGGGGAGCACATTGAATAGATGGTGCTTGGCTTTTGAATTCGCCAAGTGCTCCTCTCTTTGTCTTTTGGTCCATCTTGACTTATCAATTGGTTCACCCTCTTCGTCCCTAGGAATCTCAAAATCGCTTTCCATTATTAGTATAATATCGAAGTTAGTTAAAAAGAATACCTCCATACGCTTCTTCCACCAAGCGAATTCGCCCTCAAACTTCGGTGGATGAATGTTGGAACCGGCCATTGTTGTTGATTGTGTTGGCCGTTAGTCCTCGACAATCTCCTCGCTCTGATACCACTTGTTGGAACATCGGTGGGCGGCTAGAAGGGGGTGAATAGCCCTCTTTCGTAGATGGTGGAGTTTGCTCGTTCTTGATCGTCTACACTTAAGATTAGTGCAACAGAAATACTAGTAATAAAGACAATTAAGAAACAAGCACTAACAAACTGATATAACATGGTTCATGACCCTTACCGCTAGTCCATGACCCGATTTATTCCAAGGTGAATCACTCCTTAACCAATCCACTAATCTCTCCTTTGCACAAAGCTAGGTGGAGGTAACCTTTCTTACAAGAATCTCTCCTCTTACAATAAGATGAAATTAAACACAAGGAAGAGGAGGAAAATCATGTTGGGCACTTGGGAGATGTTTAGAGGTTAAGCATTAACCATCCCAAGTCACCCAAGACCCCTTCTTATAGGGAAGAGCCCATTCTTCACATTGGGCACCTATCAATCGACTGATGCCTTGATAAGTTGACTGCCGCTGTAGCCGTTGCCTCGCAACGACTTCTTCCACGTTGGATTTTAACCAATGGCTCCCATATCAGTCGACTGATGGAGCCATTAGTCGAGTGGTCGACGTGATCACTCAACTGCTGAAGCTTCTATGCCCGAAACCCTCGATATCTGTCGACTGCTCCCCTTGGCAGTCGACTGATGGAGCTAGCAGTCGATTGCCATGAGCTGGCAGCCGACTGTTCGGCCAGAACTTTGACTCAAACACCAGTCGAGTCTCTAGTCGACTTGGAACAGTCAACTGATGTCGGGAAAATCCATCTGACACTTAGCCAATTGGCCAAGATCACCTAAGAGCTACCCCTACCTAGGTTACAATCGCTCACTCTCATCTCTCTTGGAGTCCCTCGGCTTTGAAGTTCACTTGGTCCAGCCACGTCCCTCGGATGCGCCAAGCGCATGACTTCACAGTGCCATCCTTCGCATCTCACCCTGAAGTCTACTTCCTTCGGCTTCACTCCAATGCTCCTCGTTCGATGGTCCCTCGGATGCACGAAGCGCACAACTTCCGCAATGCATCTTTCACCGACTCAAGGACCGAGTCATGAGATGGTGAAACTTGCCAATGCTATCATCATCCATCCATGTGCGAATTACTAAGTCTTGCATGACTTCAACGCACATATCAAATCCATAACAACCTAACTTAAACCTTTTGCCACACACATCAAAACCACATCACATGGGTCGATTGCCCTAACACTTTCCTCCTTCTCCTCCTTCTTGCCGCCCAAGCCAAGGTGTTTGTCGCCCACCTTTGTGCCGCCGCCGCCCATTAGAGTTGTTGCCTCTCCTCGCCCCAGCCATACACTAGCCGCCGACGTCCCTTGGACCACCCTCAACCATCGGCCAACCTCCCTTGGCTGCTGGCGACCAAGGAGTAACCGGCCAAGGCTTTGGCCGGCCCCTTCTTCCTCTACAACAAGCTGTCCAGTTTTGGATAGCTTGATCTCCTTTTCATGGAGAGGCCGTTTGGTCGGTGTTTTCTACTTCTACAGTAGTCTACTTGCCAGGGATTGGATCTCTGGCAATCCTCATAGGTGGAGGGTTGAGTTTTCGTCAATCGGTTGACGAAAACTGCTTCCAAGAAGCGAGTTTGTGAAACTCGATTTTTGGATCCAAATTTTATTCGGATTGTGATCTTCTCTCAGATCGCATCATCTTCGACATGAGGCTAGTAACTCCTACGAAGATGAGGCTCGTAGGTTGGTGAAGCTATCCCGACGATACTCGGCGTGGATACGGAAAGAGGCAATTCTAGCGAGAGTTACTTCGGTTGATGTCATTCCCGCTACACGTGATACGTCAGGTATAACTAGAGTAATTTTCTTTTATTGCAAAATTTTAAATAGCGATTATGTCTACCCATGTTGTATCCTACATACGTGTGATGTGTGTGTTATAATAAATTAGATTTTTTGCTTTTATTACTTCAGCTGTGTGCATGTTTACGAAACATGTACGAACACACACTCGCCGCCATGCCGGGGAAACCCAACAACTCGGATGCACCAAGCGCACGACTTTGCAATGCCATCCTTCATGTCTCGCCCTGAAGTCTGCTTCCTTTGACTTTACTCCAATGCTCCTCGCCCGACGGTCCCTCAGATGCATCAAGCGCACGACTTCCGCAATGCCATCCATCGCCGACTCAAGGACCCAAGATATGAGATGGTGAACTCACCAATGCTAACATCAAGCTAACCATGTGCGATTTACTAAGTCTTGCACAACTTAAACACACATATCAAATCACATAAGCAACCTAACTTAAACCCTTTGCCACACACACATCAAAACCACATCATACATGGGTTGATTGCCCTAACAATCTCCCCCTTTTTGATGTGTGACAATCCGTTTAAGTTAGGTAAAACATTAACAAAAACACATAAGGAAGGAAAGCATGTAAACATAATATGAGTATCAAAACACTCCCCCTTAATACATGCAACTGTTGGGATGTATACTGAAAAGTCTATGTTTTGTATGAACATCTTTATTTTTGAAATAAGAATCACATGATCATTGTTTGCATATTTATGGTTATACATATTGTCTGATACATTACATTGTAGATAACATGGTGTGAAGTGTCACACGGGAGATCATGTTATTAGTTCCTTATAGAGTATAAGTAGAGGCTCACAACCGAGATGGTTTGGACACACCATTGGTATGGTTGTAGTGTGATTTGGTATTGATTTGTCTTGACCATAGAATTACACTAGTACACTTTGTATGTATTGAGCAGGACCAACTTAGAGGTGATTCGATTTATTGCTGACTACATAATTGAATCGGACCTCGGATATTATGGTATACATGCTCTTAATCCCGATATAATAACGGGCACATATACTTAGTATTTATTTCTTTGATTTACCAATGGGCGAGATTTATAGAGTAAATTGATAGGCTCGGTAAGTTGGGAAATGATATTATTTATATGGTGTGTCATTGATTATAGGATGAAACCGTGTCCTATATATTAGGATGATGATGTCCCCTTGAGGATCTCATAAGGTTCATCATGTAAACCCTGCAGGTGGACTTGGTCCGACATGATGATAAGGTTGAGTGGTACTACTCATGAAGTTAGATGTTGATTAATTAATTATCAGTAAATTAATTAATTGACGGACATTCGAGATCTTAAATACAGGGAGATATTTGTACAATTAATATATGGAGCCCATATTTATTTATGGGGGTTGGTGAGGTAGATCAATGATAATTCTCTAGTGGAATGGATTATCAATAATGGATCAGACTTTATGTGGGCTAGATCCATTGGGTGGCCAAGATCCAACTCCTCCTCATGGTCTCTATTGTAGCCTATTAAAACCCTCATGGAGCCTAGATCCGATGGTGGAAAATGGAACTCTAGATCTGACGGTGGAGGTTTAATCTCTAGATCCGACGATGGAGATTAAATCTCTAGATCCGACGATTGAGATTAAATCTCTAGATCTGACGGTGGTGATTAAAAGGAGGCTTAAGCCTAACTCTATAAATAAGGCTTAAGGGTTGGGCGGCAAGGATAACTCAAGGAGATTAGGGTTAGGGTTTGAAGTTGGCTTTAGGCTTGGGCGACAAGGGTGTGCTAGGGTTTCTCTCCTAGGGTCGGCGGCATAAGCAAGGTGAGATCTTCCTTCTCCTTTTCTTCATTGTCGGGGCCACCCTCTCTCCCTCTCCTTTGGCCGGCGGTGCCACCCTCTTCCCCTCTCCCTTGGCGGCGTTAAGAATTAGGGTTTCTTCCCTTGGAGCTTTTGGTCGGTGCCCATACTTCCTCTTCCTCTCCTTGGCCAGCGGCAAGGATCAAGCTTGGAGCTTGGTGGTCGATTTTAGATAGGAGAAGAGTTTTGTTTTATTCTTACTTTTATTCGGAGTGAGCAAGGAAGGGAAGAATGTGATCTAGGAGGCTTCGATTTTTGGAAGATCATCGCCCACACGACGTCCAAAAGGAGGAAGGACATACAATAGAAGATAAAGAGGTATAATGAGAGGTATAATCTTGTTTATTTTGATTAGTGTTCTTTTGTATTATGTATATGATCGTTTACAATTGTATGATCATGGACCCCGATGATAAACATAAAAACCAACCATCCGTACATCGTCTATTCCACGGCTAATCGAAGAAAAGAGGTAGGTTACTTGAACAACAAGTTTGTTCAAGTGACTACTCTATTCGAATAGCACGACGATGGAACAGTTGCTTGGGTAATCCCTCTTCGTCAAGGATTAATTTTTTTAATCCGAGGACTTAGATGGGATTGCCATGCACAAGAGACCGAGTTGAAGTGGGAAGCAAAGTTTCCTCCCTTCAAGTGGTATCAGAGCCACGGTTTCTAGTTTTGTGTGTTTAGGATTCGATTACTTTTTTGCACTTATCATATATTGCATGTGCCGGATGATAGTAGGATGTGCATAGGCTAACTTTTTGGTTGCAGGCATAAGATCCAACTATTATGGGCATATGTGTGTGTATGTGATTGGATGTGTGTAATTGTATTATTATTTGAATCCTCAGGGTTGACGAGGCTAGCATTTAATTTTTGTAATTAAGTACGACATTATTTAATCACTCTTTTATTTTAGTTTACTTTCGATCTAGATTTCATGTACACTTTCATGGAGTATAGGATCGATGGATGTAAATTAAAATAATTTTTCTCGGCTCGGATCTCTGGATGACATGTAGATGGCGTAGGGAGGAGCGGACGAGATGGTGATACGACGGGAGGCATATTGGAGAACAAAAGCCATAATAGTTGGAAAATATTTTTTTCATATTTATTGCTTCTTGTTTGATATGCATGTCGTGTGCTAGGAAAATTCCTTAATTTTGAATTACTAAATGGGAGAGGGATATTTTTTAAAATTCCCACGACCTTCATTACGATTTGACATGTGATGCAAACAAACTTGCGCGTCGGCTATGAGTGTCTTCCTCCCCATCGGATGAGTTTGTTTTACGGATCATAGGGTTGAATATGGTTATAGGAAATTATTTAGGAGCGTGTGTACTTCCCCATCAGAAGGCACATAACCCGAGATAATTGCCTTGGTACAAAGTAATGGTGAACACTTAGATGCAAATAGGAGTATCCTTCCCATCGGAGTCACTGCTTTTATTTGTAGGGCCGAAGAGGAACCAACTATTAATTTTATTTGTCAAAAAGTTAGGTTGACAAGATAGTAAAATTAATGGGTAAAACCTCCACTTACAAATGTAGAATTCGTATACGTCCACACGATCGTGGCATACGATTTTCTCGGTGTTTTGAGGTGTTGGTTGATTTTAAAATTTTATTGTTTGAGGAATCAATAATTTTTTGAAATCTAATGTTTTGATCTATGTGATTCTTAGGTTTTTCAAAAATGACTTTCAATCCGCTTGCTGTGATACTAAAAGAGAATAAACTTACTGGCCCCAATTATGTTGATTGGAAAAGGAATCTTGATATTGTATTGACTGCTGAGGAGTACAAATATGTACTCTTCGAAGAGTGTCCTCCTAAGCCTGCAGATGATTCTGGGGAAAAGGAGAAGGAGAGTTATAAGAAGTGGATAAAGGCTGATGGGATGGCGCAGTGTTACATTTTGGCTTCTATGTCAAATGTATTGCAACATCAGCATCAAGCCATGCCCACTGCTTATGATATGATGCTCAATCTCAAGGAGCTTTTCGGACACCAGAATCGGGCTGCTAGGCAGGAAGCCATGAGGAACTTGATGACGACCACCATGATCCAGGGAACACCCATGAGGGATCATGTTCTCAAGATGATGGCACATTTGAATGAGTTGGAAGTCCTTGGAGCTGAGATCGATGGGAAAACCCAGGTTGATAACATTCTCCAGTCTCTACCTAGAAGTTTTGAGCAGTTTTGCCTGAACTACAATATGAATAAAAGGTTGTATTCATTGGCGGAGCTTTTGACAGAACTCCAGGCGACAAAGGGGCTTTTTCTTCAGAGTGCTCAGGTTCAGGCCATGGTTTCCCAAAAGGTTTCTACTTCTAAGCTGAAAGGCAAGAAGAAGAAGAAACAAGGTGGGACAAAGGTAGCAGGAGGATCTCAGGGAGGAGTGAAGAAGCTGAAAGGCAAGTGCTTCACTTGCAAGCAGACTGGACATTGGAAGAAGGACCGCCCCGACCGAAAGCAGAACAAAGGTGTATCTGTTGGTCTAGTCGTTGAAACATGTTTAGCGGTGTTATCTACCGGCATATGGTGTGTAGATACGGGAGCCAATGATCATGTTTGCAATACTTTACAAGGGTTCCAAGAAACCAAACGACTGGCTGAGGGGGAGATTACCGTTTACTTGGGCGATGCTACGAAGGTGGTGGCTGTTGTAGTGGGAAATGTTTATTTGTCTTTTGATAAAAATAAAACTTTTGTTCTGATAAAAATTGCCTTTATGTACCTTTATTTAGAAAGAATTTAATTTCGATTTCTAAATTGTTTATGGATGGATATTCTATTTCTTTTAATGACAGAGTTGTTATAAAAATGAATAGGGAAATTATCTGTTCTGGTGCATTGATAGAAAATTTATATACCCTTGAACCAAAAGCTCTCACAATGAAAATAGAAGTAAATAACTCATCTTCTAATTCTAATAACAGAAAAGAACCTTCGAAAAAGAACCAAACATATCTTTGGCATCTAAGGTTAGGTCATAATAACCTAAGTAGAATTCAAAGGTTGATAGCTGATGAACCTTTGGGTTCATTAGTGGTGGAAGATTTCCTAACCTGTGAATCTTGCTTGGAAGGTAAAATGACCAAGAGGTCTTTTAAGGCCAAGGGGTATATGTTGGGTTTCCGGCACCGCGGCGTGTGTGTGTTCGATCATGTTTCGTAAACATGTGCACAGCGGAAGCAATAAAAATAATAAATATTCCTATTTATTACAACACACACAACACACGCATGCTATTACAACAAGTGTAGACATAACCGTAAATTAAAATTGCAATAAAAGAAATTAAACTACGTTATACCTTCCGTATGACGTGTAGCGGGAACGGCATCAACCGGAACGATTCTCGTAAGAATCGTCTCTATCCGTATCCACGCCGAGCTCCTCGGGATGACTTCGCCAAGCCACGAGCTTCGTCTTCGTACGGGTTACTAGCCTCGTGTTGAAGACGACGTGATCGAGAGATGATCACGGTCCGAATCCAAATTCGGACCTAAAACAAGTCCTCAAGACTTGCTTCTCCGGAGAGGTATTCGTCAACCGATTGACGAATCCTTCGTCCTCCACCTCAGAGGATTACCGGAGATTAAATCCCCGGTATGTTATCCGCTGTCGGAGCACTAACCGTCGTCCAAACGACGCTCCGACGAGAGGAGAAGAAGCTGTCCAGAAAACTGGACAGCTTGGTGGAGGAGTAGGCGCCGGCCAAAACCAAGGAAGCAAAGTGCTCACCTTGATGCCAAACCTAAGGAGGATGACCGGAACTCTTCCGGCAGCAGCTCGATGCCGGCGAGGAGGAAGGAAGTAACCTTCTGGACACCGGTTGGAGGACCTTTGGGCTGGGCGGCGGCAGCTTGAAGTTGGGCGCCGAATAGGAGAGGGAGGGGTTGGGCGGCCACTATTGATTAGGGTTTGGGATTAGGGTTTAAGCCCTATTTTATAGAGAACTAATTCTCTTAATGGTTAATGGATCATATCCATAAAGCCCGTTAACCCGCACCATTAAGATAAGTTAAAATAAACCAAACCATGATGGTTTATTTTAAGTTAAAACGAACCGAACCAACCTTTGGTTCATTCGTTTAATATAAACCAAACCCTTTGGTTTATTCTCATCCATTGGATTAGAACCAAACCATTTTGGTCCATCCATTATGTCTTCATAAGACACCGCCCATCCATGCTTCCATTGCGACTGAAACAATTTCCGGCTCGCTTTATGTTGGGCCCAACCAAACATAGTTTCTCTCGGTCTGAGAATCCCATTCTCAAGCTCGTTTTAAATCCTTTGGATTACACTCGTTGTGCGTGTGACCAAATAGGTTCTCGGTTTATGTTGGCCATCTATAATTAACCATTAATTATAGAACGATCATGAGTGGCACCTAGTAGTACATCATGATCCCCAATTAACCGAAAAGATCAACGGTTGATCCAGAACTATTTCTGAAACCCTTCAGTAGCTCGAATGAATCGTGCCCCATTCCCTTCACTCATCTTATACCCACTTGGTTCAGGACATGGTCTATTGTGTCAGTCCCCACTAGGCTGACTACGTCACACCTAGCCCAAGTATCATTTCCTCGTCCTACGGATTCTAGTTACTCCACATGTATCGAAGAGTACCTTACTCTAAACATGTAATGCTTTGGCCAAAGACTTTAGTAACAATCCGACGAGAGGCCATGGGTATACTTCTCCTCGCAAGGAGTGGTGAATCCTTTATAGGCTATTCAAACACCTTCGATCACTTCGATTTATACCCAATCATCCCGGGTCCACATCTCCTTAGAGATGTTTGCTTAAGATGTCAAAGCATAAGTCTCCATGATCAAGATGACTTGAATACCGCAAGTCAAAGGAACATCGCACTTAAGCCACAGTAAGAACTTCATTGACATATCTATATATGCAGAAAACCATATGAAGTCTTACGGTTGGTCACTCCAATGAACTAGTTACCATAACTAGCATCCACGATTAACTCCGGACATCACAATGTCTCCAGCCAGTGAGAATCAGCTGCTTGGATACACCAAGGAATATACCTCGTGCTAGTCTCGACAGAATTGATGGTGTCCAAATCCATCAATTCATTGACTAGGGATAATTCCGATACATCACAATTACACATGTAGAGATACTCACTAGTTGTGATCCAATCACAAATTCTCTCATGCTGTGAATCGTATCGTGGATATTCAGTAAATGAGTTTAAGATCCAATCAAATACATAAAATATGTATACTCAAATAGTGAATCTTCATTTATCATATAAATGGTTCATACATAAGGCGATTGCCTTAGGACATCTCTCATATATTACTAACAGACTCCCACTTGGCCTAATGCCAATCGCTACGGTATCCAATACCATAGTCTCTAACATGACCCTCAAACTTGCTTTGAGGTAATGCTTTAGTCAAGGGATCCGCTAAGTTCCTTTCAGTGGGAATTTTCTCGATTTGTATTTCATTCCTACTGATGATCTCTCTGATAAGATGATAGCGGCGAAGCACATGTTTGGATCGTTGATGAGACCTTGGCTCTTTTGTCGCGTAATTGCTCCATTGTTGTCGCATGAGACCGGTATTGCTTCAACAATGGCCGGAATCACACCAAGTTCATGAACGAACTTCGATCCAAACCGCTTCTTTCCGCTCCGGCCGCAATATATTCTCGCCTCGTGGTAGAATCCGCTCTGATCTCTTGTTTGGAACTTTTCCAACTCACTGCGCCCATTCAAGGTGAACACGTATCGGTGAGACACTGGAATCATCCTTATGTCCGGAAGTGCATCCGTATACCGCGTATCACCATGTCCCCTTCTCCATATATTAGGAACACATCCTTAGTTCTTCTCAAGTACTTAAGGATCGCTCTAATACCGCCAATGATCCATTCTCGATCGATCGTATCCGCCGTGACACTCAGAGCATACGATACATCGGGCCTCGTACATAACATAGCATATTATAACATAGCATACATGATAGATCCTGTGCGGATGCATAGGGAATCTTACTCATGCAAATCCTCTCGTCTTACGTGCGCGGACACATAGACTTGAAAGGTGTACCCCATGCACGATGGGTAGATAACCTTTCTTGGATTCCGACATGCTAAACCTCTTTGCTTTTCGGTCTATATATGTAGGCTGCGAAAGACCAAGCAACGTTTGATCTATCTCTATAGATCTTAATCCCAGGATGTAGGTTGCTTCTCCCAGTCTTTCATGGAGAATGTCTTGGATAACCAAACCTTAATTTGTAAGATTGACACATCGTTTCCTATAAGTAATATGTCATCGACATACAATACTAGGAACACATTGCCTCCCACTAACCTTCTTGTACACAAGGTTAAATGTCTGGATTTTGTGAGAAATCAAACTTTTTGATCGTCTCATCAAAACGGATATTCCAGCTCCTGGATGCTTGCTTCAATCCATAAATGGATCGTCGCAACTCGCATACCTTGGTTTTATCAACCGATGTGAAACCCTCAGGCTGTATCATATACACGTCCTCGAGCAAGTTTCCATTAAGGAAAGCTGTTTTCACATCCATCTGCCATATCTCATAATCATAATGAGCCGCTATGGCCAGGAGCATCCGAATGGATTTAAGCATAGCTACAGGCGAATAGGTTTCGTCATAATCAACACCTTATTTTTGACGATATCCTTTCGCCACCAATCTAGCCTTATAGGTAATCACATTACCATCCATGTCGGTTTTCTTCTTGAAAACCCATTTGCACCCTATAGGCTTTATGCCTTCAGGTGGGTCAACCAAGTTCCAAACTTGGTTTTCGTACATGGAATCCATTTCCGACTTCATGGCACCAAGCCACTTATCCCTTTCTGAACTTGTCAGCACTTCTTCATAACTGGTAGGTTCCTCATCATCAATGAGTAACACGTCGTTCGATTCACTTACGAGAAATCCATATCTCTCAGGAATATTGCGTGTTCTACCAGATCTACGAAGATGTGGTGTTACATTAGGTCCAGCCGATTGCTCATCACTATGAGTTGTCGGCTGTTGTGCTTCACCAGGTATCTCATCAATGTCTATTTGAGTCTCTCGAGCCTCCTCAAGCTCAACGACACTCCCACTGTTTTCTTGCAAGAGAAACTCTTTCTCTAGAAACACAGCATGCCTTGAAACAAACACCTTTTGTTCCACAGGATGATAGAATTGGTAACCCCTTGTTTCCTTAGGGTATCCAATAAATAGACATTTATCAGACTTAGCATCCAGTTTGTCTGATACAGTCCGCTTCACATAAGCAGGACAACCCCATATCTTCAAGTAAGATACATGAGGTTTCTTACTAGCCCATATCTCATATGGAGTAGTAGAGACTACCTTGGTTGGCATTCTGTTTAACAAAGCTTTATGCAAGTGCATAACCCCAAAGGACTTGGGAAGAGTCATGATTCATCATTGACTGACCATGTCCAACAGTCGATTCGCCTCTCGGATACACCATTATCTTTGTGGTGTATAGGCGGAGTCCATTGAGACAATATGCCATTGTCTCTTAGATAATCAAGAAACTCTTGACTTAAGTATTCACCACCTCGATCCGATTGAAGTATTTTAATACTTTTGTCATGTTGTTTCTCTACTTCATTTCTGAATTCTTTGAACCTTTCAAAGGCTTCAGACTTGTGTTTCATCAAGAACACATACCCAAACCGTGAGTGATCATCGGTGAAGGTAATGAAGTAGCTATAGCCTCCTAATGCTTGAGTTGACATAGGTCCACATACATCGGTATGTACTAGACCTAGTAACTCTCCCACTCGTTCACCTTTTCGGTAAAGGTAACTTAGTCATCTTGCCTTTTAAGCATGATTCGCATGTATCGTATGAATCCAATTCAAGCGATTCCGAATTCCACATCGGTGTAATTCGGACATGCGTTTCTTGCTTATATGGCCAAGGCGACAATGCCACATATAGGAGTCTATGTGATTATCCTTTCGAGCACGCGTGTTGCTGCAACCCGATATTGAAAATGTCCTTTGAATCGTCCAACGTATAAATGCCATTACTCAAAGTTCCAGTTCCATAAAGTACGCCATTCAAAGTTATATAACAACAATTGTTTCTAAACGTTAAATGGAAACCATTTCTATTTAAGCAGGAAATAGAAACAATGTTCTTTATTAGAGAAGGAACATAATAGCAATTGTCCAGTTCCAAGACTAGTCCACTAGGGAGCTTCAGCAAATAAGTTCGATGGCGCGCAGACCTTTGCTCCATTGCCAACTCGCAAATTTGACTCCCCTCTGACAAGTCTTCTTCTATTCCTTAGCCCCTGTATGTCATTACATATATGTGAGCTACACCCAGTATCCAATACCCAAGTGTCTAAGGAAATAGAATGACAATCAATATCGAAGATACCTGAAGAGGATGGGGCATCGGATGCCTTCTTCTTCTTCATGGACTCAAGATAAATCTTGCAGTTTCTTCGCCAGTGGCCTTCCTTGCCACAGTGATGGCAAGTGCCCTTTTCTTAGTTGGTTCTTTGCCCTTTTCTTTCCTTTCTTTTGTTCTTTTGCCTTCCTCTTAGAACCTTTCTTTGAGAATCAACTATGAACCGCCTTCTCCTCATGCTTCACGAAGGCTCCACGGTCTTCAAAGATATTGAGGAGCTCGAATGGTGGATTCAATTTGTTCATCCGATAGTTCATCACAAATTGCGAGAAACTCTTGGGCAAACAATGCGAATTAAGTCAATACTTAACTCATGATCCATCACAAAACCGAGGGTAGCTAGCCGCTCGATGTACCCATTCATCTTTAGCACAAAGCGTACTCTGACGAACCTTCTTGCATCTTCGTGGTGAAGAGGAGCCTAGAGACCTCGAACCTTTGGATCTCGCTTGCTCATCGAACAACTCATGAAGATGGAAGACCATAGTGTTAGCATCCATATGCTCATCTCGCTTCGCACTCGGTACCATCGCCGCTAGCATGATGCAACTCGCCACTCGAATCCGCCACATGCTTCGATAGACCAACATTTGATGCAGGTTGCATCGCCCTTAGACGGGTCGGAAGAGGCACTTCAAGGACATATGCAAGCTTTTCCGCCTTGAGAACAATTCTCGAGTTTCTAAGCGATCCGAAGTTAGGCCCGGTCGGTTTGTTCGAATCCAAAATAGTGAATTCAAAGCGTCATGATCAATTTATTGACCTAGAAATACAAAAGCGAGCATATATGAAAATGATTTTAAAAATGCATCAATATACATTTATAAATCCCATTCATTTTTGAATTCAAAACCCCAAAATCACTTGAGAGATTGTAGGTCCATCTCGAATGTGATATCCATCATAGTTATGAACAACCTTGGAGAGAGTCCAACAAGCCATTCATAACTACGACGGTAGGTATCATCTATACCGATTGCATATCCCGTATATGCAACTATCACAATGTGCTATCAACTAATTGAATGTTCACACATACATCGGGTTGTTAACACATTAACAAGTATGCATCTTATGCATAGCACCCAACTTCACCTCCCTTTACATCGACCTTGGAGAGAGTCCAACAAGCCGATGCTCCAGGTTAAAGCCAACCCATTAATCAAGAATAGTTTTAATATGGTTAGAGCACATTCAACCAATTAGCCCAGCTTGGAGAGAGTCCAACAACCAAAGCTAACGATTGACCTCTGACTCTTACCATATTAGTATTAAACTATTCCATGGTTTGAACATGTTCGAGTTCGAGCCGGGCTTGGAGAGAGTCCAACAACCCAAACAAGAAACGGAACTCTGGTTCAAACCATATTAATGGAAGGTGTAGGCTTTAATATTGTTTAAAGGTTTTTATGTCTCATCCTCTTTGCATGCAAATAACTATTATCTACATGGCATGGCATACATGGCATACATCTACATGTCACGACACGCATGGCATTATGTTATGCATCTAATGCAACTACATGTCATACAATTATGTCATGTACAATATTTCCTTATATGTCATAACTATTTATGGAAATAAAATATGTTTAAGATTTGATTCTCCAAATCAAATCATAATTAAATTAGGAAACAAATTTCCAAATCTAATCACATATTTTATTCATGGAATTATTTGATTAAGGAAAATCTATTTAGGAAACCAATTTCCTAAATCTTCAAAACTACTTATGGAAATAAATATTTTAAAGATTTGATTTCCCCAAATCAAATCAAGATTAAATTAGGAAACAAATTTCCAGAATCTAATCAAATATTTTATTTATGGAAAATATCAATTTCCATAAATACTTCCAACTTTCCAAAAGTGGAAGATTTCCATAAATACTTCTAGACTTTCCAAAATTGAAAAATTTCCATAAATACTTCTAAATTTCCAAAATTTAGAAAATTTCCAGAAATACATTATGACTATCGCAAAACCAATTTTACGATTATGTCGAAACACAACCTGGGCTCTGATACCACTGTTGGGTTTCCGGCACCGCGGCGTGTGTGTGTTCGATCATGTTTCGTAAACATGAGCACAGCGGAAGCAATAAAAATAATAAATATTCCTATTTATTACAACACACACAACACACGCATGCTATTACAACAAGTGTAGACATAACCGTAAATTAAAATTGCAATAAAAGAAATTAAACTACGTTATACCTTCCGTATGACGTGTAGCGGGAACGGCATCAACCGGAACGATTCTCGTAAGAATCGTCTCTATCCGGATCCACGCCGAGCTCCTCGGGATGACTTCGCCAAGCCACGAGCTTCGTCTTCGTACGGGTTACTAGCCTCGTGTTGAAGACGACGTGATCGAGAGATGATCACGGTCCGAATCCATATTCGGACCTAAAACAAGTCCTCAAGACTTGCTTCTCCGGAGAGGTATTCGTCAACCGATTGACGAATCCTTCATCCTCCACCTCAGAGGATTACCGGAGATCAAATCCCGGTATATGTTATCCGCTGTCGGAGCACCAACCGTCGTCCCAAACGACGCCCGACGAGGAAGAAGCTGTCCAGAAAACTGGACAGCTTGGTGGAGGAGTAGGCGCCGCCAAAACCAAGGAAGCAAAGTGCTCACCTTGATGCCAAACCTAAGGAGGATGACCGGAACTCTTCCGCAGCAGCTCGACGCGAGGAGGAAGCAACCTTCTGGACGTTGGAGGACTGGGCGGGCGGCAGCAGTTGGGCGCCAATAGGAGAGGGAGGGGTTGGCGGCCACTATTGATTAGGGTTTGGGATTAGGGTTTAAGCCCTATTTTATAGAGAACTAATTCTCTTAATGGTTAATGGATCATATCCATAAAGCCCGTTAACCCGCTCCATTAAGATAAGTTAAAATAAACCAAACCATGATGGTTTATTGTAAGTTAAACGAACCAACCAACCTTTGGTTCATTCGCTTAATATAAACCAAACCCTTTGGTTTATTCTCATCCATTGGATTAGAACCAAACCATTTTGGTCCATCCATTATGTCTTCATAAGACACGCCCATCCACGCTTCCATTGCATCAAACAATTTCATGCTCGCTTTATGTTTGGTCCAACCAAACATAGTGTCTCTCCTGCGAGAATCTCATTCTCAAGCTCGCTTTAAATCCTTTGGATTACACTCGTTGTCGCGTGTGACCAAATAGGTTCTCGGTTTATGTTGGCCGCCTATAATTAACCATTAATTATAGAACGATCATGAGTGGCACCTAGTAGTACATCATGATCCCCAATTAACCGAAAAGATCAATGATTGATCCGAACTATTTACGAACCCTTCAAGAGCTTGAATGAATCGTGCCCCATTCCTTCACTCATCTTATACCCACTTGGTTCGTGACATGGTCTATTGTGTCGGTCCTCACTAGGTCGACTACGCCACACCTAGCCCAAGTATCATTTCTCGCCCCTCACGGATTTTAGTTACTCCACATGTATCGAAGAGTACTTTACTCTAAACATGTAATGCTTTGGCCAAAGACTTTAGTAACAATCCGACGAGAGGCCATGGGTATACATCTCCTCGCAAGGAGTGGTGAATCCTTTATAGGCTATTCAAACACCTTCGATCACCGATTTATACCAATCATCTCGGTCCACATCTCCTTAGAGATGTTTGCTTAAGATGTCAAAGCATAAGTCTCCATGATCAAGATGACTTGAATACCGCAAGTCAAAGGAACATCGCACTTAAGCCACAGTAAGAACTTCATTGACATATCTATATATGCAGAAAACCATATGAAGTCTTACGGTTGGTCACTCCAATGAACTAGTTACCATAACTAGCATCCACGATTAACTCCGGACATCACAATGTCTCCAGCCAGTGAGAATCAGCTGCTTGGATACACCAAGGAATATACCTCGTGCTAGTCTCGACAGAATTGATGGTGTCCAAATCCATCAATTCATTGACTAGGGATAATTCCGATACATCACAATTACACATGTAGAGATACTCACTAGTTGTGATCCAATCACAAATTCTCTCATGTTGTGAATCGTATCGTGGACATTCAGTAAATGAGTTTAAGATCCAATCAAATACATAAAATATGTATACTCAAATAGTGAATCTTCATTTATCATATAAATGGTTCATACATAAGGCGATTGCCTTAGGACATCTCTCATATATTACTAACAGTATAATGCCAAAGATGTGTTGGAATTGGTTCATTCGGATTTCTATGGTCCTATGTCTATCCAGGCAAGAGGTGGTTTTGAATATTTCGACTCTTTTATAGACGATTATTCGAGATAAGGATACATTTACTTGATGCGCTGTAAGTCTGAATTCTTTGACAAGTTCAAAGAATTCAAGGCTGATATGGAGAAACGTCAAGGTAAAAGTATCAAGACACTACTGTAAGATACGAAAAAAAAACTGTGATTAAGAAATTATCTTATATAATTTCTCGGGAGTTCACATAAATTTTTCCAGATTCAAAAGGAGTCCATACGAGGAAGATTTAAGCTTAATTGAGGAATTGGGTGACTTGAGTTAACTTGGACTGGACTTAGGTTAGCTTTGGTTTAGACTTGAGCTAGCTCAGTCAATTGGCTGGTTTTTAATGAAACCTGTCGAACCCCAAAAACCTGATCCGCAGCTTTCTTCCACAGATCGCGATCGCGCGATTTCCTCCTCCCCTCTCGCGGCGATTTCGGCTCCGTCTCTTCTTCCTTCACGAGCCGGCAACTGCTGCTGCTGACGGTGGAAGATCCGACCATTTCCCCTTCTGCTTCTTCCTCGCTTCTTGTTTCTTCCGAACCACAGCTGCTACCGATGATTCTTTCCAAAGGGAGATCCAGCTGTAGGGAGGGACGCCGATCGGGCTTCGCCGGAGCATCTTGTCGGTCGCCAGCCTTTCCCGAGTCAGATCTTGCCTCCACATTTTTCATCCAATTCCGATGGCAACAATTCGCCACAATCACTGGCATCTAGAGCTAGTCATTGTCGTTGATCTCCACCGTGAGCAGGCGGTACCAGCCGATCGATGCCGCTGCTTGGTCGTCGGAGGTTACTTCGAGCGGAAGACCACCGAGTGTCGACCATCGCAGATCTCTTCTCTCTTCTTCTGCCTTTGCCGCTGTGAGTTCGATCTGTTTCCTCCCCATCGTCGGCAAACATCCCCTCTGTGGCTGAGTGTCCAGGTTAGCCACAATTAGATCTATGGATCAATCGACAGATTGTTGATACAACTTTTATGTTTCTGATTTTTGGTGAGTTGTTATTGATAAGTTGTGTGGACGATTGGGATTTCTATGATTTTAACGAAGCTATCATCGCAATTGGAGAGGTAAGGTTTCCCGATGTTGAGTAAGCTAATGGATTTCTATGGGATGAGCATATTTGTTTTATTTGAATAAGGATGTTGGAAGTGAGGATCGGATGAAAACAGATATATATATATATATATATATATTGTGATTGCAGGTATTCTTGGTATTGAACTAGGGATTGTTTCTATTCGACTGAGGGCTTGATTCCAGAGCTACTGTGGACGATGGAATTGAGTTTGGTAAGCTTGATCTAGTGATGGTATAGTTGGAGAACAATCATGTTTATTCGTGATCATTAAATATAGTGATGTTAATTTTAGATTTTTTTTCTCATATAGTATTGTTGGCAGTGGAGTAGATATGATATTTTAAACCTTGGATCAAGAAGTTGTGCCAGCAAGGCTAAGCTTGGTAAGTCTGGATTTGGATTGTTATGGATGTGATGCTAGATTTATAGCTAGTTATGATCGGTTTGCTGATTAATAACTTATGGAAGTATGCTTTTAGCTAGATTATGAATTATGGGTTGTTGTGATGAATTTAACCTAATTACAGGGAAATCAAATTAGAAAGCGCATGATATTACACTATTATAGGATTTGGATACGATCATCCGAGCTTCGTATCAGGTGGGTAATATATACCTGGTCCGGTAGTTTTGATCAAATTCTAGTGCATGAATTTGGATATATGTTTATACCTG
This sequence comes from Wurfbainia villosa, assembly GCA_025175895.1. Lineage (NCBI taxonomy): Eukaryota > Viridiplantae > Streptophyta > Magnoliopsida > Zingiberales > Zingiberaceae > Wurfbainia > Wurfbainia villosa. Next base: position 32,799,642 of record CM045986.1, read on the forward strand.
TTTACCTTAAATCCACTCTTATTTAATCATATGCTTGTACTGCCTTTGACCTTTGAGATATTTCTGTTATTTCATTGATTATCTAGCACGGATAGGAACTATAAACCCTATTATATGTTAGCCGATGGATGTTCAGTAAGTACAGGTGGTTAGGGTTATCCTTGTGACCTCAGATTGGATTACTGTGTTACATCACTAGGGTTAGGTGATGGTTTGGGTTATGGAGTCGATTGTTGTATCGTACATATGTTAGTTGTGCATCTATGGTGGATCTAGTTGTCCGTGCATAGATAAATGTATGTGGTTGTCAGTATGTGGTTATGGACTAGAAGTCCTAGCGTGATGGTATATCCATTATGGATCGTATATCTGTGTATGGTTATATGGATTGTCGATAGTATCTCACTACTGACTGTTGGGATGTATACTAAAAGCCTAGCTCTTTTGTATGGACATCTTTATTTTGAAATAAGAATCACATGATCATTGTTTGCACGTTATATTTATATGTGTGCATATTGTCTAATATTTTACATTGTAGATAACATGGTGCCTGGGTGCGGCACAGAAGATCATGTTATCAGTCCCTTGTAGAATATAAGTAAAGGCTCACAACCAAGATGGTTTTGGACAAACCATTGGCATGGTTGTAATGTAGCTTGGTATTGTTTTGTCTTGAACATAGAGTTACACTAGTACACTTAGGTGTATTGAGCAGGACCGACATAGAGGTGATTCAATTTATTGCTGACTACATAATTGAATTGGACCTCGGATATTATGTTGTACATGCTCTTAATCCCGATATAATAACGGGCACATGTACTTAATATTTATTTCTTTGATTTACCAGAGGGTGAGATTTCTATGGATTAAATCAATATGCCCGGTAAGTTGGGAAATGATATTATTTACATGGTGTGCCGTTGATTATAGGAGGAAACCGTGTCCTATATATTAGGTTGATGATGTCCCCTTGAGGAGCTCATAAGGTTCATCATGTAAACCCTGTAGGTTGACTTAGTCAACATGATGATAAGGTTGAGTGGTACTACTCGAGGAGTTAGATGTTAATTGATTGATGGTCAGTAAATCAATCAATTGACGGACATTCGATATCTTAAACACGGGGAGATGGATGTACAAATAATATATGGAGCCCATATTAATTTATGGGGATGGTGAGGTAGTTCGATGATGATCCTCACAATCTCCCAGATATATGCTTTCAGTATACATCCCAACAATCTCCGACTTATACTAAAAGACTATGCTGTCATCATACTGCCATACATCTGATTTCCCTTCCCTCCACTTGCCTATCAAAGCTCTCGCCAGAAGGGCCTTAGTGAAAGGGTCTTTCAGGTCATCCTCTGATGCAATCTAGGTGACAGCTTACTTCTACCTCCTTTACGATTTCTCGTATAAGGTGGTACTTGCACTCTATGTGTTTAATAGCCTTATGGGCTCGTGGTTCCTTCGAGTTTGCAACTGCACCATTATTATCACAATAAATTATGATAATTCTTGGCAAACCAGGAATCACATCTAAGTCTATCAGGAAGTTCCTGAGCCATACAGCTGCTTTGGCCGCCTCATAGGCTGCCACATACACAGCTTCCATGGTGGAGTCCGCCACGCATTTCTGCTTGACACTCCTCCATACTATGGCTCCACCTCCCAAAGTAAACACAAACCCTGAGGTAGACTTACTGTTATCCCTATCAGATTGGAAATCAGAATCCGTGTAACCCACAGGGAGTAATTGGTGTGCCCGGTAAACTAGCATGTAATCCCTAGTCCTTCTCAGGCACTACAATATATGCTTTACCGCAGTTCAATGTCCCTGTCCTGGATTACTCTCGATATGTCTGTGACTATGCCTCTGCAGCAGATATCTGGTCTCGTACATAGCATACATTAGGCTTCCTACCGCCAAAGCATAAGGAACTGCCTATATCTCCTCTATCTCCTCAGATGATATAGGACACATCTGCTTAGATAAAGGAACTCCATGCCTGAAGGGTAGAAAACCCTTCTTGGAGTTTTGTATGCTAAAATGATCCAAAACCATGTCTATGTATGAAGCTTGGGATAAGCACAACAACCTTGATCCCCAAGGTTGTGACCCACTTCTCCCAAGTCCTTCATATCATCTTTATTTGGGACGACCATACCCTTACGTCTGATAACACTTCGATGTTGTCGCCAACCACCAAAATGTCATCTACGTATAGTACAAAAATACCACTACGTTTCCGTCACATCTCTGATATACACAAGACCCATCCAAACTTTGAATAAATCCATAAGACTGGATTTACTTCCTCAAAGCGGATGTCCCAAGACTTCAATGCTTGCTTCAGTCCATTAACGGACCGATTAAGCTTATATACAATACGCTCTTTGCCCTTAGCAAAGAATCCCTCTGGTCGCTTCATGTAGATGGATTCCTCAAGACTTCCACTAAGGAATGCTGTCTTGACATCCATCTGTCATACCTCATAATCCATATGAGTTGCTATGCATAAGAGCTCCCAGACCTGTCTTGAATCCATAGATTCAATCTCAGTATTCATTGCACTTTGCAAAGATGCTGTATTTATATCTTGGATTGCCTCGTCGTATGTCTAGGGATCAGGTTCATGTTTGCTAGAGACCAAATCAGAAGATTTGTCCAAAAACATGAATCTGAGAGGCTGTCTCACAACCCTCCCACTATGACGAGGTATCATCTGTGTATCCTCTGTGACACGCGGTGCAGTGACATGTGGTATGTCCTCTTGTACCGATGGTACTAAAGAAGTGACTTCCCTTTTAACTCCTCTAGAACAATTTTACTCTTGGGCTTGTGGCTCATCACATAGTCTTCCTCTAGAAATCTGGCGTTCGTGTTAACGATCACCCTCTGATCTCTAGGACTATAAAACAAGTCAGAATAACTCATCATCGATCTAATCATCTCCAAAAAGAGTCCTATTCCTTCGCTCTGCTACACCGTTCTGCTGGGGTGTGCCAGGTGCAGTCAATTGGGATTGAATCCCAGCCTCTGATAAGTAGTTCCTAAACTCTCCCAAGAGGTACTCACCACCACAATCAGTTCATAGTGTCATATTGAATAATTGTCTATGAAAAAGACAAAATATTCAAAACTACCTCTTGCCTGGATAGACATAGGACCATACGAATCAGAATGAACCAATTCCAACACATCTTTGGATCTATACCCCTTGGCCTTGAAAGGCCTCTTGGTCATCTTACCCTCCAAGCAAGATTCGCAGGTTGGGAGATCCTCCACCACTTATGAACCCAAAGGTCCATCAGCTTTCAACCTTTGAATTCTACTTAGGTTAATGTGACCAAGCCTAAGAAGCCAAAGATATGTTTGGTTCATCTTCGAAGGTTCTTTTCTCTTATTGGAATTAGAAGATGAGTTATTAACTTCAATTTGCATCGTGGGAGGTTTTGGTTCAAATTTCCTTTCAATGTACCTAAATAGATATTCTCCATATTCCTTTTATAACAACTCTGTCATTAAAAGAAATAGAATATCCATCCATAATAATTTAGAAACTGAAACTAAATTCTTTCTAAATAAAGGTACATAAAGGGAATTTTCCAGAACCAAAATTTTATTATTCTCAAGAGATAAATAAAACTTCTCCCACTGCAATAGCTGCCACCATCATGGCATTGCCCAAGTAAATGGTAATCTCCCCTTTAGCTAGTCATCGGGTTTCCTAGAACCCCTGCAAATTGTTGCAGACATGATTAGTGGCTCCTGTATCTACTCACCAGGTGCCGGTAGATATCACCGCTAATCATGTTTCAATGACTAATCAAAAAGATATACTTTTGTTCTGTTTTGGATTGGGACAGTCCTTCTTCCAATGTCCATCCTGCTTGCAAGTGAAGTACTTGCCTTTCGGCTTCTTCACTCTTCCCTGAGATCCTCCCACCATCTTAGCTTCACCTTGTTTCTTCTTATTCTTGCCTTTCGGCTTAGAAGTAGAAACCCTTTTGAGCAATGATGGCTTGAGGACAGTCTTTGAAGAGTGCATACTTGTACTCCTTAGCAGATAAGACAATATCTAGAATCTTTTCCAACCAATATTATTTAGGTACAGTAAGTTTATTTCCTTTAGTATCACAGTAAGTGGACTGAAAGTCAATTTTGAAAATCCTAAGAATCACAATGATCAAAATATTAGATTTCAAATTTTATTGATTCCTCAAAACAATAAAATTCCGAAATCAACCAACACCTCAAAACACCGAGAATATCGCATGCCACGATAGTGTGGACGTATACGAATTCTACATTTGTAAGAGGAGGTTTTACCCATTAATTTTATTATCTTGTCAACCTTACTTTTTGACAAATAAAATTAATAGTTGGTTCCTCTTTGGCCCTACAAATAAAAGCAGTGACTCCGATGGGGAGGATACTTTTTATTTGCATCTAAGTGTGCACCATTACACGATACTAAGGGAATTATCTCGGATTATGTGCCTTACCGATGGGGAAGTACACACGCTCCTAAATAATTTCCTATAACCATTATTTGACCTAGTGATCTGCAAACAAACTCATCTGATGGGGAGGAAGGCACTCAGAGCCGACGCGCAAGTTTGTTGCATCACACATCAAATTGTAATGGAGGCCGCGGGAATTAATTAAAATATCCCTCTCCCACTTAGTAAATTAAAATTGAGGAATTTTCAAGCACACACAACATGCATACAAAACAAATCAGCAATAAATATGGAAAAATCAGAATTTTTCCAACTATTATGGCATTGTTCTCCAATATGCTTCCCGTCGTGTCGCCACCTCGTCCGCTCCTCCTGCGCCATGTACGAGCCAACCGGAGATCCGAGCCGAGAATAAAACCTATTTTATTTTACATCCATCGATCCTATACTCCACGAGGGAGTGTACATGAAATCTAGATCGAAAGTAAAATAAAATAAAGAGTGGCTAAACAATGCCGTATTCAATTACAAAAATTAAATACCAATTTAGCCTCGTCAACCCCGAGGATTCAAATAATACACATACAATCACACACAAACAACCACATACACACATATAGCCATAATAGTCGGATCTTATGCCTGCAACCAAAAAGTTAGCCTACGCACATCCTACTATTATCCGACATACACAATATATGATAAGTGCGTGAAAGTAACCGAATCCAAAACACACAAAACCGGAAACCGTGGCTCTGATACCAAATGTTGGCAATCGTGCTATTTCTCGGAATGCTCATAGGCTCCCATGTCCCCGGATTAAAATTTTCACTAATGAAAACTAATCTGAATGGGATGAGTTTCCTAAGCACAACCAATTCATCGTCGTGCCAACGACTCGAGCGATCGCTTGAACAAACTAGTTGTTCAAGCAACCAAACTCTTCTAGTCGATTAGCCGCGGAAGAGACGACGGACGGATTGCCGGTTTTTGTGTTTCTTATCGGGGTCCATGATTATACAAATACATACAAATGTAAACTAGTATAATCAACATATACTAACATAAAGAACATAAGCTAGCATATCAAATAAGAACATGCAAAGAACAATAATAAAAGTTATAAAACTTTTATACCTCTTGATCTTCTATCGTATGTCCTAACCTCCTTGTAGACTTCGTGTGGGCGAAGATCCTCCACAAGTTGAAGCTTCCTAGATCTTCTTCAATCCAAAGAATGAAGAACTCTCTTTCCTTTCTTGCTTGAGCCAACCACCAATTCATAAATGATTGATGCCGCCGGCCCCAAGAATAGAGAGAATAATATGGAAACAACCAAGGAACCGAACTAGGGACAAACCCTAGTTTTGGTGCCGCTGGCCAAGATGGAGTGAATAGGAGAAAAGAAATATGTTGGGCGCCGGCCACGGTGGAGGGAATAGGGGAAGGAGCCGGCCACACCCTAGGAAGAAGAAGAACTCCTCTCCTATAGTTGTCGCCCAACTTCCTTGCAATCCCTAGCCGCCCAACCTAAGGAGGAAACCCTAATTAGGGTTTCTCCTTAGGCTTTCTTGCCGCCCAACCATGGTGGAGAGAAGAGATCTAGGAGCTAGCCACCTCCATGGAAGAAGACAAGCTCCTCCACAAGTTACCGCCCACTCTTCATTCCCATCCATGGCCGCCCATGCAAAGGAGCCAAAACCCTAATCAAATTAGGGTTTCCTCCATAGGGTTCCTTGCCGCCCAAGCATGGTGGAGAGAAGAGATCTAGAAGCTAGCCACCTCCAAGGAAGAAGACAAACTCCTCCACAGGTGGCCGCCCAACCTTCTTCCCATCCATGGCCGCCCAACCTAAGGAGCCAAAACCCTAATTAGGGTTTCCTCCTTAAGTTGCTTGCCGCCCAATCAATGCTAGGCAAAACCCTAATTTCCTTAGCATCCATCATCAACCATTAAACTTTTTTGCCGCCCAACCCATAGCCACCCTTTTATAGAGTTAGGTTTTAGGCCTTGGTTTAATCTCCACCGTCGGTTCTAGGGTTTTAATCTCAACCGTCGGATCTAGAGATTTAATCTCAACCGTCGGTTCTAGGGTTTTAATCCCAATCATCGGATCTAGAGATTTAATTTCTACCGTCGGTTCTTAGGAATTTAATCCCAACCGTCGGATCTAGAGATTTAATCTCAACCGTCGGTTCTAGGGTTTTAATCCCAACCGTCGGATTTAGAGATTTGTTTTCCATTATTTGATCTAGACTTCATGAGGTTTATATTAGGCTACGATAGGGACCATGAGGAGGAGTTGGGTCTTGGCCACCCGATGGATCGGAACCACACAAACTTGATCCATCAATGATGTTCCATTCCACTAGAGGATCATCATCGAACTACCTCACCAACCCCATAAATTAATATGGGCTCCATATATTATTTGTACATCCATCTCCCCGTGTTTAAGATATCGAATGTCTGTCAATTGATTGATTTACTGACCATCAATCAATTAACATCTAACTCCTCGAGTAGTACCACTCAACCTTATCATCATGTTGACTAAGTCAACCTGCAGGGTTTACATGATGAACCTTATGAGCTCCTCAAGGGGACATCATCAACATAATATATAGGACACGGTTTCCTCCTATAATCAACGGCACACCATGTAAATAATATCATTTTCCAACTTACCGGGCATATTGATTTAATCCATAGAAATCTCACCCTCTGGTAAATCAAAGAAATAAATATTAAGTACATGTGCCCGTTATTATATCGGGATTAAGAGCATGTACAACATAATATCCGAGGTCCGATTCAATTATGTAGTCAGCAATAAATTGAATCACTTCTATGTCAGACCTGCTCAATACACCTAAGTGTACTAGTGTAACTCTATGTTCAAGACAAAACAATACCAAGCTACACTACAACCATGCCAATGGTTTATCCAAAACCATCTTGGTTGTGAGCCTTTACTTATATTCTACAAGGGACTGATAACATGATCTTCTGTGCCGCACCCAGGCACCATGTTATCTACAATGTAAAATATTAGACAATATGCACACATATAAATATAACGTGCAAACAATGATCATGTGATTCTTATTTCAAAATAAAGATGTCCATACAAAAGAGCTAGGCTTTCAGTATACATCCCAACACTGACTAGAGGTCTTAGCGTGGTTGATTGTCAGATGTGTATGACTCTTTATGCGATAGAGAGAGTCTTGTGGATTGTAGTCCTTGCATAGTTGACTTTTGGTTGACCAGGACTCCCCGTGGGATAGGGAGTGTGACGAGGATACATGTATGGAGCTATGCATCATTACATTGCATGCATGCTGTTGACTGGGTCTCCCTTGTGGTTGAGACGGGTCGTCAGTCATCCTACCTCCCCGGCCACTCGGGGTAGTGGTACTAGGGTTGAGGGCAGAGCATTGGATGTGCCGCGCTCGACCACTATAGACGGTGGTAGCTGGAGATGCGCACCTGGCCACTGTGCAGAGTGGTGTTAACACTCGCCCACTATAGACGGTGGTTGTGTGACGTGCAGTTGTCCTGTGTGCAACGCTTATCTACTCATGGGTAGGGACGACGTGGCTTGCAGCAGGGACCCCTAGGAGTAGTTAGCTCTTTACGCTTATACGCTACTCAGTCATACTACCCAACTCGGCCACTCGAGAGTAGTGGTAGTTGGAGTCGGGCTAGTTGTCATGTCGTGCCACCCTGGCCACTCTGGGGTCGTGGTTGGATGGGTCCGCAGACAGTGACCATGCATATGCATTGCTGATATATATGTATGCATGTATTTGATATATGTTTTACATATGCCTGTGAGATGCTGCATTTGATTGAGCTATGATTGCTGCATATGATTTTTCATCATGTTACATGCCATTTGCATATTATATACTGTTGTGTGTTGAGCATGATACATATGTTGGTTCATACTGTTGTATGCATTAGATTAGCATCATGTCATTGTGTGGTACGGACCGGGTTGTTATTACAGGTGATCATATACTGTTCATATGTCTGAGTATTGGTCAGGTATGGGATTGACTTAGTACGTTATATGAGTTATGTTATTGTAAATCTGTTCAGGATGATATAACATATGGTGTTACAGACCGTCAGGTACGTTGGTACATTACTTCATGTTCAGTTGATCAGTTTAGTATATACATTGAGTATGACTATACTGTGGTTATTTGTTATCAGATTTGGATAGGACTGTATGTCTATTAGACTCATGCTGTATACCTGTAGATCTTCACATGTATACTTGTAGATTTCTATATCCTTATATATGTTCATGCAGTCTCTACATATTACCCCTGAGTTTATACTCACCACCCCGGGACCATAGGCTTCCTGTCGCCCAGGTAACAGGTAGAGGATTCCTTGGACGTTCGAAGCTCCGCCAGCTGATCCCATCTCACACCGAACGGATGGAGGTTTATTTACGATTTATTGTATTCTTGTGGATTGATGTATTCTGTATTGTTGTTTTGGGTTCTAGCTTGTATTGTTTTCGTATTTGTGATATACAGACGTATTGTATGTATTTGGCCATTGTTGTGGTTTCCATTATGATTCTTGTTGTGTCAAGTCACTCCGGAGTGCACAGTTGGGTCTTTGTATCTTATTTTATCTGTAGTATGTTTCAGCTGTGTTTGATATGTTAATATCTTTATGTTATATTGTTGTTGTGGGCCTACGGGCCTTGTATTAACCCAATATATTGCCACGTACAGGGGAGATGCTGTCCGTTTACTTTTCGGCACGGTATACTCTCGGGGCGTGACAACTACGATCTAATCGTGGTGGTGAGTTCCTCTTGGGTGAGTTTAGGAATTACTTATCAGAGGCTGAGATTCAATCCCAATTGTCTACACCTGGCACATCCCAGCAGAATGGTGTAGCAGAGTGAAGGAATAGGACTCTTATAGAGATGGTTAGATCGATGATGAGTTATTCTGAGTTGCCAGATTCGTTCTGGGGGTATGCTCTGGCTACGACAGTGTATATTTTAAACTTGGTACCATGTAAATCAGTGCCTTCTACTCCCACAGAATTGTTGACTAGGCGAAAGCCAAGTCTGAGATATATTCGAATTTGGGGGAGTCCAACACATGTGCTAAAGGCAGATGCTGGTAAGTTGGAACCTCGTACAGAAGTGCGCTTGTTCGTAGGCTATCCTGGAGGAACGAAAGGTGGTTTGTTTTATAGTCCTAGATATCAGAGGCTGATCGTTAGTACGAACGCTAGATTTCTAGAGGAAGACTATGTGATGAACCACAAGCTCATGAGTAAGATTGTTCTATAGGAATTGAGAGGGGAATTCACTACTTCAGTACCACCGGTACAAGAGCATATACCACAAGTGACTGCACCGCGTGTCACAGAGGATACACAGGTGATACCTCATCGTAGTGGGAGGGTTGTTAGACAACCTGATAGATTTATGTTCTTGGGAGAATCTTCTGATTTGGTCCCTGGCGAAGATGAACTTGATCACTATACATATGACGAGGTAATCCAAGATAAAGATGCATTATCTTGGCAAAGTGCGATGAATTCTGAGATAGAATCTATGGATTCAATTCAAGTCTGGGAGGTAGTAGAACCACCCAATGGTGTAAAAACCATTGGATGCAAGTGGATCTACAAAAGAAAGAGAGGAATAGATGGGAAGGTTGAGACCTTCATAGCAAGGCTTGTTGTGAAAGGGTATACTCAGAAAGAGGGTATCGATTATGAGGAGACCTTTTCGCCAGTAGCCATGCTTAAGTCTATCCGGATTCTCTTATGTATTGATGCTCATATGGATTATGAGGTATGACAGATGGATGTCAAGATAGCTTTCCTTAATGGAAGTCTTTAGGAAAACATCTATATGAGGCAACCAGAAGGATTCATTGCAAAGGGCAAAGAGCATCTTGTTTGCAAGCTTAATCGGTCCATTTATGGATTGAAGCAAGCTTCGAGATCTTGGAACATCCGCTTTGATGAGGTAATCTAGACTTATGGATTTATTCAAAGTCCATATGAGTCTTGTGTATACAAGAGATGTGACGAAAACGTAGTGGTATTTCTTGTACTATATGTAGATGACATTTTTTTAATTGGCAATAATGTCAAGGTGTTATCAGAAGTAAGGGTATGGTTGTCCAAACAATTTGATAAGAAGGACTTAGGAGAAGTGGGACTGAAGGGTGGAAACTTCGCTTCCCACTTCAACTCGGTCGCTTGTTCATGGTAATCCCGTCTACATCCCCAGATAAAAAAAAATTATCCTTGACAAAGAAGGATTACCCAAGCAACCGTTCCATCATCGTGCTATTCGATTAGAGTGGTCACTTGAACAAACTTGTTGTTCAAGCAACCTACCTCTATTCTACGATTAGCCGCGGAATAGACGATGTACGGATCACCGGTTTTTGTATTTGAATTCGGGGTCCAAGTGAATTAGCCACATACAAAATATACAACATGCATAGAATAAGAAAAGATTCATAAACAAGAATTATACCTCTTGTTATACCTCTTGATCTTCTATTGTATGTCCTTTCTCCTTTTGGACGTCGTGTGGGCGACGATCTTCCAAAAGTCGAAGCCTTTTAGATCACGAATCTTCCTTTCCTTGTTCGCTCCGAACAAAGGAAGATGATAAAACAAAACTCTTCTCCTACCTAGAACCAAACACCAAGCTCCAAGCTTTATCCTTGCCGCTGGCCAAGGAGAGGAATAAGGAGTATAGGCGATGACCAAAAGCTACAAGGGAAGAGACCCTAGATCTTGATGCCGGCCAAGGAAAAGAGGAAGAGGATTTGAACGCCGGCCAAGGATGAGAGGAAGAAGAGGGGTGCCGGCCAAAACCCTAGGAAGATGGGAAAATCTTGCCGCCCAAGGCTTCTCCAAACCCTAGCCGCCCAATGCTTCTCCAAGCCCTAGCCGCCCAAAACCCTAATCTCCCTTCTTGTGTTCCATGCTCAAGCCTTGGAAATCCTTTTATAGAGCTAGGCTTAAGCCTCCTTTTAATCTCCACCGTCGGATCTAGGTATTTAATATCAACCATCGGATCTAGGGATTTAATCTCAACCGTCGGATCTAGAGATTTAATCTCCACCGTCGGATCAAAAGATTTAATCTCCACCGTCAGATCTAGACATTTAATCTCCACCGTTAGATCTAGAGTTTCATTTTCCATCATTGGATCTAGGCTCCATGAGTGTTTTAATAGGCTACAATAGGGACTATGAGGAGTTGTATCTTGGCCACCCAATGGATCAAGCTCACATAAAGTCCGATCCATTAATGATAATACATTCCACTAGAGGATTATCATTGATCTACCTCACCAACCCCATAAATAAATATGGGCTCCATATATTATTTGTACATATATCTCCGTGTTGGGTTTCCTGCACCATAGCGAGTGTGTGTTCGAACATGTTTCGTAAACATATGCACAGCGGAAGAAATAAAAATAATAAATCTACATTTATTACAACACACACATCACACGCATGCATAGTACAACATGTGTAGACATAACCGTAAATTTAAATTTTGCAATAAAAGGAAATTTAACTACGTATACCTTATGTATCACGTGTAGCGGGAACGACATCAACCAGAATGATCCTCGCTAGAATTGTCTCTATCCGTGTCCATGCCGAGTATCTTCGGGATGACTTCACAAAGTCACGAGCTTCGTCTTCGTACGGGTTACTAGCCTCGTGTTGAAGACGACGTGATTGAGAGAGGATCACGATCCGAATCCAAATTCAGATCCAAAGACGAGTACTCAAAACTTGCTTCTCCGGAGAGGTATTCGTCAACCGTTTGACGAATCCTTCATCCTCCATCTCTGAAAATTACCGGAGATCAAATCCCCGGTAAGTAAGGCGCTGTCGGAGCTCCAAACGTCGTCCAAATGATGCTCCGACGAGAAGAAAACAAGTTGTCCAGAAAACTGGACAGCTTTGGTGGAGGAGTAGAGGCCAGCCAAAAAGGAAAGATGAAGCTCACCTTGATGCCGAACACAAAAGAGATCACCGGAGAGTTGTCGGAGGATCACCGGCCGAAGCTTAGACGCCGACAACAATTTGGACGGCGGCACAAGGGGTTGGGCGGCGACACAATGGTGTTGGCGCCGAATCACCAAGGAGAGGAGGGAGAGGTGGGCAGCCAAAACTAGGTTAGGGTTTTGGATTAGGGCTTAACAACACCTTAAGCCCTCTTTTATAGAGAACTAATTCTCTTAATGGTTATTGGATCACAACCATAAGGCCTGTTAACCCGCTCCATTAATATAAGTTAAAATAAACCAAACCATGATGGTTTATTTTAAGTTAAAACGAACTGAACCAACTTTTGGTTCATTCGTTTAAAATAAACCAAACCCTTTGGTTTATTCTCCCCCATTGGATTAGAACCAAACCATTTTGGTTCATCCATTATGTCTTCATAAGACACGGCCCATCCACGCTTCCATTGCGACTGAAACGATTTCATGCTCGCTTCTTGTTTGGTCCAACCAAACCTAGTTTCTCTCGGTCTGAGAATCCCATTCTCAAGCTCGTTTTAAATCCTTCGGATTACGCTCGTTGTGCATGTGACCAAATAGGTTCTCGGTTTATGTTGGCCGTCTATAATTAACCTTTAATTATAGAATGATCATGAGTGGCACCTAGTAGTACATCATGATCCCCAATTAACCGAAAAGATCAACGGTGGATCCAGAACTATTTCTGAAACCCTTCAGCAGCTCGAATGAATCGTGCCCCATTCCCTTCACTCATCTTATACCCACTTGGTTCAGGACATGGTCTATAGTGTCACTCCCCACTAGGCTGACTATGTCACACCTAGCCCAAGTATCATTTCCTCGACCTACGGATTCTAGTTACTGCACATGTATCGAAGAGTACCTTACTCTAAACATGTAATGCTTTGGTCAAAGACTTTAGTAACAATCCGACGAGAGGCCATGGGTATACATCTCCTCGCAAGGAGGGGTGAATCCTTTATAGGCTATTCAAACACCTTCGATCACTTCGACTTATACCCAATCATCTCGGGTCCACATCTCCTTAGAGATGTTTGCTTAAGATGTCAAAGCATAAGTCTCCATGATCAAGATGACTTGAATACCGCAAGTCAAAGGAACATCGCACTTAAGCTACAGTAAGAACTTCATTGACATATCTATATATGTAGAGAACCATATGAAGTCTTACGACTGGTCACTCCAATGAACTAGTTACCATAACTAGCATCCACGATTAACTCCGGACATCACAATGTCACTAGCTAGTGAGAATCAGCTGCTTGGATACACCAAGGAGTACACCTCGTGCTAGTCTCTACAGAATCAATGGTGTCCATATCCATCAATTCATCGACTAGGGATAATTCCAATACATCACATTTACACATGTAGAGATACTCACAAGTTGTGATCCAATCACAAATTCTCTCATGCTGTGAATCGTATCGTGGACATTCAGTAAATGAGTTAAAGATCCAATCAAATACATGAAAACATGTATACTTTGTTGGGGATCGAAACAGCTGGCTAGAGGGGGGGTGAATAGCCCTAGTTCGTTGGATGTCGTATTTTGCTCGTCTACAAAATGTTAGCGCAAGCGGAATATGCAAATATAAATAAAGACAAAGCAAAAGATAAACAAACAATACAAACACCGAGATGTAACGTGGTTCACGGCTACGCCGCTAATCCACGGTCCGATTCATCCACGGTGAATCACTGCGCAATCTATCCACTAGATCTCTCCTTTGCACAAAGCTAGGTGGAGGTAACCTCTTTACAATCTCTCTTCTTACAATAGAATGGAAATAAAGCAAGTAAGAAGAGTAGGGAATCGTGTATGGCACTTTGGGAGAAGTTTAGAGCATAAGCATTAACCTCCCAAAGCCCCATCCTCTTCCTTTTTATAGAGGAAGAGGGTTTCTTCCCGTTGACACAGGATCAGTCGACTGATGCCCTCGATCAGTCGACTGATCTTGTAACCATTGCCCAATAACGACCGCTTTCCACATTGGATTCCTTCCAACGGTATTGGCATCAGTCGACTGATATTATCATCAGTCGACTGGTGCTCGATCAGTCGAGTCCTCAACGAGGTCGACTCCATTCTATACCCGTGCAGACGTGCCACTACCGATCGCTCCCCATTAGCAAATCGATCGATCGGTGCCATCAATCAAATTGATCCAGCCACATTAGACTAGTCGATCGAACCATCAACTCAGAGCAGTCGACTGCCATGACATGGCAGTCGACTGGTGTCGGGAAAACTCATCCGACACTTGACCAAATGGCCAAGTTTCACCTAAGAGCTACCCCTTCCCGGGTTACATTCGCTCACTCTCATCCCTCGGAGTCCCTCGCCTTCGAAGTTCTCTTCGTTCTCGGCCACGTCCCTTGGCAGCATCAGGCGCACGACTCTGTAATGCTCCTTCGCGTCTCTTTCCTCGAAGTCTACTTCCTCCGGCTTCACTCCAAGCTTCTCGTCCGGCGGTCCCTCGGATGCTCCAAGCGCACGACTTCCGCAAAGCAATCCTTCACCGACTCAAGGACCGAGTCATGAGATGTGAAACTTGCCACGGCTCCATGTGTGAATTACTAAGTCCTGCACGACTTCAACGCACATATCAAATCATTATAACAAACTAACTTAAACACTTTGCCACACACATCAAAACCTAATAATGGCAAGAGATTTCCCTAATAATCTCCCCCTTTTTGATGTGTGACAATCCGTTTAAGTTAGGTAAAAACATTTGATAAGAATTTATAAGGTAAGAAAGCATGTAAACATAAACATGATATAGCAACAAACAACTCCCCCTTAATCCATGACTCTCTCTAAAAAATCTCAAAGTAAATTTTCTCCCCCTATCATAATTTACTTAAACATAATCAATTCTCCCCCTTTGACACCATCAAAAAGATTAACACTAAGTTATAAACTCATGACATCACGTATAATAGAAGGAAAATACCAAAAATTAGTCTAAAAACCTGAATTCAACCTTAACTAGTCTGATTTTCATGCCACCAGTCGACTGGTTCAGACTACCAGTCGACTGGCACGCGAATTTCAGAACTTTCTGATTTTCGGACCGAATTTCAGAAATGCATTAAAAATTCCATAAAATTCAAAAAATCATGAAATTTGGGGAACATATTTCTTGTAAGATTCTTTATCAGTGAAAAATATGTCTTCATGAAAAATCATTATATTTTCACGTATTTGCCAAAAATCCAAAAGGTTTAAAAACTACTAGGTTTTTGATCATGTGAGTATCAAGTTTAACACCTAGTTTTGGTTCCAATTGTTTCAAAACATGAATACATAGATTTTAGATTAAGAAATTGTTTTGAAAACATATGAAATATCCAACCATGATCTTTGGGCAATATGTCTATGAATTAAACATAAGTCTTCCCCATGATTGGTCTATTATTGCTATTTTGATACTTTAAATGACCATCTAAATGCCATAGGCATTAGTGGACATTTGTATCATCCTAACATCTCACCCATGCTAAGTTTTCAATCAAAGTAGCCTATGGTGAGTGTGAGATGCATCCTAGGGGGTATTTGTATATACTTAACCATTATATTCATCCAATTCTATCAAGGTTAAGTATCACCCTAACAGTCCACATGATCATAATGACATATATGAATGAATTACACATTATGATCATGAAACACATGTATTCATTGAATTGTTATCATGCATTAGGTATTATATCATGATAATAAGCAAAATATCACCTAAGGCATGATTTAAACCCTATTTCTCATGATGATGTGCCAAATTTCAAAATCATAAATCATGATTGAAAATATTCATAGCAATTTCATTAATTATCATGATTTAAGAATTATTATCTATTTATAGGCATGTTATCATCACCTAACACTATTTAAAAAATGTTGTCCCGCCATCCTAAGTCAACCAAAATATGATATAGGTCAATTGCATATGGTTGACTACCCTAGGGGTTTTCTAACCCTTAAGGATGGATTTTGGAACCCAATACAAATTCTTTCCTATGGGGTTCACTAGATACTCCTTGGGGATCCATTTTCTAGCAATTACCTTCTTCTTATCTTGTCCCCTAGCAATTAGGCATTTGTAGGCCTTTTCATTTTTCTTTTCTTTATGACCTAGGCCCTTTTTGTTGAAGCTAGCTCTTTGGCTCCCTATGATCATGTTCAAGGTGTTGGAGCCTATAGTGAATTTTTCTAGGGCTTTTGTCAAGTAATCTACCTTTTCGCTTAGAGCCCTATTTTCATCCATGCATGCATCACTAACATTAAATGGCATATATTCATGTGAGCATGCATCATCATGGCAAGAAGAAATATTTTCATTTTCATTTAAGCATGCTTTTTCTAACTTATTTTCTAAGTCCTTAATTTGATCTAGCATGCTTTTGTTCTTCTTCTTAGCTCTAAATAAGTCCTTAGTGAGGCTAGAAATCATAGACATAATTTGCTTTGGGGGTAGATTTGTTACCTCACTTACCAAATCCTCTTCTTCGGATGAGGAGGATGTAGAGGCTCCCCCTTCACTTGAGCTCTCTCCACTTGAGCTTTATTCTTCATTTTCGGTGGAGGAGCAATCCAAGTCATCGAAAGCCATCAATGCAAGGTTGGAGTAGACATGCTCTTCTTCATCAGATGAGGATGAGGAAGCAAGGTCATTCCATGTCTTTGCTTTGAATGCCATGGCCTTCCCTTTTTCTTTTGCCTTCTTTTCTTCTTCCTTTCTCGTGCTCCCCTTCTTCTTCCTCTTTTCTTCTTTCTTTTTCTTCTCTTCTTTGCACTTGTTTAGGAGGGGACAATTATCCCTTATATGTCCCTCTCCTTGGCAATTGTAGCATATGACTTTCCCCCTTGGTCTTCTACTCCTATCATTGGATTTATTAAATCAAAAACCTTTTAAAGCACGCCTTACCCTCCTTACCATATACGCTTCTTCCGTGCTATCCATGGAGGAGGAGGAAGAGGCTTCATCATCATCGGAGGAGGGGATCTCTATCTTCTTCTTCCCCTTGTTTACCAATAATGCTACTCCTCTTGAAGGTTGGATTCTTGGCTCTTCTTGTATTCCTTCAAGCCTAGATTCATGTAATTCCATAGTGGAGAAAAATTCATCTAGAGTACTTACCTCTAGATTCTTTGAAATATAAAATGAGTCCACCATTGAACTCCACTTGGATGATCGGGGAAAAGTATCTATGGCTTTCATTATCATATCCCGGTTGGAGAGATTTTCACCTACACTTGTTAGCCCAATTAAAATCTCTTTAAACCTAGAATGCAATGAAGTTACCTTTTCTCCCTTTTCTAATTTTATGTTGGATAATTGGGAGCGGAGGAGATCTCTCCTTGCAAGTTTAGCCTCCGAAGTGCCTTCATGAAGCTCTACTAGCTTCTCCCACATCTCCTTGGCACTTAGGCAATCTCCAATTCTATTTATTTATTGTTGAGGAAGCACATTGTATAGATGGTGCTTGGCTTTTGAGTTTGCAAGGTGCTCCTCTCTTTGCCTCTTGGTCCACCTTGACTTCCCTATTGGCTTCCTCTCTTCATCCCTAGGCAAAACAAAACCGGATTCCATTGTAATCATAATATCAAAGTCCGTTTCAAAAAATACCTCCATTCGCTTCTTCCACCAAGCGAATTCCCCTTCGAACTTCGGTGGATGAATGTTTGAGCCGGTCATCTTTTTGTAGTGCTCTCGCGGCGGTTAGTCCTTGAAGAGCAACTTTGCTCTGATACCACTTGTTGGGAATCGAAACGGCCGGCTAGAGGGGGGTGAATAGCCCTCGTTCGTTGGATGTCGTATTTTGCTCGTCTACAAAACGTTAGTGCAAGCGGAATATACAAATATAAATAAAGACAAAGCAAAAGATAAACAAACAATACAAACACCGAGATGTAACGTGGGTCACGGCTACGCCGCTAATCCATGGTCCGATTCGTCCACGGTGAATCACTCCGCAATCTATCCACTAGATCTCTTCTTTGCACAAAGCTAGGTGGAGGTAACCTCTTTACAATCTCTCTTCTTACAATAGAATGGAAATAAAGCAAGTAAGAAGAGTAGGGAATCGTGTATGGCACTTTGGGAGAAGTTTAGAGCTTAAGCATTAACCTTCCAAAGCCCCATCCTCTTCCTTTTTATAGAGGAAGAGGGTTTCTTCCCATTGACACATGATCAGTCGACTGATGCCCTCGATCAGTCGACTGATCCTATAGCCGTTGCCAAATAACGACCGCTTTCCACATTGGATTCCATCCAACGGTATTGTCATCAGTCGACTGATATTACCATCAGTCGACTGGTGCTCGATCAGTCGAGTCCTCAACGAGGTCGACTCCATTCTGCTCTGCAGTGCCATCGATCATTGCTCCCCATGAGCACGATCGGTGATCAACCATCGATTGATCGACCGCTGCCGTCGATCGGTGATCTGTTGGTGCAATCGGCCCAGGTCACGATTGACCAGACTCGAGTTTGACTCGAGTGATGTTTTGATGTTTGACAAAGGGATTTGACAAAGGGATTTGTCAAAGTGGTTTGGCATTGATGTTTGACATTAATGTCGGTTAATATGTTGGGGAGATTGTTGAAGCAATCGACCCGGGTCATGTTTGACCGGACTCGAGTTTGACTCGAGGAAGACCTTGATGGTTGACTGGGGTTGACCATGTGATTATGGGAAAGTCCAAGCATGGGTCTTGGCAAGGTAAAGTCCAAGTCATGGGTACATGGCATGGAAAGTCTAAGTGGGACACTTGGCATTTGGTAAAGTCCAAGTCATGGTACTTGGCATGAAAAGTCCAAGTGGGACACTTGGCGCATGGAAAGTCCAAGTCATGGGTACTTGGCTTTTGTGAAAGTCCAAGTCTTGAGTACTTGGCATGAGAAGTCCAAGCATGGGTCTTGGCAAATGAGAAGTCCAAGCATGGTCTTGGCAAATGGAAAGTCCAAGCATGGGTCTTGGCATGGAAAGTCCAACATGGGTTGGCAAGGGAAAGTCCAAGCTTGAGTCTTGGCATTTGGAAGTCTAAGGGGATTGATATTGGCGGCGTAAAGTCCAAGCGGAGTCTTGGCGGCGTAAGTCCAATGTGCCTTGGCGGTGTAGACACCGTTAGCATGACATAGCCGAGGGAAGCACCTGGAGGCTAGCGCAATGGATGAACAAGTCATGGATGACTTGGAGGGATCCGAGAGGCGTGAGGCTGATGGAGGTGGCTAGAAGGCTTAGGTCTAGGCTAAGGGTGGTCTAGCAAGTATGGGGGCACCATACTTGGGTTAAAGCCTCATCTTTGAGGTTTGCAGTCGACTGACATTATGGCCAGTTCGACTGCCGTAAGTCGACTTGAGTTCGACTGCCGTTTAAGAGCTGAATCGCTCGGCGCCGATCGCCATTCGAGCAGCGATCGGTAGTCGATAGCAATGATCGCTAAGGGACGGCAGCGATCGCTAGTTCACCGCGAAAGCAGAATGCTCGTAGCCGATCGGGCGGGCCGACTCAAGGCCGATCGCCAATGTTGGCAGTCGACTACCAAGAGATCCGTTGGAGTTTTTCCAGCGTGGATCAAGCCGTTGTCTCACGACAACAGTGGCATCAGTCGACTGGTGACTTATTGCAGTCGACTAATAGGCAGAAATCCAGCCCGACGCAGGTTATAAAGGTAGCTCGGAAGGAGGGATTTTCAAGCGATTTTCTTGGGCGAAATTGAAGGGGGAAGTTGGTGCTTTCTAGTCCTTCAAAGCTAGTTCAAGGCCATCAAAGATCAAGCAATCCAAAGCTCTTGTAAAGTTGTTTTTCCTTTACTTGCATTGTATTTCTTACTTGTATTTGCTTGTATCTTGTGTATTACTTAGTGTAATCCTTGTACGAGGTTTCTCCGCCTCCGGATTGTTTCGAGAAGGAGTTATTATTGATTAGTGATTGCGTGTGCATCACTAGGGCTCTTTAGAGCTCGATCCGTGGAGTAGGAACCGTTCGGTTCCGAACCATATTATATACTTGTGTTCGTGATTGTTGTATTTCGTTATTGCTTTCATTTCTATATTCCGCTGCGCTAACAAAATTGTAGACACGATCACGATTGAATTCCATCTTCGTACGGTCACAACGCTATTCTCCCCCCTCTAGTGCCCTCAAATCTCTAACAAGTGGTATTAGAGCCCGGGGCTCTTCTACGGACTAATCGCCGGGAGCTAGGACAAAGAAGCTAGAGGGTGAAGATGGAAGTCCAAGGGCAATTAGGATGGGACATCAACACACCGATCCCTTATTCATTCTATGGACGAGAAGGCTTCAATTCTTGGAAGAGAAGGATTGAAGATTTTTTGATGATGAAGGACCTTGAGGAGTGGTCCATATTAATGGAAGGATTTAGCTATCCAATAGGACCAAAGGGAGGATTCCTCAAGAAGAAGAGATGGAGTGAGGATAAACTCCAAGCCTTCGAGAAAAACACCAAGGTAATAAAGTTTTTGGTTGATTTAATACCTAACAATATCTTGTGTATGTTAGGTAATTATATAGATGCTAAGGAGCTTTGGAGCCAAGTGGCAAAGCTCCATGAAGAGCTTCCCTCAACTCAAGAAGAAAAGGAAAAGGAGGAAGAGAGCTCATCCTCACAAGCAAGTGAGGATTCGGAAGTTGATAGGGAGTCAACCTCCGAATCGGTAGAAGAAGTGGAAGAAGTAGAAAAAACATCCACCTCTAGGATTGACGGGGAGGAAGTTAGACCATCCACTTCGGAGCAAGAGCAAAGTCAAGAAGAAGCTTCTACTTCTGGTCAAGAAGAAGAGCAAGTTCAAGCTTCCACCACCAAACTAGGTAACTCAAGCAATTTGGTTTTAAATAAAAAACATATAATTTGCTTTGAGTGTAGGGAAAGTGGGCATTACAAGAGCAAATGCCCAAAGAGAGTAAGAAAAGCTCCACCGACGCCAAAGATCAAGGATGCTGGTTCCCCAACACCTAAAGGCAAGGAGCACATCATATGCTTCAAATGCAATTCAAAAGGACACTATAGGAATCAGTGTCCTAGGGGGAGCAAGAAGACTCAAAATGGAGCATCATATGTAGGGGGAGCTAAGGCAAACCCTAGGGTACCTTCTAATTTTGCTCCTTCTTCAATTTACAAGCAAAAGCATGCTAGGGATTTCAATTCACTTGCAATTTATGAAAAGCATGCTAATAGAAACAAGTATTTTTGCTTAGGAGCTAAGAATGTCTACTTAGATAATAGGGAGAAATTTGGGACTAATGTCCCTAAAAACAATTTACCTAAGGACAAACCTAGGTCAAATAACTCAAGATCAATTTTACCTAGGGAGACAATTAGAAAGGTGCAAGAGCACCTAGGTCTAAACCCTAAATGGACTAGGCATATGCCTAGAAAGTCTCATGCCCAAGATTTAAATCAAAATTCTAAAATTGGGCAATTAGAAAAGGAAAATCAAGTCTTGAGGTCAAGACTTGAAAAACTTGAAAAGACCCTTAGGAATATACAAAATCAATTTAAAGGGTCTAATGGTCAAAGTCAAGGGTCCAAAAGTCAAAGTCAACACTTAGGACATAAGGGTCAAAAGTCAACTAAGGGCAAGCAAGGTTTGGGTCACAAACCTAAGCCCAAGGTGACTTACCATAGTGTTCCATTAGATTATGGAACACAAACTAGGTCTAGGAAGACCAAGGTCAATAGGGAAGTCATCCCTAGAGTTGACCAAAGGGTGTGCCTAGTGGCTAGGGTTTCTAGGAAACCTAGGGTGGCCACTAAGAAGGTTGTAAGGGGAGTTACCCCTAGAGTCAACCTAGGTAAGACCCAAATGACCAAGGCTAACAAGCCTACGAGGGTCATTAGGAAGGTATCTAGGGAGGTTATCCCTAAGGAATACCTAATTAACCCTAGGAGCTCAAATCGGTTCTGGGTTCCTAAGAGCGTGATTGATTCACGCTAGATGGGTTTAGGGTGTGCCAACCTTGATTGGATGGGTAGTTAACTCAATCATGGTAAAGGTGACACTTTAGGATGTTTTCAAGGTTATGGTTACCTTGGAAATAGATTTGAATCAATATCCTAAAAGATTTTAGGATGTGCCAATGCACTTTTGAATTTAAGAAAAATCAATTAAATTGGCACAATTTAGGTTTAGAGGTTAGTGTGCCATTTTGGGTTTTTGGCACACTAGAGAGATTAATGATAATATGGCAAATATATCTAACTATATCAAATGACAATTAATATTAAAATTTAGGTATTACTATACCTATATATTTTATATGCCATGCTTTGTCTGCCATATAACATGTCATGACATCATGTTTATTTCAATCATTTTATATGTCATGTTCATGTTTAGGATTAAGGTTAATGTCATGAGTTTTTAGTTTATATCATATATCATGACATCATGATCATTGGCCATGTTTTAATTTTTGCTATCATTATGCCATGATCATTTCATGCATTAATGTGATTGAAATTGATTTAAGGACAATGACATGACTTGGAGTCCCATTTATAAGGGAATCAAGTAGGGTTGCCTTAGAAAAATGCATGAAACCCTAGTTTAGGGAGAACAAAACCCACATCTCACATCCAATTGACATGTATGTGTATTTATACACCTTAGATACATGTGAGATGCTAGGATATGAGTTAAGTTCAAGGTGCATAGTTTTTGCATCTAGTTGAACCCAAACTCATCTTAACTCAACATATGGATCATTGGGAAAGCTTGTGTTGTTGGGGTTGATCCGTGAGGGGAAACTTCGCTTCCCCTTCACCTCGGTTGCTTGACCATGGTGATCCCTTCAATGTCCCCGGATTAAAAATTTAATCCTAGACAAAAGGGATTCCCAAAGCAACCAAGTCATCGTCGTGCTATTCGTTTAGAGAGGTCACTTGAACAAACTAGTTGTTCAAGCGACCATTCTCTATTCTACGAGTAGCCGCGGAATAGACGATGTCCGGATCGCCGGTTTTTGTGTTTATGCTCGGGATCCAAATATTATTTAGCCATTCACAGAAATATATCATGCTCATAAATGAAAAACAAATATAAACATGTAACATATAAAATTAGAGAATCGATATACCTCTCGATCTTCTAATGTATGTCCTTCCTCCTTTCGGACGTCGTGTGGGCGACGCTCTACCAAAAGTCGAAGCTCCTAGATCACACATCTTCCTTCCTTGCTCATCCAAAGCAAGAGGAAGAATAGAAACAAGGCTCATCTCCTTCCTATGGCCAACCAACAAACAACAAAGAAATGCTTGCCGTCGGCCAACAAGGAGAAGGAGATAATGGTGGACCAAGACATCAAGGGAAACCCCTTAGTCTTGTTTCCACCACCCAAGGAGAGGGAGAAGGGGTCTTTAGATGCTGTCCAAGGGTTGGAGAAGGTGATATGGGCGCCGGCCACCAAACCATGAAGAAGAAAGGAAGAAACTTTCCTTATTTGGTGCCACCCAAACCTCCTAAACCCTAAGCTTCCAAACCCTAATCCAAGCTCACCTTGTGGCCGGCCATGGAAGTGAGGAAAAAGATTAGGATGAGCTCAAGCCAAGGTAAAAGAGGAGAACCATAGTGGCCGCCAACCCTTAGGAAGAAGAAGAACATCTCCTATAGTTGCCGCCACCCTTTTCTCCCAAAAACCTAGCCACCCAAACCCTAATCCTAACTTACCTTATATCCGCCATGGAAGAGGGAAGAAGAATAGGATAAGTTCAAGCTAAGGTAGATAGGAGCAGCATAGTGGCGCCCAAGGAAGAAGAAGAACAACCTCCATTAGTTGCCGCACACCCTTGCTCCAAAACCCTAGCCACCAAACCCAATCATAAACCAACTAGGATTCCTAGCCACCAAAGGAAGCAAACCCTAATCCCCTCATCCCTTGTGTTCTCCGCCAACAATCCCTAATCCACCCTTATATAGAGTTTAGGGATAAGTCTTGGTTTAATCTCCACCATTGGTTCAAGGGATTTAACCTCAACCGTCGGATCTAGAGATTTAATCTCAACCGTCGGATCTTAGAGATTTAATCTCTACCAATGGATCTTAGAGTTTTGTTTCTATCCATTGGATCTAAGCATCATGAGGTGTTAATAGGATACATTAGGGACCATGAGGAGGAGTTGGGTCTTGGCCACCCATGGATCAAGCCCACATTAAGTCCGATCCACTAATGATGATCCAATCCACTAAAGGTCCATCATTGATCTACCTCACCAACCCCCATATGATAATATGGGCTCCATATATTATTTGTACATTTTCTCCCCGTGTTTAAGATCTCGAATGTCCGTCGATTAATTAATTTACTAACCATTAATTAATCAACATCTAACTCCATGAGTAGTACCACTCAACCTTTTCATCATGCCGGACCAAGTCCACCTGCAGGGTTTACATGATGAACCTTATGAGCTCCTCAAGGGGACATCATCATCCTAATATATAGGACACGGTTTCCTTCTATAATCAACGGCACACCATGTAAATAATATCATCTCCAAACTTACCAAGTCTATCGATTTAATCTATAAATCTCGCCCATTGGTAAATCAAAGAGATGAGTACCAAGTATATGTGCCCGTTATTATATCGGGATTAAGAGCATGTACTAAATAATATCTGAGGTCCGATTCGATTATGTAGTCAGCAATAAATCGAATCACCTCTGTGTCGGTCCTGCTCAATACACACAAAGTGCACTAGTGTGATTCTATGGTCAAGACAAACCAATACCAAATCACACTACAACCATTCCGATGGTTTGTCCAAAGTCATCTCGGTTGTGAGCCTTTACTTATACTTTACAAGGAGCCGATAACATGATCTCCCGTGTGACACCACACACCATGTTATCTACAATGTAAGGTATTAGACAATATTGCATAACCATAAAAATATGCAAACAATGATCATGTGATTCTTATTTCAAAATAAAGATGTTCATACAAAAGAGCTAGGCTTTCAGTATACATCCCAACAATCTCCCACTTATACTAAAAGACTATGCTGTCCTTATACTGCCATACATCTGATTCCCCTTCCCTCCACATGCCTATCAAAGCTCTCGCTAGAAGGGCCTTAGTGAAAGGGTCTACCAGGTCATCCTCTGATGCAATCTAGGCGACAACAACTTCTACCTCCTTTACGATTTCTCGTATCAGGTGGTACTTGCGCTCTATGTGTTTACTAGCCTTATGGGCTCGTGGTTCCTTCGAGTTTGCAACTGCACCACTATTATCACAATAAATTGTGATAGTTCTGGGCAAACTAGGAATCACATTCAAGTCCATCAGGAAGTTTCTGAGTCATACAGCTTCTTTGGCCGCCTCATAGGCTGCCACATACTCAGCTTCCATGGTGGAGTCTGCCATGCACTTTTGCTTGACACTCCTCCATACAATGGCTCCACCTCCCAAAGTAAACACAAAACCTGAGGTAGACTTACTGTTATCCCTATCAGATTGGAAGTCGGAATCCGTGTAACCCACAGGGAGTAATTGGTCTGCCCGGTAAACCAGCATATAATCCCTAGTCCTTCTTAGGTACTTCAATATATGTTTTACCGCAGTCCAATATCCCTATCCTGGATTACTCTGATATCTGCTGACCATGCCCACGGCAAAACAGATATCTGGTCTCTTACAGAGCATCGCATACATGAGGCTTCCTACTGCCGAAGCATAAGGAACCGCCTTCATCTCCTCTATCTCCTCAGATGATCTAGGACACATCTCCTTAGATAGAGGTACTCCATGCCTGAAAGGTAGAAAACCCTTCTTGGAGTTCTGCATGCTAAAACGCTCCATAATCGTGTCTATGTATGAAGCTTGGGATAAGAACAACATCCTTTTCTTGCGATCCCTTATAACCTTGATCCCAGGGATGTGTCCCATTTCTCCCAAGTCCTTCATATCATACTGTTTGGACGACCATACCCTTACGTATGATAACATTTCGATGTTGTCGCCAACCAGCAAAATGTCATCTACGTATAGTACAAAAATACCACTACGTTTCCGTCACATCTCTGATATACACAAGACCCATCCGAATCCATAAGACTGGATTTACTTCCTCAAAGCGGATGTCCCAAGACTTCAAAGCTTGCTTCAGTCCATTAACGGACTGATTAAGCTTATATACAATACGCTCTTTGCCCTTAGCAATGAATTCCTCTGGTTGCTTCATATAGATGTTTTCCTCAAGACTTCCATTAAGGAAAGCTGTCTTGACATCCATCTGCCACAACTCATAATCCATATGAGCTGCAGTACATAAGAGCTCCCCGACCTGACTTGAATCCATAGATTCAATCTCAGTATTCATTGCACTTTGCCAAGATGTTGTATTTATATCTTGGATTGCCTCGTCGTATGTCTAGGGATCAGGTTCATGTTTGCTAGGGACCAAATCAAGATTCGCCTAAAAACATGAATCTAAGAGGTCGTCTAACAACCCTCCCACTCGAGGTATCATCTGTGTATCCTTTGTGACATGCGGTGCAGTGACATGTGGTATATCCTCTTGTACCGGTGGTACTAAAGAAGTGACTTCCCTTTTAACTCCTCCAGAACAATTTTACTCTTGGGCTTGTGGCTTATCTCATAGTCTTCCTCTAGAAATCTGGCGTTCGTGTTAACGATCACTCTATGATCTCTAGGACTATAGAACAAACCACCCTTCGTTCCCTTAGGGTAGCCAACAAACATGCACACTTCTGTACGAGGTTCCAACTTACCAGCATCTGCCTTCAGCACATGTACTAGACTCCCCCATATCCGAATATGTCTCAGACTAGGCTTTCGCCCAGTCCACAATTCTACGGGAGTAGAAGGCACTGATTTAGATGGAACCAAGTTCAGAATGTATACCGCCGTATCTAGAGCATATCCCCAGAACGAATCTTGCAAGTCAGAATAACTCATCATTGATCTAACCATCTCCATAAGAGTCCTATTCCTTCGCTCTGCTACACCATTCTGCTGGGGTGTGCCAGGTGCAGACAATTGGGATTGAATCCCAGCCTCTGATAAGTAATTCCTAAACTCTCCCAAGAGGTATTCACCACCACGATCAGATCGTGGGGTCATCCATATCTTGAATAATCGTCTATAAAAGAGACGAAATATTCAAGATTACCTCTTGCCTAGATAGTCATAGGACCTCACAAATCAGAATGAACCATTTCTAACACATCTTTGGCTCTATACCCCTTGGCCTTGAAAGGCCTCTTGGTCATCTTACCCTCCAAGCAAGATTCGTAGGTTGGGAGATCCTCCACCACTAATGAACCCAAAGGTCCATCAGCTATCAACCTTTGAATTCTCGCAGTTAATGTGACCAAGCCTAAGAAGCCAAAGATATGTTTGGTTCATCTTCGAAGGTTCTTTTCTCTTATTGGAATTAGAAGATGAGTTATTAACTTCTATTTGCATCGTGGGAGCTTGTGGTTCAAGTTATAAATTTCCTATCTATGTACCTGAATAGATAATGTCCCTATTCCTTTTATAACAAATCTGTCATAAAAAGAAATAGATTATCCATCCAAAAACTATTTAGAAACCGAAATCAATTCTTTCTAAATAAGGGTACATAAAGGAAATTCTTAAGAACCAAAAACCTTTATTTTTCTTAAAAGATAAATAAAACATCTCCCACTGTAATAGCCGCCATCTTCATGGCATTGCCTAAGTAAATAGTAATCTCCCCTTCAACTAGTCATCGGGTTTCGAACCCCCAGAATTATTGCAGACATGATTAGTGGCTCCTGTATCTACTCACCAGGTGCCGGTAGATATCACCGCTAATCATGTTTCAATGACTAGTCCAAAATATATACCTATGTTTAATTTTGGATTGGGACAGTCCTTCTTCCAATGTCCATCCTGCTTGCAAGTGAAGTACTTGCCTTTCGGCTTCTTCACTCTTCCCTGAGATCCTCGCACCATCTTTGCTTCACCTTGTTTCTTCTTTTTCTTGCCTTTAGTAGAAACTCTTTTGAGCAATGATGGCTTGAGGACACTCTTCGAAGATTGCATACTAGCAGATAAGACAATATTTGGATTCATTTCCAATCAACATTATTTGGGTACAGTAAGTTTATTTCTTTTAGTATCACAACAAGTGGACTGAAAGTCATTTTGAAAATCCTAAGAATCACATAGATCATTACTTTAGATTTCAAAAAATTATTGATTCCTCAAACAATAAAATTTTGATATCAACCAACACCTCAAAACACCGAGAATATCGCATGCCACGCAGTGTGGACGTATACGAATTCTACATTTGTAAGAGGAGGTTTTACCCATTAATTTTATTATCTTGTCAACCTTACTTTTTGACAAATAAAATTAATAGTTGGTTCCTCTGTGGCCCTACAAATAAAAGCAGTGACTCCGATGGGGAGGATACTTTTTATTTGCATCTAAGTGTGCACCATTACACGATACTAAGGGAATTATTTTGGATTATGTGCCTTACCGCTGTGGAAGTACACACGCTCCTAGATAATTTCCTATAACCATTATTTGACCTAGTGATCCGCAAACAAACTCATCCGC
The DNA here is from genome assembly GCA_025175895.1 of Wurfbainia villosa. NCBI lineage: Eukaryota > Viridiplantae > Streptophyta > Magnoliopsida > Zingiberales > Zingiberaceae > Wurfbainia > Wurfbainia villosa. Next base: position 32,828,789 of record CM045986.1, read on the forward strand.
AGGGAGGAAGGCACTCAGAGCCAACACGCAAGTTTGTTGCATCACACGTCAAATTGTAATGGAGGCCGCGGGAATTAATTAAAATATCCCTCTCCCACTTAGTAAATTAAAAATGAGGAATTTTCCTACGACATGCATATCAAACAAAAAGCAATAAATATGAAAAATAAATTATTTTCCAACTATTATGGCCTTTGTCTTCAATATGGCTCCCGTCGCATCGCCATCTCGTCCGCTCCTCCTACGCCATGTACGAGCCATCCGGAGATCCGAGCCGAGACTAAATCCTATTTTAATTTACATCCATCGATCCTATACTCCACGAGGGAGTGTACATGAAATCTAGATCGAAAGTAAAATAAAATAAAGAGCGGCTAAACAATGCCGTATTTAATTTACAAAAACTAAATACTAGCCTCGTCAACCCCGAGGATTCAACAAAATAAATATTTACACACATACAATCACATACACACACACGGCCATAATAGTCGGATCTTATGCCTGCAACCAAAGAGTTAAACTACGCATATCCTACTATTATCCGGCACATATAATATATGAAAAAGTGCATAAAAATTAACCGAATCCTAAACACACAAAACTGGAAACCTTGGCTCTGATACCAATTGTTGGGGTTGATCCGTGAGGGGAAACTTCGCTTCCCCTTCACCTCGGTTGCTTGACCATGGTGATCCCTTCAATGTCCCCGGATTAAAAATTTAATCCTAGACAAAAGGGATTCCCAAAGCAACCAAGTCATCGTCGTGCTATTCGTTTAGAGAGGTCACTTGAACAAACTAGTTGTTCAAGCGACCATTCTCTATTCTACGAGTAGCCGCGGAATAGACGATGTCCGGATCGCCGGTTTTTGTGTTTATGCTCGGGATCCAAATATTATTTAGCCATTCACAGAAATATATCATGCTCATAAATGAAAAACAAATATAAACATGTAACATATAAAATTAGAGAATCGATATACCTCTCGATCTTCTAATGTATGTCCTTCCTCCTTTCGGACGTCGTGTGGGCGACGCTCTACCAAAAGTCGAAGCTCCTAGATCACACATCTTCCTTCCTTGCTCATCCAAAGCAAGAGGAAGAATAGAAACAAGGCTCATCTCCTTCCTATGGCCAACCAACAAGCAACAAAAGAAATGCTTGCCGTCGGCCAACAAGGAGAAGGAGATAATGGTGGAAACCGACCAAGACATCAAGGGAACCCCTTTAGTCTTGTTTCCACCACCCAAGGAGAGGGAGAAGGGTCTTTTGATGCTGTCCAAGGGTTGGAGAAGGTGATATGGGCGCCGGTCACCAAACCATGAAGAAGAAAGGAAGAAACTTTCCTTATTTGGTGCCACCCAAACCTCCTAAACCCTAAGCTTCCAAACCCTAATCCAAGCTCACCTTGTGGCCGGCCATGGAAGTGAGGAAAAAGATTAGGATGAGCTCAAGCCAAGGTAAAGAGGAGAACCATAGTGGCCAGCCAACCCTTAGGAAGAAGAAGAACATCTCCTATAGTTGCCGCCCACCCTTTTCTCCCAAAAACCTAGCCACCCAAACCCTAATCCTAACTTACCTTATATCCGGCCATGGAAGAGGGGAAGAAGAATAGGATAAGTTCAAGCTAAGGTAGATAGGAGCAGCATAGTGGCCGGCCAACCCAAGGAAGAAGAAGAACAACCTCCATTAGTTGCCGCCCACCCTTGCTCCAAAACCCTAGCCACCAAACCCAATCCTAAACCAACTAGGATTCCTAGCCACCAAAGGAAGCAAACCCTAATCCCCTCATCCCTTGTGTTCTCCACGCCAACAATCCCTAATCCACCCTTATATAGAGTTTAGGGATAAGTCTTGGTTTAATCTCCACCATTGGTTCAAGGGATTTAACCTCAACCGTCGGATCTAGAGATTTAATCTCAACCGTCGGATCTTAGAGATTTAATCTCTACCAATGGATCTTAGAGTTTTGTTTCTATCCATTGGATCTAAGCATCATGAGGTGTTAATAGGCTACATTAGGGACCATGAGGAGGAGTTGGGTCTTGGCCACCCATGGATCAAGCCCACATTAAGTCCGATCCACTAATGATGATCCAATCCACTAAAGGTCCATCATTGATCTACCTCACCAACCCCCATATGATAATATGGGCTCCATATATTATTTGTACATTTTCTCCCCGTGTTTAAGATCTCGAATGTCCGTCGATTAATTAATTTACTAACCATTAATTAATCAACATCTAACTCCATGAGTAGTACCACTCAACCTTTTCATCATGCCGGACCAAGTCCACCTGCAGGGTTTACATGATGAACCTTATGAGCTCCTCAAGGGGACATCATCATCCTAATATATAGGACATGGTTTCCTCCTATAATCAATGGCACACCATATAAATAATATCATCTCCCAACTTACCGAGTCTATCGATTTAATCTATAAATCTCGCCCATTGGTAAATCAAAGAGATGAGTACCAAGTATATGTGCCCGTTATTATATCGGGATTAAGAGCATGTACTAAATAATATCTGAGGTCCGATTCGATTATGTAGTCAGCAATAAATCGAATCACCTCTGTGTCGGTCCTGCTCAATACACACAAAGTGCACTAGTGTGATTCTATGGTCAAGACAAACCAATACCAAATCACACTACAACCATTCCGATGGTTTGTCCAAAGTCATCTCGGTTGTGAGCCTTTACTTATACTTTACAAGGAGCCGATAACATGATCTCCCGTGTGACACCACACACCATGTTATCTACAATGTAAGGTATTAGACAATATTGCATAACCATAAAAATATGCAAACAATGATCATGTGATTCTTATTTCAAAATAAAGATGTTCATACAAAAGAGCTAGGCTTTCAGTATACATCCCAACATGTGTACAAGTCATATACGTAGAGCCCAAGGAATATGATCCAAAATAAGGTTTTGAAAACATTTTAAAATTATTTTGAAAAACCTTGGTGAAGTCTATTTTTTGATAGCAATCACCATTGATAGAGTTGATACAAAATAGGGCCAAAACATTGAAAAGTTCAATGGTTTTGAGTTTTGTATCAAACTCACTATTTTATGGGTAAAATAATTTTAAAATATTTTTCACCCATTGTGTGTGTCATAAGTATTATACGTATGAATTTTCACGATTTTTTGAATTACGTATAATTATTTATGAATTTTCAAAATTCATTTTTGATAGCTGAAAATCGAGATTTTTTATCGATCAGCCTGCTGTGGCGATCGATGATAAGTGGCAATGATCGATTACTTTGAGTCGACTGCCAGGTCTAATTTCGGGTTAACAAGGTTTGTTTAGCCCGTGTTCAGCTATGGAAAAGGTTCATAATCACTCCTAACCCTAGGATATGCTTTAGGAAGCATTATAAAGGGTGAAAATCCATTGGATATGGATTAGGAGCTGTGTTAGGTCAAAGTATCAAATTTAGGGTATGGAAAGTTCAAGTTTGAACTTAGAACCTTAATTTTGATGGTCTAGAGTGTTGTGGTTGATCCGTGAGGGGAAACTTCGCTTCCCCTTCACCTCGGTTGCTTGACCATGGTGATCCCTTCGATATCTCCGGATTAAAATTTAATCCTAGACAAAAGGGATTCCCAAAGAAACCAAGTCATCGTCATGCTATTCGTTTAGAGAGGTCACTTGAACAAACTAGTTGTTCAAGCGACCATCCTCTATTCTACGAGTAGCCGCGGAATAGACGATGTCCGGATCGCCGGTTTTTGTGTTTATACTCGGGATCCAAGGTATTATTTAGCCATTTACAGAAATATAACATGCTCATAAATCAAAAATAAATACAAGCAATGAATAAATGAGAAAGAAGAATAGGTATACCTTCTAGTCTTCTAATGTATGACCTTCCTCCTTTTGGACGTCGTGTGGGCGACGATCCACCAAAAGTTGAAGCTCCTAGATCGCAACACTTCCTTCCTTGCTCTTCCAAAGCAAGAGAAAGAATAGAAACAAGGATATTTACCTCCCTAAAACCAGCCAACAAGAAGCAAGGAGTATCCTTGCCGCCGGCCAACAAAAGAAGGAAAGAGAAGGAGTTTTGGGTGTGGCCGGCCAAAAGCTCCAAGGGAAGACCCTAAACCTTTGTTCCACCGGCCAAGGAGAAGGAGAAGGCTTGTTTTGGACGCTGGCCAAGGTCTGGAAGGAAGAAGATGGGCGCCGACAGCTTGGGGAAGAAGAACAACTAAGGAAAGACTTTCCTTAATAGGTGCCGCCCAAGCTCCAAACCCTAATTCCTAACCTTGCCGCCAACTCCAAAAACCCTAGCTCTCTTCAATTGTCCTCCACTCCAACTCCATGCCATCCTTTTATAGAGTTAGGGATAAGCCATGAATTAAACTCATCCATTGGTTCTAGGGATTTAATCTCAACCGTCGGATCTAGAGTTTTAATCTCAACCGTCGGATCTAGAGATTTAATCTCTACCTTTGGATCTCGAGATTTGTTTCTATCCTTTGGATCTAAGCATCATGAGGTGTTAATAGGATACATTAGGGACCATGAGGAGGAGTTGGGTCTTGGCCACCCATGGATCAAGCCCACATAAAGTCCGATCCACTAATGATGATCCAATCCACTAAAGGTCCATCATTGATCTACCTCACCAACCCCCATATGATAATATGGGCTCCATATATTATTTGTACATTTTCTCCCCGTGTTTAAGATCTCGAATGTTCGTCGATTAATTAATTTACTAACCATTAATTAATCAACATCTAACTCCTTGAGTAGTACCACTCAACCTTTTTCATCATGCCGGACCAAGTCCACCTGCAGGGTTTACATGATGAACCTTATGAGCTCCTCAAGGGGACATCATCATCCTAATATATAGGACACGGTTTCCTCCTATAATCAACGACACACCATATAAATAATATCATCTCCCAACTTACCGAGTCTATCAATTTAATCTATAAATCTCGCCCATTGGTGAATCAAAGAGATGAGTACCAAGTATATGTGCCCGTTATTATATCGGGATTAAGAGCATGTACTAAATAATATCTGAGGTCCGATTTGATTATGTAGTCAGCAATAAATCAAATCACCTCTGTGTTGGTCCTGCTCAATACACACAAAGTGCACTAGTGTGATTCTATGGTCAAGACAAACCAATACCAAATCACACTACAACCATTCCGATGGTTTGTCCAAAGCCATCTCAGTTGTGAGCCTTTACTTATACTTTACAAGGAGCCGATAACATGATCTTCCGTGTGACACCACACACCATGTTATCTACAATGTAACGTATTAGACAATATTGCATAACCATAAAAATATGCAAACAATGATTATGTGATTCTTATTTCAAAATAAAGATGTTCATACAAAAAATAGACTTTTAAGTATACATCCCTACAATCTCCCACTTATACTAAAAGACTATGCTGTCCTCAAAGTGCCATACATCTGATCCCCATTCCCTCCACATGCCTATCAAAAGTTCTCGCCGGAAGGCCCTTAGTGAAAGGATTTGCCAGGTTATCCTCCGATGCAATCTTGGCCACAGCAACTTCTCCTCGCTTTACGATTTCTCGTATCAGGTGGTACTTGCGCTCTATGTGTTTACTAGCCTTATGGGCTCGTGGTTCCTTCGAGTTTGCAACTGCACCACTATTATCACAATAAATCGTGATAGTTCTGGGCAAACCAGGAATCACATCCAAGTCCATCAGGAAGTTCCTGAGCCATACAGCTTCTTTGGCCGCCTCAGAGGCCGCCACATACTCAGCTTCCATGGTGGAGTCTGCCACGCACTTTTGCTTGACACTCCTCCATACAATGGCTCCACCTCCCAAAGTAAACACAAAACCTGAGGTAGACTTACTGTTATCCCTATCAGATTGGAAGTCGGAATCCGTGTAACCCACAGGGAGTAATTGGTCTGCCCGGTAAACCAGCATATAATCCCTAGTCCTTCTCAGGTACTTCAATATATGCTTTACCGCAGTCCAATGTCCTTGTCCTGGATTACTCTGATATCTGCTGACCATGCCCACGGCAAAGTAGATATCTGGTCTCGTACAGAGCATCGCATACATGAGGCTTCCTACTGCCGAAGCATAAGGAACCGCCTTCATCTCCTCTATCTCCTCAGATGATCTAGGACACATCTCCTTAGATAGAGGTACTCCATGCCTGAAAGGTAGAAAACCCTTCTTGGAGTTCTGCATGCTAAAACGCTCTATAATCGTGTCTATGTATGAAGCTTGGGATAAGCACAACATCCTTTTCCTGCGATCCCTTATAACCTTGATCCCAAGGATGTGTCCCACCTCTCCTAAGTCCTTCATATCAAACTGTTTGGACAACCATACCCTTACGTCTGATAACACCTTGATATTGTTGCCAATCAACAAAATGTCATCTACGTATAGTACAAGAAATACCACTACGTTTCCGTCACATCTCTTGTATACACAAGACTCATCCGGACTTTGAATAAATCCATAAGACTGGATCACTTCATCAAACCGGATGTTCCAAGATCTCGAAGCTTGCTTCAATCCATAAATGGACCGATTAAGCTTACATACAAGATGCTCTTTGCCTTTAGCAATGAATCCCTCTGGTTGCTTCATGTAGATGTTTTCCTCAAGACTTCCACTAAGGAAAGCTGTCTTGACATCCATCTGCCACACCTCATAATCCATATGAGCTGCTATGCATAAGAGAATCCGGATAGATTTAAGCATGGCTACCGGCGAAAAGGTCTCCTCATAATCGATACCCTCTTTCTGAGTATACCCCTTCGCAACAAGCCTCGCTTTGAAGGTCTCAACCTTCCCATCTATTCCTCTCTTTCTTTTGTAGATCCACTTGCATCCAATGGTTTTTACACCATCGGGTGGTTCTACTAGCTCCCAGACCTGATTTGAATCCATGGATTCAATCTCAGCATTCATTGCACTCTGCCAAGATACTGCATCTTTATCTTGGATTGCCTCATCATATGTCCAGGGATCAGGTTCATGTTCACCAGAGACCAAATCAGAAGATTCTCCCAAGAACATGAATCTATAAGGCTATCTCATAACCCTCCCACTACGATGAGGTATCACCTGTGTATCCTCTGTGACACGCGGTGCAGTGACATGTGGTATATCCTCTTGTACCGGTGGTACTAAAGAAGTGACTTCCCCTTTTAGCTCCTCCAGAACAATTTTACTCTTGGGCTTGTGGCTCATCACATAGTCTTCCTCTAGAAATCTGGCGTTCGTGCTAACGATCACCCTCTGATCTCTAGGACTATAAAACAATCCACCCTTCGTTCCTCTGGGATAGCCAACGAACAATCGTACTTCTGTACGAGGTTCCAACTTGCCAGCATCTGCCTTCAGCACATGTGCTGGACTCCCTCATTTCCGAATATGTCTTAGACTAGGCTTTCGCCCAGTCCACAACTCTGTGGGAGTAGAAGACACTGATTTAGATGGAACCAAGTTCAGAATGTATACCGCCGTATCTAGAGCATATCCCCAGAACGAATCTGGCAAGTCAGAATAACTCATCATCGATCTAACCATCTCCATAAGAGTCCTATTCCTTCGCTCTGCTACACCATTCTGCTGGGGTGTGCCAGGTGCAGTCAATTGGGATTGAATCCCTGCCTCTGATAAGTAGTTCCTAAACTCTCCCAAGAGGTACTCACCACCACGATCAGATCGTAGTGTTTTGATACTTTTACCTTGACGTTTCTCCACATCAGCCTTGAATTCTTTGAACTTGTCAAAGCATCTGCGGACTTACGGCCTTGTCAGTTCCATATCTTGAGTAATCGTCTATAAAAGAGACGAAATACTCAAAACCACCTCTAGCCTGGATAGACATAGGACCACACAAATCAGAATGAACCAATTCTAACACATCTTTGGCTCTATACCCCTTGGCCTTAAAAGGCCTCTTGGTCATCTTACCCTCCAAGCAAGATTCACAGGTTGGGAGATCCTCCACCACTAATGAACCCAAAGGTCCATCAGCTATCAACCTTTGAATTTTGCTTAGGTTAATGTGACCAAGCCTAAGATGCCAAAGATATGTTTGGTTCATCTTCGAAGGTTCTTTTCTCTTATTAGAATTAGAAGATGAGTTATTAACTTCAATTTGCATTGTGGGAGTTTTTGGTTCCAGTGTGTACAAATTTCCTATCAATGTACCCGAATAGATAATGTCTCTATCTCTTTTTATAACAACTCTGTCATTGAAAGAAATAGAATATCTATCCATAAATAATTTAGAAACTGAAATTAAATTCTTTCTAAATAAGGGTACATAAAGGCAATTCTTAAGAACCAAAAGTTTATTTTTCTCAAAAGATAAATGAACATCTTGTTGGTGCAATCGGCCCAGGTCACGATTGACCAGGACTCGAGTTTGACTCGAGTGATGTTTTGATGTTTGACAAAGTATGTTTGACAAAGTATGTTAGACATAGGTTTGACATTGATGTTTGACATTAATGTCGGTTAATATGTTGGGGAGATTGTTTATACAATCGACCCAGGTTATAATTGACTTGATGGTTGACCAGGGTTGACCATGTGATTATGGGAAAGTCCAAGCATGGGTACTTGGCAATGGAAAGTCCAAGTCATGGGTACTTGGCATTGAAAGTCCAAGTCATGGGTACTTGGCAATGGAAAGTCCAGTCATGGGTACTTGGCATTGAAAGTCCAAGTGGGACACTTGGCATTTGGAAAAGTCCAACATGAGTTGGCAAGGGAAAGTCCAAGCATGGGTCTTGGCAATTGAGAAGTCCAACATGTGTTGGCAAGGGAAAGTCCAAGCTTGGGTCTTGGCACTTGAAGTCCAAGGGGATTGATATTGGCGGCGTAAAGTCCAAGCGGAGTCTTGGCAACAGTAAGTCCAATGTGCCTTGGCGGTGAACACACCGTTAGCATGACAGAGCCGATGGAAGCACCGGAAGCTAGCGCGATGGATGAACAAGTCATGGATGACTTGGAGGGATCCGAGGCGTGAGGCTGAGGGAGGTTGCTAGAAGGCTTAGGTCTAGGCTAAGGGTGGTCTAGCAAGTATGGGGACACCATATTTGGGTTAAAACCTCATTCTTGAGGTTGGCAGTCGACTGGCATTATGGCCGGTTCGACTGCCGTGAGTCGACTTGAGTTCGACTGCCAGGTTAGAGCTGGGATGCTCGGCGATCGCTCACTAGCGATTGGTGATGGCGATCGATCGCCATGGATGGCGATCGATCGCCATTGTCTTCTGCGACGAGCGCTCCGTAGTGGTAGGCGATCGACTACGAGGCGTTAGCGATCGGCGCAATGTTGGCAGTCGACTGCCAAGAGATCCGTTGGAGTTTTTCCAGCGTGGATCGACCCGTTGTCTCATGACAACAATGGCATCGATCGGCCCGGGACTTATGGCGGTCGTGATGGCGAAAATCAGCCGCGCGAGTTATAAAAGCGGCTCGGAAGGAGAGGATTTAGCAGCGATTTTCTTGGCGAAATTGAAGGGGAAGTTGGTGCTTTCGGTCCTTCAAAGCTAGTTCAAGGCAATCAAAGATCAAGCAATCCAAAGTTCTTGTAAAGTTGTTTTTCCTTTACTTGCATTGTATTTCTTACTTGTATTTGCTTGCATCTTGTAGATTATTGTTGTAATCTTTGTACGAGGTTTCTCCACCTCCGACTTGTGTCGAGAAGGAGTATTTGTGATTAGTGAGTGCGTGTGCATCACTAGGGCTCTTTAGAGCTCGACCCGTGGAGTAGGAACCATTCGGTTCCGAACCACGTTATATGTTTGTGTTCGTGTGATTGCTTTTCGTTATTGCTTTTATTATATATATTCCGCTGCGCACTAACGTAATTGTAGACACGAACGCGATCGATTTCCATCTTCGGTCATCTACGCTATTCACCCCCCCTCTAGCGGGCATTCAATTCCCAACAAGTGGTATCAGAGCCCGGGGCTCTTCTACGGACTAACCACCGGGAGCTAAAAGGCTAGAGGAAAGATGGAACTCCAAGACAAGCTTGGATGGGATATCAACACACCTATCTCCTATACCTTCTATGGACAAGAAGGGTTTAAACAATGGAAGTCAAGAATTGAAGACTTCCTAATGATGAGGGATATTGAGGAATGGGCTATCTTAATGGAAGGCTTTGAATTGCCAAGAGGACCAAAAGGTGGTTTCCTCAAAAAGAAGAGATGGACCGAAGAGCAAGTCCAAGCCTTCGAGAAAAACACCAAGGTAATAAAGTTTTTGGTTGAGTTAATACCTAACAATATCTTGTGTATGTTAGGTAATTATATAGATGCCAAGGAGCTATGGAGCCAAGTGGCAAAGCTCCATGAAAACTCATCATCAATCCAACAAGAAGAAGAAGAAGAAGAAGAGTGCACACCCTCTCAAGCTCAAGCAAGCACATCTCCATCTAAAGAGCTTGAGGAGTCCGAAGTTGATAGGGAATCAACTTCCGGATTGGTGGAGGAAGTGGAAGAAGCATCCACTTCTATAATCGAGGAGGAAGAAGTGGTGGAAGAGGTAGAGTTAAGACAAACCTCAACCTCTAGGATAGAGGGGGAGGAAGTTAGACCATCCACACGGGCGGAACAAAATAAGGAGGAAGCTTCAACATCCCGGTCAAGATGAAGAAGCCCCAAAATTCAACTCCGGCACCTATCACGGATCTAGGTAACTCGAGCATTTCAAATAATGATAAAATTCATATTATCTGCTTTGAGTGTAGGGAGCAAGGACATTATAAGAGTAAGTGTCCTAAACGGGTTAAGAAGACTCCACCCGTGCCAAAAATCAAGGAAGTCGGTGCCCAAAGTCAAAGAAGCAAAGAGCACATCATTTGCTTCAAGTGCCATCAAAAGGGGCACTATAGGAGTCAATGCCAAAAGGGGGAGAAGAAGGGGCAAAATGGAGCTTCACATGTAGGGGGAGCTAAGGCTAACCCTAAGGTATATTTTAATAATGCTCTCTCTACTTCTTATATTCAAAAGCATGCTAGAAATAATTTTAGCAATCTTGCTATTTGTCAAAAAGAGCATGCTAGAAATAGAGAATATTGCTTAGGAGCTAAAAGTATTCACTTAGATAATAGGAAGAAATTTGGGACTAATGTCCCTAAAAATAATTTATCTAAGGATAAACCTAGGTCAAATAACACTAGACCAATTTTACCTAGGGAGACCATTAGAAAGGTGCAAGAGCACCTAGGTTTCAATCCTAAATGGACTAGGCATATGCCTAGAAAGTCCAATGCCCATGATTTAAATCAAAACTCTAAAATTGGGCAATTAGAATTAGAGAATCAAGTCTTGAGGTCAAGGCTTGAAAAACTTGAGAAGACCCTTAGGAACATACAAAATCAATTTCAAGGGTCTAATGGTCAAACTTCTAGGTCCAAAAGTCAAAGTCAACAAGTAAGACCTAAGAGTCAAAAGTCAACCAAGAGCAAGCAAGGTTTGGGTCACAAACCTAAGCCTAAGGTGGCTTATCATAGTGTTCCATTAGATTATGGAACACTAACTAAGTCTAGGAAGACCAAGGTCACTAGGGAAGTCATCCCTAGAGTTGACCAAAGGGTATGCCTAGTGGCTAGGGTTTCTAGGAAACCTAGGGTGGCCACTAAGAAGGTTGCAAGGGGAGTCACCCCTAGAGTCAACCTAGGTAAGACCCAAATGACCAAGGCTAACAAGCCTAGGAGGGTCATTAGGAAGGTATCTAGGGAAGTTATCCTAAGGAATACCTAAGTAACCCTAGGAGTTCAAATCGTTTTGGGTTCCTAAGGCGTGATTGATTCACGCTAAGATGGGTTAGGGTGTGTCAACCTTAATTGGATGGGTAGTTAACTCAACCATAACAAAAGTGACACTTTAGGTTATTTTCAAGGTTATGGTTATCTTGAAAATACATTTGAGTCTTTAATCCTAAAAGATTTTAGGATGTGCCAATATTAATTATGAAGTTTGATAAAATGATCATTTTGGCACAATTTAGGTTTAGAGGTTGGTGTGCCATTTTGGGTTTTTGGCACACTAGGGAGATTAGGTTAATATGGCAAAATATGTTTAAATCTCAACAAGTCTCAACAAATGGCAATTAATATTAAAATTTAGGTATTATTATACCTATATATTTTATATGCCATGATTTGTTTGCCATATGCCATGACATGACATCATGTTTACTTTTATCATCTAAATGTCATGATCATGCTTAGGATTAAGTTTTAAAATGTCATGTGTTTTTAAATTTTATCATATGCCATGACATCATGATCATTGGCCATGATTTACTTTGCTATCATTATGCCATGATCATCTTCATGCATCTAAATTGATTAAAATTGATTTAAGGACTATGGCATGACTTGAGTCCCATTTATAAGGGAATCAAGTAAAGTTGCCTTAGAAAATGCATGAAACCCTAGTTTAGGGAGAACAAAACCCACATCTCACATCCAATTGACATGTATGTGTATTTATACACCCTAGATACATGTGAGATGCTAGGATATGAGTTGAGTTCAAGGTGCATAGTTTTTGCATCTAGATGAACTAAAACTCATCTAATTTTATTAGTGGATCATTGGGAAAGCTTGTGTACAAGTCATGTACTTAGAGCCCAAGGAATATGATCCAAAATAAGGTTTTGAAATCATTTTAAAATCAATTTAGAAAACCTTGGTGAAGTCTATCTTTTGATAGCAATCACCATTGATGAAGTTGATACAAAATAGGGCCAAAACATTGAAAATTTCAATGGTTTTGAGTTTTGTATCAAACTCACTATTTTATGGGTAAATTATTTTTCAAACATTTTCACCCATTGTTTTGGTCATAAGTATTATCGTATCAAATTTAGTGATTTTTTCGATATACGTATAATTATTTATGAATTTAATTGTTACGATAGAAATTGAATTTATGATACGATCGCCACTTGGTGGCGATCGTGATAGTGGTAATCGAATCGATTCTTGTCGAGTCATTGCCATGTCTGATTTCGTTAACAAGGTTTGTTTAGCCCATGTTCATTATGACAAGGTTCCTAACCACTCCTAACCTAGGATATGCTTTGGGAAGCATTATGAAGGGTGAAAATCCATTGGATATGGATTAGGAGTTGTGTTAGGTCAAAGTATCAAATTTAGGGTGAGTAAGAGTTCTATGTTGAACTTAGAACCTTAATTTTGATGGTTTAGAGTTCCTATTGGCTTAGGGCTTTCCAAGGACATTGTTGGTGCAATGGTCAAGGGAGCAAGCCTTTAGGGAGGTATCCATCGTGGGATGATGGATGTTTTTTTATGGGGAGAATCTTATCAATTGAAAATTGATGGGTGTTTGATACCCAATTTGGAAATTGGGAGAGTGAGATAGGAGTGCCTCTCTTGAGTGATATGGGACTTATCACTAGGAAGATGGTAGGCATCCTAGGTATTTTTGATCAAGGGGGAGATTGTAAGATCTCATTGGGACATGAGACATTGACCTCCTTGGAGAGAAAATCTTTTTGATGTTAGTCAAAAAGGGGGAGAATGTTGGGGGGAGAAGATTGGATTTACCTGTTCACTTAAATGGTTGGGGAGATCATTTTGGTGAGTGTTTACCAATTTGGGATAATTGGTAAGGGATTTGAGTTAGTGTTCTAACTCATGATTTGATTGGTTTTTGTCAAACATCAAAAAGGGGGAGATTGTTGGTGCAATCGGCCCAGGTCACGATTGACCAGGACTCGAGTTTGACTCGAGTGATGTTTTGATGTTTGACAAAGTATGTTTGACAAAGTATGTTAGACATAGGTTTGACATTGATGTTTGACATTAATGTCGGTTAATATGTTGGGGAGATTGTTTATACAATCGACCCAGGTTATAATTGACTTGATGGTTGACCAGGGTTGACCATGTGATTATGGGAAAGTCCAAGCATGGGTACTTGGCAATGGAAAGTCCAAGTCATGGGTACTTGGCATTGAAAGTCCAAGTCATGGGTACTTGGCAATGGAAAGTCCAGTCATGGGTACTTGGCATTGAAAGTCCAAGTGGGACACTTGGCATTTGGAAAAGTCCAACATGAGTTGGCAAGGGAAAGTCCAAGCATGGGTCTTGGCAATTGAGAAGTCCAACATGTGTTGGCAAGGGAAAGTCCAAGCTTGAGTCTTGGCACTTGAAGTCCAAGGGGATTGATATTGGCGGCGTAAAGTCCAAGCGGAGTCTTGGCAGCGTAAGTCCAATGTGCCTTGGCGGTGAACACACCGTTAGCATGTGAGCCGATGGAAGCAGGAAGCTAGCGCGATGGATGAACAAGTCATGGATGACTTGGAGGGATCCGAGAGGTGTGAGGCTGATGGAGGTTGCTAGAAGGCTTAGGTCTAGGCTAAGGGTGGTCTAGCAAGTATGGGGACACCATATTTGGGTTAAAACCTCATTCTTGAGGTTGGCAGTCGCATTATTATGGCGGTTCGACGCTGCGTGAGTCGACTTGAGTTCGACCGCCAGTTAGAGCTGGGATGCTCGCAGCGATCGCCATCGAGCTGATCGATGGCGATGCCGATCGCATGGATGGCGCCGATCGCCGCTTCGCCGCGAGCATCGCTCCGTGAGCCGATCGGGCGATTACTACAGCGCCGATCGCCAATGTTGGCAGTCGACTGCCAAGAGATCCGTTGGAGTTTTTCCAGCGTGGATCGACCCGTTGTCTCATGACAACAGTGGCATCAGTCGAACTGGGACTTATGGCAGTCGACTGATGGGCGAAAATCCAGCCCGACGCAGGTTATAAAAGCAGCTCGGAAGGAGGGATTTAGCAGCGATTTTCTTGGGCGAAATTGAAGGGGGAAGTTGGTGCTTTCCAGTCCTTCAAAGCTAGTTCAAGGCAATCAAAGATCAAGCAATCCAAAGTTCTTGTAAAGTTGTTTTTCCTTTACTTGCATTGTATTTCTTACTTGTATTTGCTTGCATCTTGTAGATTATTGTTGTAATCTTTTGTACGAGGTTTCTCCACCTCCGACTTGTGTCGAGAAGGAGTATTTGTGATTAGTGAGTGCGTGTGCATCACTAGGGCTCTTTAGAGCTCGACCCGTGGAGTAGGAACCATTCGGTTCCGAACCACGTTATATGTTTGTGTTCGTGTGATTGCTTTTCGTTATTGCTTTTATTATATATATTCCGCTGCGCACTAACGTAATTGTAGACACGAACGCGATCGATTTCCATCTTCGGTCATCTACGCTATTCACCCCCCCTCTAGCGGGCATTCAATTCCCAACACATCTCCCACTGCAACAGCCGCCACCTTCGTGGCATCGCCCAAGTACACGGTAATCTCCCCCTCAGCCAGTCGTCTGGTTTCCTGGAACCCCTGCAAAGTATTGCAGACATGATCAGTGGCTCCCGTATCTACACACCAGGTGCCGGTAGATAACACCGTTAAACATGTTTCAACGACTAGACCAAAAGATATACCTTTGTTCTTGCGGTTGGGGCAGTCCTTCTTCCAGTGTCCAGTCTGCTTACAAGTGAAGCACTTGCCTTTCGGCTTCTTCACTGCTCCCTGAGTACTTCCCATCGCCTTTGGCCCGGTTTGTTTCTTCTTCTTCTTGCCTTTCGGTTTAGAAGCAGAAACCTTCTGGGTCATCACATCATGTGCCTGAGCACTCTGACGAAATAGTCCCTCTACCGCCTGGAGTTCTGTCAGAAGTTCCGCCAATGAATACAACCTCTTGTTCATGTTGTAGTTGAGGCAAAATTGCTCAAAACTTCTAGGCAGAGACTGGAGTATGATATCGACCTGGGTTTCCCCATCGATCTCAGCTCCTAGGACCTCCAGCTCATTCAAATGAGCCATCATCTTGAGAACATGATCCCTCACGGGTGTTCCCTCGATCATGGTGGTCGTCATCAAGTTTCTCATGGCTTCTTGCCTCGCAGCCCGATTCTGGTGTCCGAAAAGCTCCTTGAGATTGAGCATCATCTCATAGGTAGTGGGCATGGCTTGATGTTGATGTTGGAGTACATTTGACATAGATGCCAAAATGTAACACCGTGCCATCTCATCGGCCTTGTTCCAGTTCCTATAGCTCTCTCTCTCCTTTTCCCCAGAATTATCTGCAGGCTTGGGAGGGCACTCTTCGAGGAGTACATATTTGTATTCCTCAGCAGTCAAGACAATATCTAGATTCCTCTTCCAATCTACATAGTTGGGTCCAGTAAGTTTGTTCTCTTTCAGTATCACAGCAAGTGGGTTGAAAGTCATTTTGAAAAAAAAACTTAAGAATCACATAAATCAAAACATTAGATTTCAAAAAAAAAATTATTGATTCCTCAAACAATAAAATTTTTAAAATCAACCAACACCTCAAAACACCGAGAATATCGTATGCCACGATAGTGTGGACGTATACGAATTCTACATTTGTAAGAGGAGGTTTTTAGCCATTAATTTTACTATCTTGTCAACCTAACTTTTTGACAAGTAAAATTAATAGTTGGTTCCTCTTTGGCCCTACAAATAAAAGCAGTGACTCCGATGGGGAGGATACTTATATTTGTATCTAAGTGTTCACCATTACTCGGTACCAAGGTAATTATCTTGGGTTATGTGCCTTACGATGGGCAAGTACACACGCTCCTTGATAATTTCCTATAACCATATTCGACCTTGTGATCCGCAAACAAACCCATCCGATGGGGAGGAAGGCACTCAGAGCCGACGCGCAAGTTTGTTTGCATCACTTGTCATATTGTAATGGAGGCCGCGGGAATTTATAAAAATATCCCTCTCCCACTTAGTAATTTAAAATTGAGGAATTTTCCTAGCCTACGACATGCATATCTAACAAAAACAATAAATATGAAAAATAAATTATTTTCCAACTATTATGGCTTTTGTCTTCAATATGACTCCCGTCGCATCGCCATCTCGTCCGCTCCTCCTACGCCATGTACGAGCCATCCGGAGATCCGAGCCGAGACTAAATCCTATTTTAATTTACATCCATCGATCCTATACTCCACTAGGGAGTGTACATGAAATCTAGATCGAAAGTAAAATAAAATAAAGAGCGGCTAAACAATGCCGTATTTAATTTTCAAAAACTAAATACTAGCCTCGTCAACCCCGAGGATTCAACAAAATAAACATTTACACACATACAATCACATACACACACAAGCCATAATAGTCGGATCTTATGCCTGCAACCAAAGAGTTAAACTACGCATATCCTACTATTATCCGACACATTTAATATATGAAAAAGTGCATAAAAAATAACCGAATCCTAAACACACAAAACCGGAAACCTTGGCTCTGATACCAAATGTTGGGGTTGATCCGTGAGGGGAAACTTCGCTTCCCCTTCACCTCGGTTGCTTGACCATGGTGATCCCTTCGATGTCTCCGGATTAAAATTTAATCCTAGACAAAAGGGATTCCCAAAGCAACCAAGTCATCGTCGTGCTATTCGTTTAGAGAGGTCACTTGAACAAACTAGTTGTTCAAGCGACCATCCTCTATTCTACAAGTAGCCGCGGAATAGACGATGTTTGGATCGCCGGTTTTTGTGTTTATACTCGGGATCCAAGGTATTATTTAGCCATTTACAGAAATATAACATGCTCATAAATCAAAAATAAATACAAGCAATGAATAAATGAGAAAGAAGAATAGGTATACCTCCTAGTCTTCTAATGTATGACCTTCCTCCTTTTGGACGTCGTGTGGGCGACGATCCACCAAAAGTTGAAGCTCCTAGATCGCAACACTTCCTTCCTTTCTCTTCCAAAGCAAGAGAATAAATAGAAACAAGGATATTTACCTCCCTAAAACCAGCCAACAAGAAGCAAGGAGTATCCTTGCCGCCGGCCAACAAAAGAAGGAAAGAGAAGGAGTTTTGGGTGTGGCCGGCCAAAAGCTCCAAGGGAAGACCCTAAACCTTTGTTCCACCGGCCAAGGAGAAGGAGAAGACTTGTTTTGGACGCTGGCCAAGGTCTGGAAGGAAGAAGATGGGCGCCGGCAGCTTGGGGAAGAAGAACAACTAAGGAAAGACTTTCCTTAATAGATGCCGCCCAAGCTCCAAACCCTAATTCCTAACCTTGCCGCCAACTCCAAAAACCCTAGCTCTCTTCAATTGTCCTCCACACCAACTCCATGCCATCCTTTTATAGAGTTAGGGATAAGCCATGAATTAATCTCATCCATTGGTTCTAGGGATTTAATCTCAACCGTCGGATCTAGAGATTTAATCTCTACCTTTGGATCTCGAGATTTGTTTCTATCCTTTGGATCTAAGCATCATGAGGTGTTAATAGGCTACATTAGGGACCATGAGGAGGAGTTGGGTCTTGGCCACCCATGGATCAAGCCCACATAAAGTCCGATCCACTAATGATGATCCAATCCACTAAAGGTCCATCATTGATCTACCTCACCAACCCCCATATGATAATATGGGCTCCATATATTATTTGTACATTTTCTCCCCGTGTTTAAGATCTCGAATGTCCGTCGATTAATTAATTTACTAACCATTAATTAATCAACATCTAACTCCTTGAGTAGTATCACTCAACCTTTTCATCATGCCGGACCAAGTCCACCTGCAGGGTTTACATGATGAACCTTATGAGCTCCTCAAGGGGACATCATCATCCTAATATATAGGACACGGTTTCCTCCTATAATCAATGACACACCATATAAATAATATCATCTCCCAACTTACCGAGTTTATCGATTTAATCTATAAATCTCGCCCATTGGTGAATCAAAGAGATGAGTACCAAGTATATGTGCCCGTTATTATATCGGGATTAAGAGCATGTACTAAATAATATCTGAGGTCCGATTCGATTATGTAGTCAGCAATAAATCGAATCACCTCTGTGTTGGTCCTGCTCAATACACACAAAGTGCACTAGTGTGATTCTATGGTCAAGACAAACAAATACCAAATCACACTACAACCATTCCGATGGTTTGTCCAAAGCCATCTCAGTTGTGAGCCTTTACTTATACTTTACAAGGAGCCGATAACATGATCTTCCGTGTGACACCACACACCATGTTATCTACAATGTAACGTATTAGACAATATTGCATAACCATAAAAATATGCAAACAATGATTATGTGATTCTTATTTCAAAATAAAGATGTTCATACAAAAATTAGACTTTTAAGTATACATCCCTACATAGAGTTCCTGTTGGCTTAGGGGCTTCCCAAGGACATTGTTAGTGCAATGGTCAAGGGGGAGCAAGCCTTTAGGGGGAGGTATCCATCTTGAGATGATGGATGTGTTTTTCTCCTTGAAGAGGAGAAGTTATTGGGAGAGTATCATCAATTGGGAAAATTGATGGGTTTTTGATACCCAATTTGGAAATTGGGAGAGAGTATAGGTTTGTCTCTCTTGAGTGATATGTGAATTATCACTAGGAAGATGGTAGACATCCTAGGTATTTATTTTTGGATCAAGGGGGAGATTGTAAGATCTCATTGGGATATGAGACATTGACCTCCTTGGAGGGAAAACCTTTTTGATGTTAGTCAAAAAGGGGGAGAATGTTTGGGGGAGAACATTTGGAGAGTGTTTACCAATTTGGGATAATTGGTAAGGGATTTGAGTCAGTGTTCCAACTCATGATTTGATTGGTTTTTGTCAAACATCAAAAAGGGGGAGATTGTTGGTGCAATCGGCCCAGGTCACGATTGACCAGACTCGAGTTTGACTCGAGTGATGTTTTGATGTTTGACAAAGGGATTTGACAAAGGGATTTGACAAAGTGGTTTGGCATTGATGTTTGACATTAATGTCGGTTAATATGTTGGGGAGATTGTTGAAGCAATCGACCCGGGTCATGTTTGACCAGACTCGAGTTTGACTCGAGGAAGACCTTGATGGTTGACTGGGGTTGACCATGTGATTATGGGAAAGTCCAAGCATGGGTCTTGGCAAGGTAAAGTCCAAGTCATGGGTTCTTGGCATGGAAAGTCCAAGTGGGACACTTGGCATTTGGTAAAGTCCAAGTCATGGGTCCTTGGCATGAAAAGTCCAAGTGGGACACTTGGCACATGGAAAGTCCAAGTCATGGGTACTTGGCTTTTGGGAAAGTCCAAGTCTTGAGTACTTGGCATGAGAAGTCCAAGCATGGGTCTTGGCAAATGAGAAGTCCAAGCATGGTCTTGGCAAATGAAAAGTCCAAGCATGGGTCTTGGCATGGAAAGTCCAACATGGGTTGGCAAGGGAAAGTCCAAGCTTGAGTCTTGGCATTTGGAAGTCCAAGGGGATTGATATTGGCGGCGTAAAGTCCAAGCGGAGTCTTGGCGGCGTAAGTCCAATGTGCCTTGGCGGTGTAGACACCGTTAGCATGACATAGTCGAGGGAAGCACCTGGAGGCTAGCGCGATGGATGAACAAGTCATGGATGACTTGGAGGGATCCGAGAGGCGTGAGGCTGATGGAGGTGGCTAGAAGGCTTAGGTCTAGGCTAAGGGTGGTCTAGCAAGTATGGGGGCACCATACTTGGGTTAAAGCCTCATCTTTGAGGTTGGCAATCGACTGCATTATGGCCGGTTCGACTGCCGTGAGTCGACTTGAGTTCGACTGCCGTTTAAGAGCTGGAACTGCTCTGGCAGTCGACTGCTCATTGGAGCAGTCGACTGGTGTCGACAGCAGTCGACTGCCAAGGGACGGCAGTCGACTGCTAGTTCAGCCGCGAGCACAGAATGCTCCGTAGCCGACTGGGCAGTCGACTACGCGGCTGGTAGTCGACTGCCAAGAGATCCGTTGGAGTTTTTCCAGCGTGGATCGAGCCGTTGTCTCACGACAACAGTGGCATCAATTGACTGGTGACTTATGGCAGTCGATTGATAGGCGGAAATCCAGCCCGACGCAGGTTATAAAGGAAGCTCGGAAGGAGGGATTTTCAAGCGATTTTCTTGGGCGAAATTGAAGGGGGAAGTTGGTGCTTTCCAGTCCTTCAAAGCTAGTTCAAGGCAATCAAAGATCAAGCAATCCAAAGCTCTTGTAAAGTTGTTTTTCCTATACTTGCATTGTATTTCTTACTTGTATTTGCTTGTATCTAGTGTATTACTTAGTGTAATCCTTGTACGAGGTTTCTCCGCCTCCGGATTGTTCCGAGAAGGAGTTATTATTGATTAGTGATTGCGTGTGCATCACTAGGGCTCTTTAGAGCTCGATCCGTGGAGTAGGAACCGTTCGGTTCCGAACCATGTTATATACTTGTGTTCGTGATTGTTGTATTTCGTTATTGCTTTCATTTCTATATTCCGCTGCGCTAACAAAATTGTAGACACGATCACGATTGAATTCCATCTTCGTACGGTCACAACGCTATTCACCCCCCCTCTTGTTGGGTTTCCGGCACCGCGGCGTGTGTGTGTTCGATCATGTTTCGTAAACATGAGCACAGCGGAAGCAATTAAAAAATAATAAATCTATATTTATTACAACACACACAACACACGCATACTTTTACAACAAGTGTAGACATAACCGTAAATTAAAATTGCAATAAAAGAAATTAAACTACGTTATACCTTCCGTATGACGTGTAGCGGGAACGGCATCAACCGGAACGATTCTCGTAAGAATCGTCTCTATCCGTATCCACGCCGAGCTCCTCGGGATGACTTCGCCAAGCCACGAGCTTCGTCTTCGTACGGGTTACTAGCCTCGCGTTGAAGACGACGTGATCGAGAGATGATCACGGTCCGAATCCAAATTCGGACCTAAAACAAGTCCTCAAGACTTGCTTCTCCGGAGAGGTATTCGTCAACCGATTGACGAATCCTTCGTCCTCCACCTCAGAGGATTACCGGAGATCAAATCCCGATATGTTAGCCGCTGTCGGAGCACTAACCGTCGTCCAAGCGATGCTCCGGCGAGAGGAAAAGCTGTCAGAAAACTGGACAGCTTGGTGGAAGATAGGCGCCGGCCAACAAAGGAAGCCAAGTGCTCACCTTGATGCCAAACCTAAGGAGGATCGCCGGAACTCTTCCGGCAGCAGCTCGACGGCGAGGAGCTTACGCACAAGGGCGCCCGGTTGGATGAGCTTGGAAGGCAAGCCACACAAAGTAGGGTTAGGGGTTTAATCCCTATTTTATAGAGAACTAATTCTCTTAATGGTTAATGGATCATATCCATAAAGCCCGTTAACCCGCTCCATTAAGATAAGTTAAAATAAACCAAACCATGATGGTTTATTTTAAGTTAAAACGAACCGAACCAACCTTTGGTTCATTCGTTTAATATAAACCAAACCCTTTGGTTTATTCTCATCCATTGGATTAGGACCAAACCATTTTGGTCCATCCATGATGTCTTCATAAGACATTGCCCATCCACGCTTCCATTGCGACTGAAACAATTTCATGCTCGCTTTATGTTTGGTCCAACCAAACATAGTTTCTCTCGGTCTGAGAATCCCATTCTCAAGCTCGTTTTAAATCCTTTGGATTACACTCGTTGTGCGTGTGACCAAATAGGTTCTCGGTTTATGTTGGCCGTCTATAATTAACCATTAATTATAGAGCGATCATGAGTGGCACCTAGTAGTACATCATGATCCCCAATTAAGAAAAGATCAAGCGGTTGATCGAACTATTTACGAAACCCTTGATGCTTCGAATGAATCGTGCCCCATTCCCTTCACTCATCTTATACCCACTTGGTTCGGGACATGGTCTGTGTGCCGGTCCCCACTGGTGACTCGTCACACCTAGCCCAAGTATCATTTCCTCGTCCTACAGTTCTAGTTACTCCACATGTATCGAAGAGTACCTTACTCTAAACATGTAATGCTTTGGCCAAAGACTTTAGTAACAATCCGACGAGAGGCCATGGGTATACATCTCCTCGCAAGGAGTGGTGAATCCTTTATAGGCTATTCAAACACCTTGATCACGACTTATACCCAATCATCCGGGTCCACATCTCCTTAGAGATGTTTGCTTAAGATGTCAAAGCATAAGTCTCCATGATCAAGATGACTTGAATACATAAGTCGAAGAACATCGCACTTAAGCCACAGTAAGAACTTCATTGACATATCTATATATGCAGAGAACCATATGAAGTCTTACGGTGGTCACTCCAATGAACTAGTTACCATAACTAGCATCCACGATTAACTCCGGACATCACTATGTCTCCAGCCAGTGAGAATCAGCTGCTTGGATACACCAAGGAGTATACCTCGTGCTAGTTTCGACAGAATTGATGGTGTCCAAATCCATCAATTCATCGACTAGGGATAATTCCGATACATCACAATTACACATGTAGAGATACTCACTAGTTGTGATCCAATCACAAATTCTCTCATGCTGTGAATCGTATCGTGGACATTCAGTAAATGAGTTTAAGATCCAATCAAATACATAAAACATGTATACTCAAATAGTGTATCTTCATTTATCATATAAATGGTTCATACATAAGGCGATTGCCTTAGGACATCTCTCATATATTACTAACAGACTCCCACTTGGCCTAATGCCAATCGCTACGGTATCCAATACCATAAGCACCAACATAACCCTCAAACTTACTTTGAGGTAATGCTTTAGTCAAAGGATCCGCTAAGTTCCTTTCAGTGGGAATTTTCTCGATTTGTATTTCGTTCCTACTGATGATCTCTCTGATAAGATGATAGCGCGGCTACATGTTTGGATCGTTGATGAGACCTTGGCTCTTTCGCTCGCAATTGCTCCATTGTTGTCGCAGAGACCGGTATTGCTTCAACAATGGCCGAATCACACCAAGTTCATGAACGAACTTCGATCCAAACCGCCTTTCACGCTCCGGCCGCAATATATTCCGCCTCGCGGTAGAATCCGCTACGCCTCTTGTTTGGAACTTTTCCAACTCATCGCGCTTCATTCAAGGTGAACACGATCCAGATCGAGACCGAATCATCCTTGTCCGTCTCGAAGCCGCATCCAGATACCCGCAGATCACCATGTCCCCTTCTCCATATATTAGGAACACATCCTTAGTTCTTCTCAAGTACTTAAGGATCGCCTTAATAGCCGCCCAATGATCCATTCCTCGATCGATCGGTATCCGCCGTGACACTCGTGAGCATACGATATACATCGGGCCTCGTGACATAACATAGCATACATGATAGATCCTATTGCGGATGCATAGGGAATCTTACTCATGCAAATCCTCTCGCCTTCTCAGGCGGACATAGACTTCGAAGGTGTACCCCATGCCCGATGGGCGATAACCTTTCTTGGATTCCGACATGCTAAACCTCTTAGCACTCGGTCCTATATATGTAGACGCGAAAGACCAAGCAACCGCTTCGATCTATCTCTATAGATCTTAATCCCAAGGATGTAGGTTGCTTCTCCTGTGTCTTTCATGGAGAATGTCTTGGATAACCAAACCTTAATCGATCAGAAGATGGACACATCGCTTCCTATAAGTAATATGTCATCGACATACAATACTAGGAACACGATCGCACTCCCACTAACCTTCTTGTACACACAAGGTTCGCTCGATTTTGTGAGAAATCAAACTTTTGATCGCTCATCAAAACGGATATTCCAGCTCGGATGCTTGCTTCAATCCATAAATGGATCGTCCGCAACTTTGCATACCTTGGTTTTATCAACCGATGTGAAACCTCAGTCAGATCATATACACGTCCTCGAGCAGGTTTCCATTAAGGAAATCTGTTTTTTACATCCATCTGCCATATCTCATAATCATAATGAGCCGCTATGGCCAGGAGCATCCGAATGGATTTAAGCATAGCTACAGGCGAATAGGTTTCGTCATAATCAACACCTTGTTTTTGAGGATATCCTTTCGCCACCAATCTAGCCTTATAGGTAATCACATTACCATCCATGTCGGTTTTCTTCTTGAAAACCCACTTGCACCCTATAGGCTTTATGCCTTCAGGTGGGTCAACCAAGTTCCAAACTTGGTTTTCAGTACATGGAATCCATTTCGACTTCATGGCACCAAGCCACTTATCCTTTCTCGAACTTGTCAAGACTTCTTCATAACTGTAGGCTCTCATCATCAATGAGTAACACGTCGCTCGATTCACTTACGAGAAATCCATATCTCTCGTGAGAATATGTGTTCTACCAGATCTACGAAGATGTGGTGTTACAATAGGTCCAAACCGATTGCTCATCACTATGAGTTGCCTACCGTCAGTGCTTCACCGTATCTCATTAATGTCTATTTGAGTCTCTCGAGCCTCCTCAAGCTCGACGACACTCCCATCGCTTTCTTGCAAGAGAAACTCTTTCTCTAGAAACACAAAGATGCCTCAAACAAACACCTTTTGTTCCACAGATGATAGAATTGGTAACCCCTTGTTTCCTTAGGGTATCCAATAAATAGACATTTATCGACTTAGCATCCAGCTTGTCCGACATACCGGCTTCACATAAGCAGACAACCCCATATCTTCAAGTAAGATACATGAGGTTTCTTACCATTCCATATCTCATATGGAGTAGTTGAGACTACCTGTAGGCATTCTGCTTAACAAGTAAAACAAAGTCTCAAGTGCATAACCCCAAAAGGACTTGGGAAGAGTTGCATGATTCATCATTGACCGACCATGTCCAACAAGGTCCTAAAGTCGATTCGCCTCTCGATACACCATTATCTTGTGGTGTATAGGGCGGAGTCCATTGAGACAATATGCCATTGTCTCTAGATAATCAAGAAACTCTTGACTTAAGTATTCACCACCTCGATCCGATCAAGTATTTTAATACTCTTGTCATGTTGTTTCTCTACTTCATTTCTGAATTCTTTGAACCTTTCAAAGGCTTCACTTGTGTTTCATCAAGAACACATACCCAAACCGTGAGTGATCATCTGAAGGTAATGAAGTAGCTATAGCCTCCTAATGCTTGAGTTGACATAGGTCCACATACATCGCATGTACTAGACCTAGTAACTCTCCCACTGCTTCACCTTTCCAAGAAAGGTAACTTAGTCATCTTGCCTTTTAAGCATGATTCGCATGTATCGTATGAATCCAATTCAAACGATTCCAGAATTCCACATCGGTGTAATTCGGACATGCATTTCTTGCTTATATGGCCAAGACGACAATGCCACATATAGGAGTCTATTTGATTATCCTTTCGAGCACGCGTGTTGCTCGCTTCGATATTGAAAATGTCACTGGATACGTCCAACGTATAAACATCATTGCTTAAAGTTCCAGTCCCATAAAGAACTCCATTCAAAGTTATGTAACAACAATTGTTACTAAAAGTCAAATGGTACCCATTTCTATTTAAACAAGAAATAGAAATGATGTTCTTTATCAACGAAGGAACATAAAAGCAATTGTCCAGTTCTAAGACAAGTCCACAGGGAGTTCCAACAAATACGCTCCGATGGCGAGTGCAAAGAACCTTTGCTCCATTCCCAACACGTAAATTTGACTCTCCTCGACGAGTCTTCTTCTATTCCTTAGCCCATGTATGTCATTACATATATGTGAGCCACACCCAGTATCGAATACCCAAGTGTCTGAGGAAATAGAATGACAATCAATAAAGAAGATTTCTGAAGAAGATGGGGCATCCGATGCCTTATCCTTCTTCACGGACTCAAGATAAATCTTGTACTTTCTTCGCAAATGGCTCTCCTTGCCATAATGATGGCAAGTTTCCTTTTGTGCTAGTTCTACCTTCTTAGCCCTTCTCTTCTTTCCCTTCTGCTGTTCCTTTGACTTCCTCTTAGAACCTTTCTTCGAGGAATCAACTAACAAAGACTGCCCCCATGCTTCTCGAAGACTCCACACAGTCTTGATATTGAGCAAGACACATGAACCTCCTAGCATCTCAGAGGTGAAGAGGAGCTGAGACTTCGAACCTTTCAATCTCACTTGCTCATCAACCAACTCACAAAGATGAAGGACTACGATATGAGCATCCATATGCTCATGCCGCCAGAGCTTGGGTTCCATCGGCTAGCATGATGCAACTCATTTGTTCGTAATCACTCACATGTTTCGATAGGCCAACAATTGGTCCAGAGTTGCATGGAAGAGGCGCTTCGAGGACATTTACAAGCTTTTCACCTTGAGAACAATTCTCAAGTTTCTAAGCCAGTCCAAGAAGTTCGGCCCAGTCAATTTATTTGAATCCAAAATGGAACGCAAATACAAACACATCATGATCAATATATTAACTTAGAAATACAAAACGAGCATATATGAGAAAGATGATTTTAAAAATGCATCAATATACATTTATAAATCCCATTCATTTTTTCGAATTTCAAAAACCTCAAAATCACTTCGGGAGATCGTAGGTCCATCTCCAAATGGGCTGATATCCATCATAGATATGAACAACCTTGGAGAGAGTCCAACAAGCCATTCATAACTACGACGGTAGGTATCATCTATACCGATTGCATATCCCGTATATGCAACTATCACAATGTGCTATCAACTAATTGAATGTTCACACATACATCGGGTTGTTAACACATTAACAAGTATGCATCATATGCATAGCACCCAACTTCACCTCCCTTTACATCGACCTTGGAGAGAGTCCAACAAGCCGATGCTCCAGGTTAAAGCCAACCCATTAATCAGGACATAGTTTTAATATGGTTAGAGCGCATTCAACCAATTAGCCCAGCTTGGAGAGAGTCCAACAACCAAAGCTAACGATTGACTTCTGACTCTTACCATATTAGTATTAAACTATTCCATGGTTTGAACATATTCAGGTTCGAGCTGGGCTTGGAGAGAGTCCAACAACCCAAACAAGAAACAGAACTCTGGTTCTAACCATATTAATGGAAGGTGTAGGCTTTAATATTGATTAAGGGTTTTTATGTCTCATCCTCTTTGCATGCAAATAACTATTATCTACATTGCATGGCATACATGGCATACATCTACATGTCACGACACGCATGGCATAATGTTATGCATCTAATGCAATTACATGGCATACAATTATGTCATGTATATAATTTCCTTATATGTCATAACTATTTATGGAAATAAAATATGTTTAAGATTTGATTCTCCAAATCAAATCATAATTAAATTAGGAAACAAATTTCCAAATCTAATCACATATTTTATTCATGGAATTATTTGATTAAGGAAAATCTATTTAGGATAGCACTTTCCTAAATCATTAAAACTAATTATCGAAATAAAATATTTTAAGATTTGATTTCCCAAATCAAATCATGATTAAATTAGGAAACAAATTTCGAGAATCTAATCAAATATTTTATTTATGGAAAATATCAATTTCCATAAATACTTCCAACTTTCCAAAAGTGGAAGATTTCCATAAATACTTCTAGACTTTCCAAAATTGAAAAATTTCCATAAATACTTCTAAATTTCCAAAATTAGAAAATTTCCAGAAATACATTATGACTATCGCAAAACCATTTTTACGATTATGTCGAAACACAACCTGGGCTCTGATACCACTGGTGGGTTTCCGGCACCGCGGCGTGTGTGTGTTCGATCATGTTTCGTAAACATGAGCACAGCGGAAGCAATAAAAATAATAAATACTCCTATTTATTACAACACACACAACACACGCATGCTATTACAACAAGTGTAGACATAACCGTAAATTAAAATTGCAATAAAAGAAATTAAACTACGTTATACCTTCCGTATGACGTGTAGCGGGAACGGCATCAACCGGAACAATTCTCGTAAGAATCGTCTCTATCCGTATCCACGCCGAGCTCCTCGGGATGACTTCGCCAAGCCACGAGCTTCGTCTTCGTACGGGTTACTAGCCTCGCGTTGAAGACGACGTGATCGAGAGATGATCACGGTCCGAATCCAAATTCGGACCTAAAACAAGTCCTCAAGACTTGCTTCTCCGGAGAGGTATTCGTCAACCGATTGACGAATCCTTCATCCTCCACCTCAGAGGATTACCGGAGATCAAATCCCCGGTATGTTAGCCGCTGTCGGAGCACTAACCGTCATCCAAACGACGCTCCGACGAGAGGAGAAGAAGCTGTCCAGAAAACTGGACAGCTTGGTGGAGGAGATAGGCGCCGGCCAACAAAGGAAGCCAAGTGCTTACCTTGATGCCAAACCTAAGGAGGATCGCCGGAACTCTTCCGGCAGCAGCTCGACGCCGGCGAGGAGGAAGCCGCCGACGCTGCTGGATGAGATGGGCTGGGCGGCAACACAAGCTGGGCGGCAGCTCTTGATGTTGGGCGGCCACTAATTGGATTTAGGGTTAGGGTTTAATCCCTATTTTATAGAGAACTAATTCTCTTAGTGGTTAATGGATCATATCCATAAAGCCCGTTAACCCGCTCCATTAAGATAAGTTAAAATAAACCAAACCATGATGGTTTATTTTAAGTTAAAACGAACCGAACCAACCTTTGGTTAATTCGTTTAATATAAACCAAACCCTTTGGTTTATTCTCATCCATTGGATTAGAACCAAACCATTTTGGTCCATCCATTAGGTCTTCATAAGACACGGCCCATCCACGCTTCCATTGCGACTGAAACAATTTCATGCTCGCTTTATGTTTGGTCCAACCAAACATAGTTTCTCTCGGTCTGAGAATCTCATTCTCAAGCTCGTTTTAAATCCTTTGGATTACACTCGTTGTGCGTGTGACCAAATAGGTTCTCGGTTTATGTTGGCCGCCTATAATTAACCATTAATTATAGAACGATCATGAGTGGCACCTAGTAGTACATCATGATCCCCAATTAACCGAAAAGATCAACGGTTGATCCAGAACTATTTCTGAAACCCTTCAGTAGCTGAATGAATCGTGCCCCATTCCCTTCACTCATCTTATACCCACTTGGTTCAGGACACGGTCTATTGTGTCATTCCCCACTAGGCTGACTACGTCACACCTAGCCCAAGTATCATTTCCTCGTCCTACGGATTCTAGTTACTCCACATGTATCGAAGAGTACCTTACTCTAAACATGTAATGCTTTGGCCAAAGACTTTAGTAACAATCCGACGAGAGGCCATGGGTATACATCTCGCAAGGAGTGGTGAATCCTTTATAGGCTATTCAAACACCTTCGATCACTTCGACTTATACCCAATCATCCCGGGTCCACATCTCCTTAGAGATGTTTGCTTAAGATGTCAAAGCATAAGTCTCCATGATCAAGATGACTTGAATACCGCAAGTCAAAGGAACATCGCACTTAAGCCACAGTAAGAACTTCATTGACATATCTATATATGCAGAGAACCATATGAAGTCATACGGCTGGTCACTCCAATGAACTAGTTACCATAACTAGCATCCACGATTAACTCCGGACATCACTATGTCTCCAGCCAGTGAGAATCAGCTGCTTGGATACACCAAGGAGTATACCTCGTGCTAGTCTCAACAGAATTGATGGTGTCCAGATTCATCAATTCATCGACTAGGGATAATTCCGATACATCACAATTACACATGTAGAGATACTCACTAGTTGTGATCCAATCACAAATTCTCTCATGCTGTGAATCGTATCGTGGACATTCAGTAAATGAGTTTAAGATCCAATCAAATACATAAAAACATGTATACTCAAATAGTGAATCTTCATTTATCATATAAATGGTTCATACATAAGGCGATTGCCTTAGGACATCTCTCATATATTACTAACAGACTTCCACTTGGCCTAATGCCAATCGCTACGGTATCCAATACCATAAGCACCAACATGACCCTCAAACTTACTTTGAGGTAATGCTTTAGTCAAAGGATCCGCTAAGTTCCTTTCAGTGGGAATTTTCTCGATTTGTATTTCGTTCCTACTTATGATCTCTCTGATAAGATGATAGCGGCGATGCACATGTTTGGATCGTTGATGAGACCTTGGCTCTTTCGCCTGTGCAATTGCTCCATTGTTGTCGCAGATGAGCCGGTATTGCTTCAACAATGGCCGGAATCACACCAAGTTCATGAACGAACTTCTTGATCCAAACCGCCTTCCTTTCTGCTCGGCTGCAATATATTCTGCCTCAGTGGTAGAATCCGCTACAGTCTCTTGTTTGGAACTTTTCCAACTCACTGCGCCCCCATTCAAGGTGAACACGTATCCAGACTGAGACCTGGAATCATCCTTGTCTGTCTGGAAGCTGGCATCCGTATACCCGCGTATCACCATGTCCCCTTCTCCATATATTAGGAACACATCCTTAGTTCTTCTCAAGTACTTAAGGATCGTCTTAATACCGCCAATGATCCATTCTGGATCGGGATCGGTATCCGCCGTGACACTCAGAGCATATGATACATCGGGCCTCGTACATAACATAGCATACATGATAGATCCTATTGCGGATGCATAGGGAATCTTACTCATGCAAATCCCCTCGTCTTCTGTGCGCGGACACATAGACTTCGAAAGGTGTACCCCATGCCTGATGGGCAGATAACCTTTCTTGGATTCCGACATGCTAAACCTCTTTAGCACTCGGTCTATATATGTAGACTGCGAAGAAGACCAAGCAACCGCTTCGATCTATCTCTATAGATCTTAATCCCAAGGATGTAGGTTGCTTCTCCTGTGTCTTTCATGGAGAATGTCTTGGATAACCAAACCTTAATCGATCAGTAAGATGGACACATCGTTTCCTATAAGTAATATGTCATCGACATACAATACTAGGAACACGACTGCACTCCCACTAACCTTCTTGTACACACAAGGTTCGTCTGGATTTTGTGAGAAATCAAACTTTTTGATTGTCTCATCAAAACGGATATTCCAGCTCCTGGATGCTTGCTTTAATCCATAAATGGATCGTCGCAATTTGCATACCTTGGTTTTATCAACCGATGTGAAACCCTCAGTCAGATCATATACACGCCCTCGGCGTTTCCATTAAGGAAAGCTGTTTTCACATCCATCCGCCATATCTCATAATCATAATGAGCCGCTATGGCGGGAGCATCCGAATGGATTTAAGCATAGCTACGTAATAGGTTTCGTCATAATCAACACCTTGTTTTTGACGATATCCTTCGCCACCAATCTAGCCTTATAGGTAATCACATTACCATCCATGTCGGTTTTCTTCTTGAAAACCCACTTGCACCCTATAGGCTTTATGCCTTCAGTGGGTCAACCAAGTTCCAAACTTGGTTTTCGTACATGGAATCCATTTCCGACTTCATGGCACCAAGCCACTTATCCCTTCTCGAACTTGTCAAGACTTCTTCATAATCGTAGGCTCCTCATCATCAATGAGTAACACGTCCGCTCGATTCGCCATTTACGAAATCCATATCTCTCGTGAATGTTGCGTGTTCTGCGGATCTACGAAGATGTGGTGTTACAATAGGTCCGATTGCTCATCACTATGAGTTGTCTGCAGCTTCACTGTATCTCATTAATGTCTATTTGAGTCTCTCGAGCCTCCTCAAGCTCGACGACACTCCCACTGCATTTTTCTTGCAAGAGAAACTCTTTCTCTAGAAACACAAAGATGCCTTGAAACAAACACCTTTTGTTCCACAGATGATAGAATTGGTAACCCCTTGTTTCCTTAGGGTATCCAATAAATAGACATTTATCGACTTAGCATCCAGGTTTAGCATACTGATCGCTTCACATAAGCAGGACAACCCCATATCTTCATGTAAGATACATGAGGTTTCTTACCATTCCATATCTCATATGGAGTAGTTGAGACTACCTTGGTAGGCATTCTGTTTAACAAGTAAACAGCTGTCTGAAGTGCATAACCCCAAAAGGACTTGGGAAGAGTTGCATGATTCATCATTGACCTGACCATGTCCAACAAGGTCCGGTTACGCCTCTCAGATACACCATTATGCTGTGGTGTATAGGGCGGAGTCCATTGAGACAAAATGCCATTGTCTCTAAGATAATCAAGAAACTCTTGACTTAAGTATTCACCACCTCGATCCAATCGAAGTATTTTAATACTCTTGTCATGTTGTTTCTCTACTTCATTTCTGAATTCTTTGAACCTTTCAAAGGCTTCAGACTTGTGTTTCATCAAGAACACATACCCAAACCGTGAGTGATCATCGGTAAAGGTAATGAAGTAGCTATAGCCTCCTAATGCTTGAGTTGACATAGGTCCACATACATCAGTATGTACTAGACCTAGTAACTCTCCCACTCGTTCACCTTTTTCCAGTAAAAGGTAACTTAGTCATCTTGCCTTTTAAGCATGATTCGCATGTATCGTATGAATCCAATTCGAACGATTCCAGAATTCCACATCGGTGTAATTCGGACATGCATTTCTTGCTTATATGGCCAAGACGACAATGCCACATATAGGAGTCTATTTGATTATCCTTTCGAGCACGCGTGTTGCTCGCTTCGATATTGAAAATGTCACTGGATACGTCCAACGTATAAACATCATTGCTTAAAGTTCCAGTCCCATAAAGAACTCCATTCAAAGTTATGTAACAACAATTGTTACTAAAAGTCAAATGGTACCCTTTTCTATTTAAACACGAAATAGAAATGATGTTCTTTATCAACGAAGGAACATAAAAGCAATTGTCCAGTTCTAAGACAAGTCCTACAGGGAGTTCCAACAAATACGTTCCGATGGCGAGTGCAGCAACCGTTGCTCCATTCCCAACACGTAAATTTGACTCTCCCATTGACGAGTCTTCTTCTATTCCTTAGCCCATGTATGTCATTACATATATGTGAGCCACACCCAGTATCAAATACCCAAGTGTCTGAGGAAATAGAATGACAATCAATAAAGAAGATTTCTGAAGAAGATGGGGCATCCGATGCCTTATCCTTCTTCACGGACTCAAGATAAATCTTGTACTTTCTTCGCAAATGGCTCTCCTTGCCATAATGATGGCAAGTTTCCTTTTGTGCTAGTTCTACCTTCTTAGCCCTTCTCTTCTTTCCCTTCTGCTGTTCCTTTGACTTCCTCTTAGAACCTTTCTTCGAGGAATCAACTAACACCGTCCCTCGCCATGCTTCTCAAGACTCCACGCTTCAAAGATATTGAGCAAGCATCACGCATGAACCTCCTAGCATCTCAGAGGTGAAGAGGAGCTTTGAGACTTCGAACATTTCGAATCTCACTTGCTCATCAACCAACTCACAAAGATGAAGGACTACGATATGAGCATCCATATGCTCATGCTGCTTTCGTAGCTTGGGTTCCATCGTGGCTAGCATGATGCAACTCATTTGTTCAGAATCACTCACATGTTTCTGATAGGCCAACAATTGGTCCAGAGTTGCATCGTCACTAGGACGGGCGGGAAGAGGCGCTTCGAGGACATTTACAAGCTTTTCACCTTGAGAACAATTCTCAAGTTTCTAAGCCAGTCCAAGAAGTTCGGCCCAGTCAATTTATTTGAATCCAAAATGGAACGCAAATTCAAACACATCATGATCAATATATTAACTTAGAAATACAAAACGAGCATATATGAGAAAGATGATTTTAAAAATGCATCAATATACATTTATAAATCCCATTCATTTTTTCGAATTTCAAAAACCTCAAAATCACTTCGGGAGATCGTAGGTCCATCTCCAAATGGGCTGATATCCATCATAGATATGAACAACCTTGGAGAGAGTCCAACAAGCCATTCATAACTACGACGGTAGGTATCATCTATACCGATTGCATATCCCGTATATGCAACTATCACAATGTGCTATCAACTAATTGAATGTTCACACATACATCGGGTTGTTAACACATTAACAAGTATGCATCATATGCATAGCACCCAACTTCACCTCCCTTTACATCGACCTTGGAGAGTCCAACAAGCCGATGCTGTGTTAAAGCCAACCCATTAATCGACATAGTTTTAATATGGTTAGAGCGCATTCAACCAATTAGCCCAGCTTGGAGAGAGTCCAACAACCAAAGCTAACGATTGACCTCTGACTCTTACCATATTAGTATTAAACTATTCCATGGTTTGAACATATTCAGGTTCGAGCCGGGCTTGGAGAGAGTCCAACAACCCAAACAAGAAACAGAACTCTGGTTCTAACCATATTAATGGAAGGTGTAGGCTTTAATATTGATTAAGGGTTTTTATGTCTCATCCTCTTTGCATGCAAATAACTATTATCTACATGGCATGGCATACATGGCATACATCTACATGTCACGACACGCATGGCATAATGTTATGCATCTAATGCAATTACATGGCATACAATTATGTCATGTATATAATTTTCTTATATGTCATAACTATTTATGGAAATAAAATATGTTTAAGATTTGATTCTCCAAATCAAATCATAATTAAATTAGGAAACAAATTTCCAAATCTAATCACATATTTTATTCATGGAATTATTTGATTAAGGAAAATCTATTTAGGAAACCAATTTCCTAAATCATTAAAACTACTTATGGAAATAAAATATTTTAAGATTTGATTTCCCAAATCAAATCATGATTAAATTAGGAAACAAATTTCCAGAATCTAATCAAATATTTTATTTATGGAAAATATCAATTTTCATAAATACTTCCAACTTTCCAAAAGTGGAAGATTTCCATAAATACTTCTAGACTTTCCAAAATTGAAAAATTTCCATAAATACTTCTAAATTTCCAAAATTAGAAAATTTCCAGAAATACATTATGACTATCGCAAAACCATTTTTACGATTATGTCGAAACACAACCTGGGCTCTGATACCACTGTTGGGTTTCCGGCACCGCGGCGTGTGTGTGTTCGATCATGTTTCGTAAACATGAGCACAGCGGAAGCAATTAAAAAATAATAAATCTATATTTATTACAACACACACAACACACGCATGCTTTTACAACAAGTGTAGACATAACCGTAAATTAAAATTGCAATAAAAGAAATTAAACTACGTTATACCTTCCGTATGACGTGTAGCGGGAACGGCATCAACCGGAACGATTCTCGTAAGAATCGTCTCTATCCGTATCCACGCCGAGCTCCTCGGGATGACTTCGCCAAGCCACGAGCTTCGTCTTCGTACGGGTTACTAGCCTCGCGTTGAAGACGACGTGATCGAGAGATGATCACGGTCCGAATCCAAATTCGGACCTAAAACAAGTCCTCAAGACTTGCTTCTCCGGAGAGGTATTCGTCAACCGATTGACGAATCCTTCATCCTCCACCTCAGAGGATTACCGGAGATCAAATCCCCGGTATGTTAGCCGCTGTCGGAGCACTAACCGTCGTCCAAACGACGCTCCGACGAGAGGAGAAGAAGCTGTCCAGAAAACTGGACAGCTTGGTGGAGGAGATAGGCGCCGGCCAACAAAGGAAGCCAAGTGCTTACCTTGATGCCAAACCTAAGGAGGATCGCCGGAACTCTTCCGGCAGCAGCTCGACGCCGGCGAGGAGGAAGGAAGCCGCCTTCTGGACGCCGGTTGGATGAGCTGTGGGCTGGGCGGCAACACAAGCTGGGCGGCAGCTCTTGATGTTGGGCGGCCACTAATTGGATTTAGGGTTAGGGTTTAATCCCTATTTTATAGAGAACTAATTCTCTTAGTGGTTAATGGATCATATCCATAAAGCCCGTTAACCCGCTCCATTAAGATAAGTTAAAATAAACCAAACCATGATGGTTTATTTTAAGTTAAAACGAACCGAACCAACCTTTGGTTAATTCGTTTAATATAAACCAAACCCTTTGGTTTATTCTCATCCATTGGATTAGGACCAAACCATTTTGGTCCATCCATTATGTCTTCATAAGACACTGCCCATCCACGCTTCCATTGCGACTGAAACAATTTCATGCTCGCTTTATGTTTGGTCCAACCAAACATAGTTTCTCTCGGTCTGAGAATCCCATTCTCAAGCTCGTTTTAAATCCTTTGGATTACACTCGCGTGTGACCAAATAGGTTCTCGGTTTATGTTGGCCGCTATAATTAACCATTAATTATAGAACGATCATGAGTGGCACCTAGTAGTACATCATGATCCCCAATTAACCGAAAAGATCAACGTTGATCCGTAACTATTTCAAACCCTTCAAGAGCT
This sequence comes from Wurfbainia villosa, assembly GCA_025175895.1. NCBI lineage: Eukaryota > Viridiplantae > Streptophyta > Magnoliopsida > Zingiberales > Zingiberaceae > Wurfbainia > Wurfbainia villosa. The sequence goes on from CM045986.1 coordinate 32,865,871, forward strand.
CGAATGAATCGTGCCCCATTCCCTTCACTCATCTTATACCCACTTGGTTGGAGACATGGTCTATTGTGTCACCCACTAGGTCGACTACGCCACACCTAGCCCAAGTATCATTTCCTCGTCCTACGGATTCTAGTTACTCCACATGTATCGAAGAGTACCTTACTCTAAACATGTATTGCTTTGGCCAAAGACTTTAGTAACAATCCGACGAGAGGCCATGGGTATACATCTCCTCGCAAGGAGTGGTGAATCCTTTATAGGCTATTCAAACACCTTCGATCACTTCGACTTATACCCAATCATCCCGGGTCCACATCTCCTTAGAGATGTTTGCTTAAGATGTCAAAGCATAAGTCTCCATGATCAAGATGACTTGAATACCGCAAGTCAAAGGAACATCGCACTTAAGCCACAAGAAGAACTTCATTGACATATCTATATATGCAGAGAACCATATGAAGTCTTACTACCGGTCACTCCAATGAACTAGTTACCATAACTAGCATCCACGATTAACTCCGGACATCACTATGTCTCGGCCCGGTGAGAATCACCGCTTGGATACACCAAGGAGTATACCTCGTGCTAGTCTCAGAATTGATGGTGTCGATTCATCAATTCATCGACTAGGATAATTCCGATACATCACAATTACACATGTAGAGATACTCACTAGTTGTGATCCAATCACAAATTCTCTCATGCTGTGAATCGTATCGTGGACATTCAGTAAATGAGTTTAAGATCCAATCAAATACATAAAAACATGTATACTCAAATAGTGAATCTTCATTTATCATATAAATGGTTCATACATAAGGCGATTGCCTTAGGACATCTCTCATATATTACTAACACCTCTAGCGCCCTCAAATCTCTAACATGATCAACTTGATCCGGCCACATTAGACCAGTCGATCGAACCATCGACTCAGAGCAGTCGACTGCCATGACATGGCAGTCGACTGGTGCCGGGAAAACTCATCCGACACTTGGCAAAATGGCCAAGTTTGACCTAAGAGCTACCCCTTCCCGGGCTACATTCGCTCACTCTCATCCCTCGGAGTCCCTCGCCTTCGAAGTTCTCTTCGTTCTCGGCCACGTCCCTCGGCAGCATCAGGCGCACGACTCTACAATGCTCCTTCGCGTCTCTTGCCTCGAAGTCTACTTCCTCCGGCTTCACTCCAAGCTTCTCGTCCGGCAGTCCCTCGGATGCTCCAAGCGCACGGCTTCCGCAAAGCAATCCTTCACCGACTCAAGGACTGAGTCATGAGATGTGAAACTCGCCACGACTCCATGTGCGAATTACTAAGTCCTGCATGACTTCAACGCACATATCAAATCAACATAACAAACTAACTTAAACCCTTTGCCACACACATCAAAACCTAATCATGGCAAGAGATTTCCCTAACAATCTCCCCCTTTTTGATGTGTGGCAATCCGTTTAAGTTAGGTAAAAACATTTGATAAGAATTTATAAGGTAAGAAAGCATGTAAACATAAACATGATATAGCAACATGCAACTCCCCCTTAATCCATGACTCTCTCTACAAATTCTCAAAGTAAATTTTCTCCCCCTATCATAATTTACATAAACATAATCAATTCTCCCCCTTTGACACCATCAAAAAGATTAACACTAAGTTATAAACTCATGGCATCAAGTATAATAGAAGGAAAATACCAAAAATTAGTCTAAAACCTGAATTCGGCCTTAACTAGTCTGATTTTCAGGCCACCAGTCGACTGGTTCAGACTACCAGTCGACTGGCACGCGAATTTCAGAACTTTCTAATTTTCAGACCAAATTTCAGAAATGCATTAAAAATTTCATAAAATTCGAAAAATCATGAAATTTGGGAAACATATTTCTTGTAAGATTCTTTATCAGTGAAAAATATGTCTTCATGAAAAATCATTATATTTTCATGTATTTGTCAAAAATCTAAAAGGTTTAAAAACTACTAGGTTTTTGATCATGTGAGTATCAAGTTTAACACCTAGTTTTGGTTCCAATTGTTTCAAAACATGAATACATAGATTTTAGATTAAGAAATTGTTTTGAAAACATATGAAATATCCAACCATGATCTTTGGGCAATATGTCTATGAATTAAACATAAGCCTTCCCCATGATTGGTCTATTATTTCTATTTTGATACTTTAAATGACCATCTAAATGCCATAGGCATTAGTGGACATTTGTATCATCCTAACATCTCACCCATGCTAAGTTTTCAATCAAAGTAGCCTATGGTGAGTGTGAGATGCTTCCTAGGGGGTATTTGTATATACTTAACCATTATATTCATGCAATTCTATCAAGGTTAAGTATCACCCTAACAGTCCACATGATCATAATGACATATATGAATGAATTACACATTATGATCATGAAACACATGTATTCATTGAATTGTTATCATGCATTAGGTATTATATCATGATAATAAGCAAAATATCACCTAAGGCATGATTTAATCCCTATTTCTCATGATGATGTGCAAAATTTCAAAATCATAAATCATGATTGCAAATATTCATAGCATTTTCATTAATTATCATGATTTAAGCATTATTATCTATTTATAGGCACGTTATCATCACCTAACACTATTTAAAAAATGTTGTCCCGCCATCCTAAGTCAACCAAAATATGATATAGGTCAATTGCATATGGTTGACTACCCTAGGGGTTTTCTAACCCTTAAGGATGGATTTTGGAACCCAATACAAATTCTTTCCTATGGGGTTCACTAGATACTCCTTGGGGATCCATTTTCTAGCAATTACCTTCTTCTTATCTTGTCCCCGAACAATTAGGCATTTGTAGGCCTTTTCATTTTTCTTTTCTTTATGACCTAGGCCCTCTTTGTTGAAGCTAGCTCTTTGGCTCCCTATGATCATGTTCAAGGTGTTGGAGCCTATAGTGAATTTTTCTAGGGCTTTTGTCAAGTAATATACCTTTTCCCTTACAGCCCTATTTTCATCCATGCATGCATCACTAACATTAAATGGCATATATTCATGTGAGCATGCATCATCATGGCAAGAAGAAATATTTTCATTTTCATTTAAGCATGCTTTTTCTAACTTATTTTCTAAGTCCTTAATTTGATCTAGCATGCTTTTGTTCTTCTTCTTAGCTCTAAATAAGTCCTTAGTGAGGCTAGAAATCATAGACATAATTTGCTTAGGGGGTAGATTTGTTACCTCACTTACCAAATCCTCTGCTTCGGATGAGGAGGATGTAGAGGCTCCCCCTTCACCTGAGCTCTCTCCACTTGAGCTTGATTCTTCATTTTCGGTGGAGGAGCAATCCAAGTCATCGAAAGCCATCAATGCAAGGTTGGAGTAGACATGCTCTTCTTCATCGGATGAGGATGAGGAAGCAAGGTCATCCCATGTCTTTGCTTTGAATGCCATGGCCTTCCCTTTTTCTTTTGCCTTCTTTTCTTCTACCTTTCTCTTGCTCCCCTTCTTCTTCCTCTTTTCTTCTTTCTTTTTCTTCTCTTCCTTGCTCTTGTTTAGAAGGGGACAATTATCCCTTATATGTCCCTCTCCTTGGCAATTGTAGCATATGACTTTCCCCCTTGGTCTTCTACTCCTATCATTGGATTTATTAAATCAAAAACCTTTTAAAGCACGCCTTACCCTCCTTACCATATACGCTTCTTCCGTGCTATCCATGGAGGAGGAGGAAGAGGCTTCATCATCATCGGAGGAGGGGATCTCTATCTTCTTCTTCCCCTTGTTTGCCAATAATGCTACTCCTCTTGAAGGTTGGATTCTTGGCTCTTCTTGTATTCCTTCAAGCCTAGATTCATGTAATTCCATAGTGGAGAAAAATTCATCTAGAGTACTTACCTCTAGATTCTTTGAAATATAAAATGAGTCCTCCATTGAACTCCACTTGGATGATCGGGGAAAAGCATCTATGACTTTCATTATCATATCCCGGTTGCAGAGATTTTCACCTACACTTGTTAGCCCAATTAAAATCTCTTTAAACCTAGAATGCAATGAAGTTACCTTTTCTCCCTTTTCTAATTTTATGTTGGATAATTTGGAGCGGAGGAGATTTCTCCTTGCAAGTTTAGCCTCCGAAGTGCCTTCATGAAGTTCTACTAGATTCTCCCACATCTCCTTGGCACTTAGGCAATCTCCAATTCTATTTATTTCTTGTTGAGGAAGCACATTGTATAGATGGTGCTTGACTTTTGAGTTTGCAAGGTGCTCCTCTCTTTGCCTCTTGGTCCACCTTGACTTCCCTATTGGCTTCCCCTCTTCATCCCTAGGCAAAACAAAAACGGATTCCATTGTAATCATAATATCAAAATCCATTTCAAAAAATACCTCCATTCGCTTCTTCCACTAAGCGAATTCCCCTTCGAACTTCGGTGGATGAATGTTTGAGCCGGTCATCTTTTTGTAGTGCTCTCGCGGCGGTTAGTCCTTGAAGAGCAACCTTGCTCTGATACCACTTGTTGGGGATCGAAACGGCCGGCTAGAGGGGGTGAATAGCCCTCGTTCGTTGGATGTCGTATTTTTCTCGTCTACAAAACGTTAGCGCAAGCGAAATATGCAAATATAAATAAAGACAAAGCAAAAGATAAACAAACAATACAAACACCGAGATGTAATGTGGTTCACGGCTACGCCGCTAATCCACGGTCCGATTCGTCCACGGTGAATCACTTCGCAATCTATCCACTAGATCTCTCCTTTGCACAAAGCTAGGTGGAGGTAACCTCTTTACAATCTCTCTTCTTACAATAGAATGGAAATAAAGCAAGTAAGAAGAGTAGGGAATCATGTATGACACTTTGGGAGAAGTTTAGAGCTTAAGAATTAACCTCCCAAAGCCCCATCCTCTTCCTTTTTATAGAGGAAGAGGGTTTCTTCCCGTTGACACAGGATCAGTCGACTGATGCCCTCAATCAGTCGACTGATCCCGTAGCCGTTGCCCAATAATGACCACTTTCCACGTTGGATTTTATCCAACGGTATTGGCATCAGTCGACTGATATTACCATCAGTCGATTGGTGCTCGATCAGTCGAGTCCTCAACGAGGTCGACTCCATTCTGTGCCCGCACGCGCTAATGCCATCGATTATTGATCGCTTCCCATGAGTAGTCGACCGATCAGCCATCACCGATCGACCATTGTCGTCGCTACCGACCGATCAACTTGATCCACATTATTAGACCACCGATCGAACCATCGACCAGAGCGATCGCCATGACATGGCGATCGTGTTGGAAAAACTCATCCGACACTTGGACAAATGGACAAGTTTCACCTAAGAGCTACCCCTTCCCGAGTTACATTCGCCACTCATCCCTGGAGTCCTCGCCTCAAGTTCTCTTCGCTCACCACGCCCTCGGCAAAGATCAGGCGCACGACTCTGCAATGCTCCTTCGCATCTCTTGCCTCGAAGTCTACTTCCTTCGGCTTCACTCCAAGCTTCTCGTCCGGCGGTCCCTCAGATGCTCCAAAGGCACGACTTCCGCAAAGCAATCCTTCACCGACTCAAGGACCGAGTCATGAGATGTGAAACTCGCCACGGCTCCATGTGCGAATTACTAAGTCCTGCACGACTTCAACGCACATATCAAATCAACATAACAAACTAACTTAAACCCTTTGCCACACACATCAAAACCTAATCATGGCAAGAGATTGCCCTAACATACTCAAATAGTGAATCTTCATTTATCATATAAATGGTTCATACATAAGGCGATTGCCTTAGGACATCTCTCATATATTACTAACACTCCCCGTGTTTAAGATCTCGAATGTCCGTCAATTAATTAATTTACTGACAATTAATTAATCAACATCTAACTCTATGAGTAGTACCACTCAACCTTATCATCATGTCGGACTAAGTCCACCTGCAGGGTTTACATGATGAACCTTATGAGCTCCTCAAGGGGACATCATCATCCTAATATATAGGACACAGTTTCCTCCTATAATCAACGACACACCATATAAATAATATCATTTCCTAAATTACTGAGCCTATCGATTTACTCTATAAATCTTGCCCATTGGTAAATCAAAGAAATCAATACTAAGTATATGTGCCCGTTATTATATCGGGATTAAGAGAATCTACACCATAATATCCGAGGTCCGATTCAATTATATAGTCATCAATAAATCGAATCACCTCTAAGTCAGTTCTGCTCAATACACACAAAGTGTACTAGTGTAATTCTATGGTCAAGACAACCAATACCAAATCACACTACAACCATTCCAACGGTTTGTCCATAACTATCTCGGTTGTGAGCCTTTACTTATACTTTACAAGGAACTGATAACACGATCTCCCGTGTGACACTACACACCATGTTACATACAATGCAATGTATTAAACAATATGCATAACCATAAATATACAAACAATGATCATGTGATTCTTATTTTAAAATTAAAGATGTTCATACAAAAGATATACTTTTCAGTATACATCCCAACAATCTCTCACTTACACTACAAGACTATGCTGTCCCCATACTTCCATACATATGATTCCCATTCCCTTCACATGCCTATCAAATAGTCTCGCTGGAAGAGCCTTACTGAAAGGATCTGCCAGGTTATCCTCTGATTCAATCTTGGCCACAACAACTTCTCCTCGCTTTATGATTTCTCATATCAGGTGGTACTTGCCATCTATGTGTTTACTTGCCTTATGGGCTCGTTGTTCATTCGAGTTTGCAACTCCACCACTATTATCACAATAAATTGTGATAGTTCTAGGCAAACCAGGAATCACATACAAGTCCATCAAGAAGTTCCTGAGCCACACAACTTCTTTGTCCACCTCAAAAGCTGCCACATACTCAGCTTCCATGGTAGAGTTAGCCACGCATTTCTACTTGACACTCCTCCATACAATTGCTCCACCTCCCAAAGTAAACACAAAACCTGAGGTAGACTTACTGTTATCCCTATCTTATTGGAAGTCGAAATCTGTGTAACCCACAGGGAGTAATTAATCTGCCTGGTTTACCAGCATATAATCCCTAGTCCTTCTCAGGTACTTCAATATATGCTTTACCGCAGTCTAATGTCCGTGTCCTGGATTACTTTGATATCTACTAACCATGCCCACGGAAAAGCAGATATCCGATCTCGTACATAGCATAGCATACATGAGGCTTCCTACTGCCGAAGCATAAGGAACAACCTTCATCTCCTCTATCTTCTTTGATGTTCTAGGACACATCTCCTTAGATAAAGAAACTCCATGCCTAAAAGGTAGAAAACCTTTCTTGGAGTTCTGCATGCTAAACCGAGCCAAAATGGTGTCTATGTATGAAGCTTGAGACAAGGACAACATCCTTTTCCTGTGATCCCTTATAACCTTGATCCCAAGGATGTGTCCCACATCTCCCAAGTCCTTCATATCAAACTATTTGGACAACCATACCCTTACGTCCGATAACACATTGACATTGTTGCCAATTAACAAAATGTCATCTACGTATAGTATAAGAAATACCACTATGTTTCTGTCACATCTCTTGTATACACAAGACTCATTCAGACTTTGAATAAATCCATAAGACTGGATTACCTCATCAAAGCGAATGTTCTAAGACCTCGAAGTTTGCTTCAATCCATAAATGGACCGATTAAGCTTGCACACAAGATGCTCTTTGCCCTTTGCAATGAATCCTTCCGGTTGCTTCATATAGATCTTCTCCTCAAGACTTCCATTAAGGAAAGCTGTCTTGACATCCATCTTCCATACCTCATAATCCATATGAGCAGCAATACATAAGAGAATCTGGATAGATTTAAGCATGGCTACCAAAGAAAAGGTCTCCTCATAATCGATACCCTCTTTCTTAGTATACCCCTTCGCAACAAGTCTCGCTTGGAAGGTCTCAACCTTCCCATCTATTCCTCTCTTTCTTTTGTAGATCTACTTGCATCCAATGGTTTTTACATCATTGGGTGGTTCTACTAGCTCCCAGACCTGATTTGAAACCATAGATTAAATCTCAAAATTCATTGCACTTTGCCAAGATACTGCATGTTTATCTTGGATCGCCTCATCATATATCCAGGGATCAGGTTCATGTTCGCCAGGGACCAAATCAAAAGATTCTCTCAAGAACATAAATTTGTCAGGCTATCTAACAACCCTTTCACTACGACGAAGTATCACCTGCGTATCCTCTGTGACACGCGGTGAAGTAACTTGAGGTATATCCTCTTGTACCAGTGGTACTGAAGAAGTGACTTCCCCTCTCAATTCCTCCAGAACAATTTTACTCATGGGCTTGTGGTTCATCATATAGTCTTCCTCTAGAAATCTAGCATTCGTGCTAACGATCAACCTCTGATCTCTAGGACTATAAAACAAACCATTTTTTGTTCCTCTAGGATAGCCAACGAACATACGCACTTCTATACGAGGTTCCAACTTACCAGCATATGCCTTCAGCACATGTGATGGACTCCCCCAAATTCGAATATGCCTCAGACTAGGTTTTCCCCAGTCCACAATTCTGTGGGAGTAGAAGGCACTGATTTAGATGGTACCAAGTTCAGAATATACACTATCGTATCAAGAGCATATCCCCAGAACGAATATGGCAACTCAGAATAACTCATCATTGATCTAACCATCTCCATAAGAGTTCTATTCCTTCGCTCTGCTACACCATTCTGCTGGGGTGTGCCAGGTGCAGACAATTGGGATTGAATCCCAGCCTCTGATAAGTAATTCCTAAACTCTCCCAAGAGGTACTCACCACCACCATCAGATTGTAGTGTCTTGATACTTTTACCCTGACGTTTCTCCACATCAGCCTTGAATTCTTTGAACTTGTCAAAGCATTCAGACTTGCAATGCATCAGGTAAATGTATCCATATCTTGAATAATCGTCTATAAAGGAGATGAAATATTCAAAACCACCTCTTGCCTGGATAGACATAGAACCCCACAAATTAGAATGAACCAATTCCAACACATCTTTGGCTCTATACCCCTTGGCATTAAAAGGCCTCTTGGTCATTTTACCTTCCAAGCAAGATTCGCAGGATGGAAAAACTTCCACCACTAATGAACCTAGAGGTCCATCAGCTATCAACCTTTGAATTCTACTTAGGTTAATATGACCTTGCCTTAGATGCCAAAGATATGTTTGGTTCATCTTCGAAGGTTCTTTTCTCTTATTGGAATTAGAAGATGAGTTATTTACTTCTATTTGGATCGTGGGAGCTTTTGGTTCAAGTGTATATAAATTTCCTATCAATGCACCAGAACAGATAATCTCTCTATTCCTTTTTATAACAACTCTGTCATTAAAAGAAATAGAATATCCATCCATAAACAATTTAGAAACCGAAATCAAATTCTTTCTAAATAAAGGTACATAAAGGCAATTGTTTAGAACCAAAACTTTATTCCTCTCAAAAGATAAATAAACATCTCCCACTGCAACAACCGCCACCTTCGTGGCATCGCCCAAGTAATCGGTAATCTCCCCCTCAACCAGTCGTCTGGTTTCCTGGAACCCTTGCAAAGTATTGCATACATGATCAATGGCTCCCATATCTACACACCAGGTGCCGGTAGATAACACCGCTAAACATGTTTCAACGACTAGACCAAAAGATATACCTTTGTTTTGCTTCCGGTTGGGGCAGTCCTTCTTTCAGTGTCCAGTCTGCTTGCAAGTGAAGCACTTGCCTTTCGACTTCTTCACTCCTCCCTGAGATCCTCCCGCCACCTTTACCTCACCTTGTTTCTTCTTCTTCTTGACTTTCGGCTTAGAAGTAGAAACCTTTTGGGAAACCATGGTCTGAGCCTTAGCACTCTGATGAAAAAGCCCCTCTACCGCCTGGAGTTCTGTCAGAAGCTCGTCAATAAATACAACCTTTTATTCATGTTGTAATTCAAGTGAAACTGCTCAAAACTCCTAGGTAGAGATTGGAGAATGATATCGACCTGGGTTTCCCCATCGATCTCAGCTCCGAGGACTTCCAGCTCATTCAAATGAGCCATCATCTTGAGAACATGATCCCTCATGGGTGTTCCCTCGATCATGGTGGTTGCCATCAAGTTCCTCATGGCTTCCTGCCTTGCAGCCCGATTCTAGTGTCTGAAAAGCTCTTTGAGATTGAGCATCATATCATAAGAAGTGGGCATGGCTTGATGCTGATGTTGCAATACATTTGTCGGCAAGAGTTAGGGTTTCTTTGCTTGGAGCTTTTTGCCGATGCCCATACTCATGTGTGTATGTGATTGTATGTGTCTAATTGTATTATTATTTGAATCCTCGGGGTTAATGAGGCTACTATTTAATTTTTGTAATTAAGTACGACATTGTTTAGCCACTCTTTTATATTTTAGTTTACTTTCAATCTAGATTTCATGTACACTCTTTCGTGGAGTATAGGATCGATGGATGTAAATTAAAATAATTTTTCTCAGCTCGGATCTCCGGATGGCTTGTACATGCCGTAGGGAGGAGCGGACGAGATGACAATACGACGGGAGGCATATTGGAGAACAAAAGCCATAATAGTTGGAAAATATTTCTTTTTCATATTTATTGCTTATTGTTTGATATGCATGTCGTGTTCTAGGAAAATTCCTCAATTTTAAATTACTAAATGGGAGAGGGATATTTTTATAAATTCCCACAACCTGCATTACAATTTGACATGTGATGTAAACAAATTTGCGCGTCGGCTCTGAGTGCCTTCCTCCACATCGGATGAGTTTGTTTTGTGGATTATAGGGTCAAATTTGGTTATAGAAAATTATTAAGGAGTGTGTGTACTTCTCCATCGGAAGGTACATAACCCGAGATAATTGCCTTGATACCGAGTAATGGTGAACACTTAGATGCAAATAAAAGTATCCTCGCTATCGGAGTCACTGCATTTATTTGTAGGGCTAAAGAGAAACCGACTATTAATTTTATTTGTCAAAAAGTTAGGTTGACAAGATAGTAAAATTAATGGGTAAAACCTTCTCTTACAAATGTAGAATTCGTATACGTCCACACGATCGTGGCATATGATATTCTCGGTGTTTTGAGGTGTTGGATGATTTTAAAATTTTATTGTTTGAGGAATCAATAATTTTTTGAAATCTAATGTTTCGATCTATGTGATTCTTAGGTTTTTCAAAAATGACTTTCAACCCGCTTGCTGTGATACTAAAAGAGAATAAACTTACTAGACCCAATTATGTTGATTGGAAAAGGAATCTTGATATTGTCTTGACTGCTGAGGAGTACAAATATGTACTCTTCGAAGAGTGTCCTCCTAAGCCTGCGGATGATTCTGGGGAAAAGGAGAAGGAGAGTTATAAGAAGTGGATAAAGGCTGATCAGATAGCGCGGTGTTACATTTTGGCTTCTATGTCAAATGTATTGCAACATCAACATCAAGCCATGCCCACAACTTATGACATGATGCTCAATCTCAAGGAGCTTTTCGGACACCAGAATCGGGCTGCTAGGCAGAAAGCCATGAGCAACTTGATAACGACCACCATGATCTAGGGAACACCTGTGAGTGATCATGTTCTCAAGATGATGACTCATTTGAATGAGTTGGAAGTCCTTGGAGCTGAGATTGATGGGAAAACCCAGGTCGATATCATTCTCCAGTCTCTACTTATGAGTTTTGAGCAGTTTCTTTTGAACTACAACATGAATAAAAGGTTGTATTCGTTGGTGGATCTTCTGACAGAACTCCAAGCGGCAGAGGGGCTTTTTCATCAGAGTGCTCAGGTTCAGGCCATGGTTGCCCAAAAGTTTTCTACTTCTAAGCCGAAAGGCAAGAAGAAGAAGAAACAAGGTGGGGTAAAGGTAGCAGGAGGATCTCAGGGAGGAGTGAAGAAGCCTAAAGGCAAGTGCTTCACTTGCAAGCAGACTGGACATTGGAAGAAGGACTGCCCCAACCGGAAGCAGAACAAAGGTATATCTTTTAGTCTAGTCGTTGAAACATGTTTAGCCGTGTTATCTACCGGTACCTGGTGTGTAGATACGGGAGCCAATGATCAAGTCTGTAATACTTTGTAGGGGTTCCAGGAAACTAGACGACTGACTGAGGGGGAGATTACCGTTTACTTGGGCGATGCTACGAAGGTGGTGCCTATTGCAGTGGGAGATGTTTATTTGTCTTTTGATAGAAATAAAACTTTGGTTTTGAGAAATTGCCTTTATGTACCTTTATTTAGAAAGAATTTGATTTTGGTTTCTAAATTGTTTATGGATGAATATTCTATTTCTTTTAATGATAGAGTTGTTATAAAAAGTAATAGGGAAATTATCTGTTATAATGCATTGATAGGAAATTTATATACCCTTGAATCAAAAGCTCCCATGATGCAAATAGAAGTAAATAACTCATCTTCTAATTCTAATAAGAGAAAAGAACCTTCGAAAATGAACCAAACATATCTTTGGCATCGAAGGTTAGGTCATATTAACCTAAGTAGAATTCAAAGGTTGATAGCTGATGGACCTTTGAGTTCATTAGTGGTGGAAGATTTCCCAACCTGTGACTCTTGCTTGGAAGGTAAAATGACACAGAGGCCTTTAAAGGACAAGGGGTATAGAGCCAAAGATGTATTGGAATTGGTTCATTCTGATTTGTGTGGTCCTATGTCTATTGAGGCAAGAATTGGTTTTGAATATTTCGTCTCTTTTATAGACGATTATTCAAGATAAGGATACATTTACTTGATGCACCGCAAGTCTGAATGCTTTGACAAGTTCAAAGAATTCAAGGCTGATGTGGAGAAACGTCAGGTAAAAGTATCAAGACACTACGATTTGACCGTGTGGTGAGTACCTCTTGGGAGAGTTTAGGAATTACTTATCAGAGGTTGGGATTTAATCCCAATTGTCTACACCTGGCACACCCCAGCAGAATGGTGTAGCAGAGCGATGGAATAGGACTCTTATATAGATGGTTAGATCGATGATGAGTTATTCTGAGTTGCCAGATTCGTTCTGGGGGTATGCTCTGGATACGATAGTGTATATTCTGAACTTGGTACCATCTAAATCAGTGCCTTGTACTCCCACAGAATTGTGGACTGGGCAAAAGCCTAGTCTGAGTCATATTCGGATTTGGGGGAGTCCAACACATATGCTGAAGGCAGATACTGGTAAGTTGGAACCTCGTACAAAAGTTCGCATGTTCGTAGGCTATCCTAGAGGAACGAAAGGTGGTTTGTTTTATAGTCCTAGAGATCAGAGGGTGATCGTTAGCACGAACGCCAGATTTCTAGAGGAAGACTATGTGATGAACCACAAGCCCATGAGTAAGATTATTCTGGAGGAATTGAGAGGGAAACTCACTACTTTAGTACCACCGGTACAAGAGGATATACTACAAGTGACTGCACCGCGTGTCACAAAGGATACATGTTGGTGCAATCGGCCCAGGTCACGATTGACCAGGACTTGAGTTTGACTCAAGTGATGTTTTGATGTTCGACAAAAATATATGACAATGTAATTGTCAAGGTAAAGTCCATGTCATGGGTACTTGGCATGGAAAGTCCAAGTGGAACACTTGGCATTTGGTAAAGTCCAAGTCTTGAGTACTTGGCATGAAAAGTCCAAGTAGGACACTTGGCACATGAAAAGTCCAAGCATGGGTCTTGGCAATGTAAAAGTCCAACATGGGTTGGCAAGGGAAAGTCCAAGCTTGAGTCTTGGCATGAGAAGTTCAAGGGGTTTGATATTGGCTGCGTAAAGTCCAAGCGGGAGTCTTAGCAGGATAAGTCCAATGGTTGGCGGCGTAAAGTCCAAGCGGAGTCTTGGCGGCGCAAGTCCAATGTGCCTTGGCGGTGTAGACACCGTTAGCATGACATAGCCGATAGAAGCACCTGAAGGCTAACTCGATGGATGAACAAGTCATGGATGACTTGGAGGGATTCGAGAGGTGTGAGACTGATGGAGGTGGCTAGAAGGCTTAGGTCTAGGCTAAGGGTGGTCTAGCAAGTATGGGGGCACCATACTTGGGCTAAAACCTCATGTTTGAGGTGTGCCAGTGGACTAGTGCCATATGACAGTCGACTGGACCGAGTCAACTAGGGTTTGACTACGGGAAGTGGCAGTCGACTGCCATAGGTGGGCAGTCGACTGATGCCTCGAGCAGTCGACTGATTGCATGATCAGTCGATTGGTGCTCGAGAATTCGGCCGCTGGGACCAGCAGTCGAGTGAGGACACCATCAATCGACTGATGGGTTGGATCAGTCGACTGATGGTAGATCCGTTGGACTTATCCAGCGTGGATCTAGCCGTTGTCTCACGACAACAGTGGCATCAGTCGACTGATGGTCCCGATCAGTCGACTGATCGACTTTTTCCAGCATAGGTTGAAGCTATAAAAGGAGCTCGTGATGGAGGAAATTGGATCGGTTTTTCTTGAGGGTTTTGGAGCGATTTGTTGATGCAAATCAGGGTCTCCAAGGTGATTTCAAGCAACCAAGCAATCAAGCAATCCAAAGCTCTTGTAAAGTGTTTTTCCTTTACTTGCATTGTATTTCATTATTGTAATTGCTTGTATTTGTATCTTATTGTTGTAAGATTACTTGTAATGGGTTTCTCCACCTCCGACTTGTGTCGAGAAGGAGTATTTGTGATTAGTGAGTGCGTGTGCATCACTAGAGCTCGTAGAGCTCGATCCGTGGAGTAGGAACCGTGCGGTTCCGAACCACATTAAATATTTGTGTTTGCGTGTTGTATATTTTGTTATCATTATTATCTTTCTATTTCCGCTGCGCTAACGAAATTGTAGAGACAACCGCAAACGAATTCCATCTACGAACGGTCAAACGCTATTCACCCCCTTTCTAGCCATTACAAAGATCCTAACAAGTGGTATCAGAGCCCGGGGCTCTTCTACGGACTAAACGCCGGGAGCTAAGACAAAAGATGCTACAGGGTGAAGATGGAAGAACCATTGGGATGGGACATCAACACCCCAATTTCGTATTCCTTATATGGACAAGAAGGATTTTGACAATGGAAGGCGAGAATTGAGGACTTCCTAATGATGAGAGACCTTGAGGAGTGGTCCGCTTTGATGGAAGGGTTTGAATATCCTAAGGGACCAAAGGGAGGGTTTCTCAAGAAGAAGAAATGGAGTGAGGAGCAACTCCGACAATTCGATAAAAACAAGAAGGTAATCAAACTTATTTTTGATCTAATTCCTAATGACCTCTTGTGTAGCCTAGGTGACCTTGAGGATTGTAAAGACGCCAAGGAGGTATGGAACAAATTGGTAAAATTACATGAAGAGTCTCATTCAATCCATGAAGACAAGGAGGATGAAGAAGAGAGTTCATCCTCAAGTGAAAGTGAGGAATCGGAAGTTGAGATGGAGTCAACTTCCGGATTGGAGAAATAAAAGGTGGAAGAAGGTGAAGAAGCATCCACTTCTAGGATTGAGGAGGAGAGACCATCCTCCACACCGGGGCAATCTCAAGAGGAGCCATCCACCTCCGGGAGAGATAAAGAATCCACTCCGGGGCCTACAACCACTCTAGGTAACTCAAGCAATTCGGTTTTAAACAAAAATCATATAATTTGCTTTTAGTGTAGGGAATCCGGGCACTACAAGAGTAAGTGCCCAAAAAGGGTAAAGAAGGCTCAACCGGCACCAAAAGTCAAGGATGCCGGTCCCCAAAGTCAAAAGTGCAAGGAGCATATCATATGCTTCAAGTGCAACTCAAAGGGGCATTACCGGAGTCATTGCCCAAGGGGGAAGAAGAAAGGGCAAGAAGGAGCAACACAAGTAGGGGGAGCCTCCAAGGCAAACCCTAAGGTAAAATTTATTAATGCACCTTCAATTTCTAGGGATAAGAAGCATGCTAGGAATAATTTTAATAGTCTTGCTATTGTACATGAAAAGCATGCCAGAAATAATAGACATATTTGTTTAGGTGCTAAGAGTGTCCACTTACGAAATAAGAAGAAATTTGGGACTAATGTCCCTAAAAATACCTTACCTAAGGAATCAATTAGGAAAATACAAGAACACTTAGGTTTTAACCCTAAATGGACTAGACATATGCCTAGAAAGGACAATGCCCAAGGTTTAAATCAAAACTCAAAAATTGGGCAATTAGAATTGGAAAACCAAGCCTTGAGGTCAAGGCTTGAGAAACTAGAAAAGACCCTAAGGAATATACAAACTCAATTTAAAGGGTCTAATGATCAAAAGTCTAAGTCTAGATCTCAAAGTCAACATCTAGGACCTCAAAGTCGAAAGTCGACCAAGGGCAAGCAAGGTTTGGGTCACAAACCTAAGCCTAAGGTGGATTACCATAGTGTTCCATTTGATTATGGAACACAAACTAAGTCTAAGAAGACCAAAGTTACTAGGGAAGCTATCCCTAAGAGTAACCATAGGTTGTGCCTAGTGGCTAGGGTTTCTAGGAAACCTAGGGTAGCCACTAAGAAGGTTACAAGGGGAGTCACCCATAGAGTTAACCATGGCAAGCCCCAAATGACCAAGGCTTCTAAGCCTAGGAGGGTCATTAAGAAGGTATCTAGGGAGGTTATCCCTAAGGAATACCTAATTAACCCTAGGAGCTCAAATCGGTTTTGGGTTCCTAAGAGCGTGATTGATTCACGCTAGGTGGGTTTAGGATGTGCCAACCTTGATTGGATGGGTAGTTAACCCAACCATCATAAATGTGGCATTTTAGGTCATTTTCAAGGTTATGGTTACCTTGAGAATGTGGTTTGATTTGAATCCTAAAGGCTTTTAGGATGTGCCAATATTAATTGAGAAGTTTGATAAAATGATCAAAATTGGCACAATTTAGGTTTAGAGGTTAGTGTGCCATTTTGGGTTTTTGGCACATTTGGGAGAAAAATAGAAATATGGCAAAATATAATTAATTATATGAAATGACAATTAATATTAAAATTTAGGTATTACTATACCTATATATGTTATATGCCATGCCTTGTTTACCATATAACATGCCATGATATCATGCTTATTTTTAATCATTCTATATGTCATGTTCATGTTTTAGGATTAAGGTTTTAAATGTCATGTGTTTTTAGATTTTCTCATATGCCATGACATCATGATCATTGGCCATGCTTAATTATTGCTATCTTTATGCCATGATCATTTCATGCATTTAATTGATTAAAATTGAACTAAGGATAATGGCATGACTTGGAGTCCCATTTATAAGGGAATAAAGTAGGGTTGCCTTAGAAAAATGCATGAAACCCTAGATTAAATGAACCAAAACCCACATCTCACATCCAATTGATATGTATGTGTATTTATACACCCTAGATACATGTGAGATACTAGGATATGAGTTAAGTTCAAGGTGCATAATTTTTGCATCTAGTTGAACCCAAACTCATCTTAACTCAACATATGGATCATTGGGAAAGCTTGTGTACAAGTCATATACGTAGAGCCCAAGGAATATGATCCAAAATAAGGTTTTGAAAACATTTTAAAATCATTTTGAAAAACCTTGGTGAAGTCTATCTTTTGATAGCAATCACCATTGATGAGATTGATACAAAGTGAGCCAAAAACATAGAAGTTTTCTTCACTTTTGAGTTTTGTATCAATTTCGATATTTTATGGGTAAAATATTTTTCAAACATGTTTCACCCATTGTATTGGTCATAGGTATTATACATATCAATTTTTGTGATTTTTCGATAAACGTATAATTAGTTATGATTTTCCAAAACTCATTTCTGATAATTGAAAATCAGATTTTCCAGTTATCAGTCGACTGCTCATAGTGGCAATGATCGATAGTTCAATGATCGATTTCTGAATCACTCGACTGATTGCCTGATTTCAGGATAAACAAGCTTGTCTAACCCGATTTCAGCTGCGGTTAAGGTCCCTAGCCACTCCTAACCCTAGGATATGCTTTGGGAAGCATGATGAAGGGTGAAAATCCATTGAATATGGATTAGGAGAGTTGTTTAGGGTTTGTATCAATGTTAAGGTGTTGGAAAGTTCAATGTTGAATTTCTAACCTTAATTTTGATGGTTTAGAGTTCCTATTGGCTTAGGGACTTCCCAATGACATTGTTGGTGCAATGGTCAAGGGGGAGCAAGCCATTAGGGGGAGGTATCCATCTTGGAGTGATGGATGTGTTTTTCTTTATTCTTGAAGGGGAAAAGGTTATCAATTGGGAAAATTGATGGATTTTTAGATACCCAATTTGGAAATTGGGAGAGTGTATAGGATTGCCTCTCTTGAGTGATATGGGACTTATCACTAAGAAGATGGTAGGCATCGTAGGTATTTTTAAACCAAGGTGGAGATTGTAAGATCTCATTGGGACGTGAGACTTTGATCTCCTTGTAGAGATAACCTTTTTGATGTTAGTAAAAAAGGGGGAGAATGTTTGGGGGAGAACATTTAAGATTACCAATTTGGAATAATTGGTAAAAGACTTGAGTTAGTGGTCTAACTCAAATGATTTGTTTGATTTTTGTCAAACATAAAAAAGGGGGAGATTGTTGGTGCAATCGGCCCAGGTCACGATTGACCAGGACTTGAGTTTGACTCGAGTGATGTTTTGATGTTCGACAAAAATATATGACAATGTAATTGTCAAGGTAAAGTCTAAGTCATGGGTACTTGGCATGGAAAGTCCAAGTGGAACACTTGGCATTTGGTAAAGTCCAAGTCTTGAGTACTTGGCATGAAAAGTCCAAGTGGGACACTTGGCACATGAAAAGTCCAAGCATGGGTCTTGGCAATGTAAAAGTCCAACATGTGTTGGCAAGGGAAAGTCCAAGCTTGAGTCTTGGCATGAGAAGTCCAAGGGGTTTGATATTGGCTGCGTAAAGTCCAAGCGGGAGTCTTGGCAGCATAAGTCCAATGGTTGCCGGCGTAAAGTCCAAGCGGAGTCTTGGCGGCGTAAGTCCAATGTACCCTGGCGATGTAGACACCGTTAGCATGACATAGCCGATGGAAGCACCTGAAGGCTAACGCGATGGATGAACAAGTCATGGATGACTTGGAGGGATCCGAGAGGCGTGAGGTTGATGGAGGTGGCTAGAAGGCTTAGGTCTAGGCTAAGGGTGGTCTAGCAAGTATGGGGGCACCATACTTGGGCTAAAACCTCATGTTTGAGGTGTGCGGTGGGTGTCATATGGCGGCATCGACCGACCGAGTCAACTAGGGTTTGATCAGCGGAAGTGGCCTAGCGATCGATGATGCCTCGAGCGGATCGGCATGATCGATCGGGGTGCTCGAATTCGGCCACAGAGTGTAGTCTCACTCGACCGCTGGGACCAGCAGTCGAGTGAGGACATCATCAGTCGACTGATGGGTTGGATCAGTCGACTGATGGTAGATCCGTTGGACTTATCCAGCGTGGATCTAGCCGTTGTCTCACGACAACAGTGGCATCAGTCGACTGATGGTCCCGATCAGTCGACTGATCAACTTTTTCTAGCATAGGTTGAAGCTATAAAAGGAGCTCATGATGGAGGAAATTGGATCGGTTTTTCTTGAGGGTTTTGGAGCGATTTGTTGTTGCAAATCAGGGTCTCCAAGTTGATTTCAAGCAACCAAGAAATCAAGCAATCCAAAGCACTTGTAAAGTGTTTTTCCTTTACTTGCATTGTATTTCATTATTGTAATTGCTTGTATTTGTATCTTATTGTTGTAAGATTACTTGTAAGGGGGTTCTCCACCTCCGACTTGTGTCGAAAAGGAGTATTTGTGATTAGTGAGTGTGTGTGCATCACTAGAGCTCGATCTGTGGAGTAGGAATCGTGCGGTTCCGAACCACGTTAAATATTTGTGTTTGCGTGTTGTATATTTTGTTATCATTATTATCTCTTTCTATTTTCGCTGCGCTAACGAAATTGTAAAGACAACCGCAAACGAATTCCATCTACGAACGGTCAAACGGTATTTACCCCCCTCTAGCCGTTACAAAGATCCTAACAATACATAAGTGATGTTGGGTTGATTCATGAGGGAAAACTTTGCTTCCCACTTTAACTCGGTCGCTTGTTCATGGCGATCCCATCAATGTCCTCGGATTAAAAAAATTTAATCCTTGACAAAAGGGAACACCCAAGAAACTTTGTCATCGTCGTACTATTCGTTTAGAGTGGTCACTTGAGCAAACTTGTTGTTCAAGCGACCTACCTCTATTCTACGAGTAGACGTGGAATAAACGATGTACGGATCGCCGGCTGTTGTGTTTATGTTCGGGATCCAAGTATTATTTAGCCACAAATAGAATAGATCATGCTCATAATTGAAAAACAAAATATAAACATGTAACAAATGAAAATAGAGAATCGATATACCTCTCAATCTTCTATTGTATGACCTTCCTCCTTTCGGACGTCGTGTGGGTGACGATCTACCAAAAGTTGAAGCTCCTAGATCACCAATCTTCCTTCCTTGCTCGTTCCGAGCAAGAGGAAGAATAGAAAAAAGGCTCTTTTCTTTATTTCAACAAACCACCAACCTCCAAGGATGGAGCTTGCCATCGGCCAAGAATGAAGAGGAGATTATGAATGAAACCGGCCAAGACACCAAGGGAAAACCCTATATCTTGTTACCACCATCCAAGGAGAAGGAGAAGGGAAGCTTTGGCTGCCGGCCAAGGTGAGGAAGGAGCTGTTTGGGCGACGACAAACTTGAGAAAGAAGGAGATAAGGAAATTGTTTCCTTATTTGGTGCCCCCAATTCTCCAAACCCTAGCCCCTTGCTTCTTGCCGCCAACTCCAAAGACCTTTTCTTCTCTAATTATTTCCACGCCAACCCTAAAGGCTCCTTTTATAGAGTTTAGGGATAAGCCTCCTTTTAATCTCCACCATTGGTTCTAGGGATTTAATCTCAACCGTCGGATCTAGAGATTTAATCTCTACCTTTAGATCTAGAGTTTTGTTTCTATCCATTGGATCTAAGCTTCATGAGGTGTTAATAGGCTACAATAGGGACCATGAGGAGGAGTTGGATCTTGGCCACCCATGGATCAAGCCCACATAAAGTCCGATCCATTAATGATAATCCAATCCACTAAAGGATTACTGTTGATCTACCTCACCAACCCCAATAAGTTAATATGGGCTCCATATATTATTTGTACATTTTCTCCCCGTGTTTCAGATCTTGAATGTCCGTCGATTAATTAATATACTGACCATTAATTAATCAACATTTAACTCCATGAGTAGTACCACTCAACCTTTTCATCATGCCGGACCAAGTCCACCTGCAGGGTTTACATGATGAATCTTATGAGCTCCTCAAGGGGAAATCATCATCCTAATATATAGGATATGGTTTCCTCCTATAATCAATGACACACCATATAAATAATATCATTTCCCAACTTATCGAGCCTATCGATTTAATCTATAAATCTCGTCCATTGGTAAATCAAAGAAATGACTACTAAGTATATGTGCCCATTATTATATCGGGATTAAGAGTATGTACAATATAATATCTAAGGTCCGATTCAATTATGTAGTCAGCAATAAATCGAATCATCTCTAAGTCGGTCCTGCTCAATACACACAAAGTGTACTAATGTGATTTTATGGTCAAGACAAACCAATACCAAATCACATTACAACCATACCAATGGTTTGTCCAAACCATCTCGGTTGTGAGCCTTTACTTATACTTTACAAGGAACTGATAACATGATCTCCCGTGTGACATCACACACCATGTTATCTACAATGTAATGTATTAGACAATATGCATACCCATAAAAATATGCAAACAATGATCATGTGATTCTTATTTCAAAATAAAGATGTTCATACAAAAGATAGAGTTTACAGTATACATCCCAACAGGTTATACCTCATCGTAGTGGGAGGGTTGTTAGATAGCCTGATAGATTTATGTTCTTGGAAGAATCTTCTGATTTGGTCCCTAGTGAACATGAACCTCATCCCTGGACATATGACGAGACAATCCAAGATAAAGATGCGGTATCTTGGCAAAGTGCGATGAATTCTGAGATAGAATCTATGGATTCAAACTAGGTCTGAGAGCTAGTAGAACTACCCAATGGTGTAAAAACCATTTGATGCAAGTGGATCTACAAAAGAAAGAGAGGAATAGACGGGAAGGTTGAGAACTTCAAAGCAAGGCTTGTTGCGAAAGGGTATACTCAGAAAGAGGGTATCGATTATGAGGATACCTTTTCGCCGGTAGCCATGCTTAAGTCTATCCGGATTCTCTTATGTATTACTGCTCATATGAATTATGAGGTATGACAGATGGATGTCAAGACAGCTTTCCTTAATGGAAGTCTTGAGGAAAACATCTATATTAGGCAACCAGAAGGATTCATTGCAAAGGGCAAATAACATCTTGTGTGCAAGCTTAATCGGCCCATTTATGGATTGAAGAAAGCTTCGAGATCTTGAAACATCTACTTTGATGAGGTAATCTAGTCTTATGGATTTATTCAAAGTCCGGATGAGTCTTGTGTATGCAAGAGATGTGACGAAAATGTAGTGATATTTCTTGTACTATACATAGATGACATTTTGTTAATTGGCAACAATGTCAAGGTGTTATCGGACGTAAAGGTATGGTTGTCCAAACAATTTGATATGAAGGACTTGGGAGTAGTGGGACACATCCTTGGGATCAAGGTTATAAGGGATCACAGGAAAAATATGTTGTGCTTATCTCAAGCTTCATACATAGACACTAATTTGGCTCGTTTTAGCATGCAGAACTCCAAGAAAGGTTTTCTACCTTTTAGGCATGGATTCCCTTTATCTAAGGAGATGTGTCCTAGAACATCTAAGGAGATATGTACGAGACCAGATATCTATTTTGTTGTGGGCATGGTTAGCAGATATCAGAGTAATCCAAGACAGGGACATTGGACTGCAGTTAAGCATATATTGAAGTACCTGAGAAGGACTAGGGATTATATGTTGGTATACTAGGCTGATCAATTACTCCCTGTGGGTTACATAGATTTCGACTTCCAATCAGATAGGGATAACAGTAAGTCTACCTCGGGTTTTGTATTTACTTTGGGAGGTGGAGCCATTGTATGGAAGAGTGTCAAGCAAAAATACGTGGAAGACTCTACCATGGAAGCTGAGTATGTGGCAGCCTCTGAGGCGGCCAAAGAAGCTGTATGGCTTAGGAACTTCTTGATGGACTTAGATGTTATTCCTTGTTTGCCTAGAACTATCACAATTTATTGTAATAACAGTGGTGTAGTTGCAAACTTGAAGGAACCACGAGCCCATAAGGCAAGTAAACACATAGAGCGCAAGTACCACCTGATACGAGAAATCGTAAAGTGAGGAGAAGTTGTTGTGGCCAAGATTGCATCAGAGGATAACCTGACAGATCCTTTCACTAAGGCCCTTCCAGCGAGAGCTTTTGATAGGCATGTGAAGGGAATGGGAATCAGATGTATGGCAGTATGAGGACAGCATAACCTTTTAGTATAAGTGGGATATTGTTGGGATGTATACTAAAAAGTCTATCTTTTATATGAATATCTTTATTTTTGAAATAAGAATCACATGATCATTGTTTGCATATTTATGGTTATGCATATTGTCTGATACATTACATTGTAGATAACATGGTGTGTAGTGTAACACAGAAGATCATGTTATCAGTTCCTTGTAGAGTTTAAGTAGAGGCTCAGAACCGAGATGGTTTTGGACACACCATTGGTATGGTTGTAGTGTGATTTGGTATTGGTTTGTCTTGACCATAGAATTACACTAGTACACTTTGTGTGTATTGAGCAGGACTGACTTAGAGGTGATTCGATTTATTGCTTACTACATAAATGAATTGGACCTCAGATATTATGGTATACATGCTCTTAATCTCGATATAATAACGGACACATATACTTAGTATTTATTTCTTTGATTTACCAATGGGCGAGATTTATAGAGTAAATCTATAGGCTCGGTAAGTTGAGAAATATTATTTATATGGTGTGTCGTTGATTATAGGAGGAAACCGTGTCCTATATATTAGGATGATGATGTCCCCTTGAGGAGCTCATAAGGTTTATCATGTAAACCCTGTAGGTGGACTTGGTCCAGCATGATGATAAGGTTGAGTGGTACTACTCATGGAGTTAGATGTTGATTAATTAATTGTCAGTAAATTAATTAATAGATGGACATTCGTGATCTTAAACACGGGGAGATATTTGTACAATTAATATATAGAGCCCATATTTATTTATGTGGGTTGGTGAGGTAGATCAATGATAAGCCTCTAGTGGAATGAATTATCATTAATGGATCGGACTTTATGTGTGCTAGATCCATTGGGTGGCCAAGATCCAACTCCTCCTCATGGTCCCTATTGTAGCCTATTAAAACCCTCATGGAGCCTAGATCCGATGGTGGAAAATGAAACTCTAGATTCGACGGTGGAGGTTAAATCTCTAAATCCGACGGTGGAGATTAAATCTCTAGATCCGATAGTTGAGATTAAATCTCTAGATCCGACGGTGGAGATTAAAAGGAGGCTTAAGCCTAACTCTATAAATAAGGCTTAATGGTTGGGCGGCAAGGATAACTCAAAGAGATTAGGGTTAGGGTTTGGAGTTGGCTTTAGGCTTGGGCGGCAAGGGTGTGCTAGGGTTTCTCTCCTAGGGTCGGCGGCATAAGCAAGGTGAGATCTTCCTTCTCCATTTCTTCATTACTGGCGCCACCCTCTCTCCCTCTCCTTTGGCTAGCGGTGCCACCCTCTTCCCCTCTCCCTTAGCCGATGGCAAGAGTTAGGGTTTCTTCACTTAGAGCTTTTGGCCGACACCCATACTTCCTCTTCCTCTCCTTGGCCAGCGGCAAGGATCAAGCTTGGAGCTTGGTGGTCGGTTCTAGATAGGAGAAGAGTTTTGTTTTATTCTTCCTTTTGTTCAGAGCGAGCAAGGAACATAAGAACGTGATTTAGGAGGCTTCGACTTTTGGAAGATCATCGCCCAAATGACGTCCAAAAGGAGGAAGGACATACAATAGAAGATTAAGAGGTATAATGAGAGGTATAATCTTGTTTTTTTTATTAGTGTTTTTTTGTATTATCTATATGATTGTTTACAATTGTATGATCAAGGACCCCGATGATAAACACAAAAATCGGCGATCCTTACATCGTCTATTCCGTGGCTAATCGAAGAAAAGAGGTAGGTTACTTGAACAATAAGTTTGTTCAAGTGACCACTCTATTCGAATAGCACGATGATGAAACTGTTGCTTGGGTAATCCCTCTTTGTCAAGGATTAATTTTTTTAATCTGGGGACGTAGATGGGATCACCATGCACAAGCGACCGAGTTGAAGTGGGAAGCAAAGTTTCCTCCCTTCAGCAACTCCCCCTTAACACATGCTAATTCTCCCCCTAGCATAATTAACTTAAACCCTACCATTTCTCCCCCTTTGACACAATCAAAAACATTACACACATGTTATATAGCGAGGTATCAAAGTCTAATGGAAGAAAAACACCAAAATCAGGCTTAAAACCATCAAAATCAGATTATTGTGCTCGTGCATAGTTCATCAGTCGACTGGTTCAGATATCTAGTTGACTACCACATGAAAACCCAATTTTCTGATTTTCGAACTAAAATTCAGAAATGCATAAAAAATTTCAAAAAATTCAAAAAATCATGAAATTCGGGGAACATAATTCTCATAAGTTTCTTTATCAATGAAAAATGATTTTTATTGAAAATTCTTTCAAATTTTGAAAATAAGGCAAAATCTCAAAAGTTTTAAAATTGTCTAAAGATGTATCAACTTGAAAGCTAGTTTTGGCTTAGAAACTTTTCAAAGCATGAACCCTTAGTTTTCAAAACATGAAGTGTTAGTAATATATGAGAGATGTCCTAAGGCAATCGCCTTATGTATGAACCATTTATATGATAAATGAAGATTCACTATTTGAGTATACATGTTTTATGTATTTGATTGGATCTTAAACTCATTTACTGAATGTCCACGATATGATTCACAGCATGAGAGAATTTGTGATTGGATCACAACTAGTGAGTATCTCTACATGTGTAATTGTGATGTATCGGAATTATCCCTAGTCGATGAATTGATGGATTTGGACACCATCAATTCTGTCGAGACTAGCACGAGGTATACTCCTTGGTGTATCCAAGCAGCTGATTCTCACTGGCTGGAGACATAGTGATGTCCGGAGTTAATCGTGGATGCTAGTTATGGTAACTAGTTCATTGGAGTGACCAGCCGTAAGACTTCATATGGTTCTCTGCATATATAGATATATCAATGAAGTTCTTACTGTGGCTTAAGTGCGATGTTCCTTTGACTTGCGGTATTCAAGTCATCTTGAACATGGAGACTTATGCTTTGACATCTTAAGCAAACATCTCTAATGAGATGTGGACCCGGGATGATTGGGTATAAGTCGAAGTGATCGAAGGTGTTTGAATAGCCTATAAAGGATTCACCACTCCTTGCGAGGAGATGTATACCCATGGCCTCTCGTCGGATTGTTACTAAAGTCTTTGGCCAAAGCATTACATGTTTAGAGTAAGGTACTCTTCGATACATGTGGAGTAACTAGAATGTAGGGACGAGGAAATAATACTTGGGCTAGGTGTGACGTAGTCAGCCTAGTGGGGACTGACACAATAGACCATGTCCTGAACCAAGTGGGTATAAGATGAGTGAAGGGAATGGGGCACGAATCATTCGAGCTGCTGAAGGGTTTCATAAATAGTTCTGGATCAACCGTTGATCTTTTCGGTTAATTGGGGATCATGATGTACTACTAGGTGCCACTCATGATCGTTCTATAATTAATGGTTAATTATAGACGGCCAACATAAACCGAGAACCTATTTGGTCACACGCACAATGAGCGTAATCCAAAGGATTTAAAACGAGCTTGAGAATGTGATTCTCAGACCGAGAGAAACTAAGTTTGGTTGGACCAAACATAAAGCGAGCATGAAATCGTTTCAGTCGCAATGGAAGCGTGGATGGGCCGAGTCTTATGAAGACGTAATGGATGAACCAAAATGGTTTGGTTCTAATCCAATGGAGGAGAATAAACCAAAGGGTTTGGTTTATTTCAAACGAATAAACCAAAAGTTGGTTCGGTTCGTTTTAACTTAAAATAAACCATCATGGTTTGGTTTATTTTAACTTATCTTAATGGAGCGGGTTAACGGGCCTAATGGTTATGATCCAATAACCATTAAGAGAATTAGTTCTCTATAAAAAAGGGCTTTAGGGTTTGTTAAGCCCTAATGAAGAGGCAACCCTAGTTTGGCCGCCCACCTCATCTCCCCTTTTGAGTTGGCGCCAACTTCTCTTGCCGCCCAGTTATACGAACGGTGATGAATTAATTGTCGCAATACCGTTCCCAAATTATTTACCGAACCCCCTAACTACACTAATGCAGTATAGGACTGACTCGGGTCATCTCCCAACGAACCTAATGGCTGGACGTTTATTTTTAAACAGAAGTAAACACTGGGGGTTTTTACAGTTATCAAAACATTTAAAATGCAAAATCAAAAACAAACATGCAAGAAGTAAATCTAACTACCAAATAATAAGTAACAAGCAACTATCTTAATGCGCAAAAGTAAGTAATCACGCACTGCACTGTCACTATACGGTACAATGATCACGAAATAAAGGTGAACAATTCAACTATGTACCGCACTGTCACTATACGACACAGTAGTCAAACAGTCACTAAAAATTGCAATAAACGAAATGCAAAAAATGAAAGCAATTCGCCCAGACACCGCACTGTCACTATACGGCAACTGGTCGAATGTAAATGAAATCTAATCTAATAATGAAAGCACTCCAACCAGACACCGCACTGTCACTATACGATGCATGGATTGGACAATTTTAATTGATAACTAACCTAAACATGATCAACATAACATAACAAATTAACCGTAACAAAACAAACATGATAAAGTAAATATCCAATTAAATGGATGAATCAAATATAAGTAATCTAGAACCCTTACGATGATACAATAAACCGAACAACCCTCCGTCGATGGATTACGGATGCGGTCCTAATCCGCACCGCGAAAAGAGCCGAATGCGAGGATGCGAACACTCGCCGTGTGGATGGCGGAGCTCCTAGTCCCGGTAGCTAGTGGATGGAATGTCGAAGCGGTGCGGCCTAATCCCGGTCGCCGGAAAGGAATGGAATCGCGCGAGCGATGAAAGGGACCTTCACCGGTGGAGATAGAGTCCTAAACCGGCGCCTTGTGGGTGGCTCGGCGAGATGGAAAGGCCTTTCCACCAGGAATGGAGTGAACGCCGGTGAAGGGTGTACTCGGAATCGCATGCTTGCCCCTCTTCCAACTAGCTGTCCGAATCACGGCATCTAATCGTCTGCCGAGGCTCACCTGGGATCATCGCCGGCTGTCGGAGGAAAGGTCGCCCGAATGGGATGCCGGGATATCGCCACGGACGTGGGAAGAAGACTTCGCCGTAGCGTGAAAAGGGGGAAAATGCCTCGGCTCGAGTTGCGCTGCTCGTCGCGATATGGAAGGACCTCCTTCCTGCTTCGCCGCCGGCTTCCTGTGCAATCCCGCCGCCGGAATGGAAACGGAAGAGGACACCGCCGTTCGTCGCGAGGAAGGAGACCTTTCGAGAAGTTTCGCGCGTCGATTCGCATACATTCGATGAGGTAAGGCTTTATTAAATGAAATTTGTGAACCGTCCGATCACTTCTCCCACGATCTCAGGTCCATTTGAAGCTAGGGCTTGATGATATATTAATCGCTTAATTAGGCCGCTCCATCCAACTACGAAATTAGTCCGATTTGCAATGGACGGATCGATCCGTCGAAGGTATAATAACGATCCAACGGTCCGGATGAATGGCCAAGACGTGTAGATCTTAATGTACGGGCGGATCGCCCGCATCCGGATGGATGGCTCGAATCAATCACTTTCCTGACGGTCCATAATGCTCGGATCCAACCCTTGATTTGATTTGCCTTTGATCTAGATGAAGGGTTCGATTAAATAATCTTGAAATGTCCATTATGACCTAGATGAAGCCATATTTGATCTAACTTGAGTCTAGTCCGGGCTCATCTCGATCTCCTACAAATAAAGATAAAATTACATATAAGTCCAAAAATTAGGAGAATTTACAATAAGGTCCAAAAATATATCCAACTCATAAAACATGTAAATAACCAATAATAAATCACTCGAGAGGATAAAAACAGTGATATTAAGGACCAAACTAATACAACAAAATGGCGATTATCAATTCCCCACACTTATTTTGCGTCGAGCAATAATGAAAATAAAGAAACACTAACACCCTAACTCATTCCCTAGCAATACCTAGATCAATAATTCAGAGAAAAAATAAGTTACTTAGGATCACCAAATTCATCAGGATCTAGGGTATTCAAAAGATCCGACTCC
The DNA here is from genome assembly GCA_025175895.1 of Wurfbainia villosa. Classification (NCBI taxonomy): domain Eukaryota; kingdom Viridiplantae; phylum Streptophyta; class Magnoliopsida; order Zingiberales; family Zingiberaceae; genus Wurfbainia; species Wurfbainia villosa. The sequence continues at coordinate 32,895,345 of CM045986.1, forward strand.
TACAACAATCAACATGTATGATGATTTACAGTCAAATCAAATAGACTAAGCCTGATACAAAACCTCCCAAAATGGATATATGCACTGATGCTCACATAATAACATAGGAGTGGGGCACCCTCAAAACAACATGCAATTTTGTACTACCATATGCTTGCTTATCATCTACTTCTCTACTGCTATCAATACATCTCATACATGAATCAAAAGGATTTATCAGGAATCAGAATGAGATCAAAAGTAGACAACAGATAAAGTATGCAAAGAGTAGTGCAAGACAAAGGTACAAATGAATAGGAAACAAGAGAAGAATTGGAGAAATAAATCTGATGAGTTGCTCTGTGAAATGCTCAGTAACCAGCAATATGGGAAGAGGCTAAGACAATTGGAAACTTTAGAATTGGATTCAGGATCAAATGGCTCTATCCAACACATTGCAATTCAATTTGCCTGCATTATAATTGCACATTTTTTTTTCTTCTTTTCTTTTTTTTTCTTCTTTTTTTTTTCAAAAGAAATATCAATGGCGCCATTTTTTTTTTTTTTTTTTTGTGTGCAGAAACTCAAGTACCAATCACAGACAAATATATCTCAGAACCAATGACCTCTGAAAACTATATCTTCCATATCATGTTTCCAACACAAATAATATAGCTCCTCCCCCACACTTAAAATTTTGTCCGTCTCGGACAATACAACCCATCAAACTATTCCTCCAATATGGAAAATAATAGATATACAAAAGATAATCCACAGAGATACAAAGACAATGGATAGCAAATGAAAAGATATGATAAGTAAGACATAGAAGATGGAAGTATCAAGTGGATTAGACAATCAAACCAAGTCAGAAAAGAGTCAAGAATGAAATCCTTCATCATATTCATGCAAGTAAATGTTATTGCAGTTTTGAAAAGATTCAAAGCAAGTTCTAGAGTAACAAGAATCACATGTGTTATCACACAAAAGTGGGTAGATGATAAGAATGGCTTATAACCTCACTAGGTGAATCAAAATCAAGCTTAATCTATCAATAAAAAGTTCACCATCATAACAAGTGACTGCATGCAAGTGAAGTCTCTTATCATACACAAAAATCCATAAATTGATGATCAAACTTAACTAATTTTTACCACCTCTGAAATGATACTAAGGCATGCATAGAGAATATTATTTGACTCAACGACACAACCAAGGCAAACAGGAAAATAAACAAACAATCAACACAGATTATTCCGAACATGAAAGGAAGAAAACAAATGTAGTAAACAAAAAGAACACACTCCCCTTTCATGCCGGGGAAGAAGAATCCTCAAGGTCCACTTCCTCTACTATAGTTCCTCTCGCCCCTTCGTGAAATATCTTGAGACGGTGTCCATTCACTCTGTAAGTGTTCCCTGAATAAGGTTCCAGCACCTCTACAACACCATAGGGAAACACATTAGTCACACAAAAAGGACCGTCCCATCTGGATCTCAACTTACCTCTGATTAACCTGAGACGAGACTGGTACAATAAAACTTTGTCGCCAATATGGAACTCTTTCCTCACAAGCCTCTTGTCATGAAAAATTTTGGTCTTCTCCTTGTAAATGCGGGAGTTCTCATATGCTTCTAGCCGTATCTCTTCAAGTTCCTGAAATTGGAGTTTCCTCTCTCTCCCAGCTCTGTAAGCCTCCATGATACAAGCTTTCACTGCCCAATAAGCCCTGTGCTCAATCTCCACTGGCAAGTGACATGCTTTTCCATAAACCAATCTGTAAGGGGACATGCCTATGGGAGTCTTATAGGCAGTCCTGTAGGCCCACAGAGCGTCCTCCAACCTTTTGCTCCAATCTTTCCTGTCTGGCCCCACTGTCTTCTCCAGTATACATTTGATCTCTCTGTTTGACACTTCAGCCTGCTCATTCGTCTGAGGGTGATAAGGAGTAGAAATTTTGTGAAACACCCCATACCTGCTTAGCATGGTTTTCATGTGTCTCATGCAAAAGTGAGTCCCTTGATCATGATGACGCCTGGTACCCCAAATCGCAAAATATGTGAGACGACAAAATTCACAACAATCGGAGAATCATCAGTCTGGTGGGGATGGCCTCCACCCATTTGGAAACATAATCAATGACCAAAAGAATATAAGAAAATCCAAAAGATGAAAAGGACCCATAAAATCAATACCCCAAACGTCAAAAATCTCACGAATAATAAAGGTTGTTGAGGCATTTCATGTCTACGTCCCTATGTTTCTCGCTCGTTGACATCTCTCACAGACTTTATAGAATTCATAGGCATCATGAAATAAGGTGGGCCAATACAAACTAGACTCTAAAACTTTCCTAGCAGTCCTTTGGGGTCCAAAATGACCCCCACAAGCCAGAGAATGACAAAAAGTAAGTACAGAATGAAACTCGTAGTCAGGAACACATCTCCTAATAATCTGATCACTACAAAACTTCCAAAGGTAAGGATCATCCCATACATAGTACTTGGCATCACTTTTCAATTTCTGGACTTGTGCATGAGAAAAAATGAAGGTACAACACGCAACTAAATAGTTAGCAATATCTGCATACCATGGTGTCTTACCCTACAAGTGAAAAAGTTGCTCATCTGGGAAAGAATCTGCTATGGGGGTGGAATCTATCTCCGTCACTATCCTGCTCAGATGGTCTGCTACCAGGTTCTCCCTCCCGTTCCTATCGCGTATCTCTACGTCGAATTCTTCGGGCGAAGCATCCATCTAATCGGCCTCGGTTTGCATCAGGCTTCTTCAGGAGGAATTTCAAAGCTGCATGATCAGAAAAAATAACCACATGAGAACATAGAAAATAAGATCTAAATTTATCTAAAGCAAAAACAATAGCTAAAAGCTCTTTTTCTGTGGTGGTGTAATTGGATTGTGCAAAGATCCAATGTCCTCGAGGCATAGCATCACATGAGACGCTCCGCCTACTCTCTGCCAAAAGCTGCTCCCAATCGCGTAGTTCGAGGCATCACACATCAACTCGAACGGAGAGCCCAATCCGGTGGTCTAAGGATCGGTCGATGTCAAAGCTGCTGAGTGGTCAAAAGAGTCCTTGCACCTCGATCAAATCAAAACACCACCTCCCTCTCAAGCAAGTTGGTCGTGGGTAGGGCAATCTTGCTGAAATCTCTGATGAAATGTCTGTAGAAACCTGCATGTCCAAGAAAAGCACTAACTTCCCGCACAGAAGCGGGGTAAGACAGAGCAAAAATAACATGAATTTTAGCAGGATCTACTTCTATACCATGCACAGAGATAATATGACCTAGGACTATCCCATGCCCTACCATGAAATGACATTTCTCGAAATTCAAAACCAAATCCGTATCAATGCATCTCAGAAACTCTCACAAACTATCCAGACAGGGAATCAAAAGAAGAACCATACACGGAAAAATCGTCCATAAAACCTCCATGCAATGCTCTAATAAATCACCAAAATACTAACCATACATTGGAATGTCCCGGAGCATTGCAAAGTCCAAAAGGCATACGCCGATATGCATACGTCCGAAAGGGCAAGTAAAGTGGTCTTCCTCGATCCTCCGAGCAATACAGATCTGGAAGTACCCAATGTAACCATCTAGGAAGCAATAGTGTGACTTGCCTGCCAACCTCTCTAGCATCTGATCAATAAAAGGTAGGGGGTAGTGGTCTTTCCTCTTGCTTTGATTAAGCTTCACGTAGTCTACACAAACTCTCCAAGAGTTCTGAACTCTGGTGGGAATCAACTCATTATCTGCATTGGCAACCACTGTAATACCAGACTTCTTCGGAACCACCTGAATAGGACTTACCCAATTGCTATCTGAAATAGGATAGATAATGCCAGCCTGTAGAAGCCTTGTCACCTCTTTCTTTACTACCTCAAGAATCAGTGGGTTAAGCCGTCGCTGTGGTTGTCTAACTGGTTTTACATCCTCTTCCAAGTGAATCCTGTGCATACAGATCGAAGGACTGATACCAGGGATATCTGCCAGCGTCCACCCAATCGCTTTCCTATGCCGCCTCAAAAGATCTACTAATCTGTACTCCTGATCTGACTCTAGATCTCGGGCAATAATAACGGGTCGCCGCTCGTCCTTATCCAAATACACATACTTCAAATGCTCGGGAAGAGGTTTCAATTCAAGCTGCTGTGGTTGCATATCTGATGGAAGTGATTCCTGGGGCGTTGCCTGAAGGTCGCAAGTCCCTACACATTCCATGTCCCTGTCAAAATCAAAGGGCCCACAAATAGGTCCTAACCAAACATTATCTACACCAGAATACTCAGGATCACTGAAATCACTACAAAGAACAGAAGGTATAGAGATATCCAACTGAAAAACAGACTCAGCAATGAAATCCATGCAATCCAGCTCATCCTCTAAGTCCATGCTGAGTATAGAATGATCTTCCGTCGGGTGCTTCATCGCGTCTAAAATCCTGAACTGAACTACAGTATCTTCTACCTCCATGGAAAGTGTACCTGCATGAACATCAATCTTGGTCTTGGCCGTCTTGAGGAAAGGTCTGCCCAGAATAAGCGGAGCTCTGCTGCTCTGTGAATCACCCTCCATGTCAAGAATGTAGAAATCTGCGGGAAATATCAGCTCTTTCACCTTAACCAACACATCCTCGATCACCCCAGCTGGGTGTGTCTGACTGCGGTTGGCTAACTGAATCACTACACCTGTAGGCTGTAAGGGTCCAATACCTAATGAACGGAAAACAGACCTTGGCATCACATTAATGGAAGCTCCTAGATCTAGCATAGCATCCTCGAACACATGGCTCCCAATCACGCAAGGTACAGTGAAAACCCCAGGATCCTCGCACTTCTGGGGCAAAGGCTGAATAAGTGCTGAAACATTCTTTCCAACTCTGATTAACTCATTTCCTTTCAGTTTCTTCTTATGCACACACAATTCTTTCAGAAACTTGGCATACTTGGGAATCTGCTCGATCATTGTCAATAAAGGAACATTAACTTCCACCTTACTGAACAAATCCACAAGCTCCTGAAATTCCCTAGCCTTTTCTTCACTAACCCCCTTCCTAGGCTGTACTGGCCTCTGAGGGAAAGGTAATAGAACTGGCGACTCCGATCGTCGCGGCCGTGGATCCTGATCTGCTCTGCACTGCTCTGAACTACCTGAATCAGCAACTGGATCTGGTACAGGGTCTGAAGCCTGGGGGTCTGAAGTAACTCTACCACTCCGCAGTGTAATCGAACTGATGTTCCCTTTTGGATTCGGGATGGTCTGAGATGGTAGCTGACTAGATCCCTGTGATTGTAGCTGATTAATGTTAGATGCAAGCTGGCTAAGCTGTCTCTCTATGTTCTGAATAGATGCATCCGTCTTCTCAAAATCGGCCGCTGTACCAAAATTGCTGCACAAAATCCTCCATCTTTGAATTTGAACTTGAATCGAAGACTCACCCAATCGGGCCGAATGTAAGGTCCGACTCTATACCGGGTTACTCGATGGCTAGGGTCTCAAATGCCGGTCCCGCCAAACGGCACGATAAAATGAATTCTATACCTCAAATTCGATGATCTCTCCATCCTCGATTATAAGTGGCGCATCTGATCATATCTAGAATGTTGTTGCCGGTACCGAGGCCGAGCATCGATGCCGCTGGAGGCCGATATGGAGGATGATATCGAGGCCGAGGCCGAGGTCCGAAGGAAACTGATTTTCCGCCGCTACTATTTCATCTTGCTGGAGTGAAGGAAATGAATCAGAAGGATGCTCTGGACTCGAACAAATACCACAAACTCTCATAGGTTGCATAGGCACTATAGAAGATTGGCTTGCCTGGTTCAGAGCCAACTGCCTAACTAATGATGTGAGCTCCTGTATAGAATTCTTCATCTCCGCCTGATCAGTAATAGCCAGGTGAGCCTCACTCACCCCTCTAGTCACTATAGCTCTGCTCCCAAAGCTATGAGTTCTCTCGCCATGTTTGCAATAAGCTCTCGGGCCTCACTGGGAGTCTTGTTAACTAATGCCCCTCCACTAGCTGCATCTATCATACTCCTGTCCATGGGAAGCAGTCCCTCATAGAAGTACTGAACGAGCAACTGGTCACTGATCTGATGCTGGGGGCAACTGGAACATAGTTTCTTGAATCTCTCCCAGTACTCATACAATGTCTCTCCAGTAGACTGCTGGATACTGCAGATGCTTTTCCTGATGGTAGCAGTTCGGGATGCTGGGAAGAACTTTTCCAAGAATGCTTTCTTTCAAGCCAACTATTAATACATCCAGTGGAAGATAGTATAACTAATCCTTTGCTGCTCCAGCCAGTGAAAATGGAAAAGCTCTCAATTTTATATCTTCCTCTGAAATGCCCTGTGGCTTCATAGTAGAGCACACCACATGGAACTCGTGCAAGTGCCTATTGGGATCTTCGCCAGACAATCCATGAAACTTAGGAAGCAAATGAACTGTACCTGATCTGAGCTCAAAATCCTCCTCTAAAGCTGGGTAGCTAATGCAAGAATACTGGTATGTCGCATCAGGGGCTGCAAGCTCCTTCAGAGTCCTGTTGTTATCTGCCATGACTATCTGCAACTCTGATGGACTGTAATCGGTATCACCGACTCGCCTGCTGCTCTCGCAGGCATGAAAAGTTCTATCAATCTCAGGATCCAGCTCAAAGAGTTTATCGCCTGAAGACCTGGTCATTTTCAAAAACAAACAACACAATGAGTATAGAAAAGATAAGAAAGACAATAATAACAAAAGAAAAAGAAAACAAATAAACAAACTACAGTTTAAAGACAAACGAACCCATTAGAGTTCCCCGGCAACGGCGCCAAAATTTTATACAAACGGTGATGAATTAATTGTCGTAATACCATTCCCAAATTATTTACCGAACCCCCTAACTACACTAATGCAGTATAGGACTGACTCGGGTCATCTCCCAACGAACCTAATGGCTGGACGTTTGTTTTTAAACAGAAGTAAACACTGGGGGTTTTTACAGTTATCAAAACAATTAAAATGCAAAATCAAAAACAAACATGCAAGAAGTAAATCTAACTACCAAATAATAAGTAACAAGCAACTATCCTAATGTGCAAAAGTAAGTAATCACGCACCGCACTGTCACTATACGGTACAATGATCACGAAATAAAGGTGAACAATTCAACTATGTACCGCACTGTCACTATACGACACAGTAGTCAAACAGTCACTAAAAATTGCAATAAATGAAATGCAATAAATGAAAGCAATTCGCCCAGACACCGCACTGTCACTATACGGCAATTGGTCGAATGTAAATGAAATCTAATCTAATAATGAAAGCACTCCAACCAGACACCGCACTGTCACTATACGATGCATGGATTGGAAAATTTTAATTGATTACTAACCTAAACATGATCAACATAACATAACAAATTAACCGTAACAAAACAAACATGATAAAGTAAATATCCAATTAAATGGACTGAATCAAATATAAGTAATCGGTAACCCCACGATGGCGACAATAAACCAAACAACCCCTCCGTCGATGGATTATGGATGCGGTCCTAATCCTGGCACCGCGGAAAAGAGCTGAATGCGGAGGGATGCGAACACTGCTCCGGTGGCTGTGGATGGCGGAGCTCCTAGTCCCGGTAGCTAGTGGATGGAATGTCGAAGCGGTGTGGCCTAATCCCGGTCGCCGGAAAGGAATGGAATCGCCGGAACAGTGAAAGGGACCTTCACCGATGGAGATGGAGCTGTCCTAAATCGGCGTAGCTTGTGGGTGGCTCCGGCGAGATGGAAAGGCCTTTCCCAGCCGCCGGAATGGAGTGAACGCCGGTGAAGGGTGTACTCGCCGGAATCGCATGCTTGCCCCTCTTCCAACTAGCTGTCCGAATCACGGCATCTAATCGTCCGCCGAGGCTCGCCTGGGATCATCGCCGGCTGTCGGAGGAAAGGTCGCCGGAATGGGATGCCGGACTGTCGCCGCCGGACGTGGGGAAGAAGACTCTGCCGCGCGTGGAAAGGGGGAAAAAAATGCCTCGGCTCGAGTTGCGCTGCTCGTCGCGATATGGAAGGACCTTCTTCCTGCTTCGCCACCGGCTTCCTGTGCAATCCCGCCGCCGGAATGGAAACGGAAGAGGACGCCGCCATTCGTCACGAGGAAGGAGACCTTTCGGGAAGTTTCTGCGCCGCCGATTCTGCCTTCTGTTCGATGAGGTAAGGCTTTATTAAATGAAATTTGTGAACCGTCCGATCACTTCTCCCACGATCTCAGCCGTCCATTTGAAGCTAGGGCTTGATGATATATTAATCGCTTAGGCCGCTCCATCCAACGGTGAAATTAGTCGATTTGCAATGGACGGATCGATCCGTCACGAAGGTATAATAACGATCCAACGGATCCGGATGAGCGGCCAAGACGTGTAGATCTTAATGTACGGGCGGATCGCGCTCGCATCCGGATGGATGGCTCAGAATCAATCACTTTCCTCGACGGTCCATAATGCTCGATCCGAACCCTTGATTTGATTTGCCTTTTGATCTAGATGAAGGGTTCAGATTAAATAATCTTGAAATGTCCATTATGACCTCAGATGAAGCCATATTTGATCTAACTTGAGTCTAGTCCAGTGGCTCATCTCGATCTCCTACAAATAAAGATAAAATTTACATATAAGTCCAAAAATTAGGTGAATTTACAATAAGGTCCAAAAATATATCCAACTCATAAAACATGTAAATAACCAATAATAAATCACTCGAGAGGATAAAAATAATGATATTAAGGACCAAACTAATACAACAAAATTTATGGCTCCTCCAACCGCAAGCCCGTAAGGTCGCTTCCTTCCTCCTCGGCGTGAGTCTGCCGGAAGAGTTCCGGCGATCCTCCTTAGGTTTGGCATCAAGGTGAGCACTTGGCTTCCTTGTTTTGGCCGGCGCCTATCTCCTCCACCAAGCTGTCCAGTTTTCTGGACAGCTTCTTCTCCTCTCGTCGGAGCGTCGTTTGGACGACGGTTAGAGCTCCGACAGCGGCTAACTTACCGGGGATTTGATCTCCGGTAATCCTCTGAGGTGGAGGAAGAAAGATTTGTCAATCGGTTGACGAATACCTCTCCGAAGAAGCGAGTTTTGAGGACTCGTCTTAGGATCCGAATTTGGATTCGGATCGTGATCATCTCTCGATCATGTCGTCTTCAACACGAGGCTAGTAACCCGTACGAAGACGAAGCTCGTGGCTTAGCGAAGTCATCCTGAGGAACTCGGCGTGGATATGGATAGAGACGATTCTAGCGAGAATCGTTCCGGTTGATGCCGTTCCCGCTACACGTCATACGAAAGGTATAACGTAGTTAAATTTCCTTTTATTGCAAATTTAAATTTACGGTTATGTCTACACTTGTTGTAATAAGCATGCGTGTGTTGTGTGTGTTGTAATAAATAGGAGTATTTATTATTTTTATTGCTTCCGCTGTGTTCATGTTTACGAAACATGATCGAACACACACACGCCGCGGTGCCGGAAACCCAACATGAAGTGGTTTTAAATCATTTAAAATATCCAACTATGATCTTTGGACAATATGTCCGAGAATTAAACATAACCTTTCCCCATGGTTGGTTTATGATTGTTATGTTATGATACTCCTAATGACCCGTCAAAAATGTCATAAGCATAAGTGAGTCAATTGTATCATCGTAACATCTCACTCATTGCTATATTATCAATCAAGTTAGCCTTATGGTGAATGTGAGATGTGACTAAAGGTATTTATACTTAACCATAAATTTCATGCAATTCTATCAAGGTTAAGTATATATCATACAAAAATACCCATCATGATCATAAAACAAGTATTATCATCCAAATTACAAGTCACATATTATCATGATAATAAAGACAAGTATCACAAATCATGATTCATATCATATCATTATTACCCAAACATGCTCATGATAAATCAAATACTACCCTATTTCAACATAAGTCAACCATTTAGCATGATATAAAATAAGTCTAACTATGGTTGACTATCCTAGGTTTCTCTAACCTCTAAGGATGGACATGAGAATCCAATATAAATTATTTCCAATGGGGTTCACCAAGTATTCCCTTGGGATCCATTTCGTAGCTACCATTGTTGTCTTTAATTGTCCTCTAGCAATTAAGCAATGATAAGTTTTTTCATTTTTGGCTCTCTTATATCCTAGGCCCTTCTTGTTGAAACTAGCCCTTTGGCTCCCAATGATCATATTTAGGGTATTGGAGCCTATTGTGAATTTCTCTAGGGCCTTAGTAAGAAAGTTTACCTTCTCCCTTAAAACCTTATTTTCTTCAATACATGCATAATTATTATTATAAGAAATACAATCATCATGTGAGCATGCATTTTTGAGTTTTTATTCTAGTTTCCTAATATCATCAATCATGCATTTATTTTTCTTCTTACTCCTAAATAAATCTCTTGTAAGACTTGAAATCATGGAAAAAATTTCTTGAGTAGGGAGATACTTACCATACTTACCATATCTTCTTCTTCCGATTCCGATGAAGATGATGATGCTCCCCCTATGTTTGAGCTCTCCTCCACACTTGTACTTCCTTCTTGTTCGGATGAGGTGGAGGCTATGTCTTCTATCACCATAAGTGCAAAGCTTGTGAATGCTTCTTCTTCCTCCGATGAGGATGGATCATCCCATGTGACCTTCAAGTTTTGCATTTTGCCCTTTCCTTTATCTTTCGATTTCTTCTCTTCTTTCATCTTCCCTTTCTTCTTGTCTTTCTTCATATCTTCTTTTGCCTTGTTCAACAAGGGACACTCATCCCTCATGTGCCTCTCTATTTGGCAATTGTAGCAAATAACCTTTCTTATTAGCCTTCTCCTATCATGAGACTTGTTAAATTTAAAACTTCTAAGAACACGTCTCACCTTTCTTACAATGTAGGCCTGCTCATTGCTATCCATTGAAGAGGATGATTCTTCATCTGATGAGGAGGGTGGAGTTTCCTTCTTCTTCTTTCCTTTGTCGGCCATTAGTGCTACTCCCCTTGATGGCTTGATTGGATCTTCTATTATACCTTCAAGCCTAGTTTCATGCAATTCCATAGTGGAGAAAAATTCTTCTAGAGTACTTACCTCTAGATTCTTGGAGATGTAGAACTAATCCACCATAGAACTCCATTTGGATGATCGGGAGAATGCATCTATTGCCTTCATTACCATGTGTCGATTTGAAAGCTCAGTATTACTTCGTTCAGTTGTTGCTTCGTATTGAAAATTTTAATCCGGGGACATGGGAACTGATAGGCCTCACGTCAATTATGGGAGGCGTGGCCTCTTGAGTTTATACAATAAGTTTTGTCCAAGCTAGAGGGTGAATATCATGGAGCTCTACAAGATTTTCCCACCTTTCCTTGGCGCTAGAGTACTCTCTAATTCGGTTGATTTCATGTTGAGGGAGCACGTTGTATAGGTGATGCTTGGCCTTTGAATTTGCAAAGTGCTCCTCTCTTTACTTCTTGGTCCATCTCGATTTTTCTAGCATTCTCCCTTCTTCGTCCCTAGGTATCTCGAAACCACTATCGATAATAAGCATGATATCGAAATCGATTTCAAAGAATACCTCCATTATCTTCTTCCACCAAGAGAAATCACCTTTGAACTTGGGTGGATGAATTTTGGAGCTGGCCATTGTCGTTGATTGTTGCGACAGTGAGTTTGACGACAATCTCTTCGCTTTGATACCACTTGTTGGAGGATCGTGGCCCGGCTAGAAGAGGGGTGGGGGTTGAATAGCCTCAATGATCGTAGATTGAATTTAGTTGCTTAATTTTCTATGAAAGTTATTAACGCAGTGGAAATAGAAGCTAAACAAAAACAATTAAGACAAAGCAAGAAAAGTATGTCTGAATTATACCGATGTGGAATTCTGGAATCATTTTAATTTGATTCATTCGATACATGAGAATCATGCTTAAAAGGCAAGATGACTAAGTTCCCTTTTACTGGAAAAGGTGAATCGGTGGGAGAGTTGCTTGGTCTAATACATACTGATGTCTACGGATCTATGTCAACTCAAGCTCTAGGAGGTTATAGCTACTTCATGACCTTCATCGATGATCACTCACGGTTTGGGTATGTGTTCTCGATGAAACACAAGTCTGAAGCCTTTGAAAGGTTCAAAAAATTCAGAAATGAAGTAGAGAAACAACTTGGCAAGAGTATTAAAATACTTCGATCGGATCGAGGTGGTGAATATTTGAGTCAAGAGTTTCTAGATTATCTGAGAGAAAATGGTATATTGGCTTAATGGACTTTGCCGTATACACCACAGCTTAATGATGTATCTGAGAGGTGAAACCAGACCTTGTTAGACATGGTTAGTGTTGGGTTTCCGGCACCGCGGCGAGTGTGTGTTCGAACATGTTTCGTAAATATGTGCACAGCGGAAGAAACAAAAATAATAAATCTACATTTATTACAACACACACATCACACGCATGAATAGTAAAACATGTGTAGACATAACCGTAAATTTAAATTTTTCAATAAAAGGAAATTTATCTACATATACCTTACGTATCACGTGTAGCGGGAACGGCATCAACCGGAACGATCCTCGCTAGAATCGTCTCTATCCGTGTCCACGCCGAGTATCTTCGGGATGACTTCACTAAGTCATGAGTCTCGTCTTCGTATGGGTTACTAGCCTCGTGTTGAAGATGATGTGATCGAGAGAAGATCATGATCTGAATCCAAATTCGGATCCAAAGACGAGTCCTCAAAACTCGCTTCTCCGGAGAGGTATTCGTTAACCGTTTGACGAATCCTTCGTCCTCCACCTATGAGGATTACCGGAGATCGAATCCCCAGCAAGGCTACCACTGTCAGAGCTCCAAACGTCGTCCAAACGACGCTCCGACGAGAGGGAAACAAGCTGTCCAGAAAACTGGACAGCTTTTGGTGGAGGAGTAGGGGCCGGCCAAAGGAAAGGTGGAAGCTCACCTTAATACCGAACCCAAGGGAGATCACCGGAGAGTTGCCGGAGGATCACCGGCCGAAGCTTGGACGCCGGCAACAATTTGGACGACGACACAAGGGGGTGGGCGGCGGCACAAGGTTGTTGGCGCCGACTTCTCCAAGGAGAGGAAGGGGGCGGCAACAATTAGGTCAAGGGCTTTTGGATTAGGGCTTAACAAACCCTTAAGCCCTCTTTTATAGAGAACTAATTCTCTTAATGGTTATTGGATCATAACCATAAGGCCCGTTAACCTGCTCCATCAATATAACTTAAAATAAACAAAACCATGATGGTTTATTTTAAGTTAAAATGAACCGAACCAATTTTGGTTCATTTGTTTAAAATAAACCAAACTCTTTGGTTTATTCTCCTCCATTGGATTAGAACCAAACCATTTTGGTTCATCCATTATGTCTTCATAAGACACGGCCCATCCTCGCTTCCATTGCGACTGAAACAATTTCATGCTCGCTTTTTATTTGGTCCAACCAAACCTAGTTTCTCTCGGTCTGAGAATCTCATTCTCAAGCTCGTTTTAAATCCTTCGGATTACGCTCGTTGTGCGTGTGACCAAATAGGTTCTCGGTTTATGTTAGTCGTCTATAATTAACCATTAATTATAGAACGATGATGAGTGGCACCTAGTAGTACATCATGATCCCCAATTAACTGAAAAGATCAACGGTTGATCCAGAACTATTTCTGAAACCCTTCAGCAGCTCGAATGAATCGTACCCCATTCCCTTCACTCATCTTATACCCACTTGGTTCAGGACATGGTCTATAGTGTCAGTCCCCACTAGCTGACTACGTCACACCTAGCCTAAGTATCATTTCCTCATCCTACGGATTCTAGTTACTGCACATGTATCGAAGAGTACCTTACTCTAAACATGTTATGCTTTGGCCAAAGACTTTAGTAACAATCCGACGAGAGGCCATGGGTATACATCTCCTCGCAAGGAGTGGTGAATCCTTTATAGGCTATTCAAACACTTTCGATCACTTCGACTTATACCCAATCATCCCGGGTCTACATCTCCACAGAGATGCTTGCTTAAGATGTCAAAGCATAAGTCTTTATGATCAAGATGACTTGAATACCGCAAGTCAAAGGAACATCGCACTTAAGCTATAGTAAGAACTTCATTGACATATCTATATATGCAGAGAACCATATGAAGTCTTACGGCTGGTCACTCCAATGAACTAGTTACCATAACTAGCATCCACGATTAACTCCGGACATCACAATGTCTCCAGCCAGTGAGAATTAGCTGCTTGGATACACCAAGGAGTATACCTCATGCTAGTCTCGACAGAATTGATGGTGTCCAAATCCATCAATTCATCGACTAGGGATAATTTCGATACATCACAATTACACATGTAGAGATACTCACTAGTTGTGATCCAATCACAAATTCTCTCATGCTGTGAATCGTATTGTTGACATTCAGTAAATGAGTTTAAGATCCAATCAAATACATGAAAACATGTACACTCAAATAGTGAATCTTCATTTATCAAATAAATGGTACGACCATAAGGCGATTGCCTTAGGACATCTCTCATATATTACTAACAAACTCCCACTTGGCCTAATGTCAATCGCTACGGTATCCAATACCATAGCTCTAACATGACCCTCAAACTTACTTTGAGGTAATGCCTTAGTCAAAGGATCTGCTAAGTTCCTTTCAGTGGGGATTTTCTCGATTTGTATTTCCTTCCTACTAATGATCTCTCTGGTCAGATGATAGCGGCGAAGCACATGTTTGGATCATTGATGAGACCACATCAAGTTCAGAGATGAACTTCTTGATCCAAACCGCTTCCTTTGCTGCTTCCAAAGCTACAATATATTCTTCCTTAGTGGTAGAATTCGCTATAGTGTCAAGCTTGGAACCTTTCCAACTTATTGTGCCTCCATTCCAGGTGAATACATACCCAGACTAAGACATGGAATCATCCTTGTCTGTCTGAAGCTGGCATCCGTATACCCACGTATCACCATGTACCCTTCTCCATATATTAAGAATGCATCCTTAGTTCTTCTTAAGTACTTAATGATCGGCTTAACAGTCACCCAATGATCCATTCCTGGATCAAACTAGTATCTGCTCGTGACACTCAGAGCATACGATACATCGGGCCTTGTACATAACATAACATACATGATAGATCCTATTGCGGATGCATAGGGAATCTTACTCATGCAAATCCTCTCGTCTTCTGTGTGCGGACACATAGACTTCGAAAGGTGTACCCCATGCCTGATGGGTAGGAAACCTTTCTTGGATTCAGACATGCTAAACCTCTTTAGCACTCGGTCTATATATGTAGACTGCGAAAGACCAAGCAACTGTTTCGATCTATCTCTATAGATCTTAATCCCGAGGATGTAGGTTGCTTCTCCCAGGTCTTTCATGGAGAATGTCTTGGATAACCAAATCTTAACTGACTGTAAGACTGAAACATCGTCTCCTATGAGTAATATGTCATCGACATACAATACTTGGAACACGACTGCACTCCCACTAACCTTCTTGTACACATAAGGTTCGTCTGGATTTTGTGAGAAATCAAACCTTTTGATCGTCTCATCAAAACGGATATTCCAGCTCCAGGATGCTTGCTTCAATCCATATATGGACCGTCGCAATTTGCATACCTTGGTTTTATTAACCGATGTGAAACCCTTAGGTTGTATCATATACACGTCCTCGAGCAGATTTCCATTAAGGAAAGTTGTTTTCACATCCATCTTCCATATCTCATAATCATAATGAGCCGCTATGGCCAGGAGCATCCGAATGGATTTAAGCATAGCTACAGGCGAATAGGTTTCGTCATAATCAACACCTTGTTTTTGATGATATCCTTTCGCCACTAATCTAGCTTTATAGGTAATCACATTACCATCCCTGTCGATTTTCTTCTTGAAAATCCACTTGCACCCTATAGGCTTGATGCCTTCAGGTGGGTCAACCAAGTTCCAAACTTGGTTTTTATACATGGAATCCATTTCTGACTTCATGACTTCAAGCCACTTATCCCTTTTTGAACTTGTCAGCACTTCTTCATAACTGGTAGACTCCTCATCATCAATGAGTAACACATCGTTCGATTCACTTACGAGAAATCCATATCTCTCAGGAATGTTGCGTGTTCTACCAGATCTACGAAGATGTGGTGTTACAGTAGGTCCAGCCGATTGCTCATCACTATGAGTTATCGACTGTTGTGCTTCACTAGGTATCTCATCAATGTCTATTTGAGTCTCTCGAGCCTCCTCAAGCTCGACGACACTCCCACTGTTTTCTTACAAGAGAAACTCTTTCTCTAGAAACACAGCATGCCTTGAAACAAAC
Organism: Wurfbainia villosa; assembly: GCA_025175895.1. NCBI lineage: Eukaryota > Viridiplantae > Streptophyta > Magnoliopsida > Zingiberales > Zingiberaceae > Wurfbainia > Wurfbainia villosa. The sequence goes on from CM045986.1 coordinate 32,911,737, forward strand.
ACCTTTTGTTCCACATGATGATAGAATTGGTAACCCCTTGTTTCCTTAGGGTATCCAATAAATAGACATTTATCAGACTTAGCATCCAATTTGTCTGATACAGTCCGCTTCACATAAGCTGGACAACCCCATATCTTCAAGTAAGATACATGAGGTTTCTTACCATTCCATATCTCATATGGAGTAGTAGAGACTACCTTGGTTGACATTCTGTTTAACAAGTAAACAACTGTCTAAAGTGCATAGCCCCAAAAGGACTTGGGAAGATTCGCATGATTCATCATTGACCTGACCATATCCAACAAGGTCCGGTTACGCCTGTCAGATACACCATTATGCTGTGGTGTATATGACAGAGTCCATTGAGATAATATCCCATTGTCTCTTAGATAATCAAGAAACTCTTGACTTAAGTATTCACCACCTCGATCCGATCAAAGTATTTTAATACTTTTGTCATGTTGTTTCTCTACTTCATTTTTGAATTCTTTGAACCTTTCAAAGGCTTCAGACTTGTGTTTCATCAAGAACACATACCCAAACCGTGAGTGATCATCGGTGAAGGTAATGAAGTAGCTATAGCCTCCTAAAGCTTGAGTTGACATAGGTCCACATACATTAGTATGTATTAGACCTAGTAACTCTCCCACTCGTTCACCTTTTCCAGTAAAAGGTAACTTAGTCATCTTGCCTTTTAAGCATGATTCGCATGTATCGTATGAATCCAATTCAAACGAATCTAGAATTCCACATCGGTGTAATTCGGACATGCGTTTCTTGCTTACATGGCCAAGACGACAATGCCACATGTAGGAGTCTAATTGATCATCCTTTCGAGCACGCTTGTTGCTCGCTTCGATATTGAAAATGTCACTGGATACGTCCAACGTATAAATGCCATTGCTCAAAGTTCCAGTTCCATAAAGTACGCCATTCAAAGTTATATAACATCAATTGTTACTAAACGTCAAATGGAAATCATTTCTATTTAAGCAGGAAATAGAAACAATGTTCTTTATTAGAGAAGGAACACAATAGCAATTGTCCAGTTCCAAGACTAGTCCACTAGGGAGCTTCAGCAAATAAGTTCCGATGGCGATGACCTTTGCTCCATTGCCAACTCGCAAATTTGACTCCCCTCTGACGAGTCTTCTTCTATTCCTTAGCCCCTGTATGTCATTACATATATGTGAGCCACACCCAGTATCCAATACCCAAGTGTCTAAGGAAATAGAATGACAATCAATAACGAAGATACCTGAAGAGGATGGGTCATCGGATGCCTTCTTCTTCTTCATGGACTCAAGATAAATCTTGCAGTTTCTTCTCTAGTGGCCTTCCTTGCCACAGTGATGGCAAGTGCCCTTTTGTGCTAGTTCTGCCTTCTTTGCCTTCTTGTTCTTCCCTTTCTTCTGTTCTTTTGCCTTCCTCTTAGAACCTTTCTTTGAGGAATCAACTAACAGAACCGCCTTCTCCTCATGCTTCATAGAAGGCTCCACAGTCTTCAGCATATTGAGGAGCTCAGGAATAGTAGATTCTAATTTGTTTATCCGATAGTTCATCACAAATTGTGAGAAACTCTTGGGAAAACAATGCAAAATTAAGTCAATACTTAATTCAAGATCCATCACAAACCCGAGGGTGGCTAGCCGCTCGATGTACCCATTCATCTTTAGCACAAACTGCACTACAGATGAACCTTCTTGCATCTTCGTGGTGAAGAGGAGCCTGGAGACTTCGAACCTTTTGAATCTCGCTTGCTCATCAAACAACTCATGAAGATGGAAGACCATGGTATTATCATCCATATGCTCATGCTGCTTTTACAGCTCAGGTACCATCGCCGCTAGCATGATGCAACTCGCCAGCTCAGAATCTGCCACATGCTTCTGATAGACCAACATTTGGTCTGGAGTTGCATCGTCCTTAGGACGGTTGGGAAGAGGCTCTTCAAGGACATATGCTAGCTTTTCCGCCTTGAGAACAATTCTCAGGTTTCTAAGCCAGTCCAGGAAGTTAGGCCCAGTCAGTTTGTTTGAATCCAAAATAGTGCACAAATTCAAAGACGTCATGATCAATCGATTGACTTAGAAATACAAAACGAGCATATATGAGAAAATAATTTTAAAATGCATCAATATACATTTATAAATTCCATTCATTTTTCGAATTTCAAAAACCCCAAAATCACTTTGGGAGATCGTAGGTCCATCTTCGAATGGGCTGATATCCATCATAGATATGAAAAACTTTGGAGAGAGTCCAACAAGTCATTCATAACTACGATGGTAGGTATCAACTATACCAATTGCATATCACGTATATGCAACTATCACAATGTGCTATCAACTAATTGAATGTTCACACATACATTGGGTTGTTAACACATTAACAAGTATGCATCATATGCATAGCACCCAACTTCACCTCCCTTTACATCGACCTTAGAGAGAGTCCAACAAGCCGATGCTCCAGGTTAAAGCCGACCCATTAATCAAGAAATAGTTTTAATATGGTTAGAGCGCATTCAACCAATTAGCATGGCTTGGAGAGAGTCCAACAACCAAAGCTAACGATTGACCTCTGTCTCTTACCATATTATTATTAAACTATTCCATGGTTTGAACATGTTCGGGTTCGAGTCGGGCTTGGAGAGAGTCCAACAACCCGAACAAGAAATGGAACTCTGGTTCTAACCATATTAATGGAAGGTGTAGACTTTAATATTGAGTTAGGGTTTTTATGTCTCATCCTCTTTGCATGCAAATAACTATTATCTACATGGCATGACATACATGACATACATCTACATGTCACGACACGCATGACATAATGATATGCATCTAATGCAATTATATGACATACAATTATGTCATGTACAATATTTCCTTATATGTCATAACTATTTATAGAAATAAAATATGTTTAAGATTTGATTGTCCAAATCAAATCATGATAAAATTAGGAAACAAATTTCCAAATCTAATCACATATTTTATTTGTGGAAATAGTTGATTAAGGAAAGTCAATTTAGGAAACCAATTTCCTAAATCATCAAAACTACTTATGGAAATAAAATATTTTTAAGATTTGATTTCCCAAATCAAATCATGATTTAATTAGGAAAAAATTTCCAAAATATAATCAAATATTTTATTTATGGAAAATATCAATTTCCATAAATACTTCCAACTTTCCAAAAGTGGAAGATTTCCATAAATACTTCTAGACTTTCCAAAATTGAAAAATTTCCATAAATACTTCTAACATTCCAAAAGTAGAAAATTTCCAGAAATATCATTATGACTATCGCAAAACAATTTTATGATTATGTCGAAACACAACCTGGGCTCTGATACCACTGTTGGGTTTCCAGCACCGCGGCGAGTGTGTGTTCGAACATGTTTCGTAAACATGTGCACAGCGGAAGAAACAAAAATAATAAATATACATTTATTACAACACACACATCACACGCATGCATAGTACAACATGTGTAGACATAACCGTAAATTTAAATTTTGCAATAAAATGAAATTTAACTACGTATACCTTACGTATCACGTGTAGCGGGAACGGCATCAATCGGAACGATCATCACTAGAATCGTCTCTATCCATGTCCACGCCGAGTATCTTCGGGATGACTTCACTAAGTCACGAGCCTCGTCTTCGTACGGGTTACTAGCCTCGTGTTGAAGACGATGTGATCAAGAGAAGATCACGATCCGAATCCAAATTCGGATCCAAAGACAAGTCCTCAAAACTAGCTTCTCCGGAGAGGTATTCGTCAACCGTTTGACGAATCCTTCGTCCTCCACCTATGAGGATTACCGGAGATCGAATCCCCGGCAAGGCTACCACTGTCGGCGCTCCAAACGTCGTCCAAATGATGCTCCGACGAGAGGGAAACAAGCTGTACAGAAAATTGGACAGCTTTTGGTGGAGGAGTAGGGGCTGGCCAAAGGAAAGGTGGAAGCTCACCTTATTACCGAACCCAAGGGAGATCACCGGAGAGTTGCCGGAGGATCACCGGCCGAAGCTTGGACGCCGACAACAATTTGGGTGGCGGCACAAGGCTGTTGGCGCCGACTTCTCCAAGGAGAGGAAGGGGGCGGCAACAATTAGGTCAAGGGCTTTTGGATTAGGGCTTAACAAACCCTTAAGCCCTCTTTTATAGAGAACTAATTCTCTTAATAGTTATTGGATCATAACCATAAGGCCCGTTAACCCGTTCCATTAATATAAGTTAAAATAAACCAAACCATGATGGTTTATTTTAAGTTAAAATGAACCGAACCAACTTTGGTTCATTCGTTTAAAATAAACCAAACCCTTTGGTTTATTCTCCTCCATTGGATTAGAACCAAACCATTTTGGTTCATCCATTATGTCTTCATAAGACACGGCCCATCCACGCTTCCATTGTGACTAAAACAATTTCATGCTCGCTTCTTGTTTGGTCCAACCAAACCTAGTTTCTCTCGGTCTGAGAATCTCATTCTCAAGCTCGTTTTAAATCCTTCCGATTACGCTCGTTGTGCGTGTGACCAAATAAGTTCTCGGTTTATGTTGGTCGTCTGTAATTAACCATTAATTATAGAACGATCATGAGTGGCACCTAGTAGTACATCATGATCCCCAATTAACCGAAAAGATCAACGGTTGATCCAGAACTATTTCTGAAACCCTTCAGCAGCTCGAATGAATCGTGCCCCATTCCCTTCACTCATCTTATACCCACTTGGTTCGGGACATGGTCTATAGTGTCGGTCCCACTAGGTGACTCTACGTCACACCTAGCCCAAGTATCATTTCCTCGTCCTCACAGTTCTAGTTCTTGCACATGTATCGAAAGTACCTTACTCTAAACATGTAATTCTTTGGCAAAGACTTTAGTAACAATCCGACGAGAGGCCATGGGTATACATCTCCTCGCAAGGAGTGGTGAATCCTTTATAGGCTATTCAAACACCTTCGATCACTTGACTTATACCCAATCATCCGGGTCCACATCTCCTTAGAGATGCTTGCTTAAGATGTCAAAGCATAAGTCTTTATGATCAAGATGACTTGAATACCGCAAGTCAAAGGAACATCGCACTTAAGCTACAGTAAGAACTTCATTGACATATCTATATATGCAGAGAACCATATGAAGTCTTACGGCTGGTCACTCCAATAAACTAGTTACCATAACTAGCATCCACGATTAACTCCGGACATCACAATGTCTCCAGCCAGTGAGAATCAGCTGCTTGGATACACCAAGGAGTCTACCTCGTGCTAGTCTCGACAGAATTGATGGTGTCCAAATCCATCAATTCATCGACTAGGGATAATACTGATACATAACAATTACACATGTAGAGATACTCACTAGTTGTGATCCAATCACAAATTCTCTCATGCCGTGAATCGTATTGTGGACATTCAGTAAATGAGTTTAAGATCCAATCAAATACATGAAAACATGTACACTCAAATAGTGAATCTTCATTTATCAAATAAATGGTACGACCATAAGGCGATTGCCTTAGGACATCTCTCATATATTACTAACAGTAAGGTCGATGATGAATCACGCGAAGCTTCCCAAGTCCTTTTGGGGCTATACACTTTAGACTACTGTTTACTTGCTTAATAGAGTTCTGACTAATGTAGTCTCTACTACTCCATATGAGATATGGAATAGTAAGAAATCTCATTTATCTTACTTGAAGATATGGGGTTGTCCTGCTTATGTGAAGCGGACTGTGTCAGACAAGTTGGATGCTAAGTCTGATAAATATCTATTTATTGGATACCCTAAGGAAATGAGGGATTACTAATTCTATCATCCTATGGAACAAAAGATATTTATTTCAAGGCATGCTGTGTTTATAGAGAAAGAGTTTCTTTTGCAAGAAAACAGTGGGAGTGTTGTTGAACTTGAGGAGGTTCAAGAGACTCCAATAAACATTGATGAGATACCTGGTCAAGCACCTCAACCGATAACTCATAGTGATGAGACATCGGCTAAACCTATTGTGACACCACACCTTCGTAGATCTGGTAGAACACACAACATTCCTGAGAGATATGGATTTCTCGTACGTGAATCGAACGATGTGTTACTCATTGACGATGAGAAGCCTACCAGTTATGAAGAAGTTCTGAAAAGTTCATAAAGGGACAAATGGCTTGAAGCCTTGAAGTCGAAAATGGATTCCATGTATGAAAATCAAGTTTGGAACTAGGTGGACCCACCTGAAGGTATTAAGCCTATAGGGTGCAAGTGGGCTTTCAAGAAGAAAACCGACATAGATGGTAATGTGATTATCTATAAGGCTAGATTTGTGTCGAAAGGCTATCGTCAAAAGCAAGGTGTTGATTATGACGAGACCTATTCACCACTAGCTATGCTTAAATCCATTCGGATGCTCCTAGCCATAGCGGCTAATTATGATTATGAGATATGACAGATGGATGTGAAAACAACTTTCCTTAACGAAAACCTACTCGAGGATGTGTATATGATACAACCCGAGGGTTTCACATCGGTTGATTAAACTAAGGTATGCAAGCTTCAACGACCTATATATGGACTGAAGCAAGCATCCAGGAGTTGGAATATCCATTTTGATGAGATAATCAAATGGTTTGATTTCTCACAAAATCCAGACGAACCCTGTGTGTATAAGAAGGTTAGTGGGATTGTAGTCGTGTTCCTAGTGTTGTATGTCGATGACACATTACTTATAGGAAACGATATATTGTCATACAATCTATTAAAATTTGGTTATCCAAGACATTCACCATGAAAGACCTGGGAGAAACGACCTACATTCTCAGGATTAAGATCTATAGAGATAGATCAAAACGGTAGCTTGGTCTTTCGCAGTCTACATATATAGATCGAGTGATAAAGAGGTTTAGCATGTCGGAATCCAAGAAAAGTTTCCTTTCCATTAGACATGGGATACACCTTTCGAAGTCTATGTGTCTGCGCATAAAAGATGAGAGGATTTGCATGAGTCAGATTCCCTATGCATCCGCAATAGGATCTATCATGTATGATGTTATGTACGAGGCCCGATGTATCTTATGCTCTGAGTGTCACGAGCAAATATCAGTATGATCTAGGAATGGATCACTGGACGGCTGTTAAGACAATCCTTAAGTACTTAAGATGAAATAAGGATGTGTTCCTAATATATGGAGAGGGTGATATGGTAATACGCGGGTATACAGATTCCAGCTTCCAGACAGACAAGGATGATTCCAAGTCTCAGTCTGGTTACGTATTTATCTTAAATGGAAGTGCAATAAGTTGGAAAAGTTCCAAGCAAGATACTATAGTGGATTCTACCATTGAGGTAAAATACATTGCAGTTTTAGATGAAGCAAAAGAAGCAGTTTAGATCAAGAAGTTCATCTTTGAACTTGATGTGGTCTCATCAACGATCCAAACATGCGCTTCGCCGCTATCATATGATCAGGGAGATCATCAGTAGGAAGGAAATACAAATCGAGAAGATTCCAATTGAAAGGAACTTAGCGGACCCTTTAACTAAGGCCTTACCTCATAGAAAGTTTGAGGGGTCATGTTAGAGCTTATGGTATTGGATACCGTAGCGATTGGCATTAGGCCAAGTGGGAGTTTGTTGGTAATATATGTGAGGTGTCCTAATGCAATTGTCTTATGGTTGTACCATTTATTTGATAAATGAAGATTCACTATTTGAGTATACATGTTTTCATGTGTTTGATTCGATCTTAAACTCATTTACTGAATGTCCGCAATACGATTCACAGCATGAGAGAATTTGTGATTGGATCATAACTAGTGAGTATCTCTACATGTGTATTTGTGAAGTATTGAAATTATCCCTAGTCAATGAATTGATGAATTCGGACGCCATCGATTCTGTTGAGACTAGAACGAGGTGTACTCTTTGGTTTATCCAGGCAGCTATTCCTCACTGGCTGGAGACATTGGGATGTTCGGAGTTAATCGTGGATGCTAGTTATGGTAACTAGTTTGTTGGAGTCGCTAGCTGTAAGACTTCATATGGTTCTCTGCATATATGGATATGTCAATGAAGTTCTTACTGCAGCTTAAGTGTAATGTTCCTTTGACTTGCAGAATTCAAGTCATCTTGGTCATGAAGACTTATGCTTTGACATCTTAAGCAAACATCTCCGAGGAGATGTGGACCCAGGATGATTGGGTATAAGTCGAAGTGGCCGAAGGTGTTTGAATAGCATACAGAGGATTAACTACTCCTTGCGAGGAGATGTATACCCTATGACCTCTCGTCAAATTGTTACTAAAGTCTTTGGCTAAAGCTTTACATGTTTAGAGTAAGGTACTCTTGGATACATGTGTAGTAACTAGAATCCACAAGACGAGGAAGTAATACTTGGGCTAGGTGTGACGTAGTCAGCCTAGTGGGGACTAATACTATAGACCATGTCCTGAACCAAGTGAGTATAAGATGAGTGAAGGGAATGAGACATGATTTACTATAGCTGCTGAAGGGTTTTAGAAGTGTTCTGGGATCAACCGTTGATTTTTCAATTAATTGGGGATCATGATGTACTACTAGGTGTCACTCATGATCATTCTATAATTAATGGTTAAATATAGATAGTCAACATAAATCGGGAACCTATTTGGTCGCATGCACAACGAGCGTAATCCGATGGATTTAAAATGAGTTTGAGAATAAGATTCTCAGATCGAAAGAGACTTAGGTTTGGTTGGACCAAACAAAGAGCGAGTATGAAATAGTTCAAGTCGCATCGGAAGCATGGATGGGCCGAGTCTAATGAAGACATGATGGATGAACCAAATTGGTTTGGTTCTATTCCAATGGTGGAAAATAAACCAAAGTGATTTGGTTTGTTTTAAACAAATGAATCAAAGTTGGTTCGATTCGTTTTAACTTAAAATAGACTAACGCGGTTTGGTTTATTTTTACTTAAGTTATTGGAGCGGGTTAACGGGTTTTGGTTATGAACCAATAACTCCTAGGAGAAGGTTTCTTGATGGTCAAGAAACATGCACTCTATAAAAACATGGCTTAAGGGTTTTTTGAAAAAACCCTAAGAGTTATTTTTGGAAATAGCTAGCCTCCAGTTCTTCCTCCTTGCCCTTGCCGCCCACTTGGAGTTGCCGCCCAAGTTTTTTGCTGCCACCTCCTTGCCACTGGCCAACCACTAGCCGCCAGCCACCCTTGGGCGCCGGCGACCAAAGAGCAACTGGCCAAGCCTTTGGCTAGTTATCTTCTCCACTAACACAAGCTGTCCAATTTTGGACAGCTTGTTTCTCTCTTCGTAGAGAGGTCGTTTGATCGGTGTTTTGTGCTCTGACAGGGACTTACTTGCCGAGGATTGGATCTTCGACAATCCTCATAGGTGTAGGTCCAAGGTTTCGTCAATTGGTTGACGAAAACCGCTTCCGAGAAGCGAGTTCATGGAGCTCGTTTTTAGATCCGAATTTGATTCGGATTGTGATCGTCTCTCGGATCACATCATCTTTGACTCGAGGCTAGTGACTTTTGCGAAGATGAGGCTCGTGGCTTTGTGAAGCTATCCCAACAATACTCGGCATGGATACGGATAGAGGCGATTCTAGCGAGGGTCGCTACGGTTGATGTCATTCTCGCTACACATAATACGTCAGGTATAACTAGAATAAATTTCCTTTTATTGCAAAATTTTAAATAGCGATTATAGAGACTCCGCGATGCTCCAAGCCCATCACGGAGTCGACTACGTGTTACCTGGATGACAAGAAAGCCAGGGTCTATGGTGGTGAGTATAAAACTCTGCGGTAATAAGAATAGAAGTTCATGCATAATATATATATCACATGCGAGTCAACAATATATTGTCTAAAGGTATAATAGATATATATATCAGTATGATATAATAACTATATAACCAACTAATCAATAATAACAACATAAGATATTGACATACTTGAAGATCGACAACGAAGCAACTCGTACAACCTGAGTATAAGTAACATAATACAATACCTACAATATGGTAGAGTAATACTAACTCTATAATCAATAAAATCACCATACTGACATTCTATAGCAAATACAACAATGTATCCGGTCCATCCCATATCATCTAAGGGTACTGGTCAAAGGTATACGACAGTCTGACCAACTCAACACTAGTAATCCACACACAACCATATAGAATATGCAAGTAGAATGCAAGACGATGTACAATGAAATGCCACAAGCATAGCTCAAACAAATGCAACATCACAATAAGCATACATATAGACTGCATATATATATATATATATATATATATATATATATATATATATATATATATATATATATGGATGATTGTGATTAGTACCACGACCCCAGTGTGGCCTAGGTGGCTCAACATGACAACTGTCCCAACTCAACACTAACCACTGCTCTCGAGTGGCCGAGTGGGCAGTATGAACAAGTAGCATATAAGCGTACAAAGCTAGCTACACAATGGGGGTCCCAGCTATTGGCCACTTGGACAATCACTACCCATGAGTCGTCGAGTTCCACACACGCAGGACAATAGCACACAACTCTAACTACCACCGTCTATAGTGGTCGAGTGTGGCACAACAAATGCTCTACCCTCACACCAGTTACTACTACCACGAGTAACCATGGATGCAAGATGATTGACGACTCTCTCGACCACAAGGGTGACCAAGTCGCCAGCATGCATGTAAATGACATGAATGCATAGTCACACATAACATACATCCACCACAGACTCTCTATCCTACAGAGAGTCATACTCAACTGGTCAACTCACTCTCTATCCTGCTGAGAGTCATATTCAACTGATCAATACACTCTCTATCTTGCAGAGAGTCATACTCAACTGATCAATACACTCTCTATCCTACAGAGAGTCATACTCAATTGATCAACATACTCTCTATCCTGTAGGGAGTCATACTCAACTAATCAACACACTCTCTATCCTGTAAGGAGTCATACTTAACTAATCAATACACTCTCAATCCTACAGAGAGTCATACTCAACTGATCAACACACTCTCTATCCTTCAAGGAGTCATACTCAATTGATCGCAACCAAGCTAGGACCACCGGTCCGTAGCAACATACTATCCACATTCCACATGACCATATGTAAACACATGATCCGAAATGGATACGTGATCCATAACCATCATACAACATAAGGAATGTAATTTGACAATCAACTCTATATCTATGTCATCACCTATCCCCTGGATGAATTGTCTAAATTACACAAGTTGGATCTACAATCAAATTTAGCTACGTACACGTAGGTAAACCACTATAGGTCAACTTACCATAACCTCTATAATTCATAATAATGATGAATGAATAGATAGCAACAATGATAGAGCATTTAAATGCAAAGGCAAGTATCAAGCATCAGAAAAACTAGAGTTGAGTCAAGATCAAAGTGACAACAATATGCAATCACATGCATCAAAGTTTAGCTACTACCTGACTAGCGTAGGAAATATTACCTACATGCGATAAATATCATAATAATAATATCTTCAAGCCCGCAGTCCTGTCTCGTATCCACATCCTACACATATCAAACATTATGATTATGTACAAGCATACAATGAATGATCGAATCGAATCCTACATCGACTTTGTATCCCGATCAACTAGATTGATCTAGTTATCCAATTAACCTAATCAATCCTCCATATTAATCCCTATCAACCATTAGACCAATTAGCAACCTATTATGCATTTATAAATACTCATATCTGAACTTACTAACCTTATCCACACTTGCACAACTTCTTGATCTCAAGTAGAGATATCACATCCAAATCACATAAGTAGAGACAACCAATGTCAATCACCTGTAGTTAAATTAAAACCATCATGTACGTAATTCAACCAACTGATCACTTAAATATCATCTTACCATGAACTAGCTATACAATTATTCTACACCCACCAATCAATTCAACATATAACCTCACATTTAACACATTCACAACTTCATCCACAATCATCACAACCTTCACAACCCCTTCATAACCTAGAACAGATCATCATCCAACTCCATCCATTCCATCACAACCCATTCACCACCATTCATAGAACCCTTCATTCATTCACAACCGAGCAACTCTCTAGAACCAACCACGCTGCAACTAGAAAATTCAACAGCTTCATAGATCAAGCCACATCTTATCTCAAGCTTAATCCACTATTCGTTTCACCACACTGCCATAACCTCTCATTGAACTCACACGACATCACCCACAAGCACACACAACTGTAATCAATCCACAGAAACACAATCGATAGAAAATAAGGAAAAATCAGAATGTACACCAACAACAGATGAAAAGAAGGCGATGGATCGAGCTTACCAGCCCTAGCAACTCAATCGATTGCAATCCTTCCTTATCCCCTGTACACCAGCCCAAGGTCACTTGCTCGATAGAGATAAGGAAGCTCATGATCGAAAACAAGGGGGAAAACACCTCCAACTCAACTCTCCATCCCTTGCTCGCTCACCACTCCTGCTCGTCCGTGGGGGTCATCGAGAGGTCCAGTCCCCGTCGCTTGCCGCGAGGAGGAAGAAGACCAATGAGCGACAGAGGCATGGAAGAAGAAAGATTGTGTGGGGAAGTCGGGTCGGTGAGGAGAAGTCGGGTCACGAGGAGAAGAAGTTGAAGGCTTTAATCCGTGATGAGAATGTAACGCCCGTAAAATTTTATAAGAATTTTTGCATGATCATAATGGGCTTTTATGTGGACTCTTTCAAAAATAAAAGAAAATAGAGCCAAAAAGGGATGCATGGCCCAGGGTTTGACCCTGAACCTCCAAGTTGATAACTAAACCTTAGGATGCATCCGATAACCAGAAGCCTAGCAGGGTTGTGCTTTTAGAAGGGTATGGGAAATGATAGATAAGGGTAGGGGAGGCTAAGGGACACCTTCAAGTGAATAAATAGGAGTATGAGGAGACAAGAGAACCACAACTTGACATTCTCTTCTTCTCTTATTCTTCCCCACCGAAACCTCCTCATCCCTTTCTTCCATTTTCAAAAACCTCAAGAAGCAAGAAAGCAAAGAGCTCTTGTCTTGACACCACCTAGGGTATAGACTTATACTAAACAAGCGAAAGGATGTAAGTATCCCCTCACCTGCAGTACAAGTTGTTTCGATTGTTGATTTCTTAAAAAAAAATCCCTCTTTGAAACTTTCGGCCAAGACCCCTTCATGCTTCTAATGGTCTTCCATGCCATGATCTATATGTTTCCATGCCATGTTTTGTATGTATATGAAGATAACATGTTGATAGATAGGCTTGATTGAGTGTTTGATTCCAAAGCCCTCCTTGAAGTTTCGGCCAAGTCCTATTTATGCTCCTAATGGTCTTCCATGCCATGATCTATATGTTTCCATGCCATGTTTTGTATGTATATGAAGATAACATGTTGATAGATAGGCTTGATTGAGTGTTTGATTCCAAACCCCTCCTTGAAGTTTCGGCCAAGTCCTATTTATGCTCCTAATGGTCTTCCAAGTCATGATCTATATGTAATTGATGTTAACATGTTGTTAGTTAGACCTTGTACAAGTTGTTTAGGGTTTGAATTTTTGTTAGAACCCCCATGAAGTTTCGGCCAACCCATGTTATGCTTGTTAATGATGTTTCATGCCATGCTATATATGTATATGATGTTAGTATGATGTTAGGTAGACCTTGTACAAGTTGTTTTAGTGGTTGAATTCTTGAGAACCCTCCCTTAGGGTTTCGGCCAACCCATGTTCATGCCCTCTAATAATCCTCCATGCCATGCTACATGTATATAAGATGTTAATATGATGTTAGTTAGGCTTTGTGTAAGTTGTGGAGCATTTGAATCCCTAAAAACCTCCATTAGGGTTTCGGCCAAACCATGTTTGGGCTACCAATGTTTTACCCTTGTCATGTTTTATATGTATATGATGTTAACATGTTGATAGTTAGACTTTATGATAGCATGGTTTGTTTATGCCACTACCTTATGTCCATGTTAATTGTATGAATGTATGATTGTGTTATGCTCATTGCATCATGATGAACAAGTATGTATGATGAAATGGCTAAGAGATGCTTCCCTATGAATGGGGACTAAGAGCACTCTTTATGTTATGAAAAGGAACATGATATGTTATGAAAAGGAACATGATATGTTATGAAAAGGAACATGATATGTTATGATAAAAAATATGATATGTTATGATAAGGAACATGATATGTTATGATAAGGAACATGATATGCTATTTTACTTTTTGCATGGCTTGTACTGGACCCTAGCAAGATCCAAGGGATGGGCTCCTACGTGCCCCTAGGTCGACGAACATAGTACGGACCTAGTATGGGATGGGCTCCTAAGTTACCCTAGGCCGACGGTCATAGTACAGGCCTAGGATGGGCTTCTATGTTATGTTGCCCCTAGGTCGACGGTCGTAGTACGGACCTAGTACCCTAGTAGGTTCGGGATTAGCTACCTCGGGTCTACTTAGGGATGCGCGCAAAGATGATGATGAATGTGGTACAATGTCGGGCCAAATATATTGAGATTATGTTTAAGTACCTATAAAATATATGTTTTCAAAGAACATCTTGCATATACCCAGTTCATGTCTATGTGATTATGATATTTATATGAATGCTATGATTATATGTTCTTAAATGATCGTGTCACTACCTTTATATGAATGCTATGCTTATATGTTCCTAAATGATCATGTCACTACTTTTATATGAATGTTTATATGTCCTTAGTTCATCATGTAACTACCTTTATATGAATGCTATGCTTATATGTTCCTAAATGATCATGTCACTACTTTTATATGAATGTTTATATGTCCTTAGTTGATCATGTCACTACCTTTATATGAATACTATGCTTATATGTTCCTAAATGATTATGTCACTACTTTTATATGAATGCTAAGCCTATATGTTGTCTAGATGAACATGTCACTACTCTAGGTTTAATGCTTATTGCATGACTTTTGTGAGTAGGAAAGGATCTTACTAAGCCTATGTGCTTATAGTTCATGTTTCCCTTGTACTACAGATAAGGGTAAAGAATGGTTAAACTAAAGGGAGTAGCAGGAGGGGCAAAGTGTGTGTGGTAGTGGCATGGTAGAAGAGATCTATCTTATGTTCAAAGACTTATGCATGTTTTCTTTTAAGTTTATGTTCCAAGACTTATGCATGTTTCCTCTTTAAGTTTTGCATGTTAGTATAGGGAATTGCTTCGGAGGCTCATTGGCTGCCATGTCCCTAGATTAAAATTTTTACTAATGAAAACTAATCCGGATGGGATGAGTTTCCTAAGCTCAACCAATTTGTCATCGTGCTAACGACTTGAGCGATCGCTTGAACAAACTAGTTGTTCAAGCAACAAAGCTCTTCTAGTCGGTTAGCCGCGGAAGAGACGACAGACGGATCGCCGGTTTTTGTGTTTATCTTCGGGGTCCATGATTATACAAATGTAAACTAGTATAATCAACACATACTAAGATAAGGAACATATGTAGGGGATCGGTACGGCCGACTAGAGGGGGGTGAATAGCCCTCGTGCGATGGATATCGGAATTCACTCATTCTCGTGTGCTCGTCTACAATTGTCGTTAATACGCAGCGGAATAACAATAGAAATAACAACAACACAAGCACAATCAATACACAAGCATATACGTGGTTCGGAACCAAATGGTTCCTACTCCACGGGTGAGCTCCTCGAGCTCTAGTTATGCGCACGACACTAACTATAACACTCCTTCTCGACAACACATCGGAGGTGGAGAAACCTCTCACAAGCAATTACAATGTAATATAGAAATACAAGCAAATACACAAATACAATACAAAAGAAAGATTTCACCGATTGCTTTGATTGCTTTGCTTGTTGCTTGCTTTGATTGGCTCTTGAAGGACTGGAATGCAGCAGCAATTCCCCTCCAATAGCTCCACAAAAGACTTGGCGAAATCCTCCAACTCGTGCTCCATTTATAACCTGCATCAAGCTATTTTCGCGCCTAGCAGTCGACTGCCAAAAGGCCCCAGTCGACTGCCCCTGTAGCCGTTGTCTCACAACGGCCAGATCCACGTCGGACAAGTTCCAACGGATCACCTACGATCGATGATGCCCATCACGATCGGTGACTCAAATAATCGTATCGATCGACTATGGAGCGTTCTGTGCTCGCGACACTCCCATCAGTCGATTGCCATCCCTCGGCTCGACTTCGATCATTGGCCTTACACTAGTCGAACTCTAGTCGACTTGGATCAGTCGAACCGACACCTATGCCAGTCGACTGATGTCGGGCAAAACCTCAAACATCAAGTTTAACCCTACGACACTCAGTCTTAGCCACTTGGCCAAGTCCACCTTATCCCTTATGGAGTTCCCCACCAAAGCTCTCTTCCCTCGGCCTACGTCCCTCGGATGCGCCAAGCGCACGACTTTGCAACGCCATCCTTCGCGTCTCATGCCCTAAAAGTATGCTTCCCTTTGGGCTCACTCCATTCGCTCCTCGTCCGGCGGTCCCTCGGATGCACCAAGCGCATGGCTTCGCAATGCCATCCTTCACCGACTCAAGGACCCCGAGCCTAGTGAACTTGCCAAGTTCTCAAGACTTTCCAAATGCACCAAGCGCACGGCTTCGCAATGCATTTCTCACCAAGCACCAAGCGCACGGCTTCGCAATGCTTTGGATTTCTCATGCCAAACACCAAGCGCACGGCTTCACAATGCTTTGGACTTTCCCATGCCAAGGCTTCCCCCTTGGACTTCCACACCAAGATCCATGCTTGGATTTTCCATGCCAACCCCATGTTGGACTTTCCCACACCAAGCTCCATGCTTGGATTTTCCATGCCAACACCATGTTGGACTTTCCCATGACAATCCCATGTCATAAATTTTGTCTATCATCAAAATACCATCAAGGTACTGCTGGGCCGATTGCACTAACAATCTCCCCCTTTTTGATGATTGACAAAACTACCATCTCAATTCTACCAATTCTCCCATATTGGCAATTCTCATATCCCAATGAGAATTCCAACGAACCCTAATTGGTAACTTGGTAACTTCTCCCCCTTTTTGACATTACATCAAAAAGGTCCTCTCCAAGGGTATGAATGTCTCATATCCCAATGAGATCTTACAATCTCTCCCTTGGAGGAACACATGCCTACAATCTTTCTAGTGATCCCATATCACTCAAAGAGAGGCAACCCAATTTTCCTCCCATGAGGAAATACACATCCATCTTCCCATGATGGATACCTCCCCCTAGAGGCTTGCTCCCCCTTGACCATTGCACTAACAATGTCCTTGGAGAGTCCCTAAGCCAATAGGAACATTAACCAAATCAAAATTAAGGCAAAAGTTCAACAATGAACTCTCTTCCACCTTAAAATTGATACTCACCCTCAACCCAACTCCTAATCCATATCCAATGGATTTCCACCCTCTCTAATGCTCTCCCAAGCATATCCTAGGGTTAGAAGTGGTTAGGGGAGCAAAACATAGTTGAACATGGGCCTAACCAACAAGATTTACCCGAAATCATCTTGGGCAATGATCAAATCGTAAATCGTTCATTTGCCACCTCATCACGATCGCCATCCATGGCGATCGATAATCGATTCAGAGTTTTCAAGATTTGAAATGGATTTCCGAAATCCATAAGTAAATATACATAAGTTTAAAATTCATGAAATTTCATATGCATATTACTTATCCTAAACACTATGGGTGAAAAATATTGAAAAATTATTTTACCCATTAAATTAGGAGATTGATACAAAGTTCAAAATTTTAGAAAAGCTTCAATAATAAGCCTTCTTTGTATCATCCTATTCAATGGTGATATCTATCACAAGATAGGCTTCACCAAGGTTTTTCAAAATGTTTTCAAAATGTTTTCAAAACCTTTATTTTCATTTTCCTAAACATCTCACAAATATCTAGATGTGTAAAACACATTCAAGGCAATTAATCTAGTGAGATGTGGGTTTTTGTTCTTTTAAATTCTCATGCATATTTCTAAGGCAATATTATTTGATTCCCATCAAATCATGCCATAGTCCTTAATTTCATTTTAATTTATGCATGATGATGATTATGGCATAATTATGATATAGATAAAGACATATGCCAAAATCATGATGTCATGGTATGTGAATGAAACTTAAGCATACATGACATACAAACATAAGTCTAAACATTATCATGACATTTTTATAAATAAAGATGAGAATGATGTCATGGCAAGGAAAACAAATCATGGCAAGTAAAGTATACTAAGGTATAGAATACCTAAGTGTTAGAATCAATTTGCCATTTCTAGAGATTAATTCAATTTTGCCTTAATGTCATTCATTTCCTAGTGTGCCAAAAACCCAAAATGGCACACCAATATCTCTAGGACCTAATTGTGCCAATTTAAATCATTTTAAACTTCTCAAGCATATTGGCACATCCTAATGTGTCAACTCTTCTATGGTTAGGTTAACTACCCATCCATTTAGGGTTGACACACTCTAACCCATTTAGCGTGAATCGATCACGCTTTTAGGAACCCAATATCTATTTGAGCTCCTTGGGTTAACAAGGTATTCCCTAGGGATAACTTCCCTAGATACCTTCCTAATGACCCTTTTAGGCTTTAAAGCCATAGTCTTTTGGGTCATTCCTAGGTCAACTCTAGAGGTGACTCCTCCATTGACCTTCTTAGTGGCTACATTTGATTTCTTTGAGGTGTTAGCCACTAAACACATACCATGGCTAGACTTAGGGATGATTTCCCTATTAGCCTTGGTTTTCCTAGACCTAGAAATAGTTCCATAATTAAATGGAACATTATGATAAGTCTTCTTGGGCTTAGGTTTGTGACCCAAACCTTCCTCGCTCTTAGACCGTTTGTGAACCTTAGGTCTTGACTTTTGGGTATTTGACCCTAGAATTGAGTTTTCTATGATTCTAAGGGTTTTCTCCATTCTCTCAAGTCTTGATCTCAAGACTTGGTTCTCTAGCTCTAACTTTCCCATTTTTGAACTTTCATTTGGGTTTTTGGGAAAACCTCTTCTTCTTAGGCATGTGCCTAGACTTTTTGGGATTAATACCTAAATTTTCTTCTACTCTCCTAATTGACTCCCTAGGCAAGATATTTCGAGAATTATGAGTCCTAGGTTTGTCCTTAGTTATATGAACATGCTTGGCACCTAAGCAATAAACCTTATTGTTTCTCTTAGCATGCTTTTCATTGATAATAGCAAGATAACTAAAATAATTTTTAGCATGCTTTTTGACTTTAGGAATTGAAGGTGCATTAACTAAATGTACCTTAGGGTTAGCTTTAGGAGCTCCCCCTACATGAATTGCACCTTCTTGCCCTTTCTTCCTCCCCCTAGGGCATTGGCTTCGATAGTGTCCCTTTTTGTTGCATTTAAAGCACACAATGTGCTCTTTGCTCTTGATTTTGGGACACCGGCATCGTTTGACTTTGGGTTGATTTTTGGTGTCGATGCCTTCTTCTTGGCCAATTTAGGGCATTTACTCTTGTAGTGCCCTTTCTCCCTACACTCAAAGCATATTATGTGATTTTTATTTAAAATAATGACACTTGAGTTACCTAGGGAGTTGGTAGAAGCCTCTTGGTCATTTCTTCCGGAGGTAGATGCTTCATTTTGGCTTGGCTCCAGAGTTGAAATCCTTTCCTCCCCCTCAACGCTAGAGGTGGAGGTCTCCACCAAGTCATCCACATCTTCAAAAGTGGATGGTGATTCTACTTCGGCATTCTCCTCTACTTGTGCCGATTGTGAATTTTCTTGGAATTTCATTACCTTATTCCATAATTCCCTTGCATCCCTATAATCACCCAATCTAGACCAAATAGTGTTAAGCAACAAATCACTAATCAACTTGATTACCTTGAGATTTGTCTTGAAGTCTTTGATTTGGTCTTGGGTCCATTTTGACTTCTCAATTGGCTTGTTGTACTTGTCCCTAGGAATTTCAAAACCGTTTTCTATAATAATCATAAAATCAAAATCGGTTTCTAGATATACCTCCATCTGTTTCCTCCACCAAGTAAAATCTCCATCGAATTTTGGTGGATGGATGAAGCTGGCCATTTTGTAGTGCTCTCACGGCGGTTAGTCCTTGAAGAGCGACCTCGGCTCTGATACCACTTGTAGGGGATCGGTACGGCCGGCTAGAGGGGGGTGAATAGCCCTCATGTGATGGATATCAGAATTCACTCGTTCTCGTGTGCTCGTCTACAATTGTCGTTAATACGCAGCGGAATAACAATAGAAATAACAACAACACAAGCACAATCAATAAACAAGCATATACGTGGTTCGGAACCAAATGGTTCCTACTCCACGGGTGAGCTCCTCGAGCTCTAGTTATGCGCACGACACTAACTATAACACTCCTTCTCGACAACACGTCGGAGGTGGAGAAACCTCTCACAAGCAATTACAATGTAATATAGAAATACAAGCAAATACACAAATACAATACAAAAGAAAACTTTCACCGATTGCTTTGATCGCTTTGCTTGTTGCTTGCTTTGATTGGCTCTTGAAGGACTGGAATGCCGCAGCAATTCCCCTCCAATAGCTCCACAAAAGACTTGGAGAAATCCTCCAACTCATGCTCCATTTATAACCTACATCAAGCTGTTTTCGCGCCTAGCAGTCGACTGCCAAAAGGCCCCAGTCGACTGCCCCTGTAGCCGTTGTCTCACAACGGCCAGATCCACATCGGACAAGTTCCAACGGATCACCTACCAGTCGACTGATGATGCCCATCAGTCGACTGGTGACCCAGTAGTCGACTGCCCAGTCGGCTACGGAGCGTTCTGTGCTCGCGACACTCCCATCAGTCGACTGCCATCTCTAGCCGATCGGACTTTCGGCTGATTCTGCCGATCCATGGCGATCGCTAAGCACAAAACCCTAGCCTTACACCAGTCGAACTCTAGTCGACTTGGATCAGTCGAACCGGCACCTATGCCAGTCGACTGATGTCGGGCAAAACCTCAAACATCAAGTTTGAGCCTTCGACACTCAGTCTTAGCCACTTGGCCAAGTCCACCTTATCCCTCATGGAGTTCCCCACCAAATCTCTCTTCCCTCGGCCTACGTCCCTCGGATGCGCCAAGCGCACGACTTTGCAACGCCATCCTTCGCGTCTCATGCCCTAGAAGTATGCTTCCCTTTGGGCTCACTCCATTCGCTCCCCGTCCGGCGGTCCCTCGGATGCACCAAGCGCACGGCTTCGCAATGCCATCCTTCACCGACTCAAGGACCCCGAGCCTAGTGAACTTGCCAAGTTCTCAAGACTTCCCAAATGCACCAAGCGCACGGCTTCGCAATGCATTTCTCACCAAGCACCAAGCGCACGGCTTCGCAATGCTTTGGATTTCCCATGCCAAACACTAAGCGCAGGGCTTCGCAATGCTTTGGACTTTCCCATGCCAAGGCTTCCCCCTTGGACTTCCACACCAAGCTCCATGCTTGGATTTTCCATGCCAACCCCATGTTGGACTTTCCCACACCAAGCTCCATGCTTGGATTTTCCATGCCAACACCATGTTGGACTTTCCCATGACAATCCCATGTCATGAGTTTTGTCTATCATCAAAATACCATCAAGGTACTGCTGGGCCGATTGTACCAACAACATAATAATAAGAACATGCAAAGATCAATAATAAAAGTTGTAAAACTTTTATACCTCTCGATCTTCTATCGTATGTCCTAACCTCCTTGTAGACTTCGTGTGGGCGAAGATCCTCCACAAGTTGAAGCCTCCTAGATCACGATCTTCTTTCCTTGCTCGCTCCGAACAAGAAGAAGTATGGAAACAAAATTCATCTCTTATCTAGGACCAACCATCAAGCTCCAAGCATGATGTTTGCCGCCGGCCCAAAGAGAATAAAAGGATTACCGACCAACCTTGAAGAAGGTTGCCGCTGGTCAATCTTGATAGATAAGAGGAGAGGATGCTCCGGCCAAGAGAGGAAGACGAGAAGCTAATCTCTTACCTTTCTTGCCGCCGGCCACACCTCATGGACAATGGTCGCCGCCCAAACATTAGGGTTCTAAACCCTAATGTTGCCGCCAAAGCATTAGGGTTCTAAACCCTAATCTTGCCGCCCAAAAACTCTCCCTAAACCCTAATCTTCTTAGCATTAGGTTGCTACCCAAGCCTTAGCCCTCTATTTATAGAGTTGGGCTTAAGCCTCCTTTAATCTCCACAGTCGGATCTAGGGATTTAATCTCCATCGTCGGATCTAGGGTTTCATCCCAACCGTCGGATCTAGCGTTTCATCCCAACCATCGGATCTAGGATTTCATCCCATCCGTCATATCTAGAGATTTAATCTCAGCCGTCGGATCTAGAGATTTAATCTCAACCGTCGGATCTAGAGATTTAATCTCAACCATCAGATCTAGACATTTAATCTCAACCATCGGATCTAGAGTTTTATGTTCCATCATTGGATCTAGGGTCCATGAGGTTTATGTTAGGCTACAATAGGGACCATGAGGAGGAGTTGGATCTTGGCCACCCGATGGATCGGAACCACACAAACTTGATCTATCAATGATGTTCCATTCCACTAGAGGATCATCATTGAATTACCTCACCAACCCCCATAAATTAATATTGGCTCCATATATTATTTGTACATCCATCTCCCCGTGTTTAAGATATCGAATGTCCGTTAATTAATTGATTTACTGACCATTAATTAATTAACATCTAACTCCTCGAGTAGTACCACTCATCCTTATCATCATGTTGACTAAGTCAACCTGCAGGGTTTTCATGATGAACCTTATGAGCTCCTCAAGGGGACATAATCAACCTAATATATAGGACACGATTTCCTCATATAATCAATGACACACCATGTAAATAATATCATTTCCCAACTTACCGGGCATATTGATTTAATCCATAGAAATCTCACCCTTTGGTAAATCAAAGAAATAAATACTAAGTACATGTGCCCGTTATTATATCGGGATTAAGAGCATGTACAACATAATATCCGAGGTTCGATTCAATTATGTAGTCAGCAATAAATTGAATCACCTCTATGTCGGTCCTGCTCAATACATCTAAGTGTACTAGTGTAACTCTATGTTTAAGACAAAACAATACCAAGCTACACTACAACCATGCCAATGGTTTGTCCAAAACCATCTTGGTTGTGAGCCTCTACTTATATTCTACAAGGGACTGATAACATGATCTTCTGTGCCACACCAAGCACCATGTTATTTACAATGTAAAATATTAGACAATATGCACACATATAATAAATATAAAGTGCAAACAATGATCATGTGATTCTTATTTCAAAAAAAAAATAATAAAAATGTTCATACAAAAAAGCTAGGCTTTCAGTATACATCCCAACAATCTCCCACTTATACTAAAAGACTATGCTGTCATCACACTGCCATACATTTGATTCCCTTTCCCTCTACATGCCTATCAAAGCTCTCGCTAGAAGGGCCTTAGTGAAAGGGTCTACCAGGTCATCCTCTGATGCAATCTAGGCGACAACAACTTCTACCTCCTTTACGATTTCTCGTATCAGGTGGTACTTGCGCTCTATGCATTTACTTACCTTATGGGCTCGTGGTTTCTTCGAGTTTGCAACTGCACCATTATTATCACAATAATTTGTGATATTTCTGGGCAAACCAGGAATCACATCCTAGTCCATCAGGAAGTTCCTGAGGCACACAGCTTCTTTGGCCGCCTAAGAGGCTGCCACATACTCAGCTTCCATGGTGGAGTCCGCCACGCATTTCTGCTGGACACTCCTCCATACAATGGCTCCACCTCCCAAAGTAAATACAAAACCTGAGGTAGGCTTACTATTACCCCTATCAGATTGGAAATCAGAATCCGTGTAACCTACAGGGAGTAATTGGTCTGCCCGATAATCCCTAGTCCTTCTCAGGCACTACAATATATGCTTTACCGCAGTCCAATGTCCCTGTCCTAGATTACTCTGATATCTGTTGACCATGCCCATGGAATAGCAGATATCGGGTCTCATACATGGCATCGTATACATGGGGCTTCCTACTGCCGAAGCATAAAGAACCACCTTCATCTCCTCTATCTCCTCAGATGATCTAGGACACATCTCCTTAGATAAAGGAACTCCATGCCTGAAAGGTAGAAAATCTTTCTTAGAGTTTTGCATGCTAAAATGATCCATTATCGTGTCTATGTATGAAGCTTGGGATTAGCACACTAACCTTGATCCCAAGGATGTGTCCCACTTCTCCCAAGTCCTTCATATCAAACTGTTTAGACAACCATACCCTTACGTCTGATAACACTCTAATATTGTTGCCAACTACCAAAATATTATCTACGTATAGTACAAGAAATACCACTATGTTTCCATCACACCTCTTGTATACACAAGACTCATTCGGACTTTGAATAAATACATAAGTCTGGATTTACCTCATCAAAGCGGATGTTCCAAGACCTTGAAGCTTTCTTCAATCCATAAACGGACCGATTAAGCTTACATACAAGATGCTCTTTACCCTTAGCAATGAATCCCTCTGGTTGCTACATATGCTTGTTTTCCTCAAGACTTCCATTAAGGAAAGCTGTCTTGACATCCTTCTGCCATACCTCATAATCCATATGAGCTGCTATGCATAAGAGCTCCCAGACCTGATTTGAATCCATAGATTCAATCTCAGTATTCATTGCACTTTGCAAAGATGTTGCATCTATATCTTGGATTGCCTCGTCATATGTCCAGGGATCAGGTTCATGTTTGCCAGGGACCAAATCGGAAGATTCTCTCAAGAACATGAATCTATCAGGCTGTCTCACAACCCTCCCACTACGACGAGGTATCACCTGTGTATCCTCTGTGACACACGGTGCAGTGACATGTGGTATATCCTCTTGTACTGGTGGTACAGAAGTCGGGACTTCCCCTGTCAACTCCTCAAGAACAATCCTACTCGTGGACTTGTGGTTTATCACATAGTCCTCCTCTAGAAATCTGGCATACGTACTAACGATCACCCTCTGATCTCTAGGACTATAAAACAAACCACCCTTCGTTCCCTTAGGATAGCCAACAAACAAGTGCACTTCTGTACGAGGTTCCAACTTACCAGTATCTGCCTTCAGCATATGTGCTGGACTCCCCCATATCCGAATATGTCTTAGACTAGGCTTTCGCCAAGTCCATAACTCTGTGGGAGTAGAAGGCACTGATTTAGATGGAACCAAGTTCAGAATGTACACCGTCGTATCTAGAGCATATCCCCAGAACGAATCTGGCAAGTCAGAATAACTCATCATCGATCTAACCATCTCCATAAGAGTCTTATTCCTTCGCTCTGCTACACTGTTCTGCTGGGGTGTGCCAGGTGCAGACAATTGGGATTGAATCCCAACCTCTGATAAGTAGTTCCTAAACTCTCTCAAGAGGTACTAACCACCACGATCAGATCGTGGTGTCATCCATATCTTAAATAATCATCTATGAAAGAGACGAAATATTCGAGACTACCTCTTGCCTAGATAGTCATAGGACCACACAAATCAGAATGAACCATTCCTAACACATCTTTGGCTCTATACCCCTTGGCCTAAAAAGGCCTCTCGGTCATTTTACCTTCCAAGCAAGATTCGCAGGTTGGGAGATCCTCCACCACTAATGAACCCAAAGGTCCATCAGCTATCAACCTTTGAATTCTACTCAGGTTAATATGACCAAGCCTTAGATGCCAAAGATATGTTTGGTTCATCTTCGAAGGTTCTTTTCTCTTATTAGAATTAGAAGATGAGTTATAAACTTCAATTTGCATCGTGGGAGGTTTTTGGTTCAAGTGTTTACAAATTTCCTATCAATGTACCTGAACAGATATTTTCCCTATTCCTTTTTATAACAACTCTGTCATTAAAAGAAATAGAATATCCATCCATAAACAATTTAGAAACCGAAATTAAATTCTTTCTAAATAAAGGTACATAAAGGGAATTTTCCAGAACCAAAATTTTATTTTTCTTAAGAGATAAATAAAACTTATCCCACTGGAATAGCTGCCACCTTCATGGCATTGCCCAAATAAATGGTAATCTCCCCTTTAGCTAGTCGTCGGGTTTCCTGGAACCCCTGCAAAGTGTTGCAGACATGATTAGTGACTCTCGTATCTACCCACCAGGTGCTAGTAGATAATGCCTCTAACCATGTTTCAACGACTGGACCAAAAGATATACATTTGTTCTTGCTTCAGATTGGGATAATCCTTCTTGCTTGCAAGTGAAGTACTTGCCTTTCGGCTTCTTCACTCCTCCCTGAGATCCTCCCACCACCTTTGCTCCACCTTGTTTCTCCTTCTTCTTGCCTTTCGGCTTAGAAGTAGAAACCTTTTTGAGCAACCATGGCTTGAGGATACTTTTTGAAGAGTGCATACTTGTACTTCTTAGCAGATAAGACAATATGTAGATTCTTTTCCAATCAACATTATTTGGGTACAGTAAGTTTATTTCCTTTAGTATCAAAGTAAGTGGACTGAAAATCATTTTTGAAAATCCTAAGAATCACAATGATCAAAACATTTGATTTCAAATATTATTGATTCCTCAAAACAATAAAATTCCGAAATCAACCAACACCTCAAAACACCGAGAATCTCACATGCCACGCTAGTGTGGATGTATACGAATTCTACATTTGCAAGAGGAGGTTTTACCTATTAATTTTATTATCTTGTCAACCTTACTTTTTGACAAATAAAATTAATTGTTGGTTCCTCTTTGGCCCTACAAATAAAAGAAGTGACTCCGATGGAGAGGATACTTTTATTTTCATCTAAGTGTGCACCATTACATGATACTAAGGGAATTATTTCGGATTATGTGCCTTACCGCTGTGGAAGTACACACACTCCTAGATAATTTCCTATAACCATTATTTGACCTAGTGATCCGCAAACAAACCCATCCGCAGGGAGGAAGGCACTCAGAGCAGACACGCAAGTTTGTTGCATCACAAGTCAAATTGTAATGGAGGTCGCGAGAATTAATTAAAATATCCCTCTCCCACTTAGTAAATTGGAAATGAGGAATTTTCAAGCACACACAACATGCATATAAAACAAATCATCAATAAATATGAAAAAAAAATAGAATTTTTCCAACTATTATGGTTTTGTTCTCCAATATGCGTCCCGTCGTGTCGCCACCTCATCCTCTCCACCTTTTCCCATGCACAAGTCACCAAAGAGATCCGAGCCAAGATATATCATTTTAATTTACATCCATCGATCCTATACTCCACAAAGGAGTGTACAAACTATCTAGATCGAAAGTAAACTAAAATGATCGGCTAAACAATGCCGTATTTAATTACAAAAATTAAATACTAATCTTGCCTCATCAACCCCGAGGATTCAAATAATATACAATCACAAACAAACAATCACATACACACATATAGCCATAATAGTCGGATCTTATGCCTGCAACCAGAGAGTTAGCCTACGCACATCCTACTATTATCCGACAAACTCAATATATGATATGTGCATGAAAGTAACCGAATCCAAAACACACAAAATCGAAAACTGTGGCTCTGATACCATTTGTAGGGAATTGCTTCGAAGGCTCATTGGCTCCCATGTCCCCGGATTAAAATTTTCACTAATGATAACTAATCCGGATGGATGAGTTTCCTAAGCTCAACCAATTCGTCGTCGTGCTAACGACTTGAGCAATCGCTTGAACAAACTAGTTGTTCAAGCGACCAAGCTCTTCTAGTCGGTTAGCCGCGGAAGAGACAATGGACGGATCGCCGGTTTTTGTGTTTATCTTCGGGGTCCATGATTATACAAATACATACAAATGTAAACTAGTATAATCAACACATACTAAGATAAGGAACATAATAATAAGAACATGCAAAGATCAATAATAAAAGTTGTAAAACTTTTATACCTCTCGATCTTCTATCGTATGTCCTAACCTCCTTGTAGACTTCGTGTGGGCGAAGATCCTCCACAAGTTTAAGCCTCCTAGATCACGATCTTCTTTCCTTGCTCGCTCCGAACAAGAGGAAGTATGGAAAAAAAAACTCATCTCTTATCTAGGACCAACCATCAAGCTCCAAGCATGATGTTTGCCGCCGGCCCAAAGAGAATAAAAGGATTACCGACAAACCTTGAAGAAGGTTGCCGCTAGGCAACCTTGATAGAGAAGAGGAGAGGATGCTCCAGCCAAGAGAGGAAGACGAGAAGCTAATCTCTTACCTTTCTTGCCGCCGGCCACACCTCATGGACAATGGGCGCCGCCCAAACATTAGGGTTCTAAACCCTAATGTTGCCGCCCAAGCATTAAAGTTCTAAACCCTAATCTTGTCGCCCAAAAACTCTCCCTAAACCCTAATCTTCTGAGCATTAGGTTGCCGCCCAAGCCTTAGCCCTCTATTTATAGAGTTGGGCTTAAGCCTCCTTTAAACTCCACCGTCGGATCTAGGGATTTAATCTCCACCGTCGGATCTAGGGTTTCATCCCAACCGTCGGATCTAGGGTTTCATCCCAACCGTCGGATCTAGGATTTCATCCCATCTGTCGGATCTAGAGATTTAATCTCATCCGTCATATCTAGAGATTTAATCTCAACCGTCGGATCTAGAGATTTAATCTCAACCGTCGGATCTAGAGATTTAATCTCAACCGTCGGATCTAGAGTTTTATGTTCCATCATTGGATCTAGGGTCCATGAGGTTTATGTTAGGCTACGATAGGGACCATGAGGAGGAGTTGGATCTTGGCCACCCGATGGATCAGAACCACACAAACTTGATCCATTAATGATGTTCCCTTCCTATGGGCTCCATATATTATTTGTACATCCATCTCCCCATGTTTAAGATATCGAATGTCCGTCAATTAATTGATTTACTGACCATCAATTAATTAACATCTAACTCCTCGAGTAGTACCACTAAACCTTATCATCATGTTGACTAAGTCAACCTACAGTGTTTACATGATGAACCTTATGAGCTCCTCAAGGGGACATCATCAACCTAATATATAGGACACGGTTTCCTCCTATAATCAACGACACACTATGTAAATAATATCATTTCCCAACTTACCAGGCATATTGATTTAATCCATAGAAATCTCACCCTTTGGTAAATCAAAGAAATAAATACTAAGTACATGTGCCCGTTATTATATCGGGATTAAGAGCATGTACAACATAATATCCGAGGTCCGATTCAATTATGTAGTCAGCAATAAATTGAATCACCTCTATGTCGGTCCTGCTCAATACACCTAAGTGTACTAGTGTAACTCTATGTTCAAGACAAAACAATACCAAGCTACACTACAACCATGCCAATGGTTTATCCAAAACCATATTGGTTGTGAGCCTCTACTTATATTCTACAAGGGACTGATAACATGATCTTCTGTGTCACACCAAGCACCATGTTATCTACAATGTAAAATATTAGACAATATGCACACATATAATAAATATAAAGTGCAAACAATGATCATGTGATTCTTATTTCAATAAAAAATAAAAAATAAAAATGTTCATACAAAAAAGCTAGGCTTTCAGTATACATCCCAACAGTTAGTTGTTAAGAGTCGAACTCTACTTGATGTTGATGGTTGCTACTTAGTGTCCTTATGAAATGATTATGCATGCTCCATGTTTCATGCTTTATGTTTTTAAAAAGATAAAAAAAAGAAGTTCCAAGTCTTTCGCTGTAAATGCATGTATGTAATTTTTCCGCTGTAAATGCATGTATGTATGATCGCGTCGCGCCGCCCTTCCAACCCCTATAGATTACGAGGAAAAAGGGCTAGCGTGACAAAGAAACCACAGATAATGGACGAAATGGAAAGGAATAAGGTGGCTGAGTGTTAAGGGAAAATAACGGGTCGGGTTTGGAAAATAGGTCGGGTTTAATCCTATAAGTAATTTACCCTTGGTTCAATTAAATCTAGATTCAATTAAACCATTAAACTCTTAAGCTAGGTTAGGTTTAATTAAACCCCTAACTATTCTTTATTTATCCAAAAACAATATCATTCCTTCGCCATTTATTTGTGGCATTTTACATTCTCCCCCACTTAATAAAATTTGGTCCCCAAATTTCGTAATTAAATGTAAGAACCAATACAAAAAATTTCCAGAATCATCACATACCTCAAATGAACAGATGAGGATATCAATCTCTGATAGTATCTTCAAACTCCCATGTAGCTTCCTCACAGTATGGTGCTGCCATCCTACCTTTACAAGTCGGATAATTTTGTTCCACAATTGATGCTCCTTGTGACCAAGAATTCACACTGGAATCTCCTCATAAGTCACATTAGTCTGAAGTGGGATTGGTACCTCCAAAACATGATCAGCTCATGGTAGGTATTTCCTCTACATAGAAACATGAAATACGTTATGAACACCCGCAAGTGTGGGAGGTAAAGTCAATCGGTAAGCTACACCCCCAATCCACTCTAATATCTCAAATTGACCAATGTAGCATGGAGCTACTTTTCCTTTCAACTCAAATCTTTTAGATTCTTTGGTGGGTGAAACTCGTAGGAACACATGATCCTCGACTGAGAATTTCAAAGGTCTTTGACTCCGGTCCGCATAACTCTTCTGTCCATCTTGAGCCTCTGATAACCTCTGACTGATTATGTACACCAGCTCTGCATCATGCTGGATAGTTTGGGGCCCCAATAGCTGTCGTTCCCCAACTTCCTCCCACAACACAAGAGATATGCAGGGTCTGCCGTATAAGGCCTCGAAAGGAGCCATCTGAATGGAGGAGTGATAACTATTATTGTAGGCAAATTCCACTAAAGGAATGTGATCCTCCCAACTGCCTCCAAAATCAATTACACAAGATCTTAATAGATCCCCCAGAGTCTGAATGGTATGCTCAGACTGTCCATCTGTCTGCTGATGAAATGTTGTACTGAGTCGAAGCTCTGTGCCCATGGTCTGCTGCAGACTCTTCCAAAATTGTGAGGTAAATCACAATCTCTATCGGATATAATACTCAGAGGCACTCCATGCAGCCTGATAATCTCTCGATAATACAACTTTGGCAGACGATCCAACGAGTCCTTCCCATGAATAGGCAGAAAGTGAGGTGATTTGGTTAGTCGATCCACAACCACCCAAATCACATCATGTCCTTTACTAGTTCTAGGCAATTTCGTAATGAAATCCATAATGATATGCTCCCACTTTCATTCCGGAATCAAAATTTATTGAAGCAACCCAATGGGTTTCTGATGTTCATCTTTCACCTGTTGGCATACTAAACATTGAGCAATAATATCTAATGCAACTCTGGAAACTACTATCCTCCTCAGAGTCAGAGAAATACTTTCTCACAAGAGAAATCTACTATCCAAAATTCACTCTATCGCCTAGAACTGGAAGTGACTAGGAGACTATAATGACCAATCTCCCTTGTTATATCTATTCGTGCCCTAGCAACTCTATAGTAGCTACACATTAGCTAGCCAAAACTCCATGAGAACTTCTGCTCCATACAACTACTACACAAGATCATATCTGCTAAAACTACATCATGTACATAACAACTTATCTCGTAGTTTCTTTACTGACATAAGCATAAGATACGTCTCATGAAACTGCATCAAAATCACTCCAATCCCTGAAATGATGCATCTGTGTACAATACCCTTCCATCCACACCGAAAGGATTAGCTAACACTGATGTAAAATGTTGGGAGTATAGGGAATACAATCAAAGTCCCACATTCGTAAGACATGGAAAAGATCATGTGCTTATAAGATAAAAAGATATTTCCATTAGTATGAGGCCTTTTGGGTAAAGCCCAAAAACAAAACCATGAGGGCTTAGACCCAATGTGGACAATATCATACCATTGTGGAGATATGTGAATCTTATAGGTACTAACAATTGGTATCAGAGCCATGGTCCATGTCAAGCCATGAACCTCGTGAAGGTTGAAGCTTTGCTTCCCTTTTCAACTTGGTTGCTTGTGCATGGTGATTCTATCTAAGTCCCTGGATTAAAACAAATTAATCCTTGACAAAGACGGATTACCCAAGCAACCGATCCATCATTGTGTTATTCGATTTGAGTGGTCTCTTGAACAAACTTGTTGTTCAAGCAATCTAACTCTTTTCCTCGATTAACTGCGGAATAGATGATGTACGGATCGCTGATTTTTGTTTTTATCTTCGGGGTCCAAATAAATTAGCCACATACAATTACATACAAATTGCATAGAACAAGAAAGAAACTTAAACAAGAATTATACATCTTGTTTACCTCTTGGTCTTCTATTGTATGACCCATCCTCCTCTTGAACGTTGTGTGGGAAACGATCCTCCAAGAGTTGAAACTTCCAAGATCTCATTCTTTCCTTCCTTGTTCGCTCCAAACAAAGGGAAGAATACTCAACACTTCTTCTTCTATCTAGTGCCAACCACCAAGCCACTAAACTTGTTGTTGTCACCGGCCAAGGAGAGGATGAAGGAATTGGAATCGACCCTCTCTAATGGAAAGGAACCACCGACTCTAAGAAAAGGAAGAGGAGGTGGAAGCACCGACTAAAGCTTGAGGGAAGAAGTCACCGACCAAGTTAGGAAGAAGGAGAACAAAACCTAAGCATCCAACTTTGTTGCCGCCGACCCTAGGAGAAGCAAACCCTAGCAACCAATGCTTGCCGCCCCAAACCCTAGCACAACTCCAAAACCCTAGCACAACTCCAAAACCCTAGAAGCCTTGCAACCCAACTCTAAAAACCCTAGAAGCCCTGTTGCCCAACTCCAAAAACCCTAGCAGTTGGATATCTCGCCCAAGCCTCTTCCAACCTCTATTTATAGATCTAGGCCAAACCTCCATTTAATCGTGTTCGTTGGATCTAGGTTTCATGAGGATTTTAATAGGCTACAATAGGGACCATGAGGAGGAGTTGGATCTTGGCCACCCAATGGATCTGGCCCACATAAAATCCGATCCATTAATGATGATCCATTCCACTAGCGGATTATCATTGATCTACCTCACCAACCCCCATAAATAAATATGGGCTCCATATATTAATTGTACAAATGTATCCTCGTGTTTAAGATATCAAATGGTCGTCAATTATTTAATTTACTAACAATTAATTAATCAATATCTAACTCCATGAGTAGTACCACTCAACCTTATCATCATGCAGACCAAGTCCACCTGTAGGGTTTTGATGTGAGAGAAACATATAGGGTTTTAGGAGTAGTTTTCGCTCACATCTCATTACATTTTATGTTAGTTTCATGCATATGTCACTCTATTTTGCATGCATTTCCTATTTTCTGGTTTAGAGGTCTGCTCTTTGTACTTTTGTGTGCAGGATAGCATTTCGGGGGAAAAAGGTGCACTTTCAGAGCAAAAGGACATTTTGAAGCTAGACGTAGAATGGGACACAATTAGAGTATGTGGCTACACACGACCATGTCCAATGGGCGAGATTAGACACCCTAGGGCCGCACATGGCCTGGCCGTGTGTTTCCACATGGTCGTTTGATGGACCTCAAGATTTGCACGACTAGGGTTTTTCCATATTTTACAGCAGTCCAAGGTGATGTCTATATAAGGATGGCTCCGCCCAAACCCTAGGGGGGAGGCACGACGGCTGGGACGGCACACCGGAGCACTAAAGAGCACCGAGAACTCGCAACGGGGAAAAAGGGAGACACTCGAGGATCAAGTTTTACACCTCAACGCCAGAGAGAAGGGTTGCATAGCAATGTAATTCATATTCTTTACATGTCTATTATTGTATTCATGAATTCCATAATGCTTTGTGATTCCCTTCTCATATTCATGGAGTAGATTCTTCGATTCTAGGATTAGGGAGTAGTTTGTGTTGAGTAGAACATTGCTATTTCAAATATGTTTCTTGAAATCGTATTTGCAGTTGAATGATAGTTTAGATCTATAGCTTTGTGTTTTGGTTTTCTATCTTCTGTGTGTAGACGATACAAGGGTAATAGTCCTTGTATCGTAAATTTAGGGGATATTAGGAGGAACCTAAGGGTTGGCCTCATCGCCTACAACTGTGGATAGAAGGATGCAATAGTGTCGGTAATATATCTCGTTTCTAACTCATCGCAGGGATCGATTCAGCATCCTCATACCGACTATCCCATCTTGAGGCCCGGGGATGACCTGGCATGGCAGAGGTAGCTTCCGATAGATGCGAAGGCTCATCAGGGGGAGTGTATGATGTCCTTTCCACAAATCCCTAGTTAGAAAGTCTAGATTCATTCAATTGATAGCATGTTCTGCGATACACAAATGAAACCGAAGTCTTATAATCCCATAAAAATCCTCGTAGCAAACCCTTTCTTCTTCCGTGTGACACCGTACTAGAGTTTAGTCCATCGACGACCCTCACAATCACAAATCTTTAAATCTGATCTCCGAATAATAACATCCACGGAATAGATCGGTATTCGAATCCTAGTCCCTGTGGGATCGATAATCTTTATTACTTGATGACATCTGTGGACTTGCAGGCGTTGAGCACGAACACGCGCTTTGAGTCCTCAACGGTCTCCGTTGTGATATTTGAGATCGTGTTCGTGCGCATCAAGTTTTTAGCGCCGTTGCCGAGGATTGATCGATTCGATATCGAATCGAAAGTGGACAGTTGGATCGGACTTAGGCTAGATTTATTTTCTTGTTTTATTTTAGTTATTTTCTATTCAATTTTCAGTTTTGATTAATTACATCTATCTTTCTTTCAGTTTTTAGTTTTTTTTAGTGCTTCAATTTAATATCATAAAAAAAAAGTAGACTCTTGCCAAGCCACTGCTATTCCTTACCTATAATTTCCTGTGTATAACAATGCATGATTTTACTCATGATTATGATCAAGTTAGTGCTGTGAGTTTTGGTAACATTTATTGTGAGCATTGTGGTGAAACATGGCATACCATAAACGATTGTCCTGATATATTTGAACCTTCACAATTTGAACGAGAAGATATCAACTACAATTACAACCAGTGGCCATAAGATGATTCCTATTTGTATAGTTATGTCCCTGGCTACTTAAACCCTTAATATTGTTCACCTAAATCCCGACTTGAGCAGATGATGGAAGATTTCATTCAGACACAACAAGCGACGAACGATGAATTCCGACGGTGGCATTCACACACAAAGACTCAATATTGCTTCCCAAGTGAGAACGAGTGCTATGAATCACCATGTGAATTTTATCCAGAACCAAGTCCCCACTTAGAATCCCCGCTAGATAAATCTACTAGGGAATGCGAGGAGCATAGCCGACAATTTATGGAGATTATGCAATGAGATCTAGCAAGAGAAGAATCCAAATGACTAGAAGGTGGCTTTGATGACTGGATTACCCCTAATATGGCAGAGACTCACTTTGAGCCAATGGATGAGGAGGGCATAGATGACATAGGAACTGAAGAAGGACAATCCATTAAATCACCACTGGAAGAAGAATTTAAGGATTATATAGTTGATACTTTAATCGAGGAGTGCATTGCTTCAATCAAAACACCTCCTAACCTCAAGGGTCTAGAAGAGCCTACATTAACCCTCACCAAAACTTTAGCTACCAATAATGAAGCCCATTTAGTGATTTGTAATGATAAAATTTTATTTGACATAATAGAATTGGCTGATCAATCTTTTGGTGAGGATATTTGTGGTGAGTTACATTATTCACAGCATATGGATGAAATAGAATATTATGATCAAACTCTTGATGATTTGTTGAGGCTAAGCTTGTTCAACCTCGAGCCAAGGAAAGCAGAGGCCAAGCATCTTGCCCCTCCATGAGCAAGATTTAAAAGATATAGTGATGGAGGACCAAAAGGCAGGAAGCAAAAGGTGAGAAAGTATCTAGCCCCTCCACGAGCAAGATTTAAGGGATATAGCGATGGGGGACAACAAGGCAAGAGGCATAAGGTGAGCAAATATCTTTCCCCCCCACGAACAAGATTCAAACACATCGAATGAAACATAGGAATAAGGTCGAGCTAAAAGACCTTAAACAAAGTGCTTCTTTGGAGGAAATCCAAGTTTAAATTTTGTGTCTATTTCTTATTAGTTTGTTGCATTCGTTTGTTTTGAACTTTGATTTATATTCGTTTAGCATGTTGCATTTGAATTAGGACTAGAAAGAACTTGCTAGGTAAAAACAAAAGTCATTTTAAGTTTATGCGGTGAAGTGAGTGAGAGAAATCAGACCATTGTGCACCACGAGAAAAGAAACAAAGGGCACATGGCCAGGCCCTGTGTTTTCACACGGCCATGCCCTGACTTCTAGAGTCGCACACGGTCAAACAGTGTGTTTTCACATGGTCGTGCCCTGACTTCCAGAGGCGCACACGGTCAGGCTGTGTGATTTCACACGACCGTGTTGCACCCCCTAGTCCTTGTGAAGAGCCTACACCTGCAGCAGATGTAGGCTTCTAGTGGGCCGAGGACTTCAACGACGAGGCCCGTATTTACTTTCAGGAGGAGGAGGCCACCTACCGCCAGGAGATGTGGTAGCATATTCAAGCTTAGCAGGCATAGTGGGCCTGGGAGGAGGAGCACCAAGCAGCCACTGCATCCACCAGCTCTCAATTTGACCACATGTACATGTGGCATCAGCGACTCAGCAGTAGGTTCTCCTAGGATCCAGAGATGCCCAGGCTCCTAGATTTTCCACCTCGTCCACCATACTAGAGGTATATTTTCATTTAAATCTGGGGGGAGATCCCAAAGTTTATTTTGTTTTGTTTCCTTGCAGTAGTTTCTTTTCTGGTATTTTCATTCATTTATTCATGTATGGGTTGTTGAACTTCTTTCGGTACTTAGTTTTTGTTATCTATAAAACTTCCTCAGTAGTATTTATAAAAAAGGTTGCTTACATGAGTTGTTCCCATAGGTAGCTTAGCTTCATTTATCTCATGATATTTTATTTTATTTGCTTTAATGAATGTTCTAAACTTACACTGATTATCTTTATTTCTTTACACTTACACATGTTGAACATTCTGAAGGGGATAATCTAGTACATACCTAGTTATGATTCGTCTCAGTAGTCTAGTACTTTGGAATCCATAGGTGACTCTAGGTTTAGCATTTTTGTTATTGGAGATGCTTGGATTGTGTAAGCCCATTTGGAAAAATTAAAATCCCAGTGAGCCAAAAAATAAAAGAGAGAAAAGAAAAGAGAAATAAAATAAAAAGAGAAAAAGAAATGAAAAAGAAAACAAAAAAAAAAGAGAGAAAAGATTATGAGGGATAAAAAAATAGTTGTCGTGGGTGGAAATGGCTAGGTGCCCCTTTAAGACCGAGTTAGGTTACTGGGGAAACACCTACCAATTTCTCTCAATACCGAGTAGGCCTTTGAGACTTTATGCTAGATCTAGGGAAGGACCCTCACTTTGGGCAGGTAAGTGCCTAAGAGTCAGAAACTTTAGGAAAGCTATGGGGTGACGACTTAACTCACCATGGAACGGGCATCCCCTAAGAATGATTCGCTTAGAATGAGCACGAGGAGCTAACTTAGTGAATTTCTAGAACATATTTATTCTACTTTGATTGTAAATACCACTTGATAAATTTAGTTATCATGCTAAGTATGGAACAATGTCTTTTAAATTTCATGGTACTGAGGTTTTCTTGAAGACAAGCAAAGATTTAAGTCTGGGGGAAGTGATGTGAGTGAAACATATAGAGTTTTAGGAGTAGTTTTCGCTCACATCTCATTATATTTTATGTTAGTTTCATGCATATGTCGCTCTATTTTGCATGCATTTCCTATTTTCTAGTTTGGAGGTATGCTCTTTGTACTTTTATGTGCAGGATAGCATTTCGGGGGAAAAAGGTGCACTTTCAGAGCAAAAGAAGGACATTTTGCAGCTAGACGCAGAATGAGACACGACCAGGGCGTGTAGATACACACAACCATGTCCAATGGGTGAGATCAGACACCTCAGGGCTGCACACGGCCTGACCGTGTGTTTCCACACGGCCGTGTGGCGGCCCGCAAGATTTGCATGACTAGGGTTTTTCTCGATTTTGTAGCGGTCCGAGGTGATGTCTATATAAGGATGGCTCCATCCAAACCCTAGCGGGGAGGCATGACGGCCGGGACGGCACACCGGTGCTTTAAAAAGCACCGGTAACTCGCAACGGAGAAGAAGGGAGACGCTCGAGGATCAAGTTCTGCACCTCAACGCCAGAGAGAAGGGTTGCATAGCATTGTAATTCATATTCCTTACACGTCTATTATTGTATTCATGAATTCCATAATGCTTTGTGATTCCCTTCTCGTATTCATGGAGTAGATTCTCCGATTCTAGGATTAGGGAGTAGTTTGTGTTGAGTAGAACATTGCTATTTCAAATATATTTCTTGAAATCGTATTTGCAGTTGAATGATAGTTTAGATCTATAGCTTTGTGTTTTGGTTTTCTATCTTCTGTGTGTAGACGATACAAGGGGTGACAGTCCTTGTATCACAAATTTAGGGGATATTAGGAGGAACCTAAGGGTTGGCCTCATCGCCTGCAACTGTGGATAGAAGGATGCGATAGAGTCGGTATTGTATCTCGTTTTCGACTCGCCGCAGGGATCGATTCGGCATCCTCGTACCGACTATCCCGTCCTGAGGCCAGGGGATGACCTAGCATGGCAAAGGTAACTTCCAATAGATGCGAAGGCTCATCGGGGGAGTGTATGATGCCCTTTCCACAAATCCCTAGTTATAAAGTCTTGATTCATTCAATTGATAGCACGTTTTGCGATACACAAACGAAATCGGAGTCTTAGAATCCCATAAAAATCCTCGTAGAAAACCCTCTCTTCTTCCGTATGACACCGTACTAGAGTTTAGTCCATCGATGACCCTCACAATCACAAATCTTTAAATCTGATCTCCGAACAATAACATCCACCGAATAGATCGGTATTTGAATCCCAGTCCTTGTGGGATCGATAATCTTTATTACTCAACGACATCCATGCACTTGTGGGCATTGAGCGTGAGCGCGCGCTTTGAGTCTTCAATGATCTCCTTCGCGAGATTTGAGGTGGCGTTCGTTCGCATCAGGTTTACATGATGATCCTTATGAGCTCCTCAAGGGGACATGATCATCCTAATACATAGGACACGATTTCCTCCTATAATCAATGGCACACCGTGTAAATAATATTATTTCTCAACTTACCGAGCCTATCGATTTAATCTATAAATCTCGCTCATTGGTAAATCAAAGAAATAAATACTAAGTACATGTGCCCGTTATTATATCGGGATAAAGAGCATGTACACCATAATATCTGAGGTTCGATTCAATTATGTAGTCAGCAATAAATTGAATCACCTCTAAGTCGGTCTTGCTCAATACACACAAAGTGTACTAGTGTAATTCTATGGTCAAGACAAACCAATACCAAATTACACTACAACCATACCAATGGTTTATCGAAAACCATCTTGGTTGTGAGCCTCTACCTATACTCTACATGGAATTGATAACATGATTTTTCGTGTGACACCACACACCATGTTATCTACAATGTAATGTATCAGACAATATGCATAACCATAAATATGCAAACAATGATCATGTGATTCTTATTTCAAAAATAAAGATGTTCATACAAAGAATAGACTTTTCAGTATACATCCCAACAATCTCCCACTTATACTAAAAGACTATACTATCCTCATACTGACATACATCTGATTCCCATTCCCTACACATGCCTATCAAAAGCTCTTGCTGGGAGGGCCTTAGTGAAAGTATCTTCCAGGTTATCCTTTGATGCAATCTTGGCTACAACTTCTCCTCGCTTTATGATCTCTCATATCAGGTGGTACTTACGCTCTATGTGTTTACTTGCCTTATGGGCTCGTGGTTCCTTCGAGTTTGCAACTGCACCACTGTTATCACAATAAATTGTGATAGTTCTTGGCAAACCAAGAATCACATCCAAGTCCATCAAGAAGTTCATGAGTCATACAACTTCTTTGGCTGCCTCAGAGGCTGCCACATACTCAGCTTCCATGGTAGAGTTCGGCACACATTTTTGCTTGACACTCCTCCATACAATGGCTCCACCTCCCAAAGTAAACAAAAAACTCAAGGTAGACTTACTGTTATCCCTATCTGATTGGAAGTCAGAATCTGTGTAACCCACAGGGAGTAATTGATCTGCCTGGTATACCAGCATATAATCCCTAGTCCTTCTCAAGTACTTCAATATATGATTTACCGTAGTCCAATCTCCCTATCCTGGATTACTCTGATATCTGCTAACCATGCCCACGGCAAAGAAGATATCCGTCCTCGTACATAACATATCATACAAGAGGCTTCCTACCACTGAAGCATAAGGAACCGCCTTCATCTTCTCTATCTCCTTTGATGTTCTAGGACACATCTCTTTAGATAAAGGGACTCTATGCCTAAAAGGTAGAAAAACTTTCTTGAAGTTCTGCATGCTAAAATGAGCCAAAATGGTGTCTATGTATGAAGCTTGAGATAAGCACAACATCTTTTTCCTGCGATCTCTTATAACCTTGATCCCAAGGATGTGTCCCACTTCTCCCAAGTCCTTCATATCAAACTGTTTGGAAAACCATACCCTTACGTCTGATAACACTTTGACATTATTGCCAATTAACAAAATGTCATCTACGTATAGTACAAGAAATACCACTACATTTCCATCACATTTCTTGTATACACAAGACTCATCCGGACTTTGAATAAATCCATAAGACTGGATTACCTCATCAAAGCGGATGCTCCAAGATCTCGAAGCTTACTTCAATCCATAAATGAACCGATTAAGCTTGCACACAAGATGCTTTTTTCTCTTTGCAATGGATCTCTCTGGTTGCTCCATATAGATGTTTTCCTCAAGAATTTCATTAAGGAAAGTTGTTTTAACATCCATCTGCCACACCTCATAATCCATATGAGCAGCAATAGATAAGAGAATCTGGATAGGCTTAAGCATGGTTACCAGCGAAAATGTCTCCTCATAATCGATACCCTCTTTCTGAGTCTACCCTTTCACAACAAGCCTTGCTTTGAAGGTCTCAACCTTCTCGTCTATTCCTCTCCTTCTTTTGTAGATCCACTCCTCCATAACAACCTTACTCATGGGCTTGTGATTCATCACATAGTCTTCCTCTAAAAATCTGGCGTTTGTGCTAACGATCACCCTCTGATCTCTAGGACTATAGAACAAACTACCTTTCGTTCCTCTAGGATAGCCTACGAATATGCGCACTTCTGTACGAGGTTCCAACTTACCAGTATCTGCCTTCAGCACATGTGCTGGACTTCCCCAAATCCGAATATGTCTTAGACTAGGCTTTCGCACAATCCATAATTCTGTGGGAGTAGAAGACACTGATTTAGATGGTACCAAGTTCATACTATACAATCAAAGTATGATCATGTGATTCTTATTTCAAAAATAAAGATGTTCATACAAAGAATAGATTTTTCGGTATACATACCAACACCTCGAATGAAGAAAGTTGAGCTCTTATGTCTAGATCAAGCGAACCAGACACCAGGCAGGAAGTCCAGTTGGGTCGGGAGGACCGAACAACTGGCAGGATGTCCAACTAGGTCAAAAGGACCAGTGAGTTGGTAGGAAGTCCTGGTGGGTTGAGGAACAGACATCAAGCAGAGGATGTCCTTCGAGGAGGGATAGGCTTGAGGGGGGCCCAATGTTGTCCTTCGTTTGAGGGGGGGGGATTGTTAGGAGTATAGAGAATACAATTAAAGTTCCACATTGGTAAGACATTGAAAAGATCATGTCCTTATAAGATGAAAAGATATCTCCATTGGTATGAGGCCTTTTGGGTAAAGTCTAAAAACAAAACCATGAGGGCTTAGCCCAAAGTTGACAATATCATACCATTATGGAGATATGTGAATCTTATAGGCACTAACATAAAAGTCAGCCACCATATAGGCTCTGAAACCTAGTTTCACCAGCTTCCAACTGAATGAATTCCATCACTTTTTTGGTCAACAAATCTGTGGTATAGTAATGCTAGAAGCATCCTATCCACATCTGCGGGAATAACTAAATCAATACAAGGAAACCACCAACTACAGTGGTCGAGTGTGCAACTCTAACTACCACCATCAACAGTGGCCAAGTTACGCAACTATAACAACCACAATTGATCCAATCGTGTCTAGAATACACAATCTCTCAAATCCATGGATGACTAACTAGTTAAATATGTCTAACAACCTTATTAACAACTCATCAAATTCATATTAAGTATGAAATGTCATCCTCCATACACCTGCATCCTTCTTAAATCAAGCTG
The DNA here is from genome assembly GCA_025175895.1 of Wurfbainia villosa. NCBI lineage: Eukaryota > Viridiplantae > Streptophyta > Magnoliopsida > Zingiberales > Zingiberaceae > Wurfbainia > Wurfbainia villosa. The sequence goes on from CM045986.1 coordinate 32,954,242, forward strand.
ATGATACATCATTCATCACACATACAATAATAATTGTATGATACTAAGTCACTACAATATCAATGCACCAATCTTAAATCAACCCCAGAGTCTACACAGGTGTCCTTTAGCTGATCTGAACAGATCATTTATCCACAACAAAGGATATTCATTTCCTTCTACAATATCAGTGTTTAGCAACATTGATACCAATAAAATTATCTCCTGGTAAAATCGTCATTCCAATAAATACCTCCTGTGCCTCATCAATCTTGCCAACTTTGCCAAACCGATCACTGAGGGTATCAAAAAACTTGATTAGGCTCGCAACCAATGAATGACATTGCATTGAGTACATCACGAGCTTCAACTACTTTGTATGCTTTACACCAACCCTCATCCAATACACCATAAATAAAGATATTTGTCTCTAAAATATCATTACATCATTTTGTAATGTAATCATCAAAAATTTTCTCCCGATATGAGGTCTTCAGTATCAAAACTATTCCCGAAATCAACCTGATCGTATACTTTACTTGCCTATGCAATGGCAAGCTGGGGAATCCGTCCGAAACTACATCTGAATACTCTCGAATTATACACACATCCGAGAGACTTTTTATACTATCATTTCAACATCATAACTTTCAAGTTAATATCAAGATACCCATATCATATCAACCAAGTCAACAATATAACAACTAAGTCAACTCTCCTCATATGTACTGTCTTCTTATAGTTGAAGCCGTTAAAATGATCCATCAAATAATTTGACTATTGGGATGTATACTGAAAAGTCTATCTTTTATATGAACATCTTTATTTTGAAATAAGAATCACATGATCATTGTTTGCATATTTTTATGGCTATGCATATTGTCTAATACAATACATTGTAGATAACATGGTGTGTGGTGTCACACGGGAGATCATGTTATCGATTCCTTGTAAAGTATAAGTAAAGGCTCACAACTGAGATGACTTTGGACAAACCATTGATATGGTTGTAGTGTGATTTGATATTGGTTTGTCTTGACCATAAAATCACACTAGCACACTTTGTGTGTATTGAGCAGGACCGACATAGAGGTGATTCGATTTATTGCTGACTACATTATCGAATCGGACCTCAGATATTATATTGTACATGCTCTTAATCCCGATATAATAACGAGCACATATACATAGTATTCATTTCTTTGATTTACCAATAGGCTAGATTAATAGATTAAATCGATAGGCTCGGTAAGTTGGGAAATGGTATTATTTATATGGTGTGTCGTTGATTATAGGAGGAAACCGTGTCCAATATATTAGAATGATGATGTCCCCTTGAGGAGCTCATAAGGTTCATCATGTCAACCCTGCAGGGGGACTTGGTCTGGCATGATGAAAAGGTTGAGTGGTACTACTCATGGAGTTAGATGCTGATTAATTAATGTTCAGTAAATTAATTAATCGACGGACATTCGAGATCTTAAACACGGGGAGAAAATGTATAAATAATATATGGAACCCTTATTATCTTATGGGGGTTGGTGAGGTAGATAAATGATAATCCTTTAGTGGATTGGATTATCATTAATGGATCGGACTTTATGTTGTAGGGATGTATACTGAAAAGTTTATCTTTTGTATGAACATCTTTATTTTGGAATAAGAATCACATGATCATTGTTGGCATATTTTTATGGTTATACAATATTGTCTAATACTTTACATTGTAGATAACATGGTGTGTGGTGTCACACAGGAGATCATGTTATCGCCCCCTTGAAAAGTATAAGTAAAGATTTACAACCGAGATGACTTTGGATAAACCATCGGAATGGTTGTAGTGTGATTTGGTATTGGTTTGTCTTGACCATAGAATCACACTAGTGCACTTTGTGTGTAATGAGCAGGACCGACTTAGAGGTGATTCGATTTATTACTGACTACATAATCGAATCGGACCTCAGATATTATTTAGTACATGCTCTTAATCCTGATATAATAACAGGCACATATACTTAGTACTCATCTCTTTGATTTACCAATGGGTGAGATTTATAGATTAAATCGATAGGCTCGGTAAGTTGGGAGATGATATTATTTATATGGTGTGTCGTTGATTATAGGAGGAAATCGTGTCCTATATATTAGGATGATGATGTCCCCTTGAGGAGCTCATAAGGTTCATCATGTAAACCCTGCAGGTGGACTTGGTCCGACATGATGAAAATGTTGAGTGGTACTACTCAAGGAGTTAGATGTTGATTAATTAATGGTCAGTAAATTAATTAATTGATGGACATTCAAGATCTTAAACACGGGGAGAAAATATACAAATAATATATGGAGCCCATATTATCATATGGGGGTCGGTGAGGTAGATCAATGATGAACCTTTAGCGGATTGGATCATCATTAGTGGATCAGACTTTATGTGGGCTTGATCCATGGGTGGCCAAGACCCAACTTCTCCTCATGGTCCCTAATGTAGCCTATTAACACCTCATGATGCTTAGATCCAATGGATAGAAACAAAACTCTAAGATCCATAGGTAGAGATTAAATCTCTAGATCCGACGGTTGAGATTAAATCCCTAGAACCAACGGAGGAGATTAATTCATGACTCATCCCTAACTCTATAAAAGGAGGGCATGGGAGTTGGCGTGGACAATCATTGAAGAGAGCTAGGGTTGGGCGGCAAGAAGGTGAATCCTTGTTGAGATAGGATTAGGGTTAGGATTTGGAGGCTAGGGCGGCACCAAATAAGGCAAGGTTTCCTTTCTTTTTCCTTGTCCATTGGCTGGCATCCAGCTTCTTTCCAGCCCCTTTCTAGCCCTTGGCCGGCACCCAAAAGCTCCCTTCTCCTTCTCCTTAGGTGGTGGAAACAAGATATAGGGCTTCCCTTGGTGTCTTGATTGTTTTCCATCATCTTCTCCACCTTCTAGTTGGCCGACGGCAAGGAGATTGTGTGCTCCTTGTTGGTTGGTTTTAGGGAGGAGGAAAATCTTGTTTCTACTCTTCCTCTTGCTTTGGAAGAGCAAGGAAGGAAGATTTGCGATCTAGGAGCTTCGACTTTTGGTAGATCGTCGCTCACACGACGTCCAAAAGGAGGAAGGTCATACATTAGAAGATCGAGAGGTATACATATTCTACTTTATTCTTTTGTTTGTTGCTTGATTTTGTTTTTCAATTTTAAGCATGTTATAAATCTGTAAATGGCTAAATAATACTTGGATCCCAAGCATAAACACGAAAACCGACGATCTAGACATCGTCTATTCCGTGGCTACTCGTAGAATAGAGGATGGTCGCTTGAACAACTAGTTTAAGTGACCTCTCTAAACGAATAACACGACGATGACTTGGTGGTTTGGGTAATCCCTTTTGTCTAGGATTAAATTTTTTTAATCCGGGGACATCGAAGGGATCGCCATGGACAAGCTACCGAGGTGAAGTGGGAAGCGAAGTTTCCCCTCACGGACTCGATAAGCAAAACCCTTCATATGTGGGCTTGATCCATGGGTGGCCAAGATCCAACTCCTCCTCATGGTCCCTATTGTAGCCTATTAAAACCTCATGAAGCATAGATCCAATGGATGAAAACAAAACTCTAGATCCAAAGGTAGAGATTAAATCTCTAGATCCGTCGGATGAGATTAAATGTCAAGATCCGACGGTTGAGATTAAATCCCTAGAACCAATGGTGGAGATTAAAAGGAGGCTTATCCCAAACTCTATAAAAGGAGAACAAGGGGTTGGCGTGGAGGATAATGTTGGGTTTCCGGCACCGCGGTGTGTGTGTTCGATCACGTTTCGTAAACATGAACACAGCGGAAGCAATAAAAATAATAAATCTATATTTATTACAACACACACAACACACGCATGCATATTACAACAAGTGTAGACATAACCGTAAATTTAAATTTGCAATAAAAGGAAATTTATCTACGTTATACCTTTCGTATGACGTGTAGCGGGAACGGCATTAACCGGAACGATCCTCGCTAGAATCGTCTCTATCCGTATCCACGCCGAGTTCCTCGAGATGACTTTGCTAAGCCACGAGCTTCGTCTTCGTACGGGTTACTAGCCTCGTGTTGAAGACGACGTGATCGAGAGATGATCACGATCCGAATCAAAATTCGGATCCTAATACGAGTTCTCAAAACTAGCTTCTCCAGAGAGGTATTCGTCAACCAATTGACGAATCCTTCGTCCTCCACCTCAGAGGATTATCGGAGATCGAATCCCCGGTAAGTTAGCCGCTGTCGGAGCTCTAACCGTCATCCAAACGATGCTCCGATGAGAGGAGAACAAGCTGTCCAGAAAACTGGACAGCTTTGGTGGAGGTGATAGGTGCCGGCCAACCAAGGGAGATAGAGCTCACCTTGATGCCAAACTTGAAGGAGATCACCGGAGAACTAACCGGCAGCAGCTCGACGCCGGCGAGGGGAAGGTCAACACCTTCTGGACGCCAGTTGGAGCCTCAAGGTGGGTGGCGGCAAGGAGGAGAGTTGGCTCCGAATTTCTCCAAGGAGAGGTGGGCGGCAACTTAGGGTTGTGGATTAGGGCTTAATTATCCCTTAAGCCCTCTTTTATAGAGAACTAATTCTCTTAATGGTTATTGGATCATAACCATTAGGCCCGTTAACCCGCTCTATTAAGATAAGTTAAAATAAATCAAACCATGATGGTTTATTTTAAGTTAAAACGAACCGAACCAACTTTTGGTTCATTCGTTTTAAAATAAACCAAACCCTTTGGTTTATTCTCCTCCATTGGATTAGAACCAAACCATTTTGTCCATCTATTATGTCTTCATAAGACACGGCTCATCCACACTTCCATTGCGCCTAAAACGATTTCATGCTCGCTTCTTGTTTGGTCCAACCAAATATAGTTTCTCTCGGTATGAGAATCTCATTCTCAAGCTGGTTTTAAATCCTTCGGATTACGCTCGTTGTGCGTGTGACCAAATAGGTTCTCGGTTTATGTTGGCCGTCTATAATTAACCATTAATTATAGAACGATCATGAGTGGCACCTAGTAGTACATCATGATCCCCAATTAACCAAAAAATCAGCGGTTGATCGAACTATTTGAAACCCTTGGGCTCGAATGATTCGTGCCCCATTCCCTTCACTCATCTTATACCCACTTGGTTCAGGGACATGGTCTATAGTGTCGATCCCCACTAGGGCTCTCGTCACACCTAGCCCAAGTATCATTTCCTCGTCCCTACAGTTCTAGTTACTCCACATGTATCGAAGAGTACCTTACTCTAAACATGTAATGCTTTGGCCAAAGACTTTAGTAACAATCCGACGAGAGGCCATGGGTATACATCTCCTCGCAAGGAGTGGTGAATCCTTTATAGGTTATTCAAACACCTTCGATCACTTCGACTTATACCCAATCATCCTGGGTCCACATCTCCTCGGAGATGTTTGCTTAAGATGTCAAAGCATAAGTCTCCATGATCAAGATGACTTGAATACCGCAAGTCAAAGGAACATCGCACTTAAGCTACAGTAAGAACTTCATTGACATATCTATATATGCAGAGAACCATATGATGTCTTACGGCTGGTCACTCCAATGAACTAGTTACCATAACTAGCATCCACGATTAACTCCGGACATCACAATGTCTCCAGCCAGTGAGAATCAGCTGCTTGGATACACCAAGGAGTATACCTCGTGCTAGTCTCGACAGAATTGATGGTGTCCAAATCCATCAATTCATCGACTAGGGATAATTTCGATACATCACAATTACACATGTAGAGATACTCACTAGTTGTGATCCAATCACAAATTCTCTCATGCTGTGAATCGTATCGTGGACATTCAGTAAATGTGTTTAAGATCCAATCAAATACATAAAACATGTATACTCAAATAGTGAATCTTCATTTATCATATAAATGGTTCATACATAAGGCGATTGCCTTAGGACATCTCTCATATATATTACTAATAGACTCCCACTTGGCCTAATGCCAATCGCTACGGTATCCAATACCATAAGCTCTAACATGACCCTCAAACTTACTTTGAGGTAATGCCTTAGTCAAAGGATCCGCTAAGTTCCTTTCAGTGGGAATTTTCTCTATTTGTATTTCGTTCCTACTGATGATCTCTCTGATAAGATGATAGCGGCGAAGCACATGTTTGGATCGTTGATGAGACCTTGGCTCTTTCGCCTGTGCAATTGCTCCATTGTTGTCGCAGTAGACCGGTATTGCTTCAACTATGGTCGGAATCACACCAAGTTCATAAACGAACTTCTTGATCCAAACCACTTCCTTTGCTTCTTCCGAAGCTGCAATGTATTCTCCCTCAGTGGTAGAATCCGCTACAGTGTCTTGTTTGGAACTTTTCCAACTCACTGCGCCTCCATTCAAGGTGAACACATTATCGGTGAGACACGGAATCATCCTTATCTGTCGGAAGGTGGCATCCGTATACCGCGTATCACCATGTCCCTTCTCCATATATTAGGAACATCCTTAGTTCTTCTCAAGTACTTAGGATCGTCTTATGACCACCCAATGATCCATTCTGGATCGGTGGTATCTGCTCGTGACACTCAGAGCGTACGATACATCGGGCCTCGTACATAACATAGCATACATGATAGATCCTATTGCGGATGCATAGGGAATCTTACTCATGCAAATCCTCTCATCTTCTGTGCGCGGACACATAGACTTCGAAGGTGTACCCCATGCACGATGGGTAGGAAACCTTTCTTGGATTCCGACATGCTAAACCTCTTTGCTTTTCGGTCTATATATATAGCTGCGAAAGACCAAGCAACCGTTTCGATCTATCTCTATAGATCTTAATCCCAAGGATGTAGGTTGCTTCTCCCAGGTCTTTCATGGAGAATGTCTTGGATAACCAAACCTTAACTGACTGTAAGATTGACACATCGTTTCCTATAAGTAATATGTCATCGACATACAATACTAGGAACACGACTGCACTCCCACTAACCTTCTTGTACACAAGGTTAAATGCGGATTTTGTGAGAAATCAAACTTTTGATTGTCTCATCAAATGGATATTCGACTCTGGATGCTTGCTTCAATCCATAAATGGATCGTCGCAACTTGCATACCTTGGTTTTATCAACCGATGTGAAACCCTCAGGCTGTATCATATACACGTCCTCGAGCAAGTTTCCATTAAGGAAAGATGTTTTCACATCCATCTGCCATATCTCATAATCATAATGAGCCGCTATGGCGGGAGCATCGAATGGATTTAAGCATAGCTACAGCGAATAGGTTTCGTCATAATCAACACCTTGCTTTTGGCGATATCCTTTCGCCACCAATCTAGCCTTATAGGTAATCACATTACCATCCATGTCGGTTTTCTTCTTGAAAACCCACTTGCACCCTATAGGCTTTATGCCTTGGTGGAGTGACGAGTTCCAAACTTGGTTTTCATACATGGAATCCATTTCGACTTCATGGCATCAAGCCACTTATCCCTTCTGAACTTATCGGCGCACTTCTTCATAACTAGTAGGCTCCTCATCATCAATGAGTAACACGTCGTTCGATTCACTTACGAAATCCATATCTCTCGGGGAATGTTGCATGTCTACTGCGGATCTACGAAGATGTGGTGCCTCAATAGGTCCGGTGATGGCTCATCACTATGAGTCATCGGTCGTTGTGCTTGACCGGTATCTCTTCAATGTCTATTTGAGTCTCTTGAACCTCCTCAAGTTCAACACTCTCCCTTTTTCTTGTAAGAGAAACTCTTTCTCTAGAAACACAGCATTCCTTGAAACAAACACCTTTTGTTCCAAGGGATGATAGAATTGGTAACCCCTCGTTTCCTTAGGGTATCCAATAAATAGATATTTATCAGACTTAGCATCCAATTTGTCTGACATAGTCCGCTTCACATAAGCAGGACAACCCCATATCTTCAAGTAAGATAAATGAGGTTTCTTACTAGCCCATATCTCATATGGAGTAGTAGAGACTAGCTTGGTCGGGACTCTGTTTAATAAGTAAACAGCTATCTGAAGTGCATAGCCCCAAAAGGACTTGGGAAGATTCGCGTGATTCATCATTGACCTGACCATGTCCAACAAGGTCCGGTTTTGCCTCTAAGATACACCATTAAGTTGTGGTGTATACGGCGGAGTCCATTGAGACAATATACCATTGTCCCTCAGATAATCTAGAAACTCTTGACTCAAGTATTCACCATCTCGATCCGATCGAAGTATTTTAATACTCTTTTCAAGTTGTTTCTCTACTTCATTTCTGAATTCTTTGAACCTTTCAAAGGCTTCAGACTTGTGTTTCATCAAGAACACATAACCAAACCGTGAGTGATCATCGGTGAAGGTAATGAAGTAGCATAGCCTCCTAAAGCTTGAGTTGACATGGGTCCACATACATCAGTATGTATTAGACCTAGCAACTCTTCCACTCGTTCACTTTTTCCAGTAAAAGGTAACTTAGTCATCTTGCCTTTTAAGCATGATTCGCATGTATCGTATGAATCCAATTCAAACGATTCCAGAATTCCACATCGGTGTAATTCGGACATGCGTTTCTTACTTGCATGGACAAGACGACAATGCCACATATAGGAGTCTAATTTATTATCTTTTCGAGCACGCTTGTTGCTCGCTTCGATATTGAAAATGTCACTGGATACGTCCAACATATAAATACCATTGCTTAAAGTTCCAGTCCCATAAAGAACTCCATTCAAAGTTATGTAACAATAATTGTTACTAAAAGTCAAATGGTACCCATTTCTATTTAAACAAGAAATAGAAATGATGTTCTTTATCAACGAAGGAACATAAAAGCAATTGTCCAGTTCTAAGACAAGTCCTGTAGGGAGTCTCAACAAATACGTTCCGATGGCGAGTGCAGCAACCTTTGCTCCATTCCCAACACGTAAATTTGACTCTCCCTTGACGAGTCTTCTTCTATTTCTTAGCCCATGTATGTTTTTACATATATGTGAGCCACACCCAGTATCCAATACCCAAGTGTCTGAGGAAATAGAATGACAATCAATAACGAAGATATCTGAGGAAGATGGGGCATCCGATGCCTTATTCTTCTTCACAGACTCAAGATAAATCTTGCACTTTCTTCGCCAATGGCTCTCCTTGCCATAATGATGGCAAGTTTCCTTTTGTGCTAGTTCTACCTTCTTAGCCCTTCTCTTCTTTCCCTTCTGTTGTTCCTTTGACTTCCTCTTAGAATCTTTCTTCAAGGAATCAACTAACAGCATCGTCCCCTCCTCATGCTTCTCAGAAGGCTCCACAGTCTTCAGCATGTTGAGCAGTACCACAGATGAACCTTCTTGCATCTCAGAGGTGAAGAGGAACTTGGAGACTTCGAACCTTTCGAATCTCACTTGCTCATCAAACAACTCATAAAGATGAAGGACTATGGTATGAGCATCCATATGCTCATGCTGCTTTCGCAGCTCGGGTACCATCACTGTTGGGTTTCCGGCATCGCGGCGTGTGTGTGTTCGATCACGTTTCGCAAACATGAACACAGCGGAAGCAATAAAAATAATAAATCTACATTTATTACAACACACACAACACACGCATGCATATTACAACAAGTGTAGACATAAGCGTAAATTTAAATTTGCAATAAAAGGAAATTTATCTACGTTATACCTTTCGTATGACGTGTAGCGGGAACGGCATCAACCGGAACGATCCTTGTTAGAATCGTCTCTATCCGTATCCACGCCGAGTTCCTCGGGATGACTTCGCTAAGCCACGAGCTTCGTCTTCGTACGGGTTACTAGCCTCGTGTTGAAGACGACATGATCGAGAGATGATCACGATCCGAATCCAAATTCGCATCCTAATACGAGTTCTCAAAACTCGCTTCTCCGGAGAGGTATTCGTCAACCAATTGATGAATCCTTCGCCCTCCACCTCAGAGGATTACCGGAGATCGAATCCCCGGTAAGTTAGCCGCTGTCGGAGCTCTAACCGTCGTCCAAACGATGCTCCGACGAGAGGAGAACAAGCTGTCCAGAAAACTGGACAGCTTTGGTGGAGGTGATAGGCGCCGGCCAACCAAGGGAGATAGAGCTCACCTTGATGCCAAACTTGAAGGAGATCACCGGGAGCCTCAAGGTGGCCGGCGGCAAGGAGGAGGAGAGTTGACTCCGAATTTCTCCAAGGAGAGGTGGGAGGCCACTTAGGGTTGTGGATTAGGGCTTAATTATCCCTTAAGCCCTCTTTTATAGAGAACTAATTCTCTTAATGGTTATTGGATCATAACCATTAGGCCCGTTAACCCACTCCATTAAGATAAGTTAAAATAAACCAAACCATGATGGTTTATTTTAAGTTAAAACGAACCGAACCAATTTTGGTTCATTCGTTTAAAATAAACCAACCCCTTTGGTTTATTCTCCTCCATTGGATTAGAACCAAACCATTTTGGTTCATCCATTATGTCTTCATAAGACGCGGCCCATCCACGCTTCCATTGCGACTGAAACGATTTCATGCTCGCTTCATGTTTGGTCCAACCAAACCTTGTTTCTCTCGGTCTGAGAATCCCATTCTCAAGCTCGTTTTAAATCCTTTGGATTATGCTCGTTGTGCGTGTGACCAAATAGGTTCTCGGTTTATGTTGGCCGTCTATAATTAACCATTAATTATAGAACGGTCATGAGTGACACCTAGTAGTACATCATGATCCCCAATTAATCGAAAAGATCAACGGTTGATCCAGAACTATTTCTGAAACCCTTCAGAAGCTTGAATGATTCGTGCCCCATTCCCTTCACTCATCTTATACCCACTTGGTTCAGGACATGGTCTATTGTGTCAGTCCCCACTAGGCTGACTACGTCACACCTAGCCCAAGTATCATTTCCTCGTCCTACGGATTCTAGTTACTCCACATGTATCGAAGAGTATCTTACTCTAAACATGTAATGCTTTGGCCAAAGACTTTAGTAACAATCCGACGAGAGGCCATGGGTATACATCTCCTCGCAAGGAGTGGTGAATCCTTTATAGGCTATTCAAACACCTTCGATCACTTCGACTTATACCCAATCATCCCGGGTCCACATCTCCTAAGAGATGCTTGCTTAAGATGTCAAAGCATAAGTCTCCATGATCAAGATGACTTGAATACCGCAAGTCAAAGGAACATCGCACTTAAGCCACAGTAAGAACTTCATTGACATATCTATATATGCAGAGAACCATATGAAGTCTTACGGCTGGTCACTCCAATGAACTAGTTACCATAACTAGCATCCACGATTAACTCCGGACATCACTATGTCTCCAGCCAGTGAGAATCAGTTGCTTGGATACACAAAGGAGTATACCTCATGCTAGTCTCGACGGAATTGATGGTGTCCAAATCCATCAATTCATCGACTAGGGATAATTCCGATACATCACAATTACACATGTAGAGATACTCACTGGTTGTGATCCAATCACAAATTCTCTCATGCTGTGAATCGTATCGTGGACATTCAGTAAATGAGTTTAAGATCCAATCAAATACATAAAACATGTATACTCAAATAGTGAATCTTCATTTATCATATAAATGGTTCATACATAAGGCGATTGCCTTAGGACATCTCTCATATATTACTAACAGACTCCCACTTGGCCTAATGCCAATCGCTACGATATACAATACCATAAGCTCTAACATGACCCTCAAACTTACTTTGAGGTAATGCCTTAGTCAAAGGATCCGCTAAGTTCCTTTCAGTGGGAATTTTCTTGATTTGTATTTCGTTCCTACTGATGATCTCTCTGATAAGATGATAGCGGCGAAGCACATGTTTGGATCATTGATGAGACCACATCAAGTTCAAAGATGTACTTCTTGATCCAAACCGCTTCCTTTACTACTTCCGAAGCTGCAACGTATTCTGCCTTAGTGGCAGAATCAGCTATAGTGTCAAGCTTGGAACCTTTCCAACTTATTGCGCCTCCATTCTAGGTGAATACATACCCAGACTGAGACATGAAATCATCCTTGTCTGTCAGGAGCTGGCATCCGTATACCCACGTATTACCATGTACCCTTCTCCATATATTAGAAACGCATCCTTAGTTCTTCTTAAGTACTTAAGGATCGTCTTAACAGCCACCCAATGATCCATTCCTGGATCAGACTGGTATCTGCTCGTGACACTCAGAGCATACGATACATCGGGCCTCGTACATAACATAGCATACATGATAGATCCTATTGCGGATGCATAGGGAATCTTACTCATGCAAATCCTCTCGTCTTCTGTGCGCGGACACATAGACTTCAAAAGGTGTACCCCATGCCTGATGGGTAAGAAACCTTTCTTGGATTCCGACATGCTAAACCTCTTTAGCACTCGGTCTATATATGTAGACTGCGAAAGACCAAGCAACCGTTTCGATCTATCTCTATAGATCTTAATCCCGAGGATGTAGGTTGTTTCTCCCAGGTCTTTCATGGAGAATGTCTTGGATAACCAAACCTTCACTGACTGTAAGATTGAAACATCGTTTCCTATAAGTAGTATGTCATCGACATATAATACTAGGAAAAGGACTACACTCCCACTAACCTTCTTGTACACACAAGGTTCGTCTGGATTTTGTGAGAAATCAAACTTTTTGATTGTCCATCAAAATGGATATTCCAGCTCCTGGATGCTTGCTTCAATCCATAAATGGACCGTCGCAATTTGCATACCTTGGTTTTATCAACCGATGTGAAACCCTCAGGCTGTATCATATACACGTTCTCGAGCAGGTTTCCTTTAAGGAAAGCTGTTTTCACATCCATCTGTCATATCTCATAATCATAATGAGCCGCTATGGCCAGGAGCATCCGAATGGATTTAAGCATAGCTACAGGTGAATAGGTTTCATCATAATCAACACCTTGGTTTTTGACGATATCCTTTCGCCACCAATCTAGCCTTATAGGTAATCACATTACCATCCATGTCGGTTTTCTTCTTGAAAACCCACTTACACCCTATAGGCTTTATGCCTTCAGGTGGGTCAACCAAGTTCCAAACTTGGTTTTCATACATGGAATCCATTTCCGACTTCATGGCACCAAGCCACTTATCCCTTTCTGAACTTGTCAGCACTTCTTCATAACTGGTAGGCTCCTCATCATCAATGAGTAAACGTCGTTTGATTCACTTACGAGAAATCCATATCTCTCAGGAATATTGCGTGTTCTGCCAGATCTACGAAGATGTGGTGTTACAATAGGTCCAGCCGATTGCTCATCACTATGAGTTGTTGGCTGTTGTGCTTCACCGGGTATCTCGTCAATATCTATTTGAGTCTCTGGAGCCTCCTCAAGCTCGACGACACTCCCACTGTTTTCTTGCAAGAGAAACTCTTTCTCTAGAAACACAGCATGCCTTGAAACAAACACCTTTTGTTCCACAGGATGATAGAATTGGTAACCCCTTGTTTCCTTAGGGTATCCAATAAATAGACATTTATTAGACTTAGCATCCAATTTGTCTGATACTGTCCGCTTCACATAAGCAGGACAACCCCATATGTTCAAGTAAGGTACATGAGGTTTCTTACCATTCCATATCTCATATGGAGTAGTTGAGACTACCTTGGTAGGCATTCTGTTTAACAAGTAAACAGTTGTCTGAAGTGCATAGCCCCAAAAGGACTTGGGAAGAGTCGCATGATTCATCATTGACCTGACCATGTCCAACAAGGTCCGGTTACGCCTCTCAGATACACCATTATGCTTTGGTGTATATGGCGGAGTCCATTGAGACAATATACCATTGTCTCTTAGATAATCAAGAAACTCTTGACTTAAGTATTCACCACCTCGATCCGATCGAAGTATTTTTAATACTCTTGTCATGTTATTTCTCTACTTCATTTCTGAATTCTTTGAACCTTTCAAAGGCTTCAGACTTGTGTTTCATCAAGAACACACCCAAATCATGAGTGATCATTGGTGAAGGTAATGAAGTAGCTATAGCCTCCTAAAGCTTGAGTCGACATAGGTCCACATACATCACTATGTATTAGGCCTAGCAATTCTTCCACTCGTTCACCTTTTTCCTATAAAAGGTAACATAGTCATCTTGCCTTTTAAGCATGATTCGTATGTATCGTATGAATCCAATTCAAACGATTCCAGAATTCCACATCGGTGTAATTCGGACATGTGTTTCTTGCTTATATGGCAAGACGACAATGCCACAGTAGGAGTCTATTTGATTATCCTTTCGAGCACGCTTGTTGCTCACTTCGATATTGAAAATATCACTGGATACGTCCAACGTATAAACACCATTGCTTAAAGTTCCAGTCCCTTAAAGAACTCCATTCAAATTTATGTAACAACAATTGTTACTAAAAGTCAAATGGTACCCATTTCTATTTAAACAAGAAATAGAAATGATGTTCTTTATAAACGAAGGAACATAAAAGCAATTGTCCAGTTCTAAGACAAGTCCTACAAGGAGTTCCAACAAATACATTCCGATGGCGAGTGCAGCAACCGTTGCTCCATTCCCAACATGTAAATTTGACTCTCGCTTGATGAGTCTTCTTCTATTCCTTAGCCCATGTATGTCATTACATATATGTGAGCCACACCCAGTATCAAATACCCAAGTGTCTGAGGAAATAGAATGACAATCAATAAAGAAGATTTCTGAAGAAGATGGGGCATCCGATGCCTTATCCTTCTTCACGGACTCAAGATAAATCTTGCACTTTCTTCGCAAATGGCCATACTTGCCATAATGATGGCAAGTGTCCTTTTGAGCTGGTTCTGCCTTTTTAGCCTTTTTCTTCTTCCCCTTCTGTTGTTCCTTTGACTCCCTCTTAGAACCTTTCTTCGAGGAATCAACTAACAACACCGTCCCCTGCTCATGCTTCTCAGAAGGCTCCACAGCCTCAAAGATGTCGAGCAAAGACTACGATGAACCTTCTTGCATCTCGTGAGGTGAAGAGGAGCTTGAGACTTCAACCTTCAATCTCACTTGCTTATCAAACAACTCATAAAGATGAAGGATACGATATGAGCATCCATATGCTCATGCCGCCAGTAGCTTGGGTTCCATCGCTGCTAGCATGATGCAACTTGTCGCCTCGTAATCACACATGTTTCGATAGACCAACAATTGGTCCGGAGTTGCATCGTCAGTAGGATGGGCGGGAAGAGGCGCTTTGAGGACATACGCAAGCTTTTCACCTTGAGAACAATTCTCAAGTTTCTAAGCCAGTCCAAGAAGTTCGGCCAAGTCAATTTATTCGAATCCAAAATGGAACGCAAATTCAAAGACAACATGATCAATCTTAGAAATACAAAACGAGCATATATGAGAAAGATGATTTTTAAAATGCATCAATATACATTTATAAATCCCATTCATTTTTCAATTCAAAACCCTGAAATCAATTCGAGATCGAGGTCAATCTCCGAATGGGTCGATATCCAATATAGATAAGAACAACCTTGGAGTGAGTCCAACAAACCATTCTTAGCTATGATGGCGGGTATCAAGTATACCGATTACATATCATGTATATGTAACTATCACAATGTGCTATCAACTAATTGAATGTTTACACATACATTGGGTTGTTAACACATTAACAAGTATGCATCATATGCATAGCACCCAACTTCACCTCTCTTCACATCGACCTTGGAGTGAGTCCAATAAATCGATGCTCCAAGTTAGAGCCGACCCATTAATCGCGAAATAGTTTTAATATGGTTAGAGCGCATTCAACCAATTAGCCAGGCTTGGAGTGAGTCCAACAACCCAAACTAATGATTGACCTCTGACTCTTACCATATTAGAGTTAAACTATTCCAATGATTTGAACATGTTCAGGTTCAAGCCGGGCTTGGAGTGAGTCCAACAACCCAAACAAGAAACAGAACTCTGGTTCTAACTATATTAATGGAAGGTGTAGGCTTTAATATTGAGTTAGCCTTTTATGTCTCATCCTCTTTGTATGCAAATAACTATTATCTACATGGCATGACATACATGGCATACATCTACATGTCACGACACGCATTGCATAATGTTATGCATCTAATGCAATTACATGGCATACAATTATGTCATGTATATAATTTCCTTATATGTCATAACTATTTATGGAAATAAAATATGTTTAAGATTTGATTCTCCAAATCAAATCATAATTAAATTAGGAAACAAATTTCCAAATCTAATCACATATTTTATTCATGGAATTATTTGATTAAGGAAAATCTATTTAGGAAACCAATTTCCTAAATCATTAAAACTACTTATGGAAATTAAAATATTTTAAGATTTGATTTCCCAAATCAAATCATGATTAAATTAGGAAACAAATTTCCAGAATCTAATCAAATATTTTATTTATGGAAAATATCAATTTCCATAAATACTTCCAACTTTCCAAAAGTGGAAGATTTCCATAAATACTTCTAGACTTTCCAAAATTGAAAAATTTTCATAAATACTTCTAAATTTCCAAAATTAGAAAATTTCCAGAAATACATTATGACTATCGCAAAACCATTTTTATGATTATGTCGAAACACAACCTGGGCTCTGATACCACTGTTGGGTTTCCGGCACCGCGGTATGTTTGTGTTCGATCACGTTTTGTAAACATGAACACAGCGGAAGCAATAAAAATAATAAATCTATATTTATTACAACACACAAAATACACGCATGCATATTGCAACAAGTGTAGACATAACCGTAAATTTAAATTTGCAATAAAAGGAAATTTATCTACGTTATACCTTTCGTATGACGTGTAGCGGGAACGACATCAACCGGAACGATCCTCGCTAGAATCGTCCCTATCCATATCCACGCCGAGTTCATCGGGATGACTTCGCTAAGCCACGAGCTTCGTCTTCGTACGGGTTACTAGCCTCGTGTTGAAGACGACGTGATCGAGAGATGATCACGATCCGAATCCAAATTCAGATCCTAATACGAGTTCTCAAAACTCGCTTGTCCAGAGAGGTATTCGTCAACCAATAGACGAATCCTTCATCCTCCCACTCAGAGGATTACTGGAGATCGAATCCCCGGTAAGTTAGTCGCTGTCGGAGCTCTAACCGTCATCCAAACGATGCTCCGACGAGAGGAGAACAAGCTGTTGGTGCAGTGGGCACCTAAGTCGAACCTAAGTTTTGATTATAGCAAACGATATAAAGTTAAGCTTATATTGTTATCTCACGAGCTAAATCAAGTGTGCAGAAAAGTCTCAATGCTGGAGCTGAAGGCTAGCAACACCCGGAGGAAGCCGCGGTGGTCAGGCGACACTCGAGTTACTTCGGAGGGAGCCGAAGGAATCGAGTGGAAGGCCGGAAGCAAAAGCGACACGCAAGTATCGAGGTAAGCTCATGTGTGCGAACGTAAGTGAGGTCATATCCTCTTTACGGGGATGATCTTAGGCGACGATCCGACCCAAGACTTCCCATGGAAGGTTTATGTTGAGATCGGACAAAAAGTGGCCGTCGAATCCACTTATATTTTGAGCTAACTCTTTATTGTAGTCAAAAATCCTGGCCATCAGTTCAACCGGCCAGTTCAACCTGCGCCAGTTCAACCGGTGGTCAAAAATCAGCCTCGAGGAGTCAAGCTTTATCACCATTTTTCAAGGAGTTTTGTGCCCATTTGTGATTGGTTGAAGTCCCATTCGTTGAGGCGCTTAAAGGCTATAAAAGGAGGGTCAAACCTAGGGTTTCATCCTCAATTCTAAGTGCTCAAAAGCCTCCGTTACGCTGCAACTCTCCGACGACTCTACAACAACGAAGTGCTGCCAACAACCCTAGCTTAAAGTTTCTTTTGTATAGTTGTTGGTATAATCTTAATTTGTTATTGCTTTCAATATTGCAATTCTTTTTAATCGAGGCTTTTCGTTGCATTTTACTTTAATAGAAGAGAGGGTTTGTCTCTCTATCTTTTTGCTTCGAAGGCTTTTGTAATCGTAAAACTCCTACCTCCAATGAGGAGGAGTGTTTTAGTGAATTGCCCTCCGTACACGGTCTAGGACCGTTAGGGCCTTGGAGTAGTAGCCGAAGACTACGAACCAAGTAAAAAAACTGTTTGTCTCATTTAGTTTTTATTTACATTTCCGCTGCATTTAATTGTCTATCGAACGATTTAAAAGAAAAGTTTTTATCGCTATTCACCCCCCCCCTCTAGCGATCCGCTTCGATCCAACAATTGGTATCAGAGCCGGGGGTTGCTAAGATTTGGTGAAACCACCAATCTATCCATTTTTCACAGATTTATTTTTCTTTTATTTCTATTTATTTCTGATTTATTTCGCTTTGTTAAATTTACTCCTGCACTACTAATCCAAGACGCGAGTCTTGGTACTTTGTTTTGTGTTTTTGTCGTTGCTAGTTTCTTCGTCTTCGTCCCTTTTTGTCTTTTGTTCTAATGGCCCATCTCGAGGGTTTTAGCACCGTCCGACCTCCGTTTTACAACGGAGATGACTTCCGTTATTGGAAGGGTCGGATGGAATGCTTTCTCAAAACCCAAATCGAGATGTGGATCATAATCCAAACGGGTTTCACACTTCCGGCTAATGAAGTGGGTGACTCCTTGGATTATGATCAATGGACCATTGCGACAAAACGACAAGTCGAAGCCGATGCCAAGGCAACACAAATCCTCCAATGCGGCTTGTCCAAGGAGGAGTTAAATCGCGTCGGCTCCTTCATTAGCGCAAAGGACCTTTGGACAAAGCTGATCGAGTTACACGAAGGATCGGATCAAGCTAAGGTTTGCAAACATGATTTGTTGTTCAATAAATTGTACACACTAAAAATGCAGGAACACGAGTCCGCGACGCAACTCCACGCCCGTGTCCAAGACACAGTCAACAACCTACACGCAATCGGGCAAAAGGTCGAAAACCGCGACCTTATAAGGTATGTTCTAAACTCTTTTCCGAGGACTACCTTGTGGGCATCCATGGTCGATGCCTACAAGGTCTCCAAGGACCTTTCTAAACTTAGATTAGATGAACTCTTTTTGGATTTTGAATTACATGAGCAGTCCAACTCGGAACCCGAGAAGGGTATAGCCTTGTTTGCAGGTTCAAAGAAGAAGAAAATCGCAAGCAAGCCACCACCAACCGAGGAGGAAGATGAGTCCGAAAAAGAAGTTGACCCGGAATTGACTGCCGAACTAATGAACATAGCTCGAAGGATAGCCAAGGGACGAAAGCGAACCACAACTCGACCCAACCAAGGTAAGCCTAAAAGTTCTAATATTAGGTGTTATGAGGTGCGAGTTTGGACATATAAAGTCCGAGTGCCCCAAGCTCAACCACCAAGCACCTAAGCACAAGAAGGCCCTCAATGCGACATGGGAAGAAGCGTCATCCGAAGAAGACGAAGACCACGTCTTCATGGCGAAATCGATTGAGTCCGACACAGAGACCGAACCTGAACTTGAGTCAGAACCTGAGGATGACTCGGACTACGAAGCTACCTTCAAGTCAAGCCACAGATACGCATCCGGTTCAAAAGATACCCTTAAGGTGAGTCGAACCTTATTTAATACTTTACATAATACGGTTAGGTTTTTGTCTAGGAAGTTAGCTAAGTCCGAGTCCAAGGTCGAGACCCTGGTTGAGGAAGTTAAACTCCTCAAACATGAGGTCTCCCTAACCTCTTCGACTAGTCGAGTTCAAGAGAAGGACTCAACTCGGGTTGAAAAACTCGAAGTTGAGAACTCACTTTTGAAAAGTCAAGTCGAAGATCTTAGGAATACGTTGGAAAGGTTTACTTTGGGATCCAAAGGACTTGACCTCCTACTTGGATCGCAAAGGGTCGTGTACAACAAGGCCGGACTAGGGTTTAGCTTAAACACGACCAATAAGTCGTATATGTCAATCGTAAGTAGACATAAAAAATATGTCCAAGCATGGGTCCCTATGACCACTTTGATTTCAACTCTAGGATCCAACTCGTACTGGGTTCCCAAGAACCAAATCCACTATGTGGATAGACCGAACCGATTCAACGGTCTAGGGGGAGCCAGTACAAAACATGTTTGTGTTTTAACTTAGAAATTGCATGCTTAGATTTTTTTTTTCTTTCGTGAACTCACTTAGAACACGTAAATAACCAACTAAAATCCTTCGAAAAGATTGAGCCTCGGGAAGCCTCTTTTCAAATAACCAACTAAAATCCTTCGAAAAGATTGAGCCTCGGGGAGCCTCTTTTCAAATAATCAACTAAAATCCTTCGAAAAGATTGAGCCTTGGGGAGCCTCTTTTCAAAAATAACTAGTTAGACGAGGAAATAATTTTAGGTGAGTCAAGTCATCATTTTCTTGAAAATGGCTTTGTCTAAGGAAGTGGTCGATGATCCGATAAAAGAAGGCCCCTGTGCCTCGCCACGACCTGGAAGCCATGATCTTGAAAAGGTAAACTTGACAAGCCTAGGGTCAAATCCAAATCTAACATTACTTAAACATAAATGCACTTAATCAACTTAATTGGAAGTCATCTCACAAAGAACACATAAGTATAACATGCTTGATCATATAGACTCCGGTGAGATGACCTAGGTTTAACAACTTACAACCAATTTTTTTTTTTAAAAAAAAATAATAATCTAACATCCAATCCAACCACCTTATGTGTAGGATCAATGGATGTTAGGCGGTGCTTACTCGACACATGGCATGGGGATCAACTCAAATTCACGGCCGATTCAAACGACAAGGATCGGTAGCCTTTGGGAATAACGGCAAGCTCAAAATCATCGGATCAGGTGATATCGAGCTTAACTCGAATTTTGTTATTAAAAATGTATTACTTGTAGAGAATTTTGAATATAACCTGCTTAGCGTAAGCCAATTATGTGACAATAATTATAAGGTTGTATTTTTAGAAAATGAATGTGTAATTAAAACAAATGAAACAGCTAAAACAATACTCAAAGGAACTAGGACAAATAACATTTATACAATTAACTTAATCAAATCCTCAGCCAAATGTCTTATGACACAGGAAGAGGAATCATGGTTGTGGCACCGATGACTCGGTCACTCGCACCCAAGACTCGTCCACAAGATGAGTCAGAGTGGCCTAGTCAGAGGCTTACCCAACCTTAACAATTTGGTTAATAAAATCTGTAATGCTTGTCAACAAGGAAAACAACCTAGGACACAACACAAGTTAACTAACCAAGAATGAACCTCAAGTGTACTTGAGCTCCTGCATATGGATCTATTCGATTCACATGGAGCCAAGTCACTCAATAAAAGTCAATATTGCTTAGTCATAATTGACGACTACTCCAGGTTTACCTAGGTTAGGTTCATCAAACATAAAAATGATACCCTAGATCAATTAATCAATTTATTCAAATTAATCGAGAATCAAAAAAACCTTAAGGTTAAAAGAATTAGAAGCGATCATGGTGGTGAATTCGAAAATCAAAGGTTCACCGACTTCTGTAACCTAAACGGATACCACCATGAATTCTCTTGCCCTAGGACCCCTCAACAAAATGGCCTAGTGGAGCGGAAAAACTGAACTCTACAAAAAGCCGCTAGGACCATGTTGAACGAATATGACCTACCCAATAGGTTTTGGGCAGAAGCCGTGAGTACGACATGCTATGTCCAAAATAGAATCCTTATGGTAAAGAGGCACCTTAAGACCTCATACGAGATTTATCACGATAAAATACCTAACATCAAGTACTTTAGGGTATTTGGGTGTAAGGTACATATCCTAAATACTAAGGATTACCTAGGGAAATTTACATCCAAGACCACGACCGGAATCTTTCTAGGATACTCGACTACAAGTCGAGCTTATAGAGTATATAACCATGACACCCTTAGAGTCGAGGAGACTATCAATGTAGTATTTGATGAAGGACATGAACCTACAAAACCCCTGAACCCCAATTAGCGAGATTCATACTAGACCTAACTCGATCCAGGAGATCAGGTCTAGTGTTAATCCTAACCTAAGTCAACCAAGTCACTCTATTGATCAAGTGATAGATGACTCCAACCAAACTAATGTTCAACCAAGTCACCCCATTGATCAAGCATTAGGTGACACAAACCCAACCCAATCTAGGATTCAGACTAACCACCCTATCGATCAAGTGATAGGAGATCCTAATCTAGGAGTTCGAACTAGAGCATCCTATAGGAACCTTAGTCAAATTTCCTTAATTTCAAAGATAGAACCCAAATCAATTGAACAAGCTCTTCTTGATCCCGATTGGATTATTGCAATGCAAGAAGAGCTAGCTCAATTTACTAGGAATGAAGTGTGGGAATTAGTACCACCACCTCAAGACAAAACAATAATTGGAACAAGGTGGGTGTTTCGAAATAAGCTTGATGATAAAGGTGAAGTAGTTAGAAACAAGGCTAGGTTAATCGCCAAAGGGTTTAGTCAAGTCGAAGGCTTAGATTACGACGAAACCTATGCCCCAGTAGCTAGACTCGAATCCATTCGAATGTTGCTAGCTTATGCCGCACATCGAGGATTTAAGCTGTTTCAAATGGATGTTAAGTCGGCATTCTTAAATGGATACATTAAAGAAGAAGTTTATGTTAGCCAACCCCCCGGATTCGAAAATCTAGATAAACCTGACCATGCTCTAAAACTTAAGAAAGCTCTCTATGGACTTAAACAAGCTCCTCGAGCTTGGTACGAGAGACTTTCAATCCATCTTAAGTCAAAAGGGTTTAACCAAGGCTTAGTTGACCCAACTCTCTTCGTAAAAACCTTAGGTAAAGAAATATTCATAGCTCAAATTTACGTAGACGATATAATTTTTGGAACCTCTAACTCAGCCTTACTAAACGAGTTCGTTTCACTCATGGAAAGTGAGTTTGAAATGAACTTGGTAGGCGAGTTAAGTTTCTTTTTAGGTCTACAAATTAAACAAACTAAGGATGGTATATACCTATATCAACAAAAATACACTAAGGAGTTAATTAAAAGATTTGGAATGCAAGACGCTAAGATAATAAACACCCCAATGGCGATTAATGTTAACATAGGAGAAGACCTAGAAAGTAAGTCCATTGACTTAAAGTACTATAGGAGCGCGATAGGAAGTCTCCTATACTTAAGCTATGAGTCGACCCGACATCCTATTCGCGATAAGTATATGCGCCGTGCTTTCAAACTCCGAGTCTCACCTAACCCTAGTTAAGCGTATCCTTAGATATCTTAAGGGTACACTTAACGCTGTTGGTATTTGGTACCCTAGATCTACGGAGTTCGAACTAATCGGCTACTCGATTCGGATTATGCCAGAGTAAACTCGATAGAAAGAGCACGAGTGGTTGTTGTCAACTACTCGGCTCAAGTCTAGTGAGTTAGTGCGATAGGAAGCAACATTGTGTTGCCTTATCTACCACCGGCCGAATACGTTGCGATGGGTGAGTGTGTAACTCAGCTTCTTTGGATGAAGCACACTCTCCGAGACTTTAGGTTGGACTTCACCAAAACTAAAATTTTTGTAGACAACATAAGTTCGATAAATCTAACTAAGAACCCTATATGGCATTCAAGGACAAAGCATATAGAGGTAAAACACCATTTCATTCGAGAACATGTAGCCAACGGCTCCATACAACTCGAATATGTTGACTCGAAGTCTAACCTAGCAGACATATTTACTAAACCACTACCCGGCGAATTTAGTCTCTTGAGACGAAGATTAGGCATGTGCATAATAGAATAGGAACTTGCAAATTATATTTTCTTACTACTATTTCTTACTTTTTTTTTCATGGAACTAGCATAGGACATACCTTAGATATCATGCACCTATAGATTTAAGGAGCCAATACATCTCACAACACATAGGACTAATGTGTTTGTGTACTTAGCCACGTAGATGGGCGTGAGATGTTAGGACCTTACTCCTGGTTCCAGATGTAGAGCTAGCGCATCGCTATGAACCACGGAGTATAATCATCTGACTCGACTACGATGTTGATCCTTCATATCAATCAAGCCAAATATAAGTCGAACATTTTATAGATGAACTTATTTTCAGTATATTATTTTTAAAAATAAAAATGTGGAACATGCTTGGACTTTAAATTTAACATTTATTTTGTTTTCCACACACCCCTTACTCTTTTCGATATACGACAAAAGGGGGAGAAAAAGGAGAAAAAGGACAAAAGTTAAGGGGTAAAAAATTTTTTTTTGATAACTTAACTCTTACTTCATAATTAAACCAAAAGTTAAATTTAAGTTTTGAAAACTTATTTAACTTTTAACAAAAGGCCAAGGTTAAGAAATCATTTGGTTCCTTAACTTAAAACTTATTTTAAACTCTATGGCCAATATTAAATAATTTCGGTTACTTAATTCTTTTTCTTAGTAGCACATATCAAGGGGGAGAGTTAAAACCCTTTCTCAAGTACTCACCCTCGGTCAAGGGGGAGGATTCCTCAAGGGGGAGCACTTGAAAAAGAATTTTTATATACTCCTACTCATTCATGCATAATCTCATACTTATTTTTGTCTTAACTTTGTATGTGGGTTTGCCATAAATTAAAAAGGGGGAGATTGTTGGTGCAGTGGGCACCTAAGTCGAACCTAAGTTTTGATTATAGCAAACGATATAAAGTTAAGCTTATATTGTTATCTCACGAGCTAAATCAAGTGTGCAGAAAAGTCTCAATGCTGGAGCTGAAGGCTAGTGACACCCGGAGGAAGCCGCGGTGGTTGGGCGACACTCGAGTTACTTCGGAGGGAGCCGAAGGAATCGAGTGGAAGGCCGGAAGCAAAAGCGACACGTAAGAATCGAGGTAAGCTCGTGTGTGCGAGCATAAGTGAGGTCGTATCCTCTTTACGGGGATGATCTTAGGCGATGATCCGACCCAAGACTTCCCATGGAAGGTCTATGTTGAGATCGGACAGCAAGTGGCCGTCGAATCCACTTATATTTTGAGCTAACTCTTTATTGTAGTCAAAAATCTTGGCCATCAGTTCAACCGGCCAGTTCAACCGGCGCCAGTTCAACTGGTGGTCAAAAATCAGCCTCGAGGAGTCAAGCTTTATCACCATTTTTCAAGGAGTTTTGTGCCCATTTGTGATTGGTTGAAGACCCATTCGTTGAGGGGCTTAAAGGCTATAAAAGGAGGGCCAAACCTAGGGTTTCATCCTCAATTCTAAGTGCTCAAAAGCCTCCGTTACGCTGCAACTCTCCGACGACTCTACAACAACGAAGTGCTGCCAACAACCCTAGCTTAAAGTTTCTTTTGTTTAGTTGTTGGTATAATCTTAATTTGTTATTGCTTTCAATATTGCAATTCTTTTTAATCGAGGCTTTTCGTTGCATTTTACTTTAATAGAAGAGAGGGTTTGTCTCTCTATCTTTTTGCTTCGAAGGCTTTTGTAATCGTAAAACTCCTACCTCCAACGAGGAGGAGTGTTTTAGTGAATTGCCCTCCGTACACGGTCTAGGACCGTTAGGGCCTTGGAGTAGTAGCCGAAGGCTACGAACCAAGTAAAAAAACTATTTGTCTCATTTAGTTTTTATTTACATTTCTGCTGCGTTTAATTGTCAATCGAACGATTTAAAAGAAAAGTTTTTATCGCTATTCACCCCCCCTCTAGCGATCCGCTTCGATCCAACAAAAGCTGTCCAGAAAACTGGACAGCTTTGGTCGAGGTGATAGGCGCCGGCCAACCAAGAGAGATAGAGCTCACCTTGATGCCAAACTTGAAGGAGATCACCGGAGCACTAACCGACAGCAGCTCGACGCCGGCGAGGGGGAAGGTCAACACCTTCTGGACGCCGGTTGGAGCCTCAAGGTGGGCGGCGGCAAGGAGGAGGAGAGTTGGCTCCGAATTTCTCCAAGGAGAGGTGGGCGGCAACTTAGGGTTGTGGATTAGGGCTTAATTATCCCTTAAGCCCTCTTTTATAGAGAACTAATTCTCTTAATGGTTATTGGATCATAACCATTAGGCCCGTTAACCCGCTCCATTAAGATAAGTTAAAATAAACCAAACCATGATGGTTTATTTTAAGTTAAAACGAACCGAACCAACTTTTGGTTCATTCGTTTTAAAATAAACCAAACCCTTTGGTTTATTCTCCTCCATTGGATTAGAACCAAACCATTTTGGTCCATCCATTATGTCTTCATAAGACACGGCTCATCCACGCTTCCATTGTGCCTGAAACGATTTCATGCTCGCTCCATGTTTGGTCCAACCAAACATAGTTTCTCTTGGTATGAGAATCCCATTCTCAAGCTCGTTTTAAATCCTTCGGATTACGCTCGTTGTGCGTGTGACCAAATAGGTTCTCGGTTTATGTTGGTCGTCTATAATTAACCATTAATTATAGAACGATCATGAGTGGCACCTAGTAGTACATCATGATCCCCAATTAACCGAAAAGATCAACGGTTGATCCAGAACTATTTCTGAAACCCTTCAGCAGCTCGAATGATTCGTGCCCCATTCCCTTCACTCATCTTATACCCACTTGGTTCAGGACATGGTCTATAGTGTCAGTCCCCACTAGGCTGACTACGTCACACCTAGCCCAAGTATCATTTTCTCGTCCTACGGATTCTAGTTACTCCACATGTATCGAAGAGTACCTTACTCTAAACATGTAATGCTTTGGCCAAAGACTTTAGTAACAATCCGACAAGAGGCCATGGGTATACATCTCCTCGCAAGGAGTGGTGAATCCTTTATAGGCTATTCAAACACCTTCGATCACTTCGACTTATACCCAATCATCCCGGGTCCACATCTCCTTAGAGATGTTTGCTTAAGATGTCAAAGCATAAGTCTCCATGATCAAGATGACTTGAATACCACAAGTCAAAAGAACATCGCACTTAAGCTACAGTAAGAACTTCATTGACATATCTATATATGCAAAGAACCATATGAAGTCTTACGGCTGGTCACTCCAATGAACTAGTTACCATAACTAGTATCCACGATTAACTCCGGACATCACAATGTCTCCAGCCAGTGAGAATCAGCTTCTTGGATACACCAAGGAGTATACCTCGTGCTAGTCTCGACAGAATTGATGGTGTCCAAATCCATCAATTCATCGACTAGGGATAATTTCGATACATCACAATTACACATATAGAGATACTCACTAGTTGTGATCCAATCACAAATTCTCTCATGCTGTGAATCGTATCGTGGACATTCAGTAAATGAGTTTAAGATCCAATCAAATACATAAAACATGTATACTCAAATAGTGAATCTTCATTTATCATATAAATGGTTCATACATAAGGCGATTGTCTTAGGACATCTCTCATATATATTACTAACAGATAATTCTAATAGAGAAAGGACTAGGGTTTTGGGCGACAAGAGGAATAGGGGTTGGCGACACCAAATAAGGAATCTATTTCCTTATCTCCTTCTTCCTCAAGCTTGCCGGTGCCCAAAATAGCTCCTTCCTTACCTTGGCCGGTGGCCAAAGCTTCCCTTCTCCTTCTCCTTGGCTGGTGGTAACAAGATATAGGGCTTTCCCTTGGTGTCTTGGCTAGTTTCCTTCATAATCTCCTCTTCCTTCTTGGCCAGCGGCAAGCTCCATCCTTGGAGGTTGGTGGTTGGTTAAAAGAAGGAAAAGAGCCTTGTTTCTATTCTTCCTCTTGCTCGGAACGAGCAAGGAAGGAAGATTGGTGATCTAGGAGCTTCAAATTTTGGTAGATCGTCGCCCACACGACGTTCGAAAGGAGGAAGGTCATACAATAGAAGATCGAGAGGTATATTGATTCTCTATTTTCTCTTGTATCATGTTTATATTTGTTTTTCAATTATGTACATGATATATTCTGTTTTGTGGCTAAATAATACTTGGATCCCGAACATAAACATAAAATCCAGTGATCCGTACATCGTCTATTCCGCGGCTACTCGTAGAATAGAGGTAGGTCGCTTGAACAACAAGTTTGTTCAAGTGATCACTCTAAATGAATAACACGACGATGACAAGGTTGCTTGGGTGTTCCCTTTTGTCTAGGATTAAATTTTTAATCCGGGGACATCGATGGGATCGCCATGAACAAGCGACCGAGTTGAAGTGGGAAGCGAAGTTTCCCCTCACGGATCAACCTAACAATTGATATCTGAGCTAAGGTTTCCGATTTTGTGTGTTTAGGATTCGGTTAATTTTTATGCACTTTTCATATATTATATGTGCCGGATAATAGTAGGATATGCGTAGGTTAACTCTTTGGTTGCAGGCATAAGATCCGACTATTATGACCATATGTGTGTATGTGATTGTATGTGTGTAAATGTTTATTTTGTTGAATCCTCGGGGTTGATGAGGCTAGTATTTAATTTTTTGTAAATTAGATACAACATTGTTTAGCCACTCTTTTTATTTTAGTTTACTTTCGATCTAGATTTCATGTACACTCCCTCGTGGAGTATAGGATCGATGGATGTAAATTAAAATAGATTTTAGTCTCGGCTCGGATCTCCGGATGGCTCGTACATGGCGTAGGAGGAGCGGACGAGAAGGCGATGCGACGGGAGACATATTGAAAACAAAAGCCATAATAGTTAAAAAATAATTTATTTTTCATATTTATTGCTTATTGTTTGATATCCATGTCGTAGGCTAGAAAATTCCTCATTTTCAAATTACTAAGTGGGAGAGGGATATTTTTATAAATTCCCACGGCCTCCATTACGATTTGACAAGTGATGCAAACAAACTTGCGCGTCGGCTCTGAGGGCCTTCCTCCCCTTCGGATGAGTTTGTTTGTGGATCACAAGGTCGAATATGGTTATAGGAAATTATTAAGGAGCGTATGTACTTCTCCATCGGAAGACACATAACCCGAGATAATTACCTTGGTACTGAGTAATGGTGAACACTTAGATGCAAATATAAGTATCCTCCCCATCGGAGTCACTGCTTTTATTTGTAGGGCCAAAGAGGAACCAACTATTAATTTTATTTGACAAGAAGTTAGGTTGACAAGATAGTAAAATTAATGGGTAAAACCTCCTCAACAAATGTAGAATTCGTATACGTCCACACGATCGTGGCATATGATATTCTCGGTGTTTTGAGGTGTTGGTTGATTTTAAAATTTTATTGTTTGAAGAATCAATAATTTTTTTAAATCTAAAGTAATGATCTATGTGATTCTTAGGATTTTTGAAAATGACTTTCAGTCCACTTGCTATGATACTAAAGGAAAATAAACTTACTGTACCCAAATAATGTTGATTGGAAAAGAATCTAGATATTGTCTTAACTGTTAAGGAGTACAAGTATGTACTCTTCGAAGAGTGTCCTCCTAAGCCTGCGAATGAGCTGGAAGTCCTTGGAGCTGAGATCGATGGGGAAACCCAGGTCGATATCATTCTCCAGTCGACAGAAAGGCTTGCTCAGGCTAAGGACATGGTTGCTCAGAAGGTTTCTACTTCTAAGCCGAAAGGCAAGAAGAAGAAGAAACAAGGTGGAGCAAAGATGGTGGGAGGATCTCAGGGAGGAGTGAAGAAGCCGAAAGGCAAGTACTTCAGTTTCAAGCAGGATGGATATTGGAAGAAGTACTGTCCCAATCCGAAGCAGAACAAAGGTATATCCTTTGGTCTAGTCGTTGAAACATGGTTAGCGGTGTTATCTACCGGCACCTGGTGTGTAGATACGGGAGCCTCTGATAATGTTTGTAATATTTTGTAGGGGTTCCAGGAAACCCGACGATGAGCTGAGGGTGAGATTACCATTTACTTGGGCAATGCCATGAAGGTGGCGGCTATTGCAGTGGGAGATGTTTTATTTATCTTTTGAAAAAAATAAAACTTTGGTTCTGGAAAATTCCCTTTATGTACCTTTATTTAAAAAGAATTTAATTTCGGTTTCTAAATTGTTTATGGATGGATATTCTATTTCTTTTAATGAGAGAGTTGTTATAAAATTGAATAGGGACATTATCTGTTTAGGTGCATTGATAGGAAATCTATACACACTTGAACCAAAACCTCCCACGATGCAAATTGAAGTTAATAACTCATCTTCTAATTCCAATAAGAGAAAAGAACCTTCGAAGATGAACCAAACATATCTTTGGCATCTTAGGCTTGGTCATATTAACTTAAGCAGAATTCAAAGGTTGATAGCTGATAGACCTTTGGGTTCATTAGTGGTGGAGGATTTCCCAACCTGTGAATCATGCTTGGAGGGTAAAATGACCAAGAGGCCTTTTAAGGCCAAGGGGTATAGAGCCAAAAATGTGTTGGAGTTGGTTCATTCTTATTTGTGTGGTCCTATGTCTATCCAGGCTAGAGGTGGTTTTGAGTATTTCATCTCTTTTATAGACGATTACTCAAGATATGGATACATTTACCTGATGCGCCACAAGTCTGAATGCTTTGACAAGTTCAAAGAATTCAAGGCTGATGTGGAGAAACGTCAAGGTAAAAGTATCAAGACACTACGATCTGATCGTGGAAGCGAGTACCTCTTAGGAGAGTTTAGGAATTACTTATCAGAAGCTGGGATTCAATCCCAATTGTCTGCACCTAGCACACCCCAGCAGAACGGTGTAGCAGAGCGAAGGAATAGGACTCTTATGGAGATGGTTAGATCGATGATGAGTTATTTTGAGTTTCCAGATTCGTTCTGGGGATATGCTCTAGATACAGCGGTGTACATTCTGAACTTGATTCCATCTAAATCAGTGCCTTCTACTCCCATAGAATTGTGGACTGGGCGAAAGCCTAGTCTAAGAAATATTCGGATATGGGGGAGTCCAACACATGTGCTGAAGGTGGATGCTGGTAAGTTGGAACCTCGTACAGAAGTATGCATGTTCGTTGGATATCCTAGAGGAACGAAGGGTGGTTTGTTTTATAGTCCTAGAGATCAGAGGGTGATCATTATCGCGAATGCCAAATTTCTAGAGTAAGACTATGTGATGAGCCACAAGCCCAAGAGTAAAATTGTTCTGGAGGAATTAAAAGGGGAAGTCACTTCTCCAGTACCACCGGTACAAGAGGATATACCATAAGTCTCTGCACCGCGTGTCATAGAGGATACACAGGTGATACCTCGTCGTAGTGGGAGGGTTGCGACACAGCATGATAGATTCATGTTTTTGGGAGAATCTTCTGATTTGGTCCCTGGCGAACATGAACCTGATCCCTGGACATATGATGAGGCAATCCAAGATAAAGATGTAGCATTTTGGCAAAGTACAATGAATACTGAGATTGAATCTATGAATTCAAATCAGGTCTGGGAGCCAGTGGAACCACCCAATGGTGTAAAAAGCATTGGATGCAAGTGGATCTACAAAAGAAAGAGAGGAATAGATGGGAAGATTGAGACCTTCAAAGCGAGGCTTGTTGCGAAGGGGTATACTCAGAAAGAGGGTATCGATTATGAAGAGACCTTTTTGCCGGTAGCCATGCTTAAGTCTATCCAGATTCTCTTATGCATAGCAGCTCATATGGATTATGAGGTGTGGCAGATGGATATCAAGACAGCTTTCTTGAATGGAAGTCTTGAGGAAGACATCTATTAGAAGCAACCAGAGGGATTCATTGTGAAGGGCAAAGAGCATCTTGTATGTAAGCTTAATCAGTCCATTTATGTATTTAAGCAAGCATCGAGGTCTTGGAACATCCACTTTAATGAGGTAATCCAGTCTTATGGATTTATTCAAAGTGCAGATGAGTCTTGTGTATACAAGAGATGTGACGAAAACGTAGTGGTATTTCTTGTACTATACGTAGATGATGTAGGAGATCGGTATGGCCGGCTAGAGGGGGGTGAATAGCCCTCGTACGTTTGACGTCGTAAATTGCTCGTCTACAAAAGATTAGCGCAAGCGGAATATACAAATACAAAGCAAAAGACAAACAATAAAACAACCGCTAACACGATGGTATAACGTGGTTCACGGCTACGCCTCTAATCCACGGTCCCCGATTCGTCCTCGGTGAATCACTCCGTTAAACCAATCCACTAAATGGTCTCTCCTTTGCACCAAGCTAGGTGGAGGTAACCTTTACAACCAAGATCACTCTTCTTACAATAGGATTGAAGTAAAGACAAGTAAGAAGAGTTTAGAGCTTGTGGGGCACTAGGAAGATCGTTTGGAGTATGAGCATTAGCCTCTCAAAGGCTTACACCCTCTCTTTTATAGAGAGGGCTGTTTCTTCCGTTGTTGGCCGCCATCACGATCACGCCCTTAGCGATCATTCTACAACGGCCTCGAACACGTCGGATCCGGACCGTTGTAGTCCAACGGAACTCTTAGCGCAATCAGTGATGGACCTCATCGATCGATTCGCTCCGTAGTCGATCGCCCGATCGGCTACGAACGGCCTGCGGGTCGAAACCCTATTGATCGATCACCGATCGCCGCCAGCAATGATCGATAGGTTCGGCAATGATCGGCCCGACGATGGCCGATCCGACACTTGGCCAAATGGCCAAGTTTCACCTAAGAGCTACCCTTCCCCGGGTTACAATCGCTCACTCTCATTTCTCAGAGTCCCTCGCTTTCGAAGTTCTCTTCGTTCTCGGCCACGTCCCTCGGCAGCATCAGGCGCACGTCTCTGCAATGCTCCTTCGCGTCTCTTGCCTCGAAGTCTACTTCCTCCGGCTTCACTCCAAGCTTCTCGTCCGGCGGTCCCTCAGATGCTCCAAGCGCACGGCTTCTGCAAAGCTATCCTTCACCGACTCAAG
Organism: Wurfbainia villosa; assembly: GCA_025175895.1. Lineage (NCBI taxonomy): Eukaryota > Viridiplantae > Streptophyta > Magnoliopsida > Zingiberales > Zingiberaceae > Wurfbainia > Wurfbainia villosa. The sequence continues at coordinate 32,986,978 of CM045986.1, forward strand.
GCACGAGTCATGAGATGTGAAACTTGCCACGGCTCCATGTGCGAATTACTAAGTCCTGCACGACTTCAACGCACATATCACATCAACATATCAAACTAACTTAAACCCTTTGCCACACCATCAAAACCATATTACGGCAAGAGATTGCCCTAACAGATGACATTTTGTTGATTGTCAACAATATCAAGGTGTTATCGGGCGTAAGGGTATGGTTGTCCAAACAGTTTGATATGAAGGACTTGGGAGAGGTAGGACACATCCTTGGGATCAAGGTTATAAGGGATCGTAGGAAAAGGATGTTGTGCTTATCCCAAGCTTCATACATAGATACGATTATGGATCGTTTTAGCATGCAAAACTCTAAGAAGGGTTTTCTACCTTTCAGGCATGGAGTTCCTTTATCTAAGGAGATGTGTCCTAGAACATCTGAGGAGATAGAGGAGATGAAGGCGGTTTCTTATGCTTCGGTAGTAGGAAGCCTCATGTATGCGATGTTATATACGAGACCAGATATCTGCTTTGCCATGGGCATGGTCAGCAGATATCAGCGTAATCCAGGATAAGGACATTCAACTATGGTAAAGCATTTATTGAAGTACCTGAGAAGGACTAGGATTATATGCTGGTTTACTAGGCAGACCAATTACTCCCTGTGGGTTACAGGGATTCTGACTTCCAATCTGATAGGGATAATAGTTAGTCTACCTCAGGTTTTGTGTTTACTTTGGGAGGAGGAGCCATTGTATAGAAGAGTGTCAAGCAGAAATGCATGGCATACTCCACCATAGAAGCTGAGTATATGACAGCCTCTGAGGCAGCCAAAGAAGCTGTGTGGCTCAGGAACTTTTTGATGGGCTTTGATGTGATTCCTGGTTTGCCCAGAACTATCACAATTTATTGTGATAATAGTGGTGCAGTTGCAAACTCGAAGGAACCACGAGCCCATAAGGCAAGTAAGCACATAGAGCCCAAGTACCACCTGATACGAGAAATCGTAAAGAGAGGAGAAGTCGCTATGGCCAAGATTGCATCGGAGGATAACCTGGCAGATCCTTTCACTAAGGCCCTTCCGGTGAGAGCTTTTGATAGGCATGTGGAGGGAAAGAGGATAAGATGTATGACAGTTTGAGGACAGCATAGTCTTTTAGTATAAGTGGGAGATTGTTGGGATGTATACTGAAAAATCTATCTTTTGTATGGACATCTTTATTTTGAAATAAGAATCACATGATCATTGTTTGCATATTTTTATGGCTATGCATATTGTCTAATACATTACATTGTAGATAACATGGTGTGTGGTGTCACACGGGAGATCATGTTATCGGTTCCTTGTAAAGTATAAGTAAAGGTTCACAACCGAGATGACTTTGGACAAACTATTGGTATGGTTATAGTGTGATTTGGTATTGGTTACTCTTGACCATAAAATTATACTAGTACACTTTGTGTGTATTGAGCAAGACCGACTTAGAGGTGATTCGATTTATTGCCGACTACATAATCGAATTGGACCTCAGATATTATATTGTACATGCTCTTAATCCCGATATAATAACGGGCACATATACTTAGTATTCATTTCTTTGATTTACCAATGGGCGAGATTAATAGATTAAATCGATAGGTCGGTAAGTTGGGAAATGGTATTATTTATATGGTGTGTCGTTGATTATAGGAGGAAACCATGTCCTATATATTAGGATGATGATGTCCCCTTGAGGAGCTCATAAGGTTCATCATGTAAACCCTACAGGTGGACTTGGTCCGGTATGATGAAATAGTTGAGTGGTACTACTCATGGAGTTAGATGTTGATTAATTAATGGTCAGTAAATTAGTTAATCAACGGACATTCGAGATTTTAAACATGGGGAGAAAATGTACAAATAATATATGGAGCCCATATTATCTTATGGGGGTTGTGAGGTAGATCAATGATAATCCTTTAGTGGATTGGATTATCATTAATGGATCAAACTTTATGTGGGCTTGATCCATGGATGGCCAAGATCCAACTCCTCCTCATGGTCCTTATTGTAGCCTATTAAAACCTCATGAAGCTTAGATCCAATGGATGAAAACAAAACTCTATATCCAAAGGTAGAGATTAAATCTCTAGATCCGACGGTTGAGATTAAATGTCTAGATCCGATGATTGAGATTAAATCCCTAAAACCAATGGTGGAGATTAAAACGAGGGCTATCTCTAACTCTATAAAAGGAGAACAAGGGGTTGGCGTGGAGGAGAATTCTAATAGAGAAAGGACTAGGGTTTTTGGCGGGAAGAGGAATAGGGGTTTGTGACACCAAATAAGAAATCTATTTCCTCATCTCCTTCTTCCTCAAGCTTGCTGGCACCCAAAACAGCTCCTTCCTTACCTTGGCCAGTGGCCAAAGCTTCTCTTTTCCTTTTCCTTGGCTGGTGGTAATAAGATATACGACTTTCCCTTGGTGTCTTGGCCGGTTTCCTTCATAATCTCCTCTTCCTTCTTGGCCGGCGGCAAGCTCCATCCTTTGAGGTTGTTGGTTGGTTGAAAGAAGGAAAAGTGCCTTGTTTTTATTCTTCCTCTTGCTCGGAACGAGCAAGGAAGGAAGATTGGTGATCTAGGAGCTTCAAATTTTGGTAGATCGTCGCCCACACGACGTCCGAAAGGAGGAAGGTCATACAATAGAAGATCGCGAGGTATATCGATTCTCTATTTTCTCTTGTATCATGTTTATATTCGTTTTTCAATTATGTGTATGATATATTCTGTTTTGTGGCTAAATAATACTTGGATCCCGAACATAAACACAAAAGCCGACGATCCGTACATCATCTATTCCGCGGCTACTCATAGAATAGAGGTAGGTCACTTGAACAAGTTTGTTTAAGTGACCACTCTAAACGAATAGCACGATGATGACAAGGTTACTTGGGTGTTCCCTTTTGTCTAGGATTAAATTTTTTATCCGGGGACATCGATGGGATAACCATGAACAAGCGACCGACTTGAAGTGGGAAGCGAAGTTTCCCCTCACGGATCAACCTAACACTGACTTTGCGTGTCGTTGTGTCCCGCACTGCACGCGCATAATCCCTTCGGAGTCTTTCTTCTGATTTTGCTAATAACATGAGATAGTTCTGACGATCTGCTATTAGTCTTCTATGATCGGAAAAACTCTCCAATAGTAGCTCATGGATTATGACCCGAACTTGCTAATTTTAACCAACATTTGGATACTTCTGATTCTAATAATTTGACCTGCAATATCTTCTTATCGATCTCCAACTCTTAAACACTTGTACAAATTCATTTCTAAACTCATGACTCGATCAAATGTCTTTCGGCAGGATCTGGTAGAAGATCCAAACATCCTAGTTCAAATGTAAGCCAATAAACCGTGGGTGGCTTAAAACATTCGTTCACATTCTTGAGCTATTAGGTGGTCGTAACCTCTGCAAGTCTCACGACTATGTATGGTACTCCCATTACCAAACGATCACCCTACTTGAAACTCAAGAATTTCCTGACAACGAGTCAAAGGAAATAACATGGGAGAAATACTCTCTCCCAACATCACTAAACCATGACCAAGTGATATCCTATTCCCCAAATGTTATTTCCTACCTCTTCCACCAAGTGCCGGCTTGATCCTGATAATGGTATGCAACTAACTCTACTTTCTCAGCACACATAGGTTAAGTACTCAAAAGTACCCTCAAAGTCTTAAAACCCAACACAACCATCTCAGGGATCAAAATCCCTATGAAACAACATATTCTAATCCTCTACTATCAGCATCAACAATAGTACACATGCCCTGTTCATTACCCCCAAGGTAACGATCCAACTAGCATAATTAGTGCTAATCTCTAGGATTGTAATCTTTGATTTCCACAAGAAATATGACGACTTGACCCCTGCTTTCTGACTTGGTATCAGTTGGCTCTCAAAGAATATTCACCTTTTCGACATAGGTTCAAGACTCACGGACTCAACAAGTTGTTTCCGTGGTCAACTCGAACCACGATTACAATAATAACCAACACACTGCATGTTATTCCCTGTTATAAACACTAAATGCATAACCAACATAATCGAGAGTATAAACACTAAAGGCAACTTCGGCTGGTCGCCTTGGTGGACAACCCTACTACAAGTCTACACAAGTGCAATAACTCTGTCTGTATACACTATTGAACAAGTTTAGATAAGTATCAAACTAGAATATAAGTTATCAGGAATTCTTACTTCATGTCGCTCGAAGCTGATGCCACTGTCGATCACATCTCACAAAACCAAAACCAAAACAAATTGACTCCCGAGAATCCAAAACTCAACGAAAAACATCATTGTATGACATCGTAAAACCTAGGACTTTGATACCAACAAAGTTGTCATGCAACGTGAGTATGTCTAGCCGATAAATGGACAACATCTCTCCTGTATATGATACCATATCCTATTGATACAAGGCCTTTCGGGCACAATCCCAACAACACATACATATATGTATAACCAAAATCACAGCGGAAATCACCATAGTAGAGTTAAAAACTCAACATCATTGCATACTGGTATGACTAACACAAAAATAAGAAAGTACCATAACAAAATCAAAAAGAAGAGTACTGATGCGCACGGACGCGACCTTGAATCTCGTGACGGATACCGTTGAGGACTCAAAGCGCATGCTCGCACTCAATGCCCGCAAGTGCACGAATGTCATCAAGTAATAAAGATTATCGATCCCACAGGGACTGAGATTCGAATACCAATATACTTAGTGGTTGGAATTTGTTCAGACGTGATCTCTAAGAGGTTACAGTTGGTGAGGGCTATCGGTGGACTCTACTCTGTACGGTGTCACACGGAGGAGGAAAGGAGTGTGCCTAGGTCTTCAAAAATAATTCTAGGACTTCGGTTTCGCTTGCGTATCACAGAACAATGTTATCAATTGGCATTGTCTAGACGTCTAACTACAGTTTTGTGGAAGGGACATCATACACTCTCCCGCAGAGCCGTCACATTCACCGGGAGCTATCTCAGCCCACAAGGACGAGATAGAGGATACGAGGATGCCAAATCAATCCCTACGGTGGAGCATTTCCGATTCCACCGCACCCTTTTCCCCGCAGTTGTAAGAGATCAGGTTTACCCCTAGGTTCCTTAATCAAATCTCCTAAATTTTAGATTGCGAGGGATGTCACCACCTCGTATTGCCTAAGCACAACGGAAAGAAAGCCAAACACACGTAGATATAATAAAGAGCAACTATCAATTGTCAAATCAAACTTATGGCCAGAATTTAATATGAACTAACATTGTTTATGTACACAAGCTACTCCCTAATCCTAGAATCGAAAGTACTACTCCATAAATACGAAGTAAGAATCACAAAAATATGTTTAAGTTTGAATACAGTAGAAATAAAGTGCAGAAATAGAGATATATGATGCTTCGTGATCTTCTCTCCGGTGTTGTATTGCAAGTTGTGGACCTCTGGCGACATTTCTCCTCCCCGTTGTGAGTTATCGAAGCTTTTTAGGGCTTTGGCATGCCCTCCTACCCATCGTGCCTCTCCCCTAGGGTTTGGGCGGAGCCATCCTTATATAGAAATCACCTCGGACCACTACAAAATCTACAAAAAGCCCTAGTTGCACAAATCCGTCGGGTCACCACACAGCCATGTGTTTCTACACGGTTAGGCCGTGTGTGGCCCAGGGGTGCTAATCTTAACCCATTGGACACGATCGTGTGAATCCACACACCCTGATCGTGTCCCACTCTGCGTTTAGCTGTGAAAGTCCTTTTTCTTCGAAAATGCATCTTTTTCCCCAGAAAAGCTAACATATACACAAAAGTACAACGAGCAGACCTCCGAACCAGAAAATAGGCAATGCGTGCAAGAATAGAGTAACATATGCATGAAACTAACACAAAATGTAACAAGATGTAAGCGAAAACTACTCCTAAAACCCTATATGTTTTGTTCACATCACTTCCCCCAGACTTAAATCTTTGCTTGTCCTCAAGCAAACCTCAGCGCCACTAAATTTATCATGTGGTATTTGCAATCAAAGCAACACATATATGTTCTAAAAATTCACTAAGTTAGCTCCTCAAGCTCATGCTAGGTGAACCATTCTTAGGGGATGCCCGTTCCATGGTGAGTTAAGTCATCACCCTGTAGCTTTCCTAAGGTTTCCGGCTCTTAGGCACTTACCTGCCCAAAGCGAAGGTTGTTCCCTAGATCTAGCATAAAGTCTCAAAGGCGTGCTCGGTATTGAGATAAATTGGTAGGTGTTTCCCCAGTAACCTAACTCGGTCTCAAAGGGGCACCTAGCCATTTCCACCCACGATAACTATTTTTTATCCCTCATAATCTCTTTTTTCTTCTCTCTCTCTCTCTCTCTCTCTCTCTCTCTCTCTTTTTCTTCATTTCTTTTTCTCTTTCATTTTCTTCTTTTTTTTTCTTTTATATTTTTTTTTTGGCTCATAGGGATTTTGGTTTTTCCGAATGGGCTTACACAATCCGAGCATCTCCAGTAACTAAAATGCTAAACCTAGAGTCACCTGTGGATTCCAAAGTACTAGACTACTGAAGTGAATCATAACTAGGTATGTACTAGATTCTCCCTTTTAGAATGTTTAACATGTGTAAGTGAAAAAATAAAGCTAACCAGTGTAAGTCTAGAACATTCAATAGAGTGAATAAAATAAAATACCACAAGATAAATGGAGTTAAGCTACCTATGGGAACAACTAATGCAAGCAACTTTCAAAAATACTACTGAGGTAGCTTTAAAGACACCAAAAATTAAGTACTGAAGAAACTCAACAACTCAGGCATGAATAAATGAAAATACAGAAAAGAAACTACTGCTAGAAAACAAAACAAAATAAATCTTGGGGTCTCCCCCCAGACTTAAATGAAAATATACCTCTAATATGGTGGACGAGGTGGAAAGTTTGGGAGCCTAGGCATCTCTGGATCCTGGGAGAACCTACTACTGAGCCGGTGATGCCACATATACATGTGATCAATTTGGGAGTTGGTGGATGCAGTGGCTGCTCAGTGCTCTTCCTCCCTAGCCCACTGCGCCTGCTGGGCATGCATGTGCTATCGCATCTCCCTGCGGTAGGCTGCCTCATCTTGGCGGCAAACATCCTCCTCCTGGAAGTATATGCTGGCCTCATCATAAAACTCCTTAGCCCGCTGGAAATGCTCTCAGAATCCCTGGAACTCTGCCTGCTGGTAGGCGCTCTGCTCCTCCCATCGATGACTCTGCGTCTGCTGCTTAGTGTAAATGTCGTCGAGGCGTGATCAAAACTCTGAGAAATCATAGGCCGACGTACTTGCATCCTGCTCAAAAGTAGAAAAAGGTGGTGGTGCAGGTGTAGGCTCATGTCGGCATGGACTAGGTGGGCTCCTATGCATGTGTGGACTGGAGGGATAGTGATACAAAGGTGGAGAGATAGGCGCTGATGTGGATGGTCCCTGATGTGGAGGGGACTCCACTATCAGGTCCAAGCACCAGTTGGCGCAGATAGCGATGGTGGTACGATCCGGGTCTGGGAGCCTAAGGGCTGTAAGATTTTTTTTCTTACATAGCATAAGGAGTCTCCTTCTCCTACAATCATCTTCATGGCCATGCATACTCCTAGGTCGATCCTAGGGCGTCCCTCTATACTCCAATACTGTGTAATCATACCCCATCCTATAGAAAATGTGGGTAAGTAGGCCTCCCACATTGATCTCTCCGCGTGCTGCTTTGCCCATCTTCACTAAGTGTCTGATGAAGTGGGACTCTACATCGATGCTACTCCTTTCTTGTAGCATATCCCATAGGCAAAGAAGCTCGCTAGCTCTAACTACACCATCACTCTCCCCATGACCAAATATAGTACTAGCCATGACGCGGTGAAGGTATCGAAAGATGGGGTTTTGGAGGCTCGACGCTTTGGCCCTAGAATGGTCATAAGCATGCTCCCCCGTCAACTCGGTCCAACATTCCTGAGAGTTGAACCCAATAGGGGTTCTTCTCTCTCCCCCACTTGGTAAGCCAAAACATGAGTTCCATTGGTGAAGGGTCCACTCATGCTCAATGTTAAAAAGCCTAAAAGTTATCCTACCCCCTCACTCTCTCTACCCGTTAAAACTTCCGCCTCTAAGAAACATAAAAATTCCAAAACTATCCTAGGGTAGGTTAGGTGCCTTATTCCCATAATCTCATCCCACCCCATTTTTGCAAATAGGGTTTGCATATCACCTAACAACCCTAAAGATTCTAGCAAATCCTCATCTAAATACCTAGTAGCAGTAAGTTTACGAGTAGAGAGCATATTGTATCTATCTCTATGTTCATTATTGTGAAAAAGTAGAGGGGGAAGGGTGTTACCCTCCTCCGGAGCTTGAGGGGACTCGGCTCTCCTTGTTCGTCGCTCTGAGGTGCTGGATCGGGATGCTACAGTCTTGGTCCTCCTCATCCTTGCTCCCTTTGGCTTCTTTAGAGGTTAGGAATGCTTCTAAAGGAAGGGGAAAACGAAATCACACGGCTAGGGCAAGAACTTTTTGAAGGTAGGAAACTTCGCTTCCCACTTCAACTCGATCGCTTGTTCATGGCGATCCCTTCTACATCCCCGGATAAAAAAAATTTATCCTTGACAAGGAGGGATTACCCAAGCTACCGTTTTATCATCGTGCTATTTGATTAGAGTGGTCACTTGAACAAACTTGTTGTTCAAGCCACCAACCTCTATTCTACGAATAGTCACGGAATAGATGATATACGGATCACCGACTTTTGTGTTTGTATTCGGGGTCCAAGTATATTTAACCATAAAACATAACATACAACATGTATATGATTAAAAAATAATTATAGACATGTTACAAAAGAATATAAACAAGCGTTATACCTCTCGATCTTCTATTGTATGTCCTTCCTCCTTTTGGACGTCGTGTGGGCGATGATCTTCCAAAAGTAGAAGCCTCCTAGATCACCAATCTTCCTTCCTTGCTCACTCCGAACAAGAGGAAGTATAGAAACAAAACTCTTCTCCTTCCTTTACCCAACCACCAAGCACCAACCTTGATGCTTACCGCCGGCCAACAAGAAGAAGAGATGAGAAGGTGGGTCGGCCAAAAGCTTCAAGGGGAAGACCCTAAGCTCCGGCCAAGTATGAAGGGAAGAAGGTTGAACGCCGGCAAAACCAAGGAGGGAAGAGGGAAGGATGGGCGCTAACTACCTAAGGAAGAAGAAGGAAAGACTTTTCTTAATTGTGGCCGCCCAAGCCTCCTAACTCCTTTGCTGCCCAAAACCCTAATCCTCTCTCTATACCACTTGACGCCTACCCCCTTGCCTCCTTTTATAGAGTTAGGCCTAAGCCTCCTTTAATCTCGACCGTCAGTTCTAGGGATTTAATCTCAACCGTTGGATGTAGAGATTTAATCTCAACCATCGGATCTAGAGATTTAATCTCCACCGTCGGATCTAGAGTTTTGTTTTCAACCATTGGATCTAGGCTTCATGAGGTTTTAATAGGATACAATAGGGACCATGAGGAGGAGTTGGATCTTGGCCACCCAATGGATCAAGCCCACATAAAGTCCGATCCATTAATGATAATCCAATCCACTAGAGGATTATCATTGATCTACCTCACCAACCCCCATAAGTTAATATGGGCTCCTTATATTATTTGTATATTTTCTCCCCGTATTTAAGATCTCGAATTTCTGTCGATTAATTAATTTACTGACAATTAATTAATCAACTTTTAACTCCATGAGTAGTACCACTCAACCTTATCATCATGCCGGACCAAGTTCACCTGCAAGGTTTACATGATGAACCTTTTGTGCTTCTCAAGGGGACATCATCATCCTAATATATAGGACACGATTTCCTTCTATAATAAATGACACACCATATAAATAATAACATTTCCCAATTTACCAAGACTATCGATTTACTCTATAAATCTCGCCCATTGGTAAATCAAAGAAATGAATACTAAGTATATGTGCTCGTTATTATATCGGGATTAAGAGAAAGTACAATATAATATATGAGGTCTGATTTGATTATGTAGTCAGTAATAAATCGAATCACCTCTAAGTCGGTCCTGCTCAATGTAGGATATTTGAAGCCGCTAGACGGGGGGGGGGGGGGGTGAATAGCGTAGTGTTCGTTCTTAGATGGAATTCGATCATGGTTGTCTCTACAATTTCATTAGCGCGCAGCAGAATAGTAATGAAAGCAATAACGAAACAATTAACAACACACAAACACAATTGTTTAACGTGGTTCAGAACCGAACGGTTCCTACTCCACAGATTGGGTTCATACGAACCCTAGCGATGGCAATCACACACCACTATAATAAACACTCCTTCTCGGAACAATCCGGAGGCGGAGAAACCTCGTACAAGATGATTACAACAATAATCAAAAGCTACAAGCAAATACAATGAAATAAAAAGCAAAACTAGTAAAGAAAAATACTTTACAAATGCTCTTGAATGCTTGATCACTAGGTTGATCGAGTAACATTTGGAGACCCTGAATTACAGCAGCAGCTCACCCCAAATTGCCTCAAAGAACCATTCCAATTTCCTCCATCACGAGCTCCTTATAAAGCTTCAACCTGTGCTAGAAAAAGTCGATCAGTCGACTGATCGGGACCATCAGTCTACTGATGCCACTGTTGCCGTGAGACAACGGCTAGATCCACGCTGAATAAGTCCAACGGATCTACCATCAGTCGACTGATCATACCCATCAGTCGACTGATGGAGTCCTCACTTGACCAATCGAGTCTCGACTCCATTCTGTGGTCGATTTCTCGAGCACCAGTCAACTGATCACACGATCAGTCGACTGCTCGAGCCATTAGTCGACTGCCCACCTCTGGTAGTCGACTACTAGGCCACTTCCCGCAGTCAAACCCTAGTTGACTCGGTCCAGTCGACTTCCACATGACACCAGTTGACTGGCACACCTCAAACACGAGGTTTTAGCCTAAGTATGGTTCCCCCATACTTGTTAGACCACCCTTAGCCTAGACCTAAGCCTTCTAGCCACCTCCATCAGCCTCACGCCTCTCGGATCCCTCCAAGTCATCCATGACTTGTTCATCCATCGTACTAGCCTTCAGGTGCTTCCATCGGCTATGTCATGCTAACGGTGTCTACACCGCCAAGGCACATTGGACTTATGCCGCCAAGACTCCGCTTGGACTTTACGCTGCCAACCATTGGACTTATGCTGCCAAGACTCCCGCTTGGACTTTACGCCGCCAATATTAAACCCTTGGACTTCTCAAATGCCAAGACTCAAGCTTGGACTTTCCCTTGCCAACCCATGTTGGACTTTTTATGCCAAGACCCATGCTTGGACTTTCCCTTGCCAACCCATGTTGGACTTTTCATGCCAAGACCCATGCTTGGACTTTCCCAAATGCCAAGTGTCCCACTTGGACTTTCCTTGCTAACTTAAGTTGGACATTCCATTGCCAAGACCTATGCTTGGACTTTACCAAATGCCAAGTGTCCCACTTGGACTTTCCATGCCAAGTACCCAAGACTTGGACTTTACCATGACAATTACATTGTCATATGTTTTTGTCGAACATCAAAACATTACTCGAGTCAAACTCGAGTCCTGGTCAATCGTGACCTGGGCCGATTGCACCAACAATCTCCCTCTTTTTGATGTTTGGCAAAAACCAAACAAAACATTGAGTTAGAACACTAACTCAAATCCCTTACCAATTATCCCAAATTGGTAATCTTAAACATTCTCCAAATGTTCTCCCCCAAACATTCTCCCCCTTTTTTACTAACATAAAAAAGGTCTTCTCTCCAAGGAGGTCAATGTCTCATGTCCCAATGAGATCTTACAATCTCCCCCTTGGTCTAAAAATACCTAGGATGCCTACCATCTTCCTAGTGATAAGTCCCATATCACTCAAGAGAGGCAATCCTATTCACTCTCCCAATTTTCAAATTGGGTATAAAAAACCCATCAGTTTTCCCAATTGATGATACTCTCCCAATAACTTCTCCTCTTCAAGGAGAAAAACACATCCATCATCCCAAGATGGATACCTCCCCCTAAAGGCTTGCTCCCCCTTGACCATTGCACCAATAATGTCCTTGGGAAGTACCTAAGCCAATAGGAACTCTAAGCCATCAAAATTAAGGTTAGAAATTCAACATTGAACTTTCCAACACCTTAAAATTGATACAAACCCTAAACACCTCTCCTAATCCATATCCAATGGATTTTCACCCTTCATCATGCTTCCCAAAGCATATCCTGTTAGGGCAATCTCTTGCCATGATAAGGTTTTGATGTGTGTGGCAAAGGGTTTAAGTTAGGATGATATTGTTATTTGATGTGTGCGTTGGAGTCTTGTAGGACTTAGTAATTCGCACATGGAGCCTTGGCGGGTTCATCCTCACAACCTCGATCCTTGAGTCGGTGAAGGATGACTTTGCGGAAGCCATGCGCTTGGAGCATCCGAGGGACCGCCGGACGAGATGACTTGAAGTGAAGCCAAGGAAGTAGACTTCGGAGGTAAGAGACGCGAAGGAGCATTACAGAGTCGTGCGCCTGATGCTACCGAGGGACATGGCCACGAACGAAGAGAGCTTCGGCGAGCGACTTCAAGTGAGATGAGAGAATGAGTGAAATGTAAGTAGCTCATTAGGTGAACTTGGCCGAATGGCTGAGTGTCGGAGACTTGACTGCAGGGGTTAAGGTTTACCCGACCGCGGGAAGCTCAAACTTATGTTAAGTATTGAGTTTCACACGGCACTAGTCGACTGCCATGTAATGGCAGTCGATTGCTCTGAGTCGAGTGTGTTCGACTGGTATCCTACTGATGGGTTTATGCCCAGCAGTCGACTGCCATGGAATGACAGTCGACTGCCAGAGGATATCGCTACAAGATGAACCTAGCCGTAGCCGATCGGGCCGATTACGGCGGCAGCAATGATCGTGAGGTCCATCACGATCGCCAAGAGTTCCGTTGGACTACAACGGTCAGGATCCGACGTGTTCGGAGGTGGTTGTAGTGACGGCAATGATCGCTATGGCGAATGATCAACCCTCTAAAAGAGAAGGTGTGAGCCTTTGAGAGGCTAATGCTTATGCTCTAAGTGATCTTCCTAGTGCCCCACAAGCTCTAAACTCTTCTTACTTGTTTTTACTCCATTCTTATTGTAAGAAGAGTGATCTTGATTGTAAAGGTTACCTCCACCTAGCTTGGTGCAAAGGAGAGACCAATAGTGATTGGCTTTGGAGGAGTGATTCACCTTGGATGAATCGGACCGTGGATTAGCGGCGTAGCCGTGAACCACGTTACATCTTCTTTGTTAGCGTTTGTATTTTCGTTTATTTCTTTGTCTTTATTATTTATACTTCCGCTTGCGCTAACGATTGTGTAGACGAGCAAACGAACGAGAGAATTCCGACATCCATCGGAAGAGGGCTATTCACCCCCCTCTAGCCGGCCATTCGATCCCCAACATATCCTAGGGTTAGGAGTGGTTAGGGACCTTAACCACAGCTGAAATCGGGTTAAACAACCTTGGTTACCCCAAAATTAGGCTATCAGTCGAGTGATTCAGAAATCACTCGATTGACACGCCATCACCGATCCGCCACCTGTAAGGCGGCTGATCGATTACATCAAAAATCTCGATTTTCAGTTATCAAAAATGAGTTTTGGAAAATCATAACTAATTATACGTATATCGAAAAATCATGAAATTTGATACTTATAATACTTATGACCAATACAATGGGTGAAAAATGTTTGAAAAATATTTTACCCATAAAATAGTGAAATTGATACAAAATCCAAAAGTGACTAAAAACTTTAAAGTTTAAGCTCACTTTGTATCAATCTCATCAATGGTGATTGCTATCAAAAGATAGACTTCACCAAGGTTTTTCAAAATGATTTTAAAATATTTTCAAAACCCTATTTTGGATCATATTCTTTGGGCTCTATGTACATGACTTGTACACAAGCTTTCCTAATGATCCACATGTTGAGTTAAGATGAGTTTGGGTTCAACTAGATGCAAAAACTATGCACCTTGAACTTAACTCATATCCTAGCATCTCACATGTATCTAGGGTGTATAAATACACATACATGTCAATTGGATGTGAGATGTGGGTTTTGGTTCATTTAATCTAGGGATTCATGTATTTCCTAGGCAACCCTACTTGATTCCCTTATAAATGAGACTTCAAGTTATGTCATTGTCCTTAGTTCAATTTTAATCAATTTAATGCATGAAATGATCATGGCATAAAGATAGCAATAATTAAGCATAGCCAATGATCATGATGTCATGGCATATGATAAAATCTAAAAACACATGACATTTAAAACCTTAATCCTAAAACATGAACATGACATATACAATGGATAAAAGTAAGCATGATGTCATGACATGTTATATGGCAAACAAAGCATGGCATATAAAATATATAGGTATAATAATACCTAAATCTTAATATTAATTGCCATTTGATATAATTCATCATATTTTTCCATATTTCTACTTTTCTCCCAAGTGTGCCAAAAACCCAAAATGGCACACCAACCTCTAAACCTAAATTGTGCCAATTTGATCATTTTATCAAACTTCTCAAATAATATTGGCACATCCTAAAATCTTTTAGGATTAAAACTCAAATGTATTTCCAAGGTGACCCTAACCTTGAAAATAACCTAAAGTGCCACCTTTATCATGGTTGAGTTAACTACCCATCCAATCAAGGTTGGCACACCCTAATCCCATCTAGCATGAATCAATCACGCTCTTAGGAACCCAAAACCTAATTGAGCTCCTAGGGTTAATTAGGTATTCGTTAGGGATAACCTCCCTAAATACCTTCCTAATGGCCCTCTTAGGCTTGTTAGCCTTGGTCATTATGGTCTTACCTAGGTTGACTCTAGGGGTAACTCCCCTTACAACCTTCTTAGTGGCCACCCTAGGTTTCCTAGAAACCCTAGCCACTAGGCACAACCTTTGGTCAACCCTAGGGATGACTTCCCCATTGACCTTGGTCTTCTTAGACCTAGTTAGTGTTCCATAATCAAATGGAACACTATGGTAAGCCACCTTAGGCTTAGGTTTGTGACCCAAACCTTGCTTGCCCTTGGTTGACTTTTGACTCTTAGGTCCTAGGTGTTGACTTTGACTTTTGGACCCTTGAAATTGATTTTGGATGTTCCTAAGGGTCTTCTCAAATTTTTCAAGCCTTGACCTCAAGGCTTGATTTTCCAACTCTAATTTCCCAATTTTTGATTTCTCATTTGGTCCTTGGACATTTTCCTTTCTAGGCATATGCCTAGTCCATTTTGGATTAAAACCTAGATGATCCCCTATTTTCTCAATTGATTTCCTAGGTAGAATATTTTTAGGGACATTTGACCTAGATTTGCTCTTAGATAAATTATTTTTAGGGACATTAGTCCCAAATTTCTCCTTACTTTCAAAATGAAAATTCTTAGCTCCTAAGCAAAAGTACTTGTTCATATTAGCATGTTTTTTATAAATTGCAAGAGAATTAAAATTCTTAGCATGTTTTTGACTTTTAAATTTAGAAGGAGCATTACTAAAATATACCTTAGGGTTTGCCTTAGAGGCTCCCCCTACTTGTGAAGCTCTATTTTGAGTCTTTTTGCTCCCCCTAGGACATTGATTCCTATAATGTCCTTTTGAATTGCACTTGAAGCATATGATGTGCTCCTTGCTTTTAGGTGTTGGGGAACCGGCATCCTTATCTTTTGGTGCTGGTGGAGCTTTCCTAATCTTCTTTGGGCATTTGCTCTTGTAATGATCATACTCCCTACACTCAAAGCACATTATATGAATTTTATTTGAAATTAAAGTGTTTGAGTTACCTAGGGTGGTGGTAGGAGCCGGAGTTGAATTTTGAGCTTCCTCATCTTGACCGGATGTTGAAGGCTCTTCTTGAGGTTGCTCCGGTGTAGATGGTCTCTCCCCCTCAATCACGGAGGTGGATGCTTCTCCCACCTCTTCTACTTCCTTTTCCAATCCGGAAGTTTACTCCTCACTTTCTTGTGAGGATGATGAAGCTTTCTCTTCGGTCTCCTCCTCTTCCAAGTCTTCTTGGACCGATTCGGGATTGTCGTAGAACTTGACCAACTTGTTCCACAACTCCTTGGCATCCTTATAACTTCCTAATCTAGACACAATGTCGTTAGGTATCAAATTAACTAACATTTTTGTTACCTTAACGGTTGTCTTGAATTTTTGCCGTTGCTCCTCGGTCCATTGCTTCTTTTAGAGAATTTCACCATTCTCTCCTCTCGGAGCATCAAAACCTATAATCACGGAAAACCAATTTTCTATATTCGACATTAGAAAATATTCCATCCTACCTTTCCAATACGCAAAATCTTCGCGGTCAAAGGCGGGTGGAGTCGCTATGTCATTGCCCCATCTTTCTTGAAGATCCATCGTCTTCCCTCTAGCTTCTTTAGCTCCTAGCGTTTAATCCGTAGAAGAGCCCCAGGCTCTGATACCAATTGTAGGATATTTTAAGCTGCTAGAGGGGGGGGTGAATAGCGTAGTGTTCGTTCTTAGATGGAATTCGATCGTGGTTGTCTCTACAATTTCGTTAGCACACAGTGGAATAGTAATGAAAACGATAATGAAACAATTAACAACACGCAAACATAATTGTTTTACGTGGTTCGGAACCGAACAATTCCTACTCCACGGATCGGGTTCGTACGAACCCTAGCGATGACAATAACACACCACTATAATAAACACTCCTCTGAACAATCCGGAGGCGGAGAAACCTCGTACAAGATGATTACAACAATAATCAAAAGCTACAAGCAAATACAATGAAATACAAAGCAAAACTAGTAAAGAAAAACACTTTACAAATGCTCTTGAATGCTAGATCACTAGGTTGATCGAGTAGCACTTGGAGACCCTGAATTACAGCAGCAACTCGCCCCAAATCACCTCAAAGAACCATTCCAATTTCCTCCATCATGAGCTCCTTATAAAGCTTCAACCTGTGCTGGAAAAAGTCGATCAGTCGACTGATCGGGACCATCAGTCGACTGATGCCACTGTTGTCGTGAGACAACGACTAGATCCATGATGGATAAGTCCAACGGATCTACTATCAGTCGACTGATCATACCCATCAGTCGACTGATGGAGTCCTCACTCGACCAGTCGAGTCTCGACTCCATTCTATGGCCGATTTCTCGAGCACCAGTCGACTGATCACACGATCAGTCGACTGCTCGAGCCATCAGTCGACTGTCCACCTCTGGCAGTCGACTGCTAGGCCACTTCCCGCAGTCAAATCCTAGTTGACTCAGTCCAGTCGACTGCCACATGGCACCAGTCGACTGGCACACCTCAAACACGAGGTTTTAGGCCAAGTATGGTTCCCTCATACTTGCTAGACCACCCTTAACCTAGACCTAAGCCTTCTAGCCACCTCCATCAGCCTCACGCCTCTCGGATCCCTCCAAGTAATCCATGACTTGTTCATCCACAGCGCTAGCCTTCAGGTGCTTCCATCGGCTATGTCATGCTAACAGTATCTACACCGTCAAGGCACATTGGACTTATGCCGCCAAGACTCCTCTTGGACTTTTGGACTTTACGCCGCCAATATCAAACCCTTGGACTTCTCAAATGCCAAGACTCAAGCTTGGACTTTCCCTTGCCAACCCATGTTGGACTTTTTATGCAAAGACCCATGCTTGGACTTTCCATGCCAAGACCCATGCTCGAACTTTCCCTTGCCAACCCATGTTGGACTTTTCATGCCAAGACCCATGCTTGGACTTTCCCAAATGCCAAGTGTCCCACTTGGACTTCCCTTGCCAACTCATGTTGGACTTTCCATTGCCAAGACCCATGATTGGACTTTACCAAATGCCAAGTGTCCCACTTGGACTTTCCATGCCAAGTACCCAAGACTTGGACTTTCCCATGACAATTACATTGTCATATGTTTTTGTCGAACATCAAAACATCACTCGAGTCAAACTCGAGTCCTGATCAATCGTGACCTGGGCCGATTGCACCAACACTCAATACACACAAAGTGTACTAGTGTGATTCTATGGTCAAGACAAACCAATACCAAATCACACTACAACCATTCCAATGGTTTATCCATAACCATCTCGGTTATGAGCCTTTACTTATACTTTACAATGAACCGATAACATGATCTCCTGTGTGACACTACACACCATGTTATCTACAATGTAATGTATCAGATAATATGCATAACCATAAATATGCAAACAATGATCATGTGATTCTTATTTCAAAATAAAGATGTTCATACAAAAGATAGACTTTTCAGTATACATCCCAACACTTTTGAAACATACGACACAGATGGGGTGAAAACACATGGCTCACCCCTTTTAACCTCGCGTGCCACGACTGTGTGAAAACACATGGCTAGGCCATGTGCACTTCTGGTCAATCGGGAAAGACCGTGGGAAAACACACGGCCAGGCCGTGTGTCCCCAATTTTTGCCCATTTATGCACTATGACCTAAATTTTCTCATACACTTCGCCGTGTAGGCTAATATGAGTCTCATTTTTACCTAGCAAAGTTCTTTTCTATTCCTAACTCTAAATGTGATGGAAATCAAGACCAAAATCAAACAAATGTATGCAATGCAATCGAAAAGGGAAATCTAAAACTAAACTTGGGTTACCTCCCAAGAAGCGCTTTGTTTAAGGTCGTTTAGCTCGACCGCACTCTACTATCAACTCGGCTCTGGTGGTTCAGTAAACCTCCATTCATCCGTCTCGGGATCTTGGTATGGAGGTTCCGACTTCATTCTACTAAATGTGAAGCCGTCAAGGTAGAGAGCTCAGTGCTTCGAAAGGCTGAAAAGGATGATCTCCCTGTCTACCTCTAGGGAGATCAGATGTGCCTTCACATCTATGCACGCCCCTGCGGTTGCTAGAAAAGGCCTACCCAGAATGATAGGATTCTGAGGATTTGGTCCTGTGTCCAGTATGATGAAGTCCGTGGGTATCATGAAATCTGTTAGTAATATATGAGAGATGTCCTAAGGCAATCGCCTTATGTATGAACCATTTATATGATAAATGAAGATTCACTATTTGAGTATACATGGTTTCATGTATTTGATTGGATCTTAAACTCATTTACTGAATGTCCGTGATACGACTCACAGCATGAGAGAATTTGTGATTGGATCACAACTAGTGAGTATCTCTACATGTGTAATTGTGATGTATCGGAATTATCTCTAGTCGATGAATTGATGGATTTGGACACCATCAATTCTGTCGAGACTAGCACGAGGTATACTCCTTGGTGTATCCAAGCAGCTGATTCTCACTGGCTGGAGACATTGTGATGTCCGGAGTTAATCGTGGATGCTAGTTATGGTAACTAGTTCATTGGAGTGACCAGCCGTAAGACTTCATATGGTTCTCTGCATATATAGATATGTCAATGAAGTTCTTACTGTAGCTTAAGTGCGATGTTCCTTTGACATGCGGTATTCAAGTCATCATGATCATAAAGACTTATGCTTTGACATCTTAAGCAACCATCTCTGTGGAGATGTGGACCCGGGATGATTGGGTATAAGTCGAAGTGATCAAAGGTGTTTGAATAGCCTATAAAGGATTCACCACTCCTTGCGAGGAGATGTATGCCCATGGCCTCTCGTCAAATTGTTACTAAAGTCTTTGGCCAAAGCATTATATGTTTAGAGTAAGGTACTCTTCGATACATGTGCAGTAACTAGAATCCGTAGGACGAGAAAATCATACTTGGGCTAGGTGTGACGTAGTCAGCCTAGTGGGGACTGAGACTATAGACCATGTCCTGAACCAAGTGGGTATAAGATGAGTGAAGGGAATGGGGCATGATTCATTCGAGCTGCTTAAGGGTTTCAGAAATAGTTCTGGATCAACCATTGATCTTTTCGATTAATTGGGGATCATGATGTACTACTAGGTGCCACTCATGATCGTTTTATAATTAATGGTTAATTATAGATGACCAATATAAACCGAGAACCTATTTGGTCACACGCACAACGAGCGTAATCCGAAGGATTTAAAACGAGCTTGAGAATGAGATTCTTAAACCGAGAGAAACTAAGTTTGGTTGGACCAAACAAGAAGCGAGCATGAAATCGTTTCAGTCGCAATGGAAGCGTGGATGGGCCGTGTCTTGTGAAGACATAATGGATGAACCAAAATGGTTTAGTTCTAATCCAATGGAGGAGAATAAACCAAAGGGTTTAGTTTATTTTAAACGAATGAACCAAAGTTGGTTCGGTTCGTTTTAACTTAAAATAAACCATCATGGTTTGGTTTATTTTAACTTAAATTAATGGAGTGGGTTAACGGGCCTTATGGTTATGATCCAATAACCATTAAGAGAATTAGTTCTCTATAAAAGAGGGCTTAAGGGTTTGTTAAGCTCTAATAAAAAAAGCCCTAACCTAGTTTTGGCCGCCCACCTCTCCCTCCTCTCCATTTAGTCGGCGCCAATTTTGTTGCCGCCTCCCACCTCCTCCAACCGATGACCAGCTGCAGCCGTCTTCTCCACTTGCCGATGTTGAGCTGCTACTGGAGGAGCTCCGGTGATCATCCTTGGCTCCGGCGACAAGGTGAGCACATTGCTTTCCTTATTTGGCCGGCGCAAGGTCTCCACCAAAGCTGTCCAGTTTTCTGGACAGCTTGTTTCCTTCTCGTCGGAGCATCATTTCGACGATGTTTGGAGCTCCGACAGGGCCTTACTTACCGGGAATTCGATCTCCGGTAATCCTCATAGGTGGAGGACGAAGGATTTGTCAAACGGTTGACGAATACCTCTCCGGAGAAGCGAGTTTTGAGGACTCGTCTTTGGATCCGAATTTGGATTCGGATCGTGATCTTCTCTCGATAACATCATCTTCAACACGAGGCTAGTAACCCATACGAAGACGAGGCTCGTGACTTAGTGAAGTCATCCCGAAGATACTCGGTGTGGACACGGATAGAGACGATTCTAGCGAGGATCGTTCCGGTTGATGTCGTTCCCGCTACACGTGATACGTAAGGTATACGTAGTTAAATTTCCTTTTATTGCAAAATTTAAATTTAAGGTTATGTCTACACATGTTGTACTATGCATGCGTGTGATGTGTGTGTTGTAATAAATGTAGATTTATTATTTTTATTTCTTCCGTTGTCCACATGTTTACGAAACATGTTCGAACACACACTCGCCGCGGTGCCGGAAACCCAACAGTGGTATCAGAGCCCAGGTTGTGTTTCGGCATAATCGTAAAATTGTTTTGCGATAGTCATAATGATATTTCTGAAAATTTTCTACTTTTGGAAAGTTAGAAGTATTTATGGAAATTTTTCAATTTTTTGAAAGTCTAGAAGTATTTATGGAAATCTTCCACTTTTGAAAGTTGGAAATATTTATGGAAATTGATATTTTCCATAAATAAAATATTTGATTAGATTTTGGAAATTGGTTTCCTAATTTAATCATTATTTGATTTGGGAAATCAAATCTTAAAATATTTTATTTCCATAAGTAGTTTTGATGATTTAGGAAATTGGTTTCCTAAATTGACTTTCCTTAATCAACTATTTCCACAAATAAAATATGTGATTAGATTTGGAAATTTGTTTCCTGATTTAATCATGATTTGATTTGGAGAATCAAATCTTAAACATATTTTATTTCCATAAATAGTTATGACATATAAGGAAATATTGTACATGACATAATTGTATGCCATGTAATTGCATTAGATGCATATCATTATGCCATGCGTGTCGTGACATGTAGATGTATGTCATGTATGTCATGTCATATAGATAATAGTTATTTGCATGGAAAGAGGATGAGACATAAAAACCCTAACTCAATATTAAAGCCTACACCTTCCATTAATATGGTTAGAACCAGAGTTCCGTTTCTTGTTCGGGTTGTTGCACTCTCTCCAAGCTCGGCTCGAACCCGAACATGTTCAAACCATGGAATAGTTTAATACTAATATGGTAAGAGTCAGAGGTCAATCGTTAGCTTTGGTTGTTGGACTCTCTCCAAGCCGGGCTAATTGGTTGAATGCGCTCTAACCATATTAAAACTATTTCTTGATTAATGGGTCGGCTTTAACCTGGAGCATCGGCTTGTTGGACTCTTTCCAAGGTCGATGTAAAGGGAGGTGAAGTTGGGTGCTATGCATATGATGCATACTTGTTAATGTGTTAACAACCCGATGTATGTGTGAACATTCAATTAGTTGATAGCACATTGTGATAGTTCCATATACGTGATATGCAATCGGTATAGTTGATACCTACCATCGTAGTTATGAATGGCTTGTTGGAATCTCTCCAAGGTTGTTCATATCTATGATGGATATCATCCCATTCGGAGATGGACATACGATCTCCCGAAGTGATTTTGGGGTTTTTGAAATTCGAAAAATGAATGGGATTTATAAATGTATATTGATGCATTTTAAAATCATTTTCTCATATATGCTCGTTTTGTATTTCTAGGTCAATCGATTGATCATGTCGTCTTTGAATTTGTGCACTATTTTGGATTCAAACAAACTGACTGGGCCTAACTTCCTGGACTGGCTTAGAAATCTGAGAATTATTCTCAAGGCAGAAAAGCTAGCATATGTCCTTGAAGAGCCTCTTCCCAACCGTCCTAAGGACGATGCAACTCCAGACCAAATGTTGGTCTATCAGAAGCATGTGGCAGATTCTGAGCTGGCGAGTTGCATCATGCTAGCGGCGATGGTACCTGAGCTGCAAAAGCAACATGAGCATATGGATGCTAATACCATGGTCTTCCATATTCATTAGTTGTTTGATGAGCAAGCGAGATCCGAAAGGTTCGAAGTCTTCAGGCTCCTCTTCACCACGAAGATGCAAGAAGGTTCGTCTGTAGTGCAGTTTGTGCTAAAGATGAATGAGTACATCGAGCGGCTAGCCACCATCGGGTTTGTGATGGATCATGAATTAAGTATTGACTTAATTCTTCATTATTTGCCCAAGACTTTCTCACAATTTGTGATGAACTATCGGATGAACAAATTAGAATCCACTATTCCTGAGTTCCTCAATATGCTGAGGACTGTGGAGCCTTCTGTGAAGCATGAGGAGAAGGCGGTTCTGTTAGTTGATTCCTCAAAGAAAGGTTCTAAGAGGAAGGCAAAAGAACAGAAGAAAGGGAAGAACAAGAAGGCAAAGAAGGCAGAACCAGCACAAAAGGGCACTTGCCATCACTGTGGCAAGGAAGGCCACTGGCGAAGAAACTGCAAGATTTATCTTGAGTCCATGAAGAAGAAGAAGGCATCTGATGCCCCATCCTCTTTAGGTATCTTCGTTATTGATTGTCATTCTATTTCATTAGACACTTGGGTATTGGATACTGGGTGTGGCTCACATATATGTAATGATATACAGGGGCTAAGGAATAGAAGAAGACTCGTTAGAGGGGAGTCAAATTTGTGAGTTGACAATGGAGCAAAGGTTGCTGCGGTCGCCATCGGAACTTATTTGCTGAAGCTCCCTAGTGGACTAGTCTTGGAACTGGATAATTGCTATTGTGTTCCTTCTCTAATAAAGAACATTGTTTCTATTTCCTGCTTAAATAGAAATGGTTTCCATTTGACGTTTAGTAACAATTGTTGTTATATAACTTTGAATGGCGTACTTTATGGAACTGGAACTTTGAGCAATGGCATTTATACGTTGGACGTATCCAGTGACATTTTCAATATCGAAACGAGCAACAAGCGTGCTCGAAAGGATGATCAATTATACTCCTTCATGTGGCATTGTCGTCTTGGCCATGTAAGCAAGAAACGCATGTCCGAATTACACCGATGTGGAATTCTAGAATCGTTTGAATTGGATTCATACGATACATGCGAATCATGCTTAAAAGGCAAGATGACGAAGTTACCTTTTACTGGAAAAGGTGAACGAGTGGGAGAGTTACTAGGTCTAATACATACTGATGTATGTGGACCTATGTCAACTCAAGCTTTAGGAGGCTATAGCTACTTCATTACCTTCACCGATGATCACTCACGGTTTGGGTATGTGTTCTAGATGAAACACAAGTCTGAAGCCTTTGAAAGGTTCAAAGAATTCAGAAATGAAGTAGAGAAATAACATGACAAGAGTATTAAAATACTTCAATCGGATCGAGGTGGTGAATACTTAAGTCAAGAGTTTCTTGATTATCTAAGAGACAATGACATATTATCTCAATGGACTCCGCCATATACACCACAACATAATGGTGTATCTCAGAGGCGTAACCGGACCTTGTTGGACATGGTCAAGTCAATGATGAATCATGTGAATCTTCCCATGTCCTTTTGGGGCTATGCACTTCAGATAATTGTTTACTTATTAAACAGAATGCCAACAAAGGTAGTCTCTACTACTCCATATGAGATATGGAATGATAAGAAACCTCATGTATCTTACTTGAAGATATGGGGTTGTCCAGCTTATGTGAAGCGGATTGTATCAGACAAATTGGATGCTAAGTCTGATAAATATCTATTTATTGGATACCCTAAGGAAACAAGGGGTTACCAATTCTATCATCCTATGGAACAAAAGGTGTTTGTTTCAAGGCATGCTGTGTTTCTAGAGAAAGAGTTTCTCTTGCAAGAAAATAGTGGGAGTGTCATCGAGCTTGAGGAGGCTCGAGAGACTCAAATAGACATTGATGAGATACCAGGTGAAGCACAACAGTCGATAACTCATAGTGATGAGCAATCGGCTAGACCTACTATAACACCACATCTTCATAGATCTGGTAGAACACGCAATATTTCTGAGAGATATGGATTTCTCGTAAGTGAATCGAACGATGTGTTACTCATTGATGATGAGGAGCCTACCAGTTATGAAGAAGTGCTGACAAGTTCAGAAAGGGATAAGTGGCTTGAAGCCATGAAGTCGGAAATGGATTCCATGTATGAAAACCAAGTTTGGAACTTGGTTGACCCACCTGAAGGCATCAAGCCTATAGGGTGCAAGTGGGTTTTCAAGAAGAAAACCGACATGGATGGTAATGTGATTATCTATAAAGCTAGATTAGTGGCGAAAGGATATCGTCAAAAATAAGGTGTTGATTATGACGAAACCTATTCGCCTATAGCTGTGCATAAATCCATTCGGATGCTCCTGGCCATAGCGGCTCATTATGATTATGAGATATGGCAGATAGATGTGAAAACAGCTTTCCTTAATGGAAACCTGCTCGAGGACGTGTATATGATACAACTTGAGGGTTTCACATCGGTTGATAAAACCAAGGTATGTAAATTGCGATGGTCCATATATGGATTGAAGCAAGCATCCAGGAGCTGGAATATCCGTTTTGATGAGACAATCAAAAAGTTTGATTTCTCACAAAATCCAGACGAACCTTGTGTGTACAAGAAGGTTAGTGGGAGTGCAGTCGTGTTCCTAGTATTATTATGTGATGACATATTACTTATAGGAAGCGATGTTTCAATCTTCTGATCGATTAAGGTTTGGTTATCAAGACATTCTCCATGAAAGACACAGGAGAAGCAACCTACATCCTCGGGATTAAGATCTATAGAGATAGATCGAAGCGGTTGTGGTCTTTGCGATCTACATATATAGGCCAGAGTGCTAAAGAGGTTTAGCATGTCGGAATCCAAGAAAGGTTTCCTACCCATCAGGCATGGGGTACACCTTTCGAAGTCTATGTGTCCGCGCACAGAAGACGAGAGGATTTGCATGAGTAAGATTCTCTATGCATCCGCAATAGGATCTATCATGTATGCTATGTTATGTACGAGGCCCGATGTATCGTATGCTCTGAGTGTCACGGCGGATACCGAATGATCCGAGGAATGGATCATTGGGTGGGCTGTTAAGAGGCGATCCTTAAGTACTTAAGAAGAACTAAGGATGTGTTCCTAATATATGGAGAAGGGACATGGTGATACGCGGGTATCGGATGCGGACTTCGACGACAAGGATGATTCAGTCTCGATCTAGATATGTGTTCACCTTGAATAGAAGCGCGATGAGTTGGAAAAGTTCCAAACAATACCTGTAGCGATTCTACCAGGCGAGAATACATTGCGGCCGAGCAACAAAGGAAGCAGTTTGGATCAAGAAGTTCATTTATGAACTTGGTGTGATTCCAGCCATTGTTGAAGCCAATACCGGTCTACTGCGACAATAATGGAGCAATTGCATAGGCGAAAGAGCCAAGGTCTCATCAACGATCCAAACATGTGCTTCGCCGCTATCATCTTATCAGAGAGATCATCAGTAGGAAAGAAATACAAATCGAGAAAATCCCCACTAAAAGGAACTAAGCGGATCCTTTGACTAAGTCATTACCTCAAAGTAAGTTTGAGGGTTATGTTACAGCTTATGGTATTGGATACTGTAGCGATTGGCATTAGGCCAAGTGGGAGTCTGTTAGTAATATATGAGAGATGTCCTAAGGCAATCGCCTTATGTATGAACCATTTATATGATAAATGAAGATTCACTATTTGAGTATACATGGTTTCCTGTATTTGATTGGATCTTAAACTCATTTACTGAATGTCCGCGATACGACTCACAGCATGAGAGAATTTGTGATTGGATCACAACTAGTGAGTATCTCTACATGTGTAATTGTGATGTATCGAAATTATCCCTAGTCGATGATTTGATGGATTTGGACACCATCAATTCTGTCGAGACTAGCACGAGGTATACTCCTTGGTGTATCCAAGCAGCTGATTCTCACTGGCTGGAGACATTGTGATGTCCAGAGTTAATCGTGGATGCTAGCTATGGTAACTAGTTCATTGGAGTGACCAGCCGTAAGACTTCATATGGTTCTCTGCATATATAGATATGTCAATGAAGTTCTTACTGTAGCTTAAGTGTGATGTTCCTTTGACTTGCGGTATTCAAGTCATCATGATCATAAAGACTTATGCTTTGACATCTTAAGCAAGCATCTCTGTGGAGATGTAAACCCGGGATGATTGGGTATAAGTCGAAGTGATTGAAGGTGTTTGAATAGCCTATAAAAGATTCACCACTCCTTGCGAGGAGATGTATGCCCATGGCCTCTCGTCGGATTGTTACTAAAGTCTTTGGCCAAAGCATTACATGTTTAGAGTAAGGTACTCTTCGATACATGTGCAGTAACTAGAATCCGTAGGACGAGGAAATGATACTTGGGCTAGGTGTGACATAGTCAACCTAGTGGGGACTGACACTATAGACCATGTCCTGAACTAAGTGGGTATAAGATGAGTAAAGGGAATGGGGCACGATTCATTCGAGCTGCTTAAGGGTTTTAGAAATATTTCTGGATCAACCGTTGATCTTTTCGGTTAATTGGGGATCATGATGTACTACTAGGTGCCACTCATGATCGTTCTATAAATAATAGTTAATTATAGACGGCCAACATAAATCGAGAACCTATTTGGTTACACGCACAACGAGCGTAATCCAAAGGATTTAAAACGAGCTTGAGAATGAGATTCTATGACCGAGAGAAACTAAGTTTGGTTGGACCAAACAAGGAGCGAGCATGAAATCGTTTCAGTCGCAATGGAAGCGTGGATGGGCCGTGTCTTGTGAAGACATAATGGATGAACCAAAATGATTTGGTTCTAATCCAGTGGAGGAGAATAAACCAAAGTGTTTGGTTTATTTTAAACGAATGAACCAAAGTTAGTTCGGTTCGTTTTAACTTAAAATAAACCATCATGGTTTGGTTTATTTTAACTTAAATTAATGGAGCGGGTTAACGGGCCTTATGGTTATGATCCAATAACCATTAAGAGAATTAGTTCTCTATAAAAGAGGGCTTAAGGGTTTGTTAAGTCCTAATAAAAAAAGCCCTAACCTAGTTTTGGCCGCCCACCTCTCCCTCCTCTCCATCTAGTCGGCACCAATCTTGTTGCCGCCGCCCACCTCCTCCAACCGGCGACCAGTTGCTGTCGTCTTCTCCACTTGCCGGCATCGAGCTGCTGCCGGAGGAGCTCCGGTGATCATCCTTGGCTCCGGCGACAAGGTGAGCACATTGCTTTCCTTATTTGGCCGGCGCAAGGTCTCCACCAAAGCTGTCGAGTTTTATGGACAGCTTGTTTCCTTCTCATCGGAGCATCATTTGGATGACTTTTGGAGCTCCGACAGGGCCTTACTTAGCGGGGATTCGATCTCCGATAATCCTCATAGGTGGAGGACAAAGGATTCGTCAAACGGTTGACGAATACCTCTCCGGAGAAGCGAGTTTTGAGGACTCGTCTTTGGATCCGAATTTTGATTCGGATCGTGATCTTCTCTCGATCACATCGTCTTCAACACGAGGCTAGTAACCCGTACGAAGACGAGGCTCGTGACTTAGTGAAGTCATCCTGAAGATACTTGGCGTGGACACGGATAGAGACGATTCTAGCGAGGATCATTCCGGTTAATGCCGTTCCCGCTACACGTGATACGTAAGGTATACATAGTTAAATTTCCTTTTATTGACAAATTTAAATTTACGGTTATATCTACACATGTTGTACTATGCATGCGTGTGATGTGTGTGTTGTAATAAATGTAGATTTATTATTTTTATTTCTTCCGCTGTGCACATGTTTACGAAACATGTTCGAACACACACTCGCCGCGGTGCCGGAAACCCAACAAAATCTTCAATCATCACAGGCACATGTGGTAGCAGTTCAACGGGCTCCTTGACTGAATCATCCCTCATACGAATACCAAGATTCACTGGTTGGATTCTACTCAGTCCCATCTTCAGATAATATGCGTAGGGCATCACATTGACTGATGACCCCAAGTCGCATAGTGCTTCATCAAATCTCTCTCCATAAATTGAGCAGGGAATAATGAATTCACCAGGGTCCTTAAGCTGTATTGGAATCTTCTCTTCAAACTCAGCTTGGTCAGGTAGGGTGGAAATCATGGTTGCACAGCCCTTGGCGAATTTTCTACTCTGCCCTACTCATTCCTCTTTTCCTTGACTCACCGGAGAGCTCTTCACAGGGTTGTGACACAGATTGGGCTATTTGGGCCACTTGCGTCTCCAACATCTGGGTATGACTTGCAAGGCCATCAATGGTGGCCTTCAAGTCTCTGAGTGACTCTTCAGAATTTTGATGTTGGCGATGGAATTCTTCATAGGCCTTAGTTTGGGTAGCGATGAAGTCCTCCATCATCAGTTCCAGTCTGGACTTCTGTGGTCGCTGCCCACTGCCCTGCTGCTGCCTATACCCTCCGGATGGTTGGGGATTTCCCGAGTTATTTTTGTAGGAGAAATTCAGGTGATTTCTCCATCCAGGATTGTAGGTATTAGAGTATGGGTTGTGGGGCCTTTGGTTATAGTCCCCAATCGCGTCACAGTGCTCAATCTACTCGTTTGAGGACCCCTGCCCTCCATAGTGGTCCTCTCGATACGCTGCGGCTCCCTCTCCAAAATCAATGGCCACGCATGCAGATGAAGGATTCAAAGATTCAAATCGCCTGGTGAGCATGTCCATCCTTGCGGAAAGGTGGTCCATGGAGTTGACAGTGTATTGTTCTACCGCAGGCATGGGTTGCTAACGTTCGGAAGCCCATTGATGGTGGTTTTATCTTTGATAAGCTCCTCTGCCTCCTCTATGGTCTTGTTCATTAGTGCTCCTCCTGCGGCAGAATCTAGGGACATCTTTGTGGCGTAAGCGATCCCATTATAGAAAATGTGGATCACCAACAACCTCTCCAGTCCGTGGTGGGGGCATTGGTAGAGTAGTCTTTTATAGCGATCCCAAGCTTCAAACAAGGACTCCCCCTCTTTCTGGTGAAAGCTCGTGATAAGGTGGCCCATGTGAGCAGTCTTACTTGGTGGGAAGTATTTATTCAAAAACTGCTGCTCACACTGCTCCCATATGGTGATGTTGCCAAAGGGTAGCGAGTGAAGTCATGCCTTAGCCTTATCCCGCAGTGAAAATGGGAAAAGGCTCAGGTGGATTGCATCTGAAGGGACTCCATTCAGTTTCATTGTCGAGCAAATTTCGAGAAAAGCCTCAAGATGCCGGTTCGGGTCTTCAGTCGCAGCTCCCCCGAATTGGCTCTAATGGACCATATGTATAAGTGTCAGCTTCAGCTCAAAGCTATTTGCTGAAATAGACGGTCCAACTATGCTCAACCTGAATCCTCTAGCGCTAGGAGCTGTGTAGTCTCGCAGAGGTCGGCTTTCTATGTTCACCTCGGATGCTGCTTGATCTTCCATCTTTCACTGTGCTGCTCTCCGACGGTGAAAGGTTCGCTCAATCTCTAAGTCGATCGGAATTAGACTTTCCGACCCTAATCATCTAAGCATATGACGAACCAAACCACAAAGTTAAGAGCGCTAATCTAATCCTAAAAATAGAAAATAAATAATCTAGTAAATAAAAATCTAAGATGCAATAAGTAAATAGGAAGCTACTGCTGAAAATAAAAACTAAATATGGAAAATAGAACTAAAGCAAATAAGATAAACTAATAAGAAAATAAAGCAAGTAAATAATCTTATCTTAAGTCCGATCCAATTTACCACCATTCGATTTGATATCGAATCGACAGTCCCCAGCAATGACGCCATAAACTTGATGCGCACAGATGCGACCTCGAATCTCACGATGGATACTGTTGAGGACTCAAAGCGCACGCTCGCACTCAACACCCACAAGTGCACGGATGTCATCAAGTAATAAAGATTATCAATCCCACAGGGACTGGGATTCGAATACTGATGTGTGTAAATCATGCTATGTTTTCACTACTTTATATATGTGCATTTTATCTCATTTCATATCCTAGGCATGTATTTTATCATGATTCAGTTAAGTTTAGCATATTTTGGGAAGAAGAGACTGTTTTTGGGTGTTTTTGTGTTAACAGGGCGAAGAAGAAGGGCGTATCAAAACAACACAGGCGTGTTGGGAATCGACACGCCTGTGTCATGAGAGCCAGCGGACAACACGCCCGTGCCGGTGATTCCGGCCAAAACCACGCCCTATCACGCCTGCGTGACCGCTGACACGCCTAAACCAAACACATGTAGGAAACCCGCGACACGCCGGTGCCCTCATGTGGCATGGGCGTGTTGGCCTGATTTCAGCCTTCCTTTTCTGCGAGCAATCAGGATCTTCGTCTCAATTAGAAAGGGAATCTATTGCCTTAAATTGAAGAGGAGGCAAGGCTATAAAAGAGAAGATATTCTAACCCTAAAAGGGGAGGACGGCGGATGGTCAAAAAGGAGGATAGAAGACGGCAAAGGGATCGACAATGAAGAGGCAAAGAGAAGGAGTCGAGGAGGCAGATGGCATCCAGTATTGTATTTTCTTTCTCTAGCAACTCTTGTCAGACTATGGAGTAGTGTCCTGTAATCTTAGGATGGGGGAGTAGACCTTTGACGATTTACGATGATGATATAATCTATACTACTTAAATTATTGTTTGTGTTGATTTGGTTTTCGTTGGATTCTTATTGACAAACCTAAGGAGCTAAGGGAAGTACCTAACAGTGAACCCAAGTTCAAACCCAGAACCAACTAGGGATAAACTCCTGTCAAGTAGCGGTAGCGTATCTACGAGGGCTTGCGGGGGTCTCGTGACAGGTCCCCTTAGCTGATTATGGTCCCGTGTGCAAACCTACCGTGAAAAGGAAATTTGACTCTAGCGGAACTCTTATGGACTTAATGGATCTATCAAATCCAGTTTTTACCGGATAACGGAGGCAAGACTAGGGAGGTTTGCGGGGTCTCGTGACAGTCCCCTTAGTGATTATGATCCCCTATGCTCGAACAGTGGCGGGTAAGTTGAGTTTGATAGGTACAGTTAGCGTAGACCTCGAAAGGGGCCGTTGATTTACCTTAGGATAGGTTCCATCAAAACAACTCTACTAGCGGTAGGAAAGAATTAAATCACCTTATAAATCGTTGACGTGGTGAAACCCATATCCTGAGATTTTCCTCAATTCTTGACTTTTAGCTCGTTCTTCTCATTCGTTGTTATTGACTACTCAGTTTCTTTGCTTAAACCAACAATCGATTTACTAGATAACTTGGTATCACGATCATTCGGTAATTGTTCCAATCCCTGTGGGATCGATATTTTTATTACTTGATGATAACCGTGCACTTACGGAAAATAACACATCAAGTTTTTGGCGCCGTTGCCGGGGATTGGCACTCGATATTGAATTGAGCGTGATTTAGTTAATCTAGATTTACATTACAATTCTTGTTACGAATATTGATTGTTCCTATTTTTCTTTTATATCTATTACAATTCTTGTTTTGGGAGCCTCTCTTGTTGTTGCATGCAGACTTAATAGGGAAATTCTCGATATTGATCCTGAGATAGAGAGAACTTTCCTTGCTAGAAGACGATTTCAGCAACCTCAGGAAAACAATCTGACCTCTGACATGGCTGACCAGAACGAAAATAAACCTTTAAGGGATTATGCAGCACCTAGTACAAGGGGATTGAGATCGAGTATTAGAAGACCCCCTATTGAAGCAAACAATTTTGAATTAAAACCGGCGCTACTATCTATGGTCCAACAAAGATCAATTCGGAGGAGCACCTCAAGATCCAAATCGCACTTGGAAGTATTTTTGGAATTTTGCGAGACTTTAAAATCTGAATGGAGCCTCGGTGATGCTATTAGATTGCGCTTGTTTCCTTTCTCATTCTTGGGACAAAGCGAGCTTGGCTACACTCTCTTCCAGTGATTGTATAACTACAGGATCATTTGGAGCAAAGATTTTTAGACAAGTATTTTCCACCAAAGAAAGCTGCAAGTCTTCGCCATCAAATCACTAATTTTGCGAAAAAGGATGGAGAAACATTATTTGAAGCCTGGGACAGATTTAAGGGATTACTACAGCAATGCCCTCATCATGGGCTGGAGAAGTGGCTCATTGTTCATACTTTCTACAATGGAATCTCGTATGCTACTAAGGTTTCTCTTGATTCTGCTGCGGGAGCTCTTATGAACAAAGCGTTGGATGAAGCTTTTGAGATCATCGAGAATGTGGCAATGAATTCTCACCAATGGGCTCTGAGCGAGGATATCAAACTAAAATGCCAGGTAAGTTTGAGGTAAGTACCATTGATCTACTCAGTGCAAAAGTCGATGCATTAACTCAAAAGCTCGAACATTTTAATGTATCAGCCGTAAACTCATCTAATGTCACTTGCGAGATCGTGGTGTAACAGACACGTGGCGATGGTATCGAATCCTACACGCACCATCGCCGAGTGGGATTGAGCAAGTTGATGCGTTGAATAATTTTAATCGAAGCCTAATGGTGGCAACCCTTACTCAAACACGCATAATCCCGGTTGGAGAAATCATCCCAACTTTTAGTATAGAGCCCATCAAAATTCTTCTGGATAGAACAACTTTGGAGCACCTTTGGGATTTCAGCCAGGACCCAAGTCGAGCTTAGAAAAGATGATGGAAAATTTTATCACGTGTCAGGGGAAGATAAATGATGAATTTGTGACATATTGTAGAATCAAATAGGCAACATCAAAATAATACCGAGGCAATCAAGCAATTGGGAAGCAAGGTTGATAATTTGACTAATCACACAAGAATCTTTGGAAAATCAAATTTCCCAAATTGCCACTCGGCATCAAGGGCCTTGTGATTTCGAAATTGAAGTAAACCCAGTGAGCATTGTAATTCTATAAGTTTGAGAAGTGGAAGGATTTTAGAAGGAGGCGAGCTAAACAAGCGACCTCGACACGGCGTGTCGGAGTTGGAAGATAAGGCGCCGCGCTGGGTTGAGCCACACACACAGAAGACGCTTCGGTCAACTGACACACCCTACTCCAGTATGGTCGCATCACCACACACCTGTCCGTCACTCCAAAGAAACAACACGCCTGCCGTGCTAAACAACACAGGTGTTTAATAGGAACCAAGAACATATAAGCCCCTATCCTGCTCCTCAAAGGTGATTAAGGAAAATTGGATGAACAATTTGGTAAGTTTGAGGTAATTAGGAAGCTATATATCAATATACCTTTTATAGAAGCTCTTCAACAAATGCCTACATACTCTAAGTTCTTGAAGGACATCTTAACCAATAAAAGAAAAGTCGAGGAGCATGTAATGTGGCTCATCGAGGAGTGCGGTGCCTTAATTAAGAACATGGTACCTCCCAAACTAAATGATCCGTAGCTTTTCTATACCTTGCATAATTAATGACTCAAATTTTGATAAGGCTTTGCGATTTGGGTGCAGTGTCAATCTGATACCTCTTTCCATATGCAAGAAATTGGATTTGGGAGAAATGAAACTAACTACTATGGCCTTGCAGTTAGCCGATCGCTCCATTAGATATCCTTTGGGAATCTTAGAAGATGTACCAGTGCAGGTGGGAAATTTTATTATTCCTGCCGATTTTGTAGTGCTTGACATGGATGAAGACCCATGCATTCCACTCATTTTGGGGAGACCTTTCTTGGCTACTGCAGGGGCAATGATAGATGTCAAGAACCACAAACTCTCACTTGCATTTGGAAACGACAAAATTAAATTCGACCTTTCAAAAGTCATTAAACCTTTCTGTTTTTGATGTTTGTTGTAGGATTGACAGTTTCCAATCAATAGCACTAGAAGGAGCACCAGAACAAACTTATCTTAATAAGCTCGAAGGGGATTTTGAGGATAAAGAGCTGGAGATTTCTGACCCCAACCTAACACCACAGAGCTGGTTGAGGAGGAAGAGGGGCAGAGCACACTCCTGCCATATCCCCAAAACTAGGGGATAACCGAGGGTCAAGCTAACGACCTTAAACAAGCGCTTCTTGGGAGGCAACCCAAGCTATTTTCGCTTTTTTTTAGTAATTTTATTTTATTTTATTTGATTTTGAGTTTGAGTTTACAGGACACGACATGAATGACACAGCGTGTTGTTGGTACCGAAGACAACATAGCAGGCGTCTTGACTAGCACGCCTGTCGCACACTCAACTAAACCTAGGCACGCTGGCCGGATCGCGACACGCTGGGAGCGAGCACGCCCATGTCGCACCTAAACGGGTCGGGTATTTGCGTAGAACAAGCCCGACACGCCTATCTTTGCGGATAACCCTCTAAAACCAACCCGAGCACGCCTAATCTTCCACTCGCGATACAAGGTTGAAGTAGCGAGCCGGTCTCCCTCTCAGCGGCGAGGAGCAAACTGCTTGTCTCTCTCCATTCCCAGCCATGAGCAAGCAGTGAAGACAAGAGGAGGAGCTTCTTCCTCTCTGACAAAGGACAAGGGAAAGAAAGCTCGGGATTTGGGTAGCGAACCTCCTCAGACCTCTAGCCATCCTTATGGAATTGTTTTTAGGGATGATATTATGAAGACTAAATTGATAAGCTTGAAAAAGGAAGTTAGTATCTACGAGAACTATAGACTTCTACACGTTGACCACCTTAGGGTTAAGAGATGACATAACTTAGTTAACAAATAGGATAGGTGGATGAGTTTATCACACACCATCACCTTACTTACCCTAGTATCACTCTTGAATTCCTTAGCTCCTGTCCTTTGAAATCTGCAAGGAAAAGATTGTGAGGAAGGAAAAATAAAATTTAGATTAATGAACCATGAATTTACCCTTTCTCGAGTGATTTTAATATGATATTTGATTTTCCTAGCGGAGGAGAGGCAAATTCATAGACATTTTATTGATCATCAATTTTGGAGATTAATTTACATTGACCCTCGCCCTTACGATGCATCTAGATCTAAATCATTTAACATCCTAATCCTACTTTCCGTTATCTCCTTAGATTCATGGCTAATACAATCTCGGGGAGATATGATAGTCTTGAGGTGGCTAAGCGAGTGAGTTACAATTTCTATGGGCCATGCTAAATGAAGTTAAGATTGATTGGAGCCCATATGGTTAGGCATTTAGTTAAGGTTAGTAATAGCCCATCCAGTCATAGTCATAGGGGTATTATCACTAGGATTCTTTGTAGCCTTAGGATGTGATTTGGATGACCTTGAATATTGTCTGCTAGCCCTAGATTGGATTTGGATGCTTGTATAAATATGAAGATGATTGAGGCATGTGACGAGGATATCGTTTGGTGTTAAGAAATGGAATTAAAATCCTCTTAGAACCACGAGCGGATGATGCGTAATTCATCCAATTGGCTTTTTAGAGATGTTCAGAACCCTTTCCTACCCCCGCCCATGCTCCATCACCCCTGCTAGGGAGCCATCTCACATAGCCCCGAGCCATCACATTCGACTCACGAACCCCCACGGTTTCCCTCGACAATGTTTACAGGTACTCTTCTTTTGATTTTTTGAGATTCCGATCATCATTCGAAGCATTTAGGTCGAGCATACCTGCACATTGGTGTGTGGGATCGGTATGCCCAAGCTCTACAGAGGAACACCATCGCATGGTGACCGAGATTTGGATAGGGCGGTAATTTTTACGGGAGAGGCGTGAGTTTTTCAGCTGCGAGTCCGCCGGAGGGAAGATAATGATAGATTTCGACAAGAGTCCGGGAGTTTTACCAGAGCGGCGTAGGTGGGCAGAGGAGGATGCTAGTAAGCGAAGGCGATGACCATTGACCACCTTCAACTATTTTGTGAGTTTTGATGCACATCCTTTGCTTATGCGTTTCTACTTAGATTTTTTGGTTATTGCTATTTTATTTGCATCTTTTCATATATCATAACGATTGCATTTTTATATATCATCCAGTATAATACAAAACATTGGTGGATCATGAAATTCCTTTTGCCTATTTGATAAGAACCCTATTTCACTTGAACACGGTCTATAGGTCCGAGGTATCCAATGAAAAGATTTAAATCCCCATATCGAAGTACTCGATTTTCCATTGGAGACTTACTTGCAAACTTGGTTCTTTGGAGAAACACTTTCACTAGAAGTTAAAAAAAAAAAAAAAAATGGGAATTGTTTTCAAGCACCCCTTTGAGACCAAGTAGTTACTGGGGAAACACCTAAAAGGTGCCCCTTTGAGACTAACTAGTTACTGGGGAAATGCTCTCTATAATTCCTTTCCTTCTCTCTTCTTGGAAAGTGCTCCTTTGAGACCTTTTGATGATAGGTAAGGATGATCCATGCATTAAGGCAGGTAAGTGCCTCTATGCCGGAAATAAGAATGCTCTACGATAGAAGGGATGTCAAGTCCGGATTGGTGTCCAATGACTTTAGTCCAACTTTTCACGTGCACTATATAGGGATCTTTCGAACTTGGCAACTAGGAATGATTTGAAAAGATTAAGATCAGACTGTATACCCCTAGATGATGCCTAGTATTTCCACAAATAAGTTGTCTTTTGAGTTTTCTTTGCTTGAGGACAAGCAAAAGTTTAAGACTAGGGGATTTTGATGTGTGTAAATCATGCTATGTTTTCACTACTTTATATATGTGCATTTTATCTCATTTCATATCCTAGGCATGTATTTTATCATGATTCAGTTAAGTTTAGCATATTTTGGGAAGAAGAGACTGTTTTTGGGTGTTTTTGTGTTAACAGGGCGAAGAAGAAGGGCGTATCAAAACAACACAGGCGTGTTGGGAATCGACACGCCTGTGTCATGAGAGCCAGCGGACAACACGCCTGAGTTCAAAGAGCAACACGCCCGTGCCGGTGATTCCAACAGCCAACACGCCCTATGTGCGCGACACGCCTATTCAAACCGTAACATGCCCTGTGGGAAACCCGCGACACGCCGGTGCCCTCATGTGGCATGGGCGTGTTGGCCTTATTTCAGCCTTCCTTTTCTGCGAGCAATCAGGATCTTCGTCTCAATTAGAAAGGGAATCTATTGCCTTAAATTGAAGAGGAGGAAAGGCTATAAAAGAGAAGATATTCTAACCCTAAAAGGGGAGGACGGCGGATGGTCAAAAAGGAGGATAGAAGACGGCAAAGGGATCGACAACAGAAGAGGCAAAAGAGAAGGAGTCGGCAGAGGAACGCAGATGGCATCCAGTATTGTATTTTCTTTCTCTAGCAACTCTTGTCAGACTATGGAGTAGTGTCCTGTAATCTTAGGATGGGGGAGTAGCCCTTTGACGATTTACGATGATGATATAATCTATACTACTTAAATTATTGTTTGTGTTGATTTGGTTTTCG
Organism: Wurfbainia villosa; assembly: GCA_025175895.1. NCBI lineage: Eukaryota > Viridiplantae > Streptophyta > Magnoliopsida > Zingiberales > Zingiberaceae > Wurfbainia > Wurfbainia villosa. The sequence goes on from CM045986.1 coordinate 33,025,229, forward strand.
TTGGATTCTTATTGACAAACCTAAGGAGCTAAGGGGAAGTACCTAACAGTGAACCCAAGTTCCCGAAACCCCGAACCAACTAGGGATAAACTCCTGTCAAGTAGCGGTAGTGTATCTACGAGGGCTTGCGGGGGTCTCGTGACAGGTCCCCTTAGCTGATTATGGTCCCGTGTGCAAACCTACCGTGAAAAGGAAATTTGACTCTAGCGGAACTCTTATGGACTTAATGGATCTATCAAATCCAGTTTTTACCGGGTAACGGAGGCAAGACTAGGGAGGTTTGCGGGGGTCTCGTGACAGGTCCCCTTAGCTGATTATGATCCCCTATGCTCGAACACCGTGACAGGTAAGTTGAGTTTGATAGGTACAGTTAGCGTAGACCTCGAAAGGGGCCGTTGATTTACCTTAGGATAGGTTCCATCAAAACAACTCTACTAGCGGTAGGAAAGAATTAAATCACCTTATAAATCGTTGACGTGGTGAAACCCATATCCTGAGATTTTCCTCAATTCTTGACTTTTAGCTCGTTCTTCTCATTCGTTGTTATTGACTACTCAGTTTCTTTGCTTAAACCAACAATCGATTTACTAGATACCTTGGTATCACGATCATTCAGTAATTGTTCCAATCCCTGTGGGATCGATATTTTTATTACTTGACGATAACCGTGCACTTGCAGAAAATAACACATCAAATACCAATATACTTAGTGGTTGGAATTTGTTCGGACGTGATCTCTAAGAGGTTACGGTTGGTGAGGGCTGTCGGTGGACTCTACTCTCTACGGTGTCACACGGAAGAGGAAAGGAGTGTGCCTAGGTCTTCAAAAATGATTCTAGGACTTCAGTTTCGCTTGTGTATCACAGAACAATGTTGTCAATTGACGTTGTTTAAACGTCTAGCCACGGTTTTGTGGAAGGGACATCATACACTCACCCGCAGAGCCGTCACATTCACTGGGAGCTATCTCCGCCCACAAGGATGAGATAGAGGGTACGAGGATGACAAATCAATCCCTACGGTGGACCATTTCCGATTCCACCGCACCCTTTTTCTCGCAGTCGTAAAAGATCAGGTTTACCCCTAGGTTCCTTAATCAAATCTCCTAAATTTTAGATTGAGAGGGCTGTCACCACCTCATATCGCCTAAGCACAGCGGAAAGAAAGCCAAACACACGTAGATATAATAAAGAGCAACTACCAATTGTCAAATCAAACTTATGGCTAGAATTCAATATGAGCCAACATTGTTTATGTACACAAGCTACTCCCTAATCCAAGAATCAAAAGTACTACTCCATAAATACAAAGGAAGAATCACAAAACATGTTTAAGTTTGAATACAGTAGAAATAAAGCGCAGAAATAGAGATATATGATGCTTCGTGATCTTCTCTCCGGTGTTGTATTGCAAGTTGTGGACCTCCGGCGTCGTTCCTCCTCCCCGTTGCGAGTTACCGAAGCTTTTTAGGGCTTCAACATGCCGTCCTAGCTGTTGTCCCTCTCTCCTAGGGTTTGGGCGGAGCCATCCTTATATAGACATCGCCTCGGACCGTTGCAAAATCGGGAAAAAGCCCTAGTCGTGAAAATCCGTCGGGCCGCCACACGACCGTGTGTTTCCACATGGTCAAGCCGTGTGTGGCCCTGGGCTGTTGATCTTCGTCCATTGGACATGATCGTGTGAATCCACATGCCCTGGCCATGTCCCATTCTGCGTCTAGCTGCGAAAGTCCTTCTTTTGCTCCGAAAATGCATCTTTTTCACCAGAAAAGCTAACCTGCACACAAAAGTACAATGAGCATATCTCCGAACCAGAAAATAGACAATGTGTGCAAGAATAGAGTAATATATGCATGAAACTAACACAAAATATAACAGGATGTGAGCGAAAACTACTCCTAAAACCCTATATGTTTTGCTCACATCAAGTACAACACCAATAGTGTCCAACACTACAAACCATCATATGAAACCAAGTCAATAACAAAACACCTACAATAAACCAAAAGCCACGACCCTCGGAAGTGAGATGAGATGATGCCAGCCAGCGATGCTCCAAGCCCATCATGAAGTCAACTACTTGTTACCTGGGCGACAAGAAACTCAGGCTCTGTGGTGGTGAGTATAAAACTCAGCGGTAATAAAAATAGAAGTGCATGCATAATATATATATCACATGTGAGTAAACAATATACGTTCTAAAGGTATTATAGATATATATATCAGTATGATATAACAACTGTATTACCAACTGATCAACAATAACAACATAAGGTACTGACATACCTGAAGATCGGCAACGAAGCAACTCATATAGCCTGAGTATATGTAACATAATACAATACCTACAACATAGCAGAGTAATACTAACTCTATAATCAATAAAACTGTCATATTGACATTCTATAGCAAATAAAACAATGAACCGGGCCCATCCTATTGGGTTTCCCCAGCACCGCGGTGAGTGTGTGTTCGAGCACATTTCGTAAACATGCACACAACGGAAGCTAAAATAAGTAATAAACTAATTTTATTACAATACACACATCACACACATACATGATACAACATGTGTATACATAATTGCCATTTAAAATTTTACAATAAAAGGAAATTTATTCTAGTTATACCTGACGTATCACGCGTAGCGGGAATGATATCAACCGTAGCGACTCTCGCTAGAATCGCCTCTTTCCGTATCCACGCCGAGTATCATCGGGATAGCTTCACAAAGCCATGAGCCTCATTTTCGCAAAAGTCACTAGCCTCAAGTCAAAGATGATGTGATCCGAGAGATGATCACAATCCGAATCAAATTCAGATCTAAAAATGAGCTCCACGAACTCGCTTCATGGAAGCGATTTTCGTCAACCAATTGACGAAACCTTGGTCCTCCACCTATGAGGATTGCCAGAGATCCAATCCCCGACAAGTAAGTCATTGTCGGAGTGCAAAATGTCGATCAAATGACCTCTCCATGAGGAGAACAACAAGCTATCTAGAAACTGGACAACTTATTTACGGTGGAAGAGATGGCTGACCAATGAATGGCCGGCTACTCCTTGGTCGTCGGCGGCCAAGAGAGGATAGATGGATGAGTTTCCAGCGGCTGGTGGGTGGCCGGTGGCAAGGAGGCAGCAACAACAAGGTTGGGAAGCAACCAACTTGGGTGACTCCTTGGCTTGGGCGGCAAGAACAAGGAGGAGGAGAAGAGAGGGGTTGGGCGGCTAGGGTTCAAACTTTTTAAGTTCTCCACGAAAAACCCTTAAGTCATGTTTTATAGAGAATACATTCTCCTAACAGTTATTAGTTCATAACCAAAACCCGTTAAGCTACTCCAATAACTTAAGTTAAAATAAATCAAACCGCGTTGGTCTATTTTAAGTTAAAACGAACCGAACTAACTTTGGTTCATTCGTTTAAAACAAACCAAACCACTTTGGTTTATTTTCCACCATTGCATTAGAACCAAACCAATTTGGTTCATCCATCATGTCTTCATAAGACTCGGCCCATCCATGCTTCCGATGCGACTGAAACCATTTAATACTCGCTCTTTGTTTAGTCCAACCAAACCTAGTCTCTCTCGATCCGAGAATCCTATTCTCAAACTCATTTTAAATCCTTCAGAATATGATCGTTGTGCGTGTGACCAAATAGGTTCCCAGTTTATATTGGCCATCTATAATTAACCATTAATTATAGAACGATCATGAGTGACACCTAGTAGTACATCATGATCCCTAATTAACCAAAAAATCAACGGTTGATCCCAGAACCTTTTCTGAAACCCTTTAGCAACTACAATGAATCATGCCCATTTGTTTCACTCATCTTATACCCACTTGGTTTAGGACAAGACCTATAGTGTCAATCCCCACTAGGCTGAGAATGTCACACCTAGCCCAAGTATCATTTTCTCATCCTGCGGATTCTAGTTACTGCACATGTATCCAAGAGTACCATACTCTAAACATGTAATGCTTGTAGGGATGTATACTGAAAAGTCTATCTTTTGTATGAACATCTTTATTTTGAAAGAAGAATCACATGATCATTGTTTGCATATTTTTATGGTTATGTAATATTTTCTAATACATTACATTGTAGATAACATGGTGTGTGGTGTCACACGGGAGATCATGTTATCGGCTCCTTGTAAAGTATAAGTAAAGGCTCACAACCGAGATGGCTTTGGACAAACCATCGGAATGGTTGTAGTGTGATTTGGTATTGGTTTGTCTTGACCATAGGATCACACTAGTGTACTTTGTGTGTATTGAGCAGAACTGACATAGAGGTGATTCAATTTATTGCTGACTACATAATCGAATCGGACCTCAGATATTATTTTGTACATGCTCTTAATCCCTATATAATAACGGGCACATATACTTAGTAGTCATCTCTTTGATTTACCAATGGGCGAGATTTATAGATTAAATCGATAGGCTCGGTAAGTTGGGAGATGATATTATTTATATGGTGTGTCGTTGATTATAGGAGGAAACCATGTCCTATATATTAGGATGATGATGTCCCCTTGAGGAGCTCATAAGGTTCATCATGTAAACCCTGCAGGTGGACTTGGTCCGACATGATGAAAAGGTTGAGTGGTACTACTCATGGTGTTAGATGTTGATTAATTAATGGTCAGTAAATTAATTAATCGACGAACATTCGAGATCTTAAACACGGGGAGAAAATGTACAAATAATATATGGAGCCCATATTATCTTATGGGGGTTGGTGAGGTAGATCAATGATAATCCTTTAGTGTATTGGATTATCATTAGTGGATCGGACTTTATGTGGGCTTGATCCATGGGTGGCCAAGATCCAACTCCTCCTCATGGTCCCTATTGTAGCCTATTAACACCTCATGATGCTTAGATCCAATGGATGAAAACAAAACTCTAGATCCAAAGGTAGAGATTAAATCTCTAGATCTGACGGTTGAGATTAAATCCCTAGAACCAATGGAGGAGATTAAATCAAGCCTTAAGCCTAACTCTATAAATATTGGCTTGAGAGTGGGCGGCAAGAATAAGAGGATAAGGGGATAGGGTTTTGGGCTGCAAGAGCAAGGGAGACTTAGGGTTTTGGGTGACCACAATTAAGGAAAGATATTTTTCCTTCTTCTTCTTCCTTAGGTGGCCGACACCCTTCCTTCTTCCTCTCTCCTTGGTTTAGCCGGCGCCCAAGATTCTCCCCTTGATCTATGGCTTATGATGGATGGCATTAGGGTTGCTTCCCATGGGTGGCAACCAATCCTAGTTGGGATAGGAATAGGTTTGGGCAACTAGGGTTAGGGTTTGGGTGTTGGTGGTGGGCGGCAACAAGGGGAGGAAGCTTCTCCTTCTTCTTCCTAAGGTTGGTCGGCCCCTCTTCCTTCTTCCCTCTACCTTGGCCAAAGCTCAATCTATTCTCCTTCCCTTCATCCTTGGCCGGAAATTAGGAGAGCTTAGTTTAGGGTTTGGGCAGCAACAAGGAGAAGGAGTGTTTTCCTTTCTCTTCTCCAAGTGTTGACCGGCGCCCATGCCCTTGTTGTTTCTCCTTTGGCCGGTTCCCATACTCCATGTTCTCTTCCTTGGCCGGCGACAACATCGAGTTTATTGACTTGGTGGCCGGTTCTAGATAGGAAGAAGAGTTTTGTTTGATGATCTTCCTTTGTTCGGAGTGAACAAGGAAAGGAAGATTAGTGATCTAGGAGGCTTCGACTTTTGGAAGATCGTCGCCCACACGATGTCGAAAAGGAGGAAGGACATACAATAGAAGATCAAGAGGTATAACAAGAGGTATAATCTTGTTTATTTTGATTAGTGTTCTTTTGTATTATGTTTATAATTGTTTTTCAATTATATGCATGTTTTGTGTGGATGTTTACTCTATGTATGTGGCTAATATAACTTGGACCCCGAACATAAACACAAAAACTGGCGATCCAGATATCGTCTATTCCGCGGCTACTCGTAGAATAAAGGTTGGTCGTTTGAACAACGAGTTTGTTCAAGTGACCTTTCTAAACGAATAGCACGATGATGACTTAGTTGTTTGGGCAATCCCTTTTTTCTAGGATTAAATTTTTTTTATTCGGGGACATCGATGGGATCGCCATGAACAAGCTACCAAGGTGAAGTGGGAAGTGATGCTTCCCCTCACAAACTCGATAAGCAAAACTCTTCAATTGGTATCAGAGCCAAGGTTTCAAATTTTGTGTGTTTAGGATTCGGTTAATTTTTATGCACTTTTCATATATTATATGTGCCGGATAATAGTAGGATATGCGTAGTTTAACTCTTTGGTTGCAGGCATAAGATCCGACTATTATGGCTATATGTGTGTATGTGATTGTATGTGTGTAAATGTTTATTTTGTTGAATCCTCGGGGTTGACAAGGCTAGTATTTAATTTTTTGTAAATTAGATACGACATTGTTTAGCCACTCCTTTCTATTTTAGTTTACTTTCGATCTAGATTTCATATACACTCCCTCATGGAGTATAGGATCAATGGATGTAAATTAAAATAGGTTACAGTCTCGGCTCGGATCTCCGGATGGCTTGTACATGGCGTAGGAGGAGCGGACGAGAAGGCATTGCAATGGGAGACATATTGAACACAAAAGCCATAAGAGTTGGAAAATAATTTATTTTTCATATTTATTGCTTTTTGTTTGATATGCATGTCGTAGGGTAGAAAAATTCCTCAATTTCAAATTACTAAGTGGGAGAGGGAAATTTTTATAAATTTCCACGGCCTCCATTACGATTTGACAAGTGATGCAAACAAACATGCGCGTCGGTTCTGAGTGCCTTCCTCCCCATCGGATGAGTTTGTTTGCGGATCACAAGGTCAAATATGGTTATAGGGAATTATTAAGGAGCGTGTGCACTTCCCAATCGGAAAGCACATAACCTGAGATAATTACCTTGGTACCGAGTAATGGTGAACACTTAGATACAAATATAAGTATCCTCCCCATCGGAGTCACTGCTTTTATTTGTAGGGCCAAAGAGGAACCAACTATTAATTTTACTTGTCAAAAAGTTAGGTTGACAAGATAGTAAAATTAATGGGTAAAACCTCCTCTTACAAATGTAGAATTCGTATACGTCCACACTATCGTGGCATACGATATTCTTGATGTTTTGAGGTGTTGGTTGATTTTAAAATTTTATTGTTTGAGGAATCAATAATTTTTTGAAATCTACAGTAATGATCTATGTGATTCTTAGGGTTTTCAAAAATGACTTTCAGTCCACTTACTATGATACTAAAGGAAAATAAACTTACTGTACCCAAATAATGTTGATTGGAAAAGAATCTAGATATTGTCTTATTTGCTAAGGAGTACAAGTATGCACTCTTCGAAGAGTGTCCTCAAGCCATGGTTGCTCAAAAAGGTTTCTACTTCTAAGCCGAAAGGCAAGAAGAAGGAGAAACAAGGTGGAGCAAAGCTAGTGGGAGGATCTCAAGGAGGAGTGAAGAAGCCGAAAGGCAAGTACTTCACTTGCAAGCAGGATGGACTTTGGAAGAAGGATTGTCCCAATCCGAAGCAGAACAAAGGTATTTCCTTTAGACTAGTCATTGAAACATGATTAGCGGTGTTATCTACCAGAACCTGGTGTGTAGATACAGGAGCCACTGATCATGTCTGCAATGCTTTGCAGGGGTTCCAGGAAATCCGACGACAAGCTGAGGGAGAGATTACCATTTACTTGGGCAATGACATAAAGGTGGCAGCTATTGCAGTGGGAGAAGTTTTATTTATCTCATGAGAAAAATAAAATTTTGGTTCTTAAGAATTTCCTTTATGAACCTTTATTTAGAAAAAATTTAATTTCGGTTTCTAAATTGTTTATGAATAGATACTCTATTTCTTTTAATGACAGAGTTGTTATAAAAAGGAATAAGGATATTATCTATTCTAGTACATTGATAGGAAATTTGTATATACTCGAACCAAAAGCTCCCACGATGCAAATAGAAGTTAATAACTCATCTTCTAATTCCAATAAGAGAAAAGAACCTTCCATGATGAACCAAACATATCTTTGGCATCTTAGGCATGGTCATATTAACCTAAGCAGAATTCAAAGGTTGATAGCTGATGGACCTCTGGGACCATTAGTGGTGGAAGATTTCTCAACCTGCGAATCTTGCTTGGAAGGTAAAATGACCAAGAGGCCTTTTAAGGCCAAGGGGTATAGAGCCAAAGATGTGTTAGAATTGGTTCATTCTGATTTGTGTGGTCGTATGACTATCCAGGCAAGAGGTGGTCTTGAATATTTTGTCTCTTTCATAGACGATTATTCAAGATATGGATGACACTATGATCTGATCGTGGTAGTAAGTACCTCTTGGGAGAGTTTAGGAACTACTTATCAGAGGCTGGGATTCAATCCCAATTGACTGCACCTGGCACACCCTAGCAGAATGGTGTAGCAGAGCGAAGGAATAGGACTCTTATGGAGATCGATGATGAGTTATTCTGACTTTCCAGATTCGTTCTGGGGATATGCTCTAGATACGGTGGTGTACATTCTGAACTTGGTTCCATCTAAATCAGTGCCTTCTACTCACACAGAATTGTGGACTGGGCGAAAGCCTAGTCTAAGACATATTAAGATATGGGGAGTCCAGCACATGTGCTGAAGGAAGATGCTGGTAAGTTGGAACCTCGTACAGAAATATGCATGTTCGTTGGCTATCCTAGAGGAACGAAGGGTGGTTTGTTATATAGTTCTAGAGATTAGAGGGTGATCGTTAGCACAAACGCCAGATTTCTAGAGGAAGACTATGTAATGAGCCACAAGCCCAAGAGTAAAATTATTCTGGAGGAATTAAAAGGGGAAGTCACTTCTTTAGTACCACCGGTATGAGAGGATATACCACAAGTCATTGCACCGCGTGTCACAGAGCATACACAGGAGATACCTCATCGTGTTGGGAGGGTTGTTAGACTTCCTCATAGATTCATGTTCTTTGGTGAATCTTCTGATTTGGTCCCTGGCGAACATGAACCTGATCCTTAGATATACGACGAGGCAATCCAAGATATAGATGCAACATCTTGGCATAGTGCAATGAATACTGAGATTGAATCTATGGATTCAAATCAAGTCTGGGAGCTCTTTTGCATAGCAGCTCATATGGATTATGAGGTGTGGCAGATGGATGTCAAGACAGCTTTCCTTAATGTAAGTCTTGAGGAAAACATCTATATGAAGCAACCATAAGGATTCATTGCTAAAGGAAAGGAGCATCTTGTGTGTAAGCTTAATTGGTCCATTTATGGATTGAAGCAAGCTTCGAGGTCTTGGAACATCCGCTTCGATGAGGTAAATCAGGCTTATGGATTTATTCAAAGTCCGGATGAGTCTTGTGTATACAAGAGATGTGACGGAAATGTAGTGGTATTTCTTGTACTATACGTAGATAACATTTTGGTGATTGGCAACAATATCAAAGTGTTATCGGGCGTAAGGGTATGGTTGTCCAAATAGTTTGATATAAAGGACTTGGGAGAAGCGGGATACATCCTTGGGATCAAGGTTATAAGGGATCGCAGGAAAAGGATGTTGAGCTTATCCCAAGCTTCATACATAGACACAATTATGGAGTGTTTTAGCATGCAAAACTCCAAGAAGGGTTTTCTACCTTTCAGGCATGAAGTTCCTTTATCTAAAGAGATGTGTCCTAGAACATCTGAGGAGATAGAGGAGATGAAGGCGGTTCCTTATGCTTGGGCAGTGGGAATCCTCATGTATGTGATGCTATGTACGAGACCAGATATCTACTTTGCCGTGGGCATGGTCAGCAGATATCAGAGGAATTCAGGACAGGGACATTGTACTGTGGTAAAGCATATATTGAAGTGCCTGAGAAGGACTAGGGATTATATGCTAGTTTACCAGGCAGACCAATTACTCCCTGTGGGTTACACAGATTCCGACTTCCAATATGATAGGGATAATAGTAAGTCTACCTCAGGTTTTGTGTTTACTTTAGGAGGTGGAGCCATTGTATGGAGTGTCCAGCAGAAATGCGTGGCAGACTCCACCATGGAAGCTTAGTATGTGGCAGCCTCTGAGGCGGCCAAAGAAGCTGTGTGGCTCAGGAACTTCCTAATGGACTTGGATGTGATTTCTGGTTTGCCCAGAACTATCACAATTTATTGTGATAATAATGGTGTAGTTGCAAACTCGAAGTAACCACGAGCCCATAAGGTAAGTAAATACATAGAGCACAAGTACAACTTGATACGAGAAATCGTAAAGGAGGTAGAAGTTGTTGTCGCCTAGATTGCATCAGAGGATGACCTGGTAGACCTTTTCCCTAGGCCCTTCTAGCGAGAGCTTTGATAGGCATGTGGAGGGAAGGGGAATCAGATGTATGGCAGTTTAAGGACAACATAGTCTTTTAGTATAAGTGGGAGATTGTAGGGATGTATATTGAAAAGTCTATCTTTTGTATGAACATTTTTATTTTGAAATAAAAATCACATGATCATTGTTTGCATATTTTTATGGTTATGCAATATTGTCTAATACATTACATTGTAGATAACATGGTGTGTGGTGTCACACGGGAGATCATGTTATCGGCTCCTTGTAAAGTATAAGTAAAGGCTCACAACCGAGATGACTTTGGACAAACCATCGGAATGGTTGTAGTGTGATTTGATATTGGTTTGTCTTGACCATAGAATCACACTAGTGCACTTTGTGTGTATTGAGCAGGACCGACATAGAGGTGATTCGATTTATTGTTGGCTACATAATCGAATCGGACCTTAGATATTATTTTGTACAAGCTCCTAATCCCGATATAATAACGGGCACATATACTTAGTAGTCATCTCTTTGATTTACCAATGGGCGAGATTTATAGATTAAATCGATAGGCTCAGTAAGTTGGGAGATGATATTATTTATATGGTGTGTCGTTGATTATAGGAGGAAACCGTGTCCTATATATTAGGATGATGATGCCCCCTTGAGGAGCTCATAAGGTTCATCATGTAAACCCTGCAGGTGGACTTGGTCGGGAATGATGAAATGGTTGAGTGGTACTACACATGGAGTTAGATGTCGATTAATTAATGGTCAGTAAATTAATTAATCGACGGACATTCGTGATCTTAAATACGGGGAGAAAATGTACAAATAATATATGGAGCCCATATTATCTTATGGGGGTTGGTGAGGTAGATCAATGATAATCCTTTAGTGGATTGGATTATCATTAGTGGATCTGACTTTATGTGGGCTTGATCCATGGGTGGCCAAGATCCAACTCCTCCTCATGGTTCCTATTGTAGCCTATTAACACCTCATGAAGCTTAGATCTAATGGATGAAAACAAAACTCTAGATCCAAAGGTAGAGATTAAATCTCTAGATCCGACTTTTGAGATTAATTCTCTAGATCTGACGGTTGAGATTAAATCTATAGAACCAATAGAGGAGATTAAATCAAGCCTTAAGCCTAACTCTATAAATATTGGCTTGAGGGTGGGCTGCAAGAATAAGAGGATAAGGGGCTAGGGTTTTTTGGCTGCAAGAGCGAGGGAGACTTAGGGTTTTGGGTGGCCACAATTAAGGAAAGATGTTTTTCCTTCTTCTTCTTCCATAGGTGGCCGACACCCTTCCTTCTTCCTCTCACCTTGGTTTTGCCGGCGCCCAAGCTTCTCCCCTTGATCTATGGCTTATGATGGATGGCATTAGGGTTGCTTCCCTTGGGCAGCAACCAATCCTAGTTGGGATAGGAATAGGAGTGGGCGGCTAGGGTTAGGGTTTGGGTGTTGGTGGTGTTGGGTTTCCGGCACCGCGGCGTGTATGTGTTCGATCACGTTTCATAAACATTAGCACAGTGGAAGCAATAAAAATAATAAATCTATATTTATTACAACACACACATCACACGCATGCATAGTACAATAAGTGTAGACATAACCGTAAATTTAAATTTGCAATAAAAGGAAATTTAACTACGTTATACCTTTCGTATGACGTGTAGCGGGAACGGCATCAACCGGAACGATCCTCGCTAGAATCATCTCTATCCGTATCCACGCCGAGTATCCTCAGGATGACTTCGCTAAGACACGAGCTTCGTCTTCGTACGAGTTACTAGCCTCGTGTTGAAGACGACGTGATCGAGAGATAATCACGATCCGAATCCAAATTCGGATCCTAAGACGAGTCCTTAAAACTCGCTTCTCCGGATAGGTATTCGTCAACCGATTGACGAATCCTTCGTCCTCCACCTCAGAGGATTACCGGAGATCGAATCCCCGGTAAGTTAGCCGCTGTCAGAGCTCTAACCGTCGTCCAAACGACGCTCCGACGAGAGGAGAACAAGCTGTCCAGAAAACTGGACAGCTTTGGTGGAGGAGATAGGCGCCGGCCAACAAAGGAAGCCAAGTGCTCACCATTTCACCGAAGCCTAGGAAGATCACCGGAGGGTCGCCTAAGGATCACCGGCTGAAGCTTGGACACCGGAAAGGAGTTGGACGGCGGCACAAGGGCTGGGCGGCAAGCTAGGGTTGGCGCTGAGAGTCTCCAAGGAGAGGTGGGCGGCAACCTTTGCTAGGGTTTTGGATTAGGGCTTAATTATCCCTTAATCCCTCTTTTATAGAGAACTAATTCTCTTAATGGTTAATGGATCATAACCATTAGGCCCGTTAACCCGCTCCATTAAGATAAGTTAAAATAAACCAAACCATCATGGTTTATTTTAAGTTAAAACGAACCGAACCAACTTTTGGTTCATTCGTTTAAAATAAACCAAACCCTTAGGTTTATTCTCCTCCATTGGATTAGAACCAAACTATTTTGGTTCATCCATTATGTCTTCATAAGACACAGCTCATCCACACTTCCATTGCGACTGAAACGATTTCATGCTCGCTCCATGTTTGGTCCAACCAAACATAGTTTCTCTCGGTCTGAGAATCTCATTCTCAAGCTCATTTTAAATCCTTCGGATTACGCTCGTTGTGCGTGTGACCAAATAGGTTCTCGGTTTATGTTGGTCGTCTATAATTAACCATTAATTATAGAACGATCATGAGTGGCACCTAGTAGTACATCATGATCCCCAATTAACCGAAAAGATCAACTTGATCCGTAACTATTTCAAACCCTTCAGTAGCTCGAATGATTCGCGCCCCATTCCCTTCACTCATCTTATACTCACTTGGTTCAGGACATGGTCTATTGTGTCAGTCCCCACTAGGCTGACTACGTCACACCTAGCCCAAGTATCATTTCCTCGCCCTACGGATTCTAGTTACTGCACATGTATCGAAGAGTACCTTACTCTAAACATGTAATGCTTTGGCCAAAGACTTTAGTAACAATCCGACGAGAGGCCATGGGTATACATCTCCTCGCAAGGAGTGGTGAATCCTTTAGAGGCTATTCAAACACCTTCGATCACTTCGACTTATACCCAATCATCCCGGGTCCACATCTCCTTAGAGATGCTTGCTTAAGATGTCAAAGCATGTCTCTATGATCAAGATGACTTGAATACCGCAAGTCAAAGGAACATCGCACTTAAGCCACAAGAAGAACTTCATTGACATATCTATATATGCAGAGAACCATATGAAGTCTTACTACCGGTCACTCCAATGAACTAGTTACCATAACTAGCATCCACGATTAACTCCGACATCACTATGTCTCCACCAAGCTGAGAATCACCGCTTGATACACCAAGGATTATACTGCGGTTTAGTCTCGATGTAATTGATGGTGTCCAAATCCATCAATTCATCGACTAGGATAATTTCGATACATCACAATTACACATGTAGAGATACTCACTAGTTGTGATCCAATCACAAATTCTCTCATGTCCGTGAATCGTATCGTGACATTCAAGAAATGAGTTTAAGATCCAATCAAATACATAAAACATGTATACTCAAATAGTGAATCTTCATTTATCATATAAATGGTTCATACATAAGGCGATTGCCTTAGGACATCTCTCATATATTACTAACAGACTCCCACTTGGCCTAATGCCAATCGCTACGGTATCCAATACCATAGGCACTAACATGACCCTCAAACTTACTTTGAGGTAATGCTTTAGTCAAAGGATCCGTTAAGTTCCTTTCAGTGGGAATTTTCTCGATTTGTATTTCGTTCCTACTGATGGTCTCTATGATAAGATGATAGCGGCAAAGCACATGTTTGGATCATTGATGAGACCACATCAAGTTCAGAGATGAACTTCTTGATCCAAACCGCTTCCTTTGTTGCTTCCAAAGCTGCAATGTATTCTGCCTTAGTGGCAGAATCCGCTATAGTGTCAAGCTTGGAACCTTTCCAACTTATTGTACCTCCATTCCAGGTGAATACATACCCAGACTAAGACATGGAATCATCCTTGTCTGTCTGGATCTGGCATCCATATACCCACGTATCACCATGTACCCTTCTCCATATATTAGGAACGCATCCTTAGTTCTTCTTAAGTACTTAAGGATCGTCTTAACAGTCACACAATGATCCATTCCTGGATCAGACTGGTATCTACTCGTGACACTCAGAGCATACGATACATTGTGCCTCGTACATAACATAACATACATGATAGATCCTATTGCGGATGCATAGGGAATCTTACTCATGCAAATCCTCTCGTCTTCTGTGCGCGGACACATAGACTTCAAAAGGTGTACCCCATGCCTGATGGGTAAGAAACCTTTCTTGGATTTCGACATGCTAAACCTCTTTAGCACTCGGTCTATATATGTAGACTGCGAAAGACCAAGCAACCGTTTCGATCTATCTCTATAGATCTTAATCCCGAGGATGTAGGTTGCTTCTCCCAGGTCTTTCATGGAGAATGTCTTGGATAACCAAACCTTCACGATCAGTAAGATTGAAACATCGCTTTCCTATAAGTAGTATGTCATCGACATACAATACTAGGAACACGATCGCACTCCCACTAACCTTCTTGTACACACAAGGTTCGTCGATTTTGTGAGAAATCAAACCTTTTGATTGTCTCATCAAAACGGATATTCCACTCGGATGCTTGCTTCAATCCATAAATGGACCGCCGCAATTTGCATACCTTGGTTTTATCAACCGATGTGAAACCCTCAGTATGTATCATATACACATCCTCGGTGTTTCCATTAAGGAAAGCCGTTACATCCATCCGCCATATCTCATAATCATAATGAGCCGCTATGGCGGCCAGAGCATCCGAATGGATTTAAGCATAGCTATAGCGAATAGGTTTCGTCATAATCAACACCTTGCTTTTGACGATATCCTTTCGCCACCAATCTAGCCTTATAGGTAATCACATTACCATCCATGTCGGTTTTCTTCTTGAAAACCCACTTGCACCCTATAGGCTGTATGCCTTCAGGTGGGTCAACCAAGTTCCAAACTTGGTTTTCATACATGGAATCTATTTCCGACTTCATGGCACCAAGCCATTTATCCCTTTCTGAACTTGTCAGCACTTCTTCATAACTGATAGGCTCCTCATCATCAATGAGTAACACGTCGTTCGATTCACTTACGAGAAATCCATATCTCTCAGGAATATTGCGTGTTCTACCAGATCTACGAAGATGTGGTGTTATAATAGGTCCAGCCGATTGCTCATCACTATGAGTTGTCGGCTGTTGTGCTTCACCAGGTATCTCATTAATGTCTATTTGAGTCTCTCGAGCCCCCTCAAGCTCGACGACACTCCCACTGTTTTCTTGCAAGAGAAACTCTTTCTCTAGAAATATAGCATGCCTTGAAACAAACACCTTTTGTTCCACAGGATGATAGAATTGGTAACCCCTTGTTTCCTTAGGGTATCCAATAAATAGACATTTATCAGACTTAGCATCCAATTTGTCTGATACAGTCCGCTTCACATAAGCAGGACAACCTCATATCTTCAAGTAAGATACATGAGGTTTCTTACTATTCCATATCTCATATGGAGTAGTTGAGACTACCTTGGTAGGCATTCTATTTAACAAGTAAACAGCTGTCTGAAGTGCATAACCCCAAAAGGACTTGGGAAGAGTCGCATGATTCATCATTGACCTGACCATGTCCAACAAGGTCTGGTTACGCCTCTCAGATACACCATTATGCTGTGGTGTATAGGGCAGAGTCCATTGAGACAATATACCATTGTCTCTTAGGTAATCAAGAAACTCCTGACTCAAGTATTCACCACCTCGATCCGATCGAAGTATTTTAATACTCTTGTGATGTTGTTTCTCTACTTCATTTCTGAATTCTTTGAACCTTTCAAAGGCTTCAGACTTGTGTTTAATCAATAACACATACCCAAACCGTGAGTGATCATCGGTGAAGGTAATGAAGTAGCTATAGCCTCCTAAAGCTTGAGTTGACATAGGTCCACATACATTAGTATGTATTAGACCTAGTAACTCTCCCACTCGTTCACCTTTTCCAGTAAAAGGTAACTTAGTCATCTTGCCTTTTAAGCATGATACGCATGTATTGTATGATTCCAATTCAAACGATTCCAGAATTCCACATCTGTGTAATTCGGACATGCGTTTCTTGCTTACATGGCCAAGACGACAATGCCACATATAGGAGTCTATTTGATTATCCTTTCGAGCACACTTGTTGCTCGCTTTGATATTGCAAATGTCACTGGATACGTCCAACGTATAAACACCATTGCTTAAAGTTCTAGTCCCATAAAGAACTCCATTTAAAGTTATGTAACAACAATTGTTACTAAAAGTCAAATGGTACCCATTTCTATTTAAACAAGAAATAGAAATGATGTTCTTTATCAACGAAGAAACATAAAAGCAATTGTCCAGTTCTAAGACAAGTCCTGCAGGGAGTTTCAACAAATACATTCCGATGGCGAGTGCAGCAACCTTTGCTCCATTCCCAACACATAAATTTGACTCTCCCTTGACGAGTCTTCTTCTATTCCTTAGCCCATGTATGTCATTACATATATGTGAGCCACACCCAGTATCCAATACCCAAGTGTCTAAGGAAATAGAATGACAATCAATAACGAAGATATATGAAAAAGATGGAGCATCTTATGCCTTATTCTTCTTCACGGACTCGAGATAAATCTTGCAATTTCTTCGCCAATGGCCCTACTTGCCATAATGATGGCAAGTGCCCTTTTGAGCTGGTTTTGCCTTTTTAGCCTTTTTCTTCTTCCCCTTCTGTTGTTCCTTTGACTCCCTCTTAGAACCTTTCTATGAGGAATCAACTAACAACACCGTCCCCTGCTCATGCTTCTCAGAAGGCTCCACAGTCTTCAGCATGTTGAGCAGTACCACAGATGAACCTTGTTGCATCTCAGAGGTGAAGAGGAGCTTGGAGACTTCGAACCTTTCGAATCTCACTTGCTTATTAAACAACTCATAAAGATGAAGGACTACGATATGAGCATCCATATGCTCATGCTGCTTTCGTAGCTTGGGTTCCATCACGGCTAGCATGATGCAACTTGTCAGTTCAGAATCAGTCACATGTTTCTGATAGACCAACAATTGGTCCGGAGTTGCATCGTCACTAGGATGGGCGGGAAGAGGCGCTTCGAGGACATACGCAAGCTTTTCAACCTTGAGAACAATTCTCAAGTTTCTAAGCCAGTCCAAGAAGTTCGGCCCAGTCAATTTATTCGAATCCAAAATGGAACACAAATTCAAAGACATCATGATCAATCTTAGAAATACAAAATGAGCATATATGAGAAAGATGATTTTAAAATGCATCATTATACATTCATAAATCCCATTCATTTTTCGAATTTCAAAAACCCCAAAATCACTTCGGGAGATCGTAGGTCCATCTCCGAATGGGCTGATATCCATCATAGATATGAACAACCTTGGATAGAGTCCAACAAACCATTCATAACTACGACGGTAGGTATCAACTATACCGATTGCATATCACGTATATGCAACTATCACAATGTGCTATCAACTTATTGAATGTTCACACATACATCGGGTTGTTAACACATTAACAAGTATGCATCATATGCATAGCACCCAACTTCACCTCCCTTTACATCGACCTTGGAGAGAGTCCAACAAGCCGATGCTCCAGGTTAAAGCCAACCCATTAATCAAGACATAGTTTTAATATGGTTAGAGCGCATTCAACCAATTAGCCCAGCTTGGAGAGAGTCCAACAACCAAAGCTAATGATTGACCTCTGACTCTTACCATATTAGTATTAAACTATTCCATGGTTTGAACATATTCGGGTTCGAGCCGGGCTTGGAGAGAGTCCAACAACCCAAACAAGAAACAGAACTCTTGTTCTAACCATATTAATGGAAGGTGTATTCTTTAATATTGTTTAAGGGTTTTTATGTCTCATCCTCTTTGCATGCAAATAACTATTATCTACATGGCATGGCATACATGACATACATCTACATGTCACGGCACGCATGGCATAATGTTATGCATCTAATGCAATTACATGACATACAATAATGTCATGTATATAATTTTCTTATATGTCATAACTATTTATGGAAATAAAATATGTTTAATATTTGATTCTCCAAATCAAATCATAATTAAATTAGGAAACAAATTTCCAAATCTAATCACATATTTTATTTATGGAATTATTTGATTAAGGAAAATCTATTTAGGAAACCAATTTCCTAAATCATTAAAACTACTTATGGAAATAAAATATTTTAAGATTTGATTTCACAAATCAAATCATGATTAAATTAGGAAACAAATTTCCAGAATCTAATCAAATATTTTATTTATGGAAAATATCAATTTCCATAAATACTTCCAACTTTCCAAAAGTGGAAGATTTCCATAAATACTTCTAGACTTTCCAAAATTGAAAATTTTCCATAAATACTTCTAAATTTCCAAAATTAGAAAATTTTCAGAAATAACATTATGACTATCACAAAACCATTTTACGATTATGTCGAAACACATCCTGGGCTCTGATACCACTGTTGGGTTTCCTGCACCGCGGCGTGTGTGTGTTCGATCATGTTTCGTAAACATGAGCACAGCGGAAGCAATAAAAATAATAAATCTATATTTATTACAACACACACATCACACGCATGCATAGTACAACAAGTGTAGACATAACCGTAAATTTAAATTTACAATAAAAGGAAATTTAACTACGTTATACCTTTCGTATGACGTGTAGCGGGAACGGCATCAACCGGAACGATCCTCGCTAGAATCGTCTCTATCCATATCCACGCCGAGTATCCTCGGGATGACTTCGCTAAGCCACGAGCTTCGTCTTCGTACGGGTTACTAGCCTCGTGTTGAAGACGACGTGATCGAGAGATGATCACGATCCGAATCCAAATTCGGATCCTAAGATGAGTCCTCAAAACTCGCTTCTCCGGAGAGGTATTCGTCAACCGATTGACGAATCCTTCGTCCTCCACCTCAGAGGATTACCGAAGATCGAATCCCCGGTAAGTTAGCCGCTGTCGGAGCTCTAACCATCGTCCAAACGACGCTCCGACGAGAGGAGAACAAGCTGTCCAGAAAATTGGACAGCTTTGGTGGACGAGATAGGAGCCGGCCAACAAAGGAAGCCAAGTGCTCACCTTTTCACCGAAGCCTAGGAAGATCACCGGAGGGTCGCCGGAGGATCACCGGCTGAAGCTTGGACGTCGGCAAGGAGTTGGATGGCGGCACAAGGGCTGGGCGGCAAGCTAGGGTTGGCGCCGAGAGTCTCCAAGGAGAGGTGGGCGGCAACCTTTGCTAGGGTTTTGGATTAGGGCTTAATTATCCCTTAAGCCCTCTTTTATAGAGAACTAATTCTCTTAATGGTTAATGGATCATAACCATTAGGCCCGTTAACCCGCTCCATTAAGATAAGTTAAAATAAACCAAACCATGATGGTTTATTTTAAGTTAAAACGAACCGAACCAACTTTTGGTTCATTCGTTTAAAATAAACCAAACCCTTTGGTTTATTCTCCTCCATTGGATTAGAACCAAACTATTTTGATTCATCCATTATGTCTTCATAAGACACGGCTCATCCATGCTTCCATTGCGACTGAAACGATTTCATGCTCGCTCCATGTTTGGTCCAACCAAACATAGTTTTTCTCGGTCTGAGAATCTCATTCTCAAGCTCGTTTTAAATCCTTCGGATTACACTCGTTGTGCGTGTGACCAAATAGGTTCTCAGTTTATGTTGGCCGTCTATAATTAACCATTAATTATAAAATGATCATGAGTGGCACCTAGTAATACATCATGATCCCCAATTAACCGAAAAGATCAACGGTTGATCCAGAACTATTTCTGAAACCCTTTAGTAGCTCGAATGATTCGTGACCCATTCCCTTCACTCATCTTATACCCACTTGGTTCAGGACATGGTCTAATAGTGTCAGTCCCCACTAGGCTGACTACGTCACACCTAGTCCAAGTATTATTTCCTCGTCCTATGGATTCTAGTTACTCCACATGTATCGAAGAGTACCTTACTCTAAACATGTAATGCTTTGGCCAAAGACTTTAGTAACAATCCGACGAGAGGCCATGGGTATACATCTCCTCGCAAGGAGTGGTGAATTCTTTATAGGCTATTCAAACACCTTCGATCACTTCGACTTATACCCAATCATCCCGGGTCCACATCTCCTTAGAGATGCTTGCTTAAGATGTCAAAGCATAAGTCTCTATGATCAAGATGACTTGAATACCGCAAGTCAAAGGAACATCGCACTTAAGCCACAGTAAGAACTTCATTGACATATCTATATATGCAGAGTACCATATGAAGTCTTACGGCTGGTCACTCCAATGAACTAGTTACCATAACTAGCATCCACGATTAACTCCGGACATCACTATGTCTCCAGCCAGTGAGAATCAGCTGCTTAGATACACCAAGGAGTATACCTCGTGCTAGTCTCAACAGAATTGATGGTGTCCAAATCCATCAATTCATCGACTAGGGATAATTCCGATACATCACAATTACACATGTAGAGATACTCACTAGTTGTGATCCAATCACAAATTCTCTCATGTTGTGAATCGTATCGTGGACATTCAGTAAATGAGTTTAAGATCCAATCAAATACATAAAACATGTATACTCAAATAGTGAATCTTCATTTATCATATAAATGGTTCATAAATAAGGCGATTGCCTTATGACATCTCTCATATATTACTAACAGGTGGTGGGCGGCAACAAGGGGAGGAAGCTTCTCCTTCTTCTTCCTAAGGTTGGTCGGTCCCTCTTCCTTCTTCCCTCTACCTTGGCCAAAGCTCAATCTATTCTTCTTCCCTTCATCCTTGGCCGGAAATTAGGAGAGCTTAGTTTAGCGTTTGGGCGACAACATGGAGAAGGAGTGTTTTCCTTTCTCTTCTCCAAGTGTTGGCCGGCGCTCATGCCCTTGTTGTTTCTCCTTTAGCCGGTTCCCATACTCCATTTTCTCTTCCTTGGTCGGCGGCAACATCGAGTTTATTGACTTGGTGGCCGGTTCTAGATAGGAAGAAGAGTTTTGTTTGATGATCTTCCTTTGTTCGGAGTGAACAAAGAAAGGAAGATTGGTGATCTAGGAGGCTTCGACTTTTGGAAGATCGTCGCCCACACAACGTCTAAAAGGAGGAAGGACATACAATAGAAGATCAAGAGGTATAACAAGAGGTATAATCTTGTTTATTTTGATTAGTGTTCTTTTGTATTATGTTTATAATTGCTTTTCAATTATATGCATGTTTTGTGTGGATGTTTACTCTATGTATGTGGCTAATATAACTTGGACCCCGAACATAAATACAAAAATCGGCGATCCGGATATCGTCTATTCCGCGGCTACTCGTAGAATAGAGGTTGGTCGCTTGAACAACGAGTTTGTTCAAGTGACCTCTCTAAACGAATAGCACGACGATGACTTGGTTGTTTGGGCAATCCCTTTTGTCTAGGATTAAATTTTTTTTATCTGGGGACATCGATGGGATCGCCATGAACAAGCTACCGAGGTGAAGTGGGAGCGAAGCTTCCCCTCACAGACTCAATAAGCAAAACCCTTCAATGCTTTGGCCAAAGTCTTTAGTAACAATACGATGAGAGGCCATAGGGTATACATCTCCTTGCAAGGAGTGATGAATCCTTTGTAGGCTATTCCAACACCTTCGACCACTTCGACTTATACCCAATCATCCCAGGTCCACAACTCCTTAGAGATGCTTTCTTAAGATGTCAAAGCATAAGTCTTCATGACCAAGATGACTTGAATATCGCAAGTCAAAGGAACATCGCACTTAAGTTGTAGTAAGAACTTCATTGACATATCCATATATGTAGAGAACCATATGAAGTCTTACAACTGGTCACTCCAATGAACTAGTTACCATAACTAGCATCCACGATTAACTATGAACATCCCAATGTCACTAGCCAGTGAGAAACAGCTACTTGGATAAATCGAAGAGTATAACTCATGCTAGTCTCAACAGAATCGATGGCGTCCATATGCATCAATTCATCGACTAGGGATAATTCCAATATATCACAATTACACATGTAGAGATACTCACTAGTTGTGATCCAATCACAAATTCTCTCATGTTGTGAATCGTATTATGGACATTCAGTAAATGAGTTTATGATCCAATCAACATGAAAATATTTATACTCAAATAGTGAATCTTTATTTATCAAATAAATGATACAATCATAAGGCGATTGCCTTAGGACATCTCTCATATATAACTAACACATCCCATATCATCCTAGGGTACTAGTCAAAGGTATACGACAGTCTGACCAACTCAACACTAGTAATCCACACACGACCATATAGAATATGCAAGTAGAATGCAAGATGATGTACAATCAAATGTAGCAAGCATAGCTCAAACTAATGCAACATCAAAACAAGCATACATATGACTGCATATATATATATGTCAATATGCAAAATGCCACAAGAACATGGCAATGTAGAATGCATGGTCATGCCTGCTTACCCCAACCGCTACCACGACCCCAGTGTGGCCTAGGTGGCTCGACATGACAACTGTCCCAACTAAATACCAACCACTACTCTTGAGTCGCCGAGTGAGCAGTATGAACAAGTAGCATATAAGCGTAAAGAGCTTGCTATACAACGGGGGTCCCTGCTATTGACCACTCCGAAAATCACAACCAATGAGTCATCGAGTGCCACACATGCAAGACAACTGCACGTAACTTCAACTACCACTCTCTATAGTGGTCGAGTGCGGCACAACAAATTCTTTGCCCTCACACTAGTTACTACTACCACGAGTAACCGTGGAGACAGGATAACTGATGACTCTCTCGACCACAAGGGAGACCAAGTCGCCAGCATACATGTAAATGACATTCATGCACAGTCACACATAATATACATCCACCACAGACTTTCTATCCTAAAGAGAGTCATACTCAACTGGTCGACACACTCTCTATCCTACAGAGAGTCATACTCAACTGATCAATACACTCTCTATCCTGCAAAGAGTCATACTCAACTGATCAATACACTCTCTATCAAGCAGAGAGTCATACTCAACTGATCAACACACTCTCTATCCTGTAGGGAGTCATACTCAACTAATCAATACACTCTCTATCCTACAGGGAGTCATACTCAACTAATCAACACACTCTCTATCCTGCAGAGAGTCATACTCAACTGATCAACACACTCTTTATCCTGTAGAGAGTCATACTCAATTGATCACAACCAAGCTAAGACCACCGGTCCGTAGCAACACACTATCCACAATCCACATGACCATACATAAACACATGATCCAAAATGGATACGTGATTCGTAACCATCATACCACTAAGGAATGTAATATGACAATCAACTCAACATCTAGGTCATCACCCATCCCCTGGATGAATTGTCTAAATTGCACAATTCGGATCTATAATAGAATTTAGCTACGTACACGTAAGTAAACCACTATAGATCAACTTACCATAACCTCTATAATTCATAAAAATGATGAATGAATAGATAACAACAATGACAGATCATTTAAGTGCAAAGGAAAGTATCAAGCATAAGAAAAACTAGAGTGGAGTCAAGATCAAAGTGACAACAATATGCAATCACAAGCATCAGAGTTTAGCTACTACCTGACCAGGGTAGGAAATATTACCCACATGCGATAAAGCTCGTAATAATAATATTTTCACGGACGTGATCCTGTCTAGTATCTATGTCATGCACATATCAAACATTATGATTAAGTGCAAGCATACAATGAATGATCGAATCGAATCCTACATCGACTTTGTATCCCGATCAACTAAATTGATCTAGTTATCCAATTAACCTAATCAATCCTCCACATTAATCCCTATCAACCATTATACCAATTAGCAACCTATTATGCATTTATAAATACCCATATATGAACTTACCAACCTTATCCACACTTGCACAACTTCTTGATCTCAAGTAGAGTTATCACATCCAAATCACATAACCGAAGTAGAGACAACCAATGTCAATCACCTGTAGTTAAATTAAAACCATCAAGTATGTAATTCAACCAATCGATCACTTAAATATCAGCTTACCATGAACTAGCTATACAATTATTCTACACCCACAAATCAATTCAACATATAACCTCACATTTAACACATTCACAACTTCATCCACAACCATCACAGCCTTCACAACCCCTTCATAGCCTAGAACAGAGCATCATCCAATGCCATCCACTCCATCGCAGCCCATTCACCGCTATTCATAGAACCCCTTCACTCATCCACAACCAAGCAACTCCTCGAAACCAACCACGCTGCAACCAGGAAATTCAACAGCTTCATAGATCAACCCGCATCTTAACTCAAGCTTAATCCACTATTCGTTTCACCACACTGCCACAACCCCTTATTGAACTCACAGAGCATCGCCCACAAGCACACAAAACCGTAATCAATCCATAGAAACACAATGGATAGAAAAGAAGGAACAATCAGAATGTACACCAACAGTAGATGAAAAGAAGGGATGGACCGAGCTTACCAGCCCTAGAAACTCCACGGGTGGCAATCCTCTCCTATCCCCTATACATTGACCCAAGGTCACTTGCTCGACAGAGATAGGGCAGCTCATGATCAGAAGCAAGGGAAAAACACCTCCGACTCAACTCCCCAGCCCTTGCTCGCTCACTGCTCCCACTCGTCTGCGAGGGTCGTCGAGGGATCCCGTCGCCGTTGCTTTCTGCGAGGAGGAAGAAGACCGTCGAGCGGCAGATGTGTGGAAGAAGAAAGTGTTGGATCGGAGAAAGCGCTAGAGGGGGGGATGAATAGCGCTAAACAATTCTTTCATTTTGTTTGATTAAAACACAAGTGCACATCGGAAAATAAATAAAACAAATTCTTTTTTACTTGGTTCACAACCTACCGACTACTAATCCAAGGCCCTAGTGGTCTGAGGCTACATACGAAGGGAAATTCACTAAAATATCTCCTCCTCGTTGAAGGTAGGAGACGACGAATACAAGACTTAAAGAGATCGAGGTAGAGGGACACTCCCCCTCTCCTCATTATGATAAAAACTCGATAAAGATGAATTACAAAAACTTTAGAATAGACAACTCAAGAAGTAAGCTATACTGATGACTGATGGAGTGGAAGTTGAGCTCGTGTTGTCGGCCTTTCGGCAGCACTTCGTCGTTGTAGAGTTGTCGGAGAATTGACGCATTGCGGGAGCACTTGTGAGCACTTGGGATGATCAAAATGGTGAAGAACACTTCTTTTATAGCCTTTGAGAACCTTAAACGTTGAGCTCAAGTTTTATCACCAAAGGCCACCTCACCCTAAGATAAGGGGATGAAGTTTGACTCTCCTCGAAGCTGAGATTTGAATGGCAGTCGACTGATTTAAGCATAAGTCAACTTGTATAAGCCATCAGTCGACTGTTGGCAAGGGTTCTTGACTGCACCAAAGAGTTAGCTCGAAATAACAATAATATAAGTGAATTCGATGGTCACTTACCGTTTGATCTTGACCTAGACCTTCCATGGAAAGACTTGGTCGAATCATCGCCTAAGGACATCCCTGTACGGAGGACTCGACCTTGCATTCTCTCACAAACACAAGCTTACCTTAAGTTTTACCTTTGTATCTTTGCTTCTAGTCTCCACCTGATTTCTTTGGCTCCCTCCGAAGTCCTCCCGGTGTCACCCAACCACCACGGTTTCTCAACACGAGAACCTCCTAGTGTCGCCGACCTTCAGTTTAGCTTAACATCCTTGCACACTTAATTCATCTCATGAGATAACGATATAAGCTTAACTTTGTGTCTTTGCCGTTATCAAAACATAGGTTCGATTATCTGGTGCCCCTGCACCAACAAAAAGATCATGTGGGGAAGTCGGGCTAGTGAGGAGAATTCACGTCGTGAGGATAAGAAGTCGAAGGCTTTAATTCGTGATGAGAAACTGCAGATAACAGACGAAACGGAAAGGAATAAGGTGGCTGAGCGTTAAGGGAAGATAACGGGTCGTGTTTAATCCTATAAGCAATTAACCCTTGGTTCAATTAAACTTAGATTCAATTAAACCATTAAACTCTTAAGCTAGGTTAGGTTTAATTAAATCCCTAACCATGCTTTATTTATCCAATAACAATATCATTCCTTCGCCATTTATTTGTGGTATTTTACACCAGGTGACCTGGCTCCGCATCGGGAAGTTTGACTCTCTAGTCGACTGAAACTCTTTCCATATGCAATGTCAGATCTTCGATCGATCACCAGCTAATCCTTCCAAGTGTGCATCCAGTCGACTGAACTAATCCAAGTCGAATGAACTTCAGTCGACTGGAATCCATTTAGTCAACTGATCCCTCCAAAACGAGATTAGCACACTTAGATAATACAACACAGGATAGCAGTAGTAATATTGCTCGATCTCGACTTCTAAGTCCCACGTGGACAATCCATCGGATCGATGCCTAGCTTTGTCCCCTTACAAAGGACTTTACCTCACCTCTCCACTTGAGGCTTACCTACCGGCTACCTGCCAGACTTACCGTTCTTGACATTCTATCTGACCCACCAGGGCTTCCACCAGCTGTCCGGTCTACCTGACACAGCTGGACATTTTGTCGATTGTATGGTCTCTGGACCCAACCGGTCTTCATGCCAAATGTCTGGTCCACACAACCCATCTGGACTTCATGCCTGGTGTCTGATCCTCCTGATCTATCAAGTCAACTACCTAGTATCTGGTCAACACGACCTACTAGGACTTCTTGTTATGTCTACACACTTACCACTGATATTAGAACACAAATAAGTCCCAACTTTAACTATGGTTCTTATATCAAAACCAAGGAGTGATGCTCTCTGCATCAACAATTTTCCCCTTTTTGATGCATGACAACACATCAGTTAAAGTTAGGAGAATCAAACTGCAATATCCAATTAAAACATGTATTAGAAATGCATTGAGTTAAAGATGTATGTGCATGAAATGCTCATAAACATAAAGAACTTTAACTCTCCCTCTTTTAAGTTTCTTCTCTCTAACTTTAAATCTCCTCTCTCCCCCTTTGCCATACATCAAAAACAATTTTAAGTTCAAAATGTCATAAGATAAAAATGAAAGCTTTCAAACTATAGATCAAGATCTAACAAAAATGCTCAAGTTTTGAAAATAATTTATCAATACTCCCCTTAAATAAAATTTCCTTTTAAAGATGGGATCTCTCCCTATATTTTACAGATTCAAAATTTTCAAAAGAATAAATTTCTTAAATTTTCAAAACTCTTAATGTCACAAATTTCAAAATTTATCAATGCTTCCCTTAAAATGTTTTTGAAAATTTCAAAAATCTTTGAAACTTCACCTTAAAATTCTTTAAAGGTCTAGTTTTCAAAAATTACCCTAAATAATAATATTTGTCAAATTTTAAAATTTTAACTCTCCCTCAATAAAAATATTTTTCAAATTCTCAAAATTTTCTAACTCCCCTTAATAAAAATATTTTTCAAATTCTCAAAATTTTCAAAAATTTTAACTCCCACTTAATAACAACATTTTTTAAATTCCAAAATGTTCAAGAATTCTAATTGCCCCTTAATAACAACATTTTTCAAATTCCAAAATGTTCAAAAATTCTAACTTCTCTTTAAAAACATTTTTCTCACATACATCAAAACCTAAGCAGTAATTTTTGTGCATTTTAAACTTGAAACAAGTCTTCTAACTTAAAAATATTTAAGCTTTTTAAAGAACATTCAAGTTTTACAAAAGACTTAATCTTTTCAAAGTAAGTTTTTCTTCACCTTAATTAAAGTTTTAAGTTTTGAAAAACAATGTTCAAGATATTTTCTCATAAAAGATTATAAATATAGATTATGTCATGATTTGTTTAAAAATATTTTAAATTTAGACTTAGCTTAGCTAACTCTCATTTTTCAAACAATGCTAAGTTTTCTCCCCCTTGGAAAGGAAGTTGTTTGAGTATCAAGTAACTAATCATTACTTAGATTGATGAGTACAATTTCAAGTTCAAGTAAATTACTTAAGTTGTTCTTTTGAATTTTTCTCTCTCCCTGTTAAGAATATTTCTCATCCAATTTCATTTTAAAACATAATTTTTGAAAAGATATTAAATATTTCATAATTTAGCAACACAAATCTTTTAGGCTCCCCCTAGATTCTTGATCTCCCCTTAAAGTAGCATTGTTATGCTTACATTTAATTTCTTAGATTAAAATTTTGAATGTGAAACTCCCCCTAGAATTATGTTTTTATTTTAAGTTTTAAAAATAATATTTTTAAAAATATCTTAACTCTCCCTTAATCTCATGCTTATGTATGTAATCCTCCTACTTAATGACTTTCCAAACATGGATCCTATTGAATGTTTTAAGAGTTTGAATAATGCTAAACTAACTTCCCCTTTGAAATATATAGATTATGTTGATTAGAATATGTATATTTATTAAGTTAGGTTTAGTATGTTTGTTTAGTTTAAATTAAGTTGAGTTTAGTTTAAGTATATTTATTAAGTTAGGTTTATGATGCACACAAATGCGACCTAAAATCTCACGATGGAGACCGTCGAGGACTCGAAGTGCGCGCTCGTGCTCAACGCCCACAAGTGCATGGATGTCGTCAAGTAATAATGAATATCGATCCCACAGGGACTGAGATTTCAAGTATCGATTTGTCCAGTTGATGTGTTGTTGTTCAGATTGGTAATCTGAGGGTTCATGAATGAGAGGTCGTCGGTAGTCCGAACTCAGTACGGTGTCACACGGAAGAAGAAAAAAGTTGCTACGAGGATTTGGATTGGATTCTAGGACTTCGGTTTCATTTGTGTGTCGCAGAACATGCTATCAATTGAATGTATCTAGATTTTCTAGCTAAAGTTTTGTAGAAAGGACATCATACACTATGGTATGAGGATGTCGAATCGATCCCTGCGACGTGCCAGAAACGAGACACATTACCGACTCTATCACGTCCTTCTATCCATAGTTGCAGGTATTGAGGCCAACCTCTAGGTTCCTCCTAATATCCCCTAAATCTTAGATACGAGGACTGTCACTCCTCATATTGTCTACGCACAGAAGATAGAAAACCAAAACACAAAGCTATAGATCTAAACAATCATTCAACTGCAAATACGATTTCAAGAACGGAAACATATTTGAAAAAGCAATGTTCTACTCAACACAAACTACTCCCTAATCCTAGAATTAAAGAATCTACTCCATGAATATGAGAAAAGAGTCACAATACATTATAGAATTCATGAGTATAATGATAAACGTGCAAGAAATATGAATTAAAATGTAATTATAGCTCTTCCCTCTGGCATTGTGGTGCAGATCTTGATCCTCGAGCGGCTCTCTCCTTCTCTGATGTGAGTTCCCGAAGCTTTTTAGGGCTTCGGAGTGTCGTCCCGGCGGGGGTGCCTCCTCTAGGGTTTGGGGCGTAGCTTTCCTTATATAGACATCACGCCGGATCGCTGCGAAATCTGGAAAAAACCCTGGTTGTGTCAAATAGCTTGGCCGTCACACAGCTGTGTGAAAACACATGACCTATGCTTATGTCAGGCTGTGGTGACTGTTTTCATCTTTTGAACACGACCGTGTGTAGGCATACACTCTGGCCATGTTCCCTTCTACGTCCAGCTGCCAAATGTCTTCTTTTTGCTCCGAAAGTGCACCGTTATCCCCACGAAATACTATCCTACACACAAAAGTATACAGAGCAGATCTTTGAACCAGATAATAAGAAATGCATGGAAAACAAAGTAAAATATGCATAAAAACAACATAAAATGAGATGAGATGTGAGTGAAAACTACTCCTAAAACCCTATATGTTTTGCTCACATCAATTCCCTCATACTTAGATCTTTACTTGTCCTCAAGCAAACTTCAGTGCCATGAAATTTTAAAAATGTATTGTTCCATACTTAGCATGTTAACTAGATTTATCAAGTGATATTTTCAATCAAAGCAAAATAGATATGTTCTAGAAATTCACTAAGTTAGCTCCTCGTGCTCGTGCTAAGCGAATCTTCTTAGGGGATACTCATTCCATGGTGAGTTAAGTCGTCATCCTATAGCTTTCCTAAGGTCTCCGGCTCTTAGGCACTTACTTGCCCAAAGCGAGGGTCGTTCCCTAGATCTACCACAACCTCTCAAAGGCGTGCTCGGTATTGAGAGAAATTGATAGGTGTTTCCCCAGTAACCTAACTCGGTCTCAAAGGGGCACCTAACCATTTCCACTCACGACAACTATTTTTTATCCCTCATAATCTCTTTTTCTTCTTTCTTTTCTTTTTCATTTCTTTTATTCTCTCTCTCTCTCTCTCTTTTTTCTCTCTTTTATTTCTCAGCTCACTGGGATTTTGATTTTTTCGAATGAACTTACACAATCCGAGCATCTCCAGTAACTAAAATGCTAAACTTAGGGTCACCTATGGATTTCAAAGTACTAGACTTCTGAGATGAATCATAACTATGTATGTACTAGATTCTCCCTTTCAGAATGTTCAACATGTGTAGGTGTAAAAATAAAAGCTAACCAGTGTAAGTATAGAACATTCATTAAAGCAAATAAAATAAAATACCATGAGATAAATAAAGTTAAGCTACCTATGGGAACAACTCATGAAAGTAACTTTAAAAATACTACTGAGGTAGCTTAAAGATAACGAAGACTAAGTGCAGGAAGAAACTAAACAACTAATGCATGAATAAATGAATGCTAACTAAAATGCAAACATTAGGAAAGAAACCACTGCTAGAAACAAAACAAAACTTGGGGCCCCCCCAGACTTAAGTGAAGCATACCTCAAGTATGGTGGACGAGGTGGAAAGTCTAGTAGCCTCGACATCTCAGGGTCCTAGGAGAACCTACTGTTGAGCTACTGATGCAACATGTACATGTAATCGATCTGAGAGCTGGTGGATGTAGCAACTGCTCGGTGCTCCTCCTCCCTAGCCCATTGTGCCTGCTGGGCTCGCATATATTGCCGCATCTCCTGGCGGTAGGCGGCCTCCACCTGGCGACGGGTATCGTCCTCTAGGAAGTAGACGTGGGCCTCGTCGTAGAACTCCTGGGCATGATGGAAGTGCTCCCGGAAGCTCTGAAACTTCGCCTACGTGTAGGTGCTCTACTCCTCCCATCGTTGCCTCTGTGTCTGCAGCTCAGCCTATATGTCGTCGAGGCATGATCAAAACTCCGAAAAATCATAGGCAGATGTACCTGCATTTTGATCAAAAGTAGAAAAAGGTGGTGGTACAGGTGCAGGCTCATGTTGACGTGGACTAGGTGTGCTCCTATGCATGTGTAGACTGGAGGGAGCATGATTCCAAGGGGGAGAGATGCATGGTGCGACACCCCTTTATCCCTTGTGCAACATGGCCATGTGAAAACACATAGCCAAGCCGTGTGCACTGCTGGAATGTGGGGCACGACCATGTGAAAACACATGGCTGGGCCGTGTGAAAACACACGGCTAGGCTGTATGCCCCCGTTTCTCTCTCATGGTGCACAACGGTCCCAATTCTCTTTACACGCTCAGTCGTGTAGGTTCAAAATAATTTTTATTTCTACCTAGCAAATCCTTTCTAGTTCTATTTTATTTGTAAAATGCTAAATGTTATAAATTAAAGTTCAAATCACACAAACGAATGCAATAAAATAAAAAGAGAACATAAAAACTAAACTTGGGTTGCCTACCAAGAAGCACATTGTTTAAGGTCTTTTACCTCGATCTTACTCCATTATCAACTTGGCTTTGGAGGTTCTGTGAACCTCCATTCATCCGTCTCAAATTCTGGAGACTCCCCTAGATACTTCTTTAATCGTTGCCCATTTACTTTGATCTCCCCTATTTCCTTACTCCATATTTCCACGGTGCCATATGGGTATACCCTTTTTATCCAAAATGGTCCTGACCACCTTGATAGCTTCCCTGGAAAATGTTTTAACCTGGAATTATATAGGAGAACTAAGTCTCCTTCCTTAAACTCTCTTATCAAGATAAGTTGGTGATGCCACTTCCTAGTTCTTTCCTTATACGCCTTAGCATGTTCATAAGCATCTCTTCGAATTTTGTCCAACTCGCTTAACTACAATTTCCTTTTCTCTCCTGCCGCACAGTAGTCCAAGTTGAGCTTCTTGATGGCCCAGAAAGCCTTGTGTTCTAATTCAATGGATAGGTGGAAAGCGTTCCCATAAACTAAATGGAACGGGGTCATGCCTATCGGGGTCTTATAAGTTGTGCAGTAAGACCAAATAGCATCATCCAGTTTTTGTGACTAATCTTTCCTTGATGTTGCTACTGTCTTTTCTATAATACTCTTGATCTCCCTATTCGAAATTTTCACTTGTCCGCTTGTTTGCGGGTGGTATGCCGTCGAGACTTTGTTGATCACCCCATATTTATGTATCAATTTTTCAAACTATTTTTCGATGAAGTGGGATCCTCCATCACTGATTATGACTCGAGGAACTCCGAATATAGGGAATATGTTTCTTTTGAACATTTTTATTATGGTTCTAGCGTCGCAGTGGGGTGATGCTACGACCTCCACCCATTTGGAGACGTAGTCTACAACGACCAGGATATATTTGTTTGCGTCGGAAGTAGGAAAGGGTCCCATGAAATCTATCCCCCATACGTCGAAGAGCTCCACATCAAATATGGTGCTTGCCAGCATCTCATGTCTCCTACCTATATTTCCTGTTCGCTGGCAACGATCGTAGGACACCACATAGTTGCGCGTGTCCCTAAATAGGCTAGTCCAGTCGAATCCTGCCTGAAGTACCTTCATTCTATTTTTGCAATTCCTATATGTCCCCCATATGCTGAGGAATGACAGTGAAAGAGGATGCTCTCCACTTCCTCTTCTGGTACGCACCTTCGATATATGCTATCTGCACATTTCCTAAATAGGAAGGGGTCATCCCATATATATTGCCGAACTTCTACAAAGAATCTTTTCCTTTTTGGGTTGTGAATTCTGGCGGTATCACTCTTCCAGCAAGAAAATTCACTATATCTACATACCAGGGGGTGGTAACCTTAGTAATATCCATGAGGGTATCATCCCATAGAGCATCATTTATTTGGGCACTATCTCCCTCTTCTATCCTGCTATCTATGGGCATGCGCGATAAGTGGTCCGCGATGACGTTGTTCGATCCCTTTTTATCCCTGATTTCTATATCAAATTCTTAAAGTAATAGAATCCAGCGAATAAGGCAGAGTTTAGCATCCTTCTTACTTAACAAGTAACGAACTATAGTATGGTTAGTGTAAACCACTACCTTCGAACATACTAAGTATTGTTTGAACTTGTTGAATGCGAGTACGACTACTAGTAATTCCTTCTCGATTATGGTATAGTTGATTTGTGCTCCATTCAGCGTCTTACTGGCGTAGTTAATGGCATGTAGTCTTTTCTCCTTTCGTTGCCCTAACACTGCCCCCATTACATAATCACTAGCATCACACATGACCTCGAATGTTAGGCTCCAGTCAAACCTGTTGTATTATTGGGGACATTACTAAGGCTTTCTTTATTTCTTTGAACGCTACTAAACATTGCCGATCGAAAATAAACTCTATGTCCTTAGCTAGTAGATTTGTCAGAGGTCTAGTTATTTGAGAAAAATTATTTATGAATCTACGATAAAAACTCGCCTGCCCAAGAAAGCTCCGGACCCCCTTTACATCCCTGGGTGGCGGAAATTTTTCAATTACTTCAACCTTCGCCTTGTCCACTTCAATACCATTCCCTGATATCTTATGTCCTAGAACTATCCCTTCAGTTACCATGAAATGACATTTTTCCCAATTCATAATCAAGTTATTCTCCTCACACCTTTGTAGAACCCTTTCTAGATTCTTTAGACATGCATCGAAACTTGTTTCGTAGACTGAAAAGTCATGCATAAATACTTCCATAATCTGTTCAATCATATGTGAAAAGATAGCTGTCATACAATGTTGGAAGGTGGCTGGGCCATTACACAGGCCAAAGGGCATTCGTGCGCATGCGAATGTTTCATACGAGCAAGTGAAGCTGGTCTTCTCTGTTGGGATATATACTAAAAAGTCTATCTTTTGTATGAACATCTTTATTTTGAAATAAGAATCACATGATCATTTTTTGCATATTTATGGTTATGCATATTGTCTAATACATTACATTGTAGATAACATGGTGTGTAGTGTCACACAGGAGATCATGTTATCAGTTCCTTGTAAAGTATAAGTAAAGGCTCACAACTGAGATGGTTATGGGCAAACCATTGGAATTGTTGTAGTGTGATTTGGTATTGGTTTGTCTTGACCATAGAATTACACCAGTACACTTTGTGTGTATTGAGCAGGACCAACTTAGAGGTGATTCGATTTATTGCTGACTATATAATCGAATCGGACCTCAGATATTATGTTGTAAATGCTCTTAATCCCGATATAATAACGGACACATATACTTAGTAAATCGATAGGCTCGGTAAGTTGAGAAATGGTATTATTTATATGGTTTGTCATTGATTATAGGAGGAAACCATGTCCTATATATTAGGATGATGATGTCCCCTTGCGGAGCTGATAAGTTTCATCATGTAAACCCTGCAGGTGGACTTGGTCCGGCATGATGATAAGGTTAAGTGGTACTACTCATGGAGTTAGATGTTGATTAATTAATTGTCAGTAAATTAATTAATTGACGGACATTCGAGATCTTAAACACGGGGAGATAAATGTACAAATAATATATGGAGCCCATATTAACTTATTGGGGTTGGTGAGGTAGATCAATGATAATCCTCTAGTGGAATGGATTATGATTAATGGATCGGACTTTATGTGGGCTTGATCCATTGGGTGGCCAAGATCCAACTCCTCCTCATGGTCCCTATAGTAGCCTATTAAAACCTCATAGAGCCTAGATCCGATGGTAGAAAATAAAACTCTAGATCCGACGGTGGAGATTAAATCTTGAGATCCAATGGTGGAGATTAAATCTTTATATCAGACGGTGGAGATTGAACCTCTAGATCCGACGGTTGAGATTAAATCCCTAGATCCGACGGTTGAGATTAAATCCCTAGATCCGATGGTGGAGATTAAAGGAGGCTTAGGCCTAACTCTATAAAAGGAGGCTAGGGGTGGGTGGCAAGAGGATTGAAGAGGAGATTAGGGTTTGGGCGGCTAGGGTTTCCTATCCTCCTTTGGTGGCAAGGCTTTCTCCCCTTCCTAGGGTTTTGGCCCGCGCCCCTTTCCTTCTCTAAACCTTGGCCGACGCCCAACCTCTTCTTCCTATTCTCCTTGGCCGGTGGAAACAAGGGTGAGGGTGATTCCTTGGAGCTCTTGGCCGGTGCCCACATCCTCCTCTATTCCTTGGCCGGCGGCATCATCAAGTCTCTTGACTTGGTGGGCGGTCTTAGATAGGGAAGAGTTTCCTTTCTATACTTCCTTTGTTCAGAGTGAACAAGGAAAGGAATATTGGTGATCTAGAAGGATTCGACTTTTGGAAGATTGTCGCCCACACGGCGTCCAAAAGGCGGAAGGGCATACAATAGAAGATCGAGAGGTATAATGCTTGTTTATATTCTTTTGTATTATGTCTATAATTGCTTTTCAATTATATGCATGTTGTATGTTTTGTTATGCGGCTAATTTACTTGGACCCCGAATACAAACACAAAAACCGGTGATCCATACATCGTCTATTCCGCAGCTAATCGTAGAATAGAAGTTGGTTGCTTGAACAACAAGTTTGTTCAAGTGACCACTCTAATCGAATAGCACGACGATGAAACGGTTGCTTGGGTAACCCCTTTTTGTCTAGGATTAATTTTTTTTAATACGGGGATGTAGACGGGATCGCCACGAACAAGCGACCAAGTTGAAGTGGGAAGCGAAGTTTCCCCTCCCTTCAAGTGGTATCAGAGCCACGGTTTCCGGTTTTGTGTGTTTAGGATTCGGTTACTTTTATGCACTTTTTCATATATTATATGTGTCGTATAATAGTAGGATGTGCGTAGGTTACCTTTTTGGTTGTAGGCATAGGATCCAACTATTATGGCCATATGTGTGTATATGATTGTATGTGTGTAATTGTATATTATTTGAATCCTCGGAGTTGACGAGGCTAGTATTTAATTCTGTATTTAAATACGGCATTGTTTAGCCACTCTTTTTATTTTAGTTTACTTTCGATCTAGATTTCATGTACACTCCTTCATGGAGTATAGGATTGATTAATGTAAATTAAAATAGTTTTTTTCTCAGCTCGGATCTCCGGATGGCTTGTACATGGTATAGGGAGGAGCGGACGAGATGGCGATACGACGGGAGGCATATTGGAGACAAAAGCCATAATAGTTGGAAAATATATTTTTCATATTTATTGATTATGGTTTGATATGCATGTCGTAGGATAGAAAATTCCTCAATTTTAAATTACTAAGTGAGAGAGGGATATTTTTATAAATTCCCACGCCCTCCATTACGATTTGACATGTGATGCAAACAAACTTGCGCGTCAGCTCTGAGTGTCTTCCTCCACATCGGATGAGTTTGTTTGCGGATCACAAGGTCGAATATGGTTATAGCAAATTATTAAGGAGCGTTTGTACTTTCCCATCCAAAGACACATAACCCGAGATAATTATCTTGGTACCAAGTAATGGTGAACACTTAGATACAAATATAAGTATCCTCCCCATCGGAGTCACTGCTTTTATTTGTAGGGCTGAAGAGGAACCAACTATTAATTTTATTTTTTAAAAAGTTAGGTTGACAAGATAGTAAAATTAATGGGTAAAACCTCCTCTTACAAATGTAAAATTCGTATACGTCCACACTATCGTGGCATAAGATATTCTCGATGTTTTGAGGTGTTGGTTGATTTTAAAATTTTATTGTTTGAGGAATCAATAATTTTTTGAAATCTAATGTTTTGATCTATGTGATTCTTAGGTTTTTTTCAAAATGACTTTCAACCCGCTTACTGTGATACTGAAAGAAAATAAACTTACTGGACCCAATTATGTTGATTGGAAGAGGAATCTTGACATTGTCTTGACTGTTGAGGAATACAAATATGTACTCCACGAAGAGTGCCCTCCTAAGCCTACGGATGATTCTGGGGAAAAGGAGAAGGAGAGTTATAAGAAGTGGATTAAGGCCGATGAGATGGCGCAGTGTTATATTTTGGCATCTATGTCAAATTTACTAGAACATCAGCATCAAGCCATGCCCACTGCTTATGACATGATGCTCAATCTCAAAAGGCTTTTTTGACACCAGAATCGGGCTGCTAGGTAGGAAGCCATGAGGAACATGATGACGACCACTATGATCGAGGGAACACCCGTGAGGTATCATGTTCTCAAGATGATGGCTCATTTGAATGAGCTAGAAGTCCTCGGAGCTGAGATCGATGGGGAAACCCAGGTCGATATCATTCTCTAGTCTCTACCTAGGAGTTTTGAGCAGTTTCGCCTGAACTACAACATGAACAAGAGGTTGTATTCATTGGTGGAGCTTCTGACAGAACTCCAGGTGGCAGAGGGGTTTTTTCGTCAGAGTGCTCAGGCACAGGCCATGGTTGCCCAAAAGGTTTCTACTTCTAAGCCGAAAGGCAAGAAGAAGAAGAAACAAGTTGGGGCAAAGGCGACGGAAGGAACTCAGGGAGGAGTGAAGAAGCCGAAAGGCAAGTGCTTCACTTGCAAGCAGACTAGACACTGGAAGAAGGACTTCCCCAACTAGAAGCAGAACAAAGGTATATCTTTTGGTCTAGTCGTTGAAACATGTTTAGCGGTGTTATCTATCGGCACCTAGTGTGTAGATACGGGAGCCACTGATTATGTCTGCAATACTTTGAGGGGTTCCAGGAAACCAGACGACTAGTTGAGGGGGAGATTACTGTATATTTGGGCGATGCCACAAAGGTGGTGACTATTGCAGTGGGAGATGTTTATTTGTCTTTTGAGAGGAATAAAGTTTTGGTTCTTAAAAATTGCCTTTATGTACCTTTGTTTAGAAAGAATTTGATTTCGGTTTCTAAATTGTTTATGGATGGATATTCTATTTCTTTTAATGACAGAGTTGTTATAAAAAGGAATAGGGAGATTATCTATTCTGGTGCATTGATAGGAAATTTGTATACACTCGAACCAAAAGCTCCCACGATGCAAATAGAAGTGATTAACTCATCTTCTAATTCCAATAAGAGAAAAGAACCTTCGAAGATGAACCAAACATATCTTTGGCATCTAAGGCTTGGTCATATTAACCTAAGCAGAATTCAAAGGTTGATAGTGTTAGTAATATATGAGAGATGTCCTAAGGCAATCGCCTTATGTATGAACCATTTATATGATAAATGAAGATTCACTATTTGAGTATACATGTTTTATGTATTTGATTGGATCTTAAACTCATTTATCGAATGTTCACGATACGATTCACAAGATGAGAGAATTTGTGATTGGATCACAACTAGTGAGTATCTCTACATGTGTAATTGTGATGTATCGGAATTATCCTAGTCGATGAATTGATGGATTTGGACACCATCGATCAATTCGCCGAGACTAGCACGAGGTATACTCCTTGGTGTATCCAAGCAGCTGATTCTCACTGGCTGGAGACATTGTGATGTCCGGAGTTAATCGTGGATGCTAGTTATGGTAACTAGTTCATTGGAGTGACCAGCCGTAAGACTTCATATGGTTCTCTGCGTATATAGATATGTCAATGAAGTTCTTACTGTGGCTTAAGTGCGATGTTCCTTTGACTTGCGGTATTCAAGTCA
Source organism: Wurfbainia villosa (assembly GCA_025175895.1). Classification (NCBI taxonomy): domain Eukaryota; kingdom Viridiplantae; phylum Streptophyta; class Magnoliopsida; order Zingiberales; family Zingiberaceae; genus Wurfbainia; species Wurfbainia villosa. The sequence continues at coordinate 33,064,586 of CM045986.1, forward strand.
TCTTGATCATGGAGACTTATGCTTTGACTTCTTAAGCAAACATCTCTAAGGAGATGTGGACCCGGGATGATTGGGTATAAGTCGAAGTGATCGAAGGTGTTTGAATAGCCTATATAGGATTCACCACTCCTTGCAAGGAGATGTATACCCATGGCCTCTCATCGGATTGTTACTAAAGTCTTTGGCCAAAGCATTACATGTTTAGAGTAAGGTACTCTTCGATACATGTGGAGTAACTAGAATCCGTAGGACGAGGAAATGATACTTGGGCTAGGTGTGACGTAGTCAGCCTAGTGGGGACTGACACAATAGACCATGTCCTGAACCAAGTGGGTATAAGATGAGTGAAGGGAATGGGGCACGATTCATTCGAGCTGCTGAAGGGTTTCAGAAATAGTTCTGGATCAACCGTTGATTTTTTCGGTTAATTGGGGATCATGATGTAGTACTAGGTGCCACTCATGATCGTTCTATAATTAATGGTTAATTATAGACGGCCAACATAAACTGAGAACCTATTTGGTCACACGCACAACGAGCGTAATCCAAAGGATTTAAAACGAGCTTGAGAATGGGATTCTCAGACCGAGAGAAACAAGGTTTGGTTGGACCAAACATGAAGCGAGCATGAAATCGTTTCAGTCGCAATGGAAGCGTGGATGGGCCGTGTCTTATGAAGACATAATGGATGAACCAAAATGGTTTGGTTCTAATCCAATGGAGGAGAATAAACCAAAGGGTTTGGTTTATTTTAAACGAATGAACCAAAAGTTGGTTCGGTTCGTTTTAACTTAAAATAAACCATCATGGTTTGATTTATTTTAACTTATCTTAATGGAGCGGGTTAACGGGCCTAATGGTTATGATCCAATAACCATTAATAGAATTAGTTCTCTATAAAAGAGGGCTTAAGGGATAATTAAGCCCTAATCCAAAACCCTAGCAAGGAGTTGCCGCCCACCCCATTGAAGGAGTTGCCGCCCAACCTCCTTGGCCGCCCAGCCCCTTGTGCCGCCGTCTAGCTCCTTGCCGGCGACCAAGCTTTAGCCGGTGATCCTCCGGCGACCCTCCGGTGATCTTCCTAGGCTTCGGTGAAAAGGTGAGCACTTGGCTTCCTTGTTTTGGCCGGCGCCTACTCCTCCACCAAAGCTGTCCAGTTTTCTGGACAGCTTGTTCTCCTCTCGTCAGAGCGTCGTTTGGACGATGGTTAGAGCTCCGACAACGGCTAACTTACCGGGGATTCGATCTCTGGTAATCCTCTAAAGTGGAGGACGAAGGATTCGTCAATTGGTTGACGAATACCTCTCCGGAGAAGCGAGTTTTGAGAACTCGTATTAGGATCCGAATTTGGATTCGGATCGTGATCATCTCTCGATCACGTCGTCTTCAACACGAGGCTAGTAACCCGTACGAAGACGAAGCTCATGGCTTAGGGAAGTCATCCTGAGGAACTCGGCGTGGATACGGATAGAGACGATTCTAGCGAGGATCATTCCGGTTGATGCCGTTCCCACTACACGTCATACGAAAGGTATAACGTAGATAAATTTCCTTTTATTTCAAATTTAAATTTACGGTTATGTCTACACTTGTTGTAATATGCATGCGTGTGTTGTGTGTGTTGTAATAAATGTAGATTTATTATTTTTATTGCTTTCGCTGTGTTCATGTTTACAAAATATGATCGAACACACACACGCCGCGGTGCCGGAAACCCAACAGATAGCTGATGGACCTCTGGGTTCATTAGTGGTGGAAGATTTCCCAACCTGGGAATCTTGCTTGGAGGGTAAAATGACCAAGAGGCTTTTTAAGGCCAAGGGGTATAGAGCCAAAGATGTGTTGGAGTTGGTTCATTCTTATTTGTGTGGTCCTATGTCTATCAAGGCTAGAGGTGGTTTTGAGTATTTCGTCTCTTTTATAGACGATTACTCAAGATATGGATACATTTACTTGATGCTCTGCAAGTCTGAATGCTTTGACAAGTTCAAAGAATTCAAGGCTGATGTGGAGAAACGTCAGAGAAAAAGTATCAAGACACTACGATCTGATCGTAGTGGTGAGTACCTCTTGAGAGAGTTTAGGAATTACTTATCAAAGGCTGGGATTCAATCCCAATTGTCTGCACCTGACACACCTCAATAGAATGGTGTAGCAGAGCGAAAGAATAGGACTCTTATGGAGATGGTTAGATCGATGATGAGTTATTCTAAGTTGCCAGATTCATTCTGGGGATATGCTCTAGATACGACAGTGTATATTCTGAACTTGGTACCATCTAAATTAGTGGCTTCTACTCCCACAGAATTGTGGACTGGGCGAAAGCCTAGTCTGAGACATATTCAGATTTGGGGGAGTCCAGCACATGTGCTGAAGGCAGATACTGGTAAGTTAGAACCTCGTACAGAAGTGCGCATGTTTGTTGGCTATCCTAGAGGAACGAAAGGTGGTTTATTTTATAGTCCTAGAGATCAGAGGGTGATCGTTAGCACGAATGCCAGATTTCTAGAGGAAGAATATGTGATGAACCACAAGCCCATGAGTAAGATTGTTCTGGAGGAATTGAAAGGGGAAGTCACTACTTCAGTACCACTGGTACAAGAGGATATACCACAAGTCATTGTACCGCGTGTCACAGAAGATACACAGGTGATACCTCATCGTAGTGGGAGGGTTGTGAGACAGCCTGATAGATTCATGTTCTTGGGAGAATCTTCTGATTTGGTCCCTGGTGAACATGAACCTGATCCCTGGACATATGATGAGGCAATCCAAGACAAAGATGCGGTATCTTAGCAAAGTGCGATGAATGCTGAGATTTAATCTATGGATTCAAATCAGGACTGGGAGCTAGTAGAACCTCCCAATGGTGTAAAAGCCATTGGATGCAAGTGGATCTACAAAAGAAAGAGAGGAATAGACAGGAAGGTTGAGACCTTCAAAGCGAGGCTTGTTGCGAAGGGGTATACTCAGAAAGAGGGTATCAATTATGAGGAGACCTTTTCGCCGGTAGCCATGCTTAAGTCTATCCGAATTCTCTTATGTATTGCTGCACATATGGATTATTAGGTATGACAGATGGATGTCAAGATAGCTTTCCTTAATGGAAGTCTTGAGGAAAACATCTATATGAAGCAACTAGAGGGATTCATTGCAAAGGGCAAACAACATCTTGTGTGCAAGCTTAATCAATCCATTTATGGATTGAAGCAAGCTTCGAGATCTTGGAACATCCGCTTTGATGAGGTAATCCAGTCTTATGGATTTATTCAAAGTCCGGATGAGTCTTGTGTATACAAGAGATGTGACAAAAACGTAGTGGTATTTCTTGTATTATACGTAGATGACATTTTGTTAATTGGCAACAATGTCAAGGTGTTATCGGACGTAAGGGTATGGTTGTCCAAACAGTTTGATATGAAGGATTTGGGAGAAGTGGGACACATCCTTGGGATCAAGGTTATAAGGGATCGCAGGAAAAGGATGTTGTGCTTATCTCAAGCTTCATACATAGACACCATTATGGATCATTTTAGCATGCAAAACTCCAAGAAAGATTTTCTACCTTTCAAGCATGGAGTTCCTTTATCTAAGGAGATATGTCCTAGAACATCTAAGGAGATAGAGGAGATGAAGGCGGTTCCTTATGCTTCGGCCGTAGGAAGCCTCATGTATGCGATGCTATGTACAAGACTGGATATTTGCTTTACCATCGGCATGGTTAGCAAATATCAGAGTAATCCAGGACAAGGACATTGGACTGTAGTAAAGCATATATTGAATTACCTGAGAAGGACTAGGGATTATATGCTAGTTTACCAGGCAGACCAATTACTCTCTGTGGGTTACACAGATTCCGACTTCAAATCAGATAGGGATAACAGTAAGTCTACCTCAAGTTTTGTGTTTACTTTGGGAGGTGGAGCCATTGTATGGAGGAGTGTCAAGCAGAAATACGTGGCAGACTCTACCATGGAAGCTGAGTATGTGGCAGCCTCTGAGGCGGCCAAAGAAGCTGTGTGGCTCAGGAACTTCTTGATGGACTTGGATGTGATTCCTGGTTTGCCCAGAACTATTCCAATTTATTGTGATAATAGTGGTGCAATTGCAAAGTCGAAGGAACTACGAGCCCAAAAGGCAAGTAAATACATAGAGCGCAAGTACCACCTGATACGAGAAATCATAAAGCGAGGAGAAGTTGTTGTGGCCAAGATTACATCGCAGGATAACCAAGCAGATCATTTAACTAAGGCCATTCTAGCGAGAGATTTTGATAGGCATGTGGAGGGAATGGGAATCAGATGTATGGCAGTTTAAGGACAACATAGTCTTTTAGTATAAATGGGAGATTGTTGGGATGTATACTGAAAAGTCTATCTTTTGTATGAATATCTTTATTTTGAAATAAGAATCACAAGATCATTGTTTGCATATTTATGGTTATGCATATTGTCTAATACATTACATTGTAGATAACATGGTGTGTAGTGTCACATGGGAGATCATGTTATCAGTTCCTTGTAAAGTATAAGTAAAGGCTCACAACCGAGATGGTTATGGACAAACCATTGGAATGGTTATAGTGTGATTTGGTATTGGTTTGTCTTGACCATAGAATTATACTAGTACACTTTGTGTGTATTGAGCAGGACCGACTTAGAAGTGATTCGATTTATTTCTGACTACATAATCGAATCAGACCTCAGATATTATGTTGTACATGCTCTTAATCCCGATATAATAATGGACATATATACTTAGTATTCATTTCTTTGATTTACCAATGGGCAAGATTCATAGAGTAAATCGATAGGCTCGGTAAGTTGGGAAATGATATTATTTATATGGTGTGTCATTGATTATAGGAGGAAACCGTGTCCTATATATTAGGATGATGATGTCCCCTTGAGGAGCTCATAAGCTTTATCATGTATACCCTGTAGGTGGACTTGGTCCGGCATGATGATAAGGTTGAGTGGTACTACTCATAGAGTTATATATTGATTAATTAATTGTCAGTAAATTAATTAATTGATGGACATTCAAGATCTTAAACACGGGGAGATAAATGTACAAATAATATATGGAGCCCATATTAACTTATGGGGGTTGGTGAGGTAGATCAATGATAATCCTCTAGTAGAATGGATTATCATTAATGGATTGGACTATATGTGGGCTTGATCTATTGGGTGGCTAAGATCCAACTCCTCCTCATGATCCCTATTTTAGCCTATTAAAACCTCATGGAGCCTAGATCTGATGGTAGAAAATAAAACTCTAGATTCGACGGTGGAGATTAAATCTTGAGATCCAACGGTGGAGATTAAATATTTAGATCCGACGGTGGAGATTGAATCTCTAGATCCGACAATTGAGATTAAATCCCTAAATCTAACGGTTGAGATTAACTGCCTAGATCCGACAGTGGAGATTAAAGGAGGCTTAGGCCTAACTCTTCAAAAGGAGGCTAGGGGTGGGTGGCAAGAGGATTGAAGAGGAGATTAGGGTTTGGGCGGCTAGGGATTGGAGGCTTGGGTGGCTAGGGTTTTCTATCCTCCTTGGGCGGCAAGGCTTTTTCACCTTCCTAGGGATTTGGCCAGCGCTTCTTTCCTTCTCTAAACCTTGGCCGATGCCCAACTTCTTCTTCCTCTTCTCCTTGGCTGGTGGAAACAAGGGTCAGGGCGATTCCTTGGAGCTCTTGGCCGGCGCCCACTTCCTCCTCTATTTCTTGGCCGGCGACATCATCAAGTCTCTTGACTTGGTGGCCGGTCTTTGATAGGGAAGTGTTTCATTTCTATACTTTTTTTTGTTCAGAGTGAACAAGTAAAGGAAGATTGGTGATCTAGGCGGCTTCGACTTTTAGAAGATCATCGCCCACACGGCGTCCAAAAGGAGGAAGAACATACAATAGAAGATCGAGAGGTATAATGCTTGTTTATATTCTTTTGTATTATTTCTTTAATTGTTTTTCAATTATATGCATGTTGTATGTTTTGTTATGTGGCTAATTTACTTGGACCCCGAAAACAAACACAAAAATCGGTGATCCGTACATCATCAATTTCGCAGCTAATCGTAGAATAGAAATTGGTTGCTTGAACAACAAGTTTGTTCAAGTGACCACTCTAATCGAATAGCACAACGATGAAATGGTTGTTTGGGTAATCTCTTTTTGTCTAGGATTAATTTTTTTAATCCGGGGATGTAGACGGGATCGCCATGAACAAGCGACCAAGTTGAAGTGGGAAGCGAAGTTTCCCCTCCCTTCATTCTCTTGGTCATTAAAGTGGATTGGGATCTGGAAAAACCCTGAGTACCCATCAAGGTAGCAGTAATAGGAATGTTTAGCGAGGCGTTCCAACATCTGATCAATAAACGGAGGTGGAAAATGATCCTTTCTTATTGTTTTGTTTAGTTTACGATAATCTATACACATTTTCCACCCCGTTACCGTTCTAACAGGGATCAACTCATTCTCTTCATTTGTGAGTATTGTAGTGCCGCCTTTCTTTGGAATTATGTCCACTGGACTTACCCACTCACTATCTAAAATTGGGTAAATTATTCCGGCATCCAGGAGTTTAAGCACATCCTTTTTCACTACCTTTTGCAAATGAGGGTTAAGTCATCTTTGGCGCTCCATGGTTGACTTACACCGGTCCTCAAGTATTATCCTATGCATGCAAAGAGACGGGCTTATCCCCTTTATGTCATCGATGGTATAGTCCAGCACTTTTTTGTACGTTCTGAGCACCCCCAGCAACTTCCTTGTCTCTACCTCATTCAAATTTGTGTTTATAATCACCGAATGGGTTAAAATCAGTCCTAAAAATGCTTACTTGAGATTAGGGGGAAGTGGCTTCATATCAGGCCCTGTGTCTTTCTCTTCTACCACCTATCCCAGCTCTTCCTCTTCTTCAGATCCTGAAGGTAGGGAAGCTTCTTCCATCTAGTACTCTCTCTCCTTTTCCTCCCCTGTACTTGGCAAGCTATTTTAGCTTGCTTATACCCGTTATGGGGAAAACCTCTTGTAAATCTCGCTCTCCATTCGCTCATACTTCGAGAGTCCCAACCACTGTCTCTATAATGCGATATGCGTCGTGTGTGCTCTTTTTCATCAACATGCCCCCCGCGGCTGTGTCCAAGAGTTCTTTCAATGAACTAGTTATCCCAGAATAAAAAATGTGGAGGAGTAATCAATCTTGTAATCCATGGTGTGGGAAATGAATAACTAGTTCCTGTAGTCTCTTCCATGCCTCAGCCAGAGTCTCTTCTTGCCCCTGCTAAAATGAAAGGATTTTATCCCTAAGGGTGACTATTTTGTGGGGAGGAAAGAATTTACTTAGAAAAGCATCTTCCATTTGTTCCCATGTCGTTATACTCCCTTCTGGTAGCATGTGTATCCATTGCTTAGCCTCCCCTTTTAGTGAGAATGGGAACATGATGAGCTTAATGGCGTCTACTGGGACTCCTTCATATTGCATTGTGCCACAGTACGCTAGAAATTCTTCAAGGTGTAAATAGGGTTCCTCAATCTGAGCTCCTCCAAGCTGTTTTTCTTGAATAAGAGCAATTAATGCACAGTTTATTTCCCAACTCGCGGCCTGAATTTGAGGAATAACTATGCAGGAATTCCATGCTTTTCATCTAGGCACTATGTAATCACTCAAAGGTCGAGCGGGCTATGTTAACATTTCAGTGTCTTTTGATGAGAGAGGAGTAATAAATCATATACAATGAATTATTCTTGTAAAATATCGGAAAATGAAATACCTCTTGTTAATGAAGAAATTTACATATATAATTTTTTTAGAATTTTCAGAAAAATTTTCTGAAAATAAATAGAGTTCATATGACCATTTAGAAGGAAGATTAAAGCTTAGTGGATTATTGAGTTAATTGAGGGGTTAATTGAATTTATTAACCTAATCCTAATATTAATGGATTAATTAAAATTTACCCATTATTAGACCCAATTGTTTTCCAAACACGTTTAACCCCATATGTTTCATGCCATTTTCTCTATTGGATCGAGAAGCGTCGCTAGAGGGGGGTGAATAGCGAGCGTAAAATTTTTCTTTCCGTTTGTTCGATATACGAGCAAGCACAGTGAAAAAAATAAAAAAACAAGTTTATTTTTACTTGGTTCACAACCCAGCAGTTGCTACTCCAAGGCCCTAACGGTCCTAGACCGTGTACGGAAGGCAAAACACTGTAAGATCTCCTCCTCGTTAGAGGTAGGAGACAACGATTACAAAACTGAAAGTACAAGGATGAGGCAAAAAGCCTACCACACCTCGTTACGATTAAAAAAAAAGAATACAATAACAAAAAATATTACTTGCTATTGCTGCCGACGAAGAAGATTAAATCTTGTCATCATGTCAGCGTTATGACGGTGTTGGAGCTTGCACTTGAGAATAATCTTGATTGATGTTTGGGTTGGAATCCTCCCCTCCTTTTATAGAGTTTGACCTCATAATAAGTCTCCTCATCTTTCAGAACTAATCACGAGGTGGTACCAAATTTTCTCGCGAAGTGGTCGCGTCAAATATTATCTGTTTTAACTTAGCGCAAAAGGTTGATTCGTTGCCATCAGTCGACTGATGCCTTCCATCAGTCGATTGATGAGCATCAGTCGACTGTCCAATGACTAGCAGTTGACTGCCAGCCTGGCCACTTCTCTGCAATAATAGATTAGCACGAAAAATGGTAAATGCGACGATTTCTTACAGTCCGATCTCAACCTAGACCTTCCACAGGAAGTCTTAATCAGATCGTCGCCTAAGGTCATCCCCGTACAGAGGACACGACCTTACCATCTCTCACTCACACGAGCTTACCTCTGGTCCTTTAAGATCTGTCGCTTTTCTTCCGGTCTTCCACCTAGGTTCTTCGACTCCCAAAAAGTTCCCTCGGTGTTGCCCGACCACCACAACTCCCTCTGGGTGTCGCTGACCTTCGACTTAGCTTAGCCTTTCTGCACACTTGATTTAGCTCGTGAGACAATGATGTAAACTTAACATTGTGTCTTTTCCATAATCAAAATACAGGTTCTATTATCTAGTTCCCCTGCACCAACAATCTCCTCCGCACCGGTTAGTTTTTTTTCTTCTTCGAGTGTTTCCAGCCATCGCGACCATCAAAGTTCTTCCCATTTCTCTTGATTGTGCGCGACCCCTCCTCTTCGCCTCCGTCATTTGAGATCTCCTCTTCATTGTACCCGGTGCCCGATACAGCTCGATCTCTGCTCGATCCAGTTGATCTATACTTTATCTTCGCCCGATGTCTGCTCGAGCTCACTGTCTCCACCGTCCCCACTAGACACGGGATCGATCTGCCATCGCGCTGCAACCCTTTCGCTCGCCATCACGTGGCCAGACTCTGTTGCCTCTTCTCATCAGCCGGTTGCTATCACTTTGTCACCTATTGCTTGTTGCCTATGACCGTCATTGCTCTATTGTCGCTCGATTTCCTCTTCGCCATTGACTATCTACATCCTGTGCACTCTGCCCTGGTTGTGTCGTCGGATTTTCTTGCAGTGCTCTGTCGATTTAGGTGGTAACGAGCTCTGATAGCCTTCCCTCTCCCACTGGCCACCACCATTTGACTTTGTTGATAGCTGATCTCGCCATCCTTTACCCTTCTCCTAGCTCAGGTTGTCATTTCTTTCATCGTGGGTACCGGTACACCCTATTCACCGACCATTTGGTTGTCACAGATAGAAGATGCCTTCAACTAGCAGTTGCGAGCTCTGTTTGACGACCTCTCCCTTTCCTATGTTGCCTCAACCTGAGCAGTGTCAACCAACAGCTGGCATTTGCTCAAATAGCAACGGCGATGTAGCTTGGTCTATTCTATCGATCAACCATGGTGGTTATTCAATGATTTAGGCTTACATGGTTGGGTAATCCTTGTCCTATCTCTATTTTGATTTGGAATTGTTGATGTATTTGTGTGGATGCTTGTTTAGATCGGTTGTGTAATCATGGAAATGGATTATAGGTGATTAACACCGGATTGTTCTTCAAGATAAGCTATGGGAATTGATGCGATGTAGGATAAGTTAAGATGTGGATGTTTTCGGATGCATGCAAATATATGAGTTGGTTCATCTTATAGTATTAGATTATTTGGTTAATGAAACAGGGATTAAAATTGGATTAGATTCTTATTCCTACTGTTTGGTTATACTAGCATGAGTTATATCCCCGGAATTTGATTTGAGGTAGAGTTCTCGGACGTGAAGACAATTGGTGTCTACATATTAGATGGGTAATTTTCTACCCTGGTCAGGTAGTTGTTGATGCATGCAGATTTAAATATATGATCATGTTATGTGATCATATTACCTTGACTTCGCTCTTATTTATTCTTGTGCTTGATACTTTGTCTTTGGCTATATATGCTCTGTTGTTGTTATCACATTTTTTCTCATCATGATTAGGAGAGACAGATGTGATGTAAGTAAACCTATAAATGTTTGGTTATGTGTAAATAGTGGAATATGAATGATGACCTGATTTGTAAATTGGGTAAAAAGGGCATCCGTGGGTAAGCAAGGTCCCGAACGTAGGATTGATTCCAATACCCTTATGTTGCATGTTTACTACTGATCGAGTGTTGTGTAATGGTCAGGTGAATTGTGATTAGTGTGTCGCTACGGACCGATGGTCCTACCTTGTTATGATAAGTTGACTATGACTCTCTACTGAAGGGATTTCCCTTGTCGAGTCCGTGAGGGGAAACTTCGCTTCCCCTTCGCCTCGGTTGCTTGACCATGGTGATCTCTTCGATGTCCCCGGATTAAAAATTTAATCCTAGACAAAAGGGATTCCCAAAGCAACCAAGTCATCGTCGTGCTATTCGTTTAGAGAGGTCACTTGAACAAACTAGTTGTTCAAGCGACCATTCTCTATTCTACGAGTAGCCGCGGAATAGACGCTGTCCAGATCGCCAGTTTTTGTGTTTATACTCGGGATCCAAGTATTATTTAGCCTATTTACAGAAATATAACATGCTTATATTTTGAAAAACAAACACAAGCAATGAATAAAAGAGATAGAAGAATAGTTATACCTCTTGGTCTTCTAAAGTATGACCCTCCTCCTTTTGGACGTCGTGTGGGCGACGATCCACCAAAAGTCGAAGCTCCTAGATCGCAAAACTTCCTTCCTTGCTTTTCCCAAGCAAGAGGAAGAAGAGAAACAATGTTTTTCTCCTTCAAAAACTCAACCAACAAAGAACTATAGAAGTTCTTGCCGCCGGCCAACTAGAAGGAGAAGAAGATGATGGAAAACTACCAAGACACCAAGGGAAACCCTATATCTTGTTTCCACCACCTAAGGAGAAGAGAGGGGAGTGTTTTGGGCGCCGGCCAAGGGCTGGGAAGGGCTGGAATAGCTGCTGGACGTTGGCCACAAGGCAAGGAAGAAGAAGGAAAACTTGCCTTATTTGGTGCCACCCTTGCTTCCAAACCCTAACCCTAATTCCAATCCTATCTCAACTAGGATTGCCCTATTCTTGCCGCCCAAGCCTTGCTCCCTCTCTATGATCATCTTCATGGCAACCCCATGCCACCTTTTATAGAGTTTGGGGATAAGCCATGAATTAATCTCCTCCATTGGTTCTAGGGATTTAATCTCAACCATCGGATCTAGAGATTTAATCTCAACCGTCGGATCTTAGAGATTTAATCTCTACCAATGGATCTTAGTGTTTTGTTTCTATCCATTGGATCTAAGCATCTTGAGGTGTTAATGGGCTACATTAGGGACCATGAGGAGGAGTTGGGTCTTGGCCACCCATGGATCAAGCCCACATAAAGTCTGATCCACTAATGATGATCCAATCCACTAAAGGTCCATCATTGATCTACCTCACCAACCCCCATATGACAATATGGGCTCCATATATTATTTGTACATTTTCTCCCCGTGTTTAAGATCTCGAATGTCCGTCGATTAATTAATTTACTAACAATTAATTAATCAACATCTGACTCCTTGACTAGTACCACTCAACCTTTTCATCATGCTGGACCAAGTCCACCTGCAGGGTTTACATGATGAACCTTATGAGCTCCTCAAGGGGACATCATCATCCTAATATATAGGACACGGTTTCCTCCTATAATCAATGGCACACCATATAAATAATATCATCTCCCAACTTACCGAGTCTATCGATTTAATCTATAAATCTCACCCATTGGTAAATCAAAGAGATGAGTACCAAGTATATGTGCCCGTTATTATATCGGGATTAAGAGCATGTACTAAATAATATCTGATGTCCGATTCGATTATGTAGTCAGCAATAAATCGAATCACCTCTGTGTCGGTCCTGCTCAATACACACAAAGTGCACTAGTGTGATTCTATGGTCAAGACAAACCAATACCAAATCACACTACAACCATTCTGATGGTTTGTCCAAAGTCATCTCGGTTGTGAGCCATTACTTATACTTTACAAGGAGCCGATAACAAGATCTCCCGTGTGACACCACACACCATGTTATCTACAATGTAACGTATTAGACAATATTGCATAACCATAAAAATATGCAAACAATGATCATGTGATTCTTATTTCAAAATAAAGATGTTCATACAAAAGATAGACTTTTCAGTATACATCCCTACATCTACAAGATTGAAAGTGTTATGATCAGTTAAGTACGACTCTCTACAGGATAGAGAGTGTGTCAATCAGTTGAGTACGACTCTCTACAGAATAGAGAGTGTTTTGATCAATTAAGTACAACTCTCTACAAGATAGAGAGTGCGTCGATCAGTTGAGTATGACTCTCTACATGATAGAGAGTGTTATTATTAGTTGAGTATGACTCTCTGTAGAATAGAGAGTGTGTTGATCAGATTGGTATGACTCTCTGTAGAATAGAGAGTTTGTGGTGGATGTCTGTATGTGTGATTGTGCCTTCATGTCATTTGCATACATACTGACGACATAGTCTCCCTTGTGGTTGAAAGGGTCGTCAGCCATCTTGCCTCCCAGGTTAATCATGGAGGAGTAACTGGTGTGAGGGCAGAGCATTTGTTGTGCAACACTCTACCACTATAGACGGTGGTAGTTGGAGTTGCGTGCAATTGTGCTTGGTGCATGGAACTCGACCACTCATAGGTAATGTTAGTCGGAGTGGCCAACAACAGGGACCCTCATTGTGTAGCAAGCTCTTTACGCTCATATGCTACTCGTTCATACTGCCCACTCGGCCACTCTAGAGAAGTGGTTGGTGTTGAGTTGGAACAGTTGTTATGTCATGCCACCTAGGCCAAACTAGGGTCGTGGTAGCAAGTAGGGGTGCACATGCATGACAATGCATGTTGCATTGTCGTGTCTTATGGCGTCTTGCATATTGCCATATATATACATATATGCATGTATGTATATATATATATATATATATATATATATATATATATATATATATATATATATATATATATATATATATATATATATATATATATATATATATATATATATATATATATATATATATATATATATATATATATATATATATATATATATATATATATATATATAAGCTTATTGTGAAGTTGCATTTGATTGTACTGTGAATGCTGCATTTGGTTGTGCATCATCTTCATACATGCTACTTGCATCTGTTATATGGTTGTGTCGGATACGTATATACTTGTTGGTAGGACCATTAGAAACCTTTGACATGTATCATGATTATAGTGGGAGTTAATATTGTGGATATATGCTCAGGTTTGATATATATAGTGTAGTAGACTTCCAGGTATGTTTGCACTTTACGCTGTTCATTTTGTTTAGGGAGTATATGCTTGTATTTATATACTATGCTGGTATACCTAATGTACCTGTAGGTTATTGTTGAATTACATATGATATTTGATATTTATACATGATCTTTCATATTACCGCTGAGTTATACTCACCACCACAGATCCTGGGTTTTTTTATAGCCTAGGTAACAGGTAGAAGTCTTTGTGATGGACTTGGAGCACCGCTGGCTGACATCATCTCATCTCAACTCCGATGGTCCGAGCTTTTGACGTTTATCGTTGGTGTTTCGATATGTCTTTGGTTTTATGTGATGTTTTTTAGTGTTGGACACTGTTGTTGTTGTACCATTTTTTTTGGTTTTGTTACGGCATTTTCTTAGTTTGGTGTTAGTCATACCGGTATGCATGGTGTGTGGTTTGTATTATAGTTGTGTTAGCTTTGCTGTGCTTTGTTATGTTTTTATGTTTACATTTGTATATGTTATTATTATTGTGCGACCAAGGGTCTTGTATAAACAAGATATGTTGCCACGTACAGGGGAGATGATGTCCGTTTGATTTTCGGTTCGGCATACTCTCGGGGCGTGACAATTCTGAGGATGGAACCAAAGTTTGAATCAAGAAGAAAAGTTATGAGTATTTACTTAATGCTTAAAAACAGAAAATAAACTAATCTAGCTAACCAATTCTGTAGGTTATTATTGAATTACATGTGATATTTGATATCTATACATGTTCTTTCATATTACCACTGAGTTATACTCACCACCATGGACCCTGAGCTTTTCTGTCGCCCAAGTAACAAGTAGAAGTCTTCGTGATTGGCTTGGAGCACCGCTGGCTGACATCATCTCATCTCAACTCCGAGGGTCCGAGGTCTTGGGGTTTATCATTGGTTTTTCGATATGTCTTTTGTTTTATGTGATGATTTGTAGTGTTGGACATTGTTGTTTTTGTACCATTCATTCCGGTTTTGTTATGACATTTTCTTAGTTTAGTGTTAGTCATACCGGTATGCATGGTGTGTGGTTTGTATTGTAGTTGTGTTAGTTCCGCTGTGCTTTGTTATGTTATTATGTTTACATTTGTATATGTTATTATTATTGTGGGCCCAAGGGCCTTGTATAAATAGGATATGTTGCCACGTATAGGGGAGACGCTATCCATTTGATTTTCGGTTCGACAAACTCTTGGAGCATGACAACTTTAGTGGTATCAGAGCCCTAGGTTCTGCGATGACATACAATGTTGTTTTTGTGTTGAGTCTTGGATTCTCGGGAGTCAATTTGTTTCGGTTTTGGTTTTGTAAGATGAGACTGATAGCGACCTGATCTCCGAGCAGCACGAAGTAAGTATTCCTGATAACTTATATTTATTTAGATACTTATCTAAACTTGTTCAACAGGTGTATACAATCAGAGTTATGACATCTGTACAGACTTGTAGTAGGGGTCGTCCACCGAGGCGACAAGTCGGAGTAGCCTTTAGGGTTTTTACCCTCGGTTTTGATGGCTATGTATTTAATGTTTAAACAGGGAATAACATGTAGTGTGTTGGTTATTATTCGTAATCGTGGTTTGAGTTGACCACGGGAACGACTTGTTGAGTCTGTGAGTCTTGAACCTGTGTCGAAAATGTGAATTTCCTTTGAGAGCCGATTGATACCGAGTCGGAAAGCAGGGGTCAAGTCAATACATTTCTTGTGGAAATCAAAGACTACAGTCTTAGAGATTTTCACTAATTATTCTAGTCAAATCATTACCTTTTGGGTAATGGACAAGACGAGTAGGCTATTGTTGATGTAGATAGTGAAAGGCTAGTTTACGATGTTTCATAGGGATTTTGATCCCTGAGTTGTTCGTGATGAGTTGTATAACTTTGAAGGTACTTTTGAGTACTTAACTTGGGTTATACAAAGGAAGTAGAGTTAGTTGCATACCATTATCGGGATTAAGCCGGTACTTGGTGGAAGATGTAGGAAATAACCTTTGAGGAATAATATATCACTGATCATGATTTAGTGAGTTTGTGAGGGGGTATTTTCCTTGTGTTATTTCTTTGACTCATTGTCAGAAAATTCTTGAGCATCAAGTAGGGTGATCAATTTGGTAATTGAAATACCATGCAGAGTCATTAGACTTGCAGAGTTTACGACCACCTTAGAGCTCAAGAATGTGAATGGATGTTTTAAGTCACCCATGGTTATTGGCTTACTTTTGAATTAAGATGAATGGATCATCTATCAGATTTTGCCGGAAGACATTGCATTGAGCTAGGAGTTTAGAAATGACTCTGTATAAGTGTTTAGGAGATGGAGACCGATAAGCAGACATTGCAAGTCAGATGTTGGAATGAGAAACATCCGAATGTTGGACAAAAGGAGCAAGATCGGAGTCATAGGCCACAAGCTACTACTGAAGAGATTTTTCGATCATAGAAAACCAGCCGTAGATCGTCAGAACTGTCTGATGTTATCAGCAAAATCAGATCATTTGTTGCTATTGTAAGTAACTAGTACAATTGAGGAGGTGTTTGAAGACTCAGTTAAAGACTATTAATGGTGTTCCGGGAAGATGATGCACCGTCTCGACAGTAGAGATCAGCATAGAAGATTGGGTTATCTCATCAGCAGCGACCTACTACCTCAGGCTTGGTTGGAGTTCCTTGATACTTCCCTTAAGCAGAGATCAGCATAGAAGCAGTATCAGCAAAAGACATCTTAGAAGATTCATGAAGACAACAACAATGGTTACCCCCCATATGTGGATTGGGTTTGTACAAAGGAGAGAGTATACGACGATGGTCGTATCTATTCTGTATTCTACAGTTGCAGCTTGTAGGATTAAGTGATGGGATCAAATGATCTAGGAAAATCCCCGAGTCATTCATCGAAGAAATGTGACCTCTATGTCGCAGACTGTTGGATCTGATCTTGTTCTCTTCGGGGAAAGGTCGAGACCTGCATGGAGCCTTGGATCAGATCAACAGATAATTGATCGTTTAGAGTATTACTCTAGTTTACCCTCTGGGTTAATATATTGAGAGATACTTGTAGTTTACAGGTATCCTTGTCTAGAACAATTTTGGTTCATATTAGAAGGGTTCCTTTACATCGACTTGTGGGTCAGTGGTATCTCTACTATTAGGTGAGATGTGGATCAATAATTAAGAAGTCAAGGGATGCCCTTAGACTTTGATTGACATTTTACTGTAGATATATCCTAATGGATGGTCAAATTGTTGAGATTATGGTATGATTATGTCTCTAAGATGTTGAATAATCCGAGAGTATTCAGATGTAGTTTTGGATGAACTCCTAGGCTTGCCGCGACATAGGCAAGTGGAGTAGGCGATCGGAGTGATTTTGAAGATAATGTCGATATTGAATACCTCATACGAGGGATAATTTTGTTGGTATCAGTGTTGCTAAACACTATGGAAATTAGAAGAACGTAAGTTGCGATTATAGGAGATGCTAGATGAGATATTTATCTATTCCAGTATTTCTTATAGAGAGGATCTAGAACTCTTTGTTAAAAGAGAGATGAACCTTTGCGATTATGCATCGATTATCGATGATAGAATGCGATAGTTATTGAAAGTGAATATCCTTTGTTGTGGATAGATGATCTAGTTAGATCATCTAAGGACACCTGTGTATACTCTAGGGTTGATTTACGATTGGAGTGTTGATATTGTAGTGACATAATATTATACAATTATCATTATCGTTGTGATGATTGATATATTATCAGTGTAGAGTAAAGAGGATGCAGGTGCGTAGAGACGACAATTTCATACTTGGTATGAATTTTATGAGCTTTTGATTACGTTGTTAAACTATTTAATGATTTAGTCATCCATGGATTTGAGAAATCGTGTATTTTGGACACGATTGGATCAGTTCGTGATTGTTGGAGTTGCGTAACTTGGCCACTGTTGATGGTGGTAGTTGGAGTTGCACACTCGGCCACTGTAGTTGTTGTTTCCTTGTATGGATTTGGTTATTATCACATATGTGGATGGGATTCTTTGAGCATTAGCATATCACTGACTGGTTTAATCCGGAAGGTGATGGAATTTTACTTGGTCGGAAGCCTATGAAACTAGTTTTCAGGGCTCAGTCGATGATTGACTTTTGCATCAGTGTTAGTTAATCCTTCTAATGAGGATGGAAGGATGTTGTATGCAGATGCATCGTTTCAAAGATCAGAGCAATCCCGATGCAGTTGAATGAGGCATATCATATGCCTACGTCAGTTAAGAAACTCCGAGACAAGCTGTCATACACATGACATGGACTTAGTGGATGTTATCTTGATTTGTGGATGTATGCAGCAGGAATGCTCATGGGATTTAGACTAGCTACTGGGTAGCTACTATAGAGTTGTTGGAACATGAACAGTTGCAACAAGTGAGATTGGTCGCTATAGTCTTCCATGCACTTACAGAGTGTCTGGTGGAATGGATTTTAGACGATAGATGGACTTCTATTTTGAGAAGATATTTCCCCAACTCTGATAATGATAGTGTGTTCCGGACATGCATCCAGTTAAGGAAGAGTTGCTACAGGAAGCACATCATTAGAGATTTGCTATTCATCATGATGGTACTCGGATGTACCGAGAGTTGAAACGTTTATACTGTTGAAACGATATGAAGAGGGGTATAGCGGATTTTGCTGCTCGATGTTTAGTATGCCAGTAGGCGAAGGCTGAACATCAGAAACTCGCTGGATTGCTCCAGAGAATTCCGATTCCAGATTGGAAGTGGGAGCATATCACTATTGATTTCGTTACGGGATTTCCCATAACCCGTAAAGGACATGATGCGATTTGGGTGATCGTGGATCGACTAACCGAATCAGTTAATTTTTTGCCTATTCGTGGGTCGAATCCATTGGATCGTCTGGCAGAGTTGTACCGTCGAGAGATTATTAGACTGCATGGGGTACTTTTAAGTACCATATCTGATAGAGATCCGCGATTTGCCTCGCAATTTTGGCAGAGTCTGCATCAGACTATGGGCATAGAGCTTCGGCATAGTGCAACATTTCATCCGCGGACTAATGGACTGTCTGAGCATAACATTCAGACTCTGGAGGATCTATTAAGATCTTGTGTCATGGATTATGGAGGTAGTTGGGAGGATCACGTTCATTTAGTGGAATTTGCCTATAATAACAGCTACCACTCTTATATTCAGATTGCTCCATTCGAGGCCTTATACGGTAGACCTTGTAGACATCCTATGTTGTGGAAGGAGGTTGGGGAACGACAGCTATTGGGACCACAAATTATCCAACATGATGCATAATTGGTATGAGTTATCAGATGATGGTTATTAGAGGCACAGGATTGACAAAAGAGTTACGCAGACCGGAGGCGAAGGCCTTTGGAATTCTAAGTTGAGGATCAGGTACTTCTGTGTGTTTCACCTACGAAAGGGGTGAAATGATTTGGGCTAAAAGGGAAATTAACTTCACGCTACATTGGTCTATTTGAGATGTGGGAGCAAATTGGGGGTGTAGCTTACCGGTTGACTTTACCTTCAACACTTGTAGGTGTTCATAGCGTATTTCATGTTTCTATGCTGAAGAAATATGTGTCGCGCTCAGATCATGTTCTGAAGGAGGTTCCGATTCCACATCAGCCTAACGCGACTTACGAGGAGTGCCTAGTGCGAAATCTTGGTCGCAGTGAGCGACAGTTGCGGAACAACACCATCCGACTTGTAAAGGTTGGATGGCAGCATCATACCAAGGAGGAGGCTATGTGGGAGCTGGAAGATACTATTCGAGCTTAGTACTCCACTTAGTCACTTAAGGTGTGTGACTTTTCTCCAAGTACTTGAGTTTATCAGTGTGACATTGCTTACTCATACATAAGATGGAAATTTAGGGACCAAATTATTTTTAGTAGGGGAGAATGTAAAATACTGGAAAATTAACTACCTCTTCTTAATGAAGTAATTTACATATAGATTTTTTTTAGAATTTTCATAAAAAAATTTCTGAAAATAAATGGAGTTCATATGACCGTTTAGAAGGAAGATTAAGGCTCAGTGGATTATTAAGTTAATTGAGGGGTTAATTGAATTTATTAACCTAATCCTAAGATTAATGGATTAATTAAAATCCGACCCGTTATTAGACTCAATTGTTTTCCAAACTCGTTTAACCCCATCCGTTTCATGCCATTTTCTCCTCCGCACCGGTTAGTTTTTTTTCTTCTTCGAGCGTTTCTAGCCGTCGCGACCATCAAAGCTCTTTTCATTTATCTCGATGATGTGCGACCCCTCCTCTTCGCCGCCGTCGTTCGAGCGCTCCTCTTCACTGTCACCAATGCCCGATCCAGCCCGATCTCTGCTCGATCCAGTTGATCTCTGCTTTATCTTTGCTTGATGTCTACTCGAGCTCACTGTCGCTGTCGTCCCCGCTCGACGCGGGATCGATCTACCATCGCGCTGCACCCCTTTCGCTCGCTGTCATGCGACCAGACTCTGTCGCCTCTTCTCATCGGCCGATTGCTATTACTTTGTCGCATGTTGCTTGCTGCCTATCACTGTTGTTGCTCTATTGTCGCTCGATTTCCTCTTCACCATTGACTATCTGCATCCCATGCGCTGTACCCTAGTTGTGTTGTCGAATTTCCTTACCGTGCTCCGCCGATTCAGACGGTAGCAAGCTCCGACAGACTTCCCTCTCCCTCTGGCCACCACCGTTTGCCTCTGTTGATAGCTGATCTCACTAGCCTTTTCCCTTCTCCCAGCTAGGTTGTCATCGCTTTAATCGTGGGTTCTGGGACACCCTGTTCACCGACCATTCGGTTGTCATAGATAGAAGATGCCTTCAACTAGCAGTTGAGAGCTCCGTTTGATGACCTCTCCCTTTCCTGTGTTGCCTCAACCCGAGCAGTGTCGACCAGCAGATGGCATTTGCTCAAATAGCAATAGTGATGTGGCTTGGTCTATTCTATCGATCAACCATGGTGGTTATTCAACGATTTAGGCTTACACGGTTGGGTAATCCTTGTCCTATCTCTGTTTTGATTTGGAATAGTTGATGAATTTGTGTGGATGCTTGTTTAGATGAGCAATGTAATCATGGAAATGGATTATAGGTGATTGACACTGGATTGTTCTTCCAGATAAGCTATGAGAATTGATGCGATGTAAGGTAAGTTCATATGTGGATGTTTTCGGATGCATGCAAATATATGAGTTGGTTCATCCTATAGTATTAGATTATTTTGTTAATGAATCAGGGATTAAAATTGGATTAGATTCTTATTCCTACTATTTGGTTATGCCAGCACGAGTTATATACCTGGACTTTGATTTGAGGTAGAGTTCTCGGATGTGAAGATAATTGGTGTCTACATATCAGGTGGGTAATTTCCTACCCTGGTCAGGTAGTTGTTGTTGCATGCAGATTTAGATATATGATCATGTTATGTGATCATTTTACCTTGACTTTGCTCTTATTTATTCTTGTTCTTGATACTTTGTCTTTGTCTATATATGCTCTGTTATTGTTATCACATTTTTCCTCATCGTGATTAGGAGTTACAGATGTGATGTAAGTAAAAATATAAATGTTTGGTTATGTGTAAATAGTGGAATACGATTGATGACTGATTTGTAAATTGGGTAAAAAGGGCGTTCGTGGGTAAGTAAGGTCCTGAACGTAGGATTGATTCCAATAATCTTATGTTGCATGTTTACTACCAATCAGGTGTTGTGTAATTGTCAGGTGAATTGTGATTAGTGTGTTGCTACGGACCAGTGGTCCTAACTTGTTATGATAAGTTGAGTATGACTCTCTACAGGATAGAGAGTGTTATGATCAGTTAAGTACGACTCTCTACAGGATAGAGAGTGCGTCGATCGGTTGAGTATGACTCTCTACATGATAGAGAGTGTTTTGATCAGTTAAGTATGACTCTCTACAGGATAGAGAGTGTGTCGATCTGTTGAGTATGACTCTCTACAGGATAGAGAGTGTTATGATCAGTTGAGTACGACTGCAGGATAGAGAGTGCGTTGATTAGATTGGTATGACTCTGTATAGAATAGAGAGTTTGTGGTGGATGTCTGTATGCGTGACTATGCATTTATATCATTTGCATGCATACTAATGACATAGTCTCCCTTGTGGTTGAGAGGGTCTTCAGTCATCCTGCCTCCCAGGTTACTCATGGAGGAGAAACTAGTGTGAGGGCAGAGTATTTATTGTGCCGCACTCTACCACTATAGACAGTGGTAGTTGGAGTTGCGTGTAGTTGTCCTGGGTGCGTGACACTCAATCAATCATAGGTAGTGTTAGTCGGAGTGTCCAGCAGCAAGGACCCCCGTTGTGTAGCGAGCTCTTTACGCTCATATTCTACTCGTTCATACTGCCCACTCGGCCACTCTAGAGGAGTGGTTGGTGTTGAGTTGGGACAGTTGTCATGTCATGCCACCTAGGCCACACTAGGGTCGTGGTAGCGAGTAGAGGTGCGCAGGCATGACCATGCATGCTGCATTGCAATGTCTTATGGAGTCTTGCATATTGCCATATATATAGATATATGCATATGTATATATATATATATATGCATATGTATATATATATATATATATATATATATATATATATATGGATGGTTGTGATTAGTATATATGTAGATGCAGTCTATATATATATGCTTATTGTGATGTTGCATTTGATTGTACTATGCTTGCTGCATTATCTTCATAAATACTACTCGCATATGTTATATGGTTGTGCTGGATTCCTATATACTTGTTGGTCGGACCATTAGACACCTTTGACCTGTATCATGATTATAGTGTGAGTTAATATTACTTTTCGTGTTGTATATTGTGGATATATGCTGAGGATGTATATATGTAGCGTAGCAGACTTCTAGGTATGTCTGCACTTTACGCTGTTCATTTTGTTTAGGGAGTATATGCATGTATTTATATACTATGCTGGTATACCTGATGAACCTATAGGTTATTGTTGAATTACATATGATATTTGATATTTATACATGTTCTTTTATATTACTGCTGAGTTATACTCACCACCACAGATCCTGGGTTTTTCTATCGCCCAAGTAACAGGTAGAAGTCTTCGTGATGGACTTGGAGCACCGTTGACTGACATCATCTCATCTCAACTCCGATGGTCCGAGATTTTGAGGTTTATCATTGGTGTTTCGATATGTCTTTGGTTTTATGTGATGTTTTTTTAGTGTTGGACACTGTTGTTGTTGTACCATTCTTTTTGGTTTTGTTACGGCATTTTCTATGTTTGGTGTTAGTCATACTAGTATGCATGGTGTGTGGTTTGTATTATAGTTGTGTTGGTTCCATTGTGCTTTGTTATGTTTTTATGTTTACATTTGTATATGTTATTATTATTATGGGCCCAAGGGTCTTGTATAAATAAGATATATTTCCACGTACAGGGGAGATGATGTTCGTTTGATTTTCGGTTCGGCATACTCTCAGGGCGTGACAATTCTGAGGATGGAACCAAAGCTTGAATCAAGAAGAAAAGTTATGAGTATTTACTTAATGCTTAAAAATAGAAAATAAACTAATCTAGCTAACTAAATCGAAGAGCGAATAAGAAATAGAGAATCACTACTAAAATAAAATAAAAATAAAAAGAACTAAATCTAGATATGGAAAATCAAAAAATTCAAATAAAATAAAAAAAAATAAGCAAGTAAAAAAAATCTAACTTAAGTCCGATCCAACTATCCACTTTCTTGATTCGATATTGAATCAATCAGTCCCAAGCAACGGTGCCAAAAACTTGATGCACACAAACGCGGCCTCAAATCTTGCGACGGGGACCGTCGAAGACTTGAAGTGTACGCTCGCGCTCAACACCCACAAGTACACGGATGTCGTCAAGTAATAAAGAATATCGATCCCACAGGGACTGAGATTTCGAGAATTGGTTTGTCCAGTGGATGTGTTGTTGTTCGGATTGGTAATCTGAGAGTTAACGAATGAGAGGTCGTCGGTGGTCCGAACTCAGTATGGTGTCACACGGAAGAAGTGAAAAGTTGCTACGAGGATTGGATTGGATTCTAGGACTTCGGTTTCGTTTGTGTGTCGCAGAACATGCTATCAATTAAATTTATCTTGATTTTCTAGCTAGGGTTTTGTGGAATGGACATCATACGCTATGGTACGAGGATGCCGAATCGATCCCTGCGACAAGCCGAAAATGGGGCACATTACCGGCTCTATTGCATCCTTCTATCCACAGTTGCAGGCGATGAGGCCAACCTCTAGGTTCCTCCTAATATCCCCTAAATCTTAGATACGAGGACTATCACTCCTCGTATCATCTATGCACATAAGATAGAAAACCAAAACACAAAGCTATAGATCTAAACAATCATTCAACAGCAAATATGATTTCAAGAATGGAAACATATTTGAAATAGAAATGTTCTACTCAACACAAACTACTCCCTAATCCTAGAATAGGAGAATATACTCCATGAATACGAGAAGAGAGTCACAATACATTATAGAATTCATGAGTATAATGATAAACGTGCAAGAAATATGAATTACAATGTAATTGCAGCTCTTCCCTCTGGCGTTGTGGTGCAGATCTTGATCCTCGAGTGGCTCTTTCCTTCCCCGATGCGAGTTCTGAAGATTTTTAGGGCTTCGGAGTGCCGTCTCGGCCGACATGCCTCCTCTAGGGTTTGGGGCATAGCTTTTCTTATATAGACATCACGCCGGATTGCTCCGAAATCTGGAAAAAATCTTGGTTATGTCAAATCACTTGGCCGCCACACGGCCGTGTGAAACACACACGGCCTGGCCATGTGTCAGGCTATGGCGAACATTTTCGCCTTCTAAACATGGTTGTGTGTAGGCACATGCCCTAACCGTGTTCCCTTTTGCATCCTGCTGCCAAATGTCTTCTTTTTGCTCCGAAAGTGCATCGTTATTCCCACGAAATGCTATCCTGTACACAAAAGTATACATGGCAGATCTCCGAACCAGAAAATAGAAAATGCATGGAAAACAAAGTAAAATATGCATGAAACCAACATAAAATGAGATGAGATGTGAGCGAAAACTACTCCTAAAATATTATATGTTTTGCTCACATCAGTTTAGTTAAATTATGTTTAAATTTGTTAGTTACGTAAATTGTAAATTGTATTAAGGTAATTGAGCTTGATTAAATTCTGAATCATCTCACCCAAGCTAGGTTTTCAATAGACGTTACTCCTATGGATTTTGTGAGATGAGAATTTATTTTTATCTTAATTAAATTTAATGAGCATTTTAAGAGTTTTTAAACTTGTGTTAGATTCAAGCTTAGCTTGAGCTAGTCAAGTAGGTTTTTCCAGCATTGACTTCTAGGTCGTGGCAAGGCACATGGCCTTCTTGGATATCGGAGCAACAACCACTTCCTAGACAAATTCAATGAAGGAATCAAGTACTTGATTCACTTTGAACTAAACCTTGGTCTAACTAGTCAAAGACTTAGTGAGTTAGCTTCGATCAGTTCCACTCAACTTAGTGCACCAAGTCATGGCGAGGCACATGACCTTCTTGGATATTATAGCAACGACCACTTCCTAGACATGCACTTCGAAGAGCTTTCCTAAATTACTATCAGTTCACTTCGTCTTAGTACTAGGTTGTCTAAGTTTAATCTACTTTATTTCCTATCTAGTCCATTCTAAATTAAGCAAGTAAAGTAAACTAAAGCATGCAAGAGTTCAACTAAACAAGGAAACAAGCAAAGTGTTAGCTTCCCCTAAGCGATAGCTAGGTTGAGTTTTGTTCACTAAGTGAACTTGACTCTTGGGAACTCAAAATTGATTTAGTCCAACTTGGTTGACTAAGCTAGACTTAGGAACCCATGCTTGGACTCGGTTCTTAGCATTTCGGCTAAGTAATGACATGTATGATTTATAGGAGGATTTAGCTTTGTGTCCGAGTCTGGACTTATTGTACACGGCTCGTTGGGATCCAAGCATCATGTTGAGGTACTTGGAACCCGAAGTGAACCTTTCCAACGATCTGGTAAGATCTTCTACTTGCCTTTTCAGGACCGAGTTCTCTTCCTCAAGCTTCGCAACTTGAGTTGAGTCTCTATCATTAGTTTGGCAAGTCGAAGTCTTCGAGTTAACTTGCTTCTTAAGTAGCGAGTCGACTTGATTCTCGGACTTAGCTAACTTCTTACCTAGGCATGCAATTATATTTTACAACTTATCTTCTAAGGGAGATGTTACCTCATCTAGTCATTAAAAAATGAATGCGGATCCGTGGCTTCTCTCGGACTCGGAATCAGACTCGTACTCAGAATTTGATTCGGCTTCGAAGCTCGATTCGGCCATGAACGCCACGAAGCTTCTCTTCGTCTCTTCTGCGTCTGATTCTTCCGAGGATGATTCGTCCTAAGTTGCCTTAAGTGTTTTTTCTTCTTTTCCTTTTTCGGTTTTTCTTCCTTTTTAAGATACGGGCACTCCGACTTGTAATGTCCTTTTCTGTTGCACTCGTAGCATGTCACTTTCGATCCTTCGTTCAGTTGCAGCGTATTGCTTAAAGAATGAAAAAAGTCTTATCTATGCATGCGTTGTATGCGTAATATGGTATAAAATCCTTCAATTCTTGTGCGGGGAAGGATGTGTTTGTAATTGTGAGGTGCGACCTGACCGCCCTCGGACCTCTTCTTTTGGAAATGATGCCGGAAAAGTAGTTGCAAAAAGTTTCCATATTTGTCTCTGTTTTATGTAACTTCGTTTGTAAAATAATTCGTCTAGTCTAATTGTGGAAAGATCCCTAGAATCCTTATAGGCATCGACAATGGATGTCCACAAGACGTTCCTCAGGAATGCCTTAAGTGTACACCTAATTGCATCCCTATTTTAAATTTGGTGTCTGATTAAATGTAAACCATTTAAAATGTCTTTTTTTCTCGTGTGAAGTTGATTAACATTTTCATTTTTGTTAATTTTACAATTAAATAGTTTATTAAATAACATGTCCCGTTTAGCTATCCTAGTATCATTTGTACCTTAATATAAGTTTATTAATTTGTCCCATAATTCCTTAGAGTTTTCGAATGGACCCACCCTATTGAGCTCTTCATTTGTAAGCCCGCATTGCAAGGTGTTAAGTGTCTTGTAATTGACTTGAGCCCGTTTTCGGAATTTTATTGTTTTGAGGAATCAATAATATTTGGAATCTAATATTTTGATCATTGTGATTTTTAGGATTTTCAAATGGCTTTCAACCCACTTGCTGTGATTTTAAAAGAAAACAAACTTACTGGTCCAAACTACATTGATTGGAAAAGAAACCTGGATATTGTCTTAACTGCGGAGGAGTACAAATTTGTACTCTTTGAGGTCTATCCTTCTAAGCCCTCCGATGACTCTGATGAAAAGGAGAAAGAACGTTATAAGAAATGGGTCAAGGCAGATGAGATGGCGCGGTGTTACATTTTGGCATCTATGTCAAATGTGCTGCAACATCAGCATCAGGCCATAGCCACAGCTTATGACATGATGTTAAATCTCAAGGAACTTTTCGGACATCAGAGTAGGGCGGCTAGGCAGGAGGCAATGAGAAACTTGATGACGACCACCATGATCGAGGGAACACCCGTTAGGGATAATGTTCTCAATATGATGGCTCATCTTAATGAGATGGAAGTCCTCGGAGCTGAGATCGATGGGGAAACCCAGGTCGATATCATTCTCCAGTCTCTGCCTAGGAGTTTTGAGCAGTTCCGCCTCAACTACAACATGAACAAGAGGTTGTATTCGTTGGCGGAGCTTCTGACAGAACTCCAGGCGGCAGAGGGGCTTTTTCGTCAGAGTGCTCAAGCCATGGTCGCTCAGAAAGTTTCTTCCTCTAAACCGAAAGCTAAGAAGAAGAAGAAGCAAGGTGGAGCGAAGAAAGTGGCAGTGGGACATCAGGCAAGAGTGAAGAAGCCGAAAGGCAAGTGCTTCACTTGCAAGCAGACTGGACATTAGAAGGCAGGCTGTCCTCGCCGAAAGAACAAAGGTATATCTTCTTGTTTAGTTGTTGAAACATGTTTAGCGGTGTTATCTACCAGTGCCAGATGTGTAGATACAGGAGCCACTGATCATGTCTGCAATACTTTGCAGGGGTTCCAGGAAACCCGACGACTAGCTGAGGGAGAGATTACCGTCTTCATGGGCAAT
Organism: Wurfbainia villosa; assembly: GCA_025175895.1. Lineage (NCBI taxonomy): Eukaryota > Viridiplantae > Streptophyta > Magnoliopsida > Zingiberales > Zingiberaceae > Wurfbainia > Wurfbainia villosa. The sequence goes on from CM045986.1 coordinate 33,092,603, forward strand.
GCTTCAAAGGTGGCGGCTATTGCAGTGGGAGACGTTTATTTATCTTTTAATAGGAATAAAGTTTTGGTTTTGAGAAATTGTCTTTATGTACCTACTTTTAGAAAGAATTTAATTTCAGTTTCTAAATTGTTTTTGGATGGGTATTCTGTTTCTTTTAATGACAAAGTGGTTATAAAAAGGAATAGGGAGATTATCTGTTCTGGTACATTGGTTGGCAATTTATATACTCTTGAACCAAAAACTCTCACGATGCATATCGAAATCAATAACTCATCTTCTAAGTCTAATAAGAGAAAAGAACCTTCGCAAATGAACCAAACATATCTTTGACATCTAAGGCTTGGTCATATTAACCTAAGCAGAATTCAAAGGTTGATAGATGATGGACCTTTGGGTTCATTAGTGGTGGAGGATCTCCCAACCTGCGAATCTTGCTTGGAAGGTAAAATGACCAAGAGGCCTTTTAAGGCCAAGGGGTATAGAGCCAAAGATGTGCTAGAATTGGTTCATTCTGATTTGTGCGGTCCTATGTCTATCCAGGCAAGAGGTGGCTTTGAATACTTCATCTCTTTTATAGACGATTATTCAAGGTATGGATACATTTACTTGATGCGCCGCAAGTCTGAATGCTTTGACAGGTTCAAAGAATTCAAGGCTGATGTGGAGAACCGTCAAGGTAAAAGTATCAAGACATTACGATCTGATCGTGGTGGCGAGTACCTCTTGGTAGAGTTTAGGAATTACTTATCAGAGGCTGGGATTCAATCATAATTGTATGCACCTGGCACACCCCAGTAGAATGGTGTAGCGGAGTGAAGGAATAGGACTCTTATGGAGATGGTCAGATCGATGATGAGTTATTCTGAGTTACCTGTTTCATTCTGGGGGTATGCACTGGATACGGCAATGTACACTCTGAACTTGGTTCCATCTAAATCAGTACCTTCTACCCCTATAGAATTGTGGACTGGGCGAAAGCCTAGTCTGAGACATATTCGGATATGGGGGAGTCCAGCACATGTGCTGAAAGCTGATGCTGGTAAGTTGGAACCTCGTACAGAAGTGTGCATGTTTGTTGGCTACCCTAAGGGAACGAAAGCTGGTTTGTTTTATAATCATAGAGATCAGAGGGTGATCGTTAGCACGAACGTAAGATTTCTAGAGGAGGATTATGTAATGAACCACAAGCCCAAGAGTAGGATTATTCTTGAGGAGTTGACAGGGGAAGTCCCGACTTCAGTACCACCGGTACAAGAGGAGACATCACAAGTCACTGCACCATGTGTCACAGAGCATACACAGGAGGCACCTCGTCGTAGTGGGAGGGTTGTTAGACAACCCGATAGATTAATGTTTTGGGGGAGTCTTCGGACTTAGTCCTTGGTGATCATGAACCTGATCCCTGGACATATGACGAGGCAATCCAAGACAGAGATGCGGTATCTTGGCAAAGAGCGATGAATTCAGAGATAGAATCTATGGATTCTAATCAGGTCTGGGAGCTAATAGAGCCACTCGATGGTGTAAAAACCATTGGATGCAAGTGGATCTACAAGAGAAAGAGAGGAGTAGACGGGAAGGTTGAGACCTTCAAAGCTAGGCTTGTTGCGAAAGGGTATACTCAGAAAGAGGGTATCGATTATGAGGAGACCTTTTCGCCGGTAGCTATGCTTAAGTCTATCCGGATTCTCTTATCTATAGCTGCTCATATGGATTATGAGATTTGGCAGATGGATGTCAAGACAGCTTTCCTTAACGGAAGTCTTGAGGAGAACATCTATATGCGGCAACCAGAGGGATTCATTGCTAAAGGCAAAGAGCATCTTGTATGTAAGCTTAATCGGTCTATTTATGGATTGAAGCAAGCTTCTAGATCTTGGAACATCCTCTTTGATGAGGTAATCCAGTCATATGGATTTATTCAAAGTCCGGATGAGCCTTGTGTATACAAGAGATGTGACGGAAACGTAGTGGTGTTTCTTGTACTATACGTAGATGAAATTTTGTTAGTTGGCAACAATATCAAAGTGTTATCAGACATAAGGGTATGGTTGTCCAAACAATTTGATATGAAGGACTTGGGAGAAGTGGGACACATCCTTGGGATCAAAGTTATAAGGGATCGCAAGAAAAGGATGTTGTGCTTGTCTCAAGCTTCATACATTGACACTATCCTTGCTCGTTTTAGCATGCAGAACTCCAAGAAAGGTTTTCTACCTTTTAGGCATGGAGTTCCTTTATCTAAAGAGATGTGTCTCAAAACATCAAAGGAGATAGAGGACATGAAGGCGGTTCCTTATGCTTCGGTAGTAGGAAGCCTTATGTATGTTATGCTATGTACGAGACCGGATATCTGCTTTTTCGTGGGCATGGTTAACAGATATCAGAGTAATCCTGGACAGGGACATTGGACTGCGGTAAAGCATATATTGAAGTACCTGAGAAGGACTAGGGATTATATGCTGGTTTACCGGGCAGATCAATTAGTCCCTGTGGGTTACACGGATTCGGATTTCTAATCAGATAAGGACAAGAGTAAGTCTACCTCGGGGTTTCTGTTTACTTTTGGAGGTGGAGCCATAGTATGGAGGAGTGTCAAGCAGAAATGCGTGGCGGACTCTACCATGGAAGATGAGTATGTGGCAGCCTCTGAGGCAGCCAAGGAAGTTGTATGGCTCAGGAACTTCTTGATGGACTTGGATGTGATTCCTGGTTTGCCTAGAACTATCACAATTTATTGTGATAACAGTGGTGCAGTTGCAAACTCGAAGGAACCATGAGCCCATAAGGCGAGTAAACACATAGAGCGCAAGTACCACCTTATACGAGAGATCGTAAAGCGAGGAGAAGTTGCTGTCGCCAAGATTGCATCAGAGGATAACCTGGCGGATCCATTCTCTAAGGCCCTTCCAGCGAAAGTGTTTGATAGGCATGTGGAGGACATGGGGATCAGATGTATGGCAGAGTGATGACGACATAGTCTTTTAGTATAAGTGGGAGATTGTTGGAATGTATACTGAAAGCCTAGCTCTTTTTGTATGAACATTTTATTTTGAAATAAGAATCACAGGATCATTGTTTGCACTTTATATATTTATTATATGTGTGCATATTGTCTAATATTTTACATTGTAGATAACATGGTGCTTGGTGTGGCACAGAAGATCATGTTATCAGTTCCTTGTAAAATATAAGTAGAGGCTCACAACCAAGATGGTTTTGGACAAACCATTGGCATGGTTGTAGTGTAGCTTGGTATTGTTTTGTCTTGAACATAGAGTTACACTGGTACACTTAGGTGTATTGAGCAGGACCGACATAGAGGTGATTCAATTTAGTACTGACTACATAATAGAATCGGACCTCGGATATTATGTTGTACATGCTCTTAATCCCGATATAATAACGGGCACATGTACTTAGTATTTATTTCTTTAATTTACCAGTGGGTGAGATTTAGATGGATTAAATCAATATGCCCGGTAAGTTGGGAAATAATATTATTTACATGGTGTGTCGTTGATTATAGGAGGAAACCGTGCCCTATATATTAGGTTGATGATGTCCCCTTGAGGAGCTCATAAAGTTCATCATGTAAACCCAACTGGTTGACTTAGTCAACGTGATGATAAGGTTGAGTGGTACTACTCGAGGAATTAGATGTTAATTAATTGATGATCAGTAAATCAATTAATTGACGGACATTCGATATCTTAAACATGGGGAGATTAATGTACGAATAATATATGGAGCCCATATTAATTTATGGGGTTGGTGAGGTAATTCAATGATGATCCTCTAGTGGAATGGAACATCATTGATGGATCAAGTTAGTGTGGTTCCGATCCATCAGGTGGCCAAGACCCAACTCCTCCTTATGGTCCCTATCGTAGCCTAATATAATCCTTGTGAATTCTAGATCCAAGAATATAAAACAAAACCCTAGAACCAACGGTTGGGATTAAATCCCTAAGATCCGATGGTTAGGATGAAACCCTAGAACCAACGGTTGGGATTAAATCCCTAAGATCCGATGGTTAGGATGAAACCCTAGAATTGACGGTTAGGATTAAATCCCTAGATCCGACGGTTGGGATAAAACCCTAGATCCGACGGTTGGGATGAAACCCTAGATCCGACGGTTGGGATGAAATCCTAGATCCGACGGTTGGGATGAAACCCTAGATCCGACGGTTGGTATAAAACCCTAGATCCGATGGTGGAGATTAAATCCCTAGAACCGACGGTGGAGATTAAAGGAGGCTTAAGCCCAATTCTATAAATAGGGGGCTTAGGCTTGGGCGACAATAATTGATTTCGAATTGGAGTTAGGGTTTTTGGGCGGCTAGGGTTTTTTGGGCGGCAACCTTCATCCTTCTTGTTGATTGTCGGCGCCCATCTCCTTTGATCATTCCTTGGCCGGCACCCATCCTAGAGGCCTCTCCCTTCTTCCTTTGCCGGCGGTTCTCCTCCCATTGGTGGCCAGTTCTCATCCTCCTCCCTATTCTCCAAGGTGGCCGGCGGTTCTCCTTCATTTGGTGGCCGGCGCATCATCCATTTGATCCTTGGCCGGTGGTTGCACCAAATTTCTTAATTTGGTGGCCAGCTCTAGAAAGGATAGGTATTTGTAAGTTCTTCTCTTTGTTCGCAGCGGACAAGGTATAGAAGAAAGCGATCTAGAAGGCTTCTACTCGTGGAGGATCTTCGTTCACACGTCGTCCACGAGAAGGATAGGACATACGGTAGAAGATCGTAAGGTATAAAGTTATTTTAACTTTATTTATAGATCTGAGCATGTTCTTTTATGTTTTGATTATGCATGTGTGAATTAGTAAATATATTGTATAATCAATGACCCCCAAAGACAAACACAAAAACCGGCGATCCGTCCGTCGTCTCTTCTGCGGCTAACCAACTAGAAGAGTTGTGTTGCTTGAACAACTAGTTTGTTCAAGCGACCACTCAAGTTGTTAGCACGACGACGAAATGGTGTTGCTAAGGAATCTCATCCCATCCGGATTAATCCTTTCATTAGTGAAAATTTTAATCCGGGGACATGGGAGCTAATGAGCCTCCGAAGCGACTCCCTGCAAGTGGTATCAGAGCCACGGTTTTCGGTTTTGTGTGTTTAGGATTCGGTTAATTTTTTATGCATTTTTCATATATTATATGTGCCGGATAATAGTAGGATATGCGTAGTTTAACTCTTTGGTTGCAGGCGTAAGATCCAACTATTATGGCCATGTGTGTGTATGTGAATGGATGTGTGTAAAAATTTATTATTTGAATCCTCGGGGTTGACGAGGCTAGATTAGTATTTAATTTTTGTAATTAAATACGGCATTGTTTAGCCGCTCATTTTAGTTTACTTTCGATCTAGATTATTTGTACACTCCTTCGTGGAGTATAGGATCGATGGATGTAAATTAAAATATTTTTATCTCAGCTCGGATCTCTTTGGTGACTTGTGCACGGGAAAAGATGGAGCGGACGAGGTGGCGACACGACGGGATACATATTAGAGGACAATGCCATAATAGTTGGAAAAATTCTGTTTTTTCTATATTTATTGCTTATTTGTTTTATATGCATGTTGTGTATGATTTAAAATTCCTCATTTGCAATTTACTAAGTGGGAGAGGGACATTTTAATTAATTCCCGCGGCCTCCATTACAATTTGATGTGTGATGCAACAAACTTGTGTGTCGGCTCTGAGTGCCTTCCTCCCTGAGGATGGGTTTGTTTGCGGATCACTAGGTCAAATAATGGTTATAGGAAATTATCTAGGAGCATGTGTACTTCCACAGAAGTAAGGCACATAATCCAAAATAATTCCCTTAGTATCGTGTAATGGTGCACACTTAGATGCAAATAAAAGTATCCTCCCCATAGGAGTCACTGCTTTTATTTGTAGGGCCAAAGAGGAACCAAGTATTAATTTTATTTATCAAAAAGTAAGGTTGAAAAGATAATAAAATTAATGGGTAAAACCTCCTCTTACAAATGTAGAATTCGTATACGTCCACACAGAGTGGCATACGAAATTCTCGGTGTTTTAAGGTGTTGGTTGATTTCAGAATTTTATTGTTTTGAGGAATCAATAATATTTGGAATCTAATATTTTGATCATTGTGATTTTTAGGATTTTCAAATGGCTTTCAACCCACTTGCTGTGATTTTAAAAGAAAACAAACTTACTGGTCCAAACTACATTGATTGGAAAAGAAACCTGGATATTGTCTTAACTGCGGAGGAGTACAAATTTGTACTCTTCGAGGTCTGTCCTCCTAAGCCCTCCGATGACTTTGATGAAAAGGAGAAAGAACGTTATAAGAAATGGGTCAAGGCAGATGAGATGGCGCGGTGTTACATTTTGGCATCTATGTCAAATGTGCTGCAACATCAGCATCAGGCCATAGCCATAGCTTATGACATGATGTTCAATCTCAAGGAACTTTTCGGACATCAGAGTAGGGCGGCTAGGCAGGAGGCAATGAGAAACTTGATGACGACCACCATGATCGAGGGAACACCCGTTAGGGATAATGTTCTCAAGATGATGACTCATCTTAATGAGATGGAAGTCCTCGGAGCTGAGATCGATGGGGAAACCCAGGTCGATATCATTCTCCAGTCTCTGCCTAGGAGTTTTGAGCAGTTCCGCCTCAACTACAACATGAACAAGAGGTTGTATTCGTTGGCGGAGCTTCTGACAGAACTCCAGGCGACAGAGGGGCTTTTTTGTCAAAGTGCTCAAGCCATGGTCGCTCAGAAAGTTTCTTCCTCTAAACCAAAAGCTAAGAAGAAGAAGAAGCAAGGTGGAGCGAAGAAAGTGGCAGTGGGACCTCAGGCAAGAGTGAAGAAGCCGAAAGGCAAGTGCTTCACTTGCAACCAGACTGGACATTGGAAGGCAGACTGTCCTCGCCGAAAGAACAAAGGTATATCTTCTTGTTTAGTTGTTGAAACATATTTAGCGGTGTTATCTACCAGTGCATGGTGTGTAGATACAGGAGCCACTGATCATGTCTGCAATACTTTGCAGGGGTTCCAGGAAACCCGACGACTAGCTGAGGGAGAGATTACCGTCTTCATGGGCAATGCTTCAAAGGTGGCTATTGCGATGGAGATGTTTATTTATCTTTTAATAGGAATAAAGTTTTGGTTTTGAGAAATTGTCTTTATGTACCTACTTTTAGAAAGAATTTAATTTCAGTTTCTAAATTGTTTTTGGATGGGTATTCTGTTTCTTTTAATGACAAAGTGGTTATAAAAAGGAATAGGGAGATTATCTGTTCTGGTACATTGGTTGGCAATTTATATACTCTTGAACCAAAAACTCCCACGATGCATATAGAAATCAATAACTCATCTTCTAAGTCTAATAAGAGAAAAGAACCTTCGCAAATGAACCAAACATATCTTTGGCATCTAAGGCTTGGTCATATTAACCTAAGCAGAATTCAAAGGTTGATAGCTGATGGACCTTTGGGTTCATTAGTGGTGGAGGATCTCCCAACCTGCGAATCTTGCTTGGAAGGTAAAATGACCAAGAGGCCTTTTAAGGCCAAGGGGTATAGAGCCAAAGATGTGCTAGAATTGGTTCATTCTGATTTGTGCGGTCCTATGTCTATCCAGGCAAGAGGTGGCTTTGAATACTTCGTCTCTTTTATAGACGATTATTCAAGGTATGGATACATTTACTTGATGCACCGCAAGTCTGAATGCTTTGACAGGTTCAAAGAATTCAAGGCTGATATGGAGAACCGTCAAGGTAAAAGTATCAAGACATTACGATCTGATCGTGGTGGCGAGTACCTCGTTGGAGAGTTTAGAAATTACTTATCAGAGGCTGGGATTCAATCACAATTGTCTGCACCTGGCACACCCCAGCAGAATGGTGTAGCGGAGCGAAGGAATAGGACTCTTATAGAGATGGTCAGATCGATGATGACTTATTCTGAGTTACCTGTTTCATTCTGGGGGTATGCACTAGATACGGCAATGTACACTCTGAACTTGGTTCCATCTAAATCAGTACCTTCTACCCCTGTAGAATTGTGGACTGGGCGAAAGCCTAGTCTGAGACATATTCGGATATGGGGGAGTCCAGGACATGTGCTGAAAGCTGATGTTGGTAAGTTGGAACCTCGTACAGAAGTGTGCATGTTTGTTGGCTACCCTAAGGGAACGAAAGCTGGTTTGTTTTATAATCATAGAGATCAGAGGGTGATCGTTAGCACGAACGCCAGATTTCTAGAGGAGGATTATGTAATGAACCACAAGCCCAAGAGTAGGATTGTTCTTGAGGAGTTGACAGGGGAAGTCCCGACTTCAGTACCACCGGTACAAGAGGAGACACCACAAGTCACTGCACCACGTGTCACAGAGCATACACAGGAGGCACCTCGTCGTAGTGGGAGGGTTGTTAGAGAACCCGACAGATTCATGTTTTTGGGGGAGTCTTCGGACTTAGTCCTTGGTGAACATGAACCTGATCCCTGGACATATGACGAGGCAATCCAAGACAAAGATGCGGTATCTTGGCAAAGAGCGATGAATTCAGAGATAGAATCTATGGATTCTAATCAGGTCTGGGAGCTAGTAGAGCCACCCGATGGTGTAAAAACCATTGGATGCAAGTGGATCTACAAGAGAAAGAGAGGAGTAGACGGGAAGGTTGAGACCTTCAAAGCTAGGCTTGTTGCGAAAGGGTATACTCAGAAAGAGGGTATCAATTATGAGGAGACCTTTTCGTCGGTAGCTATGCTTAAGTCTATCCGGATTCTCTTATCTATAGCTGCTCATATGGATTATGAGATTTGGCAGATGGATGTCAAGACAACTTTCCTTAACGGAAGTCTTGAGGAGAACATCTATATCCGGCAACCAGAGGGATTCATTGCTAAAGGCAAAGAGCATCTTGTATGTAAGCTTAATCGGTCCATTTATGGATTGAAGCAAGCTTCTAGATCTTGGAACATCTGCATTGATGAGGTAATCCAGTCATATGGATTTATTCAAAGTCCGGATGAGCCTTGTGTATAGAAGAGATGTGACGGAAACGTAGTGGTGTTTCTTGTACTGTACGTAGATGATATTTTGTTAGTTGGCAACAATATCAAAGTGTTATCAGACGTAAGGGTATGGTTGTCCAAACAGTTTGATATGAAGGACTTGGGAGAAGTGGGACACATCCTTGGGATCAAAGTTATAAGGGATCGCAAGAAAAGGATGTTGTGCTTGTCTCAAGCTTCATACATTGACACTATCCTTGCACGTTTTAGCATGCAGAACTCCAAGAAAGGTTTTCTACCTTTTAGGCATGGAGTTCCTTTATCTAAAGAGATGTGTCCCAAAACATCAAAGGAGATAGAGGACATGAAGGCGGTTCCTTATGCTTCGGCAGTAGGAAGCCTTATGTATGTTATGCTATGTACGAGACCGGATATCTGCTTTGCCATGTGCATGGTTAGCAGATATCAGAGTAATCCTGGACAGGGACATTGGACTGCGGTAAAACATATATTGAAGTACCTGAGAAGGACTAGGGATTATATGCTGGTTTACCGGGAAGATCAATTAGTCCCTGTGGGTTTCACGGATTCAGATTTCCAATCAGATAAGGACAAGAGTAAGTCTACCTCGGGGTTTGTGTTTACTTTTGGAGGTGGAGCCATAGTATGGAGGAGTGTCAAGCAGAAATGCATGGCGGACTCTACCATGGAAGCTGAGTATGTGGCAGCCAAGGAAGTTGTATGGCTCAGGAACTTCTTGATGGACTTGGATGTGATTCCTGGTTTGCCCAGAACTATCACAATTTATTGTGATAATAGTGGTGCAGTTGCAAACTCGAAGGAACCACGAGCCCATAAGGCGAGTAAACACATAGAGCGCAAGTACCACCTTATACGAGAGATCGTAAAGCGAGGAGAGATTCAGAGGATAACCTAGCGGATCCATTCACTAAGGCCCTTCCAGCGAAAGTGTTTGATAGGCATGTGGAGGACATGGGGATCAGATGTATGGCAGAGTGATGACGGCATAGTCTTTTAGTATAAGTGGGAGATTGTTGGAATGTATACTGAAAGCCTAGCTCTTTTTGTATGAACATTTTATTTTGAAATAAGAATCACATGATCATTGTTTGCACTTTATATATTTATTATATGTGTGCATATTGTCTAATATTTTACATTGTAGATAACATGGTGCTTGGTGTGGCACAGAAGATCATGTTATCAGTTCCTTGTAAAATATAAGTAGAGGCTCACAACCAAGATGGTTTTGGACAAACCATTGGCATGGTTGTAGTGTAGCTTGGTATTGTTTTGTCTTGAACATAGAGTTACACTGGTACACTTAGGTGTATTGAGCAGGACCGACATGGAGGTGATTCAATTTAGTACTGACTACATAATTGAATCAGACCTCGGATATTATGTTGTACATGCTCTTAATCCCGATATAATAACGAGCACATGTACTTAGTATTTATTTCTTTGATTTACCAGTGGGTGAGATTTAGATGGATTAAATCAATATGCCCGGTAAGTTGGGAAATAATATTATTTACATGGTGTGCCGTTGATTATAAGAGGAAACCGTGTCCTATATATTAGGTTGATGATGTCCCCTTGAGGAGCTCATAAAGTTCATCATGTAAACCCAACTGGTTGACTTAGTCAACGTGATGATAAGGTTGAGTGGTACTACTCGAGGAATTAGATGTTAATTAATTGATGGTCAGTAAATCAATTAATTGACGGACATTCGATATCTTAAACACGGGGAGATTAATGTACGAATAATATATGGAGCCCATATTAATTTATGGGGTTGGTGAGGTAGTTCAATGATGATCCTCTAGTGGAATGGAACATCATTGATGGATCAAGTTAGTGTGGTTCCGATCCATCGGGTGGCCAAGACCCAACTCCTCCTTATGGTCTCTATCGTAGCCTAATATAATCCTTGTGAAGTCTTGATCCAAGAATATAAAACAAAACCCTAGAACCAACGGTTGGGATTAAATCCCTAAGATCCGATGGTTAGGATGAAACCCTAGAACCAACGGTTGGGATTAAATCCCTATGATCTGATGGTTAGGATGAAACCCTAGAATCGACGGTTAGGATTAAATCCCTAGATCCGACGGTTGGGATAAAACCCTAGATCCGACGGTTGGGATGAAACCCTAGATCCAACAATTGGGATGAAATCCTAGATCCGACGGTTGGGATGAAACCCTAGATCCGACGGTTGGGATAAAACCCTAGATCCGACGGTGGAGATTAAATCCCTAGAACCGACGGTGGAGATTAAAGGAGGCTTAAGCCCAATTCTATAAATAGGGGGCTTAGGATTGGGCGGCAATAATTGATACTGAATTGGAATTAGGGTTTTAGGGCGGCTAGGGTTTTTTGGGCGGCTAGGGTTTGAAGCAAAGTGGGCGGCAACCTTCATCCTTCTTGTTGATTGCCGGCGCCCATCTCCTTTGATCATTCCTTGGTCGGCGCCTGATAACTGTCATTTTGTTGTATTATTTTGGTCCTTAATATCACTGTTTTTATCCTCTCGAGTGATTTATTATTGATTATCTGCATGTTTTATGAGTTTGGATTCATTTTGGACCTTTTTGTAAATTCTTCTATATTTTGGATTTATTTGCGAATGTTATCTTTATTTGTAGGAGATCGAGATGAGCCACTGGACTAGACTCAAGTTAGATCAAATATGGCTTCATCTGGGGTCGTAATGGACATTTCAAAATGATTTAATCTGAGCCCTTCATCCAGATTAGAAGGCAAATCAAATCAAGGGTTCAGATCTGAGCATTATAGACCATCCGAGGAAAGTGATTGATTCTGAGTCATCCATCTGGATCTGGAGCGATCCGGCCCGTACATTAAGATCTACAAGTCTTGGCCGTTCATCCGGACCGTTGGATCGTGATTATACCTTCGATGGATCGGATCCGCCCATTGCAAATCGTACTAATTTTAACCGCGTTGGATGGAGCGGCTAATTAAGCGATTATCATCAAGCCCTAGCTTCAAATGGGCCACTGAGATCATGGAGAAGTGATCGGACGGTTCACAAATTTCATTTAATAAACCTTACCTCATCGAATTGGCGAATCCAAGCTCCAACAGAGAAGCGCAGAATCGCGTCGGCGGTCTTCATCCTCGCGAGCGGCCGGCGCTTCTTCCACCGCGGCCGTGCCGTGCGGCGGGATTGCACAGTATGGCGGCGATGCGATGAGGTCCTCCCATGTCGCGACGAGCAATAGCAACTCAAGCCACAGCGTTTTTTCCCCCATTTCCACGCGCGGCAGTCTTCTTCCCCACGTCCGGCGGCGACAATCCGGCAGCTTCTTCCGGTGACCTTCCTTCCGAGATCCGGCGGCAATCCCATCCGACCCTCGACGGCGGGCAGATCGCTGGTTGCGGCAAATGATTCGCGGGCGGCGGGATTCCGATGATTCCTTTTCCGCGAATCCACTCCATTCCTGGTAGATAGGCCGTTTGATTCACGAGTCACCCACTAGACGTGCCGATTGGGCCGATTCCATCTCCATCTCCATCGCTGATGAAGATTCCCTCCGTCCGGTGAATCCGTAAGATCGCCGAGCGTCGATTCGCGATGATCGTATGTCCGTCCCTCCTCGCCAGTATCTGGGGGGACTTCGCATTCACCGTCGGAGAGGGTTGTTCGGGTTATTGTCGCCATCGTGGGGTTACCGATTACTTATATTTGATTCAGTCCATTTAATTGGATATTTGTTTTGCTATGTTTGTTTGTTTACTTGCAATGCTATTTCTATAGGTTTGATTGTTGTTTAGTTGGTTAATTTTGTTCGTTGTGCATTTGTAGTTTAGTTTAATTTCTTGTTGCTGATATACTAACCCCATCAATTAAAATTGTCCAATCAAGGCATCGTATAGTGACAGTGCGGTGTTTGGTTGGAGTGCTTTCATCATTAGCTTAGATTTCATTTACATTCGTCCAGTTGTCGTATAGTGACAGTGCGATGCCTGGTCGAATTGCTTTCATTTATTGTATTTCATTTATTGCAATTTTTAGTGACTGCTTGACTCTTGTCATTCGTATAGTGACGATCGGTACATGGTTAAGTTGTTCACATTTTTTCGTGATCATTGTCATAGTATAGTGACAGGCGTGCGTGATTACTTACTTTTGTGCATTAGTTAGATTTACTTCCTGCAGATTTAATTTCCATGTTGGTTTGTTTACCAGAATTGTTTGACCATTGCATCGTATAGTGACAGTGCGGTGCAAGGTTGAATCGTTCTTGCATTAGGTTAGCTTTGAATAATTATTTTGAAAATTGTAAAAAACCCCAGTGTTTACTTCTGTTTAAAAACAAACGTCCAGCCATTAGGTTCGTTGGGAGATGACCCAAGTCAGTCCTATACTGCATTAGTATAGTTAGGGGGTTCGGTAAATAATTTGGGAACGGTATTGCGACATTAAAAATCGTTCGATCAAATTTTGTGGGTCGGAACTCTAATGGGTTCGCTTGTCTTTAAACCGTAGTTTGTTTGTTTGTTTTCTTTTCTTTTGTTATTATTGTCTTTCTTATCATTTATATTTGTTTCTCATTATATTTGTTTGTGTGGATGACTAGGTCTTGGTGATCATCTATTTGAATTTTGCAAGCAGCTTTTCTCTTCCCTCGAGGCCCTAGAAGGGGTTGTTGAAGAAAAGGCTAGGGAAGCAGATTCCCAAGTATGCAGAGGTTTTGTTTCACGATAAGTTGTACTCTTTCTATGGAGGACCTATCAGGCCCTCTTTATGTAGACCGATATGGATTTGTGTAGGGACTAGCGCTCTTCAAAGATGCCCCAAGGATCACTTCCATCGGATGTTTGTGAGAAATGTTATTTCATGGTCGAGTATGGGATATCTTGGATTATATTATCTCGTGTATGATATTGAAGTAGATCCTATTAAAATTCATGCTATATATTCTTTATCTTACCCCGCTTCTGTGCAGGAAGTTGTGCTTTTCTAGGTCATGCAGGTTTCTACAGACATTTTATCAGAGACTTCAGTCAGATTGCCCTACCCTTGACCAAATTGTTGCAGAAGGAGGTGGTATTTCAGTTTGACAGATTGCGATAGAGATCGAGCCCACCCCATACAGCATTCTTTTCCGATGAGCAACTTTTTCATTGTAGGGTAAGACACCATGGTATGCAGATCTTGCTATTTATTTAGTTGTCGTGTTGTACCTTCACATTTTACTCATGCACAAGTCCAGAAATTGAAAAGTGATGCCAAGTATTGTGTATGGGATGATCTTTATCATTGAAAATTTTGTAATGATCAGATTATTAGATGATGTGCACTTGATTATGAGTTTCATTCCATATGTATTTACTTTTTGTTATTCTCTGGCTTGTGGGGGGTATTTTGGACCCCAAAGAACTGCTAGGAAAGTTTTAGAGTTTGATTTGTATTGGCCCACCTTATTTCATGATGTCTCTGAATTCTACAAGTCTTGTGAGCGATGTCAACGAACAGGGAACATAGGACGTAGAAATGAAATGCCTCAAAAACTTTTGTTATTTTGTGAGATTTTCGATATTTGAGGTATTGATTTTATGGGTCCTTTTCCTGTATCTTTTGGATTTCCATATATTCTTTTGGCATATGATTATGTTTCTAAATGGGTGGAGGTCATTCCCACTAGGACTGATGATTCTCTAGTTGTTGTGGATTTTGTTAGGTCTCACATATTTTGCATTTGGAGTTCCTGTATGATCATTAGCGATCAAGGGTCTCACTTTTGCAACAGACTCATGAAGTGTTAAGCAATGAGATCAAGTGTATTATAGAGAATACGGTGGGGCCAGACATGATGATGCTTCTTCTCCGACATGAAAGGGGAGTGTGTTCTTTTATTTACTGCATTTATTTTCTTCCTTTCATGTTCGGAATAAATTGTATGGGTTGTGTGTTTGTTTGCCTGTTTACCTAGGTTTGTTTGTCTGTTGTTGAGTCAAATAATATTCTCTATGCATGCCTTAGTATCATTTCAGAGGTGGTAAAAATTAGTTAAGTTTGATCATCAAATTATGGATTTTTGTGTATGATAAGAGACTTCACTTGCATGCAGTCACTTATTATGATGGTGAACTTTTTATTGATAGTCTAAGCTTGATGTTTATTCACCTAGTGAGGTTGCAAGCCATTCTTATCATCTACCCACTTTTGTGTGATAACACATGTGATTCTTGTTACTCTAGAACTTGCTTTGAATCTTTTCAAAACTGCAGTAACATTTACTTGCATGAATATGATGAAGGATTTCATTCTTGACTCTTTTCTGACTTGGTTTGATTGTCTAATCCACTTGATACTTCCATCTTCTATGTCTTACTTATCATATCTTTTCATTTGCTATCCATTGTCTTTGTATCTCTGTGGATTATCTTTTGTATATCTTTTATTTTCCATATTGGAGGAATAGTTTGATGGGTTGTATTGTCCGAGACGGACAAAATTTTAAGTGTGGGGGAGGAGCTATATTATTTGTGTTGGAATCATGATATGGAAGATATAGTTTTCAGAGGTCATTGGTTCTGAGATATATTTGTCTGTGATTAGTACTTGAGTTTCTGCACACACAAAAAAAAAAAAATGGCGCCATTGATATTTCTTTTGAAAAAAAAAAAAAGAAAAGAAGAAAAAAAATGTGCAATTGTAATGCAGGCAAATTGAATTGCAATGTGTTGGATAGAGTCATTTGATCCTGAATCCAATTCTAAAGTTTCCAATTGTCTTAGCATCTTCCCATATTGTTGGTTACTGAGCATTTCACAGAGCAACTCATCAGATTTATTTCTCCAATTCTTCTCTTGTTCCCTATTCATTTGTACCTTTGTCTTGTACTTCTCTTTGCATACTTTATCTGCACTCTACTTTTGATCTTATTCTGATTCATGTTAAATCCTTTTGATTCATGTATGAGATGTATTGATAGCAGTAGAGAAGTAGATGATAAGCAAGCATATGGTAGTACAAAATTGCATGTTGTTTTGAGGGCGCCCCACTCCTACGTTATTATGTGAGCATCAGTGCATATATCCATTTTGGGAGGTTTTGTATCAGGCTTAGTCTATTTGATTTGACTGTAAATCATCATACATGTTGATTGTTGTAGGAGTCGGATCTTTTGAATACCCTAGATCCTGATGAATTTGGTGATCCTAAGTAACTTATTTTTTCTGTCTCTGAATTATTGATCTAGGTATTGCTAGGGGAATGAGTTAGAGTGTCAGTGTTTCTTTATTTTCATTATTGCTCGGGACGCGCAAAAATAAGTGTGGGGGAATTGATAACTGTCATTTTGTTGTATTATTTTGGTCCTTAATATCACTGTTTTTATCCTCTCGAGTGATTTATTATTGATTATCTGCATGTTTTATGAGTTTGGATTCATTTTGGACCTTTTTGTAAATTCTTCTATATTTTGGATTTATTTGCGAATGTTATCTTTATTTGTAGGAGATCGAGATGAGCCACTGGACTAGACTCAAGTTAGATCAAATATGGCTTCATCTGGGGTCGTAATGGACATTTCAAAATGATTTAATCTGAGCCCTTCATCCAGATTAGAAGGCAAATCAAATCAAGGGTTCAGATCTGAGCATTATAGACCATCCGAGGAAAGTGATTGATTCTGAGCCATCCATCCGATCCGAGCGATCCGCCCGCATTAAGATCTACACGCCTTGGCCGCTCATCCGACCGCTGATCGTGATTATACCTTCAGATGGATCGATCCGGCCCATCGCAAATCGTGACTAATTTCACCGCTGATGGAGCAGCCTAATTAAGCAGTTATCATCAAGCCCTAGCTTCAAATGGACGGCTGAGATCATGGGAGAAGTGATCGGACGGTTCACAAATTTCATTTAATAAACCTTACCTCATCGAATTGGCAGAATCGGCAGAAGCTCCAACAGAGAAGCGCAGAAATCGTCGGCGGCGGCGGTCTTCATCCTCGCGAGCGGCAGCCGGCGGCTTCTTCCGCACTG
This sequence comes from Wurfbainia villosa, assembly GCA_025175895.1. Lineage (NCBI taxonomy): Eukaryota > Viridiplantae > Streptophyta > Magnoliopsida > Zingiberales > Zingiberaceae > Wurfbainia > Wurfbainia villosa. The sequence continues at coordinate 33,109,670 of CM045986.1, forward strand.
CGTCACCGGCGGCGGGATTGCACAGCAGGCGGCGACGCATGTATGAGGTCCTCCCATGTCGCGACGAGCAGAACTCGCGCCAGCGCTTTTTCCCCCATTTCCACGCTGCGGCAGCCTTCTTCCCCACGTCCGGCGACAATCCGCAGCCTTCTTCCGCGACCTTCCTTCCGAGATCCGCGGCAATCCCATCCGACTGACGGCAGCAGATGATGCGGTTGGCGGCATTGATTCGGCGGGCGAGGCAGGATTCCGATGATTCCCTTTTCTGGCGAATCCACTCCATTCCGGCGGCTGGGATAGGCCGTTTCAGTTCGCCGGAGTCACCCACTAGCTGTGCCGATTGGACAGTTCCATCTCCATCGCCGGTGAAGATTCCCTCCACTGTCCGGTGAATCCGTAAGATCGCCGAGCGTGATCGATTCACGTATGTCCGCCCTCCCGCAGACGCGATTCGGGGCACGCAGTCACCGTCGGAGAGGGTTGTTCGGGTTATTGTCGCCATCGTGGGGTTACCGATTACTTATATTTGATTTAGTCCATTTAATTGGATATTTGTTTTGCTATGTTTGTTTGTTTACTTGCAATGCTATTTCTATAGGTTTGATTGTTGTTTAGTTGGTTAATTTTGTTCGTTGTGCATTTGTAGTTTAGTTTAATTTCTTGTTGCTGATATACTAACCCCATCAATTAAAATTGTCCAATCCAGGCATCGTATAGTGACAGTGCGGTGTTGGGTTGGAGTGCTTTCATCATTAGCTTAGATTTCATTTACATTCGTCCAGTTGTCGTATAGTGACAGTGCGATGCCTGGTCGAATTGCTTTCGTTTATTGTATTTCATTTATTGCAATTTTTAGTATTTGACTACTTGATTAATGTCGTATAGTGACAGTGCGGTACATGGTTAAGTTGTTCACATTTGTTTCGTGATCATTGTACCGTATAGTGATAGTGCGGTGCGTGATTACTTACTTTTGTGCATTAGTTAGATTTACTTCCTGCAGATTTAATTTCCATGTTGGTTTGTTTACCAGAATTGTTTGACCATTGCATCGTATAGTGACAGTGCGGTGCAAGGTTGAATCGTTCTTGCATTAGGTTAGCTTTGAATAATTGTTTTGAAAATTATAAAAAACCCCAGTGTTTACCTCTGTTTAAAAACAAACGTTCAGCCATTAGGTTCGTTGGGAGATGACCCGAGTCAGTCCTATACTGCATTAGTGTAGTTAGGGGGTTCGGTAAATAATTTGGGAACGGTATTGCGACACTAAAAATCGTTCGGATCAGCGCCCATCCTAGAGGCCTCTCCCTTCTTCCTTGGCCGGTGGTTCTCCTCCCATTGGTGGTCGGTTCTCATCCTCCTCCCTATTCTCCAAGGTGGCCGGCGGTTCTCCTTCATTTGGTGGCCGGCGCATCATCCATTTTATCCTTGGCCGGCGGTTGCACCAAATTTCCTAATTTGGTGGCCGGCTCTAGAAAGGATAGGTATTTGTAAGTTCTTCTCTTTGTTCGCAGCGGACAAGGTAGAGAAGAAAGCGATCTAGAAGGCTTCTACTCGTGGAGGATCTTCGTCCACACGTCGTCCACGAGAAGGATAGGACATACGGTAGAAGATCGTGAGGTATAAAGTTATTTTAACTTTATTTATAGATCTGAGCATGTTCTTTTATGTTTTGATTATGCATGTGTGAATTAGTAAATATATTGTATAATCATGGACCCCGAAGACAAACACAAAAACCGGCGATCCGTCCGTCGTCTCTTCCGCGGCTAACCAACTAGAAGAGTTGTGTTGCTTGAACAACTAGTTTGTTCAAGCGACCACTCAAGTTGTTAGCACGACGACGAAATGGTGTTGCTAAGGAATCTCATCCCATCCGGATTAATCCTTTCATTAGTGAAAATTTTAATCCGGGGACATGGGAGCCAATGAGCCTCCGAAGCGACTCCCTGCAATACCCGCGTATCACCATGTCCCCTTCTCCATATATTTGGAACACATCCTTAGTTCTTCTCAAGTACTTAAGGATTGTCTTAACAGTCTCCCAATGATCCATTCCTAGATCAGACTGGTATCTACTCGACACTCAGAGCAAATGATACATCGGGCCTCGTACATAACATAGCATACATGATAGACCCTATTGTGGATGCATAGGGAATATTACTCATACAAAACCTCTCGTCTTCTGTGCGCGGACACATAGACTTCGAAAGGTGTATCCCATGCCTGATGGGTAGGAAACCTTTCTTGGATTCCGACATGCTAAACCTCTTTAGCACTCGGTCTATATATGTAGACTGCGAAAGACCAAGCAACCGTTTCGATCTATCTCTATAGATCTTAATCTCGAGGATGTAGGTTGCATCTCCCAAGTCTTTCATGGAGAATGTCTTGGACAACCAAATCTTAACTGACTGTAAGACTGAAACATCGTTTCCTATAAGTAATATGTTATCGACATACAATACTAGGAACACGACTACACTCCCACTAACCTTCTTGTACACACAAGGTTCATCTAGATTTTGTGAGAAATCAAACTTTTTGATTGTCTCATCAAAATGGATATTCTAGCTCCTGGATGCTTGCTTCAATCCATATATGGACCGTCGCAATTTGCATACCTTGGTTTTATCAATCGATGTGAAACCCTCAGGCTGTATCATATACACATCCTCGAGCAGGTTTCCATTAAGGAAAGTTGTTTTCACATCCATCTGCCATATCTCATAATCATAATGAGCCGCTATGGCCAGGAGCATCCGAATGGATTTAAGCATAACAACAGGCGAATAGGTTTCGTCACAATCAACACCTTTCTTTTGACGATATCCTTTTGCCACCAGTCTATCCTTATAGGTAATCACATTACCATCCATGTCAGTTTTCTTCTTGAAAACCCACTTGCACCCTATAGGCTTTATGCCTTCAGGTGGGTCAACCAAGTTCCAAACTTGGTTTTCATACATGGAATCCATTTCCGACTTCATGGCTTCAAGCCACTTATCCCTTTCTGAACTTGTTAGAACTTCTTCATAACTGGTAGGCTCCTTATCATCAATGAGTAACACGTCGTTCAATTCACTTACGAGAAATCCATATCTCTCAGGAATATTGTGTGTTCTACCATATCTACGAAGATGTGGTGTCACAATTGGTCTAGCCGATGGCTCATCACTATGAGTTATTGGTTGTTTTGCTTCACCAGGTATCTCATCAATGTCTATTTGAGTCTCTCGAGCCTCCTCAAGCTCGATGACACTCCCACTGTTTTCTTACAAGAGAAACTCTTTCTCTAGAAACACATCATGCCTTGAAACAAACACCTTTTATTCCACAGGATGATAGAATTGGTAACCCCTTGTTTCCTTAGGGTATCCAATAAATAGACATTTATCAGACTTAGCATCCAATTTGTCTGATATAGTCCAATTCACATAAGCAGGACAACCACATATCTTCAAGTAAGATACATGAGGTATCTTACTATTCCATATCTCATATGGAGTAGTGGAGACTACCTTGGTTGGCATTCTGTTTAACAAGTAAACAGCTGTCTGAAGTGCATAGCTCCAAAAGGAGTTGGGAAGATTCACATGATTCATCATTGATCTGACCATGTCCAACAAGGTCCAGTTACGCCTCTCAGATACACTATTATGCTGTGGTGTATATGGCGGAGTCCATTCAGACAATATACCATTGTCACTTAGATAATCTAGAAACTCTTGACTTAAGTATTCACCACCTCGATCCGATCGAAGTATTCTAATACTCTTATCATGTTGTTTCTCTACTTCATTTCTGAATTCTTTGAACCTTTCAAAGGCTTTAGACTTGTGTTTCATCAAGAACACATACCCAAATCGTGAGTGATCATCGGTGAAGGTAATGAAGTAGCTATAGCCTCCCATAGCTTGAGTCGACATAGGTCCACATACATCAGTATGTATTAGACCTAGCAACTCTCCCACTCGTTTACCTTTTCTTGTAAAAGGTAACTTAGTCATCTTGCCTTTTAAGCATAATTCGCATGTATCGTATGAATCCAATTCAAACGATTCTAGAATTCCACATCGGTGTAATTCGAACATGCATTTCTTGCTTGCATGGCCAAGATGACAATGCCACATGTAGGAGTCTAATTGATTATCCTTTCAAGCACGCTTGTTGCTCGCTTCGATATTGAAAACATCACTGGATACATCCAACATATAAATATCATTGCTTAAAGTTTCAGTCCCATAAAGAACTCCATTCAAAGTTATGTAACAATAATTGTTACTAAAAGTCAAATGGTACCCATTTCTATTTAAACAAGAAATAGAAATGATGTTATTTATCAACGAAGGAACATAAAAGCAATTGTCCAGTTCTAAGACAAGTCCTACAGGGAGTTTCAATAAATACGTTCCGATGGCGAGTGCAGCAAACTTTGCTCCATTCCTAACACATAAATTTGACTCTCCCTTGATGAGTCTTCTTCTATTCCATAGCCCGTGTATGTCATTACATATATGTGAGCCACACCCAATATCCAATACCCAAGTGTTTGAGGAAATAGAATGACAATCAATAACGAAGATATCTGAAGAAGATGGGGCATCTGATGCCTTATTATTCTTCACGGACTCAAGATAAATCTTGCAATTTCTTCGCCAATGACTCTCCTTGCCATAATGATGGCAAGTGCCCTTTCGAGCTGGTTCTGCCTTTTTCTTCCCCTTCTGCTATTCCTTTGACTTCCTCTTAGAATCTTTCTTCGAGGAATCAACTTACAACACCGCCCCCTGCTCATGCTTCACAGAAGGCTCCACAGTCTTCAGCATGTTGAGCAGTACCACAGATGAACCTTCTTGCATCTCAGAGGTAAAGAGGAGCTTGGAGACATCGAACCTTTCGAATCTCACTTGCTCATCAACCAACTCATAAAGATGAAAGACTATGATATGAGCATCCATATGCTCATGCTGCTTCCGCAGCTCAGGTACCATCGCAGCTAGCATGATGTAACTCACCATTTCAGAATTAGTCACATGTTTTTGATAGGCCAACAATTGGTCCAGAGTTGCATTGTCACTAGGACGGGCAGGAAGTGGCGCTTCAAGGACATTCACAAGCTTTTCAACCTTAAGAACAATTCTCAGGTTGAATCAAAAAGCCAGTCCAAGAAGTTCGACCCAGTCAATTTATTTGAATCCAAGATAGAGTGCAAATTCAAAGACATCTTGATCAATCAATTATCCTAGAAATACAAATCGAGCTTATATGAGAAAGATGATTTAAAATGCATCAACATACATTTATAAATCCTATTCATTTTTTGAATTTCAAAAACTCCAAAGTCACTTCGAGAGATCATAGGTCCATCTCTGAATGGGCTGATATCCAACGTAGATATGAACAACCTTGGAGAGAGTCCAACAAGCCATTCATAGCTACGATGGTAGGTATCAAATATACCGATTGCATATCACATATATGCAACTATCACAATATGCAATCAACTAATTGAATGTTCGCACATACATCGGGTTGTTAACTCATTAACAAGTATGCATCATATGCATAGCACCCAACTTCACCTCCCTTCACATCGACCTTGGAGAGAGTCCAACAAGTCGATGCTCCAGGTTAAAGCCAACCCATTAATCGAGAAATAGTTTTAATATGGTTAGAGCGCATTCAACCAATTAGCCCGGCTTGGAGAGAGTCTAACAACCAAAGCTAACAATTGACCTCTGACTCTTACCATATTAGTATTAAACTATTCCATGGTTTGAACATGTTCGGGTTCGAGCCGGGCTTGGAGAGAGTCCAACAATCCAAACAAGAAATAGAACTCTTGTTCTAACCATATTAATAGAAGGTGTAGGCTTTAATATTGAGTAAGGGTTTTATGTCTCATCCTCTTTGCATGCAAATAACTATTATCTACATGACATGACAGACATGGCATACATCTACATGTCACGATACGCATGACATAATGATATGCATCTAATGCAATTACATGACATACAATTATGACATGTACTTAATTTCCTTATATGTCATAACTATTTATGGAAATAAAATGTGTTTAAGATTTGATTCCCAAAATCAAATTATGATTAAATTAGGAAATAAATTTCCAAATCTAATCACATATTTTATTTATCGAAGGTCTTGTTGGAAATTTGACGTCGCTAGAGGGGGGGTGAATAGCGTTTGACCGTTCGTAGATGGAATTCGATCGCGTGTTCGTGTCTACAAGTTTCGTTAGAACAGCGGAATATATATATGATAACAATAACGAAACACAATCACAAACACAATAACACGAAGATTTAACATGGTTCGGAACCACACGGTTCCTACTCCACGGATCGAGCTCTAACGAGCTCTAGCGACGCCAATGCAATCACTAATCAATAAACTCATTCTCGACAGCAAGTCGGAGGCGGAGAAACCTCGTAAAAACGTTTACAACAATAAACGAAAGGAATACAAGAAAATACAATAATACAAGGCAAAATTAGTAAAGAAAACAACTTTACAAATGCCTTTGGATTACTTGCTTGTTGATCGCTTGAACCGTGGTCGAAGACCCTGATTTGCAGCAGCAAATCGCCTCAAAAACGTCCAAGAAATCGCTTAAGAACTGATACCAAAAACCCTCCCGTCGAGCTCCTTTTATCCTTGCACGCGACCTGGATTTCCGCCCATCAGTCGACTGCCATAAGTCACCAGTCGACTGATGCCACTGTTGTTGTGAGACAACGGCTCGATCCACGCTGGAAAAACTCCAACGGATCTCTTGGCGATCATCGCCAACATTGGCGGCCGATCGCGGCTCGTAGCCGATCGCCACCACCACGGAGCGCTTCGTGCTCGACATTGATCGGCAATGATCGCTGCCGACACCGGCCGATCGCCCAATGAGCAAATGATCGCTAGAGCATTTAACTCGAACCGGGCAAATAACCGCCATAATGTCCAACCTCAAAAATGAGGTTTTAACCCAAGTATGGTGCACCCATACTTGCTAGACCACCCTTAGCCTAGACCTAAGCCTTCTAGCCACCTCCATCAGACTCATGCCTCTCGAATCCCTCCAAGTCATCCATGACTTGTTCATCCATCGCGCTAGCCTCTTGGTGCTTCCGTCGGCTATGTCATGCTAACGGTGTCTACACCGCCAAGGCACATTGGACTTACGCCGCCAAGACTCCGCTTGGACTTTACGCTGTCAACCATTGGACTTATGCTGCGAAGACTCCCGCTTAGACTTTACGCAGCCAATATCAAATCCCTTGGACTTCTCATGCCAAGACTCAAGCTTGGACTTTCCCTTTCCAACCCATGTTGGACTTTTACGTTGCCAAGACCCATGCTTGGACTTTTCCCTTGCCAACCCATGTTGGACTTCTCAAATGCCAAGACCATGCTTGGACTTTCCCTTGCCAACCCATGTTGGACTTTTACATTGCCAAGACCCATGCTTGGACTTTTCATGTGCCAAGTGTCCCACTTGGACTTTTCATGCCAAATACTCAAGACTTGGACTTTACCAAATGCCAAGTGTTCCACTTGGACTTTCCATGTCAAGTACACAAGACTTGGACTTTCCCATGACAATTACATTGTCATATGTTTTTATCGAAAATATCAAAATATCACTCGAGTCAAACTCGAGTCAAACTCGAGTCCTGGTCAATCGTGACCTGGGCCGATTGCACCAACAATCTCCCCCTTTTTGATGTTTGACAAAAACCAAACAAATCATTTGAGTTAGACCACTAACTCAAATCCCTTACCAATTATCCCAAATTGGTAAACACTCTCTAAATGTTCTCCCCCAAACATTCTCCCCCTTTTTGACTAACATCAAAAAGGTTTTCTCTCCAAGGAGGTCAATGTCTCATGTCCTAATGAGATCTTACAATCTCCCCCTTGATCCAAAAATAAATACCTAGGATGCCTACCATCTTCCTAGTGATAATTCACATATCACTCAAGAGAGGCAATCCTATACTCTCTCCCAATTTCCAAATTGGGTATCAAAAACCCATCAATTTTCCCAATTGATGATACTCTCCCAATAACTTCTCCTCTTCAAGTAGAAAAACACATCCATCATCCCAAGATGGATACCTCCCCCTAAAGGCTTGCTTCCCCTTGACCATTGCACCAACAATGTCCTTGGGAAGCCCCTAAGCCAATAGGAACTCTAAACCATCAAAATTAACGTTCTAAGTTCAACATAGAACTTTCACTCACCCTAAATTTGATACTTTGACCTAACACAGCTCCTAATCCATATCCAATGGATTTTCACCCTTTATAATGCTTCCTAAAGCATATCCTAGGGTTAGGAGTGAATAGGAGCCTTTTCCATAGCTGAACACGGGCTAAACAAACCTTGTTAACCCGAAATCAGACCTGGCAATGACTGACAAGAATCAATCGATCGCCACTATATCACTCGATCGCACCAGGCTGATCGATAAATTAAATTTCAATTTATTATCAAGATTTATATTTGGAAAAATATAAGTAATTATACGTAATTTGAAAAATCATAAAATTTGATACGTATATTACTTATAGTCATTACAATGGGTGAAAATTATTTGAAAATTATTTTACCCATAAAATAGTGAGTTTGATAAAAAAAACTCAAAACCATTGAAATTTTCAATGTTTTGGCCCTATTTTGTATCAACTTCGTCAATGGTGATTGCTATCAAAAGATAGACTTCACCAAGGTTTTCTAAATTGATTTTAAAATGATTTCAAAACCATGTTTTGGATCATATTCCTTGGGCTCTATGCACATGACTTGTACACAAGCTTTCCTAATGATCCACATTTGAAATTAGATGAGTTTTAGTTCATCTAGATGCAAAGACTATGCACCTTGAACTTAACTCATATCCTAGCATCTCACATGTATCTAGGGTATATAAATACACATACATGTCAATTGGATGTGAGATGTGGGTTTTAATTCATTTAAAACTAGGGTTTCATGCATCTTCTAAGGCAACCCTACTTGATTCCCTTATGAATGGGACTCCAAGTCATGCCATAGTCCTTAAATCAATTTCAATCGAAATTTTTCTTAAATACATGAATGATTATGGCATTAATGATGATATAAATAAGCATATGCTCATAATCATGATGTCATGGCATAAGATGAAATCTAAAAACACATGACATTTAAAACCTTAATCCTAAAACATGAACATGACATATAAAATGATTAAAAGTAAGCATGATATCATGGCATGTTATATGGCAAACAAAGCATGGCATATAAAATATATAGGTATAATAATACCTAAATTTTAATATTAATTGCCATTTGTTGGGATTAATCATATTTTGCCATATTAACCTAATCTCCCTAGTGTGCCAAAAACCCAAAATGGCATACTAACCTCTAAACCTAAATTGTGCCAATTTAATTGATTTTTTTTAATTTCAAAAGTGCATTGGCACATCCTAAAATCTTTTAGGATATTGATTCAAATCTATTTCCAAGGTAACCATAACCTTGAAAATATCCTAAAGTGCCACCTTTACCATGGTTGAGTTAACTACCCATCCAATCAAGGTTGGCACACCCTAAACCCATCTAGCGTGAATCAATCACGCTCTTAGGAACCCAAAACTGATTTGAGCTTCTAGGGTTAATTAGGTATTCCTTAGGGATAACCTCCCTAGATACCTTCCTAATGACCCTCCTAGGCTTGTTAGCCTTGGTCATTTGGGTCTTACCTAGGTTGACTCTAGGGGTAACTCCCCTTGCAACCTTCTTAGTGGCCACCCTAGGTTTCCTAGAAACCCTAGCCACTAGGCACAACCTTTGGTCAACCTTAGGGATGACTTCCCTATTGACCTTGGTCTTCCTAGACCTAGTTTGTGTTCCATAGTCAAATGGGACACTATGATAAGCCACTTTAGGCTTAGGTTTGTGACCCAAACCTTGCTTGCCCTTGGTTGACTTTTGACTCTTAGGTCCTAGGTGTTGACTTTGACTTTTGGACCCTTGATTTTGACCACTAGACCCTTTAAATTGATTTTGTATCTTATTTAGGGTCTTTTCAAGTTTTTCAAGCCTTGACCTCAAGACTTGATTCTCTAATTCTAATTTCCCAATTTTAGAATTTTGATTTAAACCATGGGCATGAGACTTTCTAGGCATATGCCTGTTGGTGCAGGGGCACCTAAGTCGAACCTGTATTTTGATTATGACAAAAGACGCAAAGTCAAGGATATATCATTATCTCACGAGATGAATTGAGTGTGTAGAAAAGTGCTAAAGCTGGAGCTGAAGACTAGCGACACCCAGAGGAAGCCGCAGTAGTCGGGCAACACTCGAGTGACTTCGGAGGGAGCCGAAGGAATCGAGTGGAAGGCCGAAAGCGAAAGTGACACAGTAAGTATCGAGGTAAGCTCGTGTGTGCAAGCGTAAGTGAGGTCGTATCCTCTTTACGGGGATGATCTTAAGCGTAGATCCGACCAAAGACATCCTATAGATGGTCTAGGTCGAGATCGGACGGTCGACGACCGTCGGAATTATGTTTTTGTTGAGCTAACTTTGACTTGCAGCAAGCATCAGTCGACTGCCAGCTTGGAGGACTCGACTGCCGTCAATCAGTCGACTGTCGGAGGTCAGCACTTGACTGATGCTACCATCAGTCGACTGATGATGGCCATCAGTCGACTGATGGTCAAGGATCAGCCTCGAGAAGTCAAGCTCTATCACCATTTTTCAAGGAGGTTTTGTGCCCAATTCCTATTGGTTGAAGACCCATTCGATGAGGGGCTTAAAGGCTATAAAAGGAGGGCTTGTCCTAGGGGTTTTCATCAATTAAAAAGCTTCCAAGTGCTTCCGATACGCTACGAGTCTCCGACATCCCTACGACGAAGCACTGCCGAGACGACGACTCAAGCTCCAAGATTCAAGTCTTCAAAAGTCGTCGGTATAATCTTTAATTTGTATAAGTTGTTCTTATTTCGAGCTTTAAATCATATCAAGGAGAGGGGGAGTGTCCCTCTACCTTGAGTCTTTCTTGAGTTTTTGTATTCGTTTAACTCCTATCTCCAACGAGAAGAAGTTTGTTTAGTGTTTTGCCCTCCGTGCGTGGTCAGGGACCACTAGGGCCTTGGAGTAGTAGCCTTCGGCTACGAACCAAGTAAAAAAACCCATTGTCTCTTCTATTTTAGATTTATCTTCCACTGTGTCTACTCGTGATTTACCGAACGAATTCAAAGAAAAGTTTTTATCGCTATTCACCCCCCCACTAACGATCCGCTTCGATCCAACAATGCCTAGTCCATTTAGGATTTAGATCTAGATGTTCTCCTTGTTGGTGCAGGGGCACTAGATAATCGAACCTGTGTTTTGATTATGGCAAAGACACAAAGTTAAGTTTATATTGTTATCTCACGAGCTAGATTTACGATCGCTATTCACCCCCCCCCCTCTAGCGACGCTTCTCGATCCAACACTCCTATTTCCCTAATTGATTCCTTAGGTAAAATATTTTTAGGGACATTAGTCCCAAATTTCTCCTTACTCCTAAGGTAAACATTTTTAGCACCTAAGCAAAATTCCTTACTTCTAGCATGCTCTTTATGAATTGCAAGGGAATTAAAATTCCTAGCATGCTTTTGACTATTAAATCTAGAAGGTGCATTATTGAAATATACCTTAGGGTTTGCCTTGGAGGCTCCCCCTACATGTATAGCTCCTTCTTGGGTCTTTTTGCTCCCCCTAGGACATTGACTCCGGTAATGCCTTTTTGAGTTGCACTTGAAGCATATGATATGCTCCTTGCTCTTTTGACTTGGGGCATCGGCATCCTTGACTTTTGGTGCCGGTGGAGCTTTCCTAACCTTCTTTGGACACTTGCTCTTGTAGTGCCCGGCTTCTCTACACTCAAAACATATGATATGATTTTTATTACAAATTGATATGTTTGAGTTACCTAGGTCCAAGGTGGAAGGTGTCGGAGTTTGAGCTTCTTCTTGTTGCTCCGGAGTGGAAATTCTCTCCTCCCCCTCAATCCTTGAGGTGGATGCTTCTTCCACTTCTACCTCCTCCTTGGAGATTGATGGCCTCTCAACCTCCAATTCTTCACACTCTCCTCTTGACCCGGATGTTGACTCTTCTTCAACTTCCGAATCCTCACTTGCTTGTGAGGAGGAGCTTGCTTCTTCGGCCTCTTCTGATTGAACCGATGAGCATTCTACATCTTCTTCTTCTTCTTGGACCAGTTGAGGGTTTTCATGGAGCTTGGCCAAATCGCTCTATAGCTTCTTGGCATCCACATAGTCACCTAGACTACACAAGAGGCCATTAGGAATTAAATCAAAAATGAATTTGATTACCTTCTTGTTTTTATCGAATTGTTGGAGTTGCTCCTCACTCCACTTCTTCTTCTTGAGAAACCCTCCCTTTGGTCCCTTAGGATATTCAAATCCTTCCATCAATGCGGACCACTCCTCAAGGTCTCTCATCATCAAAAAATCTTCAATTCTCGCCTTCCAAGAATTGAAACCTTCTCGTCCATAGAAGGAATAGGGAATTGGGGTGTTGATGTCCCATCCCAATGGTTCTTCCATCTTCACCCTCTAGCCTCTTTGTCTTAGCTCCCGGTGGTTAGTCCGTAGAAGAACCCCGGGCTCTGATACCACTTGTTGAAAATTTGACGCCGCTAGAGGGGGGTGAATAGCGTTTGATCGTTCGTAGATGGAATTCGATCGCGTGTTCGTGTCTACAAGTTTCGTTAGCACAGCGGAATATATATATGATAATAATAACGAAACACAATCACAAACACAATAACACGAAGATTTAACGTGGTTCGGAACCACACGGTTCCTACTCCACGGATCAAGCTCTAACGAGCTCTAGCGACGCCAATGCAATCACTAATAAATAAACTCCTTCTCGACAGCAAGTCGGAGGCGGAGAAACCTCGTACAAACGTTTACAATAATAAACGAAAGAAATACAAGAAAATACAATAATACAATGCAAAACTAGTAAAGAAAACAACTTTACAGATGCCTTTGGATTACTTGCTTGTTGATCGCTTGAACCGTGGTTGAAGACCCTGATTTGCAACAGCAAATCGCCTCAAAAACATCCAAGAAATCACTTAAGAACTGATACCAAAAACCCTCCCGCCGAGCTCCTTTTATCCTTGTGCGCTACGTGGATTTCCGCCCATCAGTCGACTGATGCCACTATTGTCGTGAGACAACAGCTCGATCCACGCTGGAAAAACTCCAACGGATCTCTTGGCGATCGGCGCAACATTGCGATCGACTACGGCGCCGCGTCGTAGCGATCGACTCTGGGCGTTAATCGACATTGGGTGACGGTCATTGCTAACCCTTAGCGATCGGCTCCAATAATGATCGGCTTGCTAGAGAATTTCCAGCTCTAAACTGGCAGTCGAACTTAAGTCGACTCACGACAGTCGAACCAGCCATAATGCCAGTCGATTGCCAACCTCAAAAATGAGGTTTTAACCCAAGTATGGTGCCCCCATACTTGCTAGACCACCCTTAGCCTAGACCTAAGCCTTCTAGCCACCTCCATCAGCCTTACACCTCTCAGATCCCTCCAAGTCATCCATGACTTGTTCATCCATCGCGCTAGCCTCTAGGTGCTTCCGTCGGATATGTCATGCTAACGGTGTCTACACCGCCAAGGCACATTGGACTTACGCTGCAAAGACTCCGCTTGGACTTTACGCCGCCAACCATTGGACTTATGCTGCCAAGACTCCCGCTTGGACTTTACGCATCCAATATCAAACCCCTAAGACTTCTCATGCCAAGACTCAAGCTTGGACTTTCCCTTGCCAACCCATGTTGGACTTTTACATTGCCAGGACCCATGCTTGGACTTTTCCCTTGCCAACCCATATTGGACTTCACAAATGCCAAGACCATGCTTGGACTTTCCCTTGCCAACCCATGTTGGACTTTTACATTGCCAAGACCCATGCTTGGACTTTTCCCTTGCCAACCCATGTTGGACTTCTCAAATGCCAAGACCATGCATGGACTTTCCCTTGCCAACCCATGTTGGACTTTTACATTGCCAAGACCCATGCTTGGACTTTTCATGTGCCAAGTGTCCCACTTGGACTTTTCATGCCAAGTACTCAAGACTTGGACTTTACCAAATGCCAAGTGTTCCACTTGGACTTTCCATGCCAAGTACACAAGACTTGGACTTTCCCATGACAATTACATTGTCATATGTTTTTGTCGAAAACATCAAAACATCACTCGAGTCAAACTCGAGTCCTGGTCAATCGTGACCTGGGCCGATTGCACCAACAGGTCTCAATTAAGGAAAGTCAAATTTAATTTAGGAAACAAATTTACTAAATTATCAAAACTATTTATAGAAATAAAATATATTTAAGATTTGATTTCCCAAATCAAATCATGATTAAATTAGGAAACAAATTTCCAAATCTAATCAAATATTTTATTTATGGAAAATGTCAATTTCCATAAATACTTCTAACTTTCCAAAAGTAGAAGATTTCCATAAATACTTCTAGACTTTTCAAAACTAAAAATTTCCATAAATACTTCTAACTTTTCAAAATTAAAAAATTTCCATAAATACAATTACGACTATCTCAAAACAATTTTACGATTATGTCGAAACACAACCTGGGCTTTGATACCACTGTTGGGTTTTCGGCACCGCGACGAGTGTGTTTTTGAACATGTTTGGTAAACATGTGTGCAGTGGAAGAAATAAAAAACAATAAATATAATTTATTACATCACACACACCACATGCATGCATAGTACAACATGTGTAGACATAACCGTAATTTCAAATTTTGCAATAAAAGGAAATTTATTCTACGTATACCTGACATATCACGTGTAGAGGGAAAGGCATCAACCGGAGCGACCCTCGCTAGAATCGCCTCTATTTGTATCCAAGCCGAGTATCTTCAGGATGGCTTCACAAAGTCACGAGCCTCGTCTTCATATGAGTCACTAGCCTCGTGTCGAAGACGATGTGCTCGAGAGAAAATCACAATCCGAATCAAAATTCGGATTCAAAACAAGTCCTCAAAAATTCGCTTCTCCGGAGAGGTATTCGCCCACCGTTTCACGAATCCTTCATCCTCAACCTATAAGGATTACCGGAGATCGAATCCCCGGAAAGGAAGCCGCTGTCGGAGCTCCAAATGTCGTCCAAACGACGCTCCGACACAAAGTAAACAAGCTGTCCAGAAAACTTGACAGCTTTGGTGGAGGATTAGCGCCGGCCAAATAAGGAAGCCAGATGCTCACCTTGTCGCCGGAGCCAAGGAAGATCACCGGAGGATCGCCAGCTGAAGCTTGGACGCCGGAAACAACTTGGACGGCGGAACAAGAGGTGGGCGGCGGCTAGGGTTTGGGCGCCGACCACAAGAGGAGAGGAGGGAGAGGGGCGACAACTTTGGATTTGGGCTCTCATTAAACCCTTGAGCCCTATTTTATAGAGAAAAAAATTCTCTTAATGGTTATTGGTTCATAACCAAAACCCGTTAACCCGCTCTATTAATTTAAGTTAAAATAAACCAAACCGATTTGATCTATTTTAAGTTAAAACGAACCAAACCATCTTTTGGTTCATTCATTTAAAACAAACTAAACCCCTTTGGTTTATTCTCCACTATTGGATTAGAACCAAACCAATTTGGTTCATCCATCATGTCTTCATAAGACACGACCCATCCATGCTTCCATTGCGACTGAAATGATTTCATGCTCGCTCCTTGTTTGGTCCAACCAAACCTAGTTTCTCTTGGTTTGAGAATCTCATTCTCAAGCTCATTTTAAATCTTTCGGATTACGCTCATTGTGTGTGTGACCAAATACGTTCTCGATTTATGTTGGTCGTCTATAATTAACCATTAATTATAGAACGATCATGAGTGACTCCTAGTAGTACATCATGATCCCCAATTAATCGAAAAGATCAACGGTTGATCCAAAACTATTTCTGAAACCCTTTAGCAGCTATAATGATTTGTGTCCCATTCCCTTCACTCATCTTATACCCACTTGGTTCAGGACATGGTCTATAGTGTCAGTCCCCACTAGGTTGACTGCGTCACACCTAGCCCAAGTATCATTTCCTCGTCCTATAGATTCTAGTTACTGCACATGTATCCAAGAGTACGTTACTCTAAACATGTAATGTTTTAGCCAAAGACTTTAGTAACAATCCGACGAGAGGCCATAGGTATACATCTCCTCGCAAGGAGAGGCTATTCAACAGCTTCGATCACTTCGACTTATGCTCAATCATCCCGGGTCCACATCTCCTCAGAGATGCTTGCTTAAAATGTCAAAGCATAGGTCTTCATGATCAAGATGACTTTAATACCGTAAGTCAAAGGAACATCTCACTTAAGCTACAATAAGAACTTCATTGGCATATCTATATATGCAGAGAACCATATGAAGTCTTACAGCTGGTCACTCCAATGAACTAGTTACCATAACTAGCATCCACGATTAACTCCGGATATCACAATGTCTCCAGCTAGTGAGAATCAGCTGCTTGGATACACCAAGGAGTATACCTCGTGCTAGTCTCGACAGAATTGATGATGTCTAAATCCATCAATTCATCGACCACGGATAATTCTGATACTTCACAATTACACATGTAGAGATACTCACTAGTTGTGATCCAATCACAAATTCTCTCATGCTGTGAATCGTATCATGGACATTCAGTAGATGTGTTTAAGATCTAATCAAATATATGTGAGTATGTATACTCAAATAGTGAATTCTCATTTATCATATAAATGGTTCAATCATAAGGCAATCTGCTTTAGGACATCTCTCATATATTACTAACAGAGAGGAGGGTGAACAGTGCTATACCCTTCTAAGTGCGACATTATTTAATTTAATTTAATTTAATTAAAATTCAAAATTATTCCTAGAGTTGTAAAAAATACAAAATATTAACTAAAATTTTTTCTAAATGCAGAATATTAAACAAAATATTTTCTAAATGGAGAATATTAACTAAAATATTTCTAAATATAGAATACTAAATAAAATATTTTTTAATTGCATAATATTAACTAAAATATTTTCTAAATGTAGAATATTAAATAAAATATTTTCTAAATACAGAATATTAACAAAAATATTTTATAAATGAAGAATATTAAATAAAATATTTTCTAAATAGAGAATAATAACTAAAATATTTTTTAAATGTAGAATATTAAATAAAGTATTTTCTAAATGCAAAATATTAACTAAATATTTTCTAAATTCAGAATATTAAATAAAATATTTTCTAAATGCAGAATTTTAACTAAAATATTTTCTAAATACAAAATATTAAATAAATATTTTATAAATGCAGAATATTAACTAAAATATTTTTTAAATACAAAATATTAAATATAATATTTTTTAAATGTATAAAATTAATAAAATATTTTCTAAATGCAGAATATTAAATAAAATATTTTCTAAATGCAGAAATTAATGAAATATTTTCTAAATCTAGAATATTAAATAAAATATTTTTTAAATGCAGAAATTTAATGAAATTTTTTCTAAATGTAGAATATTAAATAAAATATTTTTTTAAATGTAGAATGTTAACTAAAATATTTTCTAAATGTAGAATATTAACTAAAATATTTTTTAAATGGAGAATATTTACTAAAATATTTTCTAAATGCAGAATATTAACTAAAATATTTAATAAATGTAGAATATTAAATAAAATATTTTTTAAAAGAAGAATACTAAATAAAATATTTTTTAAATGCAGAATATTAAATAAAATATTTTTTAATTGCAGTATATTAATTAAGATATTTTCTAAATGCAGAATATTAAATAAAATATTTTATAAATGCAGAATATTAACTAAAATATTTTATAAAGCGAGAAAATTAATAAAAATTATTCTAAAGCAATAAAATTAATATAAATTATTCTAAACTAAGAAAATTAATAAAAATTATTCTAAAGTAATAAAATTAATAAAAATGATTGTAAAGCAAGAAAATGAATAAAAATTATTCTAAAGCAAGAAAATTAATAAAAATTATTCTAATGCAAGAAAATTAATAAAAATTATTTTAATTCTCTCGATGGTGGTTTCACCAAATTCGGAGTGCCCCCGCTCTAATTCCAATTGTATGGTCGAGATGCTCCGAGAGAAGGGGTGAATCTCGGAACTTATAATTTTCTTATAATAATTTAAAGCTTATTTCAAAATATTTAAAGAGTATGCAGCGGAAATGAAATGAAATAGAGACAACTTCTTTTACTTGGTTCACAACCCTAACTAGGTCGCTACTCCAAGACCCGTAGCTCTTCCGAGAGCTACCTCAATGGGCAATTACTATATATCCTCCGACTTCAGAACTCTCGACTTCGGAGGGGTTCGATTTTTACAAATAATTAGAGAAAGGTAACACTCTACCTTCTCTTTTGAAATTGAGTACACAAAGCGAAAATAAATGTTGGATCGATCGGATCGCTAGAGGGGGGGTGAATAGCGATAGAAATTTTTCGTACGAATTTGTTTTAAAAAAAAACTTATATGCAGCGGAAAGATAAACAAAAAAATAAAAGAGACAATAGACACAAAGGTTTTACTTGGTTCATAGCCGAAGGCTACTACTCCAAGGCCCTAGTGGTCCTTGACCACATATGGAGGGCAAACTACTAAAAAGCTCCTCCTCGTTGGAGGTAGGAGTTAGACGGATACACAAGATGATAAAAGCTCAAGGTAGAGGGACACTCCCCCTCTCCTTGATATGATTTAAAGCTCGAAATAAGAACAACTTATAAACTGAAATATGATTCAAACTTTCGTTACCGACGACTTCAAAGGATGGAGGTTGAAGCTCTAGTCGTCGTCTCGGCAGCGCTTCATCGTAGGGATGTCGGAGAGTCGGAGCGTATCGGAAGCACTTGGAAGATTTTTAATTGATGAAAAACCCTAAGACAAGCCCTCCTTTTACAGCCTTTGAGCCCCTCATCGAATGGGTCTTCAACCAATCACAAATGGACACAAAAAATCCTTGAAATGGGGTGATAAGCCTTGACTCCTCGAATCTGATCATTGACCATCAGTCGACTGATGGCCATCATCCCATCGATGGCAAGATCACCGATCGTCGACCTTCAGCCGATCGATTGACGGCAATGAGTCCTCCAAGCCGCAATGATCGATGCTTGCTGCAAGTCAAAGTTAGCTCAACAAAAATATAATTTCGACGGTCGTCGACCATCCGATCTCGACCTAGACCATCTATAGGATGTCTTTGGTCGGATCTACGCTTAAGATCATCCCCGTAACGAGGATACGACCTCACTTACGCTCGCACACACGAGCTTACCTCGATACTTACTTGTTGCTTATGCTTCTGACCTTCCACTCGATTCCTTCGGCTCCCTCCGAAGTCACTCGAGTGTTGCCCGACCACCGCGGCTTCCTCCGGGTGTCGCTTGCCTTCACCTCCAACTATAGCAATCTTCTGCACACTCGATTCAGCTCGTGAGATAACGACATGAGCTTAACTTTGTATCGTTTGCTATAATCAAAACTCAAGTTCGACTTAGGTGCCTACTGCACCAACAATCTCTCCCTTTTTGATTTATGGCAAACCCACATACAAAGTTAAGAAAGACAAATTAAGTGCATTAAGTAAAATGAGCAAGAGATATGCATGAATGTGTAGGAGTATATAATAACTCTTTTTCAAGTGCTCCCCCTTGAGGAATCCTCCCCCTTGACCGAGGGTGAGTACTTGAGAAAGAGTTTTAACTCTCCCCCTTGATATTTGCTACAAATAAAATGTGTTTAAAATAAGTTTTAAGTTAGGAAATCAAAAAATTGATTTCTTAACCTTGGCCTTTACTTCCATTTTGTTAGAGTTAATTACTATTTATTATTTTTTTTGTATTGTTGACGAAAACAAGTTAACTAAATGTGTTTAAGTTAAGAGTTCCCTTAACTTGTTTTGTTAACTTAAAGTTAAGTAAGCTTTGGCCATAAAAAAAAATGATCCCTTAACTTTGGCCTTGATCCCTTAACTTTGGCCTTGATCCCTTAACTTTGGCCTTTTTCTCCCCCTTTTTCCATTTATCGAAAAGAGTGAGGGTGTGTGTGGAATAAGTTTTAATTTTAAAGTCCAAGCATGTTCCACATTATTTTGAAAATAATATACTGAAAATAAGTTCATCTATAAAATGTTCGACTCATATTTGGCATGATTGATATGAAGGATCAACCAGTCCTGGTCAGAGTCGGTTAGTATGTATGATTATACTCCGTGGTTCATAGCGATGCACTAGCTCTACATCTGGAACCAGGAGTAAGGTCCTAACATCTCACGCCCATCTACGTGGCTAAGTACACAAACACATTAGTCCTATGTGTTGTGAGATGTACTGGCTCCTTAAATCTATAGGTGCATGATATCTAAGGTATGTCCTATGCTAGTTCCATAAAAAATGAAAATTAAGAAATAGTAGTAAGAAAATATAATTTGCAAGTTCCTATTCTACTACGCACATGCCCAATTTTTGTCTTAATAGACTAAATTCGGCTTCGGGTAGGGGTTTAGTAAATAGGTCTGCTAAGTAAGACTTTGATTCGACGTATTCGAGTTGTATGGCTCCGTTGGCCACATGTTCTCGAATGAAATGGTGTTTGACCTCTATATGTTTGGTCCTAGAGTGACATATTGGATTCTTAGTAAGATTAATTGAACTAATGTTATCTACGTGAAGTTTAGTATTCTTAATGTCTAACTTAAAGTCGCGGAGGGTGTGCTTCATCCAAAGAAGCTGCGTGACACACTCACCCATCGCAATATATTCGGCTTCGGTGGTAGATAAAGCAACACAGTGATGCTTCCTACTGCACCAACTCACTAGACTCGAGCCGAGAAGTTGACAACAACCACTCGTACTCTTTCTATCGAGCTTACTACCGGCATAGTCCGAATCGGAGTAGCCAGTTAGTTCGAACTCGGTAGATCTAGGATACCAAATACCGACATTAAGTGTACCCTTTAGATATCTAAGGATACGCTTGACTAGAGTTAGGTGAGACTCCTTGGCACAGGTTTGAAACCTGGCACACATACTTACTGCGAATAGGATGTCGGGTCGACTCGCAGTTAAGTATAGGAGACTTCCTATCGCGCTCCTATAGTACTTTAAGTCAATGGACTTACTTTCTAGGTCTTCTCCTATGTTAACATTAATCGCCATTGGGGTGTTTATTATCTTAGCGTCTTGCATTCCAAATCTTTTAATTAACTCCTTAGTGTATTTTTTTTTATATAGGTATATACCATCCTTAGTTTGTTTAATTTGTAGACCTAAAAAGAAACTTAACTCGCCTACCAAGTTCATTTCGAACTCACTTTCCATGAGTGAAACGAACTCGTTTAGTAAGGCTGAGTTAGAGATTCCAAAAATTATATCATCTACGTAAATTTGTGCTATGAATATTTCTTTACCTAAGGTTTTTACGAAGAGAGTTGGGTCAACTAAGCCTTGGTTAAACCCTTTTGACTTAAGATGGATTGAAAGTCTCTCGTACCAAGCTCGAGGAGCTTGTTTAAGTCCATAGAGAGCTTTCTTAAGTTTTAGAACATGGTCGGGTTTATCTAGATTTTCGAATCCGGGGGGTTGGCTAACATAAACTTCTTCTTTAATGTATCCATTTAGGAATGCCGACTTAACATCCATTTGAAACAGCTTAAATCCTCGATGTGCGGCATAAGCTAGCAACATTCGAATGGATTCGAGTCTAGCTACTGGGGCATAGGTTTCGTCGTAATCTAAGCCTTCGACTTGACTAAACCCTTTGGCGACTAACCTAGCCTTGTTTCTAACTACTTCACCTTTATCATCAAGCTTATTTCGAAACACCCACCTTGTTCCAATTATCATTTTGTCTTTAGGTGGTGGTACTAATTCCCACACTTCATTCCTAGTAAATTGAGCTAGCTCTTCTTGCATTGCAATAATCCAATCGGGATCAAGAAGAGCTTGTTCAATTGATTTGGGTTCTATCTTTGAAATTAAGGAAATTTGACTAAGGTTCCTATAGGATGCTCTAGTTCGAACTCCTAGATTAGGATCTCCTATCACTTGATCGATAGGGTGGTCAGTCTGAAACCTAGATTGGGTTGGGTTTGTGTCACCTAATGCTTGATCAATGGGGTGACTTGGTTGAACACTAGTTTGACTCGGATCACTTGTCACTTGGTCGACAAGAGAAGTTGGTTGATGTGGATTAGACTCGATCTCAGGGTCGGAGACGAGTTTGGTATCAGTGGGCTCAACACTTGGGGTCATTAAGGGTTTTGTAGGTTCGGGTACTTCATCGAACACTACATTAATAGTCTCTTCGACTTTAAAGGTATCGTGGTTATATACTCTATAGGCCCTACTCGTGGTTGAGTATCCTAAGAAGATTCCGGTGGAGGTTTTGGATTTGAATTTCCCTAGGTGGTTCTTAGTATTTAAGATATGTACTTTACATCCAAATACCCTAAAGTACTTTATGTTGGGTACTTTATTGTGATAAATCTCGTACGAGGTCTTAAGGTGCCTCTTTACCATAAGGATCCTATTCTGGACATAGCAAGACGTACTTCCGCCCAAAACCTATCGTAGGTCGATTCTCAACATGGTCCTAGCGGCTTCTTGTAGAGTTCGGTTTTTCCACTCCACTAGGCCATTTTGTTGAGGGGTCCTAGGGCAAGAGAATTCATGGTGGTATCCGTTTAGGTTACAGAAGTCGGTGAACCTTTGATTTTCAAATTCACCACCATGATCGCTTCTAAGTCTTTTAACCCTAAGGGTTTTTTGATTCTCGATTAATTTGAATAGATTGATTAATTGATCTAGGGTATCATTTTTATGTTTGATGAACCTAACCCAGGTAAACTTGGAGTAGTCGTCAATTATGACTAAGCAATATTGACTTCTATTGAGTGACTTGGCTCCATGTGAATCGAATAGATCCATATGCAGGAGCTCATGTACACTTGAGGTTCGTTCTTGGTTAGTTAACTTGTGTTGTGTCCTAGGTTGTTTTCCTTGTTGACAAGCATTACAGATTTTATTAACCAAATTGTTGAGGTTGGGTAAGCCTCTGACTAAGCCACTCTGACTCATCTTGTGGATGAGTCTTGGGTACGAGTGGCCGAGTCGTCGGTGCCACAACCATGATTCCTCTTCTTGTGTCATAAGACATTTGGTTGAGGATTTGATTAAGTTAATTGTATAAATGTTATTTGTCCTAGTTCCTTTGAGTATTGTTTTAGCTATTTTATTTGTTTTAATTACACATTCATTTTCTAAAAATACGACCTTATAGTTATTGTCACATAATTGGCTTACGCTAAGCAGGTTATATTCAAAATTCTCTACAAGTAATACATTTTTAATAACAAAATTCGAGTTAAGCTCGATATCACCTGATCCGATGATTTTGAGCTTGCCGTTATTCCCAAAGGCTACCGATCCTTGTCATTTGAATCGAAGCTTCGTGAATTTGAGTTGATCCCCGGTCATGTGTCGGGAGCAACCGCTGTCCAACATCCATTGATCCTACACACAAGGTGGTTGGATTGGATGTTAGATTTTTTTTAAAAAAAAAAAATTGGTTGTAAGTTGTTAAACCTAGGTCATCTCACCTGTGTCTATATGATCAAGCATGTTATACTTATGTGTTTTTTGTGAGATGACTTCCAATTAAGTTGATTAAGTGCATTTAGGTTCAAGTAATTTTATGTTAGATTTGGATTTGACCCTAGGCTTGTCAAGTTTACCTTTTCAAGATCATGGTTTCCAGATCGTGGCGAGGCACAGGGGCCTTCTTTTATCGGATCATCGACCACTTCCTTAGACAAAGCCATTTTCAAGAAAATGATGACTTGACTCACCTAAGACTATTTCCTAGTCTAACTGGTTATTTTTGAAAAGAGGCTCCCCGAGGCTCAATCTTTTCGAAGGATTTTAGTTGGTTATGTACGTGTTCTAAGTGAGTTCACAAGTTTTTAAAAAAAATTCTAAGCATGCAATTTCTAAGTTAAAGCACAAACATGTTTTGTATTGGCTCCCCCTAGACCATTGAATCGGTTTGGTCTATCCACATAGTGGATTTGGTCCTTGGGAACCCAGTACGGGTTGGATCCTAGAGTTGAAATCAAAAAGTTCTTAGGGACCCATGCTTGGACATGTTTCCTATGTCGACTTACAATCGACATATACGACCTATTAGTCATGTTAGAGTTAAACCCTAGTCCAGGCTTGTTGTACACGGCCCTTTGAGATCCAAGTAGGAGGTCAAGTCCTTTGGATCCCGAAGTAAACCTTTCCAACGTGTTGCTAAGATCTTCAACTTGACTTTTCAAGAGAGAGTTCTCAACTTCGAGCTTTTCAGCTTGAGTTGGGTCCTCTTCTCGAACTTGACTAGTCGAAGAGGTTAGGGAGACCTTGTGTTTGAGGAGTTTGTGTTGGGTTTCCGGCACCGCGGCGTGTGTGTATTCGATCATGTTTCATAAACATGAACACAGCGGAAGCAATTAAAAATAATAAATCTACATTTATTACAACACACACAACATACGCATGCATTTTACAACAAGTGTAGACATAACCGTAAATTAAAATTTGCAATAAAAGGAAATTTATCTACGTTATACCTTTCGTATGACGTATAGCGGGAACGGCATCAACCGGAACGATCCTCGTAAGAATCGTCTCTATCCGTATCCACGCCGAGCTCCTCGGGATGACTTCGCTAAGCCACGAGCTTCGTCTTCGTACGGGTTACTAGCCTCGTGTTGAAGACGACGTGATCGAGAGATGATCACAATCCGAATCCAAATTCGGATCCAAAACCGAGTCCTCAAAACTCGATTCTCCGGAGAGGTATTCGTCAACCGTTTGACGGATCCTTCGTCCTCCACCTCATAGGATTACCGGAGATCAAATCCCCGGTAAGTTAGCCGCTGTCGGAGCACTAACCGTCGTCCAAACGACGCTCCGACAACAAAGAAACAAGCTGTCCAGAAAAACTGGACAGTTTTTGGTGGAGGAATAGAGGCCGGCCAAAGGAGATGTGGAGCTCACCTTATCACCGAACCCACAAGAGATCACCGGAGGGTCGCCGGAGCATCGCCGGCTGAAGCTTGGATGCCGGCGGCAAGGAGGTGGCAGCAGCTCCATGAAGTTGGCGGCAACACCATGTTGGGCGGCAACAACAAAAGGAGGCTAGGGTTGGGCGGCCAAAACTTCATTAGAGTTTTTGGGTTAGGGTTTAACCCCTATTTTATAGAGAACTAATTCTCTTAATGGTTAATGGATCATATCCATAAAGCCCGTTAACCCGCTCCATTAAGATAAGTTAAAATAAACCAAACCATGATGGTTTATTTTAAGTTAAAACGAACCGAACCAACTTTTGGTTCATTCGTTTAAAATAAACCAAACCCTTTGGTTTATTCTCATCCATTGGATTAGAACCAAACCATTTTGGTCCATCCATTATGTCTTCATAAGACACGGCCCATCCATGCTTCCATTGCGACTGAAACAATTTCATGCTCGCTTTATGTTTGGTCCAACCAAACATAGTTTCTCTCGGTCTGATAATCTCATTCTCAAGCTCGTTTTAAATCATTCGGATTACACTCGTTGTGCGTGTGACCAAATAGGTTCTCGGTTTATGTTGGCCATCTATAATTAACCATTAATTATAGAACGATCATGAGTGGCACCTAGTAGTACATCATGATCCCCAATTAACCGAAAAGATCAACGGTTGATCCAGAACTATTTCTGAAACCCTTCAGCAACTCGAATGAATCGTGCCCCATTCCCTTCACTCATCTTATACCCACTTGGTTCAGGACATGGTCTATAGTGTCAGCCGGTCCCACTAGGGTCGACTCACGCCACACCTAGCCCAAGTATCATTTCCTCGTCCTACGGATTCTAGTTACTCCACATGTATCGAAGAGTACCTTACTCTAAACATGTAATGCTTTGGCCAAAGACTTTAGTAACAATCCGAAGAGAGGCCATGGGTATACATCTCCTCGCAAGGAGTGGTGAATCCTTTATAGGCTATTCAAACACCTTCGATCACTTCGACTTATACCCAATCATCCCGGGTCCACATCTCATTAGAGATGTTTGCTTAAGATGTCAAAGCATAAGTCTCCATGATCAAGATGACTTGAATACCGCAAGTCAAAGGAACATCGCACTTAAGCCACAGTAAGAACTTCATTGACATATCTATATATGCAGAGAACCATATGAAGTCTTACGGCTGGTCACTCCAATGAACTAGTTACCATAACTAACATCCACGATTAACTCCGGACATCACTATGTCTCCAACCAGTGAGAATCAGCTGCTTGGATACACCAAGGAGTATACCTCGTGCTAGTCTTGACAGAATTGATGGTGTCCAAATCCATCAATTCATCGACTAGGGATAATTCCGATATATCACAATTACACATGTAGAGATACCCACTAGTTGTGATCCAATCACAAATTCTCTCATGCTGTGAATCGTATCGTGGACATTCAGTAAATGAGTTTAAGATCCAATCAAATACATAAAACATGTATACTCAAATAGTGAATCTTCATTTATCATATAAATGGTTCATACATAAGGCGATTGCCTTAGGACATCACTCATATATTACTAACAGACTCCCACTTGGCCTAATGCCAATCGCTACGGTATCCAATACCATAAGCTCTAACATGACCCTCAAACTTATTTTGAGGTAATGCCTTAGTCAAGGGATCCGCTAAGTTCCTTTCAGTGGGAATTTTCTCGATTTGTATTTCGTTCCTACTGATGATCTCTCTGATAAGATGATAGCGGCGAAGCACATGTTTGGATCATTGATGAGACCACATCAAGTTCAGAGATGAACTTCTTGATCCAAACCGCTTCCTTTGCTGCTTCCAAAGCTGCAATGTATTCTGCCTTAGTGGTAGAATCCGCTATAGTATCAAGCTTGGAACCTTTCCAACTTATTGCGCCTCCATTCCAGGTGAATACATACCCAGACAAAGACATGGAATCATCCTTGTCTGTCTGGTGCTGGCATCCGTATACCCACGTATCACCATGTACCCTTCTCCATATATTAGGAACACATCCTTAGTTCTTCTCAAGTACTTAAGGATCGTCTTAACAGCCGCCCAATGATCCATTCCTGGATCGGACTGGTATCTGCTCATGACACTCAGAGCATACGATACATCGGGCCTCGTACATAACATAGCATACATGATAGATCCTATTGCGGATGCATAGGAAATCTTACTCATGCAAATCCTCTCGTCTTCTGTGCGCGGACACATAGACTTCGAAAGGTGTACCCCATGCCTGATGGGTAGGAAACCTTTCTTGGATTTCGACATGCTAAACCTCTTTAGCACTCGGTCTATATATGTAGACTGCGAAAGACCAAGCAACTGTTTCGATCTATCTCTATAGATCTTAATCCCGAGGATGTAGGTTGCTTCTCCCAGGTCTTTCATGGAGAATGTCTTGGATAACCAAACCTTCACTGACTGTAAGATTGAAACATCGTTTCCTATAAGTAGTATGTCATCGACATACAATACTAGGAATACGACTGCACTCCCACTAACCTTCTTGTACACACAAGGTTCGTCTGGATTTTGTGAGAAATCAAACTTTTTGATTGTCTCATCAAAACGGATATTCCAGCTCTTGGATGCTTGCTTTAGTCCATATATGGATCGTCGAATCTTGCATATCTTGGTTTTATCAACCGATGTGAAACCCTCAGGCTGTATCATATACACGTCCTCGAGCAAGTTTCCATTAAGGAAAGTTGTTTTCACATCCATCTGCCATATCTCATAATCATAATGAGCCGCTATGGCCAGGAGCATCCGAATGGATTTAAGCATAGCTACAGGCGAATAGGTTTCGTCATAATCAACACCTTGCTTTTGACGATATCCTTTCGCCACCAATCTAGCCTTATAGGTAATCACATTACCATCCATGTCGGTTTTCTTCTTGAAAACCCACTTGCACCCTATAGGCTTTATGCCTTCAGGTGGGTCAACCAAGTTCCAAACTTGGTTTTCGTACATGGAATCCATTTCCGACTTCATGGCACCAAGCCACTTATCCCTTTCTGAACTTGTCAGCACTTCTTCATAACTGGTAGGCTCCTCATCATCAATGAGTAACACGTCGTTCGATTCACTTACGAGAAATCCATATATCTCAGGAATATTGCGTGTTCTACCAGATCTACGAAGATGTGGTGTTACAATAGGTCCAGCCGATTGCTCATCACTATGAGTTGTCGGCTGTTGTGCTTCACATGGTATCTCATCAATGTCTATTTGAGTCTCTCGAGCCTCCTCAAGCTCGATGACACTCCCACTGTTTTCTTGCAAGAGAAACTCTTTCTCTAGAAACATAGCATGCCTTGAAACAAACACCTTTTGTTCCACAGGATGATAGAATTGGTAACCCCTTATTTCCTTAGGGTATCCAATAAATAGACATTTATCAGACTTAGCATCCAGTTTGTCTGATACAGTCCGCTTCACATAAGCAGGACAACCCCATATCTTCAAGTAAGATACATGAGGTTTCTTACCATTCCATATCTCATATGGAGTAGTTGAGACTACCTTGGTAGGCATTCTGTTTAACAAGTAAACAGCTGTCTGAAGTGCATAACCCCAAAAGGACTTGGGAAGAGTCGCATGATTCATCATTGACCTGACCATGTCCAACAAGGTCCGGTTACGCCTCTCAGATACACCATTATGCTGTGGTGTATAGGGCGGAGTCCATTGAGACAATATGTCATTGTCTCTTAGATAATCAAGAAACTCTTGACTTAAGTATTCACCACCTTGATCCGATCGAAGTATTTTAATACTTTTGTCATGTTGTTTCTCTACTTCATTTCTGAATTCTTTGAACCTTTCAAAGGCTTCAAACTTGTGTTTCATCAGGAACACATACCCAAACCGTGAGTGATCATCGGTGAAGGTAATGAAGTAGCTATAGCCTCCTAAAGCTTGAGTTGACATAGGTCCACATACATCAGTATGTACTAGACCTAGTAACTCTCCCACTCATTCACCTTTTCCAGTAAAAGGTAACTTAGTCATCTTGCCTTTTAAGCATGATTCGCATGTATCGTATGAATCCAATTCAAACGATTCCAGAATTCCACATCGGTGTAATTCGGACATGCATTTCTTGCTTATATGGCCAAGATGACAATGCCACATATAGGAGTCTAATTGATTATCTTTTCGAGCACGCTTGTTGCTCGCTTCGATATTGAAAATATCACTGGATACGTCCAACGTATAAACACCATTGCTTAAAGTTCCAGTTTCTTAAAGAACTCCATTCAAAGTTATGTAACAACAATTGTTACTAAAAGTCAAATGGTACCCATTTCTATTTAAACAAGAAATAGAAATGATGTTCTTTATCAACGAAGGAACATAAAAGCAATTGTCCAGTTCTAAAACAAGTCCTATAGGGAGTTCCAACAAATACGTTCTGATGGCGAGTGCAGCAACCGTTGCTCCATTCCCAACACGTAAATTTGACTCTCCCTTGACGAGTCTTCTTCTATTCCTTAGCCCATGTATGTCATTACATATATGTGAGGCACACCCAGTATCAAATACCCAAGTGTCTGAGGAAATAGAATGACAATCAATAAGGAAGATTTCTGAAGAAGATGGGGCATCCGATGCCTTATCCTTCTTCATGGACTCAAGATAAATCTTGCACTTTCTTCGCAAATGGCTCTCCTTGCCATAATGATGGCAAGTTTCCTTTTGTGCTAGTTCTACCTTCTTAGCCCTTCTCTTCTTTCCCTTCTGCTGTTCCTTTGACTTCCTCTTAGAACCTTTCTTCGAGGAATCAACTAACAAAGACTGCCCCCTCGCTCATGCTTCTCGAAGACTCCACAGTCTTGATATCGAGCAAGCATCACGATGAACCTTCTAGCATCTCAGAGGTGAAGAGGAGCTTTGAGACTTCGAACCTTTCGAATCTCACTTGCTCATCAACTAACTCACAAAGATGAAGGACTACGATATGAGCATCCATATGCTCATGCTGCTTTCGTAGCTTGGGTTCCATCGCGGCTAGCATGATGCAACTCATTTGTTCAGAATCACTCACATGTTTCTGATAGGCCAACAATTGGTCCAGAGTTGCATCGTCACTAGGACGGGCGGGAAGAGGCGCTTAGAGGATATTTGCAAGGTTTTCACCTTGCGAAAAATTCTCAAGTTTCTAAGCTAGTCCAAGAAGTTCGGCCCAGTCAATTTATTTGAATCCAAAATGGAACGCAAATTCAAACACATCATGAGCAATATATTAACTTAGAAATACAAAATGAGCATATATGAGAAAGATGATTTTAAAAATGCATCAATATACATTTATAAATCTCATTCATTTTTCGAATTTCAAAAACCCCAAAATCACTTCGGGAGATCGTAGGTCCATCTCCGAATGGGATGATATCCATCATAGTTATGAACAACCTTGGAGAGAGTCCAACAAGCCATTCATAACTACGACGGTAGGTATCATCTATACCGATTGCATATCCCGTATATGCAACTATCACAATGTGCTATCAACTAATTGAATGTTCACACATACATCGGGTTGTTAACACATTAACAAGTATGCATCATATACATAGCACCCAACTTCACCTCCCTTTACATCGACCTTGGAGAGAGTCCAACAAGCCGATGCTCCAGGTTAAAGCCAACCCATTAATCAGGACATAGTTTTAATATGGTTAGAGTGCATTCAACCAATTAGCCCAGCTTGGAGAGAGTCCAACAACCAAAGCTAACGATTGACCTCTGACTCTTACCATATTAGTATTAAACTATTCCATGGTTTGAACATATTCAGGTTCGAGCCGGGCTTGGAGAGAGTCCAACAACCCAAACAAGAAACAGAACTCTGGTTCTAACCATATTAATGGAAGGTGTAGGCTTTAATATTGATTAAGGGTTTTTATGTCTCATCCTCTTTGCATGCAAATAACTATTATCTACATGGCATGACATACATGGCATACATCTACATGTCACGACACGCATGGCATAATGTTATGCATCTAATGCAATTACATGGCATACAATTATGTCATGTATATAATTTCCTTATATGTCATAACTATTTATGAAAATTGATATTTTCCATAAATAAAATATTTGATTAGATTCTGGAAATTTGTTTTGTAATTTAATCATGATTTGATTTGGGAAATCAAATCTTAAAATATTTTATTTCCATAAGTAGTTTTAATGATTTAGGAAATTGGTTTCCTAAATATATTTTCCTTAATCAAATAATTCCATGAATAAAATATGTTGGGTTTCCGGCACCGCGGCGTGTGTGTGTTCGATCATGTTTTGTAAACATGAACACAGCGGAAGCAATTAAAAATAATAAATCTACATTTATTACAACACACACAACACACGCATGCATTTTACAACAAGTGTAGACATAACCGTAAATTAAAATTTGCAATAAAAGGAAATTTATCTACATTATACCTTTCGTATGACGTATAGCGGGAACGACATCAACCGGAACGATCCTCGTAAGAATCGTCTCTATCCGTATCCACGCCGAGCTCCTCGGGATGACTTCACTAAGCCACGAGCTTCGTCTTCGTACGGGTTACTAGCCTCGTGTTGAAGACGACGTGATCGAGAGATGATCACAATCCGAATCCAAATTTGGATCCAAAACCGAGTCCTCAAAACTCGATTCTCCGGAGAGGTATTCGTCAACCGTTTGACGAATCCTTCGTCCTCCACCTCAGAGGATTACCGGAGATAAAATCTCCGGTAAGTTAGCCACTGTCGGAGCACTAACCGTCGTCCAAACGATGCTCCGACAACAAAGAAACAAGATGTCCAGAAAAACTGGACAGTTTTTGGTGGAGGAATAGAGGCCGGCCAAAGGAGATGTGGAGCTCACCTTATCACCGAACCCACAAGAGATCACCGGAGGGTCGCCGGAGCATCGCCGGCTGAAGCTTGGATGCCGGCGGCAAGGAGGTGGCAGCAGCTCCATGAAGTTGGCGGCCACACTATGTTGGGCGGCAACAACAAAAGGAGGCTAGGGTTGGGCGGCCAAAACTTCATTAGAGTTTTTGGGTTAGGGTTTAACCCCTATTTTATAGAGAACTAATTCTCTTAATCGTTAATGGATCATATCCATAAAGCCCGTTAACCCGCTCCATTAAGATAAGTTAAAATAAACCAAACCATGATGGTTTATTTTAAGTTAAAACGAACCGAACCAACTTTTGGTTCATTCGTTTAAAATAAACCAAACCCTTTGGTTTATTCTCATCCATTGGATTAGAACCAAACCATTTTGGTCCATCCATTATGTCTTCATAAGACACGGCTCATCCATGCTTCCATTGCGACTGAAATAATTTCATGCTCGCTTTATGTTTGGTCCAACCAAACATAGTTTCTCTCGGTCTGAGAATCCCATTCTCAAGCTCATTTTAAATCCTTCGGATTACACTCGTTGTGCGTGTGACCAAATAGGTTCTCGGTTTATGTTGGCCGTCTATAATTAACCATTAATTATAGAACGATCATGAGTGGCACCTAGTAGTACATCATGATCCTCAATTAACCGAAAAGATCAACGGTTGATCCAGAACTATTTCTGAAACCCTTCAGTAGCTCGAATGAATCGTGCCCCATTCCCTTCACTCATCTTATACCCACTTGGTTCAGGACATGGTCTATAGTGTCAGTCCCCACTAGGTGACTACGTCACACCTAGCCCAAGTATCATTTCCTCGTCCTCAGTTCTAGTTACTCCACATGTATCGAAGAGTACCTTACTCTAAACATGTAATGCTTTGGCCAAAGACTTTAGTAACAATCCGACGAGAGGCCATGGGTATACATCTCCTCGCAAGGAGTGGTGAATCCTTTATAGGCTATTCAAACACCTTCGATCACTTCGACTTATACCCAATCATCCCGGGTCCACATCTCATTAGAGATGTTTGCTTAAGATGTCAAAGCATAAGTCTCCATGATCAAGATGACTTGAATACCGCAAGTCAAAGGAACATCGCACTTAAGCCACAGTAAGAACTTCATTGACATATCTATATATGCAGAGAACCATATGAAGTCTTACGGCTGGTCACTCCAATGAACTAGTTACCATAACTAGCATTCACGATTAACTCCGGACATCACTATGTCTCCAGCCAGCTGCTTGGATACACCAAGGAGTATACCTCGTGCTAGTCTTGACAGAATTGATGGTGTCCAAATCCATCAATTCATCGACTAGGGATAATTCCGATATATCACAATTACACATGTAGAGATACTCACTAGTTGTGATCCAATCACAAATTCTCTCATGCTGTGAATCGTATCGTGGACATTCAGTAAATGAGTTTAAGATCCAATCAAATACATAAAACATGTATACTTAAATAGTGAATCTTCATTTATCATATAAATGGTTCATACATAAGGCGATTGCCTTAGGACATCTCTCATATATTACTAACAGTTTGACCTCCTCAACCAGGGTGTCGACCTTGGACTCAGACTTAACTAATTTCCTAGACAAAAACCTAACCGTATTATGTAAAGTATTAAATAAAGTTGGACTCACTTTAAGGGTATCTTTTGAACCGGATGCGTATCCGTGGCTTGACTTGAAGGTAGCTTCGTAGTCCGAGTCATCCTCAGGTTCTGACTCAAGTTCAGGTTCGTCCTCCGTGTCTGACTCAATCGATTTCGCCATGAAGACGTGGTCTTCGTCTTCTTCGGATGACGCTTCTTCCCATGTCGCGTTGAGGGCCTTCTTGTGCTTAGGTGCTTGGTGGTTGAGCTTGGGGCACTCGGACTTGATATGTCCAAACCTATTACACTCATAACACCTAATATTAGAACTTTTAGGCTTACCTTGGTTGGGTCGAGTAATGGTTCGCTTTCGTCACTTGGCTATCCTTCGGGCTAGGTTCATTAGTTCGGCAGTCAACTCCGGGTCAACTTCTTCTTCGGACTCGTCTTCCTCCTCGGTTGGTGGTGGCTTGCTTGCGATTTTCTTCTTCTTTGAACCTGCAAACAAGGCTATACCCATCTCGGGTTCCGAGTTGGACTGCTCATGTAATTCGAAATCAGAAAAGAGTTCATCTAACCTAATTTTAGAAAGATCCTTGGAGACCTTGTAGGCGTCGACCATGGATGCCCACAAGGTAGTCCTCGGAAAAGAGTTTAGAACATACCTTATAAGGTCACGGTTTTTGACCTTTTGCCCGATTGCGTGTAGGTTGTTGACTATGTCTTGGACACGGGCGTGGAGTTGCGTTGCGGACTCGTGTTCCTGCATTTTTAGGTTATATAGTTTATTGAAAATAAGATCACGCTTACATACCTTGGCTTCATCGGTCCCTTCGTGTAGCTCCACTAGTTTTGTCCATAGGTCCTTTGCGCTGATGAAGGGGCCGACGCGATTTAACTCCTCCTTGGACAACCCGCATTGGAGGATTTGTGTTGCCTTGGCATCGACTTCGACTTGTCGTTTTGTTGCAACGGTCCATTGATCATAATCCAAGGAGTCACCCACTTCATTAGTCGGAAGTGTGAAACCCGTTTGAATTATGATCCACATCTCGATTTGGGTTTTGAGAAAGCATTCCATCCGACCTTTCCAGTAACGGAAATCATCTCCGTTGTAAAACGGAGGTCAGACGGTGCTAAAACCCTCGAGATGGGCCATTAGAACAAAAAGACAAGGAGACTAAAACGAAAACCTAGCAACAACAAAAACACAGGAAAGTACCAAGACTTGCATCTTGGATTAGTAGTGCGGGAAATAAAAAGAAACAAACGAAAAATAGAAAGTTAAGCAAAGAAATAAGAAACTAAATAAAAAGTAAGTACTCACAACCTTTGATGTCCCCGAAAGGCTACTAAACGTCGATTTTTGAGGATGAAAACAGCATGTTACGGGGGTAAACCCTGGTAAGAAGTGTAGATCTCTGCGAGGGCTTCGATTTGGTGGGTAGATCGTTTCGTGAGTCCACTTGTAGTAAAAGTTATGTTCGTTTGATCGTGAGGTACTCCGAAGGCAATCAATACTTGCAAAACAAAACCAAACGAAGAGTACCAAGACTTCGTCTTGGATTAGTAGTGCGGGAGAAAAATTTAAACGAACGAAAAACAAATCTGTAAAAAATGTTAGATTGGTGGTTTCACCAAATCTAAGCGCCCCCGGCTCTGATACCAATTGTTGGATCGATCGGATCGCTAGAGGGGGGGGTGAATAGCGATAGAAATTTTTCGTACGAATTCGTTTTAAAAAAAAAACTTATATGCAGCGGAAAGATAAAAAAAAAAAATAAAAGAGACAATAGACACAAAGGTTTTACTTGGTTCGTAGTCGAAGGCTACTACTCCAAGGCCCTAGTGGTCCTTGACCACGTACGAAGGGCAAACTACTAAAAAGCTCCTCCTCGTTGGAGGTAGGAGTTAGACGGATACACAAGATGATAAAAGCTCAAGGTAGAGGGACACTCCCCCTCTCCTTGATATGATTTAAAGCTCGAAATAAGAACAACTTATAAACTGAAATATGATTCAAACTTTCGTTACCGACGACTTCAAAGGATGGAGGTTGAAGCTCTAGTCGTCGTCTCGGCAGCGCTTCGTCGTAGGGATGTCGGAGAGTCGGAGCGTATCGGAAGCACTTGGAAGCTTTTTAATTGATGAAAAACCCTAAGACAAGCCCTCCTTTTATAGCCTTTGAGCCCCTCATCGAATGGGTCTTCAACCAATCACAAATGGACACAAAAACTCCTTGAAATGGGGTGATAAGCCTTGACTCCTCGAATCTGATCATTGACCATCAGTCGACTGATGGCCATCATCAGTCGACTGATGGCAGCATCAGTCGAGTGCTGACCTTCGGCAGTCGAGTCCTCCAAGCTGGCAGTCGACTGATGCTTGCTGCAAGTCAAAGTTAGCTCAACAAAAACATAATTTCGACGGTCGTCGACCGTCCGATCTCGACCTAGACCATCTATAGGATGTCTTTGGTCGGATCTACGCTTAAGATCATCCCCGTAACGAGGATACGACCTCACTTACGCTCGCACACACGAGCTTACCTCGATACTTACTTGTTGCTTATGCTTCCGGCCTTCCACTCGATTCCTTCAGCTCCCTCCGAAGTCACTCGAGTGTCGCCCGACCACCGCGGCTTCCTCCGGGTGTCGCTAGCCTTCAGCTCCAACTATAGCAATCTTCTGCACACTCGATTCAGCTCATGAGATAACGACATGAGCTTAACTTTGTATCATTTGCTATAATCAAAACTCAGGTTCGACTTAGGTGCCTACTGCACCAACAATAAATACAACCAAAAATTAGAGCTAAGTTATACCGACACTAATTGAAATATGGAGGTAGGCACAGAGTGTCGGATGTGCGTCTTTGCGATGAGTTGAAGCTCTAGTGGACGAGAATGAATTTTAGCAGTACTTTGACGTAGTAGTAGTGTTCTAGTCAGAGTTGGTCGATCACTTATTTTATAAAGCTTTTCTAGTCGACTGGAATGTTCTCTAGTCGACTCCACATCAGCCTGTCGATATTGAACTTCTGGTCTTCTAGTCAACTGAAAACTCTCTAGTTAACTCCAGGTCACCTGACTCCGCATCGTGAAGTTTGGCTCTCCAGTCGACTGAAACTCCCCCAGTCGACTAAAATTCTTTCCATCTGTGATGCCAGATCTTCGATCGATCACCAGCTAATCCTGCCAAGTGTTCATCCAGTTGACTGAACTAATCCGAGTCGACTGAACTTCAGTCGCTAGAATCGATTCAGTCGACTGATCCCTATAAAATGAGATTAGCACACATAGATAATACAACACAGAATAGCAGTAGTAATACTGCTAGATCTCGACTTCTAAGTCCCACGAGAACTATCCGTCAGATCGACGCCTAGCTTTATCCCCTTATAGAGGACTCAGCCTCACCTCTCCACTCGAGGTTTACCTACCGACTATCTGCCGGACTTACTGTTCTTGACATCCGATATGACCCACCAGGACTTCCACCAGCTGTCCGATCTACTTGACCCAGTTGAACTTTTTGTCGATTGTCTGGTCTCTTGACCCAACCAGTCTTCATGCCAAATGTCTGGTCCACACGACCCCCCTGGACATCATACCTGGTGTCCAATCCTCTTGATTTGTGAAGTCAACTGCCTAGTATCCGGTCAACATGACGTACTAGGACTTCCTATTCTGTTTGCACACTTAACACTGATATTGAAACACAAGTCCTAACTTTAACTACGGTTCATACATCAAAACCAAAGAGTGATGCTCTCTGCATCAACAATACCATATCTATAGGTTCCTCAGCAATAGATTTTTGTTCTTCTATCCCTACTTGATCGCTATCATTCTTTGAGTTCCCTATCATAGATCTTTCCCCATGCCATATCCATGTAAGATATGTTAAATCTATACCATTATAATACATATGAGCCCTTATAGTTGTTGCATTTGTCTTCTTTAGATTACCACATTTTGCACATTGGCAAGGTATTGCATCTGGATCATTAGTGTTTTTCATTGCATATTGCAAGAAAGACTCAACTCCAAACTCATATTCGCATGATAGTCTATCCTTTGACATCCATTCTTTAACCATTCTTGTTACAACTAATCAACTGACAATGGACCGACACCTTCAAAATAATTTTAAATAATATAAAAAAATCTTAAACACATGCACAATAACAAAACAATCAAATAATTTAATTATTAGCTTCATTCACTACAAAAAAACATCAAATTGGCGACAAAAATAATTTGTTGCAAATCTACAACAAAATTTGCGATGAATTTTAAATTTCATCGCAAATTAATAACGAAATTTACAACAAAATTTTTGTTGTTGCAAAATTATTTAAATTTCCAACAATTCATTTTCATCGCAAATGATTTTCGTTCCAAATTTGCGATGAAAAATCAAATTCGTTGCAAATTTTTGCAATGATTTACTTTTTCATTGCAAATTTTTGCAATGAATTTTGAATTCGTTGCAAATTCTACAACGAATTACATTTTCGTTGCAAAAAATTGTAACAAATTATAATTTCGTTGCAAAATTTGCAACGAATTCATGAATTCAATGCAAAATTTGCAACGAAATTTTTTTCGTTGCAAATTAGCAATGAATCTAAAATTCGTTGCCAAAATTAGCAACGAATTCATGTATTTGTTGGAAATTTCTCATCAAATTTGGCGTTAAAAAATTTTCGACGGAAAATTTCAATTATTTGGCATGGTGGGAATTATAAAATTTGCGACGAATATAATATTCATCGCAAAATTGGTGGCAAAAAATAAATTCATCGCCAATTTAGCTATGAATATTATATTCGTCGCAAATTTTATAATTCCCACCATGCTAAATTATTGAAATTTTCCATCGAAAATTTTTTGATGCCAAATTTGATGGGAAATTTCCAATGAATTCATGAATTCGTTGCTAATTTTGGCAATGAATTTTAGATTCGTTGCTAATTTGCAACAAAAAAATTTCGTTGCAAAAGTTTGTAATGAATTCGAATTTGTTGTAAATAATTTGCAATGAAAATGTAATTTGTTGTAAATTTTGCAACGAAATTATAATTCATTGCAAATTTTTGCAATGAAAATGTAATTCGTTACAGAATTTGCAACGAAAATAAAATTCATTGCAAATTTTGCAACGAATTTGATTTTTCGTCGCCAAATCTAGTATTCGTCGCCAATTTTCTGACAAATTTAGCAACAAAATATTATTTGTCGCCGATTTTCCCCTAATTATTCATTGCCTCCTTTCCTCATCCAACCTCACGACGCTTCCTCCTTTCCTCATCCAACCTCCCGATGCTTCCTTGATCCGGTATGTTCCTTCTCCCCGTCTTCTATCATTGTCGCCGAAGAGCGACAACACTGTCGTGAGGTGGGAGCAGCTGTTCACCTCACGGGCAGTTGCTGCACTTCGCGGGCAGCTACCGCGTATTGGCATAGGGGCACGATGATGCAGCATGTGAGGTTCATTGTCGGCCTCTGCATCGCACACTTGGGTGGTTATTCGTCGTCCCAGCTAGAGCATTTGTTCCAGACCCCGTATGCACGACCAAGTTGGATCGTTCATCGTCGTAACAATATAATAGAGTTAACATGTTATTCAAATTATATAAATCAGTACAATGTGTAATATAAATACAAAACTAATATTTTATTTTTCATAAGTTTGTCGTACTTCGTCATT
This sequence comes from Wurfbainia villosa, assembly GCA_025175895.1. Taxonomy (NCBI): domain Eukaryota; kingdom Viridiplantae; phylum Streptophyta; class Magnoliopsida; order Zingiberales; family Zingiberaceae; genus Wurfbainia; species Wurfbainia villosa. The sequence goes on from CM045986.1 coordinate 33,149,156, forward strand.
TAGGTGATCGGTGTGTTCGTGAAGTCTTCAGCTGTGAGCTCATCTGTTGTTTCCATCATGACAAGTATAAATATTGTATATTCATAAATTTATAGTATTATCATTTTATATTATATATAATTAATGTTTGATTTTAAGTAATTTTTATTACTATAAATATATAATATTTGTTCGAAATGTTATTATAGTTTGCAATTAAATATCACACAAAATCACATTTAGTACTAGAAGAATTTATTTTGAGTGTAAATTTATTGTTAGATTAATATATATGGATGAAATATGGAAACAAATAAAATTAATCCTTGATATAAATTTGGAAACAGGATAAATGGAGAGAGAATGAAGTTGGATGTATAAAAAAAAATTACCAGAACATCGTGGTTTAACCGATGAATTTATTATTGGGTTGGAACAATTTTTGAATTTTGCTAATATCAATGTCGAGTTTATTGATGAGAATAAATTAAGGTGTCCGTGTAAAAAATGGTATAATGGTAAATTTTTTCAGTGTGATAAAGTTCGAGAACAACTTTATAGATTTGGTTTTACTCCAAATTATTATAATTAGACTTGTCATGGTGAACCGTTTATATCCATGAAGAGGTTGGACGAAATATACAAAGGACAGTTAGTGTAGAGAAAATATATTACGATCATTTCAATCTATACCAGAGGATGATAGTTGATGCAGTTAGTCATAATTTGAACAACGAACCAAATGCTGCAAGTTTTAGTTATCCTCGAACATTTGAACACATGTCTACTAGTTATTCATCGCCATTGGAGGAGGTAGAAGTAACTGGTGTTCATGAAAATGTATACAATGAGCCATATCTCAAATTTCAAGAAGTGTTGAGAGCTGCAGATGAACCTGTATGGTCTGATTGTGACAGTCACACTAAATTATCTCTCACTGCAAGATTGTTGAATGTTAAAGCTCAGCATAATGTGTCGCGCCCCGTGAGTATGCCAAACTGAAAATCAAATGGATAACATCTCCCCTGTACATGACAACATATCCTGTTTATACAAGGCCCTTGGGCCCACAATAACAATAACATATACAAATGTAAACATAACAACATAACAAAGCATAGCAGAACTAACACAACTACAATACAAACCACACACCATGCATACCGGTATGACTAACACCACATTAAGAAAAATCTGTAATAAAACCAGAAAGAATGGTACAACAACAACAGTGTCCAACACTATAAATCATCATATAAAACCAAATCTATAACGAAACACCTACAATAAACCCAAAATCTCGGACCCTCAAAGTTGAGATGAGACAATGCCAGCCAACGATGCTTCAAGCCGTCACGAAGACTTCTACCTATTACCTAGGCGACAGAAAAACCCAGGGTTCGTGGTGGTGAGTATAACTCAGCGGTAATATGAAAGAACATGTATATATATCAAATATCACATGTAATTCAACAATATAACCTATAGGTACATCAGGTATATACTAGCATAGTATATAAATACATGCATATACTCCCTAAACAAAATGAACAACGCAAAGTGCAGACATACCTAAAAGTCTGCTACGCTACATATATCTAACCTGAGCATATATCCACAATATACAACATGAAGAGTAATACTAACTCACACTATAATCATGATACATGTGAAAGGTATCTAATGGTCCGACCAACAAGTATATAGGTATCCGACACAACCATATAACAGATGCGAGTAGAATGTTTGAAGATGATGTACAACCAAATGCAGCAAGCATAGTACAATCAAATGCAACATCACAAATAAGCATATATATAATAATCACAATCATCCATATATATATATATATATACATGCATATATGTATATATATGACAATATGAAAAATGCCATAAGACACGGCAATGCAGCATGCATGGTCATCCCTACGCACCCCTACTCGCTACCATGACCCCTGTGTGGCCTAGGTGGCACAACATGACAACTATCCCAACTCCACACCAGCTACTGCTCTAGAGTGGCCGAGTGGGCACTATGAACGAGTAGCATATAAGCGTAAAGACCTCGCTACACAACGGGGGTCCCTACTATTGACCACTCCGACAGTCACTACACATGAGTGGTCGAGTGCTACACATGAAGGACAACTGCACGCAACTCCAACTACCACCGTCTATAGTGGTAGAGTGTGGCACAACAAATGCTCTGTTCTCACACCAGTTACCCCTCCATGAGTAACCTAGGAGACAGGATGACTGATGGCCCTCTCAACCACAAGGGAGACCACGTCACCAGCATGCATGCAAATGACATGAATGCACAGTCACACATACAGACATCCACCACAGACTCTCTATTCTATAGAGAGTCATACCAATCTGATCAACACACTCTCTATCTTTCAGAGAGTTGTAATCAACTGATCATAACACTCTCTATCCTATAGAGAGTCATACCAATCTGATTGACGCACTCTCTATCCTACAGAGAGTCGTACTCAACTGATCATAACAAGCTAGGACCACCGTTCTGTAGCGACACACTATTTACAATTCACTTGACCATTTACACAACACATGATCGGTAGTAAATATTCAACATAAGGGTATTGGAATCAATCCTATGTTCAGGACCTTACTTACCCATGGATGCCCCTTTTACCCAATTTACAAATTAGGTCATCATCGGTACTCCACTATTTGCACATAACTAAGCATTTATAAGTTTACTTACATCACATATGTAACTCCTAATCATGATGAAGGAAAATGTGATAACAACAATAGAGCATATAATGCCAAAGACAAAGTATCAAGCACAAGAATAAATAAGAGTGGAATCAAGGTAATATGATCATATAATATGATCATATATCTAAATCTGCATACATCAACAACTACCTGACTAGGGTAGAAAATTACTCACATTTTGAGAAGCTCGTATCAAGGGTTTTCGCGTTCACATCTCTATCTCAAATCCAGGTCCTATAAATAGAACATACATAAACAAATGACAGCGTAATCAAACTGTAGGTATAGAAATCTAATCCAATCTAAATCTTTGGCTGATTAGCTACTATCTGTAAGGGTAGTTCCATACACTTCCATACTAATCCCTAATTACATCCTAACCCTTGATTAGTCAATTCAATAATATAGTAGTGTAATCCTCTACACTTCATTTACTATCATATTTGATCTATGATTACTTCACAAATAATACTACTGTAACATATCACATCAAATCAATAACCATATCGAAATCGAGGTCAACTTCTGACATCAACTATCACTAGATCAATTAAATCACATGGATAATGGTATTCATGATAAATTAATCCAACCCAACTTACCTTGCACAATCGCAGTTGCACAACTCCTAGATCTGCTATAGGAAATATGTTAATCCTATAAGAATATGTTAACTTAATTAACATACACAATCCTTACCTCTCCCTACATCAATCGGCCATAGCTTCTTCTTTAATACAAGAGAAATCTGATCTATATAACAAAATGGTCATGTAGTTAAATCCAATCTCACCCTAATGTGTTTTAGTACTTGCAACTGAAATCCAACTTATAAGTTGTGATACAGATCTGGTCCTTTAGATCACCAAGAAACAGAGTGATGCCAATCTTCCCAATTACAACAACATCACAATCGATCCCTAGTTGTGCTCTGGATCAGGAGACAAATCAAAGAACAAAAATTACCAATCGAAATTCACAGACCGCCGATTGAGGCAGAGAGATCAGTGGATCAACTGCAACTAGTCACTATTATTGCCAGAGGCAAGCTGAGCTCGTGATGCTCAACCCAAGCACGAAATCAGAAGGTTAAAGATGTCGGCGTTGTTACTTCCATCGAAGATAGCTGCTATGATCCAGATGCCATGGTGGCACCGCACGATCGGGATTAGAGGAAGGAATCAACTCAAGGGGAAGAGTCACAGAGATGAGAAACTCACTAATTTTTCCCTCTTGGACTCGAAATCTCCTCGTGAGATGTCGATGATGGCTGGAGGTGCTCGCAGTGGTCGATGCCACGACCGATCGACAATCAAAAGAGTCGGCGGTGAGTGGGAAGATCAAGATCCGACGTTGGAGTTCGATCGCATGACGACGGGGGACAGGGGCTATGATTCGGTGGCGTGTGCAGAAAGTGTCTCGAGGAGGCATCCTTAGGGCGACGGCAGTGAGCACGGGAAGGAGATCGGTCAGAGATTGGCTGGATCAGCACCAACGACAGTGAAGAGGAGCGCTCGATTCGAGCGACGACGGTGAAGAGGCGAAGAGAGAAATCACACTTGGGAGAGGAAGAGAGTCAGAAGGCTTAGGATTGAGAGAGAGTAGAACACAAGAGGAAACACTCAGAGTAAAGAATTCGGCGAAGAGGAAGCGAAACTGGAGCAAAACCGTTCGGCCATTAACGACATGGGTTGGGTTTGGCAAATGAACGGGTCGACCGAACTAGTTAAGCTAGCCCGAATTTGCCTAAAGCTAACCTAGGTTACCCCAATCACCTATTTAGACTTTAACCTTTCTCTCAATTGGTCATATGAGATGCTATATTTAGAGCTTTCAAGTTGTGTTAGGCCCGTCGGGTTGGCCTGGCCCGCCAAATAATTTAAGCGGGTTGGGTTGAACTTTTATCAACCCGCCATTTTGGCGGGCCTAAACGGATCGACCCGCACAGGTTACGGGTCTAGACGGTTTGGCCCACTGTGGCACGGGTTGGCCCACGGGTTGAGAAATGTCAAAAGACAAGTTTTCACCATTATAATCTTTTTCTATCACACATACACCTCAACAAAGTATAAAAGAAGTTAAGAGTAAAGAACAAAAAGAATATTTTTTATATTCTAATTGTTTTTTTATTATCTTGTCACTACTATTCTAATCAATATAAGAAATAATGACATATCAAAATCAAATAATTACCCACACTAAAAAAGCTCATTTTAATCTTTATTAGAAAGAGCAAAAATTTACATTTACATATTATTAAGATTTGGATATTTTGGAACATTGCAAAGGAATCAAAAACATCGGTACTCAATTTTGTAAGTCGATAATTGAATCTCAATTATAAAATTTTAGTTACTACAAATACTTATTTTTTAAATCATGGTACTTTATCTGTCTTACAGATCATTACCTCAATATCTCAACATCTCAGTAATTTTAGATATATTTTTTAAATTTATGTGGGCTACAGGTTGGCCCGTCTAACTCGTAACCCGCCTTGGGTTGGGTTGGGTTAGGAATTTCTCTACCCGCCAAGATGGCAGGTCGGCCTTCCCCTCTCCGCTAAATATTGGATTTACGATGGGTTGGTTCGCCCCGCCATGGGTTGGTCTGTTTGACACCTCTAGCTATATTTCCAGAAAAATTCTTGAAAAATTCCACAGATAATTCCCTTATTTAACAAGGGGTAGGTATTTTATTATAATTTTATTTTCCGATATCTTACATAATGTGTCCGAAGATTGTTTTAATGATTTTGTTCAAGTTATTGGAGAAATATTGCCACATGATCACATAATATCGAACGATTTTTATAATATGAAAAAACTTGTGAAAGATTTAGGCCTTTCGGTGCAAAGAATTGATGTTTGCAGAGATGGTTGTATGCTATATTAGGGAGATAATGCAGATTTAGAGACTTGTAAATTCTGTAGTCAATGTAGGTACAAGAGTACCACGAGATCGAATCATAATAAGTGATGTAAATCGTTCAGACAAATTTTCTATTTATCTTTAACTCCTAGATTGCAAAGGCTTTATGCATCAAAGGTCACTGCTGAACACATGACTTGACATGCATATCATGAATCAGAGGATGGGCTAATGTGTCATCCATCAGATGCATAGGTGTGGAAAAATTTTGATAGAACATATCCTGAGTTTGCAAATGAGACTCGAAACATCAGGTTGGGTATATGTGCTGATGGATTTGCTCCATTTGGCAAATCAGGAAGAATTTATTCTTGCTAGCCAATTATCGTAACTCCGTATAATCTTCCACCCGGAATGTGTATGAAAACACTGTATATGTTTTTAACATTGATTGTGCCTAACCCTCATAATCCAAAGAAGTTAATAAATGTCTACATGCAACCATTGATTGTTGAGCTAAACCAATTATCGGGCGAGGGTGTTTCTACATATGATGTCCATACTTGTGAGATACGGTGAAAAGAAATTAAATTAAATTAGGTATGCAGATTTGGGGGTTTGATTGAGTTTGGGCTTAACTTAGGTTTAAATAAAGCTTATGGGTTTAATCAAATCTAGGGATTAAGCTTTATAGGGTCTCAAACCCGACTCGTTTTCCCCCAAACCCGACCCATTTTTCACTATGGCCCAACCATTTTCTTCCCTTCCTCTCCACCGAGCGTTCTTCAGTTTCTCTTCACACTTACTCGATTTCTTTCTCACCGTGACTTTCCTTTTTCTTTTCTTCTCGTGATTGCACCTCCCTGCGCCATCTCCCCATTCTCGGCCAACTCTCCCTCCCCTCTGCAAGCGACGACCGACCACCCTTGATGTTGCCCACAGACGTGCTAGCGACGAGCATGCAGGTGGTCGGGAAGTTCGGGTATGCGATGCTTCGATCGGGAGCTGTTCTTCTCGATGGTTACTAGAGCCGTAGGGAATTGCTTCCCACTTCGGCCACTCATACATTGTGATCCTATCTACATCCCCGGAATAAAAAAAAATTAATCTTTGATGAAGATGGATTACCCAAGCAACCGATCCATCATCGTGCTATTCGATATGAGTGGTCTCTTGAACAAACTTGTTGTTCAAGCAACCTAACTCTTTTCCTCGATTAGCCACGGAATAGATGATGTACGGATCGCCGATTTTTATGTTTATCTTTAGGGTCCAAGTAAATTAGCCACATACAATAACAAACATAATACAAAGAAACAAAAGGAAACCAAAACAAGAATTATACCTCTTGTTTACATCTTGGTCTTCTATTGTATGACCTATCCTCATCTTGAATGTTGTGTGGGCAATGATCCTCCAAGAGTTGAAACCTCCTAGATCGCGTATCTTCCTTTCCTTGTTCGCTCCGAACAAAGGAAGATAACCAAACAATTCTTCTCCTATCTAGAGCCGACCACCAAGCCACCAACCTTAGTTGTTGTCGCCGGCCAAGAGAGGAAGAAGGAATATGGGTGCTGGTCAAGTGCTCTAAACGAAGAAACCCTAACACTAGTTGCCGCCAGCCAAAGGAGAGAAAGAGAGGGAGGAGCCGCCGGCCAAGCTTGAGAGAGAGAGAGGGAGGCGCCGCCCAAAACAAGGGCAAAACCCTAAGTTGTGTTAACGCCACCAAGAAGGAGAAGCCAAAACCTAAGTTATCGCCCAAGCCTCCAAAGCCAACTCCAAAACCCTAAACCACAACTCTCTTCCTTTGCCGCCCACTCCAAAAACCCTAATCTCCAAAAGGATATCTCAAACCCATGCCTTGAAACCTTATTTATAGATTTTGCTCAAGCCTCCTTTTAATCGTATCCGTTGGATCTAGGCTTCATGAGGGTTTTAATATTAGGCTACAATAGGGACCATGAGAAGGAGTTGGATCTTGGCCACCCAATGGATCTGACCCACATAAAATCCGATCCATTAATGATGATCTATTCCATTAGAAGATTATCATTGATCTACCTCACCAACCCTCATAAATAAATATGGGCTCCATATATTAATTGTACAAATGTCCCCCCATGTTTAAGATATCAAATGTCCATTAATTAATTAATTTACTGACAATTAATTAATCAACATCTACCTCACCACTCAACCTCATCGACATGCTGGACCAAGCCCACCTGCAGGGTTTACATGATGATCCTTATGAGCTCCTCAAGGAGACATCATCATTCTAATACATAGGACACGGTTTTCTCCTATAATCAACGGCACACCATTTAAATAATATTATTTCCCAACTTACTGAGCCTATCGATTTAATCCATAAATCTGTAATGCCCGCCCTTTCCAAGGGTCCAGAGGGGCGGAGTATGACACGATCGTACATATTGGGTTTCCGGCACCGCGGCGAGTGTGTGTTCGAACATGTTTCGTAAACATGTGCACAGTGGAAGAAATAAAAAAATAATAAATCTACATTTATTACAACACACACAACACACGCATGCATAGTACAACATGTGTAGACATAACCGTAAATTTAAATTTTGCAATAAAGGAAATTTAACTACGTATACCTTTCGTATCACGTGTAGCGGGAACGACATCAACCGGAACGACCCTCGCTAGAATCGTCTCTATCCGTATCCACGCCGAGTATCCTTAGGATGACTTCGCTAAGCCACGAGCTTCGTCTTCATATGGGTTACTCGCCTCGTGTTGAAGATGATGTGATAAAGAGATGATCACGATCCGAATCCAAATTCGGATCCAAAGACGAGTCCTCAAAACTCGCTTCTCCGGAGAGGTATTCGTCAACCGTTTGACGAATCCTTCGTCCTCCACCTCAGAGGATTACCGGAGATCGAATCCTCGGTAAGTTAGGCGCTGTCGGAGCTCTAACTGTCATCCAAACGATGCTCTGACGAGAGGAAAACAAGCTGTCCAGAAAACTGGACAGCTTTGGTGGAGGAGTAGGCGCCGGCCAACCAAGGGAAGCCAAGTGCTCACCTTATCGCCGAACCCAAGGTAGATCACCGGAGTACCAACCGGCAGTAGCTCGATGCCGGTGAGGGGGAAGGAAAGCTCCTTCTGGACGCCGGTTGGACGAGAAGTGGGCGGTGGCAAGGAGTTGGCGCCGAGACCTTCAATGGGGTGGGCGGCAACTCTAGCTAGGGTTTTTGGATTAGGGCTTAACAATCCCTTAAGCCCTCTTTTATAGAGAACTAATTCTCTTAATGGTTATTGGATCATAACCATTGGGCCCGTTAACCCGCTCCATTAATATAAGTTAAAATAAACCAAACCATGATGGTTTATTTTAAGTTAAAACGAACCGAACCAACTTTTGGTCCATTGGTTTAAAATAAACCAAACCCTTTGGTTTATTCTCCTCCATTGGATTAGAACCAAACCATTTTGGTTCATCCATTATGTCTTCATAAGACACGGCCCATCCACGCTTCCATTGCGACTGAAACGATTTCATGCTCGCTCCATGTTTGGTCCAACCAAACCTAGTTTCTCTCGGCCTGAGAATCCCATTCTCAAGCTCATTTTAAATCCTTCGGATTACGCTCGTTGTGCGTGTGACCAAATAGGTTCTCGGTTTATGTTGGCCGTCTATAATTAACCATTAATTATAGAACGATCATGAGTGGCACCTAGTAGTACATCATGATCCCCAATTAACCGAAAAGATCAACGGTTGATCCAGAACTATTTCTGAAACCCTTCAGACGCTCGAATGACTCGTGCCCCATTCCCTTCACTCATCTTATACCCACTTGGTTCAGGACATGGTCTATAGTGTCAGTCCCCACTAGGCTGACTACGTCACAACTAGCCCAAGTATCATTTCCTCGTCCTACGGATTCTAGTTACTGCACATGTATCGAAGAGTACCTTACTCTAAACATGTAATGATTTGGTCAAAGACTTTAGTAACAATCCGACGAGAGTCCATGGGTATACATCTCCTCGCAAGGAGTGGTGAATCCTTTATAGGCTATTCAAACACCTTCGATCACTTCGACTTATACCCAATCATCCCGGGTCCACATCTCTTTAGAGATGCTTGCTTAAGATGTCAAAGCATAAGTCTCCATGATCAAGATTACTTGAATACCGCAAGTCAAAGGAACATCATACTTAAGCTACAGTAAGAACTTCATTGACATATCTATATATGCAGAGAACCATATGAAGTCTTACGGCTGGTCACTCCAATGAATTAGTTACCATAACTAGCATCCACGATTAACTCCGGACATCACAATGTTTCCAGCCAGTGAGAACCAGCTGCTTGGATACACCAAGGAGTATACCTAGTGCTAGTCTCGACAGAATTGATGGTGTCCAAATCCATCAATTTATCGACTAGGGATAATTCTGATACATCACAATTACACATGTAGAGATACTCACTAGTTGTGATCCAATCACAAATTCTCTCATGCTGTGAATCGTATCGTGGATATTCAGTAAATGAGTTTAAGATCCAATCAAATACATAAAAACATGTATACTCAAATAGTGAATCTTCATTTATCATATAAATGGGTCATAAATAAGGCGATTGCCTTAGGACATCTCTCATATATTACTAACAGACTCCCACTTGGCCTAATGCCAATCGCTACGGTATCCAATACCATAAGCTCTAACATGACCCTCAAACTTATTTTGAGATAATGCCTTAGTCAAAGGATCCGCTAAGTTCCTTTCAGTGGGAATTTTCTCGATTTGTATTTCGTTCCTACTGATGATCTCTCTGATAAGATGATAGCGGCGAAGCACATGTTTGGATTGTTGATGAGACCTTGGCTCTTTCGCCTGTGCAATTGCTCCATTGTTGTCGCAGTAGACCGGTATTGCTTCAACAATGGCCGGAATCACACCAAGTTCATAAACGAACTTCTTGATCCAAACCGCTTCCTTTGCTGCTTCCGAAGCTGCAATGTATTCTGCCTCAGTGGTAGAATCTGCTACAGTATCTTGTTTGGAACTTTTCCAACTTACTACGCCCCCATTCAAGGTGAACACGTATCCAGAATGAGACCTGGAATCATCCTTGTCTATCTGGAAGCTGACATCTGTATACCCGCGTATCACCATGTCCCCTTCTCCATATATTAGGAACACATCCTTAGTTTTTCTTAAGTACTTAAGGATCGTCTTAACAGCCACCCAATGATCCATTCCTGTATCAGACTGGTATCTGCTCGTGACACTTAGAGCATACGATACATCGGGCCTCGTACATAGCATAGCATACATGATAGATCCTATTGCGGATGCATAGGGAATCTTACTCATGCAAATCCTCTCGTCTTCTGTGCGCGGACACATAGACTTCGAAAGGTGTACCCCATGCCTGATGGGTAGGAAACCTTTCTTGGATTCCGACATGCTAAATCTCTTTAGCACTCGGTCTATATATGTAGACTGCGAAAGACCAAGCAACCATTTCGATCTATCTCTATAGATCTTAATCCCGAGGATGTAGGTTGCTTCTCCCAGGTCTTTCATGGAGAATGTCTTGGATAACTGCATCTTAATCGATCAGAAGATTGACACATCGCTTCCTATAAGTAATATGTCATCGACATACAATACTAGGAACACGACTGCACTCCCACTAACCTTCTTGTACACACAAGGTTCGTCTGGATTTTGTGAGAAATCAAACTTTTTGATTGTCTCATCAAAACGGATATTCCAGCTCCTGGATGCTTGCTTCAATCCATATATGGACCGTCACAATTTGCATACCTTAGTTTTATCAACCGATGTGAAACCCTCAGGTTGTATCATATACACGTCCTCGAGCAGGTTTCCATTAAGGAAAGATGTTTTCACATTCATCTGCCATATCTCATAATCATAATGAGCCGCTATGGCCAGGAGCATCCGAATGGATTTAAGCATAGCTACAGGCGAATAGGTTTTGTCATAATCAACACCTTGTTTTTGACAATATCCTTTTGCCACTAATCTAACTTTATAGGTAATCACATTACCATCCATGTCGGTTTTCTTCTTGAAAACCCACTTGCACCCTATAGGCTTGATGCCTTCAGGTGGGTCAACCAAGTTCCAAACTTGGTTTTCATACATGGAATCCATTTCCGACTTCATGGCACCAAGCCACTTATCCCTTTCTGAACTTGTCAGCACTTCTTCATAACTGATAGGCTCCTCATCATCAATGAGTAACACGTCGTTCGATTCACTTACGAGAAATCCATATCTCTCAAGAATATTACGTGTTCTTCCAGATCTACGAAGATGTGGTGTTACAATAGGTCCAGCCGATTGATCATCACTATGAGTTGTCGGCTGTTGTGCTTCACCAGGTATCTCATCAATGTCTATTTGAGTCTCTCGAGCCTCCTCAAGCTCGACGACACTCCCACTGTTTTCTTGCAAGAGAAACTCTTTCTCTAGAAACACAGCATGCCTTGAAACAAACACCTTTTGTTCCACAGGATGATAGAATTGGTAACCCCTTGTTTCCTTAGAGTATCCAATAAATAGACATTTATCAGACTTAGCATCCAATTTGTCTGATACTGTTCGCTTCACATAAGCAGGACAACCCCCACTACAAGAATAATGGTCTTTAAGGACACTGATAAATGTCCTTATAATATATTTTTAATGACACTAACGTTTTAGTGACATCACTAATAAATTCCCTATAAAGTGATGTCGTCTTAGACCGATTCGTTTTCCTGACATTTTATAATGTCATTATACAATATAAATACTAACATCATAAGTGTCTTAATATAGATATATAATGACACGCTAAAATGTCAAGAAAAATCATTTTTTAAGGACATCTATATGTGTCTTATTATCATTGTAATAAGGGCATCTACGTGTGTTTTATTATCATTGTAATAAAGACAAAATTAAATGTCACCTAAACTTATTTATTTTGACATTTATAAATGTCTTATATTTTTTTATAAGGACAATAAAAATTATTAATAAAGATAATTTATAAGATCATTTTAAAATGTCACCTTATTTAATCTATAATGACATTTATTAATGTCATTATAATAATTTATAAATAGATTAAAATAATTTATAATGTAAACATGAATCCAATATTTATAATCATCACAATTCATCTCATGTTCAGAATATAAAAAATTATAAAATACCATTTAAAGTGATAATAAAAAATCTAAATTCATTCCATAATCAGTGAGTTCAAAATTACAAATGTCTTGATGAGTCTTTACATCCAAAACTAACTACACACTATACTCAAAATATTAAATTTTAGAACTAACAAAGTCTTATAAAAAAACCAAACTAGACAGACTATCCTCAACCATAAGTTTGATTCATAAAAATTCAGGTACCCGTCACCTACAAATACAATGAACATATTTGTATTAGTACTGCAATAAAATAATAAACAACCAAAGTTAATAGAAATAATGGTAAAGATTAGATATCATACCAAATAGAAAAATACAAAGTATCATTCCATATGCACCTAATAGTGATCTTCGCTAACTGTTAACTGCAAATACATTTCATATTTATTTAAAATTATAATAACACAATAAATATAAAAATTAATAATATCAAATTCTCACCTATGCACAACAAGTACACACAAAAACTCAACATAAAAAACTCAAATCCAAGAAGAAAAAAGTTTGACTAAAGAGAAATTTTTATATGTTCCAACAAATAATAACTTTATGATGTAAAAATTAGATAATACCTTGTTGTTGAATATGTGATATTATTTTGCACTTCAATTTGGAATTGACTTGAATCTGTATCTCTTTGGTTATTTAAGGTACCTTGTATATTGTCACCATCTATAAAAGTATCAATTCAAGTAAAATAATAAAGCAAATAAAAATTAGACATTGGGAAAAAAGAATATATAAAATTTTATGTTAATTTAATACTCAAGATAAATTAAAAGTTTACTTTCCTTTCCAACAAATAATAAATTTATGATGCATAAAATTAGATAATACCTTATTGATTGAATATCGATTTGTGTAATTTGTACTCATACCTAACGACTGCATATCTCTTTCAGATTGTAGTTTAAAATGAGATTTCCTATTAGTTCGATGCTTAGGAGTCATACCTACTACAAAAAATAATTAGTTATAAATTATAGATAATACAAGATTAACAAAATAATCTGATTGTTAATAAGAATAATACATTATTATGGTTAACAAGTTTCTTTGTTAACCATCTTGAACTGAGACAATTGAAACTAGAATAGGTATACGTATAGAATGTAGATATGAGTTGGTCATGATCTGACACAATTTTAACTAGAACATGTGTGAGCATAGAATATAGATACATCTCAGATTCTAGGACTCTAGCATTCCCCCCCTTTTTTGTAGTTGGTGCTTCATTTGATGCATCTGCTCTTTCCTTCCCCTCTCTTTATAATGTCTCAGCTTCTATGAGTCAAAGGAGAAAGGAAGAACAGAGAGAAAGATAAAGAATAAAATAAGGATGAATTCTTGGTAGTTGAGTCACCCTTTTACTTATCATCCAAGTTTACACTTGATGTAGATCAAACCAAAGGCATGTATCCCACACTATAGGAGATACACAGTTAGCATTGAGTGGCACATGAAAAAGAAATGATTCTTTTACCTGCTCACTTGGTTTCAATTTCAATTCACGGGCAGATTGATACATTGCACCCGTGCCAAGCAACATGGAACTAGATTAGAATCATGGTGCCGTAAAAAGTAGAATCAGAGATTAGACCATTAGCAATTTGCAAATCACACATAGGACTCGTACTTAAGTAATTGCAAACTGAATTTGGTTGAACTTGCCAAAAAATCATAGTGCCAATAAACACTTTTTGAAGTAATTGGATTGTTCCATCTCAAGAAAAATAAATCAGGTAACTATGAAACTCACTCACAAGCATATCCCATGAAGGTCATGTTCAGCTATAATATGTTATTAGGTGTTGTTTTTATATACAAGGGATAGCATTCCTCTGTTGAGTTATTTAGAAATGTTGTGAAGCTAGGTTTCTATACTGGGGTATTCTTTGTAGTTTTTGTAATGTAAATCCATTCATGTAAACATAATAATTTTGTGCAGTTTTGCAAAAAAAAAAAGATATACAAAAGTCTGTAAAAAGGAAAGTTATCAGGACCCATCAACTATATCGCCTACAACTACATAATGTATACACTCAGACAACTCTTATTTCTTGTGCATGGTCTAGACAACACGATAATAGACAAGGGTGCTTCATTTTGTGTTTGCATTTTACAGGCACTATTGCCATATGGGGTCTACCTATGGAAAAAGTAAATATCAAATTGTTGCTGTTCAAAATTTGCACTCATTCCTAAACAATCTAGTTCAATATTTTTAGACATTTATGTAAACCATTCATGATGGTAAGGCATGTGCAAGGTACAACATAATAAAATAGAACACAGGAATTTAATTAGGAGAAGAAATTCATTGACCAAGAAAGTTGTGGTTACCAGTAAATTAGTGATGTTCACCGCCAATAAGTTGTTGGATAGAGTATAGAACACACCTGAAACTCTCGCTTGTGGTCAATCACTAAATCTGTATTTAGACCAAACAACCTAATGGTCACAGTATCAATCTTGCCACTATCCTCTCTCACAGAAACCTTCAACACTACAGGAATTGCAAGGGTTAAAATGCTAGATGAGTAATCGTAATAGATGCATATTCGATAAGTCACCCAAAGGCACACACAAATAGGCCCAGATTTTGAATCTGGATATAGCTTTAGTTAGTGATTAGGACATTACAACGACATCTTTGTCTTGCAAAATAGCTTGGCTTGTAATAGATCTCAAAATTATATCGCAAGAAGAGGGTATGTTACAAAAGATCATACCATTATGTTTTGGCTTTTCCATGAATGTGCTCTTGAAGTTGATGTTTCCCACCATTTCTACAATGCTAACCCTGCAATACTCAGATCATGCACCAACACACCCCTACATCTGATCAAGCATACGCTAGAGGCGGGGTAACATATTAACTTTGAAATTCCGAGGGTAAAAGGTAGCAAAATGATATTTTCTTAAAAGATAATCTAAAAAGAATGCTAAATGCTTTTCGTAGTAGCAGGCAAATGAGAATTCAGAAACAAACTTATAGCAGAAAAAGGAAAATAGGCGGATCTTAGGTACTAAAATCATTATGTATGCATCATGAAGTCTAATGAGAGTATTGATTCCTAAATCTTGTCCAAGGACAATCCTAGTCTTGCAATTCAAGCTTTCTCATATTATTCAGAATAGAACACAATTATTAAAGCAATGTTTTACTGCACAGTGATGAATGCATGAAATCTTTGCAAGACAAATGAACCTTTAGATTTTACCAATAAATAGCAATATATTTACCATCCAATTTGTATTTAAAATCATTCATAGAAGTAAATTGTTTATTATATAATAGATTTGCAAGCATTGTGATAGTTTTACCTCTCCAAGAGAATGAAAGCTTAAGGAGGAAAGATATTAAGTCTGTAGGACCAAATCCACGATCCTACATCATTTAAAAGAATCAAATAATTAGACATATAGTGCAAGTCTTTGTTTCTGACAAAAGAAAAAAAAAATTACTGGTCCATACATATTGAAGAGTGAAAATATGATAGAAGTATGTCAAAGAATACCTCAGAGATGTATTCTCTTATTATGTACCAAAGTTGTGCACATATAGCAACAGAGTGGGAGCATCTATAATAACTAAATGGTAACACCAACCTACTTGTAATAAAAAATGATAGCACATAACTAAAGGGTAGCATCTAGCACAAATAGCATCTCCGACAGTACAATGGTAGCAAATCATATATGGCAGTATATGAGTGGGCCAAAAAAAAAACAAATGAAGCATGCAGATAGATATGTGATTCTCACTTAAGAAGTAAATTAATGTTGCATCCAAAAATCTGATATCAACGATAGTATCATGTTGTGCCTTTCCCTCTTCAAGTAAATCAATGAGAGCAACAAACATTTTTTTATAGATTATACTAACAAATAAATCCCTTGTCAATTCATAATAAGGACCTTATTATTGGTCCAAATTAAGAATCTCTGTCTCACAGGTTACGAATGTTTGGTTGACCAAACAATCCAACTCAAACCTTCTTAACCAATAAAGGTCAAGTTTTTTTATTGATTTTAGAGCATTCCAAAAGGTAGGCCATGTAGAATAGAACTTCACCACTAAAATATGCACAAATCTTGGTTTATAGACTCTTTCAACGTCTATAATTTAGACATTACTGTGATGCACATACAAGTACTTCAATCTTAGATTAGCAGAAACAATATATTGAATATCTGCAGTGCTACATCTTTTGTTTTCGTGTTATGAACTACTTATCCCAAATTGGATGCTATGGAATTTCAATTAGTGTGTTTAAGGACATCGAGTCATGCTAATATTTTATTATTTATTGCAACCAGGTTGCATTAATAATACATACATGCATCAATTTTTTGATGATGTAATAGAGTGGCATTAGAACCAATAACAAAAAGGAGAATGATGCTTATATCAATCATGAAGAACCTATCTCCCTTGTACTATTCATGGAGATTATTCCCTCAAACGAGGCACGAAAAGTAAATACCTAATGAGAAGCATTAGGCAAGCGTGGGGCATCCTATGTGTATGTTTCTAGGAAAACCGCAAGAAATAAATTCTAATTTCCACACTTAAATGACTACCATAGTTAGAAGAACATAGAAGTACCAATTATTCTGTTTATTTAGTATAGAAGCAAGAAACCTAATACAATAACAATAAGAATGATAAAAAATGAAGTGATCAAATGAGGTATATGTCATACCGAATTCACAAGCAATCAGTTTTGCTGTGACAAACCAATCAAAAAATACGCATAAGAACAAAAAAAAGACATGAGAACAGAGGAAGATCATCAAAAAAAAAAATCTAACAAGAAAACACATAGTCGTTGAATCTTTGCGACAAACCAATGCTGTGAAGTAAATGCAAAGGAGTGAAGAGGGGCACCGACGTTGAGAAGATGGAAGTCGGTTGCAGTGTCGACGGTGGTGGTGTCGCCGCCGAGAAAAATTTTTGTTGTCACCTATACAACGTCGACGGCTCATGGAAGAACTTCGCCTGCAGCTAGCGTCGAGGAGGGATTTGGGATAAAAGTTGCGGTAGGAGAAAAACCTAAACACACCCATATTAATTAATATAGGTTAATATATTTATTATATATAATGACATTTAGTAAAGATGTCATTAGAAGTATTTTAATTTGACATAGTTTTTAAAATCATTATCTTTTTTAATAAATGTCGTGATAAACTTTGTATAACTACACTATATATTAAGTGTCGTTAAGAAAATGTCATAATAGACCATTATTCTTGTAGTGCCCATATCTTCAAGTAAGATACATGAGGTTTCTTACTATTCCATATCTCATCTGGAGTAGTAGAGACTACCTTGGTTGACATTCTGTTTAACAAGTAAACAACTGTCTGAAGTGCATAGCCCCAAAAGGACTTGGGAAGATTCGCATGATTCATCATTGACCTGACCATGTCCAACAAGGTCCGGTTACGCCACTCAGATACACCATTATGCTGTGGTGTATATGGCGGAGTCCATTGAGACAATATACCATTGTCTCTTAGATAATCAAGAAACTCCTGACTCAAGTATTCACCACCTCAATCCGATTGAAGCATTTTAATACTTTTGTTATGTTATTTCTCTACTTCATTTCTGAATTCTTTGAACCTTTCAAAAGCTTCAGACTTGTGTTTCATCAAGAACACATACCCAAACCGTGAGTGATCATCGGTGAAGGTAATGAAGTAGCTATAGCCTCCTAAAGCTTGAGTTGACATAGGTCCACATACATCAGTATGTATTAGACCTAGTAACTCTCCCACTCGTTCACCTTTTCCAGTAAAAGGTAACTTAGTCATCTTGCCTTTTAAGCATGATTCACATGTATCGTATGAATCCAATTCAAACGATTCCAAAATTCCACATCGGTGTAATTCGGACATGCGTTTCTTGCTTACATGGCCAATACGACAATGCCACATGTAGGAGTCTATTTGATTATCCTTTCGAGCACGCTTGTTGCTCGCTTCGATATTGAAAATGTCACTGGATACGTCCAACGTATAAATACCATTGCTTAAAGTTCCAGTCCCATAAAGAACTCCATTCAAAGTTATGTAACAACAATTGTTACTAAAAGTCAAATGGTACCCATTTCTATTTAAACAAGAAATAGAAATGATGTTCTTTATCAACGAAGGAACATAAAAGCAATTGTCCAGTTCTAAGACAAGTCCTGCAGGGAGTTTCAACAAATACGTTCCGATGGCGTGTGCAGCAACCTCTGCTCCATTCCCAACACGTAAATTTGACTCTCCCTTGACGAGTCTTCTTCTATTCCTTAGCCCATATATGTCATTACATATATGTGAGCCACACCCAGTATCCAATACCCAAGTGTTTAAGGAAATAGAATGTCAATCAATAACGAAGATATCTGAAGAAGATGGGGCATCTGATGCCTTATTCTTCTTCACGAACTCAAGATAAATCTTGCAATTTCTTTGCCAATGGCCCTCCTTGCCATAGTGATGGCAAGTGCCCTTTTGAGCTGGATCTGCCTTTTAAGCCTTTTTCTTCCCCTTCTACTATTCCTTTGACTTCCTCTTAGAACCTTTCTTCGAGGAATCAACTAATAGCACCGTCTCCTGCTCATGCTTCTCAGAAGACTCCACAATCTTCAGCATGTTGAGCAGTACCACAGATGAACCTTCTTGCATCTCAGAGGTGAAGAAGAGCTTGGAGACTTCGAACCTTTCGAATCTCACTTGCTCATCAACCAACTCATAAAGATGAAGGACTATGGTATGAGCATCCATATGCTCATGCTGCTTCCGCAGCTCAGGTACCATCGTGGCTAGCATGATGCAACTCACCATTTCAGAATCATTCACATGTTTCTGATAGACCAACAATTGGTCCAGAGTTGCATTGTCACTAGGACGGGCGGGAAGAGGCGCTTCGAGGACATACGCAAGTTTTTCACCTTGAGAACAATTCTCAAGTTTCTAAGTCAGTCCAAGAAGTTCGGCACAGTCAATTTATTCGAATCCAAAATGGAATGCAAATTCAAAGACATCATGATCAATTTTAGAAATACAAAATGAGCATATATGAGAAAATGATTTTAAAATGCATCAATATACATTTATAAATACCATTCATTTTTGGAATTTCAAAAACCCCAAAATCACTTCGGGAGATCGTAGGTCCATCTCCGAATGGGCTGATATCCATCATAGATATGAACAACCTTGGAGAGAGTCCAATAAGCCATTCATAACTACGACGGTAGGTATCATCTATACCGATTTCATATCACGTATATGCAACTATCACAATGTGCTATCAACTAATTGAATGTTCACACATACATCGGGTTGTTAACACATTAACAAGTATGCATCATATGCATAGCACCCAACTTCACCTCCCTTTACATCGACCTTGGAGAGAGTCCAACAAGTCGATGCTCCAGGTTAAAGCCAACCCATTAATCGAGAAATAGTTTTAATATGGTTAGAGCGCATTCAACCAATTAGCCCGGCTTGGAGAGAGTCCAACAACCAAAGCTAACGATTGACCTTTGACTCTTACCATATTAGTATCAAACTATTCCATGGTTTGAACATGTTCGGGTTCGAGCCGGGCTTGGAGAGAGTCCAACAACCCAAACAAGAAATGGAACTCTGGTTCTAACCATATTAATGGAAGGTGTAGGCTTTAATATTGAGTAAGGGTTTTTATGTCTTATCCTCTTTGCATGTAAATAACTATTATCTACATGGGATGGCATACATGGCATACATCTATATGTCACGACATGCATGGCATAATGATATGCATCTAATGCAATTACATGGCATACAATTATGTCATGTACATAATTTCCTTATTTGTCATAACTATTTATGGAAATAAAATATGTTTAAGATTTGATTCTCCAAATCAAATCATGATTAAATTAGGAAACAAATTCCCAAATCTAATCACATATTCTATTTATGGAATTAGTTGATTAAGGAAAATCAATTTAGGAAACCAATTTCCTAAATCATCAAAACTACTTATGGAAATAAAATATTTTAAGATTTGATTTCTCAAATCAAATCATGATTAAATTAGGAAATAAATTTCCAGAATCTAATCAAATATTTTATTTATGGAAAATATCAATTTCCATAAATACTTCCAACTTTCCAAAAGTGGAAGATTTCTATAAATACTTCTAGACTTTCCAAAATTGAAAAATTCCCATAAATACTTCTAAATTTCCAAAATTAGAAAATTTTCAGAAATAACATTATGACTATCACAAAACCATTTTACGATTATGTCAAAACACAACCTGGGCTCTGATACCACTGTTGGGTTTCCGGTACCGCGGCGAGTGTGTGTTCGAACATGTTTCGTAAACATGTGCACAGCGGAAGAAATAAAAAATAATAAATCTACATTTATTACAACACACACAACACACGCATGCATAGTACAACATGTGTAGACATAACCATAAATTTAAATTTTGCAATAAAGGAAATTTAACTACGTATACCTTTCGTATCACGTATAGTGGGAACGACATCAACCGGAACGATTCTCGCTAGAATCGTCTCTATCCGTATCTACGCCGAGTATCCTTAGGATGACTTCGCTAAGCCACGAGCTTCGTCTTCGTATGGGTTACTAGCCTCGTGTTGAAGACGACGTGATCGAGAGATGATCACGATCCGAATCCAAATTCGGATCCAAAGACGAGTCCTCAAAACCCGCTTCTCCTGAGAGGTATTCGTCAACCGTTTGACGAATCCTTCATCCTCCACCTCAGAGGATTACCGGAGATCGATTCCCCGGTAAGATAGGCACTGTCGGAGCTCTAACCGTCGTCCAAACGACGCTCCGACGAGAGGAAAATAAGTTGTCCAGAAAACTTGACAGCTTAGTGGAGTAGGCACCGGCCAACCAAGGGAAGCCAAGTGCTCACCTTATCGCCGAACCCAAGGGAGATCACCAGAGTACCAACCGGCAGCAGCTCGACGCCGGCGAGGGGGAAGGAAAGCTCCTTCTGGACGCCGGTTGGAGGAGAAGTGGGCGGCGGCAAGGAGTTGGCGCCGAGACCTTCAATGGGGTGGGCGGCAACTCTAGCTAGGGTTTTTGGATTAGGGCTTAACAATCCCTTAAACCCTCTTTTATAGAGAACTAATTCTCTTAATGGTTATTGGATCATAACCATTAGGCCCGTTAACTCGCTCCATTAATATAAGTTAAAATAAACCAAACCATGATGGTTTATTTTAAGTTAAAACGAACCAAACCAACTTTTGGTTCATTCGTTTAAAATAAACCAAACCCTTTGGTTTATTCTCCTCCATTGGATTAGAACCAAACCATTTTGGTTCATCCATTATGTCTTCATAAGACACGGCCCATCCACGCTTCCATTGTGACTGAAACGATTTCATGCTCGCTCCATGTTTGGTCCAACCAAACCTAGTTTCTCTCGGTCTGAGAATCCCATTCTCAAGCTCATTTTAAATCCTTCAGATTACGCTCGTTGTGCGTGTGACCAAATAGGTTCTCGGTTTATGTTGGCCATCTATAATTAACCATTAATTATAGAACGATCATGAGTGGCACCTAGTAGTACATCATGATCCCCAATTAACTGAAAAGATCAACGGTTGATCCAGAACTATTTCTGAAACCCTTCAGCAACTCGAATGACTCGTGCCCCATTCCCTTCACTCATCTTATACCCACTTGGTTCAGGACATGGTCTATAGTGTCAGTCCCCACTAGGCTGACTACGTCACACCTAGCCCAAGTATCATTTCCTCGTCCTACGGATTCTAGTTACTGCACATATATCGAAGAGTACCTTACTCTAAACATGTAATGCTTTGGCCAAAGACTTTAGTAACAATCTGATGAGAGGCCATGGGTATACATCTCCTCGTAAGGAGTGGTGAATCCTTTATAGGCTATTCAAACACCTTCAATCACTTTGACTTATACCCAATCATCCCGGGTCCACATCTCCTTAGAGATGATTGCTTAAGATTTCAAAGCATAAGTCTCCATGATCAAGATGACTTGAATACCGCAAGTCAAAGGAACATCGCACTTAACCTACAGTAAGAACTTCATTGACATATCTATATATGCAGAGAACCGTATGAAGTCTTACGGCTGGTCACTCCAATGAACTAGTTACCATAACTAGCATCCACGATTAACTCCGGACATCACAATGTTTCCAGCCAGTGAGAATCAGCTGCTTGGATACACTAAGGAGTATACCTCGTGCTAGTCTCGACAGAATTGATGGTGCCCAAATCCATCAATTTATTGACTAGGGATAATTCCGATACATCACAATTACACATGTAGATATATTCACTAGTTGTGATCCAATCACAAATTCTCTCATGCTGTGAATCGTATCGTGGATATTCAGTAAATGAGTTTAAGATCCAATCAAATACATAAAAACATGTATACTCAAATAGTGAATCTTCATTTATCATATAAATGGTTCATACATAAGGCGATTGCCTTAGGACATCTCTCATATATTAATAACAGTACATACATACATTACAACGGAAGACTACATATACTTCTTACAACGGAAGACTTTAGACCTATTTTTTTTCTTTTTTTTTAAACATAAACACGCATCGTCATTTCATAGATACTTCTTCTTAAACATAGAGCATGCATCATGTTAGGAATATTGGAACGGCTAGAGGGAGGGTGAATAGCGTAGAAGAAATTCGATCCCGTTCGTGTCTACAATTTCGTTAGTGCGCAGCGGAAATAGAAATAATGATAAAAGAAATAACGAAATGGACACCACACAAATCACAACAAGAGCATATAACGTGGTTCGGAACCGAACCGGTTCCTACTCCACGGATTGGGTTCGTACGAACTCTAGCGATGCCACAAACACCACTAATCAATAAAACTCCTTCTTGACACAAGTCAAGGGTGGAGAAACCCCTTACAAGTAATCTTACAACAATAAGATACAAATACAAGCAATTACAATAAGGAATATGAAATACAAGTAAAGAAAAGACTTTAAAACACTTGTTTTGATTGCTTGAATGCTTGGTTGCTTGCTTGCACTTGGAGACCTAATTTGCACCAACAAATCGCCCCAATATCCCTCAAGAACCGATTACTTTTTCCTCCATCACGAGCTCCATATATAGCTTCAACCTGTGCTGGAAAAAGTCTATCAGTCGACTGATCGGGACAATCAGTCGACTGATGCCACTGTTGTCGTGAGACAACGTCTAGTTCCACGTTGGATAAGTCCAACGGAACTACCATCACCGATCGGACAGACCATCACTGATCGATGGAGTCCTCACTCGACCGATCCGAGTCTCGACCCATCGCGGCCGAATTCGAGCACCGGTCGATCGATCACATGATCGGGCCGATCGCTGAGCCATCGATCGACCGCCCACCTGGTGATCGCTAGGCCATAACCCGCAGTCAAACCCTAGTTGACTCGGTCCAGTCGACTGCCACATGGCACCAGTCGACTGGCACACCTCAAACATGAGGTTTTAACTCAAGTATGGTTCCCCCATACTTGCTAGACCTAAGCCTTCTAGCCACCTCCATCAGCCTCACGCCTCTCAGATCCCTCCAAGTCATCCATAACTTGTTCATCCATCGCGCTAGCCTTCAGGTGCTTTCGTCGGCTATGTCATGCTAATGGTGTCTACACCGCCAAGGCACGTTGGACTTACACCGCCAAGACTCCGCTTGGACTTTACGCCGCCAACCATTGGACTTATCATGCCAAGACCATGCTTGGACTTTCCTTGCCAACTCATGTTGGACTTTCCATTTGCCAAGACCCATGCTTGGACTTTCCTTGCCAACACATGTTGGACTTTCCATTTGCCAAGTACTCAGGACTTGGACTTTCCCAAATGCCAAGTGTCCAACTTGGACTTTCCATGACAATTATATTGTCATATGTTTTTGTCGAAACATCAAAACACATCAAAACATCACTCGAGCCAAACTCGAGTCCTGGTCAATCGTGACCTGGGCCGATTGCACCAATAATATCCCCCTTTTTGATGTTTGACAAAAAAATCAAACAAAAAATTGAGTTAGAATACTAACTCCAATCCTTTACCAATTATCCCAAATTGGTAAATGCTCTCCAAATGTTTTCCCCCAAACATTCTCCCCCTTTTTGACTAACAGCAAAAAGTTGTCTCCCCAAGAGGGTCAATGTCTCATGTCCCAATGAGATCTTACATTCTCCCCCTTGGTCCAAAAATACTTAGGATGTCTACCATCTTCCTAGTGATAAGTCCAATATCACTCAAGAGAGACAATCCTATTTACTCTCCCAATTTCCAAATTGGGTCTCTCAAAAGTCCCCATCAATATCCCAATTGATGTCATATTCTCCCAATAACTTCTCCTTTTCAAGGAGAAAAACACATCCATCATTCCAAGATGGATACCTCCCCCTAAAGGCTTGCTCCCCCTTGACCATTGCACCAACAATGTCCTTGGGAAGTCCCTAAGCCAATAGGAACTCTAAACCATCAAAATTAAGATTAGAAATTCAACATTGAACTTTCCAACACCTTAAAATTGATACAAACCCCAAATACTTCTCCTAATCCATATCCAATGGATTTACACCCTTTATAATGCTTCCCAAAGCATATCCTAGGGTTATGAGTGATTAGGGACCATAACCGTAGCTGAAATCGGGTTAAACAACCTTGTTTACCCCGAAATCAGGCTACCAGTCGAGTGATTCAGAAATCAGTCGACTGGAACCTTCATCAGTCGACTGCCACCCAGGGCAGTCGACTGATAACTGAAAATCCCGATTTTCAGTTATCAGAAATGAGTTTTGAAAAATCATAACTAATTATACGTATATCGAAAAATCACGAAATTTGATACGTATAATACTTATGACTAATACAATGGGTGAAAAATGTTTGAAAATTATTTTACCCATTAAATAGTGAAATTGGTACAAAGTTCAAAACCATTGAAATTTTCAATGTTTTGGCCCTACTTTGTATCAACTTCATCAATGGTGATTGCTATCAAAAGATAGACTTCACCAGGGTTTTTCAAAATGATTTTAAAATGTTTTCAAAACCTTATCTTGGATCATATTCCTTGGGCTCTATGTACGTGACTTGTACACAAGCTCTCCCAATGATCCACAACTAAAATTAGATGAGTTTTAGTTCATCTAGATGCAAAAACTATGCACCTTGAACTTAACTCATATCCTAGCATCTCACATGTATCTAGGGTGTATAAATACACATACATGTCAATTGAATGTGAGATGTGGGTTTTGGTTCTCCCTAATCTAGGGTTTCATGCATTTTTCTAAGGCAACTCTACTTGATTCCCTTATAAATGGGACTCCAAGTCATGTCATTATCCTTAAATCAATTTCAATCAAAATTTTCTTAAATGCATGAATGATTATGGCATTAATGATGATATAAATAAACACATGCTCATAATCATGATGTCATGGCATAATATGAGATTTAAAACACATGACATTTAATCCTAATTCCCAAACATAATCGTGACATATAAATGATAAAAATAAATATGATGTCATGTCATGGCATATGGCAATCAAAGCATGGCATATAACATATATAGGTATAAGAATACCTAAATTTTAATATTAGTTGCCATTTGTTAGGATTAAGTTCATTTTGCCATGTTACCTCATTTCTCCCAAATATGCCAAAAACCCAAAATGACACATTAAAACTTCTAAACCTAAATTGTGCCAATTTGATCATTTTATCAAACTTCTCAATTAATATTGGCACATCCTAAAAACCTTTAGGATTCAAATCAAATGTATTTCCAAGGTAACCATAACCTTGAAAATGACCTAAAATGCCACCATTGCCATGGTTGTGTTCACTACCCATCCATTTAATGTTGACACACCCTAACCAATCTAGCATGAATCAATCACGCGCTTAGGAACCCAAAACCTACTTGAGCTCCTAGGGTTAATTAGGTATTCCTTAGGGATAACCTCCCTAGATACCTTTCTAATGACCCTCCTAGGCTTAGAAGCCTTGGTCATTGTGGTCTTGCCATGGTTAACCTTAGGGATTGCCTCTCTAATAACCCTTTTAGCGGCCACCCTAGGTTTCCTAGAAACCTTAGCCACTAGACACAAACCTTGGTCAACTCCAGGGATGACTTCCCTATTAACCTTGGTCTTCCTAGACCTAGTTAGTGTTCCATAGTCAAATGGAACACTATGATAAGTCACCTTGGACTTAGGTTTGTGACCCAAACCATTCTTGCCCTTGGTTGACTTTTGACTCTTAGGTCCTAGATGTTGACTTTGACTTCTTGACCTAGGAGTTTGACCATTAGACCCTTTAGATTGATTTTGTATCTTATTTAGGGTCTTTTCTAGTTTCCCAAGCCTTGACCTCAAGGCTTGGTTCTCTAATTCCAATTTCCCAATTTTGGAATTTTGATTTAAACCATGGGCATTGGACTTCCTAGGCATATGCCTAGTCCATTTAGGGTTAAGACCTAGATGTTCTCCTATTTTCCTAATTGATTCCCTAGGTAAGATATTTTTAGGGACATTAGTCCCAACTTTCTCCTTATTCCTAAGGTGAACCTTCTTAGCTCCTAAACAAATATGTTTGTTATTTCTAGCATGCTCTTTATGATAAATAGCAAGAGAATTGAAACCCTTAGCATGCTTTTGCCTATTAACTAAAGAGGATGCATTATTAAAATATACCTTAGGATTAGCTTTGGAAGCTCCCCCTACATGTGTAGCTCCCTCTTGGGTCTTCTTCTTTCCCCTAGGACATTGATTCCTATAATGTCCTTTTGCATTGCATTTGAAGCATATGATGTGCTCCTTGCTCTTGATACTTGGGAAACTGGCGTCCGTTGACTTTTGTTGACTTTTAGGCACCGGAGGAGCTTTCTTGACTTTCTTTGGGCACTTACTCTTATAATGCCCAAATTCCCTACACTTAAAACACATAATGTTATTTTTATTTTGAATTGAGGTGTTTGAGTTACCTATGATGGTGGAGACCGGAATTGGACTTTGGGCTTCTTCATCTTGACCGGATGTCGAAGCTTCTTCTTCTTGATGTTCCGGTATGAAGGTTCTCTCCTCCCCCTCAATCCTTGAGGTGGATGCTTCTTCCACTTCCTCCACCTCTTCCGACCCGGAAGTTGACTCCTCACTTTCTTGTGAGGATGATGATGATTCTTCTTCGGTCTCCTCCTCTTCTAAGTCTTCTTGGACCGATTCGGGACTGTCGTGGAACTTGATCAACTTGTTCCACAACTCCTTGGCATCCCTATAGCTTCCTAATCTGGACAAAATATCGTTAGGTATCAAATCAATCAACATTTTTGTTACCTTAACGGTTGTCTTGAATTTTTCCCGTTGCTCCTCGATCCATCTCTTCATCTTGAGGATTTCGCCGTTTTCTCCTCTCGGAGCATCAAAACCTATAGTCATGGCAAACCAATTTTCTATATTCGTCATTAGAAAATATTCCATCCTACCTTTCCAATATGCGAAATGTTCGCGGTTGAAGGAAGGTGGAATGTTGACGTCGTCACCCAATTTTTCTTGGAAGTCCATATTCTTCCCTCTAGCTTCTTGACTCCGGGTTGTTAATCCGTAGAAGAGCCCCGGGCTCTGATACCACTTGTTAGGAATATTGGAACGGCTAGAGGGGGGGGGGTGAATAGCGTAGATGAAATTCGATCCCGTTCGTGTCTACAATTTCGTTAGTGCGCAGCGGAAATAGAAATAATGATAAAAGAAATAATGAAATGGACACCACACAAATCACAACAAGAGCATATAACGTGATTCGGAACCGAACCGGTTCCTACTCCACGGATTGGGTTCGTACGAACCCTAGCGATGCCACAAACACCACTAATCAATAAAACTCCTTCTTGACACAAGTCAAGGGTGGAGAAACCCCTTACAAGTAATCTTACAACAATAAGATACAAATACAAGCAATTACAATAAGGAATATGAAATACAAGTAAAGAAAAGACTTTACAACACTTGTTTTGATTGCTTGAATGCTTGGTTGCTTGCTTGCACTTGGAGACCTGATTTGCACCAACAAATCGCCCCAATAGCCCTCAAGAACCGATTACTTTTTCCTCCATCACGAGCTCCATATATAACTTCAACCTGTGCTGGAAAAAGTCTATCAGTCGACTGATCGGGACAATCAGTCGACTGATGCCACTGTTGTCGTGAGACAACGGCTAGTTCCACGTTGGATAAGTCCAACGGAACTACCATCAGTCGACTGATGAAGTCCTCACTCGACCAGTCGAGTCTCGACTCCATTCTGTGGCCGAATTCTCGAGCACCAGTCGACTGATCACACGATCGATCATCTCGAGCCATCGATCGCCCACCTCCGATCATCGCTAGGCCTATAACCTCAAACCTAAGTTGACTCATGGCACCACATGAGGTTTTAACTCAAGTATGGTTCCCCCATACTTGCTAGACCTAAGCCTTCTAGCCACCTCCATCAGCCTCACACCTCTCAGATCCCTCCAAGTCATCCATGACTTGTTCATCCATCGTGCTAGCTTTCAGGTGTTTCCGTCGGCTATGTCATGCTAATGGTGTCTACACCGCCAAGGCACATTGGACTTATGCCGCCAAGACTCCGCTTGGACTTTACGCCGCCAACCATTGGACTTATCATGCCAAGACCATGCTTGGACTTTCCTTGCCAACTCATGTTGGACTTTCCATTTGCCAAGACCCATGCTTGGACTTTCCTTGCAACACATGTTGGACTTTCCATTTGCCAAGTACTCAGGACTTGGACTTTTCCAAATGCCAAGTGTCCAACTTGGACTTTCCATGACAATTATATTGTCATATGTTTTTGTCGAAACATCAAAACACATCAAAACATCACTCGAGCCAAACTCGAGTCCTGGTCAATCGTGACCTGGGCCGATTGCACCAACACATCATTATTTCATAAGTACTTAGTGCTTAGTTTAAGTCGATAAAGAGAATCGTCTTAAGGCAAAAACATGCATATGAAAACATAACAGATCTCCTCCACCATGCCACTTCCACACACACTTTGCCCCTCCTGCTGCTCCCTTTAGTTTAGCCACCCTTTACCCTTATCTGCAGTACAAGGAAACATAAACTATAAGAACATAGGCTTAGTAAGATCCTGTCCTACTCACAAAACCATATGTCAAGCATTAAACATAGAGTAGTGACATGATCATATAACACATATACGCATAACCATAAATATACAAAGACATATAATCAAACATAACATGCATATAACATACTGGATCATAAGCATAGCATTCGTATAAACATAAAAGATCATAAGCAAGCATATCATGAATATAAACATCATAGAACATGAACATAAGCAGGCATGACATGAATATAACATCGTAGAACATAAGCAGACATAACATGTAAACATACAAGAACATAAGCAGGCATGACATGAATATAACATCGTAGAACATAGGCAGACATAACATATAAACATACAAGAACATAAGCAGGCATGACATGGATATAACATCGTAGAACATAGGCAGGCATAACATGAATATAACAAGAACACATAAGCAGGCATTACATAAAGATATATATATATATATATATATATATATATATATATATATATATATATATATATGCAGGATGCTCTTTGAAAACATATCTTATAGGTATTTCAACATAAATCTCAATATATTGGGCCCTGCATTGTACCACATCATCATCATCATAGCGCGCATTCCTAAAAGACCCGAGGTAGCTAATCCTGAACCCACTAGAGTACTAGGCCCGTACTAAGTCCGTCGGCTTATGGGCAGCATAACAGAAGCCCGTACTTATGACCGTCGGCCTAGGGCATCTGGGAGCCCATCCCGTACTGAGTTCGTACTACGACCGTCGACCTAGGGGCACGTAGGAGCCCATCCCTTGGACCTTGTTAGGGTCCTAGTACAAGCCATGCAGAAAGTAAAATACATATCATGCTTCTTATCATAACATATCATATTTCATTTCATAAACATATCATG
This sequence comes from Wurfbainia villosa, assembly GCA_025175895.1. NCBI lineage: Eukaryota > Viridiplantae > Streptophyta > Magnoliopsida > Zingiberales > Zingiberaceae > Wurfbainia > Wurfbainia villosa. The sequence goes on from CM045986.1 coordinate 33,180,106, forward strand.
CTCCTAATCATGGCATATCATGTATCCTCTTCATATCATAACATATTTCTTCTTCATAACATTTTTCTTTTCATTACATATTTCTTCTTCATAACATATCATACATCATAACATATTTCTTCTTCATAGCATATCATATTGCTTTCCTAACATATTTCTTCTTCATAACATATTTCTTTTCATGCATATCATGTTCCTTCTTTATAAAACATCATACGTTCATATAATTACAAAGCAATGAGCACAACATGATCATACATTTAACATGGTAATGAGCAGAAGTTTATCATGCATCCCTACTATTGACATGCACATATGGTAGTGACATAACCAATCATGCTAAACCACTTGAGCAAGGACCCCTTAACATCATGTTAACATCACACACATATAGGGCATGGCATAAGGCATAAACATCATGAACAAGTATACATGGAGTGACCTAAACTTCATGGAGCTCTATCAAAGTTTTAACACCAAACAACTTCTATATGGTCTAACTAACCACATGTTAATTATTTAGCATATAAAGCATGGCATGGGAGGGCACTTAGGATTTTTGATAAACCTTGGCCGAGAGTTCCAAGACAACCTATGATCCATTTCTTAAATCTAGCTTAGCTTTCACATGTTACCTATATCTACATTCAAAACATAACATGGTAATTTATAGATCATAGCATGATAGGCCTAAATAGGTCTTGGCCGAATGGTTTAAAAGGACTTAAAAGGTTAGCCAGCAACATGTTATCTTCATCTAACGTCAAAAGTCATCATGAATTTATCTAAACATGGCATAGAAAACACATAGGGGGCCTTGGCCGAATGGTTCAAAGGCTTAAAGGCTCAACCACTTAACTCTAGGTTAGCCAACAACATGTTATTTTCATCTACCATCAAAACATAGCATGAACCCATCTATAGCATGGCATAGAACATGTCATCTTCTTCTACCATCAACATGGCATGAACTCATTTAAAACCTAGCATAGAACATGTTATCTTCATCTAACATCAAAAGATATCATGAACTCATCCAAAACATGGCATAGAAAAACACCTTAGGGGTCTAGATGGACTTGGCCGAGAGTCTTAGAGGGTTTTGAGGATCAACCACTTAACCAAACCCATCTAGAAACCCATCATCTTCATATTAATACAAGGTGTAGCATGGATCATCATGGATAGCATAAGTTATGGTCTTGGCCGAGAGTTCTTGGGGTTTTTAAGGTCAAACACTTAACCTAATCTATCTAGCATCCTATCTTATGAAGGGTTTTGCCCTGGAACCTCTCATACCAATTTAATGGTTTTAGCTTATCGAGTCCGTGAGGGGAAACTTCGCTTCCCACTTCACCTCAGTCGTTTGATCATGGCGATCCCTTCGATGTCCCCGGATTAAAAATTTAATCCTAGACAAAAGGTATTGCCCAAACAACCAAGCCATCGTCGAGCAATTCGTTTAGAGAGGTCACTTGAACAAACTAGTTGTTCAAGCGACCATCTTCTATTATACGAGTAGCCGCGGAATAGACGATGTCCGGATCGCCAGTTTTCGTGTTTATGCTCGGGATCCAAGTATTATTTAGCCATTTACATATTTATAACATGCTTATTATTTAAAAACAAAAACAAGCAACAAACAAAAGAGAAAAGAGAATAGATATACCTCTTGATCTTCTAATGTGTGTCCTTCCTCCTTTTGGACGTCGTGTGGGTGACGATCTACCAAAAGTCGAAGCTCCTAGATCGAAAATATTCCTTCCTTGCTCTTCCAAAGCAAGAGGAAGAATAGAAACAAAGCTCTTCTCCTTTCTATAGCCAACCAACAAGCAACAAGGAGAATGCTTGCCGCCGGCCAACAAAGAGAAGGAGATAATGGTGGAAACCGGCCAAGACACCAAGGGAAAGCCCTATATCTTGTTTCCACCACTTAAGGAGAAGGAGAAGAGGTCTTTGGATGCTGGCCAAGGGCTGGGATAGGGCTGTGGGCGCCAGCCACCAAAGGATAGGAAGAAGAAAGCAAACTACTTCCTTATTTGGTGCCACCCAAGCCTACTAAACCCTAAGCCTCCAAACCCTAATCCTAGCTCTCCTTATGGCCGACCATGGAAGTGGGGAAGAAGATTAGGATGAGCTAAAGCCAATGTAGAGGGGAGATGGAGGAACCGGCCTCACCTTAGGAAGAAGAAGAAAAACTCCTCCCAATGTTGCCGCCCACCCATGACTCCCAAAATCCTAGCCACCAAACCCAATCCTAAACCAACTAGGATTCCTAGCCTCCAAAGGAAGCAAACCCTAATCCCCTTAAGCCATGATCTTAGATGAAAAGGGAGAATGTTGGACGCTGGCCAAAACCAAGGAGAGTAGAGGGAAGAAAGGTGTCGGCCACCATAAGGAAGAAGAAGAAGAAGAAGCATCGTTCCTTAATTGTGGCCACCCAAAACCCTAAATCTCCAAAGCCCTTGCCGCCCAACCTTAGCCCCCTTTTATCTTCCATTGTGTTGCCTCCCACCCTTAAGCCAATATTTATAGAGTTAGACTTAAGGCTTGATTTAATCTCCTCCATTGGTTCTAGGGATTTAATCTCAACCATCGGATCTAGAGATTTAATCTCAACCATCGGATCTAGAGATTTAATCTCTACCTTTAGATCTAGAGTTTTGTTTCTATCCATTGGATCTAAGCTTCAAGAGGTGTTAATAGGCTATATTAGGGACCATGAGGAGGAGTTGGATCTTGGCCACCCATGGATTAAGCCCACATAAAGTCCGATCCACTAATGATAATCCAATCCACTAAAGGATCATCATTGATCTACCTCACCAACCCCCATATGATAATATGAGCTCCATATATTATTTGTACATTTTCTATCCGTGTTTAAGATCTCGAATTTTCGTCGATTAATTAATTTACTGACCATTAATTAATCGACATCTAACTTCTTGAGTAGTACAACTCAACCTTTTCATCATGCCGGACCAAGTCCACCTGCATGGTTTACATGATGAACCTTATGAGCTCCTCAAGGGGACATCATCATCCTAATATATAGGACACGATTTCCTCCTATAATCAACGGCATACCATATAAATAATATCATCTCCCAACTTACCGAGCCTATCGATTTAATCTATAAATCTCGCCCATTGGTAAATCAAATAGATGAGTACTAAGTATATGTGCCCATTATTATATCGGGATTAAGAGCATGCACTAAATAATATCTGAGGTCCGATTCGATTATGTAGTCAGCAATAAATCGAATCACCTCTAAGTCGGTCCTGCTCAATACACACAAAGTGCACTAGTGTGATTCTATGGTCAAGACAAACCAATACCAAATCACACTATAACCATTCCGATGGTTTGTCCAAAGCCATCTCGGTTGTGAGCCTTTACTTATACTTTTCAAGGGGTCGATAACATGATCTGTTGTGTGACACCACACACCATGTTATCTACAATGTAAAGTATTAGGCAATATTGCATAACCATAAAAATATGCAAACAATGATTATATGATTCTTATTTCAAAATAAAGATGTTCATACAAAAGATAGACTTTTCAGTATACATCCCTACATCTTCATCATATTCATACAAGGTATGGCATGGATCTTCATTGAAAACTCAAGTAAAAGCCTTGGCCGAATGGTTCATGAAGAGGTTGACACAATAACATCAATCGAAAAACTACTTGTATGCAGGTGAGGGGATACTTACATCCTTCACTTTGCTATTAGTTGGTAGATACCCTAAGGGATGTCAAACATTGCCTTCTTCTTGCTTGGATGGATCTCGGAAAATGGAAGAAGAGAAGATAGGTTTCGGTGAGGAAGAAGAAGAGAAGTGGAGAATGAGAATTTGCTTTTCTCTTGTCTCCTCATTCCCTATTTATTCTTTTGAAGTGTCCCTTAGCCTACCTTACCCTTTACTATCATTTCCCATATTCCTCTAATAGTACAACCTTGCTGGGCTTCTGGTTATTGGATGCATCTTTAGGGCTTAGGTATCTACTAGAGGTTTGGGGTTCAATTCCTAGGCCTTGAATTCTTTTTGGATCTATTTCTTTTATTTTTGAAAGAGCCCACATAAAGCTCATTATATTCATGCTAAAAATTCTTGTAAAATTGTTAGAATTTTTATGGGCGTTACAAAATCTCATCCATTAGTAAATCAAAGAAATAAATACTAAGTACATGTGCCCGTTATTATATCGGGATTAAAAGCATGTACACCATAATATCCGAGAGTCAATTCAATTATGTAGTCAGTAATAAATTGAATAACCTCTAAATCAGTCCTGCTCAATTCACACAAAGTGTACTAGTGTAATTCTATTGTCAAGACAAACCAATACAAAATTACACTACAACCATACCAATGGTTTGTTCAAAACCATCATGGTTGTGAGCCTCTACTTATACTCTACAAGGAACTGATAACATGATCTTCCGTGTGACACCACATACCATGCTATCTACAATGTACAGTATTAGACAATATGCATAACTATAAATATGCAAACAATGATCATGTGATTCTTATTTAAAAAATAAAGATGTTCATACAAAGAATAGGCTTTTCAGTATACATCCCAACAATCTTCCATTTATACTAAAAGACTATGTTGCCATCATACCGCTATACATCTGATTCCCATTCCCTCCACATGCCTATTAAAAGCTCTCGCTAGAAGGGCCTTAGTGAAAGGATCTACCAGGTTATCCTCTAATGCAATCTTGGCGATAGCAACTTCTACCCGCTTTACGATCTCTCATATTAGGTGGTACTTGCGCTCTATGTGTTTACTTGCCTTATGGGCTCGTGGTTTTTTTGAGTTTGCAACTGCACCACTGTTATCACAATAAATTGTGTTAGTTCTGGGCAAACCAGAAATCACATCCAAGTCCATCAAGAAGTTCTTAAGCCATACAACTTCTTTGGCTGCCACATACTCAGCTTCCATGGTGGAGTTCGCCACGCATTTCTGCTTGACACTCCTCGATACAATGGCTCCACGTTCCAAAGTAAAGAAAAAACCTGAGGTAGACTTACTGTTATCCCTATCTGATTAGAAGTTTAAATCTGTGTAACCCACAAGGAGTAATTGATTTGCCTGGTATACCAGCATATAATCCCTAGTCCTTCTCAGGTACTACAATATATGCTTTACTACAGTCCAATGTCCCTGTCATGGATTACTTTGATATATGCTAACCATACCCACGATAAAGCAGATATCCGGTCTCGTACATAACATAGCATAAATGAGGCTTCCTATTGCCGAAGCATAAGGAACCACCTTTATCTCCTCTATCTCCTTTGATGTTCTAGGACACATCTCATTAGATAAAGGTACTCTATGCCTAAAAGGTAGAAACCTTTCTTGGAGTTCTGCATGCTAAAACGAGCCAAAATAGTGTCTATGTATAAAGCTTGATATAAGCACAACATCCTTTTCCTGCAATCCCTTATAACCTTAATCGCAAGGATGTGTCCCACTTCTCACAAGTCCTTCATATCAAACTCTTTGGACAACCATACCCTTGCGTCCGATAACACTTTGGCATTGTTGCCAATTAAACAAATGTCATCTACGTACAGTATAAGAAATACTACTACGTTTCCATCACATCTCTTGTATACACAAGACTCATCCAAACTTTGAATAAATCTATAAGACTGGATTACCTCATCAAAGCAGATGTTCCAAGATCTCGAAGCTTGATTCAATCCATAAATGGACCGATTAAGCTTGCACACAAGATACTCTTTGCCCTTTGCAATGAATCCCTTTAGTTGCTCCATATAGATGTTTTCCTCAAGACTTCCATTAAGGAAAGGTGTCTTGACATCCACTGCCACACATCATAATCCATATGAGCAGCAATAGATAAGAGAATCTGGATAGACTTAAGCATGGCTACCGGCAAAAAGGTCTCCTCATAATCGATACCCTCTTTCTGAATATGCCCCTTCGCAACAAACCTTAGTTTGAAAGTTTCAACCTTCCCATCTATCCCTGATTTGAATCCATAGATTCTATCTCAGAATTCATTACACTTTGCCAAGATACCGCATCTTTATCTTAGATTGCCTTGTCATATGTCAAGGGATCAGGTTCATGTTCGTCAGGGACCAAATCAAAAGATTCTCCCAAGAACATAAATCTATCAGGTTGTCTAACAACTCTCCCACTACGACGAGGTATCACTTATGTATCCCATGTGACATGCGGTGCAGTCACTTGTGGTATATCCTCTTGTACCGGTGGTACTGAAGTAGTGACTTCCCCTCTCAATTCCTCCAGAACAATCTTACTCATGGGCTTGTGGTTCATCACATAGTCTTCCTCTAAAAATCTGGCATTCGTGCTAACGATCACCCTATGATCTCTAGGACTATAGAACAAACCACCTTTCGTTCCTCTAGGATAGCCTAGGAACATGCGCACTTTTGTACGAGGTTACAACTTACTAGCATCTGTCTTCAGCACTTGTTCTGGACTCCCCCAAATCCGAATATGTCTCAGACTCGACTTTCTCCCAGTCCACAATTCTGTGGGAGTAGAAGGCACTGATATAGATGGTAGCAAGTTCATAATATACACTGTCGTGTCCAGAGCATACCCCGAGAACGAATCTCGTAACTCAGAATAATTCATCATCGATCTAACCATCTCCATAAGAGTCCTATTCCTTCTCTCCGCTACACCATTCTGCTGGGGTGTGCCCGGTGCAGACAATTGGGATTGAATCCCAGCCTCTGATAAGCAATTCCTAAACTCTCCCAAAAGGTACTCACCACCACAATCAGATTGTAGTGTCTTGATACTTTTACCCTGACATTTCTCCACATCACCCTTGAATTCTTTGAACCTGTCAAAGTATTCAGACTCGCGGTGCATCAAGTAAATGTATCCATATCTTGAATAATCGTCTATAAAAGAGACGAAATATTCAAAACCACCTCTAGCCTAGATAGACATAGGACTACACAAATCAGAATGAGCCAATTCCAACACATCTTTGGCTATATACCCCTTGGCCTTAAAAGGCCTCTTGGTCATTTTACCTTCCAAGCAAGATTCGCAGGTTGGGAAATCTTCCACCACTAATGAACCCAAAGGACCATTAGCTATCAACCTTTGAATTCTACTGAGGTTAATATTACCTAACCCTAGATGCTAAAGATACGTTTGGTTTATTTTTGAAGGTTCTTTTCTCTTATTAGATTTCGAAGATGAGTTATTTACTTCTATTTGCATCGTGAGAGCTTTTGGTTCAAGTGTATATAAATTGCTTACCAATGCACCAGAATAGATAATCTCCCTATTCCTTTTTATAACAACTCTGTCATTAAAAGAAATAGAATATTCATCAAAAAACAATTTAAAAACTGAAATTAAATTCTTTCTAAATAAAGGTACATAAAGGCAATTTCTCAAAAACAAAGTTTTATTCCTATCAAAAGATAAATAAACATCTTCCACTACAATAGCCACCACCTTAGTAGCATCGCCTAAGTAAACGATAATCTCCCCCTCAGCTAGTCGTCTGGTTTCCTGGAACCCTTGCAAAGTATTGCAGACATGATCAGTGACTCTCGTATCTACACACCAGGTGCTGGTAGATAACACCGCTAAACATGTTTCAACGACCAAACGAAAAGATATACATTTATTCTGTATTCGGTTGGGGCAGTCTTTCTTCCAATGTCCAGTCTGCTTGCAAGTGAAGCACTTGCCTTTCGGCTTCTTCACTCCTCCCTGAGATCCTCCCGCCACCTTTTCTCCACCTTGTTTATTCTTCTTCTTTCCTTTCGGCTAAGAAGTAGAAACCTTCCGAGCAACCATGGCCTGAACCTGAGCACTCTGACGAAAAAGCCCCTCTATCGCCTGGAGTTCTGTCAGAAGCTCCGCCAACGAATACAACCTCTTATTGATGTTGTAGTTTAGGCAAAACTGCTCAAAACTCCCAGGTAGAGATTGAAGAATGATATCGACCTGGGTTTCCCCATCGATCTAAGCTCCAAGGACTTCTAGCTCATTCAAATGAGCCATCATCTTGAGAAAATGATCCCTCACGGGTGTTCCCTCAACCATGATGGTCGTCATCAAGTTCCTGTTGGTGCAATTGGCCCAGGTCACGATTGACCAGGACTCGAGTTTGGCTCGAGTGATGTTTTGATGTGTTTTGATGTTTCGACAAAAACATATGACAATATAATTGTCATGGAAAGTCCAAGTTGGACACTTGGCATTTGGGAAAGTCCAAGTCCTGAGTACTTGGAAAATGGAAAGTCCAACATGTGTTGGCAAGGAAAGTCCAAGCATGGGTCTTGGCAAATGGAAAGTCCAACATGAGTTGGCAAGGAAAGTCCAAGCATGGTCTTGGCATGATAAGTCCAATGGTTGGAGGCGTAAAGTCCAAGCGGAGTCTTGGCGGCGTAAGTCCAATGTGCCTTGGCGGTGTAGACACCGTTAGCATGACATAGCCGACGGAAGCACCTGAAGGCTAGCGCGATGGATGAACAAGTCATGGATGACTTGGAGGGATCTGAGAGGCGTGAGGCTGATGGAGGTGGCTAGAAGGCTTAGGTCTAGGCTAAGGGTGGTCTAGCAAGTATAGGGGAACCATACTTGAGTTAAAACCTCCAGGTGTGTCACCGACCGTGCCATGTGGCAAGCCGACCGACCGAGTCAACTAGGGTTTGATCGCGGTTATGGCAGAGCAATGACCGCCAGAGGTGGGCCGATCGATGAGCTGAGCAATGTGATCGATCGTGTGATCACCGATCCGGGTGCTCGAGAATTCAGCCACAGAATGGAGTCGAGACTCGACTGGTCGAGTGAGGACTCCATCAGTCGACTAATGGTCACAATCAGTCGACTGATGGTAGTTCCGTTGGACTTATCCAACGTGGAACTAGCCTTTGTACGACATCGATCGTGTCCGATCAGTCGACTGATAGACTTTTTCCAGCACAGGTTGAAGCTATATATGGAGCTCGTGATGGAGGAAAAAGTAATCGGTTCTTGAGTGCTATTGGGGCGATTTGTTGGTGCAAATCAGGTATCCAAGTGCAAGCAAGCAACCAAGCATTCAAGCAATCAAAACAAGTGTTGTAAAGTCTTTTCTTTACTTGTATTTCATATTCCTTCTTGTAATTGCTTGTATTTGTATCTTATTGTTGTAAGATTACTTGTAAGAGGTTTCTCCACCCTTGACTTGTGTCAAGAAGGAGTTTTATTGATTAGTGGTGTTTGTGGCATCGCTAGGGTTGCATTTCGTTTCCAGTTACGTATTGCTCTATGAGCATACGGTTGAACCACGTATGCTCTTGTTGTGATTTGTGTGGTGTCCATTTTTGTTATTGCTTTTATCATTATTTCTATTTCCGCTGTGCACTAACGAAATTGTAGACACGAACGGGATCGAATTTCATCTACGCTATTCACCCCCCCTCTAGCCGTTCCAATATTCCTAACAGTTCCTCATGGCTTCCTACCTAGTAGGCCGATTCTGGTGTCCGAAAAGTTCCTTGAGATTGATTATCATTTCATAAGTAGTAGGCATGACTTGATGTTGATGTTGCAATACATTTGACATAGAAGACAAAAAGTAACACCGCGCCATCTCATTAGCCTTTATCCACTTCTTATAACTCTCTTTCTCCTTTTCCCCACAATCATCCGCAGGCTTAGGAGGACACTCTTCGAGAAGTACATACTTGTACTCCTCAGCAGTCAAGACTATATCCAGATTATTTTTCAAATCCACATAGTTAGGTCCAATAAGTTTATTTTCCTTTAGTATCACAGCAAGTTGGTTGAAAGTCATTTTTGAAAAACCTAAGAATCACATAGATCAAAATATTAGATTTCAAAAATTTATTGATTCCTCAAACAATAAAATTTTAAAATCAACCAACACCTTAAAACACTGAGAATATTGTATGTCGCGATAGTGTGGATGTATATGAATTCCACATTTGTAAGAGGAGGTTTTATCCATTAATTTTATTATCCTGTCAACCATACTTTTTGACAAATAAAATTAATAGTTGGTTCCTCTTCGGCCCTACAAATAAAAGTAGTGACTCTGATAGGGTTGATACTCCTATTTGCATCTAAGTGTTCACCATTACCCGATACTAAGGTAATTATCTTGGATTATGTGCCTTCTGATGGGGAAGTACACACGCCCTTAAATAATTTCCTATAACCATATTTGACCTAGTGATCCGCAAAACAAACTCATCCGATGGGGAGGGAGGCACTCAGAGCCGATGTGCAAGTTTGTTTACATCACATGTCAAATTGTTGTGGAGGCCATGGGAATTAAAAAAAAAAAATATCCCTCTCCTACTTAGTAATTTAAAATGAGGAATTTTCCAAGCACACAACATGCATATCAAACAAGAAGAAATAAATATGAAAAAAAATTCCAACTATGATGGATTTTGTTTTCCAATATGCCTCCCGTCGTGTCGTCATCTCGTCTACTCCTCCCTACACCATGTACAAGCAATCCGGAGATCCGAGCTGAGAAAATTATTTTAATTTACATCCATCGATCCTATACTCCACAAAGGAGTGTACATGAAATCTAGATCGAAAGTAAACTAAAATAAAAGAGTGGCTAAACAATGTTGTACTTAATTAAAAAAATTAAATACTAGCCTCATCAACTCCGAGGATTCAAATAATATTATAAGTGCATAAAAGTAATCGAATCCTAAACACACAAAATTGGAAACCGTGGCTCTGATACCACTTGTGGGGAATTGCTTCCCGCTTTTTGCCGCTCGTACATGGCAATCCTATCTATGTCCCTGGATTAAAAAAAAATTAATCGTTGATGAAGACGGATTACCCAAGCAACCGATCCATCATCGTGCTATTCGATTTGAGTGGTCTCTAGAACAAACTTGTTGTTCAAGCAACCTAACTCTTTTCCTCGATTAGCCACGGAATAGATGATGTATGAACTGCTAGTTTTTGTGTTTCTCTTCGGGGTCAAAGTAAATTAGTCACATACAATCACAAACATATTACAAAGGAACAAAAAGAAACCAAAACAAGAATTATACCTCTTGTTTACCTCTTGGTCTTCTATTGTATGACCTATCCTCCTCTTGAACGTTGTGTGGACAACGATCCTTCAAGAGTTGAAGCCTCCTAGATCGCGTATCTTCCTTTCCTTGTTCGCTCCGAACAAAGGAAGATAACCAAACAATTCTTCTCCTATCTAGAGTCGAGCACCAAGCCATCAACCTAAGTTGTTTCCGCCGACCAAGGAGAGGAAGAAAGGATATGGGCGCTGGTCAAGTGCTCCAAGGGAAGAAACCATAACACTAGTTGTCATCGGCTAAAGGAGAGAAAGAGAGGGAGGAGCCGCCGGCCAAGCTAGAGAGAGAGAGGGAGGCGCAACCCAAACAAGGGCCAAACCCTACACTACAAAAAATTGCTTTTTGGCGACAAACTTTGGCAACGAAAAAAATTCATTGCAAATCTACAATAAATTTTGCGACGAATTTTATGTTTCGTCTCAAATTTGTAACGAAATTTTCGACGAAAAAAAATTGTTACAAAAATTATAAAATTTCCAACATTTAAATTTCATTGCAAAATTCATCGCAAATTGGCGACGAAAATTATTTTTCATCGCCAATTTGCGACGAAAAAATAAATTCGTCATAAATTTCTGCAACGATTATTTTTTTCGTTGTAGAATCCGGCAACGAATTAAAAAATCGTTGCAAAATCTACGACGAATTTATTTTCATTATAAATTCTGCAACGAAAAAAATAATCATTGAAGAAATTTGCGACGAATTTATTTTTTCATCGCAAAATTCTGCAACGAAATGTTTTTCGTTGCAGAATTTGCGACGGAAATAAATTCGTATCAAAATTTTGCAACGAAAAATAAATTCGTTGCAAAATTTTGCAACGAATTTATTTTTTCGTTGCAGATTCTACAACGAATTTTGAATTCATTGCAAAAATTGCAACGAATTTATTTTCGTCGCAAATTCTGCAATGAATTAAAAATTCATTGAAGAAATTTGCAACGAATTTTCTATTTCGTTGCAAAATTCTGTAATGAATTTATTTTTTGTTGCAAAATTCTGCAATGAAATATTTTCATTCGCAGACCGCACGACGAATTTTTTTTGCGCAATCGAAAAATAAATCGCTGCATTCTCGCAATTAATTTTTTTATTGCAGATTCTGCAACGAATATAGAATTTGTCGCCAAATTGGCAACGAATATATGATTCGTCGCCAAATTGGCGACAAAATTAGCGACGAAAAAACATTCGTGGCTAAATTTTCCCTAAAATCCCGCTTCTTCCCTCTCCCTCTCCCTCTCTTCTTCCCTAATTAGCCCGCCGTGCCGATCCAACTCCTCCGATCCGCCACCGCCCGCTTGTAAGTCTCCGATCTCTTCTCCTCTCCTTCCGGCGGCTGCCGAGTCGCGACGCCTGCCGCCGCTGCTGACAAGGCGATGGCTACCGCCGCAGACGCGGATCGCCGCTGGTCGCTCAGGCGCGCACACCGCCGCTGCGTGATCATGATCGCGTCGCGGTCACAGGCTGCTCGCGCTCGCGGTAGTGCTAGCGCAGCTTGTTGCGCGTGCGCATGCTCGCCAGGCGGTGCACCGCCGCGCGATACTGCGGCGTTGTTGGCGCGCCGCTGCGTGCTCGCGATGCTCGCAGAAGGCGCGCAGCTCGCCGCTGCGCGCAGCGCGGCGCACCGCCGGTCTCACCTGGCCACGTTTCGGCGCGGCGTCGCGGCGCGCTGCGGCTCGCGATAGTGCCGGGCGCATGCCGCGCTCGCGCTGCGCTGCGCGTCGGCGAGCCGCGCGAGTCGCCACGGTTCGCGCGTGTGCTCGCGCGTTTCGCAAGGCGCGGTGCACGCGCCGCAAGACGCCGCACCGCCGCGACCGCGAGCTCGCGGCAGCGCGACGCGGCACGCAGCCAAGACGCGAGCGCGCGCAGTCCTCGCCGCATGCTCGCGGCAGCTGGTGCGCCGCGAGCTCGCGGCAGTCTCGCGGCAGGCTCGCGCAGTCTCGGGCGAGTGCTCGCGCCGGCCGGGCGCGAGTCGCTGATCTTGTCACATAATTAAAATTGCATCGCAATATTTATCCGAGCAAGCCGGCATCGACGCAGGTCGCAGCGGCACATGGTGGAGGCGATCGCGTTCTTACCGCGATATCGCATACTTGTGGCAGCAGGTAGACGCGCAAGCTCGCGGCAGCGATAGCTGTCCCAATTATAATACTGTGTTGTAATCTAAATTTAATATTTTGTTTAATATAGGTTGTCCTATTTTGAAGGTGTTTGTCAAGGTGTTCATCTAGGCATCAGCTCATCCCCACGTTGTTTTCTTTTGGACAGGTTCGTGTAAAAATATTATTTATAACATTATTTACAGTATTATGAATTATGTTATATAATTTATAATCATAATGTTTGATTTAGGTAATTTAATTACCGTTAGTAGATCATAATTTGTTCGAAATAATGATCTTATAATTTCCAATTAAATATCACACAAAATAATATTTATTAGTAGAAAAATGTAATGTTGAGTAAAAATTTAAGATTAGATTGAGATATATATATATATATATATATATATATATATATATATATATATATATATATATATATTTATACGGATCAAGTTAATTTGGAAGAAATGAAAAATAATCGTTGTTAATATAATTTTGATGTCAGGATCGATGGAGAGAGAACGCAGTTGGATGTATAAAAAGAATTTATTAGAATGTCGTGGTTTAACCGATGAATTTATAATTGGGTTGGAACAATTTTTGAGATTTTCTACTAATAATGTTGAGTTTATGGATGGGAATAAGTTAAGGTGTCCATGCAAAAAATGTCATAATGGTAAAATTTTCCAATGTGATAAAGTTCGAGAACATCTTTGTAGATTTGGTTTTACGCCAAATTATTATAATTGGACTTGTCATGGTGAACCATTTATATCCGATGAAGAGGTTGAATGAAACATGCAAAGGACAGTTAGTGGAGAGCAAGTATTTTACGATCAATGCAATCCCTACCAAAGGATGATAGTTGATGCAGTTGGTCATAATTTGAATAGGGAACCAAACGCGGCAAGCTCTAGGTATCCTCAAGCATTTGAACTAATGTATAATAATTATTCAACACCATTGGAGGAGGTAGAAATTACTGGTGGTAATGCAAATGTGCACAATGAGCCATATATAAAATTTCAAGAAGTATTGAGAGCTGCAGATGAACCCGTGTGGTCCGACAGACAAATACACAAAATTATCTCTCACCGCAAGATTGTTGAATGTTAAAGCTGAGCATAATGTGTCAGAAGAATGTTTTAATGATTTTGTTCAAGCTATTGGAGAAGTATTGCCGCGTGATCACATAATGCCGAATGATTTTTACAGTGTGAAAAAACTTGTGAAAGATTTGGGTCTTCCGGTGCAAAGAATTGATGTTTGCAGAAATGGTTGCATGCTATATTGGGGAGATAATGTAAATTTAGAGATTTGCAAATTCTGTAGTCAAAGCAGGTACAAGAGTACCACGAGATCAAATCGTAATAAGCGGTTAAAATCATTCAGACAAATGTTCTATTTGCCTTTAACTCCTAGATTGCAAAGGCTTTATGCTTCAAAGGTGACTACTGAACACATGACTTGGCATGCAAATCATGAAACAGAGAATGGGCTAATGTGTCATCCATCTGATGCAGAGGCGTGGAAAATTTTTGATCGAACATATCCTGAGTTTTCAAATGAGATCCGAAATATTAGGTTGGGTCTATGTGCTGATGGGTTTGCTCCGTTTGGCAAATCAGGAAGAACGTATTCTTGCTGGTCAATTATTGTAACTCCGCACAATCTTCCTCCTGGTATGTGTATGAAAACACCTTATATGTTTTTAACATTGATTGTGCCTGGCCCTCATAATCCAAAGAAGTTAATAGATGTGTACATGCAACCGTTGATTGCCGAGTTGATCCAACTATGGGACGTGGGTGTTTCCACGTATGATGTCCATACTAATTAGCTGTTCACTATAAGAGCTGCACTTCTTTGGACCATAAATGATTTTCCTGCTTATGGGATGTTATTGGGCTGAGTACTGCGGGGATTTTAGGATGTCCAATATGTATGGAGAGATCAAAGTCATTCAGATTGAAACACGGAAAGAAACCGAGTTATTTTGATTTTCATAGACAATTTTTACCGCCAAATCATAAATTCAGAAGAAATAAAGAAGAATTTACTAATAATAGAATTGAAAGAACACCTCCACCAATCAGATTCACGGGTCAAACTCTATGGCAAAGAGTGCTTATCTTTCCATCTGTTATTGAAGACCCCAATGTCACAACATATGACTATGGAATTACGCATAAATGGATAAAATGCAGTATTTTTTGGGATTTACCGTATTGGCAGAATAATTTGATATGCCACAATCTTGATTTAATGCATATTGAGAAGAATGTTTTTGAAAATCTGATAAATACGGTGATGGATATAAATGGAAAAACAAAAGACAATCTGAATGCAAGAAAAGATTTGCGTCTCATATGTAACCAACCTACCCTTGATGTTGATGCAAATAGAATGGGACCAAAACCGAAATCAGTTTATACATTGAATAAGGATCAGAAACGGATTGTTTGTGAATGGTTGAAATCTTTGAAATTTCCTGATGGTTATGTCTCAAATATTGGTAGATGCGTTGATTTGAAGGAATGCAAATTTATGGGTTTTAAAAGTCATGACTGTCATATATTCATAGAAAGATTAATTCCTATTGCTTTGAAGGAACTGTTACCAAATTTTGTATGGGGTGCAATTACCGAATTAAGCATTTTCTTTCATGATATTTGCTCGACAGTACTGAGTCATTCACACATGGAAACATTAGAGAGAGACATTCCGATTATTTTGTGTAACTTAGAAAGGATATTCCCACCGACATTTTTTGATTCAATGGAACATATTTTGGTTCACTTTCCATATGAGGCTAAAGTTGGAGGTCCTGTTCAATTTCGATGGATGTATCCATTTGAAAGGTGAATTTTTTTTTAACTTTTTTGTCGTTGTTATTTCATTTGGTCAACTCTAGTCTAATTTATTTGCTAATAAATTTTATTGTATTACTTTTAGATTCCTCTATCACTTGAAAAAAAAAGTGAAAAATAAAGCTCATGTCGAAGCTTTTATAGTTAATGCTTATATTGTGGAGGAAGTTACAACTTTTGCATCATATTACTTTGAACCTCATGTTCAATGCAAGAGTCGGAAAGCAGGAAGAAACAATGAGGGTCCCGTTGATCCAAATTTGAGGGCATTCTCAAGTTTTAATTAACTTGGTCGACCAAGTGGATCTTGTACAAGTAGATACTTAATCGTTGCAGAGTGGCGAAAGCGCATACATATATTTTATTGAAGCTGTCGGAAAGTAGTATATATTAGTTATATTAAACATTTTGTATATCCTAAAATATTGTTCATGTTTTGTTTAATTATATTGTAGGATTTTTCAAACTCTATATTCGAAGCTTCCGGAGCATGAGTTTAATAATTTCTGTGATGAAGAATTTGCACAATGGTTCAAAAATTATGTAAGTAGAGTATGATATTAAATTTGATAAATCTTGTTTGATGACACATATTGATTTTACTTTAGGTTCATGATAATCACTGTCACATTGAGCAAGACCTAATAAACAATCTGTCATGGGGTCCAAATTCAATGGTTAAAACTTGGCCCGCATATTTCATAAACAGACATAATTTTCATACTCAAGCTTATGGAACTGGGAAAACTACAATGCATAGCAGAGTTTGTGTTCAGTCATCTATTGATGGAGGTGCAAGGAATGAATTTTACGGTTTGCTGGATGAAATTTTAGAGGTAGCGTATCCAGCTCGGGATTATGAAGTTATTTATTTATGTGTCGTTGGTTTGACCCTATCAAAGGCATGAGGGTGCATCCACAATTTAATTTGGTTGAAATTAACTACAATAAAATATACAAGAGGTACGAACCATTTGTATTAGCACAGCAAACGATTCAAGTATTTTATGCTTCATATCCTAGTATGGGACGAGACAAAAGTGATTGGTGGGCAGTTTGTAAAACCAAAGCACATAAAAAAATTGAGGAACATTGGGAGGACATAGCCTATCAACAAGATGAAGTTGTCAATACATTTCATATCGAAGAGTATAATATTTCAACGTTACGAGATCCCAATGGGATTGTAATAGACGTTGATGCAAGTGAACTGAATGAGTATGAAGATGAAGATTTCAATGATGAGGATGAGGATGAGGATGACGATGACGCTGACAATGACAATGACGATGACGATGACGATGACGATGACGATGACGATGACGATAACGATGACGATGACGATCACGATGACGATCACGATGACGATGACGATAACGATTAGACGCATTATCAGGCCGAAAATTTTATTGCATACTTCAATTTTTAATTATTGGTAATTTACCTTTTAATTTATTGAATACCATTTGTATTTTATTTTACTATGTTATTCGAAAATCTATATATTTGATATGCTAATGAACTTTTTTTTATTTAGGGTCATCCAGTTGCTATGAATATGGTAATATTTTTATATTCTTCCTATTAATAATTCAATATGCAACTACATTTGTTTTCCCTATAATATTCTTCTAATAATAATAATTGTTAGTTTCGACGTGGCAGTCATAGACGTACTAGTGATGGAAGATCACAGTCTTCCTCTGCTTCAGCACCCGCACATTCTGATGCTCTTGCAGGAAATGTGCCCTCCACCTCTTCCCCAGTTGTAGGATCCTCTTATTCACAACATATACCTACTAATGTTTCTTCCCCGTTACAACAAACACTCATAGAGAGGGAAGATACGAGAGAGTTTATATCTCCGCGAGGAGACTCGTAAGTATTCAAGTTTTATAATATCTATATTAAAATTTTAATACAATAATTTTTTTTTAAAAGTATATAACAGAGTTTGTTTTTGGTTTTTGTTAGATTTACAAATTCTGTACGTGTTATTCACGAGGTGAATAAAATAGTGAATAATCATTGGGGCGGCGCTTCTATGACTTATACAAGCACACCAGAAGATATTAAAGTTTTGTGGTGGAATGAGTTCAAGGTAATTTATTTCAATATTTAGTATATGAATTTGCAGTTAATATAATAAATTTTTATTTTCGATCAATGCAGCGGGTATTTATTTGGGAGGAGACTGAAACACTAGAGATTAGAAGGATTTTTAAGAAAAAATGTGGTGATCATATTCGAAACATACTAAATCATGCAAAAACTAGAAATAAGAAACCCCATTGTATAACTGAGGATAATTGGAATAAAATTGTTGCACATTGGGGATCTGATGAAAGTAAGTGGAGGAGTGAACAGAATAAGCAAAATCAGAATTTTAACTCCGGCATTATGTCTGCCACGTACGCGGGAGGATCCATAAATATTGATGAGCATAGACATTAGTACTTTCAATTTATGATTTTATATTCTAATACTCACTAATTTATACATATTAACTGTTTATTTTGTTTAGGCCAAGGAGACGGGAACAGAGCCATTATTTATTGACACTTTCACCCGTACATTTCAAAAAAAGGATAAAACATGGAGTGGTGAAAGAGCTAGAACAATAAAGGTGTGTGATTGTAAAAATTTAATTTTCTTATGTTAATATTTAATTCTTTTTTCTTTCACAATAGGAGAAATACGACGAACTTTCACAAAGAAATTTGAGAGCAAGTGAGGATGGAGTCGAATCGGAGCCATCTGTTAGCAATATAAATTTATGGCTCGAAGCATCTGGAGGACCAAAAAGTGGAAGAATACTTGGACTCGGCTCTTTGAGCCGATCCTATAAAGTCCCTGGTGCTTCTTCTTCATCCTCTCCAGCATTAAAGGCCCAAGTTATTCAATTAACCGAAGAGGTTAATCATTTGAGAGATTTAATAGCGCAGAAAAAAACTGAATCGAGACAGAACGCTCAGAAAGTTCAAGACTTAAATGAAAAGATGAACGAAGTTCAATGGCAACAAATGTTTATTATGCAACATCTTCGCTATTCACGTAGCTCAAATCAAGTTCCTCCTTCTAGCTCGCTCCTCCTCACTTTGATCCCTGTAATGGAGAAAATGATGATGTGTTTTTTGATGACGATGGTGATGATGTTGATTATCTTTGACTGTATTTGTGAAAGTTTATTTGTTAGCTTCTTGACTTATGACATATGCCATATTTATGTTTTTATAAGTTTGTTGTATTTAACTGTTGCCGGATGATAATGATACATACGGTAGACCTTTAATTTAGATGTTTGTTATCTGTATAAATTGGTTTGATTTCCATATTATTGTTTGTTGTATAATTGTGTTTATATTGTTGTGTGTTTGTTGAAATGGTTGAAAAAATATTAATTTGTAAATTTTTTTTCCTCCAGATTTGCAACGAAAATACAATTTTCGTTGCAAATTTATATATATCAGTCGACTGATGTAGACATTCACTCGACTGCCAAAAATTTTTTGGCCATCAGTCGACTGGTAGATAATGGCAGTCGACTGATGTACTGTAGCAGGTTACAGAACCCTTCGTAGCCGACTGACCAGTCGATCATCGAACTAGCGATCGATGGATGGATATGATCGGTCATCGCCATACCGTAGCAACTCACGAGCGTCGTAGCCGATTAGTCATCCGATCGTCACGCTAGCGATCGATGTATTAATCAGTCGACTGCTAGTTAAATTTTTGGCGACGAATTATTATTTTCGTCGCAAATTTGGCGACGAAAATAAATTCGTCGCCAAATTTAATTTTATTTGTTAATTCCGTTCATCAGAATTTGGCGACGAATTTTTTTTTTCGTCGCCAAATTTAATTTTATTTGTTAATTCTGTTCATCAGAATTTGGCGACGAATATATTTTTCATCTCCAATTTGGCGACCAAAATAATATTTCATCTCCAAATTTGCGACGAAAAATATATTCATCGCCAAATTTCATTATATTGCCCGACAGTGGATGGGAGATTTTTGCGACAAATAAAATTTTCGTTGCATATTTGGCAACGAAAAAATTTATTCGTCGCTAATTTAGCGTCGAATGTGTAATTCGTCGCTGAATTCGGCGAGGAAAATAATTATTCGTCGCCGAATTTGGCGACGAAAAGTGTTATTCGTTGTAAAAATTTGCGACGAATTGTCTTTTTCATCGCCAAATTGGCGACGAAAACATTTATTCGTTGCCAAATTTGGCGACGAATTTTGCAACGAAATAATTATTCTTTGCAATTTGGCGATGAAATTTATTTTTTCGTTGCAGAATTTTGTGGCGAGTTGTTTGCAACGAAAATTTTTTCGTTGCAAATTTCGTTGCAAAAAAATTTTGCAACGAATTTTTTTACAAATTTCGTTGCAAAATTCGTAGCAAAAAAAGAATTTTTTTGTAGTGCGAGGTTGTGTTGCCGCCACCCACAAGGAGAAGCCAAAACCTAAGTTGCCGCCCAAGCCACCAAAGCCAACTCCAAAACCCTAAACCACAACTCTCTTCCTTTGCCGCCCACTCCAAAAACCCTAATCTCTAAAAGGATATCTCACGGCCAAGCCTTGAAACTTTATTTATAGATTTTGCTCAAGCCTCCTTTTAATCGTGTCCATTGGATCTAGGCTTCATGAGAGTTTTAATATTAGGCTACAATAGGGACCATGAGGAGGAGTTGGATCTTGGCCACCTAATGGATCTGGCCCACAAAAAATCTGATCCATTAATGATGATCCATTCTACTAGAGGATTATCATTGATCTACCTCATCATCCCCCATAAATAAATATGGGCTCCATAAATTAATTGTACAAATGTCTCCCCGTGTTTAAGATATCGAATGTCCATTAATTAATTAATTTACTGACAATTAATTAATCAACATCTAACTTCATGAGTAGTACCACTCAACCCCATCATTATGCCAGACCAAGTCCACCTTCAGGGTTTACATGATGATCCTTATGAGCTCCTCAAGGGGACATCATCATCCTTATACATAGGACACGGTTTTCACCTAAAATCAACGGCACATCATGTAAATAATATTATTTCTGAACTTACCGAGCCTATCAATTTAATCCATAAATCTCACCCTTTGGTAAATCAAAGAAATAAATACTAAGTACATGTGCCCGTTATTATATAAGGATTAAGAGCATGTACACCATAATATCTGAGGTCCGATTTAATTATGTAGTCAGCAATAAATTGAATCTCCTCTAAGTCGGTCCTGCTCAATATACACAAAGTGTACTAGTGTAATTCTATTGTCAAGACAAACCAATACCAAATTACACTACAACCATACCAATGGTTTGTCTAAAATCATCTTGGTTGTGAGCCTCTACTTATACTCTAGAAGAAACTGATAACATGATCTTCCGTGTGACACCACACACCATGTTATCTACAATGTACAGTATTAGACAATATGCACAACTATAAATATACAAACAATGATCATGTGATTCTTATTTCAAAAATAAAGATGTTCATACAAAGAATAGATTTTTCAGTATACATCCCAACAATCTCCCACTTATACTAAAAGACTATGTTGCTATCATACCGCCATACATCTGATTCTCATTCCCTCCACATGCCTATCAAAAGCTCTCGCTAGAAGGGCCTTAGTAAAAGGATCTACCAGGTTATCCTCTAATGCAATATTGGCGATAGCAACTTCTACCCGCTTTACGATCTCTCGTATCAGGTGGTACTTGCGCTCTATGTGTTTACTTGCCTTATGGGCTCGTGGTTCCTTCGAGTTTGCAACTGCACCATTGTTATCACAATAAATTGTGATAGTTCTTGGAAAACCAAGAATCATATCCATGTCCATCAAGAAGTTGCTTAGCTATACAACTTCTTTGGCTGCCTCAGAGGCTGCCACATACTCAGCTTCCAAGGTGGAGTCCGCCACGTATTTCTGCTTGACACTCCTCCATATAATGGCTCCACCTCCCAAAGTAAACACAAAACCTGAGGTAGACTTACTGTTATCCCTATCTGATTGGAAGTCGGAATCTGTGTAACTCACAGGGAGTAATTGATATGCCTGGTATACTAGCATATAATCCCTATTCCTTCTCAGGTACTTCAATATATGCTTTACCGCAGTCCAATGTCCTTGTCCTAGATTACTTTGATATCTGCTAGCCATGCCCACGATAAAGCAGATATCCAGCCTCTTAAATAACATAGCATACATGAGGCTTCCTATTGCCGAAGCATAAGGAACCGCCTTCATCTGCTCTATCTCCTTTGATGTTCTAGGAAACATCTCTTTAGATAAAGGTACTCCATGCCTAAATGGTAGAAAACCATTCTTGGAGTTCTGCATGCTAAAACGAGCCAAAATAGTGTCTATGTATGAAGCTTGAGATAAGAACAACATCCTTTTCTTACAATCCCTTATAACCTTAATCCCAAGGATGTGTCCCACTTCTCCCAAGTCCTTCATATCAAACTGTTTGGACAATCATACAATTGGCCTGGGTTGATTTGAGTTTGACTCAAGCAGTATTTTGATGATAGACAAAACTTATGACATGGGATTGTCATAGGAAAGTCCAACATGGAGTTGGCATGGAAAATTCAAGGATGGGGCTTGGTGTAGAAAAGTCCAAAGTATTGCGAAGTCGTGCTCTTGGTGCATTTGAGAAGTCTTGATGACTTGGCAAGTTCACTAGGCTCGGGGTCCTTGAGTCGGTGAAGGATGGCATTGTGAAGTCGTGCGCTTGGTGCATCCGAGGGACCGCCGGACGGGGAGCTAATGGAGTGAGGCCCAAGGGAAGCATACTTCGAGGGCAAGAGACGTGAAGGATGGCGTTGTGAAGCCGTGCGCTTGGCGCATCTGAGGGACGTAGGCTAAGGGAAGAGAGCTTCGGTGAGAAACTCCATGAGGGATGAGGTGGACTTGGACAAGTGGCTAAGACTGATGATCGGATGCTCAAACAACTTGGTGTTTGAGGTTTTACTCGACATCAGTCGACTGGTATAGGTGCCAATCGACTGCTCCAAGTCGACTAGGGTTCGACTGGTGTTCGACTAACTAGGGTCTGGCAGATCAGTCGACTACCAAGGGATGACAGTCGACTGATAACACCATCAATCGACTAATGACGGATATCAGTCAATTGATCGGTGTGTTTTTGACCACAAAAGGTCTTCCAGTCGAGTGCTCGTGCTAGCACTCGACTGATGGGATTATCAGTCGACTGATGGGCATGATCAGTCGGCTGATGATGGATCCGTTGGCTTTTGGCCAGTGTGGATCGAGTCATTGTGAGACAATGACTACAGGATTAGTCGACTGATGGTCACGATCAGTTGACTGATGGGCGTGAAATCAGCTTGATGCAGGTCAAGGGGGAGCAAGCCTTTAGGGGGAGGTATCAATAATGGGAAGATGGATGTGTAGTTTTCTTCATGGGAGGAAAATTGGGTTGCCTCTCTTTAAGTGATATGGGACTTATCACTAGAAAGATTGTAGGCTTGTGTTCCTCTAAGGGAGAGATTATAAGATCTCAATTGGGTTTGAGACATTCATACCCTTGGGGAGGACCTTTTTGATGTAAGTCCAAAAGGGGGAGAAGTTACTAAGTTACCAATTGGGTTTGGAATTCTCATTGGGATGTAAAAATTACCAATTAGGGATAATTGGTAGACTTGAGGGATAGTTTTGTCAATCATCAAAAAGGGGGAGATTGTTGGTGCAATTGGCCCGGGTTGACTCGAGTTTGACTCGAGCAGTATTTTGATGATAGACAAAACTTATGACATGGGATTGTCATAGGAAAGTCCAACATGAAGATGACATGGAAAATCCAAGCATGAGGCTTGGTGTGGAAAAGTCCAAAGCATTAAAATGCCATGCGCTTGGTGCATTTGGGAAGTCTTGAGGACTTGGCCAGTTCACTAGGCTCGGGTTCCTTGAGTCGGTGAAGAATGACATTGTGAAGTCGTACGCTTGGTGCATCCGAGGGACCACCGGACGGGGAGCGAATGGAGTGAGGCCCAAGGGAAGCATACTTCGAAGGCAAGAGACACGAAGGATGACGTTGCGAAGCCATGTGCTTAGCACATCCAAGGGACGTAGGCCGAGGGAAGAGAGCTTCGGTGGGAAACTCCATGAGGGATGAGATGGACTTGGTCAAGTGGCTAAGACTGACGGTCGAATGCTCAAACAAATTGGTGTTTGAGGTTTTACTCGACATTAGTTGACTGGTATAGGTGTCAGTCGACTGCTCCAAGTCGACTAGGGTTCGACTGGTGTTCGACTGACCAGGGTCTGGCTGAACAGTCGACTGCCAAGGGATGGCAGTCGACTGATAACACCATCAGTCGAGTAATGAGGGATATCAGTCGACTGATCGGTGTGTTTTCAGCCACAGAAGGTCTTCCAATCGAGTGGTCGCGCCAGCACTCGACTGATGGGATTATCAGTCGACTGATGGGCATGATCAGTCGACTAATGATGGATCCATTGGCTTTTGGCCAGCTTGGATCGAGTCGTTGTGAGACAACGGCTACAGGACCAGTCAACTGATGGTCACGATCAGTCGACTGATGGGCGTGAAATCATCTTGATGTTGGTTATAAATGGAGCTCAAGATGGAGGATTTCACCAATACTTTAAGGGTGACATTTGAGGGGAATTGCTGCTGCATTCCAGACCTTCAAGAGTCAACCAAAGTAAGCAACAAACAAGTGATCAAAAGCAATCGGTGAAAAGTGTTCTTTTGTATTGTATTTTTATTCTTGTTTGTATTTCTATATTACTTTGTAATTGCTTGTACGAGGTTTCTCCACCTCTGACATGTTGTCAAGTAGGAGTCTTAGTTAGTGTCGTGCGCATAACTAGAGCTCGGTGAGCTCGCTCATGGAGAAGGAACCATTCGATTCCGAACCATGTATATCTTGTGTTTTGTTGTGTGCTTGTGTTGTTGTTTGCATTTCTATTTGTTTCTATTATTTCCTCTGCACTAACAACAATCGTAGACAAACGACGCACAACAAATGATCGTATTCCACCATACGACGATTGAGGGCAATTGACCCCCCTCTAGCCGGCCACCATCGTTCCAACACCAAGTCCTTCATATCAAACTGTTTGGACAACCACAATCTTACGTCTAATAACACTTTGGCATTGTTGTCAATTAACAAAATGTCATCTACGTACAATACAAGAATTACTACTATGTTTCCGTCACATCTCTTGTATACACAAGACTCATCCAGACTTTGAATAAATCCAAAAGACTGGATTACCTCATCAAAGTGAATGTTCCAAGATCTCGAAGCTTTCCTCAATCCATAAATGGACCGATTAAGCTTGCACACAAGATGCTCTTTGCCCTTTGCAATGAATCCCTCTGGTTGCTTCATATAGATGTTTTCCTCAAGACTTTCATTAAGGAAAACTGTCTTGATATCCATCTGCCACACCTCATAATCCATTTGAGTAGCAATAAATAAGAGAATACGGATAGACTTAAGCATGGCTACCAGCGAAAAGGTCTCCTCATAATTGATACCCTCTTTCTGAGTATATCCTTTGGCTACATGCCTTGCTTTGAAGGTTTCAACCTTCCCGTCTATTCCTCTCTTTCTTTTGTAGATCCACTTGCATCCAATCGTTTTTACATCATTGGGTGGTTCTACTAGCTCCCAGACCTGATTTGAATCCATAGATTCTATCTCAGAATTCATTACACTTTGCTAAGATACCGCATCTTTATCTTGGATTGCCTCGTCATATGTCCAAGGATCAGGTTCATGTTCATCAGGGACCAAATGAGAAAATTCTCCCAAGAACATAAATCTATCAAGTTGTCTAACAACCTTCCCACTACGATGAGGTATCGCTTGTGTATCCTCTGTGACACACGGTACAATCACTTGTTGTATATCCTCTTGTACCGGTGGTACTGAAGTAGTGACTTCCCCTCTCAATTCCTCCAGAATAATCTTACACATGGGCTTGTGGTTCATCACATAGTCTTCCTCTAAAGATCTAGCGTTCATGCTAACGATCAATCTCTGATCTCTAGGACTATAGAACAAACCACCTTTCGTTCTTCTAGGATAGCCTACGAACATGCGCACTTCTGTATGAGGTTCCAACTTACCAGCATCTGCCTTCAACACTTGTGTTGGACTCCCCCAAATTTGAATATTCTCATATTAGGCTTTCGCCCAGTCCATAATTCTATGGGAGTAGAAGGCACTGATTTAGATGGAACCAAGTTTAGAATGTACACTGCCGTATCTAGAGCATACCCCCAAAACGAATCTGGTAACTCAGAATAATTCATCATCGATCTAACCATCTCCATAAGAGCCCTATTCCTTCGCTCCGCTTCACCATTCTGTTGGGGTGTGCCAGGTGCAGACAATTGAGATTGAATCTCAACTTTTGATAAGCAATTCCTAAACTCTCCCAAGAGGTACTCACCACCACGATCAGATCGTAGTGTCTTGATACTTTTACCTTGACATTTCTCCACATCAGCCTTGAATTCTTTGAACCTGTCAAAGTATTCAGACTTGCGGCGCATCAAGTAAATGTATCCATATCTTGAATAATCGTCTATAAAAGAGACAAAATATTCAAAACCACCTCTAGCCTAGATAGACATAGGACCACACAAATCATAATGAACCAATTCCAACACATCTTTGGCTCTATAACCCTTGGCCTTAAAAGGCCTCTTTGTCATTTTTTAAGGGTTTTGCTTATCGAGTCCATGAGGGGGAACTTCGCTTCCCACTTCACCTTGGTTGTTTGTTCATGGAGATCCCATCGATGCCCCCGGATTAAAAAATTTTAATCATAAACAAAAGGGATTTCCCAAACAATCAAGTCATCATTGTGCTATTCGTTTAGAGAGGTCACTTGAACAAACTTATTGTTCAAGCGACCAACCTCTATTCTACGAGTAGCCGCGGAATAGGCGATGTACGGATCGCCGTCTTTCGTATTTATGTTCGGGATCCAAGTATTATTTAGCCACAAATAGAATATATCATCCTCATAATTGAAAAAACAAATACAAACAAGTAACAAAAGAGAATAGAGAATAGATATACCTCTCGATCTTCTAATGTATGACCTTCCTCCTTTCGGACGTCATGTGGGCGACGATATACCAAAAGTTGAAGCTCCTAGATCGCCAATCTTCCTTCCTTCCTCGTTCCGAGCAAGAGGAAGAATAGAAACAAAGCTCTCTTCCTTCTTTCAACCAACTAACAACCTCCAAGGATGGAGCTTTGCCGCCGGCCAAGAAGGAAGAAGAGATTAAGGTTTGCCGGCCAAAAGCTTCAAGGGAGGACCCTAAACCTTTGTTCCACCGGCCAAGTGAAGGGTTGTGCTTATCGAGTCCGTGAGGGGAAACTTCGCTTCCCACTTCACCTCGGTAGCTTGTCCATGGCAATCCCTTCGATGTCCCCGGATTAAAAAAATTTAATCCTAGACAAAAGGGATTGCCCAAACCACCAAGTCATCGTCGTGCTATTCGTTTAGAGAGGTCACTTGAACAAACTAGTTGTTCAAGCGACCATTCTCTATTCTACGAGTAGCCGCGGAATAGACGATGTCCGGATCGCCGGTTTTCATGTTTATGCTCGGGATCCAAGTATTATTTAGCCATTTACAGATTTATAACATGCTTATAATTGAAAAACAAATACAAACAATAAACAAAAGAGAAAAGAGAATAGATATACCTCTTGATCTTCTAATGTATGACCTTCCTCCTTTCGGACGTCGTGTGGGCAACGATCTACCAAAAGTCGAAGCTCCTAGATCACAAATCTTCCTTCCTTGCTCATCCAAAGCAAGAGGAAGAATAGAAACAAGGCTCATCTCCTTCCTATAGCCAACCAACAAGCAACAAAAGAAATGCTTGCCGCCGGCCAACAAGGAGAAGGAGATAATAATGGAAACTGGCCAAGACACCAAGGGAAAACCCTATATCTTGTTTCCACCACCTAAGGAGAAGGAGAAGGGGTCTTTGGATGCCATACAAGGGCTGGGATAGGGCTGTGGGTGCCGGCCACCAAAGGATAGGAAGAAGAAACCAAACTACTTCCTTATTTGGTGCCACCCAAGCCTCCTAAACCCTAAGCTTCCAAACCCTAATCCTAGCTTTCCTTATTGTCGTCCATGGAAGAGGGGAAGAAGAATAGGATGAGCTCATGCCAAGGTAGAGAGGAGAAGAATAGGGGCTGTCCAACCTTTGGAAGAAGAAGGAACACCTCCTTGAGTTGCCGCCCACTCTAATCCCCAAAACCCTAACCCTAGCCACCACTCCCAATCCTAATATAAATAGGATTGGTTGCTGCCCAAGGGACAAACCCTAATCCCCTAATCCATCCTTAGCCTTGCTGCCCACTTATTAATCTCTAATTATAGAGTTGGGCTCAAGGCTTGATTTAATCTCCTCCATTGGTTCTAGGGATTCAATTTCAACCGTCGGATCTAGAGATTTAATCTCAACCGTCAGATCTAGAGATTTAATCTCCACCTTTGGATCTAGAGTTTTGTTTCTATCCTTTGTATCTAAGCTTCATGAGGTGTTAATAGGCTACATTAGAGACCATAAGGAGGAGTTGGGTCTTGGCCACCAATGGATCAAGCCCACATAAAGTCCGCACTAATGATGATCCAATCCACTAAAGGTTCATAATTGATCTACCTTACCAACCCCCATATGATAATATGGGCTCCATATATTATTTGTACATTTTCTCCCCGTGTTTAAGATCCCGAATGTTCGTCGATTAATTAATTTAATGACCATTAATTAATCAACATATAACTCCTTGAGTAGTACCACTCAACCTTTTCATCATGCCGGACCAAGTCCACCTGCAGGGTTTACATGATGAACCTTATGAGCTCCTCAAGAGGACAACATCATCCTAATATATAGGACACGGTTTCCTCTTATAATCAATGGCACACCATATAAATAATATCATCTCCCAACTTACCGAGCCTATCAATTTAATCTATAAATCTCGCCCATTGGTAAATCAAAGAGATGACTACTAAGTATATGTGCCCGTTATTATATCGGGATTAAGAGCATGTACTAAATAATATCTGAGGTCCGATTAGATTATGTAGTCAGCAATAAATCGAATCACCTCTATGTCGGTCCTGCTCAATACACACAAAGTGCACTAGGTTGATTTTATGGTCAAGACAAACCAACACCAAATCACACTACAACCATTCCGATGGTTTGTCCAAAGCCATCTCGGTTGTGAGCCTTTACTTATACTTTACAAGGAGCCGATAACATGATCTCCCGTGTGACACCGCACACCATGTTATCTACAATGTAACGTATTAGACAATATGCATAAAAATATGAAAACAATGATCATGTGTTTCTTATTTCAAAAATAAAGATGTCCATAGAAAAGATAGACTTTACAGTATATATCCCTACACCAAGGATAAGGAGAAGAGGGAGTTTGGATGCTGGCCAAGGGCTGGAAGGAGCTTAAGGGGCACCGACAGCTTGAGGAAGAAGAAGAAGCCAAGGAAATCTTTCCTTATTAGGTGCCGGCCAAGCCCAAACCCTTGCTCCTATCTCTTACCGCCAACCTCCAAAACCCTAGCTTCTCTTGATTGATTCTCCATGCCAACCCCTCAAACTCCTTTTATAGAGTTAGGGATAAGCCTCCTTTTAATCTTCACCATTGGTTCTAGGGATTTAATCTCAACCGTCGGATCTAGAGATTTAATCTCAACCGTCGGATCTTAGAGATTTAATCTCTTCCTTTGGATCTAGAGTTTTGTTTCTATCCATTGGATCTAAGCTTTATGAGGTGTTAATAGCCTACATTAGGGACCATGAGAAGGAGTTGGATCTTGGCCACCCATGGATCAATCCCACATAAAGTCCGATCCATTAATGATAATCCAATCCACTAAAGGATTATCATTGATCTACCTCACCAACCCCCATAGGTTAATATGGGCTCCATATATTATTTGTACATTTTCTCCCCGTGTTTAAGATCTCGAATGTCCGTCGATTAATTAATTTACTGACCATTAATTAATCAACATCTAACTCCATAAGTAGTACTACTCAAACTTTTCATCATGTCGGACCAAGTCCACCTACAAAGTTTACATGATTAACCTTATGAGCGCCTCAAGGGGACATCATCATCCTAATATATAGGACACAGTTTCCTCTTATAATCAATGACACACTATATAAATAATACAATTTCCCAACTTACCGAGCCTATCGATTTAATCGATAAATCTCGCCCATTGGTAAATCAAAGAGATGAATACTAAGTATATGTGCCCATTATTAAATAGGGATTAAGAGCATGTACATAATAATATCTGAGGTCCGATTCGATTATCTAGTCAGCAATAAATCGAATCACCTCTAAGTCGGTCCTGCTCAATACACTCAAAGGGTACTAGTGTGATTCTATGGTCAAGACAAACCAATACCAAATCACACTACAACCATTCCGATGGTTTGTCCAAAGTCATCTCGGTTGTGAGCCTTTACTTATACTTTACATGGAGTCGAAAACATGGTCTTCTGTGTGACACCACACACCATGTTATCTACAATGTAATGTATTAGACAATATGCATAACAATAAAAATAGTCAAACAATGATCATGTGATTCTTTTTTCAAAATAAAGATGTTCATACAAAAGATAGACTTTTCAGTATACATCCCAACAATTTTACCTTCCAAGCAAGATTTATAGGTTGGGAAATCATCCACCACTAATGAACACAAAGGTCCAGCAGCAATCAACCTTTGAATTATACTTAGGTTAATATGACCTATCCTTAGATGCCAAAGATACATTTAGTTCATTTTCAAAGGTTCTTTTCTCTTATTAGATATAGAAGATGAGTTATTTACTTCTATTTGCATCATGGGAGCTTTTAGTTCAAGTGTATATAAATTTCCTACCAACGCACCAGAACAGATAATCTCCCTATTCCTTTTTATAACATCTCTGTCATTAAAAGAAATAGAATATCCATCCAAAAATAATTTAGAAATCGAAATCAAATTCATTCTAAATAAAGGTACATAAAGGCAATTTTTCATAACCAAAGTTTTATTCTTATCAAAAAATAAATAAACATCTCTCACTGCAATAGCCGCCACCTTCATAGCATTGCCCAAGTAAACGGTAATCTCCCCCTCAGCTAGTCATCTAGTTTCCTAGAACCCCTGCAAAGTATTGCAGACATGATCAGTGACTCCTGTATCTACACACCAGGTGCCAGTAGATAATATCGTTAAACATGTTTCAACAACTAGACCAAAAGATATACCTTTGTTCTGCTTCCGATTGGGGCAGTCCTTCTTTCAATGTCCAATCTGCTTGCAAGTGAAGCACTTGTCTTTCGGCTTCTTCACTCCTACGTGGGATCCTCCCTCCACCTTTGCTCCATGTTGTTTCTTCCTCTACTTGCCTTTCGGCTTAGAAGTAGAATCCTTCTGAGCAACAATGACCTGAGCCTGAGCACTCAGACAAAAAAGCCCCTCTGCCGCCTGGAGTTATGTCAGAAGCTCTGCCAACGAATACAACCTCTTATTCATGATGTAGTTAAGGCGAAACTGCTCAAAATTCCTAGGTAGAGATTGGAGAATGATATCGACCTAGATTTCCCCATCGATCTCAGCTCCAAGGACTTCCAGCTCATTCAAATGAGCCATCATCTTGAGAACATGATCCCTCACGGGTGTTCCCTCAACCATGATGGTCAACATCAAGTTCCTCATGGCTTCCTGCCTAGCAGCCCGATTCTGGTGTCAGAAATGTTCCTTGAGATTGAACATCATGTTATAAGCAGTAGGCATGGCTTGATGCTGATGTTGCAATACATTTGACATAGAAGCCAAAATGTAACACCGCGCCATCTCATTAGCCTTTATCCACTTCTTATAACTCTCTTTCTCCTTTTCCCCAGAATCATACGCAGGCTTAGGAGGACACTCTTCAAGAAGTACATACTTGTACTCCTCAGCAGTCAAAACTATATCCAGATTCCTTTTCCAATCCACATAGTTAGGTCCAGTAAGTTTATTTTCCTTTAGTATCACAACAAGTGGGTTGAAAGTCATTTTTGAAAAACCTAAGAATCACATAGATCAAAACATTAGATTTCAAAAATTTATTGATTCCTCAAACAATAAAATTTTAAAATAAACCAAGACCTCAAAACACCGAGAATATCGTATGCCACGATAGTGTGGACGTATACGAATTATACATTTGTAAGAGGAGGTTGTACCCATTATTTTTATTATCCTGTCAACCTTACTTTTTGACAAATAAAATTAATTGTTGGTTCCTCTTCAGCCCTACAAATAAAAGCAATGACTTCGATGGGGAGGATACTCCTATTTGCATCTAAGTGTTCACCATTACCCGATACTAAGCCAATTATCTCGGATTATGTCCCTTCCAATGGGGAAGTACACACACTCCTAAATAATTTCCTGTAACCATATTTGACCTAGTGATCCACAAAACAAACTCATCCGATGGGGAGGAAGGCACTCAGAGCCGACGCACAAGTTTGTTTGCATCACATGTCAAATTGTAATGGAGGCCATGAGAATTTAAAAAATATCCCTCTCCCACTTAGTAATTTAAAATGAAGAATTTTCTAAGCACACAACATGCATATCAAAGAAGAAGCAATAAATATGAAAAAAAATTCCAACAATTATGCCTTTTTTTTTTCCAATATGCCTCCCGTCGTATCGCCATCTCGTCCTCTCCTCCCTACGCCATGTACAAGCCATCTGGAGATCTGAGTCGAGAAAAAATATTTTAATTTACATCCATCGATCCTATACTCCACAAAGGAGTGTACATGAAATCTAGATCGAAAGTAAACTGAAATAAAAGAGTGGATAAACAATGTCATACTTAATTACAAAAATTAAATACTAGCCTCGTCAACCCCAAGGATTCAAATAATATTACAATTACACACATCCAATCACATACACACACATATAGTCATAATAGTTGGATCTTATGCCTGCAACCAAAAAGTTAGCCTACGCACATCCTAATATTATCCGACACACATAATATATGATAAGTTCATAAAAGTAACCAAATTCTAAACACACAAAATCGAAAACCGTGGCTCTAATACCACTTGTGGAGAATTGCTTCCCGCTTCGGCCGCTCATACATGGCGATCCTATCTACGTCCCTGGATTAAAAAAAAATTAATCCTTGACGAAGTCGGATTACCCAAGCAATCGATCCATCATCGTGCTATTCGATTCGAGTGGTCTCTTGAACAAACTTGTTGTTCAAGCAACCTAACTCTTTTCCTCGATTAGCTGCGAAATAAGATGTTGTACGGATCACCGGTTTTTGGGTTTATCATCGGGGTCCAAGTAAATTAGCCATATACAATCACAAACATAATACAAAGGAACAAAAGGAAACCAAAACAAAAATTATACCTCTTGTTTACCTCTTGGTCTTCTATTGTATGACCTATCCTCCTCTTGAACATTGTGTGGGCAACGATCCTCCAAGAGTTGAAGTCTCCTAGATCTCGTATCTTCCTTTCCTTGTTCGCTCCGAACAAAGGAAGATAACCAAAAAATTCTTCTCATATCTAGAGCTGACCACCATGCCACCAACCTTAGTTGTTGCCGCTGGCCAAGGAGAGGAAGAAGGGATATAGGCACCGATCGAGTGCTCCAAGGGAAGAAACCCTAACACTAGTTGCCGCCGGCCAAAGGAGAGAAAGAGAGGGAGGAGCCGCCGGCCAAGATAGAGAGAGAGATGGAGGTGCCGCCCAAAACAAGGGCCAAACCCTAGGTTGTGTTGCCTCCACCCACAAGGAGAAGCCAAAACCTAAGTTGCCGCCCAAGCCTCCAAAGCCAACTCCAAAACCCTAAACCACAACTCTCTTCCTTTGTCGCCCACTCCAAAAACCCTAATCTCCAAAAGGATATCTCACACCCAAGCCTTGAAACCTTATTTATAGATTTCATTCAAGCCTCCTTTTAATCGTGTCCGTTGGATCTAGGCTTCATGAGGGTTTTAATATTAGACTACAATAGGGACCATGAGGAGGAGTTGGATCTTGCCCACCCAATGGATCAGGCAATTGTTTCTCTCTTGATTGATCTATCTGACCAGTTACAGGAGTTAAAAAGAGCGGTTAGAAGAATTTCCACAACAACATCTCAAGAGACACCATCAAAAGAATTGGAGGGTTCAATTTCAGACCTTACAAAAAGGATTGGAGCTCTTAATCTTGGAAGCGATCCTATTATCCCAAAGAAGAAAGGATCCATATTGGTTTTCAAAAACCCTGCGGATATTTTGAAAAATGAAAGATCAAGATGAGTACTAGACCTGCAGCTGTCACATCAACAACAACAACGATTCCCAGTACATATGATCAGATAAGAGATTATTGATGTTTCTCTTCGAAAAACTATTATTAGGATTGAGAAAGAAGTAATCAGTCAAAAGCCTCTAACAACAACTGAAGTAAGAAAGTTAGTTGTTGAAATTGCTCAGCAACCGAAGTTGGTTGAAAAATAAGCTTTAAAACTAACAGAAGAGCTTAAAAGAAGTATCATTAAGGTGGAACGGTTAATTGGCAAAAAATTCGATCCATTAATGATGATCCATTCCACTAGAGGATTATAATTGATCTACCTCACCAACCCCCATAAATAAATATGGGCTCCATATATTAATTGTACAAATATCTCCCCATGTTTAAGATATCGAATGTCCGTTAATTAATTAATTTACTGACAATTAATTAATCAACATCTAACTCCATGAGTAGTACCACTCAACCTCATCATCATGCCGGACCAAGTCCACCTGTAGGGTTTACATGATCATCCTTATGAGCTCCTCAAGGGGACATCATCATCCTAATACATAGGACACAGTTTCCTCCTATAATCAATGACACACCATGTAAATAATAATATTTCTCAACTTACCGAGCCTATCGATTTATTCCATAAATTTCACCCATTGGTAAATCAAAGAAATAAATACTAAGTACATGTGCTCATAATTATATCGGGATTAAGAGCATGTATACCATAATATCCAAGTTCCAATTCAATTATGTAGTAAGAAATAAATTGAATCACCTCTAAGTCAGTCCTACTCAATACACACAAAGTGTACTAGTATAATTCTATGGTCAAGACAAACTAATACCAAATTACACAACAACCATACCAATGGTTTGTCCAAAATCATCTTGGTTGTGAGCCTCTACATATAATTTACAAGGAACTGATAACATGATCTTCCGTGTGACACCACACTCCATGTTATCTACAATGTATAGTATTAGACAATATGCATAACTATAAATATACAAACAATGATCATGTGATTCTTATTTCAAACATAAAGATGTTCATACAAAGAATAGGCTTTTCAGTATACATCCTAACAGGAGCAAGGTAAGGAACTGTTCTTTCCTTGTTTTCCCTCGATCTCATAAGGGATCCACCTGTGAACATGCTTCTTTCATGTTTGGTCAGGGATCTTGAGCGCGGATTTCTTCGAGGAATAGGGGATAGGAGGAGATTTACTGCCGGTGAAGATTTGGGGTCGGTAAGCTTGATCTAACCTTTGCTATTCATTTGTTAATTGTTGTGTGTGATCTTTTTTTTTTCTTTCAATGGAGCATGTCGGATGGTGTTGTTTGGGAGAATTGGTTGGCTATGATGGAGTGGATGGAGCAGGGTTAAGTTGAGGAGTTCAAATAGGGTTGGTTAGGCCCTTGAATTTGTGTAAACTATGGGTTGGGGAATGAGCTGCTCTGTTCTTGGTTGTGAATGGGCTATGTTCTGTGTGGATGGGTCGGTGGCAGTGTGAAATAGAGGGACGGATCAAGTTTGAGGTAATGTGGTGTGGATCGATGATTGTGGTCATGGGTTTATGCTGCAGCAGGTGTTGCTCATGGTGATTTGGTTGTGGGATATAGTATGTTGTTTTTTTGGGATGGTTGTAATATTTATGCTATGTGAATGGTTGGGTGTGGTATATCCACTTGAGATCAGGAGGTTGTGCAAGTGTTGATCAGGTTGGTGAGTTCAGATATGGGTGGTTATAAATGCATAATAAGTTGTTAAGTGGCCTAATGGTTGATAGGGATTAATGTGGATGATTGATTAGGTTAATTGGATAACTAGATCAATCTAGTTGATCGGAATATGAATTCGATGTAAGATTCGATTTGATCCTTCATCGTGTGCATGCACTTAACCATAACATTTGATATGTGCAGGAGGTGGATATGAGACAGGTCCACAGGTATGAGGGCTTTATTATTATGAGCATTACAACAGGTGGGTAATTTTTTACCCTGGTAAGGTAGTTGTTGTTGAATATAGATTTAGATATATTTATGATCGTATTATATGTTCATATTACCTTGACCCCACTCTTATTTATTCTTGTGCTTGATACTTTGTCTTTGGCCTATATGCTATATTGTTGTTATCACATTTCCTTAATCATGATTAGGAGTTACAGATGTGATGTAGGTATATCTATAAATGCTTAGTAATGTGTAAATAGTGGAGTACGGATGATGACCTGATTTGTAAATTAGGAAAGAGATCATCCGTAAGTAGGTAATGTCTTGAACATAGGATTTATATCAATACCCTTATGTTGCTTGTTTACTATCGATCATGTATTATGTAAATGGTCAGGTAAATTATGATTACTGTGTCGCTATAGACCGGTGGTCCTAGCTTGTCATGATCAGTTGAGTATGACTCTCTACATGATAGAGAGTGCGTCGATCAGATTGGTATGACTCTCTATAGGATAGAGAGTGTTATGATCAGTTGAGTATAACTCTCAGCAGGATAGAGAGTCCATTGATAAGATTGGTACCGCTCTTTGTAGAATAGAGAGTCTATGGTGGATGTTTGTATGTGTGACTGTACATTCATGTCATTTGCATGCATACTGGCGATGTGGTCTCCCTTACGGTTGAGAGGGTCGTAATTCATCCTGCCTCCACGGTTACTCATAGGAGGAGTAACCGATATGAGAGCAGAGCATTATGGTGCTGCCTCTACCACAATAAACGGTGGTAGTTGGATTTGTGTGTCGTTGTACTACGTGTGTGGCACTCGATCGCTCATGGGTAGTGACTATTGGAGTGGCCAACAATGTTAGGATGTATACTGAAAAGTCTATCTTTTGTATGAACATCTTTATTTTGAAATAAGAATCACATGATCATTTTTTGCATATTTATGGTGATGCATATTGTCTAATACATTACATTGTAGATAACAAGGTGTGTGGTGTCACACGGGAGATCTTGTTACCGGTTCCTTGTAAAGTACAAGTATAGGCACACAACCAAGATGGCTTTGGACAAACCATTGGTATGGTTATAGTGTGATTTGGTATTGGTTTGTCTTGACCATAGAATCACACTAGTACACTTTGTGTGTATTGAGCAGGACCGACTTAGAGGTGATTCGATTTATTGCTGACTACATAATTGAATCGGACCTCAGATATTATATTGTACATGCTCTTAATCATGATATAATAATGAGCACATATACTTAGTATTCATTTCTTTGATTTACCAATGAGCGAGATTTATAGATTAAATCGATAGGCTCGGTAAGTTGGGAAATGATATTATTTATATGGTGTGTCATTGATTATAGGAGGAAACTGTGTCCTATATATTAGGATGATGATGTCCCCTTGAGGAGCTTATAAGGTTCATCATGTAAACCCTGCAGGTGGACTTGGTCCGGCATGATGAAAAGGTTGAGTGGTACTACTCATGGAGTTAGATGTTGATTAATTAACGGTCAGTAAATTAATTAATCGACGGACATTCGAGATCTTAAATACGGGGAGAAAATGTACATATAATATATGGAGCCCATATTAACTTATGGGGGTTGGTGAGGTAGATCAATGATAATCCTTTAGTGGATTGGATTATCTTTAATGGATCAGACTTTATGTGGGCTTGATCCATTGGGTGGCCAAGATCCAACTCCTCCTCATGGTCCCTATTGTAGCCTATTAATACCTCTTGAAGCCTTGATCCAATGGATGAAAACAAAACTTTAGATCCAAAGGTAGAGATTAAATCTCTAGACCCGATGCTTGAGATTAAATCTCTAGATCCGATGGTTGAGATTAAATCCCTAGAACTAATGGTGGAGATTAAAACAAGCCTTAACACTAACTCTATAAAAGAAGAGAAGGGGATGGGCGGCAAGGAAGAATCCCATTAGAGATAGGATTAGGGTTAAGGTGGGCGGCAAGCTTGGAGATTAGGGTTTGGGGTTGGCGACACCAAATAAGGAAAGCTTTTCCTTATCTTCTTCTTCTCCCTTGGTGGCCGGCGCCCATAGAAGCTCTTCCCTCTTTTGGTCAGCATCTAAACTCCCTCAATCTTTTCTCCTTGGCCGGTGGAAACAAGGGTTAGGGTAATTCCTTGGAGTCCTTGCCCAGCGCCCACTTCCTTTCCTCCTCTTCTTCTTGGTCGGTGGCTAGCACCTATCTTGGAGCTTGGTGGTTGGTTGAAAGAAGGAGAAGTGCCTTGTTTCTATACTTCCTCTTGTTCGGAGCGAGCAAGGAAGGAAGATTGGTGATCTAGGAGCTTCAACTTTTGGTAGATCGTCGCCCACACGACATCCAAAAGGAGGAAGATCATACAATAGAAGATCGAGAGGTATATCGATTGTCTATTTTCTTTTGTAACATGTTTATATTTGTTTTTCAATTGTATGAATGTTATATCTTCTGTTTTATGGCTAATATAACTTGGACCCCAAACATAAACACAAAAGCTGGCGATCCATACATCGTCTATTCCGCGGCTATTCGTAGAATAGAGGTTGGTTACATGAACAACAAGTTTGTTCAAGTGACTACTCTAATCGAATAGCACGATGATGACACAATTGCTTGGGTAATCCCTCTTGTCAAGGATAAATTTTTTTTATCCGGGGGCGTAGAAGGGATTGCCATGAACAAGTGACCAAGTTGAAGTGGGAAGCGAAGTTTCCTACCTTCAAGTGGTATCAGAGCCACAGTTTCTGGTTTTGTGTGTTTAGGATTCGGTTACTTTTATGCACTTTTCATATATTATATGTGCCGGATAATAGTAGGATATGTGTAGGTAAACTCTTTGGTTGCAGGCATAGGATTCAACTATTATGGCCATATGTGTGTATGTGATTGTATGTGTGTAATTTTATATTTTGTTGAATCCTCGGGGATGACGAGGCTAGTATTTAATTTTTATAAATTAGATACGGCATTATTTAGCCACTCTTTCTATTTTAGTTTACTTTCGATCTAGATTTCATGTACACTCCCTCGTGGAGTATAGGATCGATTGATTTAAATTAAAATATTTTTTTTCGGCTCGAATCTCCGGATGGCTCATACATGGCGAGAGGAGGAGCGGACGAGATGGCGATACGACGGGAGACATATTGAAGACAAAAGCCATAATAGTTGGAAAATTTTTATTTTTCATATTTATTGCTTATTGTTTGATATGCATGTCGTAGGCTAGAAAATTACTCAATTTCAAATTACTAAGTGGGAGAGAGATATTTTTATAAATTCCCACGACCTCTATTATGATTTGACATGTGATGCAAACAAACTTGTGCGTCAGCTTTGAGTGCCTTCCTCCCCATCGCATGGGTTTATTTATGGATCATAAGGTCAAATATGGTTATAAGAAATTATTAAGGAGCGTGTGTACTTCCCCATCGGAAGGCACATAACCCGAGATAATTACCTTGGTACCGAATAATGGTGAACACTTAGATACAAATATAAGTTTCCTCCCCATCGGAGTCACTGCTTTTATTTGTAGGGTCAAAGAGGAACCAACTATTAATTTTACTTGTCAAAAAGTTAGGTTGACAAGATAGTAAAATTAATGGGTAAAACCTCCTCTTACAAATGTAGAATTCATATACGTCCACACTATCGTGGCATATGATATTCTCGGTGTTTTTCAGTGTTGGTTGATTTTAAAATTTTATTGTTTGAGGAATCAATAATTTTTTGAAATCAATGTGATTCTTAGGTTTTCTTTCAAAATGACTTTCAACCCACTTGCTGTGATACTGAAAGAGAATAAACTTACTGGACCCAACTATGTTGATTGGAAGAGGAATCTTGACATTGTCTTGACTGCTGAGGAATACAAATATGTACTCCTCGAAGAGTGCCCTCCTAAGCCTGTGTATGATTCTGGGAAAAAGGAGAAGGAGAGTTATAAGAAGTGTATTAAGGCCGATGAGATGGTGTGGTGTTACATTTTGGCATCTATATCAAATGTACTGCAACATCAGCATCAAGCCATGCCCACTACTTATGACATGATGCTCAATCTCAAAGAACTTTTTGGACACCAGAATCGGGCTGCTAGGCAAGAAGCCATGAGGAACTTCATGATGACCACCATGATCGAGGGAACACCCGTGAGGGATCATGTTCTCAAGATGATAGCTCATTTGAATGAGCTGGAGGTCCTTAGAGCTGAGATCGATGGGGAAACCCAGGTCGATATCATTCTCCAGTCTCTACCTAGGAGTTTTGAGCAGTTTCGCCTGAACTACAACATGAACAAAAGGTTGTATTCATTTGCAGAGCTTCTGACAGAACTCCAAGTGGCAGAGGGGCTATTTTGTCAGAGTGCTCAGGCGCATGCCATGGTGACCCAAATGGTTTCTACTTCTAAGCTGAAAAGCAAGAAGAAGAAGAAACAAACTGGGCCAAAGGTGGTGGGAGGAAGTCAGGGAGGAGTGAAGAAGCCGAAAGGCAAGTGCTTCACTTGTAAGCAGACTGGACACTGGAAGAAGGACTGCCCCAACCGCAAGCAGAACAAAGGTATATCTTTTGGTCTAGTCGTTGAAACATGTTTAGCGGTGTTATCTACCGCCACCTCGTGTGTAGATACGGGAGCCACTGATCATGTCTTTAATACTTTGCAGGGGTTCCAGGAAACCAGACGACTAGCTAAGGGGGAGATTACCGTATACTTGGGCGATGCCACGAAGGTGGCGGCTGTTATAGTGGGAGACGTTTATTTATATTTTGAGAAAAATAAAGTTTTGGTTCTTAAGAATTGCCTTTATGTACCTTTATTTAGAAAGAATTTAATTTCAGTTTTTAAATTGTTTATGGATGGATATTCTATTTCTTTTAATGACAGAGTTGTTATAAAAAGGAATAGGGACATTATCTGTTCGGGTGCATTGATAGGAAATTTATACACACTTGAACCAAAATCTCCCACGATGCAAACAGAAGTTAATAACTCATCTTCTAATTCCAATAAGAGAAAAGAACCTTCGAAGATAAACCAAACATATCTTTGGCATCTTAGGCTTGGTCATATTAACCTAAGAAGAATTTAAAGGTTGATAGTTGATGGACCTCTGGGTTCATTTGTGGTGGAAGATTTCCCAACCTGCGAATCTTGCTTGGAGGGTAAAATGACCAAGAGGCCTTTTAAGGCAAAGGGGTATAGAGCCAAAAATGTGTTAGAATTGGTTCATTCTGATTTGTGTGGTCCTATGTCTATCCAAGCTATAGGTGGTTTTGAGTATTTCGTCTCTTTTATAGACAATTATTCGAGATATGGATACATTTACTTGATACGCCGCAAGTCTGAATGCTTTGACAAGTTCAAAGAATTCAAGGCTGATGTGGAGAAACATCAAGGTAAAAGTATCAAGACACTACGATCTGATCGTGGTGGTGAGTACCTCTTGGGATAGTTTAGGAATTACTTATTAGAGGCTGGGATTCAATCCCAATTGTTTGCACCTGGCACACCCCAGCAGAATGGTGTAGCAGAGTGAAGGAATAGGACTCTTATGGAGATGGTTAGATCGATGATGAGTTATTTTGAGTTGCCAGATTCATTCTCGGGATATGCTCTAGATAAGGCAGTGTACATTCTAAACTTGTTTCCATCTAAATCTGTGCCTTGTACTCCCACAGAATTGTGGACTGGGCGAAAGCCTAGTCTAAGTCATATTCGGATATGGGGGAGTCTAGCACACGTGCTGAAGGCAGATGCTAGTAAGTTAGAATCTCGTACAAAAGTATGCATGTTCGTTGGCTATCCTAGAGAAATGAAAGGTGGTTTGTTTTATAGTCCTAGAGATCAGAGGGTGATCTTTAGCACGAACGCTAGATTTCTAGAGGAAGGTTATATAATGAACCACAAGCCTATGAGTAAGATTGTTTTGGAGGAAATAAAAGGGGAAGTCACTTCTTCAGTACCACCGGTACAAGAGGATATACCACAAGTCACTGCACCGCGTGTCATAGAGGATACACAGGTGATACCTCGTCGTAGTGGGAGGGTTGTGAGACAGCCTGATAGATTCATGTTCTTGGGAGAATCTTCTGATTTGGTCCATGGCGAACATGAACCTGATCCCTGGACATATGATGAGTTAATCCAAGATAAAGATGTAGTATCTTAGCGAAGTGCAATGAATGCTGAGATTGAATCTATGGATTCAAATCAGGTCTGGGAGCTAGTAGAACAACCCGATGGTGTAAAAACCATTGGATGCAAGTGGATCTACAAAAGAAAGAGAGGAATAGATGGGAAGGTTGAGACCTTCAAAGCGAGGCTTATTGCGAAGGGGCATACTCAGAAAGAGGGTATCGATTATGAGGAGACCTTTTCGCCAGTAGCCATGCTTAAGTCTATCCGGATTCTCTTATGCATTGCAGCTCATATGGATTATGAGGTGTGGCAGATGGATGTCAAGACAGCTTTCCTCAATGGAAGTCTTGAGGAAAACATCTATATGAAGCAACTAGAGGGTTTTATTACAAAGGGCAAAGAGCATCTTGTATGTAAGCTTAATCGATCCATTTATGGATTGAAGCAAGCTTCGAGGTCTTGGAACATCCACTTTGATGAGGTAATCCAGTCTTATGGATTTATTCAAAGTCTGGATGAGTCTTGTGTATACAAGAGATGTGACAGAAACATAGTGGTATTTCTTGTACTATACGTAGATGACATTTTGTTAATTGGCAACAATGTCAAGGTGTTATCGGACATAAGGGTATGGTTGTCCAAACAGTTTGATATGAAGGACTTGGGAGAAGTGGGACACTTCTTTGGGATCAAGGTTATAAGGGATCGCAGGAAAAAGATATTGTGCTTATCTCAAGCTTCATACATAGACACCATTATGGATCGTTTTAGCATGAAGAACTCCAAGAAGGGTTTTCTACCTTTTAGGCATGGAGTTCCTTTATCTAAGGAGATGTGTCCGAGAACATCTAAGGAGATAAAGGAGATGAAGGCGGTTCCTTA
This sequence comes from Wurfbainia villosa, assembly GCA_025175895.1. Taxonomy (NCBI): domain Eukaryota; kingdom Viridiplantae; phylum Streptophyta; class Magnoliopsida; order Zingiberales; family Zingiberaceae; genus Wurfbainia; species Wurfbainia villosa. The sequence goes on from CM045986.1 coordinate 33,223,678, forward strand.
TGCCTCGGCAGTAGGAAGCCTCATGTATGAGATGCTATGTACGAGACTAAATATCTACGTTGTCGTAGGCATGGTCAGCAGATATCAGAGTAATCCATGACAGGGACATTGGACTGCGGTAAAGCATATATTGAAGTACTAGAGAAGGACTAGGGATTATATGCTAGTTTACCAAGCAGACCAATTACTCCCTGTGGGTTACACAGATTCAAACTTCCAATCAGATAGGGATAACAGTATGTTTACCTCAGGTATTGTGTTTACTTTGGGAGGTGGAGTCATTGTATGGAGGAATGTCAAGAAGAAATGCGTCGCGGACTCTACCATAGAAGCTGAGTATGTGGCAGCCTCTGAGTCGGCCAAAGAAGTTGTGTGGCTCAGCAACTTCCTGATGGACTTGGATGTGATTCCTGGTTTTCTGAGAACTATCACAATTAATTGTTATAATAGTGGTGCAGTTGCAAACTCGAAGGAACCACGAGCCCATAAGGCAAGTAAACACATAGAGCGTTGTTGGCAAGGAGAAACTTCGCTTCCCCTCTCGACTTAGTCGCTTGTTCATGGCGATCCCTTCTATGTCCCCGGATAAAACAAAATTTATCCTTGACAAGAAGGATTGCCCAAGCAACCTTGTCATCGTCGTGCTATTCGTTTAGAGTAGTCACTTGAAAAAACTTGTTGTTCAAGCAACCAACCTCTATTCCATGAATAGCTGCGGAATAGACGATGTACGGATCGCCGGCTTTTGTGTTTATGTTCGGGGTCAAAATATATTTAGCCACAAAACAGAATATATATCATGCATATAATTGAAAATCAAATATAAACATGCAACAAATGAAAATAGAGAATCGATATACCTCTCGATCTTCTATTGTATGACCTTCCTCCTTTCGGACGTCGTGTGGGCGACGATCTACCAAAAGTTGAAGATCCTATATCACCAATCTTCCTACCTTTCTAGTTCCGAGCAAGAGGAAGAATAGAAACAAGATCCTTCTCCTTCATTTATCCAACCAACAAGCACCTTGCTTGCCGCCAACCAACAAGTTGAAGGAAAACAATGGTTGCCGGCCAAAAGCTCCAAGGGAGGACCCTAAGGCTTTGTTCCACCGGCCAAGGAGAAGGAGAGGAGAGAGTTTGGACGCCGGCCAAAGTGAGGAAGGGGCTGTATGGGCGCCGGCAAGCTTGAGGAAGAAGAAGATAAGGAAATTGTTTCCTTATTTGGTGCCACCAAGCTCCAAACCCTAGCCTATTGCTTCTTGCCGCCAACTCCAAAGACCCTTGCTTCTCTAATAATATCCACGCCAACCCTAAAGGCTCCTTTTATAGAGTTTAGAGATAAGCCTTATTTTAATCTCCACCATTGGTTCTAGGGATTTAATCTCAACCGTCGGATCTAGAGATTTAATCTCTACCTTTGGATCTAGAGTTTTGTTTCTATCCATTGGATCTAAGCTTCATGAGGTTTTAATAGGCTACAATAGGAACCATGAGGAGGAGTTGGATCTTGGCCACCCAATGGATCAAGCCCACATAATGTCCGATCCATTAATGATAATCCAATCCACTAAAGGTTTATCATTGATCTACCTCACCAACCCCCATAAGTTAATATGGGTTCCATATATTATATGTACATTTTCTCCCAGTGTTTAAGATCTCGAATGTCCATCAATTAATTAATTTACTGACCATTAATTAATCAATATCTAACTCCATGAGTAGTACCACTCAACCTTTTCATCATGCCGGACCAAGTCCACCTGCAGAGTTTACATGATGAACCTTATGAGCTCCTCAAGGGGACATCATCATCCTAATATATAGGACACGGTTTCCTCCTATAATCAACGGAACACTATATATATAATATCATTTCCCAATTTACCGAGCCTATCGATTTAATCTATAAATCTCGCCCATTGGTAAATCAAAGAAATGAATACTAAGTATATGTACCCATTATTATATCGGGATTAAGAGTATGTACAATATAATATCTGAGGTATGATTCGTTTATGTAGTCAGCAATAAATCGAATCACCTCTAAGTCGGTCCTGCTCAATACACACAAAGTGTACTAGTGTGATTTTATGGTCAAGACAAACCAATACCAAATCACACTACAACCATACCAATGGTTTGTCCAAAGCCATCTCGGTTGTGAGCCTATACTTATACTCTACAAGGAACCAATAACATGATCTCCCGTGTGACACCACACACCATGTTATCTATAATGTAATGTATTAGATAATTTGCATAACCTTAAAAATATGCAAACAATGATCATGTGATTCTTATTTCCAAATAAAGATGTTCATACAGAAGATAGACTTTTCAGTATACATCACAACAGTCTCTCACTTATACTAAAAGACTATGCTGTCCTCAAACTGCCATACATCTGATCCCCATTCCCTCCACATGCCTATCGAAAGCTCTCGCCGGAAAGGCCTTAGTGAAAGGATCTGCCAGGTTATCCTCCGATGCAATCTTGGCCACAACAACTTCTCCTCTCTTTACGATTTCTCATATCAGGTGGTACTTAAGCTCTATGTGTTTACTAGCCTTATGGGCTCGTGGTTCCTTTGAGTTTACAACTGCACCACTATTATCACAATAAATTGTGATAGTTCAGGGCAAACCAGGAATCACATCCAAGTCCATCAGGATGTTCCTGAGCCACACAACTTCTTTGGCCGCCTCAGAGGCTGCCACATACTCAGCTTCCATTGTGGAGTTCGCCATGCATTTCTGCTTGACACTCCTCCATACAATTGCTCCACCTCCCAAAGTAAACACAAAATCTGAGGTAGACTTACTGTTATCCCTATCAGATTGGAAGTCAGAATCCGTGTAACCCACAGGGAGTAATTTGTGTGTCTGGTAAACTAGCATATAATCCCTAGTGCTTCTTAGGTACTTCAATATATGCTTTACCACAATGCAATGTCCCTGTCCTGGATTACTCTGATATCTGCTAACCATGCCCACAGCATAGCAGATATCTGGTCTCGTACATAGCATCGCATACATGAGGCTTCCTACCGACGAAGCATAAGGAACCGCCTTCATGTCCTCTATCTCCTCAGATGTTCTAGGATACTTCTCCTTAGATAAAGGAACTCCATGCTTGAAAGGTAGAAAACCCTTCTTGGAGTTCTGCATGATAAAACGATCCATAATCGTGTCTATGTATGAAGCTTGGGATAAGCACAACATCCTTTTCCTGCGATCCCTTATAACCTTGATCCCAAGGATCTGTCCCACCTCTCCCAAGTCCTTCATATCAAACTGTTTGGACAACCATACCCTTATGTCCGATAACACCTTGATATTGTTGCCAATCAACAAAATGCCATCTACGTATAGTACAAGAAATACCACTACGTTTCTGTCACATGTCTTGTATACACAAGACTCATACGAACTTTGAATAATTCCATAAGATTAGATTACCTCATCAAAGCGGATGTTCCAAGACCTCGAAGCTTGCTTCAATCCATAAATGGACCGATTAAGCTTACATACAAGATGCTCTTTGCCCTTCGCAATGAATCCCTCTGGTTGCTTCATATAGATGTCTTCCTCAAGACTTCTATTCAGGAAAGCTATCTTGACATCCATCTACCACACCTCATAATCCATATGAGCTACTATGCATAAGAGAATCCGGATAGACTTAAGCATGGCTACCGGCGAAAAGGTCTCCTCATAATCGATACCCTCTTTCTGAGTATACCCCTTTGCAACAAGCCTCGCTTTGAAGGTCTCAACCTTCCCATATATTCCTCTCTTTCATTTGTAGATCCACTTGCATCCAATGGTTTTTACACCATCGGGTGGTTCCACTAGCTCTCAGACCTAATTTGAATCCATAGATTCAATCTCAGTATTCATTGCACTTTGCCAAGATGCTGCATCTATATCTTGGATTGCCTCGTCATATGTCCAGGGATAAGGTTTATGTTCACCAAGGACCAAATCAGAAGATTCTCCCAAGAATATGAATCTATCAGGCTGTCTAACAACCCTCCCTCTACGATGAGGTATCACTTGTGTATCCTCTGTGACACGTAGTGCAGTGACTTGTGGTATATCCTCTTGTACTGATGGTACTGAAGAAGTGACTTCTCCTTTTAATTCCTCCAGAACAATTTTACTCCTGGGCTTGTGGCTTATCACATAGTCTTCCTCTAGAAATCTGGCGTTCGTGCTAACGATCACCTTCTGATCTCTAAGACTATAAAACAAACCACCCTTTTTTCCTCTAGGATAGCCAATGAACATGCGTACTTCTGTACGAGGTTCCAACTTACCTGTATCTGCCTTCAGCACATGTGCTGGACTCCCCCAAATCTGAAAATGTCTTAGACTAGGCTTTCGCCCAGTCCACAATTCTGTGGGAGTAGAAGGCACTGATTTAGATGGAACCAAGTCTAGAATGTACACTGTCGTATCTAGAGCATATCCCTAGAACGAATCTGGCAACTCAGAATAACTCATCATCGATCTAACCATCTCCATAAGAGTCCTATTCCTTCGCTCTTCTACACCGTTCTGCTGGGGTGTGCCAGGTGCAGACAATTGGGATTGAATACCATGCTATGATAAGTAATTCCTAAACTCTCTCAAGAGGTACTCACCACCACGATCAGATCGTAGTGTCTTGATACTTTTACCTTGACGTTTCTCCATATCAACCTTGAATTCTTTGAACTTGTCAAAGCATTCAGACTTGCGGCGCATCAAGTAAATGTATCCATATCTCGAATAATCGTCTATAAAAGAGACGAAATACTCAAAACCACCTCTAGCCTGGATAGTCATAGGACTACACAAATCAGAATGAACAAATTCTAACACATCTTTGGCTCTATACCCCTTGGCCTTAAAAGGCCTCTTGGTCATTTTACCCTCCAAGCAAGATTCGCAGGTTGGAAAATCTTCCACCACTAATGAACCCAAAGGTCCATCAGCTATCAACCTTTGAATTCTGCTTAGGTTAATATGACCAAGCCTAAGATGCAAAAGATATATTTGGTTCATCTTTGAAGGTTCTTTTCTCTTATTGGAATTAGAAGATGAGTTATTAACTTCAATTTGCATCGTGGGAGGTTTTGGTTCAAGTGTGTATAGATTTTCTATCAATGCACTTGAACAGATAATATCCCTATTCCTTTTTATAATAACTCTGTCATTAAAAAAAATAGAATATCCATCCACAAATAATTTAGAAACCGAAATTAAATTCTTTCTAAATAAAGGTACATAAAGGTAATTCTTAAGAACCAAAATTTTATTTTTCTCAAAAGATAAAACATCTCCCACTGCAATAGCTGCCACATTCATGGCATTGGCCAAGTAAATGGTAATCTCTCCCTCAGCTCATCGTCGGGTTTCCTAGAACCCCTGCAAAATATTGCAAACATGATCAGAGGCTCCCGTATCTACACACCAGGTGCCGGTAGATAACACCGCTAACCATATTTCAACGACTAGACCAAAGGATATACCTTTGTTCTGTTTTGGATTGGGACAGTCCTTCTTCCAATGTCCATCCTGCTTGCAAGTGTTGTACTTGCCTTTCGGCTTCTTCACTCCTCCCTGAGATCCTCCCACCTGTTAGGACCTTTGTAACGCTAGAGGGGGGGGGGGGTGATTAGCGTCAATGGAATTCAATCGCGGTTGTGTCTACAAATTCGTTAGCGCAGCGGAATATAGATAATACAATAACAATAATGAAAACACAACACGCTAACACGAGTATATAACGTGGTTCGGAACCGCACGGTTCCTACTCCACGGATCGGGCTCAAATGAGCCCTAGCGATGCCAATCACACACCACTATCAAATAACTCCTTCTCGGAACAATCCGGAGGTGGAGAAACCTCGTACAATATGATTACAACAATAATCAAATGAATACAAGCAATATAGTGAAATACAAAGCAATACAAGTAAAGGAAACACTTTACAAATGCTCTTTGAATGCTTGATCACTTGGTTGATCGAGTAGCACTTGGAGACCCTGAATTGCAGCAGCAACTCGCCCCAAATCGCCTCAAAGAACCATTGCCTTTTTCTTCCACCACGAGCTCCATATATAGCTTCAACTGTCTTGGAAAAGTCGATCACGATCGATCGAGACCATCGATCGTGATGCCATCGTTGTCGTGAGACAACGGCTAGTTCCACGTTGGATAAGTCCAACGGAACTCATCACCGACCGATTGCAGACCATCGCCGACCGATGGAGTCCTCACTCGACCACCGAGTCTCGACTCCATTCTCGCGGGTCCGACTTCGAGCACCACGACCGATCGACGATCGGGCCGATCGCCGAGCCATCACCGACTACCAACCTATGGCGCCGATCGCTAGGCCATAACCCGCAAATAAACCCTAGTTGATTTGGTCCCCGACCGCCACATGGCACCCGACCGCACACCTCAATCATGAGGTTTTAACTCAAGTATGGTTCCCCCATACTTGCTAGACCACCCTTAGCCTAGACCTAAGCCTTCTAGTCACCTCCATCAGCCTCACGCCTCTCGGATCCCTCCAAGTCATCCATGACTTGTTCATCCATCGTGCTAGTCTTCAGGTGCTTCCGTTGGCTATGTCATGCTAACGGTGTCTACACCGCCAAGGCACATTGGACTTACGCCGCCAAGACTCCGCTTGGACTTTACGCCGCCAACCATTGGACTTATGCTGCCAAGACTACCGCTTGGACTTTACGCCTCCAATATCAATCCCCTTGGACTTCAAATGCCAACCCATGTTGGACTTTCCATGCCAAGACCATGCTTGGACTTCTCAAATGCCAAGACCATGCTTGGACTTTCCCTTGCCAACCCATGTTGGACTTTTACATTGCCAAGACCCATGCTTGGACTTTTCCCAATGCCAAGTGTCCCACTTGGACTTTCCATGCCAAGTACTCAAGACTTGGACTTTACCAAATGACAATTACATTGTCATATGTTTTTGTCGAAACATCAAAACATCACTCGAGCCAAACTCGAGTCCTGGTCAATCGTGACCTGGGCCGATTGCACCAACAATCTCCCCCTTTTTGATGTTTGACAAAAACCAAACAAATAATTGAGTTAGAATACTAACTCAAATCCTTTACCAATTATCCCAAATGTTCTCCCCCAAACATTCTTCCCCTTTTGACTAAACATCAAAAGGTTTTCTCTCAAGGAGGTCAATGTCTCATGTCCCAATGAGATCTTACAATCTCCCCTTGGTTCAAAATACCTAGGATGCCTACCATCTTCCTAGTGATAAGTCCCATATCACTCAAGAGAGGCAATCCTAATCACTCTCCCAATTTACAAATTGGGTTTCTAGAATCCATCAATTTCCCAAATTGATAACATTCCCATAACTTCTCCTTTTCAAGGAGAAAACACATCCATCATCCCAAGATGGATACCTCCCTAAAGGCTTGCTCCTTGACCATTGCACCAACAATGTCCTTGGGGAGTCCCTAAGCCAATAGGAACTCTAAATCATCAAAATTAAGGTTGGAAATTCAACATTGAACTTTCCACCACCTCAATTTGATACTTTGACCTAACACCTCTCCAAATCCATATCCAATGAATTTTCACCCTTCATAATGCTTCCCAAAGCATATCCTAGGGTTAGGAGTGGTTAGGGACCTTTACCGTAGCTGAATTCGGGTTAAACAAACCTTGTCAACCCAAAATCAGCCTTGGCATCGACTCCGGATAACTGATCACATATTTATCAATGACCGCCACCCAGAGGGGATCGTCTGAAAAATCGATTTTGATTATCGAAATGAATTGCAAAAAATCATAAATAATTATACGTTTATCGAAAAATCACGAAATTTGATACGTATAATACTTATGACCAATACAATGGGTGAAAAATGTTTGAAAATTATTTTACCCATTAAATAGTGACATTGGTACAAAGTTTAAGAACATTGAAATTTACAATGTTTTGGCCCTACTTTGTATCAACTTCATCAATGGTGATTGCTATCGAAAGATAGACTTCACCAAGGTTTTTCAAAATGGTTTTAAAATGTTTTCAAACCTTATCTTGGACCATAATTTATTGGCTAAATATACATAGCTTGTATATTAGCTTTCCTTAACTGGGACTCCAAGTCATGTCATAGTCCTTAAATCAATTTTAATCAAGTTAATGCATGAATGTATGATCATGGCATAAATAATAGTATTATTAAAACGTGGCCAATGATCATGATGTCATGGCATAAGATGAGATCTAAAAGACACATGACATTTATCCTTAATTCTAAAGCATAATCATGACATATAAATGATAGAAGTAAGCATGATGTCATGGCATGTTATATGGCAAACAAAGCATGGCATATAAAATATATAGGTATAGCAATACCTAAATTTTAATATTAATTGTCATTTGTTGGGATTAAGTTCATTTTGCCATATTACTATTTTTCTCCCAAGTGTGCCAAAACCCAAAATGGCACACTAACCTCTAAACCTAAATTGTGCCAATTTGATCATTTTATCAAACTTCATAATTAATATTGGCACATCCTAAAATCTTTTAGGATTATGATTCAATTGTATTTCCAAGGTCACCTCATCCTTGAAAATGACCTAAAGTGCCACCTTAACCATGGTTAGGTTAACTACCCTTCCATTTAAAGTTGGCACACCCTAACCCATCTAGCGTGAATCAATCACGCTCTTAGGAACCCAAAACCTATTTGAGCTCCTAGGGTTAATTAGGTATTCCTTAGGGATAACCTCCCTAGATACCTTCCTAATGACCCTCCTAGGCTTGGTAGCCTTGGTCATTTGGGTCTTACCTAGGTTGACTCTAGGGGTAACTCCCCTTGCAACCTTCTTAGTGGCCACCCTAGGTTTCCTAGAAACCCTAGCCACTAGGCACACACCATGGTCAACTCTAGAGATGACTTCCCTATTGACCTTGGTCTTCCTAGACCTAGTTAGTGTTCCATAGTCAAATGGAACACTATGGTAAGCCACCTTAGGCTTAGGTTTGTGACCCAAACCTTTCTTGCCCTTGGTTGACTTTTGACTCTTAGGTCCTAGACGTTGACTTTGACTTCTTGACCTAAAAGTTTGACAATTAGACCCTTGAAATTGATTTTGTATCTTGTTTAGGGTCTTTTCCAATTTCTCAAGCCTTGACCTCAAGGCTTGGTTCTCTAATTCTAATTGCCCAATTTTAGAATTTTGATTTAAATCTTGGGCATTGGACTTCTTAGGCATATGCCTAGTCCATTTAGGGTTAATACCTAGATGTTCTTGTATTTTCTTAATAGATTCCCTAGGTATGGTTTTTCTAGGGACATTAGTCCCAAATTTCTCCTTATTATTAAGGTGTACCTTCTTAGCTCCTAAACAAATATGTTTGTTATTTCTAACATGCTCTTTATGATAAATAGCAAGAGAATTAAAAGCATGCTTTTGCCTAGAAATTGAAGGTGCATTAACAAATTTTACCTTAGGGTTTGCCTTAGAGGCTCCCCTACACGTGTTGCTCCTTCTTGCCCTTTCTTCTTTCCCTTGGGCATTGACTCGAAATGTCGGTTGTCATTTACACTTGAAGCACACCACGTGCTCCTTGCTCTTTTGACTTGGGAACCGCATCCTTTGACTTTTCTTGACTTTTAGGTGCCGGAGGAGCTTTCTTGATCCTCTTTGGGCATTTGCTCTTATAATGCCCATACTCCCTACACTCAAAACACATTATATTATTTTTATTTTGAATTGAGGTGTTTGAGTTACCGATGGTGGTGGAGACCGGAATTGGACTTTGAGCTTCTTCATCTTGACCGGATGTTGAAGGCTCTTCTTGAGGTTGCTCCGGTATCGAGGATGGTCTCTCCTCCTCTTCTATTTCCTCTTCCGATCCGGAAGTTGACTCCTCACTTCCTCCCGATTCCTCACTTTCACTTGAGGATGAGATCTCTTCTTCGGTCTCCTCCTCTTCCGAATCTTCTTGGACCGATTCGGGATTTTCGTGGAACTTGATCAACTTGTTCCACAATTCCTTGGCATCCCTATAGCTTCCTAATCTAGACAAAATATCGTTAGGTATCAAATCAATTATCATTTTTGTTACCTTAACGGTTGTCTTGAATTTTTTCCGTTGCTCCTCGGTCCATCTCTTCATCTTGAGGATTTCGCCGTTTTCTCCTCTCGGAGCATCAAAACCTATAGTCACGGCAAACCAATTTTCTATATTTGTCATTAGAAAATATTGCATTCTACCTTTCCAATACGCGAAATGTTCGCGATTGAAGGAAGGTGGGATGTTGACGTCGTCACCATATTTTTCTTGAAATTCCATATTCTTCCCTCTAGCTTCTTCAACTCTCGGCGGTTAGTCCGTAGAAGAGCCCCTGCTCGATACCACTTGTTAGGACCTTTGTAACGCTAGAGGGGGTGATTAGCGCCAATGGAATTCAATCGCTTGTGTCTACAAATTCGTTAGAGCAATGGAATATAGATAATACAATAACAATAATGAAAACACAACACGCTAACACGAGTATATAACGTGGTTCGGAACCACACGGTTCCTACTCCACGGATCGGGCTCAAATGAGCCCTAGCGATGCCAATCACACACCACTATCAAATAACTCCTTCTCGGAACAATCCGGAGGTGGAGAAACCTCGTACAATATGATTACAACAATAATCAAATGAATACAAGCAATATAGTGAAATAAAAAGCAATACAAGTAAAGGAAACACTTTACAAATGCTCTTTGAATGCTTGATCACTTGGTTGATCGAGTAGCACTTGAGACCAATTGCGTGAAAGAATCGCCCCAAATTGCCTCAAAGAACCATTGCCTTTTTCTTCCACCACGAGCTCCATATATAGCTTCAACCTGTGCTGGAAAAAGTCGATCACGATCGATTGAGACCATCGGTCGATCGATGCCATCGTTGTCGTGAGACAACGCGTCTAGTTCCACGCTGGATAAGTCCAACTAACTACCATCGGCCGATCGATGGAGTCCTCACTCGACCAATGAGTCTCGACTCCATTCTCGCGGCGAATTCAAGCACCGCCGATCGATCGACGATCGGGCCGATCGCTGAAAGCCATCATCCGACCGCCAACCTATGGCAATCGCTAGGCCATAACCCGCAATAAACCCTAGTTGATTTGGTCCATCGCCACATGGCACCAATGACCGCACACCTCAAACATGAGGTTTTAACTCAAGTATGGTTCCCATACTTGCTAGACCACCCTTAGCCTAGACCTAAGCCTTCTAGTCACCTCCATCACCTCACGCCTCGGATCCCTCCAAGTCATCCATGACTTGTTCATCCATCGCGCTAGCCTTCGTGTGCTTCCGCTATTATGTCATGCTAACGGTGTCTACACCGCCAAGGCACATTGGACTTACGCCGCCAAGACTCCGCTTGGACTTTACGCCGCCAACCATTGGACTTATGCTGCCAAGACTACCGCTTGGACTTTACGCCGCCAATATCAATCCCCTTGGACTTCAAATGCCAACCCATGTTGGACTTTCCATGCCAAGACCATGCTTGGACTTCTCAAATGCCAAGACCATGCTTGGACTTTCCCTTGCCAACCCATGTTGGACTTTTACATTGCCAAGACCCATGCTTGGACTTTTCCCAATGCCAAGTGTCCCACTTGGACTTTCCATGCCAAGTACTCAAGACTTGGACTTTACCAAATGACAATTACATTGTCATATGTTTTTGTCGAAACATCAAAACACATCAAAACATCACTCGAGCCAAACTCGAGTCCTGGTCAATCGTGACCTGGGCCGATTGCACCAACACCACCACCTTTGCTCCACCTTGTTTCTTCTTCTTCTTGCCTTTCAGTTTAGAAGTAGAAACCTTCTGAGCTACCATGGCCTTAGCCTGAGCAAGCCTTTCTGTCGACTGGAGAATGATATCGACCTGGGTTTCCCCATCGATCTCAGCTCCAAGCACTTCCAGCTCATTCGCATGCTTAGGAGGACACTCTTCGAAGAGTACATACTTGTACTCCTCAGCAGTTAATACAATATCTAGATTCCTTTTTCCAATCAACATAATTATGTATAGTAAGTTTATTTTCCTTTAGTATTATAGCAAGTGGACTGAAAGTCATTTTTGAAAATCCTAAGAATCACATAGATCAAAACATTAGATTTCAAAAAAATAATTATTGATTTCTCAAACAATAAAATTTTAAAATCAACCAACACCTCAAAACACCGAGAATATCGTATGCCACGATAGTGTGGAAGTATACGAATTCTACATTTGTAAGAGGAGGTTTTACCCATTAATTTTACTATCTTGTCAACCTAACTTTTTGACAAGTAAAATTAATAGTTGGTTCCTCTTTGGCCCTACATATAAAAGCAATGACTCCGATGGGGAGGATACTTATATTTGTATCTAAGTGTTCACCATTACTCGGTACCAAGGTAATTATCTCGAGTTATGTGCCTTCCGATGGGGAAGTACAAACGCTCCTTAATAATTTTCTATAACCATATTCGACCTTGTGATCCGCAAACAAACACATCCGATGGGGAGGAAGGCACTCAGAGCCGACGCGCAAGTTTGTTTGCATCACTTGTCAAATCGTAATGGAGGCTGTGGGAATTTATAAAAATTTCCCTCTGCCACTTAGTAATTTGAAATTGAGGAATTTTCTAATCTACGACATGCATATCAAACAATAAGCAATAAATATGAAAAATAAAAAATTTCCAACTATTATGGCTTTTGTCTTCAATATATCTCCCGTCGTATCGCCTTCTCATCCGCTCCTCCCTACGCCATGTACGAGCCATCCGGAGATCCGAGCCGAGACTAAAAACTATTTTAATTTACATTCATCGATCCTATACTCCATGAGGGAGTGTACATGAAATCTAGATCTAAAGTAAACAAAAATAAAAAGAGTGGCTAAACAATGTCGTATCTAATTTATAAAAAATTAAATACTAGCCTCGTCAACCCTGAGGATTCAACGAAATATACTATTACACACATACAATCACATACACACATATGACCATAATAGTCGGATCTTATGCTTGCAACCAAAGTGTTAACCTATGCATATCCTACTATTATCCGATACATATAATATATGAAAAATGCATAAGAGTAACCGAATCTTAAACACACAAAACCGGAAACCGTAGCTCTGATACCAATTGTTGGTGAGGGGAAACTTCGCTTCCCCTCTCGACTTAGTCGCTTGTTCATGGCGATCCCTTCTACGTCCCCGGATAAAAAAAAATTTATCCTTGACAAGAGGGATTTCCCAAGCAACCTTGTCATCATCGTGCTATTCATTTAGAGTAGTCACTTGAACAAACTTGTTGTTCAAGCAACCAACCTCTATTCCACGAATAGCCGCGGAATAGAAGATGTACGGATCGCCGACTTTTGTGTTTATGTTCTGAGTCCAAGTATATTTAGCCACAAAATAGAATATATATCATGCATATAATTGAAAAAGAAATATAAACATGCAACAAATGAAAATAGAGAATCGATATACCTCTCGATCTTCGATTGTATGACCTTCATCCTTTCGAACGTCGTGTGGGCGACGATCTACCAAAAGTTGAAGCTCCTAGATCACCAATCTTTCTTACTTGCTAGTTCCGAGCAAGAGGAAGAATAGAAACAAGATCCTTCTCCTTCCTTTAGCCAACCAACAAGCAAGAAGCACCTTGCTTGCCTCCGGCTAACAAGGAGAAGGAAAACAATGGTTGCCGGCCAAAAGCTCCAAGGGAGGACCCTAAGGTTTGGTTCCACCAGCCAAGGAGAAGAAGAGGAGGGAGTTTGGACGCCGGCCAAAGTGAGGAAGGGGCTGTATGGGCGCCGGGAAGCTTGAGGAAGAAGAAGATAAGGAAATTGTTTCCATATTTGGTGCAACCAAGCTCCAAACCCTAGCCCCTTGCTTCTTGCCGCCAACTCCAAAGACCCTTGCTTCTATAATAATCTCCACGCCAACCCTAAAGGCTCCTTTTATAGAGTTTAGGGATAAGCCTTGTTTTAATCTCCACCATTGGTTCTAGGGATTTAATCTCAACCATCGGATCTAGAGATTTAATCTCAACCGTCAGATCTAGAGATTTAATCTCTACCTTTGGATCTAGAGTTTTGTTTCTATCCATTAGATCTAAGCTTCATGAGGTTTTAATAGGCTACAATAGGGACCATGAGGAGGAGTTGGATCTTGGTCACCCAATGGATCAAGCCCACATAATGTCCGATCCATTAATGATAATCCAATCTACTAAAGTTTTATCATTGATCTACCTCACCAACCCCCATAAGTTAATACGGGCTCCATATATTATATGTACATTTTCTCTCCGTGTTTAAGATCTCGAATGTCCGTCGATTAATTAATTTACTGACCATTAATTAATCAACATCTAACTCCATGAGTAATACCACTCAACCTTTTCATCATGTCGGACCAAGTCCACCTGTAGAGTTTACATGATGAACCTTATGAGCTCCTCAAGGGGACATCATCATCCTAATATATAGGACACAGTTTTCTCCTATAATCAACGGCACACCCTATAAATAATATCATTTCCCAACTTACCGAGCCTATCGATTTAATCTATAAATCTCGCCCATTGGTAAATCAAAGAAATGACTACTAAGTATATGTGCCCGTTATTATATCAGGATTAAGAGTATGTACAATATAATATATGAGGTCTTATTCGATTATGTAGTCAGCAATAAATCGAATCACCTCTAAGTCGGTCCTGCTCAATACACACAAAGTGTACTAGTGTGATTTTATGGTCAACACAAACCAATACCAAATCACACTACAACCATACAAATGGTTTGTCTAAAGCCATCTCGGTTGTGAGCCTATAAGAGAAACCAAATTAGAAGTATTTATTAATGGGAGCAAATCACGATGGATTTCGTTACGGGATTACCTAGAACCCGTAAAGAACATGATACAATTTAGGTGATTGTGGATTGACTGACCAAATCAACTCACTTTCTTCCTATTCATGGGACGGATTCATTAGATTGTCTCACAAAGTTATACTATCGAGAGATTATTAGATTGCATGACGTACCTTTGAGTAGTATATTTGATAGAGATCCGCAATTTACCCTGCAATTCTAGTAGAGTCTGCATCAGACCATGGGCATAGAGCTTCGACTCAGTACTACATTTTATCCACAGGTAGATGGACAGTCTGAGCGTACTATTTAGAGATTGGAGATCTATTAAGATCTTGTGTCATGGATTATGGAGGTAGTTGGAAGGATCACATTCCTTTAGTGGAATTTGACTATAAGAACAGTTATCACTCCTCCATTCAGATGACTCCTTCCGAGGCCTTATATGGTAGACCCTACAGATCTCCTATTTTGTGGGAGGAAGTCGGGGAACGACAGTTGTTGGGGCCACAAAGTATCCAGCATGATGCAAAGTTGGTGTGCGTCATCAAGGATTAAGCTTTATAGGGTCTCAAACCTAACCCATTTTTCATTATGGCCCAGCCATTTTCTATCGTTTCTCTCCACTGAGCATTTTTTGGTTTCTCCTCACCCTTACCTGATTTCTTTCTCACTGCGTGACCCCTCCTCCTTCTCACCACGACTTTCCTTTTTCTTTTCTTCTCACGACCACACCTCCCTGCGCCATCTCCCTGTTCTTCTCCAACTCTCCCTCCCCTCTGCAAGCGACGACCGACCACCCTTGATGGTGCCCATGGACATGGCAACGACGAGCGAGCGCATGGCCGCAAAGTTCGGATATGCGACACTTCGATCGGGAGCTGTTCTTCTTGATCATTGCTGGAGAAAGGTAAGGCACTATTCTTTCCTTGTTTTCCCCTCGATCTCAGAAGGGATCCACGTGTGAATGCGCTTCTTTCGTGTTTGGGCAAGGATCTTGAGAACGGATTGCTAGGAGTAGATTTACTGTCGGTGGAGATTTAGGGCCGGTAAGCTTGATCTAACCTTTGCTTTTCATCTATCAATCATTGTGTATGATCTTTTTTTTGTGTATCAACATGATTTGATCTGGACGTTGGGTTTTCTTTCGATGGAGCATGTCAGATGGTACTGTTTGGGAGAATTGGCCGGCTGTGATGGAGTGGATGGAGCTGGGTTAATTTGAGGAGTTCAAATAGGGTTGGTTAGGCCCTTGAATTCATGTAAACTATGGGTTGTGAAATGAGCTACTTTGTTCTTGGCTGTGAATGGGTTGTGTTATGTGTGGTTGGGTCAGTGGCAGTGTGAAACAGTGCGGTGGATCGAGTTTGAGGTAAAGTGGTGTGGATTGATGATTGTGGTCATGTGTTTATGCTGCAGTAGGTGTTGCTCTTGGTGATTTAGTTGTGGGATATAGTATGTTGTTTTGTTTGGGATGGTTGGGTGTGGTATCTCCACTTGAGATCAGGAGGTTGTGCAAGTATTGATAAGGTTGGTGAGTTCAGGTATGGGTGGTTATAAATACATAATAAGTTGTTAAGTGTCCTAATGGTTGATAGGGATTAATGTGGAGGATTGATTAGGTTAATTGGATAATTAGATCAATCTAGTTGATCGGAATACGAAGTCGATGTAAGATTCGATTTGATCCTTCATCGTGTACGTGCACTTAACCATAACATTTGATATGTGCAGGATGTGGATACGAGACAGGTCCGCGGGCGTGAGGGCTTTATTATTACGAGCATTACAATAGGTGGGTAATTTCCTACCCTGGTCAGGTAGTTGTTGTTGCATACAAATTTAGATATATATAAGATCATATTATATGTTCATATTACCCTGACCCCACTCTTATTTATTCTTGTGTTTGATACTTTGTCTTTGGCCTATATGCTCTATTGTTGTTATCACATTTCATTCATCATGATTAGGAGTTACAGATGTTATGTAGGTAAATCTATAAATGCTTAGTAATGTGTAAATAGTGGAGTACGGATGATGACCTGATTTGTAAATTGGGAAAGAGGTCATCCGTATGTAGGTAATGTCCTGAACGTAGGATTGATATCAATACCCTTATGTTGCTTGTTTACTGGTCAGGTAAATTATGATTAGTGTGTCGCTACGGACTGGTGGTCCTAGCTTGTCATGATCAGTTGAGTACGACTCTCTGCAGGACAGAGAGTGCGTCGATAAGATTGGTATGACTCTCTACAATATAGAGAGTGTTATGATCAGTTGAGTATGACTCTCTGCAGGATAGAGAGTGCGTTGATAAGATTGGTATGACTCTCTGTAGAATAGAGAGCCTGTGGTGGATGTATGTATGTGTGACTATGCATTCATGTCATTTGCATGCATGATGGTGACGTGATCTCCCTTATGGTTGAGAGGGTCGTCAGTCATCCTGCCTCCACGATTACTCATAAGAGTAACCGGTGTGAGGGAAGAGCATTATGGTGCTACACTCAACCACTATAGATGGTGTTAGTTGGATTTGCGTGTCATTGTTTTGCATGTGTGGCACTCGACCACTCATGGGTAGTGACTGTCCGAGTGGCCAACAACAGAGACCTCTGTCGTGTAGCTTGCTCTTTACGCTTATATGCTACTCGATCATTCTGTCCACTCGGCCACTCGACAGTAGTGGTTGGTGTTGAGTTGGGACAGTTGTCTTGTCGAGCCACCGAGGCCACAATGGGGTCGTGGTAGCTTTAGGGTGAGCCGGTATGACCATGCATTCTCCATTGCTGTGACTTATGGCATTTTGCATATTGCCATATATATACATATATGCATGTATATATATATATATATATATATATATATATATATATATATATATATATATATATATATATATATATATATATATATATATATATATATATATATATATATATATATATATATATATATATATACTGTGATGTTGCTTTTGTTTGTACTGTGCTTGCTGCATTAGTTTGTAAATCATCATACATGCTACTGCATCTGCTATATGATAGTGTATGGGATATCGCGTATGAGTTGGTTAGACTATTGCATTCTTTGACCAATATTCATGATGTAGTATGAGTTAGTCTAGATTTCCTATTATATCTTGTGGATATATGCTCAGGTTGGATCAGAGTAGCGTAGCAGACTTTCAGGTATGTCTGCATTTTACGTTGTTCATTTGGTGAGACGGTATATGCATGTATATGTTTATTATGTTGGTGTTTACCTGATGTACAAGAATATTGTTGAATTACATGTGATATTTGTTATATCCATGTTCTTTCCTATTACCGCTGAGTTATACTCACCACCACGGACCCTGGGTTTTTTTGTCACCCAGGTAACAGGTAGAAGTCTTCATGACGGCTTAGAGCATCACTGGCTGGCATCGTCTCATCTCAACTCTGAGGGTCCGAGCTTTTGGGATTTATCGTTGGTGTTTCGATATGTCATTGGTTTTATGTGATTATTTGTAGTGTTGGACACTGTTGTTGTTGTACCATTATTTTTGGTTTTGTTACGGCATTTTCTTAGTTTAGTGTTAATCATACCAGTATGCATGGTGTGTGGTTTATATTGTAGTTGTGTTAGTTCCGCTGTGTTTTGTTATGTTGTTATGTTTATATTTGTATATGTTATGGTTGTTGTGGGCCCAAGGGCCTTCTATAAACAGAATATGTTGTCACGTACAGGGGAGATGTTGTCCGTTTGATTTTAGGTTCGGCATACTCTTGGGGCGTGACAATACTCTTTAGATGTTCACAATGAGAGTTGTGCTTCTTTGGACCATAAATGATTTTCCTGCTTATGGTATGTTATCGGGCTGGAGTACCGCGGGGATTTTAAGATGTCCAATAAGTATGGAGAGATCAAAGTCATTCAGATTGAAACACGAAAAGAAACTGAGTTATTTTGATTGTCATAGACAATTTTTATCGCCAAATCATAAATTCAGAAGAAATAAAGAAGAATTTAATAAGAATAGAAATGATAGAACACCTCCACCATTGAGATTCACTTGGTCGGTTAATTTTTATGGCATAGAGTGCTTAACTTTCCATCTGTTATTGAAGAACCAAATGTTACAACATATGACTATGGAATTAAGCATAAATGGACTAAACGGAGTATATTTTGGGATTTACTATATTGGCAGAGTAATTTGATTCATCACAATCTTGATTTAATGCATATTGAGAAGAATACTTTTGATAATCTGATAAATACGGTGATGGAAATTTCTGAAAAAATAAAAGAAAATCTGAATGCAAGAAAAGATATGCATCTCATCTGTAAACGATCCACCCTTGATGTTGATGAAAATATTAGGGGACCAAAACCAAAAGCAGTTTATGCAATGAATAAAGATCAAAGACAGATTGTTTGTGAATGGTTGAAATCATTGAGATTTTCTGATGGTTATGTCTCTAATCTTGGCAGATGCGTTGATTTGAAGGAATGCAAATTGATTGGTTTAAAAAGTCATTACTGTCATATATTAATAGAAAGACTAATTCCTATTGATTTTAAGGGAATGTTACCAAATTTTATCTGGGGTGCAATTACGGAATTAAGCATTTTCTTTCATGATATTTGTTCGACAATATTGAGTCTTCACACATGGAGACAATAAAGAGAGACATTCCGATCATTTTGTGTAACTTAGATAGAATATTTCCACCGGTATTTTTTGATTCCATAGAACATCTTTTGGTTCACTTGCCATATGAGGCTAAAATTGGAGGTCCTGTTCAATTTCGATGGATGTATCCATTTGAAAGGTGAATTTTTTGCTTTTTTTTATCATTGTTATTTCATTTGATCAAATTTAGTATAATTTATTTTCTAATACATTTTATTGTATTACTCTTAGATTCTACTATCACTTGGAAAAAAGTGAAAAATAAGGCTCATGTTGAAGCTTCTATTGTTAATGCATATATTGTGGACGAAGTTAAAACTTTTGCATCATATTATTTTGAACCTCACGTTCAATGCAAGAGTCAAAAAGCAGGAAGAAATGAAGAGGGTCTCGTTGATCCAAATTTGAGGGCATTCTCAATTTTTAACTACCTTGGTCGACCAAGTGGATCTTGTACAAGTAGATACTTAACTGATTAGGAGTGGCGAGCTGACCATACATATATTTTACTGAACTTTCCAGAAGTAACGCCGTATTTTGAGTGAGTATAAAAATGTTATATTATATATTTCATAAATCATAAATTATTGTTTGTGTTATATTTAAATTTATGGTAGGATTTTCCAAACTCTATATTCTAAGCTTCTGGGGCATGAGTTTGATCGTTTATGCGATTAAGAATTTGCACAATAGTTTAAAAAATATGTAAGTAGTCTATAGTAATAAACTTGATAAATCTTGACTTTAATAAATACTTATTTGACTTTAGGTTTTTGATAATCATGCTCACATTGAGCAAGACCTAGTAAAACATCTGTCATGGGGTCCAAACTCAATGGTGAAAACTTGGCCGACATATTTCATAAACGGATATAATTTTCATTCTCAAGATTATGGAACTAGAAAAACTACAATGAATAGTGGAGTTTGTGTTCAGTCATCTAATGATGGAGGTGCAAAGAATGAATTTTACGACTTGCTAGATGAAATTTTAGAGGTAGCGTACCCAGACCCAGATTTGCGAGTTATTTTATTTATGTGCCGTTGGTTTGACCCTATCAAAGGCATGAGGGTGCATCCATTGTTTAATTTGGTTGAAATAAATTATAAAAAATTATACAAGAGGTTTGAACCATTTGTGTTAGCACAACAAGCGATTCAAGTGTTTTATGCTTCATATCCTAGTCTGAGACAAGACAAAAGTTATTGGTGGGTTGTTTGTAAAACAAAGGAACGTAATAAAATTGAGGAACATTGGGAAGATATAACATATCAACAAGACTAAGTTGTCAATATATTTCATATCGAAGAATATAATATTTCAACATTATGAGATTCCAGCAGTGTAGTAATAGCCGTTGATGCTAGTGAACTGAATGAGGATGAAGATGAGGAATTTAATTTAGAGGATGAGGATGAGGATGAGGATGACGATGATGACGACGATGACGATGATGATGGCGAAGAAGAAGACTATGACTAATAGACGCATGACCAGGATGAAAATTATATTGCGGATTTCGATTTCTAATTGTGGGTAACTTTTATTGAGTACCAATTATGTTTTAATTTACTGTCTAATTCGAAATTTCATATTAATGAACTATTTTTTTTGTAGGTCATCTAGTTGCTATGAATATGGTAATTTTTTCATATTGTTCATATTATAAATTCGATATGCAAATGTAATTTTTTTTTACTGTCATATTCTTCTAATAATTATGATTGTTAGTTGCGACGTGGCAATTATAGAAGAAGTAGCGATGGAAGATCATAGTCTTCCTCTGCTTCAACCCCTGCACAGTTTGATGCTCTTGCAGGTAATGTGCCCTCCATCTCTTCTCCAATTGCAGGATCTTCTGGTTATCAACATATACCTGCTCATGTATCTTCTCCGGTACAACAATCACTCATTAAAGGGAAGATACAAGAGAGTTGATATCTTCGCGCGGAGATTCGTAAGTATTTAAGTTTTAGATTATCTATGTTTAATTTTTAATACGATTTGTATTTTTATAAGTATCTAACATGGTTTGTTTTTATTTTATGTTAGATTTACAAATTCTGTACATGTTATTCACGAGGTGAATAAAATAGTGAATAACCATTGGGGCGGAGCTTCTATGAATTATACGAGCACGCCTGAAGAAATAAAAATTTTGTGGTGGAATGAGTTCAAGGTGACTTATTTAAATCATTTTGTATATAAAATTATAGTTAATATAATAAATTCAATTTTTCTCTACTGCAGTGGTTATTTACTTGGGAGGAGAGTGAAACACTAGAGATTAGGAGAGTTTTCAAGAAAAAATGTGGCAATCATATCAGAAACATACTCAGTCATGCAAACACTAGAAATAAAAAGCCACACTATATAATCGAGGAGAATTGGAATCGAATTGCTGCATATTGGGGATCTGAGGATAGCAAATGGAGGAGTGAGCAGAATAAGCAAAATCAACATTGTAATTCCGACGTTGTCTGCCACGTATGCGGGAGGCTCAATCAATATCGATGAGCATAGGCATCAATTAGTGAGTTTTTTCAAATCATAATTTTGTAATATAATTCTCAGTAATTTATAAA
Organism: Wurfbainia villosa; assembly: GCA_025175895.1. Classification (NCBI taxonomy): domain Eukaryota; kingdom Viridiplantae; phylum Streptophyta; class Magnoliopsida; order Zingiberales; family Zingiberaceae; genus Wurfbainia; species Wurfbainia villosa. Next base: position 33,245,928 of record CM045986.1, read on the forward strand.
TGGTAATGTTGTGTGTTTAGGCCCAGGAGACGGGGACTGAGCCATTATTGATAGACACTTTTATCGAATTGTTGCATATTGGGGATCTGAGGATAACAATGAAGGTTTGTAATTTTAAAAATTTTAATTCTTATGTTAGTATTTTATTTTTTTTCTTTCAAAACAGGAGAAATACGATGAACTTGCACAGAGAAATTCAAGTCCAAATGATGATGCAGTCGAATCTGAGCCTTCTATTAGCAATATAAATTTATGGCTCGAAGCAACTGGAGAGGCAAAAAGTGGAAGAATAATTGAACTCGATTCTTTGAGCCGATCTTATAGAGTCCCTGGTGCTTCTTCTTCATCCTCCCCGGCATCAAAAGTAGAAGTAAATCAATTAACCAAAGAGGTTATCATTTAAGGGAGCTACTAGCACATAAGGAAAATGAATCAAGAGAAAGAGCTCAGGAAGTAAAAGAATTAAATGAACAGATGAACAAATTTCGAAAGAAATAGATGATCATTATGCAACATATTTAATTAATGTCTAGTTCAAGTCATCTTCTTCCTTCTGGATCTGCTCCTCCTCCTGATCTCTATAATAATGACAATGATAATGTATTTTTTGATGATGATGGTGGTGACAATGGTGGTTACCTTTGACTTTATTTGTTGTATTTAAATGTTACTTGACATATCACATACAATATCTATGTATTGTAAGTTATATATGTTTAGGTCTGTTATATATATATATATATATATATATATATATATATATATATATATATATATATATTAATTCGGTATTAAAGTTTGATGTGTAAATTTATTTATATTGTTGTATGTGTTTGTTGTAAAATAGAGAAAAAAGTATAATCTATTAATTTTTTTTCCATATTTGTAATGAAAAAAATATTTTCGTTGCAAAAATTGTAGCATCGGTCGACTATTTCACTAGCAGTCGAGTGGCCAGTCGACTAAAATAGGTTTCCTGACCCTATTCTTCAGCATCAGTCGGCTGATGTAAACCATTAGCCGACTGATACATGAGATTTTCTGTCAAACAAATTTTTCATCGCAGATTTTCATCATCAGTCGACTGATCAACAGGATCAGTCGACTGATGGTACTTAGCATCTTATAGAACGTTTTGTAGACGACTAAGCAGTTGATTGCTCACTTTGGCAGTGGACTGCCTCTTATTGTAGCACATACAAAACCTTTGGTAGACAATCGATCAGTCGAACTGGTCAAATATTCAGTTGACTGATTGTATTCGTTAGTCGATTGGTCTTGAAATTTTTGCAACGAATTTTTTTTTCGTCGCAGATTTGCTGACGAAAAAATATTCATTGCCAAATTGAATTTTATTCATAGAAATATGTTTGTTAGACTTTGGCGACGATTTAATTTTTGTCGCCAAATTTGGCAACGAATAGTTATTTTCATCGTCAAATTTGGCGACGAATCTAGCTTTTCATGGCCAAATTTGGCGATGAATTTCATTTTCGTTGCCAAAAATTTGCAACGAACAATTTATTCGTTGCAGAATTAGCGACAAACTATTTTTCCATTGCAGATTTGGCGACGAACTATGTTTCGTCGCTAAATTTTGAGACGAAAATAATTATTCATCGCTAAAATTGGCGATAAATTTTGCAACGAATATTTTATTCGTTGCAATTTTGGCGACGATTTTTTTTCCGTTGAAGAATTTAGTGGTGAATTATTTGCAACGAAATTTTTTTCGTTGCAAATTTCGTTTCAAAAAAATTTGCAACGAATTTGTTTCCAAAATTCGTTGCAATTTTGGCGACAATTTGTTTTTTCCGTTGCAGAATTTAGTGGCGAATTATTGGAACGAAATTTTTTTTGTTGCAAATTTCATTTCAAAAAAATTTGCAATGAATTGATTTTCCAAAATTCATTGCAAAATTCGTCACCAAATACTCTTATTTTTGTAGTCATTGTTCATTAATTATTATGGTTCTCCTTGTATAGTCAGGCTATAAATGAAAGAAACTAAAATTAGCCCATGTAGCACTACTATTACATTAACTATCTTAACAATAGTAATAGAAACTTCTTTGTTTGAATGAAATATTGATGCATCCTTTCCTAGAGTAATGTACTTCTATTATGGTGATCCTAAAGTACTTTTGTCATATAACTTTTTGATCATTTTCTGCACAAGGCTCTTCATATTCCATTTAGACTACTTTTTATGTTAATTTTGATAAGCCTGGCTTGTGCAAAGAAAAAAAAAAAGGATCTATTGGAGGTCTATGAGCCTTGCACAACTTTATCCATATTTGATTTAAAATAGAGAATAAGACCTAGTCTTCATTTAGTGACAAAAACAATACTTTGTCTTTACAATGTCAAATGAATGATTGTATTTAATTAATCAAACTTACATTTTAGATATACTACATGATATTAATGAACTTGAGTTAAAAACAAAATGAGTAGTTAAGTTTAGTCCTAGATTCACAAACTCGAATGACAGTGCTACATGAATGAATGTAAACCTACATAGTTTTGACATTTGAAAGACAAAACAAGTTCTATGCTTGTAGATTTAACAATGAGAATCCCTGAAAACTTGAAAGCTAAAAGGAGTATATGTATGGATTTTAACAATGAGAATCTCATAAAGACAATAATGTAATAGAAATGCAGCAAAATATTTTTATGTATGTTACGATTCTTGTTCGCAGTACATTAGGATTTCTTCTCTCTCTATTTTAAAATTTTAAGTGCTATTACCTGAACCGTGGATGGCTAGAGTGGCGACATATGGCCAGAGTGGCTTCGACGATGGATACTTGAGCGGCGATGGAAGGATATGGTTCTTAGTGGAAGTGTTTAGATTGATTTCAAGGCAACCCGCATCGAAAATATGTCGATCAATGCAAACCTTAACAATTGAGGGTTAGGTCAAATAAGCATCAAAACTAGCACCTCAGAACATGTTGAGATAGAACTAGTCACAATCTTTTTGCTAATCAAAGTTCTGTTCCAAAGAAAAAGAGCTGATGTTTCAGTAGATGCAGAATAATAGTTTAGGTTATTGATTTGTAGAAGGAACATTGAAGGACATATTTTAGGGATGCTGCTCTGTCTCTTACTGTGGATATAGCTTAACAAACTCAATTCAATGTGCTGAAAGAATCAAGAATGGGTGATCTTGACACAACTTGTTTTTGAATTCATTACCGCATATAACAAGGAGCTAAAAGTGTTATAGCCTCAAATAAGATTTGATATTGAGCAAAATTTGCTAATTCAGGTTATGTTATTTACATATGCCCTTTTTTTTAGCTTTACTTCAATGAATTTGGAAATTCACAATCAATTTTTACTATTAGTAGATATATTTTCTAATTAGTATGAGATTAGGCTCCCTTGTTTCGAATAAATTATTCTATCTGTGTTGAACATTTTTCAAAGAAAGATTTCTACAAGAATAATAATTTTACAAAGATGAGATTTTTTTGTGTCTGATCTCTACATAGGGTAAAATATTTCCTCCTTCTCTAGGTCAAGTCATTTGGTCTGAACAATGATAGTGCGATGGATGGCTTGATCGGCGACGAATGGCTTGATCGGCAACACCTGGCTTCACTTGCTGATGGTTGTGCCTTCGCTCACTATCAGCCTTGCTTGAGCACTGACAAAAGCTCGGAGTGTCAACGGATGCTTGAATGTCAGAGTGGAGACGGATGCTTGAGTGGTGACAGTTGGTCGGAGAGACGATGGAAGATAGAGAGGATGGATCGGCGATGGGATACGGAGAAAAGAAGCGGCGAGGGGAAAAAGTAACCCTAATGATCGCGGGATGTACGTTTAGGAGAAATTTGAAGGGGAAAAAGTAAGAAAATAAATAAAATAAAGATAATTTTTAAATGAGAGAACCATGGGAAAAAATAGCAACGTTAGGGAAAATTAGAAAAAAATTAAAATTAATAAAATAAAGATAGTTTTTTATTTCATTCATTCTTTTAATGAAATAAAACTATATTTTCATAATTTATTTAAAAATTATTTTTTTATATTTAATTTTTTTTTGGCCAATTAAATAAATAATCTCTATTTTACAAATCATAGAAGTACATACAGAAACTAAATCATACCTCAAAATTTCTAAGTGGTAGAAACTAAAAAAATATCCTTATAAACAATGCTTCTTATAAAGCATTGTCTTTTACTAATAAAAACAGATCAAAGACAATGCCATTTAAAAATTGGTCTTTTACCTAAATTAAAAACACTAATAGACAACGATTTTGTAAAAACCATTGTCTATGCTATTTTTTTTTAAAAAAAAGACAACGCATTACACTAAAAGCGTTGTTAAACTACAAATAACAACACTTTTTATAAAAGTGTTTTCTTTTAAGTGTTGTGTATTGCCTTTTTTGTTGTAGTATCGTATTGTTATTGATTCACTTATATTTTTTAGTTTTCTTATTCCTTATTGTAAGCAAGGAAGTGGAAGAGGTTTCTTTGTCTCTAGAAAGATTTGAGAAGAAAAATAGTGGAGTGAATTTTTAGGCAAATTATAAACCATGAAGTATGAACCAGGGATTCCAAACTATATAAAATAAAAGTGTTAGTTGATGTGTGCTTGGCACACATCTCATAATATTTAGTAGGTATTTTGTGTATATTTGCTTTACTTTGCACTTTATTTTTATTATCTTGTCTAGAGGTCTGCTTTTGTTGTTTTTCCTGTACAAGATGGAGTTTCGGAGCTTAATAAAGACCCAAATGATGCATGGAGGGAAGGGAAGCATCCTATGGTCGTGTTCCAAAAACACGGGTATGCTTCTAAACGAAAAGATGGAGTTCAGAAGCCTTTCTAGCAAGACACATGGTCGGTCATGTGAAATTATGGAAGGCTAGGATCGCCTCTATATATAGGAAGGCATACCAAACCACAAGGAGGATGACTGGTGACCTAAAAAAAGCACCAAAGGATCACTAATTAGGGAGAAGAAGGGAAGAGACTCAAGGCTGACGACGAAGCTCCATCCATAAGAAGGCTGCCAAGATGCATCTCCAACCAAAGCAGGGCGTATTTGTAAGGAATTTGACGTCGCTAGAGGGGGTGAATAGCGTGCTCATTCCTTCGATGATGGAAATCAATCGCGTGATTGCTATAAGTGTTAGTGTACGAAGCCGAATATATAATGATAAACAAAAACAAATACACAACACACAAGACACAATCGATATACGTGGTTCCTACTCCACTAGGTGAGCTCAACGAGCTCGAGTGATCCACACACCACTACTTGTAAGATATGGAAAAATAATAATAATAATAATAGAATAAAATACCCCTTGTTAATGAAGAAATTGTCTTATATAATTTCTCAGGAGTTCACAGAAATTTTTCTGGATTCAAAAGGAGTCCATATGAGGAAGATTTAATCTTAAATAGATGGTTGGGTTAAACTTAGGCTAAACTTGAGTTAGCTGAACCCATTCCACCGTCTTTTAAAAACCACTCGAACCCAAACCCGACCCACATTCGTCTTTGTTGGCTTCACCCACATCCCCGATCGTGATTTTCCCCTCTTCGATTTTTCGATCGCACTGTCTTCTCTGAGCTTCCATTCGCCATGACACCTCTGCTCTCGATCACTTTGCCGTCGATGCCTCTTCCTCTTGATCTCGGCGACAACAAGCTCTTCCATCTTGCCTCGATGCAAGGGATGACCTCCGCGGCCACCGAGCTAGCTCGATCGGCTACCTACCGTAGCGAGTCACCTCGTTGATGTGAGCGGAGCATCGGTTGTGAGCAGGGTCGCTGCCACTTCTTGTCTGGCTGACGATGTTGCTCTTCTCTTCTCCAAGCTTTCACTCGCCGGTTCTTCTTCCTAATCCCCACTGCTCGAGATCGAACCCTCGTTGCTTTTTCTTTCTATTGATGGCCGCCGCTGCATCGCTGCCAGAGTTCTCCATCGCCGACCTTGTCGGGGCTACTATTGAGATCTAAAGTGGTGGTTGTCGTTGGTGGCTCGATCAGAGGACTAGAGATTGCTCTGGAAATCCCAGATCCATTTCGAGATAAGGTGAATGAAGGCTACTCTTGTAGCTCAATGGCAGGCTGATGGATTTGAAGATGTGTGGGTGATGGTAAGAAAGGTAAGCATAGAGTTGGGTTGAATTACAATTGTTGTGTGATAATTTTAGTTGATTGTAGGTAATAAGGATGATCTGAGTTATGTTTTGCTTGACTTAGCTGGTTGATGCAGATCTAATATTTATATTTGGATTTGGGTAGCTATGATTAAAGTTGCACTAGGTGAGTTATGGGATAAGGTATTCTTTCAAATAAGCTAAGGGATTGATGCGGTGTAAGGTAAGTCTAGATTTGGATGTTTATGGATTTATACCATTGGTTGTTTTGTTTATCTGATATGGTGGTTGGTTGGTGATGCAATATATGCATAGATGTGAAGGCTTGATTAGGATAATTGGATGACTAGATCACTCTAGTTGATCGGGATACGGAGTCGATGTAGGATTCGATTTGATCATTCAATTTGTAATAGAACTTAATCATAGTTTGCTAATATGTGTAGGATTTTGATACGAGGCAGGTTTGCGGACGCGAATACAATCAACATAACCTATATATATATATATATATATATATATATATATATATATATATATATATATATCAGGTGGGTAATATCTACCCTGGTCAGGTAGTTTGATCTGAATCTGGTGCATGAATTTGGACTTATGCTATTACTTTGATCTTAGATCCACTCTTATTTAATCATGTGCTTGTACTTAGCCTTGACCTTTGAGATATATTGTTGTTACTTCATTTATTATCTATTACGGATATAAACTACAAACCCTATTATGTGTTAGCTGATGGATGTTCAGTAAGTATATGTTGTTAGGGTTATCTTTGTGACATCAGATTGGGTTACTGTGTTACATCACTAGAGTTAGGTGATGGATTTGATTATGGAGTCGATTGTTGTATCGTACACTTATTTGTTGTGCATCTATGACGGATCTAGTTGTCTGTGCATAGATAAGTGTGTGGTGGTCAGTATGTGGCTAAGGACTAGAGGTCCTAGCATGATTGTATATCCATTATGGATCGTGTATCTGTGTATGATTATATGGATTGTCGATAGTATATCGCTATGCACTAGAGGTCTTAGCGTGATTGACTGTCAGTTGTGTATGACTCTCTGTGTGGTAGAAAGTGCCTTGTGGATTTAGTAATCCTTGCATAGTTGACTTTTGGTTGATCAGGACTCCCCGTGGGATAGGGAGTGTTGCGAGGATACGTATGTGGAGCTATGCATCATTACATTGCATGCATGCTGTCGACTGGGTCTCCCTTGTGGTTGAGACGGGTCGTCAGTCATCCTGCCTCCCCGGCCACTCAAGGTAGTGGTAGCAGGGTTGAGGGAAGAGCATTGGATGTGTTGTGCTCGGCCACTATAGATGGTGGTAGCTGGAGATGCGCACCTAGCCACTGTGCAGAGTGGTGTTAACACTCGCCCACTATAGACGGTGGTTGTGTGACGTGCAGTTGTCCTGTGTACGGAGCTCGTCTACTCATGCGTAGTGACGGAGCGGCCAGCAACAGGGACCCCCATGGAGTAGTTAGCTTTTCACACTTATATGCTACTCATTCATACTACCCAACTTTGCCACTTGAGAGTAGTGGTAGCTGGAGTCGGGCTAGTCGTCATGCCGTGTCACCCAGTCCATACTGGGGTCTGAAGGTAGGAGACTTCGCTTCCCACTTCAACTCGGTCACTTGTTCATGGCGATCCCATCGACGTCCTCGGATTAAAAAAAATTTAATCCTAGACAAAAGGTATCAGCCAAGCAACTGTTTCATCATCGTGCTATTCGATTAGAGTAGTCACTTGAACAAACTTGTTGTTCAAGCAACCAACCTTTATTCTACGAATAGCCGCGGAATAGATGATGTACGGATCACCGACTTATGTGTTTATGTTCGGGGTCCAAGTATATTTAACCATAAAAATAGAATACAACATGCATATATAATTGAAAAACAATTATAGACATGTTACAAAAGAAAATAGACAAGTGTTATACCTCTCGATCTTCTATTGTATGTCCTTCCTCTTTTTGGACGTCGTGTGGGCGACAATCTTCCAAAAGTCGAAACTCCTAGACCACCAATCTTCCTTCCTTGCTCACTCTGAACAAGAGGAAGTATAGAAACAAAGCTCATCTCCTTCTTTCAACCAACCACCAAGCTCTAAGCTAGGTGCTTGCCGCCGGCCAAGAAGAAGAACAAAAGGCAGTGAACGCCAGCCAAAACTCTAAGGGAAGAGACCCTAGACTTCTTTCCACCGGCCAAGGAGAGGAGGGGAGGAGGTTTGGATACCGACAAAGGGAGAGGAAGCAAACCTTGGGCGGCGGCCAACTAGGAAGAGGAAGAAGAAAGGAAACAAATTCCTTATTTGTGGCCGTCCAAGCCTCCAAACCCTAAGCCTCTCAAACCCTAATCCTATTCCTTTTCTAATTCTACTTGCTGTCCACCCTAAAGTCCCTTTTTATAGAGTTAGGGATAAGCAAGGGATTTAATCTCAACCGTCGGATCTAGAGATTTAATCTCTACCGTTGGATCTAGAGTTTTGTTTTCAACCATTGGATCTAGGCTTCATGAGGTTTTAATGTGATACAATAGGGGCCATGAGGAGGAGTTAGATCTTGGTCACCCAATGGATCAAACCCACATAAAGTCCGATCCATTAATGATAATCCAATCCACTAAAGGATTATCATTGATCTACCTCACCAACCCCCATAAGTTAATATGGGCTCCATATATTATTTATACATTTTTCTCCCCGTGTTTAAGATCTCGAATGTCCGTCAATTAATTAATTTACTGATAATTAATTAATCAACATCTAACTCCATGAGTAGTACCACTCAACCTTATCATCATGCCGGACCAAGTCCACCTGCAGGGTTTACATGATGAACCTTATGAGATCCTCAAGGGGACATCATCATCCTAATATATAAGACACGGTTTCCACCTATAATCAACGACACACCATATAAATAATATCATTTCCCAACTTATCGAGCCTATCGATTTAATCTATAAATCTCGCCCATTCGTAAATCAAATAAATGAATGCTAAGTATATGTGCCCATTATTATTTCGGGATTAAGAGCATGTACAATATAATATCTGAAGTCCGATTCGATTATGTAGTAAGCAATAAATCGAATCACCTCTAAGTCGGTCCTACTCAATACACACAAAGTGTACTAGTGTGATTCTATGGTCAAGACAAACCAATACCAAATCACACTACAACCATACCAATGGTTTGTCCAAAGCCATCTCGGTTGTGAGCCTTTACTTATACTTTACAAGGAGCCGATAACATGATCTCCCATGTGACACCACACACCATGTTATCTACAATGTAATGTATTAGACAATATGCATCACCATAAATATGCAAACAATGATCATGTGATTCTTATTTCAAAATAAAGATTTTCATACAAAAGATAGACTTTTCAGTATACATCCCAACAATCTCCCACTTATACTAAAAGATTATGCTGTCCTCAAATTGCCATACATTTGATTCCCATTCCCTCCACATGCCTATCAAAATCTCTCGCCGGAAGGGCCTTAGTGAAAGGATCTGCTAGGTTATCCTCCGATGCAATCTTGACCACAGCAACTTCTCCTCTCTTTATAATTTCTCGTATCAAGTGGTACTTACGGTCTATGTGTTTACTTGCCTTATGGGCTTGTAGTTTCTTCGAGTTTGCAACTGCACTACCATTATCACAATAAATTGTGATAGTTCTGGGCAAATCAGGAATCACATCCAAGTCCATCAGGAAGTTCCTGAGCCACACAGCTTCTTTGGCCGCCTCAGAGGCTGCCACATACTCAGCTTACATGGAGGTGTCCGCCACACATTTCTACTTGACACTCCTCCATACAATGGCTCCACCTCCCAAAGTAAACACAAAACCTGAGGTAGACTTACTGTTATCCCTGTCTAATTGGAAGTCGAAATCTGTGTAACCCACAGGGAGTAATTGGTCTGCCTGGTAAACTAGCATATAATCCCTAGTCCTTCTCAGGTACTTCAATATATGCTTTACCACAGTCCAATGTCTCTGTCCTGGATTACTTTGATATCTACTGACCATGCCCACGACAAAGCAGATATCTGGTCTCATACATAGCATCGCATACATGAGGCTTCCTACTGCCGAAGCATAAGGAACCACCTTCATCTCCTCTATCTCCTCAGATGTTCTAGGACACATCTCCTTAGATAAAGGAACTCCATGCCTGAAAGGTAGAAAACCCTTCTTGGAGTTCTGCATGCTTAAACGATCCATAATGGTGTCTATGTATGAATCTTGAGATAAGCATAACATCCTTTTCTTACGATCCCTTATAACCTTGATCCCAAGGATGTGTCCCACTTCTCCAAAGTCCTTCATATCAAACTGTTTGGACAACCATACCCTTACGTCCGATAACACCTTGACATTGTTGTCAATTAACAAAATGTCATCTACATATAGTACAAGAAATACCTCTACGTTTCCGTCACATCTCTTGTATACACAAGACTCATCCGAACTTTGAATAAATCCATAAGACTAGATTACCTCATCAAAGCGGATGTTCAAAGACCTCGAAGCTTGCTTCAATCGATAAATGGACCGATTAAGCTTACACACAAGATGCTCCTTGCTCTTTACAATGAATCCCTCTGGTTGTTTCATATAGATGTTTTCTTCAAGACTTCCATTAAGGAAAGTTTCCTTGACATCCATCTGCCACACCTCATAATCCATATGAGCTGCAATGCATAAGAGAATCCGGATAGACTTAAGCATGGCTATCGGCGAAAAGGCTCCTCATAATCGATTCATAACAAGCCTCGCTTTGAAGGTCTCAACCTTCCCGTCTATTCCACTCTTTCTTTTGTAGATCCACTTACATCCAATGGTTTTTACACCATCAGGTGGTTCTACTAATTCCTAGACCTGATTTGAATCCATAGATTCAATCTCAGTATTCATTGCACTTTGCCAAGATACCGCATCTTTATCTTGGATTGCCTCGTCATATGCCCAGGGATCAGGTTCATGTTCACCAGGGACTAAATCAGAAGATTCTCCCAAGAACATGAATCTATCAGGCTATCTCACAACCCTCCCACTACGATGAGGTATCACTTGTGTATCCTCTGTGACACGCAGTGCAGTGACTTGTGGTATATCCTCTTGTACCGGTGGTACTGAAAAAGTGACTTCCCCTTTCAATTCCTTCATAACAATCTTACTCATGGGCTTGTGGTTCATCACATAGTCTTCCTCTAGAAATCTGGCGTTTGTGTCAACGATCACCCTCTGATCTCTAGGACTATAAAACAAACCACCTTTCGTTCCTCTAGGATATCCAACGAACATGCGAACTTCTGTATGGGGTTCCAACATACCAGCATCTGCCTTCAGCACATGTGCTGGACTCCTCCAAATCTTAATATATCTTAGACTAGGCTTTCGCCCAGTCCACAATTCTGTGGGAGTAGAAGGCACTGATTTAGATGGAACCAAGTTCAGAATATACACTGCCGTGTCTAGAGAATATCCCCAGAACGAATCTGGCAACTCAGAATAACTCATCATCGATCTAACCATCTCCATAAGAGTCTTATTCCATTGCTTTGCTACACCATTCTGCTGGGCTATGCCAGGTGCAGACAATTGGGATTGAATCGCAGCCTCTGATAAGTAATTCCTAAACTATCCCAAGAGGTACTCACCACCACGATAAGATCGTAGTGTCTTGATACTTTTACCTTGACGTTTCTCCACATCAACATTGAATTCTTTGAACTTGTCAAAGCATTCAGACTTACTACGCATCAAGTAAATGTATTCATATCTCGAATAATAGTATATAAAAGAGATGAAATACTTAAAACCACCTCTAGCTTGAATAGACATAGGACCACATAAATCAGAATGAACCAATTATAACACATCTTTTGCTCTATACCCTTTGGTCTTAAAAGGCCTCTTGGTCATTTTACCCCCCAAGCAAGATTCGCAGGTTGGGAAATCTTCCACCACTAATGAACCCAGAGGTCCTTCATTTATCACCCTTTAAATTCTGCTTAGGTTAATATGACCAAGCCTAAGATGCCAAAGATATGTTTGGTTCATCTTCGAAGGTTCTTTTCTCTTATTGGAATTAGAAGATGAGTTATTAACTTCTATTTGCATCATGGGAGCTTTTGGTTCAAGTGTGTATAAATTTCCTATCAATGCACCCGAACAGATAATCTCCATATTCCTTTTTATAACAACTCTGTCATTAAAAGAAATAGAATATCCATCCATAAACAATTTAGAAACCGAAATTAAATTCTTTCTAAATAAAGGTACATAAAGACAATTCTTAAGAACCAAAACTTTATTTTTCTCAAAAGATAAATAAACATCTCCCACTGCAACAGCCACCACCTTCGTAGCATCGCCCAAGTATACGGTAATCTCCCCCTCAGCCAATCGTCTGGTTTCTTGGAACCCCTTTAAAGTATTGCAAACATGATCAGTGGCTCCCGTATCACACACCAGGTGTAGGTAGATAACACCGCTAAACATGTTTCAATGACTAGACCAAAAGATATACCTTTGTTCTTCTTGCGGTTGGGGCAGTCCTTCGTCCAGTGTCCAGTCTGCTTACAAGTGAAGCACTTGCCTTTCGGCTTCTTCACTCCTCCCTGAGTTCCTCCCACCGCCTTTACCCCAGCTTGTTTCTTCTTCTTCTTTCTTTTCAGCTTAGAAGTAGAAACCTTTTGGGCAACTATGGCTTCTGCCTGAGCACTTTGATAAAAAAGCCCCTGTGTCACCTGGAGTTCTGTCAAAAGCTCTGCCAATGAATACAACCTCTTTTTCATGTTGTAGTTCAGGCAAAATTGCTCAAAACTCCTCGGTAGAGACTAGAGAATGATATCGACTTGGGTTTCCCCATCGATATCAGCTCCGAGGACTTCCAACTAATTCAAATGAGCCATCATCTTAAGAACATGATCCCTCATGGGTGTTCCCTCGATCATGGTGGTCATCATTAAGTTCCTCATGGCTTCCTGCCTGGTAGCCCGATTCTGGTGTCCAAAAAGCTCTTTGAGATTGAGCATCATGTCATAAGCAGTGGGCATGGCTTGATGCTGATGTTGCAGTACATTTGACATAGATGCCAAAATGTAACACCACGTCATCTCATCGACCTTGATCCACTTCTCATAACTCTCCTCCTTTTCCCCAGAATCATCCGCAGGCTTAGGAGGGTACTCTTCGAGGAGTACATATTTGTGTTCCTCAGCAGTCAAGACAATGTCAAGATTCATCTTCCAATCAACATTATTGGGTCCAGTAAGTTTATTTTCTTTTAGTATCATAGCAAGTGGGTTGAAATTCATTTTGAAACAAAACCTAAGAATCACATAGATTAAAACATTAGATTTCAAAAAATTATTGATTCCTCAAACAATAAAATTTTAAAATAAACCAACACCTCAAACCACCGAGAATATCGTATGACACGATAGTGTGGACGTATTCGAATTCTACATTTGTATGAGGAGGTTTTACCCATTAATTTTACTATCTTGTCAACCTAACTTTTTGACAAGTAAAATTAATAGTTGGTTCCTCTTTGGCCCTACAAATAAAAGCAGTGACTCCGATGGGGAGGAAACTTATATTTGTATCTAAGTGTTCACCATTACTCGGTACCAAGGTAATTATCTCGGGTTATGTGCCTTCCGATGGGGAAGTACACACGCTCATTAATAATTTTCTATAACCATATTCGACCTTGTGATCCGCAAACAAACTCATCTAATGGGGAGGAAGGCACTCAGAGCCGACGCCCAAGTTTGTTTGCATAACATTTCAAATCGTAATGGAGGTTGTGGGAATTTATAAAAATATCCCTCTCCCACTTAGTAATTTAAAATTGAGGAATTTTCTAGCCTACGACATGCATATCAAACAATAAGCAATAAATATGAAAAACAAATATTTTTCAACTATTATGTCTTTTGTCTTCAATATGTCTCCCGTCGCATCGCCATCTCGTCCGCTCCTCTCTACGCCATGTACGAGCCATCCGGAGATCCGAGCCGAGACTAAAAACTATTTTAATTTACATCCATCGATCCTATACTCCACGAGGGAGTGTACATGAAATCTAGATCGATGGTAAACTAAAATAAAAAGAGTGGCTAAACAATGTTGTATCTAATTATAAAAATTAAATACTAGACCCATCAACCTCGAGGATTCAACAAAATATAGAATTACACACATAAAATCACATACACATATATGACCATAATAGTTGGATCCTATGCCTGCAACCAAAAAGTTAACCTACTCATATCCTACTATTATCCGGCACATATAATATATGAAAAGTGCATAAAAGTAACTGAATCCTAAACACACAAAATAGGAAACTGTGGCTCTGATACCAATTGAAGGTAGGAAACTTCGCTTCCCACTTCAACTCGGTCGCTTGTTAATGGTGATCCCATCGATGTCCCCAGATTAAAAAAAATTTAATCCTAGACAAAAGGGATCACCCAAGCAACCGTTTCATCATCGTGCTATTCGATTAGAGTAGTCCATGAAACAAACTTGTTGTTCAAGCAACCTGTTGGTGCAGTGGGCACCAAAGTCGAACCGGTATTTTGATTATGGCAAAAGGCTCAATAGTTAAGAGTATATTTGTTATCTTACGAGCTCAATTAAGTGTGCAGAAATGCTAAAGTTGAGCGGAAGGTCTGCGACACCCGGTGGGAACCGAGGTGGTCGGGCAACGCCAGAGGGACTTCGGAGGAAGCCGAGGTACTCGGGTGAAGACCGGAAGCGAGGCTACAAGGTAAGCTCGTGTGAAAGCGAAGCAAGGTCGTTAAGCGTAGATCCGACCCAATACCTCCAATGGAAGGTCTAGGTCGAGATCAGATGGTTAGAACCATCGTACTTTATATTTTAAGCTAACTTGTACTGCAATCCAAAACCCTTTGACTACAGTCAACTGCTAGTCAAGTTCCAGCCTCGAGAAGAGCTCGAATTTCAAGGGGGTGAATTTGGACTTGACTCGTGTTTTGGTACAAAGGGTGATGTGGCATCAAGGTGGACATCCAAACCATCACCAAGCTTCCTTGTGGTGGACGCCCAAAATAAGGTGAGTTGGCACAAGATGGTTGGCTCCCATGATGTGGCACAAGTTGAATGGCTCCAACAAGTTGGCGCACAAGGTGGTTGGATGAAACACCTCATCCTCAAGTTGGCGCCCAAGGAGGTTGGAGGTGGCACAAGGTGGTTGGATGAAACACCTCATCCTTGAGTTGACGCACAAGGAGGTTGGAGGTGGCACAAGGTGGTTGGATGAAACACCTCATCCTTGAGTTGGGATAAGAACCTCACCTTGGACACTACCTATGTCTAAATTCATAGATCAATATCCATAAATAGACATGTTCAAGCCAAGCAAATAACAAGAATTCAAGAGCTCTCAACACGCCGTAACGCGCGCTTACTACTACTCACATTTGCAACGACGAAGTGCCGCCGATAACGAAAGCTACATCTTCTACTTATAAGAGTTGTCGGTATATTTATTTAAGTTCTACTTCTTTAAATTGTCTTTGTGCTTTAATCGTAACAAGGAAAGGGGGAGTGTCCCTTTGCCTTGATTTCTTTTGTATGTCGTTGCTCTACTTCCAACGAAGAGGAGTGGTTTTAGTGAATTGCCCTCCGTGCGTGATCAAGGATCACTAGGGCCGTGGATTAGCAATCGAAAGATTGTGAACCACGTAAAAATATCTTGTCTACTTTATATTTCCGCTGTGCATTCTCTACTTGCTTTTTACTTATTGCAAAAGTTTTTAACGACACCGTATCGCTATTCACCCCCCCCTCTAGCGACACTTTCGATCCAACAATTGGTATCAGAGCCGGGGGCGCTAAGATTCGGTGAAACCACCAATCTAGCTTGGTTTTTCTTTTTTTCACAGATTTTTTATTTATTTATTTCTGTTTTTGTATAATTATTTCACTTGCTTATCTTCTCCTACATATAGAATTGCATTAGAGGCTTTAGGATCCGGATAAGGTTGTCCTTCGGGTTAGATCCCGAGTAAGGTTGTCCTCCGGAACTTCAACGACATTCGCATTTGATTGTTTATTTCTTTTGCAAGTTACATTTTATATATCTTTTTACTTCAAGACTACTAATCCAAGACGAAAGTCTTGGAATATTCTTTCGTGTGTGTTTTGCAAGATTCTTTTAAGTCGTTCTTCTTCTTGTTTTTAAATGGCCCATCTCGAAGGGTTTAGCACCGCCCGACCCCCGTTTTACAACGGTAATGACTTTCGTTATTGGAAGGGTCGGATGGAATGCTTTCTTAAAACCCAAATCGAGATGTGGATCGTAATCCAAACCGGTTTCACACTTCCTATTAATGAAGATGGTGAATCTTTGGGTTACGATCAATGGTCAAATTCCATGAAAAACAAGTAGAAGCCGATGCCAAGGCAACTCAAATCTTGCAATGTGGGTTGTCCAAGGAAGAGCTCAACCGGCCCCTTCATTAGTGCAAAGGACTTATGGACCAAGCTAGTGGAACTACACGAAGGCACCGATTTACACGAAGGTATGTAAAAGAGATTTACTTTTAAATAAATTGTATAACTTGAAAATGCAGGAAAACGAGACCGCAACTCAACTACATGCTCGTATCCAAGACATCGTCAACCAACTCCATGCCATCGGACAAAGGTCGAGAATCGCGACCTTATCGTATTCTCTTAACTCGTTCCTAGGACCACCTTGTGGGCATCCATGGTCGATGCCTACAAGGTCTCCAAGGACCTTTCTAAAATTAGGTTAGACGAATTGTTTGAACTTGAATTACATGAGCAAACTAACGTGGTCGGCCGAGAAGAGTATTGCGTTAGTTGCGAGTTCCAAGAAGAAGAAGCCCGCAAGCAAGCCACCCCAAGGAAGAAGACGAGTCGAATCGGAAGTAGACTCGAAATAGAATCCGAACTAGTCAATCTAGTTGGAAGATGATCAAGAGACGAAAATGACCAACAACTCAAGGTAAGCCTAAACCTAATTCAAATACTTCTAATTTTAGATGCTATGAGTGCAGCGAGTTCGGTCACATCAAGTCCGAGTGCCCAAAGCTAAAGAATAACGCATCAAAGACCAAGAAAGCGCTAAACGCTACTTGGGAGGAGTTGTCGGAGGAAGAAGACGATATCCAAGCTCTAATGGCCAAGCCGACCGAGCACGACTCCGAAACCGAAGAAGAGTCCGAGTCCGAATCCGATGATGAGCTTCCATTCAAGACAAGCCACGGATCCGTATCCGGTTCAAAAGAATCATTAAGGGTAAGTCGGTCGTTACTTAATACTTTGTATGGTGCAATTAAATTTTTAAATAAGAAACTAGCTAAGTCCGAGTCCAAGGTCGAGACCCTAATTGAGGAGGTTAACCTTCTCAAACATGAGGTCTCCCTAACCTCTTCGACTACTCGTATTCAAGAGGAGGACTCAACTCAAGTTGAAAAGCTTGAAGTTGAGAACTCGCTTTTGAAAACACAAGTCGAAGACCTTAGGAACACGTTGGAAAGGTTCACTTTGGGATCCAAGGGACTTGACCTCTTACTTGGATCACAAAGGGCCGTGTACAACAAGGCCGGACTCGGGTTTAACTCAAATACAACCAATAAGTCATATATGTCTATAGTAAACCAACATAAGAAAAATGTCCAAGCATGGGTCCCTAAGACCACTTTGATTTCAACTTTAGGATCTAACATGTATTTTTGTTAAGTCTTAGAAATTGCATGCTTAGTTTTTCCTTTATTTTTAGAATGGTTAGATAGGACTCATAATCAACTAAAATCCTACGAAAAGATTGAGCCTCGGGGAGCCTCTTTTCAAAAATAACTAGTTAGACCAAGATGTAGTCTCAAGTAAGTCGAGTTATCAATTTCTTGAAATTAGCTTTGTCTAAGGAAGTGGTCGTTGTTCCGATCAAAGAAGGCCTCTGTGCCTCGCCACGACCTGGAAGCTAATCTCTTGAAAAGATTACTTGATGAGCTTAGACTAAATCCGAATCTAACCTAATGTTGGTTAATTTAAATTCATTAAAATTAATCAAGTAAAATTGAAAGTCATCTCACAATAACACATAGGAATAACATGTTTTGATCATGTAGATATTGGTGAGATGATTTAGGTTTAAAAGCTTACAAACAACCCTTTAGTAATTCCAATATCCGATCCAACTACCTTATGTGTAGGATCAATGGATGTTGGACAGTGGTTGCTCCCGACACATGACCGGGGATCAACTCAAATTTTCGAAGTTACGATTCAAACGACAAGGATCAGTAGCCTTCGAATAACGGCAATCTCAAAATCATCTGATCAGGTGATATTGAGCTCAACTCTAACTTTACAATTCAAAATGTCTTATTAGTAGAAAACTTTCAATATAATTTACTTAGTGTAAGCCAATTGTGTGATAACAATTATAAGGTCATATTTCTAGAAAATGAATGCGTAATCAAAATAAATGCAACATCTAAAATAATACTTAAAGGAACTAGGAGTAGCAACATCTACACAATAAATTTACCCAACTCCTCAACCAAGTGTCTTATGACACAGCAAGAAGAGGAATCTTGGTTATGGCAATCAAGACTCTGACACTGCACCCAAGACTCGGCCCACAAGATGAGTCGAGTGGCTTGGTTATAGGTTTGCCTAAACTAAACAACTTGGATAATAAAATATGTAATGCTTGTCAACAAGGTAAACAATCTAGGACACAACATCAATTAACTAATCAAGAACGAACCAAAAGTGTTCTTGAGCTCCTACACATGGATCTATTTGATTCACATGGAGCTAAGTCACTCAATGGTAGTCAATTTTGCTTAGTCATAATTGACGACTATTCTAGATTTACTTGGGTTAGGTTTATCAAACATAAAAATGATACCCTAGACCAACTAATCAATCTTTGTAGGTTAATCAAAATCAAAAGAACCTTAAGATTAAAAGACTTAGAAGCGATCATGGTGGTGAATTCAAAACCACAGTTTACAGATTGTGAACCTAAACGGATACCACCATGAGTTTTCATGTCCTAGAACCCCACAACAAAATGGGTTAGTCGAACGGAAAAATAGAACCCTACAAGAAGCCGCTAGGACAATGTTAAACGAGTATAACCTACCCGATAGATTTTGGGCAGAGGCCGTTAGTACGGCTTGCTATGTCCAAAATAGGATCCTTATGGTAAAGAGGCACCAAAAGACCTCGTACGAGATTTATCACGAGAAAATACCGCACATCAAGTACTTGAGGTTATTTGGATGCAAGGTACATATCTTAAACCCTAAGGAGTACCTAGGGAAATTCAAATCCAAAACCTCATCGAACCTTTCTAGGATACTCAACCACCAAGAGAGCTTATAGGTATACAATCACGACACTCTTAGAGTCGAAGAAACCATTAATATAGTTTTCGACTAAGGACACGAACCCGTTCAATCCTTAACAAAACCAACTAGCAAATCAACTTATAGCGAACCCGACTCTGATCTTGAACTTGAATCTCGTCCTAACCCAAGTCATCCTATCGACCAAGTGATAGATGACTCTAACCCAAGTCAAACTAGAACTCACCCAAGTCATCCTATCGACCAAGTGATAGATGACCCTAACCCGAGTCACACTAAGACTCAAACAAATCATCCTATCAATCAAGTTATAGGTGATCCAAATTTAGGGGTTTGAACTAGAGCTTCATATCGAAACCTTAGTCAAATCTCGTTAATTTCCAAAATCGAACCCAAAACTATTGAACAAGCACTTCTTGATCCCGACTGGATTATTGCTATGCAAGAAGAGCTAGCTCAATTCACTAGAAATGAAGTCTGGGAATTAGTACCACCACCTAAAGAAAAATCAATTATTGGAACAAGGTGGGTATTTCGAAATAAACTTGATGATAAAGGTGAAGTAGTTAGAAATAAAGCTAGGTTAGTCGCAAAAGGGTTTAGTCAAGTCGAAGGTTTAGATTACGATGAGACCTACGCCCCCGTAGCCAGACTAGAGTCCATCCGAATGTTGTTAGCATATGCTGCACATCGAGGTTTTAAATTGTTTCAAATGGATGTCAAGTCAGCATTTTTGAATGGATACATTAAGGAAGAAGTTTACGCTACCAACCTCCGATTCAAAATCTAGATAAACTCGACCATGTCCTTAGACTTAAGAAAGCCCTATATGGACTCAAACAAGCCCCAAGAGCTTAGTACGAAAGGCTTTCGATCTATCTTAAGTCCAAAGGATTCAACCAAGGTTTAGTCGACCCAACCTTATTCGTTAAAACCGTAGGAAAAGAAATCTTTATAGCCCAAATCTATGTAGATGATATAATTTTTGGAACTACCAACTCGATCCTGCTAAACGAATTCATCTCACTTATGGAAAGTGAATTTGAAATGAATTTAGTGGGAGAGTTAAGTTTCTTCTTAGGTTTACAAATTAAACAAACTAAAGATGGAATATATTTACATCAACAAAAATATACTAAGGACTTAATAAATCGATTTGGAATGCAAGATGCTAAAATAATCAATACACCTATGGCAACTAATGTTAATATAAACGAAGATGTAGAAGGAAAACCCGTTGACCTAAAATACTATAGGAGCGCAATAGGAAGTCTCCTATACTTAACCGCGAGCCGACCCGACATTTTATTCGCGGTAAGTATGTGCGCAAGGTTACAAACCTGTGCCAAGGAGTCTCACCTAACCCTAGTCAAGCGTATCCTTAGATATCTAAAGGGCACGCTAAACGTAGGTATTTGGTACCCTAGATCTACCGAGTTTAATCTAATCGGCTACTCCGACTCCGACTATGCCGGTAGTAAACTCGATAGAAAGAGCACGAGTGGTTGTTGTCAAATCCTCGGCTCGAGTCTAGTAAGTTGGTGCAGTAGGAAGCAGCATTGCGTTGCCTTATCTACCACCGAAGCCGAATACGTTGCGATGGGTGAGTGTGTCTCTCAGCTCCTGTGGATGAAGCACACTCTCCAAGACTTTAGCTTAATCTTTAACAACATTAAAACCTACATAGATAACATTAGTTCAATTAACTTAACTAAAAATCCAATATGTCATTCTAGGACAAAACATATAGAAGTTAAACACCACTTCATTAGGGAACATGTAACTAATGGAACTATACAACTAGAGTATGTTGAGTCCAAATCAAACCTAGCGGACATCTTCACCAAACCACTACCCGAAGCCGAATTTAGTTTATTAAGACGAAAGTTAGGTATGTGCGTAATAGAGTAGGATTTAAATTTTTCTATATATGTACTCTACTTTTGCTTCTTTTTATGAAATTAGCCTAAGTCTTACCTTAGAAATCATATACCTATAGATTTAAGGAGCCAACACATCTCACAACACATAGGACTAATGTGTTTGTGTACTTCGCCACGTAGACGGGCGTGAGATGTTAGGACCTTACTCCTGGTTCCAGATGTAGATTCAGTGCATCGACATGAACCATGGAGTATAATTATTTAAAATTAATCAACTCCTTCAAGACTTATTGATCATTCTATATCAATCAAGTCAAACCGGAGTTGTACATTTTAGATGAACATATTTTCAAGCTTATTATTATTTAAAAAAATAAATATATATATATATATATATTTATATTGGGAACTTGCTTGGACTTACAAACCCTAAAATATATTTACAAACTTTTTGAGTTAAGGCAAAAGGGGGAGAAAGTCACAAAAGTAAGGAAGAAAGTAAACAAAATTATTACCTTTTATATTAAGTAATTCCGTTTACTTAAGCAACTATTAAGGGGGAGTAAAAATTATTTTTCAAGAACTCACCTTCGGTCAAGGGGGAGGTTACCTCAAAGGGGAGAACTTGAAACAATAATATTTCTCACTCATGCTTAATCTTTATGCTAGCTCACTCATGCTTAATCTTTATGCTAGCTCATTCATACTTAATCATTATGATAGCTCATTCATATTTAATCATTATGCTAGCTCATTCATATTTAATCTTTATGCTAGCTCATTCATATTTAATCTTTATGCTAGCTCATTCATGCTTAATCATTATGCTAGCTCATTCATATTTAATCTTTATGCTAGCTCATTCATGCTTAATCATTATGCTAGCTTACTGTTATGCTTAATTTTTCCTTAACTTTTGTGTCGGTTTGCCATGAATCAAAAAGGGGGAGATTGTTGGTGCAGTGGGCACCAAAGTCGAACCGGTATTTTGATTATGGCAAAAGGCTCAATAGTTAAGAGTATATTTGTTATCTTACGAGCTCAATTAAGTGTGCAGAAATGCTAAAGTTGAGCGGAAGGTCTGCGACACCCGGTGGGAACCGAGGTGGTCGGGCAACGCCAGAGGGACTTCGGAGGAAGCCGAGGTACTCGGGTGAAGACCGGAAGCGAGGCTACAAGGTAAGCTCGTGTGAAAGCGAAGCAAGGTCGTTAAGCGTAGATCCGACCCAATACCTCCAATGGAAGGTCTAGGTCGAGATCAGATGGTTAGAACCATCGTACTTTATATTTTAAGCTAACTTGTATCATGCGGTCAAAACCCTTTGACTACAATCAGCTAGTCAAGTTCCACCTCGAGAAGAGCTCGAATTTCAAGGGGGTGAATTTGGACTTGACTCGTGTTTTGGTACAAAGGGTGATGTGGCATCAAGGTGGACATCCAAACCATCACCAAGCTTCCTTGTGGTGGACGCCCAAAATAAGGTGAGTTGGCACAAGATGGTTGGCTCCCATGATGTGGCACAAGTTGAATGGCTCCAACAAGTTGGCGCCCAAGGAGGTTGGAGGTGGCACAAGGTGGTTGGATGAAACACCTCATCCTCAAGTTGGCGCCCAAGGAGGTTGGAGGTGGCACAAGGTGGTTGGATGAAACACCTCATCCTTGAGTTGGCGCACAAGAAGGTTGGAGGTGGCACAAGGTGGTTGGATGAAACACCTCATCCTTGAGTTGGGATAAGAACCTCACCTTGGACACTACCTATGTCTAAATTCATAGATCAATATCCATAAATAGACATGTTCAAGCCAAGCAAATAACAAGAATTCAAGAGCTCTCAACACGCCGTCGTAACGCCGCTACTACTACTCACATTTGCTACGACGAAGTGCCGCCGACAACGAAAGCTACATCTTCTACTTATAAGAGTTGTCGGTATATTTATTTAAGTTCTACTTCTTTAAATTGTCTTTGTGCTTTAATCGTAACAAGGAAAGGGGGAGTGTCCCTTTGCCTTGATTTCTTTTTGTAATCGTTGCTCCTACTTCCAACGAAGAGGAGTGGTTTTAGTGAATTGCCCTCCGTACGTGATCAAGGATCACTAGGGCCGTGGATTAGCAATCGAAAGATTGTGAACCACGTAAAAATATCTTGTCTACTTTATATTTCCGCTGTGCATTCTCTACTTGCTTTTTACTTATTGCAAAAGTTTTTAACGACACCGTATCGCTATTCACCCCCCCCCTCTAGCGACACTTTCGATCCAACACAACCAACCTCTATTCTACGAATAGCCGCAGAATAGACGATGTACGGATCGCCGACTTTTGTGTTTATGTTCGGGGTCCAAGTATATTTAACCATAAAAATAGAATACAACATGCATATATAATTGAAAAACAATTATAGACATGTTACAAAAGAAAATAGACAAGTGTTATACCTCTCGATCTTCTATTGTATGTCCTTCCTCCTTTTGGACGTCGTGTGGGCGACGATCTTCCAAAAGTTGAAACTCCTAGATCACCAATCTTCCTTCCTTGCTCTCTCCGAACAAGAAGAAGTATAGAAACAAAGCTCTTCTCCTTCTTTCAACCAACCACCAAGCTCCAAGCTAGGTGCTTGCCACCAGCCAAGAAGAAGAACAAAGGGGAGTGAATGCCGGCCAAAACTCTAAGGGAAGAGATCCTAGACTTCTTTCCACCAACCAAGGAGAAGAGGGGAGGAGGTTTGGATGCCGGAAAAGGGAGAGGAAGTAAACCTTGGGCACTGGCCAACTAGGAAGAGGAAGAAGAAAGGAAACAAATTCCTTATTTGTGGCCGCCCAAGCCTCTAAACCCTAAGCCTCTCAAACCCTAATCCTATTCCTTTTCTAATTCTACTTGCCGCCCACCCTAAAGCCCCTTTTTATAGAGTTAGGGATAAGCCTTGTTTTAATCTCCACCATTGGTTCTAGGGATTTAATCTCAACCGTCGGATCTAGAGATTTAATCTCAACCGTCGGATCTAGAGATTTAATCTCTACCGTTTGATCTAGAGTTTTGTTTTCAACCATTGGATCTAAGCTTCATGAGGTTTTAATAGGCTACAATAGGGACCATGAGGAGGAGTCGGATCTTGGCCACCCAATGGATCAAGCCCACATAAATCCCGATCCATTAATGATAATCCAATCCACTAAAGGATTATCATTGATCTACCTCACCAACCCCCATAAGTTAATATGGGCTTCATATATTATTTGTACATTTTTCTCCCCATGTTTAAGATCTCGAATATCCATCAATTAATTAATTTACTGACAATTAATTAATCAACATCTAACTCCATGAGTAGTACCACTCAACCTTATCATCATGATGGACCAATTCCACCTGCAGGGTTTACATGATGAACCTTATGAGATCCTCAAGGGGACATCATCATCCTAATATATAGGACATGGTTTCCTCCTATAATCAACGACAAACAATATAAATAATATCATTTCCCAACTTACCGAACCTATCGATTTAATCTATAAATCTCGGCCATTAGTAATTCAACGAAATGAATACTAAGTATATGTGCCCGTTATTATATCGGGATTAAGAGCATGTACAATTTAATATCTGAGGTCCGATTCGATTATGTAGTCAACAATAAATCGAATCACCTCTAAGTCGGTTCTTCTCAATGCACACAAAGCGTACTAGTGTGATTCTATGGTCAAGACAAACCAATACCAAATCACACTACAACCATACCAATGGTTTGTCCAAAGTCATCTCGGTTGTGAGCCTTTACTTATATTTTACAAGGAGCCGATAACATGATCTCTCGTGTGACACCACACACCATGTTATCTACAATGTAATGTATTAGACAATATGCATCACCATAAATATGCAAATAATGATCATGCAATTCTTATTTCAAAATAAAGATGTTCATACAAAAGATAAACTTTTCAGTATAAATCCCAACAGGGTAGTGGTTGGATGGGTTTGCAGACATGGCCATGCATATGCATTGCTGATATATATATGTATGCATGTATTTGATATATGTTTTACATATGTATGTGAGATGCTGCATTTGATTGAGCTATGTTTGCTGCATATGCTTGTTAATCATGATACATGTCAATCATTTGCAAATTATATACTGCTGTGTATTGAGCATGATATATGTGTTGGTCCAGACTGTTGTATGCATTTGATTAGCGTCATGTCATAGTGTAGTATGGACCGGGTTGTTATTACATATGATTATATACTGTTCATATGTCTGGGTGTTGGTCATATATGGGATTGACATTGTAAGTTATATGGGTTATGTTATTGTATACATGTTCAGGATGAAATAGCTTATGGTGTAGTAGACCGTCAGGTATGTTGGTACATTACTGCATGTTCAGTTGATCAGTTTAGTATATGCATTGAGTATGACTATACTGTGGTTACTTGTTAGTACATTTAGGACTATATGTCTGTTGGACTTATTCTGTATACCTGTAGATCTTCACATGAATACTTGTAGATCTCTATATCCCTATATGTTGTTCATGCACTTTCTATATATTACCCCTGAGTTTATACTCAACACTCCAGACCCTGGGTTTCCTGTCTCCCAGGTTACAGGTAGAGGATTCCTTGGATGTTCAGAGCTCTGCCAACTGATCCCATCTCACGCCGAATGGATGGAGGTTTATTACGATTTGTCTTTTTCTGTTGGATTGTCGTTTTGGGATTTTATCCTGTATCGTTTCCGTATTTGTGGTTATGGATGTGTTGTATGTATTTGACTTCTGATGTGGTTTCTATTACAGTTCCTATTGTGTCAAGTCACTCCGGAGTGCATAGTTGAGTCGTTGTGTATTTATCATTTGTCAGTATCTTTCGCTGTGTTTGTATGGATTATGTCTATATATTTTTTATGTGATTGTGGTTGAAAGACTTTATGTATATCAGGGAATTGTATCACGTAGAGGGGAGATGCTATCCGATTATTTTCGGCTCGGCATACTCTTTGGGCATGACAATTTTATTGGTATCAGAGCCTTAGGTTGCGAAGTCTTCTTTCAGATTTTATTTCATTCGGACATCGAGTTTTGCTTTACTCGGTTTTTGTTTTGTGAGTTTTGGGGTCTGGTTGTTGCGGACATCTCTAAGCTACAAGGTTTAAGGTATGTTAACTGTTATTACATATCCTTCTGTTGGCTATGCATTTAGTTGCTTATAACAGGGATGACTTGTAGGGTGTTGGTTAGTATTCGTAACCATGGTTTGAGTTGACCACTGGAACGACATGTTGACATTATTAGACATGTACCTGCTATAGAAAGGGTAAATTACCTTTGAGAACTGACTGTACTGAGTCGGAAAGCAGGGGTTAGGTAGTCACATCTCTTGGGGTAATGGACTAAGCGATGTAGATCATTACCTGTGGGGTAATGGACTAAGCGACTATACTGTTGCTGATGCAGATAGTAGAAAATTAGTGGATAATGTTACATAGGGAATTTTGATCCCTAAGTTGGTTATTCTAGGTTGTATAAATTTGAGAGTACTTTTGAGTACTTAACTCGTGTTATACGAAGATAGTGGAGTTGATTGTATACCATTATCGAGATCAAGCTGATACTTGGTGGAAGAGATAGGAAATAACCTTCGGGAAATCACACATCACTTAGCCACGGTGTAGTGATGTTGTGAGAGAGTATTTCCCCACATCATCTTCTTTGACTCATTATCAGGGAATTCTTGAGCTGCAAGTAGGGTGATCATTTGGTAATGAAGGTACCATGCAAAGTCGTTAGACTTGCAAGGGTTATGACCACCTAATAGCTCGAGAATGTGATTGACATGTTTTAAGCCACCCACAGTTTATTGGCTGACAGTTTGATCAGGATGTTTGGATCTCCTACCAGATCCTACCAGAAGGCATTAGACCGAGTCATGTGTATAGAAATGACTTCATAGCAAGTGTTTTAAGAGTTGGAGATTTGATAAGCATATATTGCAAGTCAAATTATTGAAATCAGAAGTCTCTGAATGTTTGACAAAAAAGGAGCGAGATTGGAGTCATGAGTCATGAGCTACTATTGGAGAGTTTTTTGACCATAGAAGTCTGACTACAGATCGACAACATCTTCTCATGTTTATCAGCGAACTTAGAAGAAAGACTTTGAAAGTATTATGTGCATATAGTGCGGGTCACGATGACACCAGAGTCAGATTATCCGATGGATTATTTTATCTGCTTCTACTATAAACAGCCAGTACCTACGAGGAGAGTATGTACCTTAAAGACGAAGTTGAAGACTATAGATGATGCTTTCGAGAGGACAATCCACAACCTCGGAAGCGGAGATCATCACAGAAGAGTGTATTATCACACCAGTAGCAATCTATTGCCTCAGACATAGTGGAGTTCTTTGATACTTCCACCCGAGAGAAGCGAGTTACTTAGCACTATCAGCAGAAGACATCTCAGAAGACTTAGACGTCCAAACAACAACAGTTACCTACCCAGGTGTGGTTTTTCTTTATACAGAGGAGAGTGTATACGACGATGGTCGTATCTATTTGGTATTTTCCAGTTGCAGGTATACCTTTCGCAGAGTTGGAGCGTGCTACGATGTTGGTAGTTCTTCAGTACCCTACAGCTGGTTGTATACTCTCTGCCAGTACGACAGTGTTTACCATCACCATTGCAGACATTTTGGGTATTGTATCTCTGTTCAACAGTTGATTTTAGTTCCTCCACGGCAGACTTTTGCAGCTACTTGAGCTCAATCGTCAAGAACAGATGTTAGGCGAGTTTACATGATTACTCGAGAAGAGGTATAGAAGTCCTAAGAATTGATCATTCAGGGTATTACTTTTGGTTACCCTATTTGCGGATATGTCGAGAGATACGAGTAGTTACAAGTATCTTTGTCTAGAACATTCTTAGATAGGATTAGAAGGGTTCCTATACATCGACTTGTGGGTTGGTGATTTTTCTCTACCATCAGGTGAGATGTTGATCAAAGACCAAGAAGTCAAGGGATACCCTTAGCCTTTACTAGACATACCTCTACTATAGACATATCCTTATGGATAGTTAAATTGTTGAAATGAGTGTATAACATGTATCTCGGATGTGGATATAATTCAAGAGTATTCGGATGTAGTTTTGGATGAACTCCTGGCTTGCCACTGTATGGGTGAGTGAAATACGCGATTGGGGGTGATTTCCGAAATAGTTCCGATATTGAAGACCTCATACCAGGAGATAATTTTATTGGTATTGGTGTTGCTAAACACTATGAAATTGGAAGAACGTAAGTTGCGATTATAGGAGGTGTTGGATGGGATATTTATCCATCTCAGTATTCCTTCTGGAGAAGATCCAGAACTCTTTATTAAGAGAGGGACAGACCTTTGAGGTTATGCATTGATTATCGATGTTAGAACGTGGAAGCTGTTAAAAATGGATATCCTTCATTGTGGATAGATAATTTGTTTAGATCAGCTAAATGACACCTGTGTATACCCTAGGGTTGATCTACGATTGGAGGGTTGATATTGTAGTGACTTAGTGTCATACAATTATCATTGTAAGTGTGATGATTGAGCTATAATCAACTCAGAGTAAAAAGGGCTACAGCTGTGTGGAAAATGATATTTCATACTTGGTATGAATTTTATGAGTTGTTGATAATGTTGTTAGACTTATTAACGATTTAATCATTCATGAAGCGATTAGACCAGTTGGTGGTTGTCATTTTAGACGATATAGTTATGGATATATTCAAAATCTTAAGAGAAGTTGTGGTTTCCCTGGATTGATCTGGTTGATATCGTAGAGGTTGATAGGATGCTCTAGTGTTATCATACTTTTGATTTGTTGGACCAAGAAGGTGATGGGAATCACTTGGTTGGAAGTTTTGAAGCTAGGTTTCAAGGCCTAGATGGTGGTTGACGTTTGCATCAGTGTTAGTTAATCTTTTTGGTGTGGATGGAAAGGTATTGTACGCAGATGCATCATTTCAGGGATTGGAGTGATTCCGATGCAGTTGTATGAGACGTGTCTTATGCTTACGTCAGTTGAGGAACTACGAGATAAGCTGTCATATATATAATGTGAAGTTAGCAGTTATTATTTTGATTAGTAGATGTATAGAGCAGGAATACTCATGGAGTTTTGACTAGCTACTGGGTAGCTACTATAGAGTTGCTAGAACACGGACAGATGCAACTAGGGAGATTGGTACCTATAATCTTCCAGTCACTTATAGTATGTGTGGTGGAGTGAATTTTGGAACAGTAGATTGGGTTCTCTTATGAGAAAGGAATTCCCTTTCTCCGAGGAGAATAGTGAGTTACAGAATGGTATTAGGTTCAGGACGAGTTGACTCGGAAGGCTCGTCGGTCGAGATTGGTATGATGGACTATGTTGGGAGATTATCTAGAATTCGAAAAGGATTTGACGTGATTTGGGTAATCGATGATCGATTAGCTAGATCCGCTCATTTTCTTCCGAGCCATAAGATGGATTTCGTTGAATCACTTGATGGAATTATATTCATGGAGTATCCTTGAGTATCATTTTCGATAGTGACTCATGATTCACCTTACGATTCTAGCAAAGTTTCCAACAGATCACGGTTATAGAGCTCCACTCTGGTACAGTTATTTACCTCTTAATAGGTTAGTTGAGAGTCTATATAAGAGATGAAATATAATATTCAAGCTTAATACCCCACTTAGTCACTTGAGGAGTGTGACATTTCGCCAGATACTTGAGAAGGTTGTTGTGACATCTCGTACTCGTACATGAGTCAGAAATTTGGGGACCAAATTTTTATTAGTGGGGGAGAATGTAAGATAAGGAAAAATAATAATAATAATAATAGAATAAAATACCCCTTGTTAATGGAGAAATTGTCTAATATAATTTCTCAAGAGTTCACAGAAATTTTTCCGAATTCAAAAGGAGTCCATATGAGGAAGATTTAAGCTTAAATAGATGGTTGGGTTAAACTTAGGCTAGACTTGAGTTAGCTGAACCCATTCCACCAGCTTTTAAAAACCACTTGAACCCAAACCCGACCCGCATCCATCTTCGTCGGCTTCACCCACATCCCCGATTGCGATTTTCCCCTCTTCGATCTTTCGATCGCACTATCTTCTCCGAGCTTCCATTCGCCATGACACCTCTACTCCCGATCTCTTTGCCGCCGATGCCTCTCCCTCTTGATCTTGGCGACAACAAGCTCTTCCAGCTTGCCTCGGTACAAGGGATGACCTCCGTGGCCACCGAGCTAGCTCGATCGACTACCTACCATAGCGGGTCACCTCGTTGATGTGAGCGGAGCACCGGCTGTGAACAGGGTCACCACCACTGCTTGTCTAGCCGATGGTGCTGCTCTTCTCTTCTTCAAGCTTTCACTCGCCGGTTCTTCTTCCTAATCCCCACTGCTCGAGCTCAGATCCTCGTTGCTTTTTCTTTCAATTGATGGCCGCCGCCGTGTCACTGCCGGAGTTCTCCATCGCTGGCCTTGTCGA
The DNA here is from genome assembly GCA_025175895.1 of Wurfbainia villosa. Classification (NCBI taxonomy): domain Eukaryota; kingdom Viridiplantae; phylum Streptophyta; class Magnoliopsida; order Zingiberales; family Zingiberaceae; genus Wurfbainia; species Wurfbainia villosa. Next base: position 33,276,911 of record CM045986.1, read on the forward strand.
AGCTAATGTTGAGATATAAAGTGGTGGTGGTCATTGGTGGCTCGATCAGAGGACCAGAGATTGTTGGTGCAATCGGCCCAGGTCACGATTGACCAGGACTCGAGTTTGGCTCGAGTGATGTTTTGATGTGTTTTGATGTTTCGACAAAAACATATGACAATGTAATTGTCATTTGGTAAAGTCCAAGTCTTGAGTACTTGGCATGGAAAGTCCAAGTGGGACACTTGGCATTGGGAAAAGTCCAAGCATGGGTCTTGGCAATGTAAAGTCCAACATGGGTTGGCAAGGGAAAGTCCAAGCATGGTCTTGGCATTTGAGAAGTCCAAGCATTGTCTTGGCATGGAAAGTCCAACATAGGTTGGCATTTGAAGTCCATGGGGATTGATATTGGCGGCGTAAAGTCCAAGCAGTAGTCTTGGCCGCATAAGTCCAATGGTTGGCGGCGTAAAGTCCAAGCGGAGTCTTGGCGGCGTAAGTCCAATGTGCCTTGGTGGTGTAGACACCGTTAGCATGACATAGCCGGAAGCACTGAAGGCTAGCGCGATGGATGAACAAGTCATGGATGACTTGGAGGATCCGAGAGGCGGAGGTGATGGAGGTGACTAGAAGGCTTAGGTCTAGGCTAAGGGTGGTCTAGCAAGTATGGGAACCATACTTGAGTTAAAACCTCATGTTTGAGGTGTGTGCGGATCGGGTGCCATGTGGCGATCGATCGGACCGAGTCAACTAGGGTTTATTGCGGGTTATGGCCTAGCATGCCATAGGTTGGCGATCGGTGATGGCTCAGCGGATCGTGATTGTCTCGATCGATCGGTGCTCGAGAAATCGTCCACAGAATGGAGTCGAGACTCGACTGGTCAAGTGAGGACTCCATCAGTCGACTGATGGTCATAATCAGTCGACTGATGGTAGTTCCGTTGGACTTATCCAACGTGGAACTAGCCGTTGTCTCACGACAACAGTGGCATCAGTCGATTGATTGTCCCGATCAGTCGACTGATAGACTTTTTCCAGCACAAGTTGAAGCTATATATGGAGCTCGTGATGGAGGAAAAAGCAACCGGTTCTTGAGGGCTATTGGGGCGATTTGTTGGTGCAAATCAGGTCTCCAAGTGCAAGCAAGCAACCACGCATTCAAGCAATCAAAACAAGTGTTGTAAAGTCTTTTCTTTACTTGTATTTCATATTTACATTGTATATTGCTTGTATTTCGTTCTTACTATTGTAAGATCTATTGTAAGGGGTTTCTCCGCCTCCGACTTGTGTCGAGAAGGAGTGTTTATCATTAGTGAGTGCGTGTGCATCACTAGGGCTCTTTAGAGCTCGATTCATGGAGTAGGAACCGTGCGATTCCAAACCACGTTATATCATTGTGTTAGCTTGTTGTCTATTTCGTTATCGCTTTTATTATTTCTATTTCCGCTGCACACTAACGAAATTGTAGACACAAACGCGAGTGAATTTCATCTACGCTATTCACCCCCCTCTAGCCATTACAAGGGTCTTAACAAGTGGTATCAGAGCCCGGGGCTCTTCTACGGATTCACAACCGAGAGCTAAGGCAAAAGGCTAGAGGGTGAAGATGGAATTCCAAGACAAGCTTGGATGGGAAATCAACACTCCACCTCCATATGATCCAGAAGATTTTCTGGCATGGAGAGCAAGAATGGAAACATTCTTGATGATGAACATAGAGGATTGGTTCATCCTCATTGAAGGTCTTGAACCCCCTAGGGATAAGAAGGGGAATGTCCTAAAATTGAAAAAGTGGACCCAAGAGCAACACCAAAAGCTCAAGACCGAAGTTAAGGTAACGAAACTTTTGAAAGATTTAATCCCTAATGATGTTTTGTGCAAGTTAGGGGATTACATGTATGCCAAGGAGCTATGGAGAAAATTGGCAAGATACCATGAGGAGAGTTCATCCTCAAGTGAAAGTGAGGAATCGGAAGTTGAGATGGAGTCAACTTCCGAATCGGAGAAAGAAGTAGAAGAGGTGGAAGAAGCATCTACTTCTAGGATTGAGGAGGAGAGACCATCTGTCACGCCCCGAGGGAGTCTCCGCCAGACGAAAATCCGGCAACATCTCCCCTGTACGGGTGACAATACCAATTTTAATACAAGGCCTACACGGCCACTATACATCGGTCAACACGACCGGAACATACCACATCTACACACGCAGATCATAAGGCCTCAGGCCAACCATCATAGTAAATAAATGAAGTCTATCATATCTAGACTTACCCCTTCTGCCATCTGAGCAGGAACATACAACCAAATAATTGAATAGTCCATAAGGACACCACAATTAATCCCAAACTTCCACAAGTACATAACCAAAACATCAGGACCTAAACATATCCTCTATACAAACATCCAAAACCATAAGACCAAATACACTTCCACGACGAGGGGGTTTGGCGGTGGACTCTCTGACTCCATCACGAAATAGATATAAAATCAGCGGGGTGAGTTCAAAGAACTCAAGGTATAGTAGATATGAATAGCAAGAAATAGCTAACAATACTAATCATGCGATCAGTCTCATATATATGGTAAGCAAGAAATAAATGCAAAAGGTGTACTCACGAGTCTCTACTGCGATATAGGAGCACGTGCCCTACTATAAGAGATAAAGTCATCACATATATAAGAATATGAATCCTGTATGCATGTCAATCATATGCAACATCCAAGGCATCAATACAATAATGCAAAGAACACAATACAAATGCAATCCGTGCAAAAATGCATGCGTGCAAATGACATGGTCACCCAGCGACTTGATCGGCCGCCTCACGCAATGGTGAAGCCGAGTGGGTAGGGCTATGACAACTGCACTCTGCCATCACTCTGAGTGGCCAAGGTGGGACGAGGATCTTTGTCGGAGTACACCTATCCTCTGCCCCAAACATAGTGGGGAGCTAAGCTCTCATCTCCGGTGTCATAGGCCGGAGGAGGACGCTACTACGCCGCCGTTGCTACCATGAGCGGCCAAATGAGTCTCGACAGAGCAATCGACACACCTCCCGACGTACCACTAACCTATGAGTGGCAAAGGCAAAGTTATGTAATCGTCGTCATGCTCAATAATGGAAACTCCCTGCCACGAAGATGCAATCACGCAAGATGGTGTATGATACTAAAGCATGTAAATCCAACTACAAATATCCATCCGAATAATATGCAAAATCAATAAGTGCATATAACTAATCCAAGCAACCATGATCCAAATAAAGCAGGAAGATATAATCATACTGATCAAATGCATGTAACAAGTAGGCACTAAGCATACTAGGCATATAAACATGAAAAGTATTGCATGCTATCCTAACTAACATATCAACTTGACTATATCTAAAAGATAAGTCAAAGTACCCGCCTGAATAAAATATACGCAAGAATGAAATCGTCACGACCGGGGACCTGCCTCGTGACCAAAACCTGCATACAGCATAACTATTGTTAAGCTCAAAAATGCATTCCACAAACAAATCGAATACTTAATCGATTTCTTACATAACCAATTAACCCAAAGACTTTAATAAAATCCTGGTCAACTAGATTGATCTAGTTATCCCATTAACCTAATCAATCCTCCATATTAATCCCTATCAACCATTCACCACTCATGCACAACCTTCACCGCTCATGCACAGCCGTTCACCCAAATGGACTCTTATAGCAGCCCTCTTAACCAACCACAAACTCCAATCACAGCCGCACAACAACACACTCCTCAGCCGGCTCAACCAATGTTCACAGCCGACCACATCCCCAACAACCACCATCCAGCATAATCTCCAAACATAAACATCGCTGCCAACTCCACATATCAAACATCTAACCACAGCATGGAAAAAGAAGCAGATCGAGATTACCTATGGGTGGAACCTCACGGCAAGAACCTTCCTTATCTTATTGCTCACCGAGCAATCCGACGCTCACGATCACTTGCATCGGTAGAAACTCACGGCGATACTCGACCAGAAGGGCAGAGGAGGTGTCGGCTGTGGACGGCGAGGACGCGACGCCCAGGCGGCGGTCCGAGGTGAGAAGGGCGAAAGGCAAGCGTTTTCCCGGCGCCGCCAACCCTAGCTCGTTGCGGTGGCTCGTCCGTGGGCATCGACGAGCGACGGTCGGTCGTTGCTTGCAGAGGAGGGAAGCGCCGACCGCGGGCGAGGTCGCTTGTGGCGGCGCCCGATCGCCGACGGAGAAGAGATCGCTCGTCGCCGGGCGGAGAAGAGGGGAGCGCGAGAGAATGCTGAGGAAGAAAGGGTTCGCGAGAGAACAGGCGCGGCGGGGGAAGGAGTTATCGCGGAAATTAGGAAGTTAAAACCTAGATTTATAACCTAGGTTAATTAACCCCATTAACTAGACTAAACAAGCCCCTTTAAAAGCCTATTTTTCTCATCCCCGTAATTATCTCAGACGACTCGCTTTATTTCAGAAAAATTCCTAAAATTCCTAAAATTCCCGAAAAATTTCCAGGATTATTTCCTTAATTCTTTGGCCATTTAATTTAATATTTTAAATTTTCCAGTATTTAACATTCTCCCCCACTAATTAAAATTTGGTCCCCAAATTTCCTACTCAAGTACTAACAAGCAATGTCACACTGCTCAACTCAAGTACTTGGGGAAAACCACACATCAAGTACTAAGTGGGGTACTGAGCTTGAATCTTTTCCTCAAGCTCCCAAATAGCCTCCTCATCAGTGAGGTGACTCCACCCGACCTTGACAAGTCGCACAACCTTGTTCCGCAACTGTCGTTCCTTGAAATCCAAAATCCGTACCGGAACCTCTACGTAAGTAGCATCAGGTTGAATGGAACCTGATACATCTGATAGAATGTGTAGAGTCTGACATATACTTCCTCAGCATGAACACTTGAAACACATCCTGGATGCCAGCCAAAAACGGTGGTAGCACTAGACAGTAAGCGACTGCTCCGTTCCTCTCTAAAACCTCAAACGGATCAATGTACCTAGGAGCTAGCTTACCACGGAGTCCAAATCTCTTCACCCCTTTCATGGGTGAGACTCGCAAGAATACCTGATTACCAATAGAGAACTCCCGAGGTCTCCGTCTCCGATCTGCATAACTCTTCTGACGATCCTGCGCTTCTGCCATCCTACGTCTGATAGTACGGACCAATCCTGTCTCATACTGAGCTCTATGGGTCCTAGCAACTGGTCCTCCCAGTTGCCCCCGAAATCCATAACACAGGACCCCAGCAAATCCTCTAGTATCTAAATGGTCCGCTCAGACTATCCATCTATCTGCGGATGGAATGCAGTACTAAAACGAAGCTGCATGCCTAAGGCCTGCTGCAGACTCTGCCAAAACCGAGACGTGAACCAGGGATCTCTATCTGATGAAATGCTCAAAGGAACACCATGAAATCTGATGATCTCCCGACGATATAACTCTCCGTCAATCGATCCTAAGAGTCGGTCTTCTGAATCGCTAAGAAGTGTGCTGATTTGGTTAGTTTACTAACGACTACCCAAATCACGCCATGGCCTTTGATGTGTCCTAGGCAAACCCATCACAACATCTATAATAATACGCTTCCACTTCCATTCCGGATTCGGAATTTCCTGAAGCATCTATTCCTTAAACTGATGCAACTCCGAAAACCATTATCCTCCTCGGAGTCAGAGATGGTAGTCCATCTACCGTTCAAAATCCACTCCACCACACACTCTGTAAGTGCATGGGAGGCTATCGCGACCAAACTTCCTTGTTACCACCGTCGTGTTCCAAATACTCTATAGTAGCTATCCAAAGAGCTAGCCAAAACCCCATGAGCATTACAACTCCTCACCTCTACAAACAACATAATAATCAAGTCCACGCCATATATATGACGGCTTATCTCAGCTTCCTCATTTGACGCGTAAACACGGATACGCCTCGATCAACTAAATCGAAACGCCCATTCTTCAAACATTGCATCCGCATACAATACCCTTCCACCCGAGAATGATCAAACAACACGGGTGTAAAAGTCAATCATCGTCTGAGCCCTGAAACTAGGTTCACAAGCTTCAGACTAAATAAATTCCATCACCCGTCAGCGGTGTAGTACCAATAGAGCATCCTATCTATATCTATGGTAATAATCAAATTAAACACCAAAAAAAACCATCATCTACGGGCCGAAAGTGCTCAACTCCAACTGCCACCATCATAAATGATCCAATCGTGTCCAGAATACACGATTTCCTAAATCCCTGGACGACTAAGTCGTCATAAGTCAAACAAGATAAACAAACCTCGTACAATTCATACCAAGTATGAAATTGTCGTCGCTATACAACTGCATCCTCTTTACTCTAGGTTGATGATATAACAATCATCACGACCATGATAATTATATGACACCATGTCACTACAATATCAACCCATCAATCATAAATCAATCCTAGAGCATACACGATGCCCTATAGTTGATCTAAATAGATCCTCTATCCACAATGAAGGATATTCATTTCCTTCCACAACTACCGCATTCTATCAGCGATAATCGTTGCATAACCTCCAAGGTCCATCTCTCTTTTAACAAAGAGTTCCGGATCTTTTCTGGAAGAAATTCTGGGACAGATAAATGTCCGCTCCAATACCTCCTATAATAAGGTAAAACGAGCTTTCATCGTCTTAACCAGTGTAGGCATACAAGCCTTATCCATAACCAAATCACTATTAGTAGGGATGATACTCTCGAGGGTTTACTCCTTGACCTTCAAATGGGTGACTAGGGCCAAATCCCTAGCTTCCTAATTCGACATAGCACCTCTAAAGAATCCGTACCTCTGAAATCATCATTAGATTCCTCAGGATCAATACGTTATCGACCTCGTCCCCGACCATGAGTAGGGACAATTTCACTAAGTCAATAGTTTTCCTAGCCACAAAAGTACCGTAACTACTAAAGACAATACTTTTCCTATAGATATCCTTCAGCTCGCCTGGTCCCAAAACCTGAGAACTCCCAAAAATCCAAGGAAAAGAAAATCCTCGATACACCAAAACCAAACCAAAACCGCAAACCAATAAAATGGTCACGTCCTGGGGGCATATCCGTCATCCAAATGACAAGGGAGCCCCTTAGTGACAATATCCAATCCATGGACCAAATCTAGTAAAACCTCAAATAGTTATAGAAATATAAGTATTTCAATAATCGCATGCATGCACGACTAAACATATATCAATCAAAGTAAAATAGTTTTATGACCCCAAATCCAATTACCAAATAAAATCCAAAGTGCATAAATAAAATGCAATACCAATAAAGTAAACAAAGCGGCATCTCGACGATGCAGTGGGACAAGCACGGCAAGGAAACTCTCTGAGCGACACAAAGGTAGGTCAACAGGACACGTCCTCCATCAGTTAACCTAGAGGATAAGTGAGGAGGGGTGAGTACAACCACTCTGTGGATGTATAGATAATAGTGCAAAATCATAATGCACTAATGGAAGTCACAGGAACAAGCTAGAGTAACCCAACCTCGAGTACCAATATCACCGCAACTATCCCGATCGAAGATATCAAATATACCGCAACATACATAACCACCGCAACAAGCAATGCTCATCCGGATACCACGATAAAGTCTCGTGGCTCTCACACAAAAAGGAAACTATCTATGAGCTACCCGAACGTAACCCATGGGCGCAAGCAATAGCACGGTCTACGCAAGAACTATATGCTACCACGAATGAGACTCGTGGATAGACAGGCTGTATATAAATATCTAATTATCGACTGCAGACATTAGCATACTATCACCAATAGGTCGCGTGAGCAGTCGATCATCCTAGGTTGTTAAACCTCGGGTTATCCAATACATCCAGTATAAAACGACCATTGACGTCGACAAAGATCATCGATCTATAATTAAGCCCGTTGAGGCGGTCAAGTGAGGGTTTCAACACCTCTAATACCAAATGTTTACCAAAGTCGGTAAAAAATCATTGACTTATAAATAAATAAGTCGAGATGGTTAATTCTAGCGTTCCAACCCTTCTAACATGATCGGTTATCAAGGTCGATCAAAATCATAAATCCACTAATAATCACGTCGAGACGATTAATCATAGGGTTCGCCCTAACTAACAGGAAATGCCTATCAAGGCCAATAAGGGCCACAAGTCTACTATCAAGCCCTTCAAGAGGGTTAAATCCCAAATTATATCGTCCTACCAGCTCAATCATGTCTGCTACAACATGCTACCACGAACAGATCTCGTGGTTACTTAAGATGTGAAGTAGCTATCTAGCTACAGGCGTCATACAAATCCGATTATTACCAACTCCGAACGAATAACGCAAGAATATATCTTGCAGTAGATCATCTCAACCATGCATGAGAGACCACATGTATACAAAGCACCTACCTATAGAGAGACTCTACTGCAGACTCTCTCTCTCAACCAAGAATGGGAGATATAGTAAGGATTAATCGCATCCTAATCATTCGACCTCCGATCACCATATCACAGAAACAGTAAATGGGTAATCACATACCAATATGCACATCCGGTTATTACGCCTAAGGTTCCAACACCTAGGGTTCCACTAATGTTGTTTCATTCCTGAGATCCGCTCCTACAGAATAACCTCATCTAAGTTATTCTACCTCTACCAGTCTTAATTATGGTATCCACCACAAAACACATAACCATATAAACATATAACAAGCTGTCTAATAAGCAAAGATAGTCCTACTAATGGGAATCAATGGTCAAATTAATTAGGTATTACTAAAGGGTCATGCCAGAACAAAGTCAAGGCAATATATAAATAAAGCATCAGATGTTTATATATACTCTAAACTACATAAGCTATGTAATCATGTCCTCATGCACTAGGATCTAGAAAGTCAGAACCTCTATGTATACCTTCATGAATTTATCCATCTTATTCATATTATTCAAGTCTAATACTAATACTATTACAATCCAAATAGTATTCCTAAAAGTAAGATGTAATCATCTACCAATCTAATCATTTATATCACAATGATAACTAACTACGTATAGCAGTAATAGCAGTTAATAACCATATGCTAACGATAAACCAGCAACCTAAAAATCTAACAGTCTAACAGATATCAAGTTAAAGCAATACTAGATAAAACATGATATCACCGCATAACCAAATATAACCAATATAAATATGTACCAAATCTAGAAAATTTTCTAGAATTTATTTACCTGTTAGCCGTCTGGAGATGTCCTGTTGCTGCCAAATCCCCCATATTGACCTCGTCAATAATACCTCGAATTTCCGAAACATAAAAATTCAAACTGTACAACTCGAAAATACCTAGTTAACCTACCAAACTTGGCGAACTCCATAAACCCAAAGACCCGAAACCTACGCTCGATAAAATAAATTGTCACGCCAGGAGTCTCATGACGAAAATCCAGGCAACATCTCTCAGACGGTGACAATACCAATTTTAATACAAGGCCTACACGGCCACTATACATCGGTCAACACGACCGGAACATACCACATCTACACACGCAGATCATAAGGCCTCAGGCCAACCATCATAGTAAATAAATGAAGTCTATCATATCTAGACTTACCCCTTCTGCCATCTGAGCAGGAACATACAACCAAATAATTGAATAGTCCATAAGGACACCACAATTAATCCCAAACTTCCACAAGTACATAACCAAAACATCAGGACCTAAACATATCCTCTATACAAACATCCAAAACCATAAGACCAAATACACTTCCACGACGAGGGGGTTTGGCAGCTGGACTCTCCTGACAGCTCCATCCTGAAATAGATATAAATCAACGGGGTGAGTTCAAAGAACTCATGGTATAGTAGATATGAATAGCAAGAAATAGCTAACAATACTAATCATGCCAGTACAGTCTCATATATATGGTAAGCAAGAAATAAATGCAAAAGGACTGTACTCACCTGAGTCTCCTACCCTGATATAGGAGCACGTGCCCTACTATAAGAGATAAAGTCATCACATATATAAGAATATGAATCCTGTATGCATGTCAATCATATGCAACATCCAAGGCATCAATACAATAATGCAGCAAACACAATACAAATGCAATCCGTGCAAAAATGCATGCCGTGCAAATGACATGGTCACCCCTGACGCCAGTCAGCCGCCTCACACGCAATGGTGAAGCCGAGTGGGTAGGGCTATGACAACTGTGCACTCTGCCATCACTGCTCCTGAGTGACCGAGTGGACAAGATGCTGTCGGAGTACACCTATCCTCCTGCCCCAAACATAGTGGGGGAGCTAAGCTCTCATCTCCCGGTGTCATAGGCCAGAGGAGGGATCCCTGCCCGCTACCACGCTGCCTCGTCGCTACCCATGAGCGGTCCAGCGGAGCCTGACAGAGCAACTGCACACACCCTCCTGATGTACCACTAACCCATGAGTGGCAGTGTGTGCAGGCCATGTAACTAGCTGCGGGCTCGACAATAATGGAACCCCGCCCAGCCAGCATGCAATCATGCGAAAATGGTGCATGATACTAAAGCATGTAAATCCAACTACAAATATCCATCCGAATAATATGCAAAATCAATAAGTGCATATAACTAATCCAAGCAACCATGATCCAAATAAAACAGGGAAGATATAATCATACTGATCAAATGCATGTAACAAGTAGGCACTAAGCATACTAGGCATATAAACATGAAAAGTATTGCATGCTATCCTAACTAACATATCAACTTGACTATATCTAAAAGATAAGTCAAAGTACCCGCCTGAATAAAATATACGCAAGAATGAAATCGTCACGACCGGGGACCTGCCTCGTGACCAAAACCTGCATACAGCATAACTATTGTTAAGCTCAAAAATGCATTCCACAAACAAATCGAATACTTAATCGATTTCTTACATAACCAATTAACCCAAAGACTTTAATAAAAATCCCGGTCAACTAGATTGATCTAGTTATCCCATTAACCTAATCAATCCTCCATATTAATCCCTATCAACCATTCACCACTCATGCACAACCTTCACCGCTCATGCACAGCCGTTCACCCAAATGGACTCTTATAGCAGCCCTCTTAACCAACCACAAACTCCAATCACAGCCGCACAACAACACACTCCTCAGCCGGCTCAACCAATGTTCACAGCCGACCACATCCCCAACAACCACCATCCAGCATAATCTCCAAACATAAACATCGCTGCCAACTCCACATATCAAACATCTAACCACAGCATGGAAAAAGAAGCAGATCGAGATTACCTATGGGTGGAACCTCACGGGCAGCAACCTTCCTTATCTTCGCTGTTCACCGGAGCAATCCGACGCTCACGATCACTTGCTACTGGTAGAAACTCGCCGGCGATACTCGACCAGAAGGGCAGAGGAGGTGTCGGCTGTGGACGGCGAGGACGCGACGCGCCAGGCGGCGGTCCGAGGTGAGAAGGGCGAAAGGCAAGCGTTTTCCCGGCGCCGCCAACCCTAGCTCGTTGCGGTGGCTCGTCCGTGGGCATCGACGAGCGACGGTCGGTCGTTGCTTGCAGAGGAGGGAAGCGCCGACCGTGGCGAGGCTGCTTGTGGCGGCGGCCCGATCGTCGACGGAGAAGAGATCGCCTGGTCGTCGGCGGAGAAGAGGGGAGCGCGAGAGAACTGTTGGAGGAAGAAAGGGTTCGCGAGAGAACAGGCGCGGCGGGGGAAGGAGTTATCGCGGAAATTAGGAAGTTAAAACCTAGATTTATAACCTAGGTTAATTAACCCCATTAACTAGACTAAACAAGCCCCTTTAAAAGCCTATTTTTCTCATCCCCGTAATTATCTCGTACGGGCTCCGTTTATTTCCAGAAAAATTCCTAAAAATTCCCTAAAAATCCCGAAAAATTTCCAGGATTATTTCCTTAATTCTTTGGCCATTTAATTTAATATTTTAAATTTTCCAGTATTTAACACCATCCTCTACACCGGAGCAACCTCAAGAAGAGCTTTCAACATCCGATCAAGATGAGGAAGCTCAAAATTCAACTCCGGCACCTACCACCACCCTAGGTAACTCAAACACCTTATTTTCAAATAAAAATCATATTATGTGCTTTGAGTGTAGGGAGTATGGGCATTACAAGAGCAAATGTCCAAAGAGGATCAAGAAAGCTCCTCCGGCGCCTAAAAGTCAACAAAAGTCAACGGACGCCGATTCTCCAAGACAAAAGAGCAAGGAGCATGTCATTTGCTTCAAATGTCGACTACCGGGTCATTACCGGAGTCAATGCCCAAAGAAGGAGAAGAAGGGGCAAAGGGGAGCATCACAAGTAGGGGGAGCCACTAAGGCAAACCCTAAGGTATATTTAAATAATGCTCCGTCTAATTTAAAGCATGCTAGAACTAATTTTAGCAATTGTGGTATGTATCATAAAGAGCATGCTAGAAATAACAAACATATGTGTTTAGGAGCTAAGAATGCTCACCTTAAGAATAAGGAGAAATTTGGGACTAATGTCCCTAGAAAAACAATACCTAAGAAATCTATTAAGAAAATCTAAGAACATCTAGGTTTTAATCCAAAATGGACTAGGCACTCGCCAAGAAAGTCAAATGCCCAAGAGTTAAATAAAAATTCTAAAATTGGGCAATTAGAATTAGAAAACCAAGCCTTGAGGTCAAGGCTTGAGAAATTGGAGAAGACCCTAAACAAAATACAAAATCAATCTCAAGGGTCAAATTGTCAAACTCTTAGGTCAAGAAGTCAAAATCAACTTCTAGGATCTAAGAGTCAAAAGTCAACCAAGGGCAAGAATGGTTTGGGTCACAAACCTAAGTCCAAGGTGACTTACCATAGTGTTCCGTTTGACTATGGGACACTAACTAGGTCTAGGAAGACCAAGGTCAATAGGGAAGTCATTCCTAGAGTTGACCAAGGTTTGTGCCTATTGGCCAAGGTTTCGAAGAAACCTAGGATGGCCACTCAGAAAGTTGTTAGGGAGACAATCCCTAAGGTTAACATAGGCAAGACCAAAATGACCAAGGCTAATAAGCCTAGGAGGGTCATTAGGAAGGTATCTAGGGAGGTTATCCCTAAGGAATATCTAATTAACCCTAGGAGCTCAAATCGATTTTGGGTTCCTAAGAGCGTGATTGATTCACGCTAAGATGGGTTTAGGGTGTGCCAACCTTGATTGGATGGGTAGTTAACTCAACCACAATAAAGGTGGCACTTTAAGGTTACTTTCAAGGTTATGGTTACTTTAGAAATATCCTTGAGTCTTAATCTCAAAGAATTTTAGGTTGTGTCAATATATATCTTGAAAACATGAAAATCAATAAAATTGACACGATCTAGATTTAGAGGTCATAGTGTGTACCTTTGATTATTGGCACACTTGGGAAGGTCATGTATCAAGAAATGTGTGGTTAAGATGTAAAGGTAATATCTAGAGTGATACTCAAGTGCCACACAACTTGATGACTTGTATTCACCATGCTTCATATGTTTTACCATATGTTTGCATGGAAGGAATGTCTAGGATAGATTACATCTCACAAAACAAGTCTTTTACCTTGATTGTGTATTTTAACACTTAGAAAGGGTGAGATGTTAGGTTTTGGAAATCATTGAATGTTAATGTTTGCAAAATGAGATAAAACATTAAAATACATTAACAAATACATAAATAAAAGTATAACATCAATACATTCGAAATACAAGATCTAACGTGATAAAATGGAATAATTAAGATGATAAAAACCGATCGAGAGTTTATCACCGATCCGATAACATCAGAAGCGATAACGATACACCATCACGAGTGCTAGCTCCATGACTCGATCGATCGAACATCACGATCGATGAGGTCCATCACCGATCGATGGTATCGTTTCACCGAGGCAAGGCCATCACGAGTGCTCGACGCAATGAGTGATGTGCACATCACCGATCGATAGGCAACATCACGATCGATGCTATCAGAGCACGCTACGTAAGGTTCATCGATCGTATCGGCCGATCGGACCGGCCACTAAACCCGAATAAACCGCCATCAGTCGAATGATGCTCCACATCAGTCGACTGAATCGTGTTTTTAAAACGCGAACCGCTAGGGTTCGGCGTTTCACGCGACGAAAGCTTTCTTCCTCCTTCGGTCTCCGATCGCCATCTCCCTCTTCGACCAGCTCTTCCGGCGTGCCAACCTTCCAAAGTCCTAGGTTTGATAAGCATGTCTCTCCTCTTCCATTTTTGACCTATCTTGGAGCCCTAGTTCACGCGATTTAGGGTTTATTGCTCTTGTTTCGTTTAGGGTTCCAGCGGCTGAAGCTTTTCGGCGACTTTTCTGGCGATCCTCAGCAACTTTTTAGTCTTCCCTCTGGCACACACATGGCGCCTAAGTAACGATTTTTCTTTCCGAGCCCTAATTTTCGTTTCCATTACAATGTAGGTTTATCTAATCGCGTATTGTTGCCATTGCATTGCATATCATCACATTACATTCATAATAGGAGAGCCCGTAGGAATGATCCATCCGAGAGTGAATCTCGGTTGTACCAACCTATGTTGGTTAGGTACATCGATAGGAATTTTTTTAATAGGCATTGTAGTGACGTCATGGAACTAATTGCATACTACAATTTGATGAAAATCGTCTTGTGCACGCATCCGATCAATGATGACCTTATTAAGGAATTCTATCAAAACCTTAAAAACGTGGATGATGGCCCTACATACACTACTCGCGTTGCAAAACGCGAGTTAGAGTTCACTCCTGCGATACTGCAGGAGTTTCTCGAGTGTAGGCCTTCAGATGACACCTTTATCTTTTACCCTACCATGGACTTTCCTCTACCTGAGCCTTTTGCCCACATCTCTATGGAGTCCATGCATGAGCATATTTTTGGTTACCTCGCCCACCGCCCAATCTATTTCCTATCACCGAAGAGTTATCACTGACCGACAATGTCTTTTACAAGGTCATTGTTGGGTGTTTCACCATTGTCACTCGAGTGCCGCAAGATTCGGCCTCCCCATCTCTTTCTTCTATATGCCATGCGTCATCAGTTAGACATAAACTTTGCATTGAACATTTTCCATTGCATTGTGCACTTCACTTCCCCTGTACAAGGGAAAGTGCATATGCCATTTGGACATATCATCACAGCATGGCTCGACTCCGTAGGCATCAACATCCATAGGGGCTCGCGATACCATCTAAGTACGATCAGATATCGATTCAGAACTTCTCTGGTACTGGATGGGCTGGAGCGAGATGGAGTTGGCGCCTCGACCACCCAGGGCACACAGACAGCCTCCTCCGCCACCCAGAGAGGTGACAGAGGACGATGAGGATGCAGAGTCCACTGATGAGGATGACCAGATGCCGGCAGACACATCGGGGTCCATCGATTCCGTCGTGGCCTGAGTCTAGATTTCAGGATTATCGATCGGTGGACTCTAGGTCATCGGAGATCTTGCAGCGGGCATCCTTCAACGCACGACTCGATAGGATGGAGGAGTCCCAGGGCCACATGGAACAGCATCAGCTCGATATGCTAGAGATGATGTGGGCCTGGACTTTGAGTCAGCAGCCTCCTCCGCCGCCACCTCCTGTGGATGATTAGAGGATATTAGATTTTTTTTGGTTGTCATTTTTGTAGTGAGATTGAGCATAGCCAATCTCCATTTTGATTGTAAAAGACAAATTTTAAGTTAAATGAAATCTTTGTTTCTGAAAAATCTTGTGTGTATGAATGAATATTTATATAACTATATTGCTATCATATACCATGTCATGACATTGTTTAGGATTAATGTAAATGTCATGTGTTCTTAGATCTCATATTATGCCATGACATCATGATTATGAGCATGTGTTTATCTATATCATCTCTAATGCCATAATCACTCGTGCATTTAAGATATTTTGATTAAAATTGATTTAAGGACTATGGCATGACTTGGAGTCCCATTTATAAGGGAATCAAGTAGAGTTGCCTTAGGAAAATGCATGAAACCCTAGATTAGGGAGAACAAAACCCACATCTCACATCTAATTGACATGTATGTGTATGTATACACCCTAAATACATGTGAGATGCTAGGATAATAGGTTAGGTTCAAGGTGCATCGGTAGTGCATCTAGATGAACTTAAACTTATCTTAATTATCACCAAGAATCATAAGGAAAGCTAATATACAAGCTATGTATATTTAGCCAATAAATTATGGTCCAAGATAAGGTTTTGAAAACATTTCAAAATCATTTTGAAAAACCTTGGTGAAGTCTATCTTTTGATAGCAATCACCATTGATGAAGTTGATACAAAGTAGGGCCAAAATATTGAAAATTTCAATGTTTTTGAACTTTGTACCAATGTCACTATTTAATGGGTAAAATAATTTTCAAACATTTTTCACCCATTGTATTAGTCATAAGTATTATACGTATCTAATTTCGTGATTTTTCGTTATACGTATAATTAGTTATGATTTTTCAAAACTCATTTCGATTTCAAAATCAGTTTTAGCTTATCACGATCGCTTCTACGGCAATGATCGATGGCAGCGTTGACTCGATCTGACAGATCATCACTCGATCCGTTGCTTCATGCCACGATCGATGGACACATCACGATCGTAGCCGATGTAACAGTCTACTAATAGCTGATTTGGGGTAACCAAAGGTGTTTAACCCGATTTTAGTCATGGTTAAGGTCCCTAACCACTCTTAACCCTATGATATGCTTTGGGAAGCATTATAAAGGGTGTAAATCCATTGGATATGGATTAGGAGAGTTGTTTAGGGTTTGTATCAATTCTAAGGTGTGGAAAGTTCAATGTTGAATTTCTAACCTTAGTTTTGACGGTTTAAAGTTCCTATTGGCTTAGGGACTTCCCAAGGACATTGTTGGTGCAATGGTCAAGGGGAGCAAGCCTTTAGGGGAGATATCCATCTTGGGATGATGGATGTGTTTTTCTCCTTGAAGGGAGAATGTTATCAATTTTGGGAAATTGATGGGTTTTTAATACCCAATTTGGAAATTGGGAGAGTGAATAGGATTGCCTCTCTCGAGTGATATGAGACTTATCACTAGGAAGATGATAGACATCCTAGGTATTTTTGAACCAAGGGGGAGATTGTAAGATCTCATTGGGACATGAGACATTGACCTCCTTGGAGAAAACCTTTTTGATGTTAGTCAAAAAGGGAGAATGTTTGGGAGAGAACATTTGGGATAATTGGTAAAGGATTTGAGTTAGTATTCTAACTCAATTATTTGTTGGTTTTGTCGAACATCAAAGGGGAGATTGTTGGTGCAATCGGCCCAGTCACGATTGACGAGGACTCGAGTTTGGCTCGGTGATGTTTTGATGTGTTTTGATGTTTAAACAAAAACATATGACAATGTAATTGTCATTTGGTAAAGTCAAGTCTTGAGTACTTGGCATGGAAAGTCAAGTGGGACACTTGGCATTGGGAAAAGTCCAAGCATGGGTCTTGGCAATGTAAAGTCAACATGGGTTGGCAAGGAAAGTCAAGCATGGTCTTGGCATTTGAGAAGTCAAGCATTGTCTTGGCATGGAAAGTCCAACATAGGTTGGCATTTGAAGTCCATGGGGATTGATATTGGCGGCGTAAAGTCCAAGCAGTAGTCTTGGCCGCATAAGTCCAATGGTTGGCGGCGTAAAGTCCAAGCGGAGTCTTGGCGGCGTAAGTCCAATGTGCCTTGGCGGTGTAGACAGTTAGCATGACATAGCCGGCGAGCGAAGGCTAGCGCGATGGATGAACAAGTCATGGATGACTTGGAGGATCCAGAGGCGTGAGGTGATGGAGGTGACTAGAAGGCTTAGGTCTAGGCTAAGGGTGGTCTAGCAAGTATGGGAACCATACTTGAGTTAAAACCTCATGTTTGAGGTGTGCGGTCGACCGGTGCCATGTGGTGGCCGATCGACCGAATCAACTAGGGTTTATTTGCGGGTTATGAGCCTAGCGATCATTGCCATAGGTTAGCGATCGGTGATGGCTCGAGCAGTCGACTGATTGTCTTATCAGTCGACTGGTGCTCGAGAATTCGGCCACAGAATGGAGTCGAGACTCGACTGGTCGAGTGAGGACTCCATCAGTCGACTGATGGTCATAATCAGTCGACTGATGGTAGTTCCGTTGGACTTATCCAATGTGGAACTAGTCGTTGCCTCACGACAACAGTGGCATCAGTCGACTGATTGTCCCGATCAGTCGACTGATAGACTTTTTCCAGCACAGGTTGAAGCTATATATGGAGCTCGTGATGGAAGAAAAAGCAACCGGTTCTTGAGGGCTATTGGGGCGATTTGTTGGTGCAAATCAGGTCTCCAAGTGCAAGCAAGAAACCACGCATTCAAGCAATCAAAACAAGTGTTGTAAAGTCTTTTCTTTACTTGTATTTCATATTTACATTGTATATTGCTTGTATTTCGTTCTTACTATTGTAAGATCTATTGTAAGGGGTTTCTCCGCCTCCGACTTATGTCGAGAAGGAGTGTTTATCATTAGTGAGTGCGTGTGCATCACTAGGGCTCTTTAGAGCTCGATCCGTGGAGTAGGAACCGTGCGGTTCCGAACCACGTTATATCATTGTGTTAGCTTGTTGTCTATTTCGTTATCGCTTTTATTAATTCTATTTCCGCTGCGCACTAACGAAATTGTAGACACAAACGCGAGTGAATTTCATCTACGCTATTCACCCCCCGTCTAGCCATTACAAGGGTCTTAACAGAGATTTCTCTGGAAATCCCAAATCCATTTCGAGATGAGGTGGATGAATGCTACTCTTGTAGCTCAACGGCAGGCTGATGGATTTAAAGATGTGTGGGTGATGGTAAGCAAGGTAAGCATAGAGTTGGGTTGAATTACAGTTGTTGTGTGATAATTATAGCTGATTATAGGTAATGAGGATGATCTAAGTTATGTTTTACTTGACTTGGCTGGTTGATGCAGATCTAATACCTATATTTGGATTTAGGCAGCTGTGATTAAAGTTGCACTAGGTGAGTTATGGGATAAGGTATTCTTTCAGATAAGCTAAGGGATTGATGTGGTGTAGGGTAAGTCTAGATTTGGATGTCTATGGATTTATACCATTGGTTGTTTTGTTTATCTGATGTGGTGGTTGGCTGGTGATACATTATATGGATAGATGTGAAGGCTTGATTAGGATAATTGGATAACTAGATCACTCTAGTTGATCGGGATACGGAGTTGATGTAGGATTCGATTCGATCATTCATTGTGTAATAGAACTCAATCATAGTTTGCTATTATGTGCAGGATTTTGATACAAGGCAGGTTCGCGGATGTGAATACAATCAACATAATATATATATATATATATATATATATATATATATATATATATATATATATATATATATATATATATATATATATATATATATATATCAGGTGGGTACTATCTACCCTGGTCAGGTAGTTTGATCTGAATCTTGTGCATGAATTTGGACTTATGCTATTACTTTGATCTTAGATCCACTCTTATTTAATCATGTGCTTGTACTTAGCCTTGACCTTTGAGATATATTGTTGTTACTTCATTGATTATCTATTACGGATATGAACTACAAAGCCTATTGTGTGTTAGCTGATGGATGTTCAATAAGTACATGTGGTTAGGGTTATCTTTGTGACCTCAGATTGGGTTACTGTGTTACATCACTAGAGTTAGGTGATGGATTAGATTATGGAGTTGATTGTTGTATTGTACACTTATTAGTTGTGCATTTATGGTGGATCTAGTTGTCAGTGCATAGATAAGTGTGTGGTGGTCAGTATGTGGCTAAGGAATAGAGGTCCTAGTGTGATTGTATATCCATTATGGATCGTGTATTTGTGTATGGTTATATGGATTGTCGATAGTATATCGTTATGGACTAGAGGTCTTAGCGTGATTGACTGTCAGTTGTGTATGACTCTGTGTGGTAGAGAGTGCCTTGTGGATTTAGTAGTACATGCATAATTGACTTTTCGTTGACCAGGACTCCCCGTGGGAGAGGGAGTGTTGCGAGGATATGTATGTGGAGCTATGCATCATTACATTACATGCATGTTGTCGATTAGGGTCTCCCTTGTGGTTGAGACGGGTCGTTAGTCATCCTGCCTCCCCGGCCACTCGGGGTAGTGGTAGCAGGGTTGAGGGCAAAGCATTGAATGTGCCGCGCTCGACCACTATAGAGGGTGGTAGCTGGAGATGCGCACCTGGGCACTGTGCACAGTGATGTTAGCACTCGTCTACTATAGATAGTGGTTGTGTGACGTGCAGTTGTCCTGTGCACGGAACTCGTCTACTCATGGGTAGTGACGGAGCGGCCAGCAGCAAGGACTCTCGTGGAGTAGTTATCTTTTCACACTTATATGCTACTCATTCATGCTACCCAACTCGGCCACTCGAGAGTAGTGGTAGCTGGAGTCGGGTTAGTCGTCATGTCGTGCCACCCATGCCATACTGGGGTCGTGGTTGGATGGGTCTGCAGACATGGGCATGCATATGCATTGCTGATATATATATGTATGCATGTATTTGATATATGTTTTACATATGCCTATGAGATGCTGCATTTGATTGAGCTATGTTTACTGCATATGCTTGTTCATCATGATACATGTCATTTGCATATTATATATTGCTATGTGTTGAGCATGATATATGTGTTGGTTCAGACTGTTGTATGCATTTGATTAGTATCATGTCATAGTGTAGTATCGACAAGGTTGCTTTTACATGTGATTATATACTATTCATATGTCTGGGTGTTGGTCAGATATGGGATTGACATTGTACGTTATATGGGTTATGTTATTGTATACCTGTTCAAGATGTTATAGCTTATGGTGTTGCAGACCGTCAGGTACGTTGGTACATTACTGCATGTTCAGTTGATCAGTTTAGTATATGCATTAAGTATGACTATACAGTGGTTACTTGTTAGTACATTTAGGACTATATGTCTGTTGGACTTATTCTGTATACCTGTAGATCTTCACATGTATACTTGTAGATCTCTATATCTCCATATGTTGTTCATGTACTTTCTATATATTACCCCTTAGTTTACACTCACCACCCTTGACCCTGGGTTTCCTGTCTCCTAGGTTACAGGTAGAGGATTCCTTGGATGATGAGCTCCGCAAGCTGATCCCATCTCACACCGAACGGATGGAGGTTTATTACAATTTATGGTATTTTATTGGATTGTCATTTTGGGATTTTATCCTGTATCGTTTCCATATTTGTGGTTACGGATGTGTTGTATGTATTTGACTTTTGATGTCCTTCTCAACAATAAGTTGGAGGCAGAGAAACCTCATACAATGATTACAATAATAATACAAAGAAACAACAAGAAAATACAATAAAATACAAATAAGAAACACTTTACAAAGAGCTTTAAAAGATTACTTGTTGATCGCCTTGGACTAGCCTTGAAGGATTGGAAAGCACCAACTATTCCCCTTCAAATCGCCCAAGAAAATTGCTTCTAAATCTTCCCTTTCAAGCTCCCTTTAAAGATGCAACTCGGGCTGATTTCCACCTATCAATCGACTGCCATTAGGCCCCAGTCGACTGCTTATGTAGTCGTTGTCTCATAATGACTTAATCCACATCGGCAAAACTTCAACGAATACACTGGTAGTCGACTTCCATTACCCATCAGTCGACTGCTAAGGCTGTGGCCAACTGACCAGTCGACTATCAAGCGTTCTTCTCCCTCAACCTCAACTAGTAGTCGATTGCCATCCATGGCAGTCGATTGATCAAGCCATCAATCGACTGTCCAATGTTGGCAGTCTACTACCAAGGCCATTTCCCACAGTCGAATGCCAGTCAACCCCTGAACAATCGACTGGTCATAATCCCAATTAACTGCCCAAAGTCAA
Source organism: Wurfbainia villosa (assembly GCA_025175895.1). NCBI lineage: Eukaryota > Viridiplantae > Streptophyta > Magnoliopsida > Zingiberales > Zingiberaceae > Wurfbainia > Wurfbainia villosa. The sequence continues at coordinate 33,298,852 of CM045986.1, forward strand.
CTCGACTGCCAAGTGTCAAAACACTTGGTCAGTCAACTGGTCCAAAGCCCCAGTCGACTAACAAACTTCAAATATGAGGTTTAACCATAAGTACGATGCCCTTATACTTGCTAGACTGTCCTTAGCTTAGGCATAAGCCTTCTAGCCACCTCCGTCAGCCTCACACCTATCGTATCCCTCCAAGTTATCCTTGACTTGTTCATCCATACGCTAGCCTTTAGGTGCTTCCATCGGCTATTGTCATGCTTAGCTGGTCTACACTGCCAAGGCACATTTGGACTTATGCTTCCAAGACACACACTTGAACTTTACACTACCAAACCATTGGACTTATGCCGCTAAGACTCCTGCTTGGACTTTATGCTGCAAATATTAACCCTTGGACTTCCCTTGCCAACCCATGTTGGACTTTCCATTTGCCAAGACTCAAGCTTGGACTTTCCCTTGCCAACCCATGTTGGACTTTCCATTTGCCAAGACATGTTGGACTTTCTAATTGCCAATACTCAAGCTTGGACTTTCCCTTGCCAAGACCCATGCTTGGACTTTCCATGCCAAGTACCCAAGACTTGGACTTCTCCATCATTTGGTCAACTCATGTCAACCATATAGTCAACCGTTTATCAAACATCAAAGTCGAACATCAAAACACTAACATCAAACCACTACTCGAGTCAAACTCAAGTCTGGTCAATCATGACCTGGGTCGATTACACTAACAGTATTTTCTTTCAAATGATATTTCTTTGGGTGTAAACATTAAACTATAATGTCTTGTGTTATTTCTTCCTTATTTATGGAGTAGAACTTTCGATTCTAGGATTAGGGAGTATCCTATGTGTAGGATCGAGTAAACCGACAGAGTGGGGGGGGGTGAATCTCGGTGTTTAATAATTATTTTGTTGCTTTTAAAATAAGTACACAGCGGAAATGAAATGCAATAAAAGACATAGTAATTTACTTGGTTCACAACCTGAACTGGGTTGCTACTCCAACGCCCATAGCTCTACCATGAACTACCTCGATGGGCAATATCTATTGTCACGCCCCGAGAGCATGCCGAGCCGAAAAGCAAACAGACGACATCTCCCCTGTACGTGGCAACATTTTGGGTTAATACAAGGCCCGTAGGCCACAACAACAACATAACATATAAAGTAAGTACAACAACTACTCAAAGCACAGCGGAAACATAATACAACAAGCTACACACATACATACCGGTATGACTAACACATCACAACAACACAAAACCTCGACTAAATCCGAATCTACAACATAGTACATCACGAAAACTCCAAATACATAACACAATGTATGGAAAGCCCAAAACAAACATAGGAGCCTCGGAGATGAGTTGAGATGTCAGCCAGCGGTGCTCCAAGCTGTCAAAAAGACTTCTACCTGTTACTTGGGCGACAAAAAAACCCAGGGTCCGTGGTGGTGGTGAGTAAAACCCAGCAGGTAATAGAAAAACATGTATATATGTAATATCACATGTATTTCAACAACATAATCTAGAGGTACAACAGGTATATCAGCATAGTATATAAATACAAGCATATATCGTCTAACCAAATGAACAACGTATAATGCTGACATACCTGAAGTGTGCTACGCTACTCTGATCCAACCTGAACATATATCCAACATATATATAACAGGAAGAGTAAGATCAACTCACAATATACACAAGCTACAGGTCAAGGTATCTAATGGTCTGTCCAACACATATACCAGTATCTGACACAACCGTATAACATATGCAAGAAGCATGCATGAATATGATGTACAATTAAATGCAGTAAGCATAATACAATCAAATGTAACATCACAATAAGCATATATATATAGACTGCATCTATATATATATTAATCTCAACCATCCATATATATATATACATGCATATATGTATATATATATGGTAATATGCAAAGCGCCATCAGATACGGCAATGCAGCATGCATGGTCATGCCTGCTCACCCCTACTCGCTACCACGACCCCAGTGTGGCCTAGGTGGCACGACATAACAACTGTCCCAACTCACACCAACCACTTCTATAGAGTGGTCGAGTTGGCAGTATGATCAAGTAGCATATGAGCGTGAAGAGCTCGCTACACAATGGGGGTCCCTACTGCTGGCCATTACGACTGACACTACTAATGAGTGGTCGAGTACCATGCACCTAGGACAACTGCATGCAACTCCAACTACCACCGCCTATAGTGGTAGAGTGTGGCACAATAGATGCTCTACCCTCACACCAGTTACTCCTCGGGGAGTGCTCTAGGAGGCAAGATGACTGACGACTCTCTCAACCCTAAGGGAGACTATGTCGTCAGAATGCATGCAAATGACATGAGTATACTATCCAACGTACATCCATCTACCACAGACTCTCTGTTCGACAAAGAGTCGTACCCATCTGATCAATACACTCTCTTTTTTATACAGAGTCGTACTTAACTGTTCGACAGACTCTCTATTCTATAGAGAGTCTTACTCAATAGATTATAACTCTCTATCCAATAGAGAGTAATAGTCAACTGATCGACTCTCTCTCTATCCTGTAGAGAGTCATACTTGACTAATCATAACTCTCTATCCAATAGAGAGTCGTACTCAACTGATCGACGCACTCTCTATCCTGTAGAGAGTCATACTCGACTGATCATATCAAGCTGGGACCACTGGTCCGTAGCGACGCACTAATCACCCTTCACTTAACTATTACACAACACATGGTTGGTAATAAGTATGCAACATACGAGTATTGGAAATAAATCCAACATTTAGAGCATTACCTACCCATGGATGACCTTCCTGCCAATTTATAAATTGGGTCATCACCCGTACTAACATTTACACCCTACTAAACATCTAGGCCAATTTACATCATATCTATAACTCCTAAATCATGATAGGGAATATGTGATATCAACAATTAAGCATAGATACATCCAACGATAAGTTCAAGCATAAGATAATAAGAGCAGGGTCAAGGTAACATGATCATATAAGATGATCATGCATCTAAATTTGTATGCATTAAAACTACCTGACTAGGGTAGGAATTATGTTAGTAATATATGAGAGATGTCCTAAGGCAATCGCCTTATGTATGAACCATTTATATGATAAATGAAGATTCACTATTTGAGTGTACATGTTTTATGTATTTGATTGGATCTTAAACTCATTTACTGAATGTCCACGATACGATTCACAGCATGAGAGAATTTGTGATTGGATCACAACTAGTGAGTAACTCTACATGTGTAATTGTGATATATCGGAATTATCCCTAGTCGATGAATTGATGGATTTGGACACCATCAATTCTGTCGAGACTAGCACGAGGTATACTCCTTGGTGTATCCAAGCAGCTGATTCTCACTAGCTGGAGACATAGTGATGTCCGGAGTTAATCGTGGATGCTAGTTATGGTAACTAGTTCATTGGAGTGACCAGCCGTAAGACTTCATATGGTTCTCTGCATATATAGATATGTCAATGAAGTTCTTACTGTGGCTTAAGTGCGATGTTCCTTTGACTTGCGGTATTCAAGTCATCTTGATCATGGAGACTTATGCTTTGACATCTTAAGCAAACATCTCTGAGGAGATGTGGACCCGGGATGATTGGGTATAAGTCGAAGTGATCGAAGGTGTTTGAATAGCCTATAAAGGATTCACCACTCCTTGCGAGGAGATGTATACCCATGGCCTCTCGTCGGATTGTTACTAAAGTCTTTGGCCAAAGCATTACATGTTTAGAGTAAGGTACTCTTCGATACATGTGGAGTAACTAGAATCCGTAGGACGAGGAAATGATACTTGGGCTAGGTGTGACGTAGTCAGCCTAGTTGGGACTGACACAATAGACCATGTCCTGAACCAAGTGGGTATAAGATGAGTGAAGGGAATGGGGCACGATTCATTCGAGCATCAAGGGTTTCGTAAATAGTTCGATCAACTGCTGATCTTTTCTTGCTAATTGGGGATCATGATGTACTACTAGGTGCCACTCATGATCGTTCTATAATAATGGTTAATTATAGACGACCAACATAAACCGAGAACCTATTTGGTCACACGCACAACGAGTGTAATCCAAAGGATTTAAAACGAGCTTGAGAATGGGATTCTCAGACCGAGAGAAACTATGTTTGGTTGGACCAAACATAAAGCGAGCATGAAATTGTTTCAGTCGCAATGGAAGCGTGGATGGGCCGTGTCTTATGAAGACATAATTGATGGACCAAAATGGTTTGGTTCTAATCCAATGGATGAGAATAAACCAAAGGGTTTGGTTTATTTTAAACGAATGAACCAAAAGTTGGTTCGGTTCGTTTTAACTTAAAATAAACCATCATGGTTTGGTTTATTTTAACTTATCTTAATGGAGTGGGTTAATGGGCTTTATGGATATGATCTATTAACCATTAAGAGAATTAGTTCTCTATAAAATAGGGCTTAAACCCTAACCCTAAGGCTAATGAAGTTTTGGCCGCCCAACCCTAGCCTCCTTTTGTTGTTGTCGCCCAACATGGTGTTGCCGCCAACTTCATGGAGCTGCTGCCACCTCCTTGCCACCGGCATCCAAGCTTCAGCTGGCGATGCTCCGGCGACCCTCCGGTGATCTCTTGTGGGTTCGGTGATAAGGTGAGCTCCACATCTCCTTTGGCCGGCCTCTATTCCTCCACCAAAAGCTGTCCAGTTTTTCTGGACAGCTTGTTCCTTTGTTGTCGGAGCGTCGTTTGGACGACGGTTAGTGCTCCGACAGCGGTTAACTTACCGGGGATTTGATCTCCGGTAATCCTCTGAGGTGGAGGACAAAGGATTCGTCAAACGGTTGACGAATACCTCTCCGGAGAAGCGAGTTTTGAGAACTCGTTCTAGGATCCGAATTTGGATTTGGATCGTGATCATCTCTCGATCACGTCGTCTTCAACACGAGGCTAGTAACCCATAGGAAGACGAAGCTTGTGACTTAGCGAAGTCATCCCGAGGAGCTCGGCGTGGATACGGATAGAGACGATTCTTACGAGGATCGTTCCGGTTGATGCCGTTCCCGCTACACGTCATACGAAAGGTATAACGTAGATAAATTTCTTTTATTGCAAATTTTAATTTACGGTTATGTCTACACTTGTTGTAATATGCATGCGTGTGTTGTGTGTGTTGTAATAAATAAGAGTATTTATTATTTTTATTGCTTCCGCTGTGTTCATGTTTACGAAACATGATCGAACACACACACGCCACGGTGTCGGAAACCCAACAGTGGTATCAGAGCCCAGGTTGTGTTTCGACATAATCGTAAAAATGGTTTTGTGATAGTCATAATGTATTTCTTGAAATTTTCTAAATTTTGGAAATTTAGAAGTATTTATGGAAATTTTTCAATTTTGGAAAGTCTAGAAGTATTTATGGAAATCTTCCACTTTTGGAAAGTTGGAAGTATTTATGGAAATTGATATTTTCCATAAATAAAATATTTGATTAGATTCTGGAAATTTGTTTCCTAATTTAATCATGATTTGATTTGGGAAATCAAATCTTAAAATATTTTATTTCCATAAGTAGTTTTAATGATTTAGGAAATTGGTTTCCTAAATAGATTTTCCTTAATCAAATAATTCCATGAATAAAATATGTGATTAGATTTGGAAATTTATTTCCTAATTTAATTATGATTTGATTTGGAGAATCAAATCTTAAACATATTTTATTTCCATAAATAGTTATGACATATAAGGAAATTATATACATGACATAATTGTATGCCATGTAATTGCATTAGATGCATAACATTATGCCATGCGTGTCGTGACATGTAGATGTATGCCATGTAGATAATAGTTATTTGCATGCAAAGAGGATGAGACATAAAAACCCTTAATCAATATTAAAGCCTACACCTTCCATTAATATGGTTAGAACTAGAGTTCTGTTTCTTGGTTGGGTTGTTGGACTCTCTCCAAGCCCGGCTTGAACCTGAATATGTTCAAACCATGGAATAATTTAATACTAATATGGTAAGAGTCAGAGGTCAATCGTTAGCTTTGGTTGTTGGACTCTCTCCAAGTTGGGCTAATTGGTTGAATGCGCTCTAACCATATTAAAACTATGTCCTGATTAATGGGTTGGCTTTAACCTGGAGCATCGGCTTGTTGGACTCTCTCCAAGGTCTATGTAAAGGTAGGTGAAGTTGGGTGCTATTCATATGATGCATACTTGTTAATGTGTTAACAACCCGATGTATGTGTGAACATTCAATTAGTTGATAGCACATTGTGATAGTTGCATATACGTGATATGCAATCGGTATAGTTGATACCTACCGTCGTAGTTATGAATGGCTTGTTGGACTCTCTCCAAGGTTGTTCATAACTATGATGGATATCAGCCCATTAGGAGATGGACCTAGGATCTCCCGAAGTGATTTTGGGGTTTTTGAAATTCGAAAAATGAATGGGATTTATAAATGTATATTGATGCATTTTTAAAATCATCTTTCTCATATATGCTCGTTTTGTATTTCTAAGTTAATATATTGATCATGATGTGTTTGAATTTGCGTTCCATTTTGGATTCAAATAAATTGACTGGGCCGAACTTCTTGGACTGGCTTAGAAACTTGAGAATTGTTCTCAAGGTGAAAAGCTTGTAAATGTCCTCGAAGCGCCTCTTCCCGCCCGTCCTAGTGACGATGCAACTCTGGACCAATTGTTGGCCTATCAGAAACATGTGAGTGATTCTGAACAAATGAGTTGCATCATGCTAGCCGCGATGGAACCCAAGCTACGAAAGCAGCATGAGCATATGGATGCTCATATCGTAGTCCTTCATCTTTGTGAGTTGGTTGATGAGCAAGTGAGATTCGAAAGGTTCGAAGTCTCAAAGCTCCTCTTCACCTCTGAGATGCTAGGAGGTTCATCTGTGGTACTGCTCAATATCTTTGAGAGGCGTGGAGTCTTCGAGAAGCATGAGCGAGGGGGAGTCTTTGATTAGTTGATTCCTCGAAGAAAGGTTCTAAGAGGAAGTCAAAGGAAAGAAGAGAAGGGCTAAGAAGGTAGAACTAGCACAAAAGGAAACTTGCCATCATTATGGCAAGGAGAGCCATTTGCGAAGAAAGTGCAAGATTTATCTTGAGTCCGTGAAGAAGGATAAGGCATCGGATGCCCCATCTTCTTCAGAAATCTTCTTTATTGATTGTCATTCTATTTCCTTAGACACTTGGGTATTGGATACTGGGTGTGGCTCACATATATGTAATGACATACATGTGCTAAGGAATAGAAGAAGACTCGTCAAGGGAGAGTCAAATTTACGTGTTGGGAATGGAGCAACGGTTGCTGCACTCGCCATCGGAACGTATTTGTTGGAACTCCCTGTAGGACTTGTCTTAGAACTGGACAATTGCTTTTATGTTCCTTCGTTAATAAAGAACATCATTTCTATTTCTTGTCTAAATAGAAATGGGTTCCATTTGACTTTTAGTAACAATTGTTGTTACATAACTTTGAATGGAGTTCTTTATGGGATTGGAACTTTAAGCAATGGTGTTTATACGTTGGACGTATCCAGTGACGATTTCAATATCGAAGCTAGCAACACGCGTGCTCGAAAGGATAATCAAATAGACTCCTATATGTGGCATTGTCGTCTTGGCCATATAAGCAAGAAACGCATGTCCGAATTACACCGATGTGGAATTCTGGAATCGTTTGAATTAGATTCATACGATACATGCGAATCATGCTTAAAAGGCAAGATGACTAAGTTACCTTTTCTTTGGAAAGGTGAGCAGTGGGAGAGTTACTAGGTCTAGTACATACTGATGTATGTGGACCTATGTCAACTCAAGCATTAGGAGGCTATAGCTACTTCATTACCTTCACCGATGATCACTCACGGTTTGGGTATGTGTTCTTGATGAAACACAAGTCTGAAGCCTTTGAAAGGTTCAAAGAATTCAGAAATGAAGTAGAGAAACAACATGACAAGAGTATTAAAATACTTCAATCGGATCGAGGTGGTGAATACTTAAGTCAAGAGTTTCTTGATTATCTAAGAGACAATGGTATATTGTCTCAATGGACTCCACCCTATACACCACAGCATAATGGTGTATCTAAGAGGCGTAACCGGACCTTGTTGGACATGGTCAGGTCAATGATGAATCATGCAACTCTTCCCAAGTCCTTTTGGGGCTATGCACTTCAGACAGCTGTTTACTTGTTAAACAGAATGTCTACCAAGGTAGTCTCAACTACTCCATATGAGATATGGAATAGTAAGAAACCTCATGTATCTTACTTGAAGATATGGGGTTGTCATGCTTATGTGAAGCGGACTGTATCAGACAAATTGGATGCTAAGTCTGATAAATGTCTATTTATTGGATACCCTAAGGAAACTAGGGATTACCAATTCTATCATCCTGTGGAACAAAAGGAGTTTGTTTCAAGGCATGCTGTGTTTCTAGAGAAAGAGTTTCTCTTGCAAGAAAACAGTGGGAGTGTCGTCGAGCTTGAGGAGGCTCGAGAGACTCAAATAGACATTGATGAGATACCTGGTGAAGCACAACAGTCGACAACTCATAGTGATGGGCAATCGGCTGGACCTATTGTAACACCACATCTTCGTAGATCTGGTAGAACACGTAATATTCCTGAGATATGGATTTCTCGTAAGCGAATCGAACAACGTGTTACTCATTGACGATGAGGAGCCTACCAGTTATGAAGAAGTGCTGACAAGTTCAGAAAGGGATAAGTGGCTTGGTGCCATGAAGTCGGAAATGTATTCCATGTATGAAAACCAAGTTTGGAACTTGGTTGACCCACCTGAAGGGATAAAGCCTATAGGGTGCAAGTGGGTTTTCAAGAAGAAAACCGACATGGATGGTAATGTGATTACCTATAAGGCTAGATTGGTGGCGAAAGGATATCGTCAAAAACAAGGTGTTGATTATGACGAAACCTATTAGCCTGTAGCTATGCTTAAATCCATTCGGATGCTCCTGGCCATAGCGGCTCATTATGATTATGAGATATGGCAGATGGATGTGAAAACAGCTTTCCTTAATGGAAACCTGCTCGAGGACGTGTATATGATACAGCCTGAGGGTTTCACATCGGTTGATAAAACCAAGGTATGCAAATTGCGACGATCTATTTATGGATTGAAGCAAGCATCCAGGAGCAGGAATATCCGTTTTGATGAGACAATCAAAAAGTTTGATTTCTCACAAAATCCAGACGAACCTTGTGTGTACAAGAAGGTTAGTGGGAGTGCAGTCGTATTCCTAGTATTGTATGTCGATGACATACTACTTATAGGAAACGATGTTTCAATCTTACAGTCAGTGAAGGTTTGGTTATCCAAGACATTCTCCATGAAAGACCTGGGAGAAGCAATCTACATCCTTGGGATTAAGATCTATAGAGATAGATCGAAATGGTTGCTTGGTCTTTAGCAGTCTACATATATAGACCGAGTGCTAAAGAGGTTTAGCATGTCGGAATCCAAGAAAGGTTTCTTACCCATAGGCATGGGGTACACCTTTCGAAGTCTATGTGTCCGCGCACAGAAAACGAGAGGATTTGCATGAGTAAGATTCCCTATGCATCCGCAATAGGATATATCATGTATGCTATGTTATGTACGAGGCCCGATGTATCGTATGCTCTGAATGTCATGAGCAGATACCAGTCTGATCCAGGAATGGATCATTGGGTGACTGTTAAGACGATCCTTAAGTACTTAAGAAGAACTAAGGATATGTTCCTAATATATGGAGAAGAGTACATGGTGATACGTGGGTATACAGATGCCAGCTCCAGACAGACAAGGATGATTCCATGTCTTTGTCTGGGTATGTATTCATCTGGAATGGAGGCGCAATAAGTTGGAAAGGTTCCAAGCTTGACACTATAGCGGATTCTGCCACTAAGGCAGAATACATTGCAGCTTTGGAAGCAGCAAAGGAAGCGGTTTGAATCAAGAAGTTCATCTCTGAACTTGATGTGGTCTCATCAATGATCCAAACATGTGCTTCGCCGCTATCATCTTATCAGAGAGATCATCAGTAGGAACGAAATACAAATCGAGAAAATTCCCACTGAAAGGAACTTAGCGGATCCCTTGACTAAGGAATTACCTCAAAATAAGTTTGAGGGTCATGTTCGAGCTTATGGTATTGGATACCATAGCGATTGGCATTAGGCCAAGTGGGAGTCTGTTAGTAATATATGAGAGATGTCCTAAGGCAATCGCCTTATGTATGAACCATTTATATGATAAATGAAGATTCACTATTTGAGTGTACATGTTTTATGTATTTGATTGGATCTTAAACTCATTTACTGAATGTCCACGATACGATTCACAGCATGAGAGAATTTGTGATTGGATCACAACTAGTGAGTATCTCTACATGTGTAATTGTGATATATCGGAATTATCCCTAGTCGATGAATTGATGGATTTGGACACCATCAATTCTGTCGAAACTAGCACGAGGTATACTCCTTGGTGTATCCAAGCAGCTGATTCTCACTGGCTGGAGACATAGTGATGTTCGGAGTTAATCGTGGATGCTAGTTATGGTAACTAGTTCATTGGAGTGACCAGCCGTAAGACTTCATATGGTTCTCTGCATATATAGATATGTCAATGAAGTTCTTACTGTAGCTTAAGTGCGATGTTCCTTTGACTTGCGGTATTCAAGTCATCTTGATCATAGAGACTTATGCTTTGACATCTTAAGCAAACATCTCTGAGGAGATGTGGACCCGGGATGATTGGGTATAAGTCGAAGTGATTGAAGGTGTTTGAATAGCCTATAAAGGATTCACCACTCCTTGCGAGGAGATGTATACCCATGGCCTCTCGTCGGATTGTTACTAAAGTCTTTGGCCAAAGCATTACATGTTTAGAGTAAGGTACTCTTCGATACATGTGGAGTAACTAGAATCCGTAGGATGAGGAAATGATACTTGGGCTAGGTGTGACGTAGTCAACCTAGTGGGGACTGAAACAATAGACCATGTCCTGAACCAAGTGGGTATAAGATGAGTGAAGGGAATGGGGCACGATTCATTCGAGCTACTGAAGGGTTTCAGAAATAGTTCTGGATCAACCGTTGATCTTTTCGGTTAATTGGGGATCATGATGTACTACTAGGTGCCACTCATGATCGTTCTATAATTAATGGTTAATTATAGACGGCCAACATAAACCGAGAACCTATATGGTCACATGCACAACGAGTGTAATCCAAAGGATTTAAAACGAGCTTGAGAATGGGATTCTCAGACCGAGAGAAACTATATTTGGTTGGACCAAACATAAAGCGAGCATGAAATTGTTTCAGTCGCAATGGAAGCGTGGATGGGCCGTGTCTTATGAAGACATAATGGATGAACCAAAATGGTTTGGTTCTAATCCAATGGATGAGAATAAACCAAAGGGTTTGGTTTATTTTAAACGAATGAACCAAAAGTTGGTTCGGTTTGTTTTAACGTAAAATAAACCATCATGGTTTGGTTTATTTTAACTTATCTTAATGGAGCGGGTTAACGGGCTTTATGGATATGATCCATTAACCATTAAGAGAATTTGTTCTCTATAAAATAGGGCATAAAACCTAACCCTAAGGCTAATGAAGTTTTGGCCGCCCAACCCTAGCCTCCTTTTGTTGTTGCCGCCCAACATGGTGTTGCCGCCAACTTCATGGAGCTGCTGCCACCTCCTTGCCGCCGGCATCCAAGCTTCAGCCGGCGATGCTCCGGCGACCCTCCGGTGATCTCTTGTGGGTTCGGTGATAAGGTGAGCTCCACATCTCCTTTGGCCGGCCTCTATTCCTCCACCAAAAGCTGTCCAGTTTTTCTGGACAGCTTGTTTCTTTGTTGTCGGAGCGTCGTTTGGACGACGGTTAGTGCTCCGACAGCGGCTAACTTACCGGGGATTTGATCTCCGGTAATCCTCTGAGGTGGAGGACGAAGGATTCGTCAAACGGTTGACGAATACCTCTCTGGAGAAGCGAGTTTTGAGAACTCGTTCTAGGATCCGAATTTGGATTCGGATCGTGATCATCTCTCGATCACGTCGTCTTCAACACGAGGCTAGTAACCCGTACGAAGACGAAGCTCGTGACTTAGCGAAGTCATCCCGAGGAGCTCGGCGTGGATACGGATAGAGACGATTCTTACGAGGATCGTTCCGGTTGATGTCGTTCCCGCTACACGTCATACGAAAGGTATAACGTAGATAAATTTCTTTTATTGCAAATTTTAATTTACGGTTATGTCTACACTTATTGTAATATGCATGCGTGTGTTGTGTGTGTTGTAATAAATAGGAGTATTTATTATTTTTATTGCTTCCGCTGTGTTCATGTTTACGAAACATGATCGAACACACACACGCCGCGGTGCCGGAAACCCAACAAATTACCCACTTGATTCGAAGCTCGAAATAATCCTCACGGTCGCGGACCTGCTTTGTATCCCAAACTTGCACATAATAGAAACTATGTTTAAGCACAAGCGTTAAACAAATACACAACTTAACTACTACGTCATTTCTAGGTTCTCGTTCTTTCCTCGTCTACGAGTTAGAACTTCTAACACACACACACACACCTCTCGTAACCCAAGATCTACATCTATCCTGGACTGATTCTCCCAATCCAATTCTCTCTATCCACATGACTTAACCAATGTTTCTCTAATAGAACATCACCAATAACCCATACATTACCACACTTACCGCATATCCACATCCAATAACTAGAACAAAGGATACAAATCTTACCCCTTTGTGGCCAAAGACAACCCTATTTACAACTATTCACAACCCTTTAATTCATCATTCACACCCTCCCAAACCTCATATAGGTCCAATATCAACTGAATCCAATAACAACAAATTGGAAAATACCTAGATTCAAAACTATAAATACAACTTACCTTCTCTTCTCCCACCAATCGGACACCACACCAACATCGCACTAGGATGTAGATCCCAGCTCCTAGCCCGGCTGCAAAATAGAGTCATTTCACTGTGAGCAGCACACAAAAATCACGAAGATAAACCCAAACCTACCATACGACGCATCCACTCCTTCTCAATCTAAGTGGTTCACCGTGGATTGCTCCACCACCGGAACTGCTGTTGCTCTTCCTCAAATCCTGTTCACCGGGGCTATTGGCTTCCATGGACCCTCTGCCCATGGTCAACCAAAGAAGATTACCGCAAGAGTTGATTTCATCCAAGATAAAGAGAAATTCGGCTTACCAAGCTCCGACGGAGATCGCGAAGAGCACTTCCGATCAAGGCACAGTGAAGCTGTCGCCGACCAGAACCCCTTGCCGTGCACCCACCACGCTGCTCGCCGAGTTCATGGACACTGACGAAGACACAGAGAAGCTTCCCCAACCCGAACTCTCAGCAACGTGCCCACTCGTTGCTCTGGCTTGTCCATGAGCATCGGCGAGGGCCCTTCGCTCGTCGGCGCTTGCAGAGAGGGGCGACCTGTGGTCAGCCATCGTTCACCGAGAGAGGGAAGAAGAAAACGATGGGTAGAATTTGGCTAGGGCAAGAAGATCAGGCTGAGGAAGGAGACGAGTTGCGACTTCCTCTTCTCTAGTCGAACTTCCACTGACCCGAAACCCTTGCTCCGACGACGGTCGGCTAAAAGGGCATCAACAACGAGTTCGGGCGATCAACCCCGACGGTAATCACTCTTTCTCTCGTGGCGGCGGCGAGTCAAGTTTAGGGGCATCGACACCCGCTGATGTTGGACCAGCAGAGAAGTAGAGGCGACGGTGAATCGATCCCGCATCGAGCAGGGACGACGATGACAGTGAGCTCCGTGGAGATCAACTGGATCGGGAGAAGATGAGAAGAAGAGAAGGCGATCGGTAAGAGGGATCGAGCTCTGGTAGCTCTGGAGACAAAGGGGAGAGGTCGTGCGCGACAGAGAAACGACTGACGGTGAGTTATGATAAGAAATCGACGGGAAATGAAGGAATCGGATTTATTGAGAAATTTAACACCTCATTATAGTCTAAACAGGCTTTACAAAAGCCTGTTTACTTTATCCCCATGAAATATCTATAGAACCTTCATTTAAATCCAGAAAAATTTCTAAAAATTTCTGAAAAATTCCATAAGATAATTTCTTAATTAATAAGGGTATTTTTTTCCGGTATTTTACTTTCTCCCCACTTATAAAAATTTGGTCCCCAAATTTCATACTAACATGCAAAAATTAATTCAAGCAAGTTTCCGAAAGGACCACATACCTTCCTCAAGTGAACAGATGAGACTGTCGAGCCCGGATAGTATCTTCCAGCTCCCACATAGCCTCCTCATCGGTATGATGTTGTCATCCAACCTTTACGAGTCGGATGGTTTTTGTCCCACTACTGTCGCTCCTTGCGACCCAGGCTCCACCCTAGAATCTCCTCGTAAGTCACATTAGACTGAGGTGGAATTGCTATGTCCTTCAGAACATTCTCTGAATGTGGAACATATTTCCTCAGCATAGAAACATGCAATACGTTGTGAACACTCGCAAGTGTCGGAGGTAAAGTCAACCGATAAGCTACACCTCCATAATCTACAACACAAGATCTGAATAGATCCTCCCACGTCTAAATGATACACACAGACTTTTCATCTTTCTTCAGATGAAACGTTGCACTAAGCCGAAGCTCTGTGCCCATAGTCTGGTGCAGACTCTGCCAAAATCGTGAGGTAACTCACGAATCTCTATCCAATATGGTACTTAAAAGTACCCCACGCAATCTGATAATCTTTCGGTAATACAACGCTGCTGGATGGTCCAACGAGTACGACCCACGAATAGGAAGGAAATGAGCTGATTTGGTCAGTCGATCCACAATCACCCAAATCGCATCACGTCCTTTACGGGTTCTATGCAATCCTGTAACGCAATCAATCGTGATATGCTCCCACTTCCATTCCGGAATCAAAATTTTCTAGAGCAATCCAGTGAGTTTCTGATGTTCAGCCTTCACCTACTGGAATACTAAACATCGAGCAGCAAAATCTACTATATCTCTCTTTATACCGTTCCACCAGTATAACCGTTTCAAATCTCGGTACATCCATGTACCATCAGGATATATAGTAACTCTCAAATAATGTGCCTTCTGTAGCAGTTCTTCCTTAACTGGACGTGTGTCCAGAACACACTATCCTTATCATAGACAGGGAATTATCTTCTCAAAAGAGAAGTCCATCAACCATTCAAAATCTACTCTACCACACTCTGTAAGTGCATGGAAGACTAAAGCAACCAATCTCACTTGTTGCAACCGTTCACATTCCAGCAACTCTATAGTAACTAACCGGTAGCTAGTCAAAATCCCATGAGCATTCCTGCTCCATACATCACAAATCAAGATAATGACCACTAAAGTCAAGTCATGTATATGACATCTTGTCTCGCAGTTCCACAACTGACGTAAGCTCGAGATACACCTCATTCAACTGCATTGGGATCGCTCTGTTCCTTGGAACGATGCATCCACGTCCAACCTCCTTTTTATCCACTCCGGAAGGATTAACTAATACTTGTGTAAAAGTTAATCACCGTCTAAGTCTTGTAATCTGGATTCCCCAGCTTCTGACTAAATGATTTCCATTATCACCTTTGTCAAACAAGTCCATGGTATAGTAATGCTAAAACATTCTATCCACAACTACAATAATAACTACATCATACAAGGTAAACCACCATCTACGGTAGTTGAGTGCGTAACTCAAACTACCACAATCAACAATGGTCAGGTTATGCAACTCCAACAACTACCAATTGATCCAATCGTGTCCAGGATACACGATTCTCAAATCCAGTGGCGACTAAATTGTTAATTAGTCTAACAACTTAATCAAAACTCATACAATTCATACTAAGTATGGAATTGTCATCTCTACACACCTGCATCCCCTTTACGCTGATGATATATATTAATCATCACAACGACATTGATAATTGTATGACATCCTGTCACTACAATATTAATACTCTAATCGTAAATCAATCCTAGAGTATACATAGGTGTCCTTAATTGATCTAGACAGATCATCTATCCACAATGAAGGGTATTCGTTCACAACACTACTATATTCCATCATCGATAATCGATGCATAATCTCAAAGGTACATCTCTCTTTCAATAAAGAGTTCCGCATCTTCTCAAGGAGGAATACTGGGATAGATAAATATCCCTTTCAACATTTCCTATAATTACAACTCACATTTTTTTCCAATTTCTATAGTGTTTAGCAACATTGATACCAACAACACTATCACCCGGTATGTGATATTCGATACCAGATCTATTTTCTGCAATCATTTCGATCGCCTACTCCACTTGCCTATGCAACGGTAAGCCTTGGAGTTCATCCGAAACTATATCCGAAGGCTCTTGGATTATACGCACATCCGAGAGACATATCATACCATACTTCTAACAATTTGACCATCCGTAAGGATATGTCTACAATAAAAGTATGTCTATCAAAGTCTAAGGGTCTCCCTTGACTTCTTAATTGTTGGTCCACTTTTCACCCGACGGTAGAGATACCACTGACCTACAAGTCGATGTAAAGAACCCTTCTAATCCAAACAAAGAATGTTCTAGACTAAGATACCCATAAACTACAAGTATCTCTCAATATATTAACATTGAGGGTAAACTAAATTAATACCCTAAACAATCAATTATCTGTCGATCTGATTCAAAGGCTCCTCGCAAGTCTCGGCCTTTCTCCGAAGAGAAGAAAATCAGATCCAACAGTTCGCGATAAAGCGGTCACATTTCTACGACGAATGAACCGAGGATTTTCTCGGATCGTCTGATCTCATCACTTAATCCTACGAGTTGCAACTGTAGAATACAAAATAGATACGACCATTGTCGTATACTCTATCCTCTGAACAAAGCAAATCACATCTAGAGGTAACTGTTGTTGTCCACATGAGTCTTCTACGATGTCTTCTACTGATACTGCTGAGTAAATCACTTCCCCTGAAAGGAAGTATCAAGGGACTCCAACCACACCTGAGGTAGTAGGTTGTTGCTGATGAGATAACCCAATCTTCTGTGCTGATCTCTGCTGTCGAGACGATCCATCTTCCTCTGAGAATACCATTGATAGTCTTCAACTGAGTCTTCAAAGTACACCTCCTCCACTGTACTGGTTGCTCACAATAGCAACAGATGAACTAATCCAACGGATAATCTGACTTCATGTGTCTTCGTGATCTGCACTGCATGCACACAATCTCTTCGAAGTCTTTGTTCTGATTTTGCTGATATCCATGAGAACATCCTGATGATCTGTGGTTGATCTTCTATAATCGGAAAATAGCTCAAAGCCTATGACTCTGATCTTGCTCCTTTATCCAACAGTCGGAGACTTCTGCCTCTATTAAGTTGACCTGCAATATTTGCTTACTGGTCTCCAACTCTTAAACCCATGTACGGAGTCATTTCTAAACTTCTGTCTCAATCCAACGTCTTCCGGCAGGATCTGGTAGAAGATCCCGACATCCTAATACAACTATAAGCCAATAACTCTGGGTGGCTTAAATCATCTATTTATCTTCTTGAGCTATTAGGTGGTCATAACCTCCGCAAGTCTCACGACTCTGCACAATACACTATTACTAACCGATCACCCTTTCTTGAAGCTCAAGAATTCCTTATAATATGTCACTAAAAGTGACACAGGGAAATACACTCTTTCAACATCACCAAACCATGATCAAGTGATATATTATTTCCCGAAGATTATTTTCTGCATCTATCACCAAATACCGGATTGATCTCGATAATTGCATGCAAACAACTCTTCTTTCTCAGTATAACATGAGTTAAGTACTTAAAAGTACTCTCAAAGTTATACAACTTAGTACGAACAACTCAGGGATAAAATCCCTATAAAACACCGTAACCTAGTCTTCCGCTATCTGCATCAACAATAGTCTACTTGTCTTGTCCATTACCCAACAGGTAATGATCTGACTGGTATAATTAGTGAAAATCTCTAAGACTTTAGTCTCTGATTTCCATAAGAAATGTGACAACTTGACCCCTATTTTCCGACTCGATATCAGTCGGCTCTCAAAGGTAAATCACCTTTTCGACACAGGTTCAAGACTCACAGACTTAACAGGTCATTTCCGGGGTCAACTCATACCACAACTACGAACAATAACCAACACACTACAGGTTATTCCCTGTTATATACACGAAAAGCATAGCCAACAAAACCGGGAGTATAAACCCTATCGACAACTCTGGTTGGTCGCCTCGGTGGACGACCTCTACTACAAGTCTACACAGGTGTCATAACTCTACTGAATACACCTACTGATCAAGTTTAGATAAATATATACTAAACCATAAGTTATCATGAATTCTTACCTTGTGCTACTTGGAGCTCAGGCCACTGTCCATCTCATCTCAAAAAATCAAAACCGAAATAAATCGACTCCACAGAATCCAAGACTTGGACAAAATAACATTATATGGCATCGCAGAACCTAGGGCTCTGATACCACTAAAGTTGTCACGCCCCAAGAGCATGCCGAGCCGAAAAGAAAACGGATGGCATCTCCCCTGTACGTGGAAACATTTCAGGTTAATACAAGGCTCGTAGGCCATAACAACAACATAACATATAAAGTAAGTACAACAACTACTCAAAGCACAGCGGAAACATAATACAACAAGCTACACACATGCATACCGGTATGGATAACACATTATAACAACACAAAACCTCGACTAAATCCGAATCTACAATATAGTACATCACGAAAACTCCAAATACATAACGCAATGTACGGAAAGCCCAAAACAAACACGGGAGCCTCGGAGGTGAGATGAGATGTCAGCCAACGGTGCTCCAAGTCGTCACAAAGACTTCTATCTGTTACCTGGGCGACAGAAAAACCTAAGGTCCGTGGTGGTGGTGAGTAAAACTCAGCAGGTAATAGAAAAACATATATATATATGTAATATCACATGTATTTCAACAACATAATCTAGACATAAAATAGGTATATCAACATAGTATATAAATACAAGCATATACCGTCTAACCAAATGAACAACGTAAAATGCAGACATAACTGAAATCTTCTACGCTACTCTTATCTAATCTGAACATATATCTAACATATATATAACAGGAAGAGTAAGATCAACTCACAATATATACAAACTACAAGTCAAGGTATCTAATGGTCTATCCAACACATATACCAGTATCCGACACAACCGTATAACATATGCAAGAAGCATGCATGAATATGATGTACAATCAAATGCAGCAAGCATAAGACAATCAAATGCAACATCACAATAAACATATATATATAGACTGCATCTATATATATATTAATCTCAATCATCCACATATATATATATACATGCATATATGTATATATATATGGTAATATGCAAAGCGCCATCAGATACTGCAATGCAGCATGCATGGTCATGTTTGCTCACCCCTACTCGCTACCACGACCCCAGTGTGGCATAGGTGGCACGACATGACAACTGTTCCAACTCACACCAACTACTGCTATAGAGTGGCCGAGTGGGCAGTATGATTAAGTAGCATATGAGCGTAAAGAGCTTGCTACACAATAGGGGTCCCTGCTGCTGGCCACTCCGACTGACACTACTAATGAGTGGTCGAGTACCACGCACCCAGGACAACTGCACGCAACTCTAACTACCACCGCCTATAGTGGTAGAGTGCGACACAACAGATACTCTGCCCTCACACTAGTTACTCCTCGGGGAGTGCAGTGGGAGGCAAGATGACTGATGACTCTCTTAACCCCAAGGGAGACTATGTCGTCAGAATGCATGCAAATGACATGAGTATGTTGTCTAATGTACAACCATCTATCACAGACTCTCTGTTCGACAAAGAGTCGTACTCATCTGATAAATTCACTCTCTATCCTATAGAGAGTCGTACTCAATTCATCGACGGACTCTCTATTCTGTAGAGAGCCGTACTCAACTGATTATAACTCTCTATCTAATAGAGAGTCATACTCAACTGATCGACGCACTCTTTATCCTGTAGAGAGTCATACTCGACTGATCATAACTCTCTATCCAATAGAGAGTCATACTCAACTGATCGATGGACTCTCTATACTGTAGAGAGTCGTACTCGACTGATCATATCAAATTGGGACCACCGGTCCGTAGCGACACACTAATCACCCTTCATTTAACTATTACACAACACATGGTTGGTAATAAGTATGTGTTAGTGAAAGCCCTAGAGCCAATCATGTGATGATTGTTGTATGGACTTTATTGTATCATATTCCTATTTATAAAGGCATGATTATTATATTTACTTGTATTGGTGCCAAATAACTAAATATAATAATGTCCTTGAGTAGTAGGTTCTTATCTATATCAATCGATTGGTTGAATTGATAATGAGATGATATAGAGAAAACTACTCTTAATCATTGCTAGTCGAGTATTAACATTCAGGGACAATGTTAATGCTTAGAGACTAGGATGTAGGTCAACACGATGACTTGATCTCACAAGTCATGGATATGAGATATCAAGTTGACACATGGGTATGCATTGGAGAATGTATACTGAATGACCCGCCATGAGAAAGTATCATGGATCGTTATATGAGTGTCATATACTTTCTCATGTGGCTATTAGTATGACTATTAGTCCTTAGACCTGAAGTAACCATGGTTCCCTACATAAGGAGTTGCATACTTTGGCTTCGTCAAATGTCACCCGTAAATGGGTGGACTATAAAGGCGATTACTGGGTATGTAACAAATTATGCGGAGGGATGTGAGTGATGTAGATGTGATCTATCCCACCTATATGACGGGGGTGACATTGATATTCTTGATAGAGTGAGACCACGAAGTGCATGGCCATGCCCAAATGAGTCAATATGAGATATTGAGCTCATTTGATTAGAGTGAGTCTACTTGGAGTTCAAGATATAGATTGTACCGAGAATGACATGGTCTATGCCTCAATTGGTCAATCTAGATGTCAAGGATAGAGGGACATTGTCACATATTGTGAGAGTCACAATTAGTAGTCACAAAGGTGATGTTGGAGCTCAACATTCTTGTAACTTGCGTAGCAATGATGTGTTTCTAGATACCGCTCATTGCTTATGTTCCTAAATCGGTTTAGTGACATTGCCAACGTTACAAGAACCTATAGGGTCACACACATAAGGGCAATTAGATGGAGATTAGGTTCATATGATGAACCATGAGGATTAGGTTCATGGGATGAACCAAATTGGATTAAGAGTAATCCAAATTAGACTAATTGAGTTAGACTCAAGTTGATTCAAGTGTTGAATGAGTCTAATTTAGATTTGATTCATTAATTCAATTTAAATTAATGAATAGAGATTCATTAAATCATATTGACTTGAGTCAAGTGGTTAGATTTGATCAACGATGGGAGATTAGAGGTCAAGTTTGACTTGACTTGAGAGGGAAGATGAAAGGTGAAGTTTGACTTGACCAAATGCCATTTCATGATGATGACTTGGCATGGCCGGCCAATGATGATGCTCCACATCATCATTGACTTATCATGTGGTGCCACCTCATGAGGGAGACCAAGAGCCGTGGGAGTTACATGCATGCATGTAACCTCCCAAGCCTTGAAGTGGCCGGCCAATTTAGGAGTTTTGATGGTTGAATTCATTTGGTGAGTTACACACAACTTCATCTTCTTCCTTGGATCAACTTCCCTCAAGCTCTCCCTCTCTCCTTCCTCATCTTGCCGAGCATCTAAGGAGTTCTAGCACACTCAAGATTGCTTTTCTCCACTTTTTGCTTGTGTGGATACCAATAGAGGAATGTGCACTTGACGCTCTTGAGTTCCGACGAACCTTTTGGACGAGCGGGATTTGTGAAGGGCGTCGCATCGAGGGTAACGTCCTTATCATATAGATCTAAGGTAGATCTAGGGTTTTATATAAGAATATACATGTTTTAGTTTTAATACATCATTGCACGGATCCGTGGCCGGGGCTTCCAAGGTTTCCGCAATGCAAAAAGAGGTTTTTGCGGCTCGAGAAAACCCAACAGTATGCAACATATGAGTATTGGAAATAAATCCAACATTTAGAGCATTACCTACCCATGGATGACCTTCTTGCCAATTTATAAGTTGGGTCATCACCCGTACTAACATTTACACCCTACTAAACATCTAGGCTAATTTACATCACATCTATAACTCCTAAATCATGATAGAGAATATGTGATATCAACAATTGAACATAAATACATCCAACAATAAGTTCAAGCATAAGATAATAAGAGCAGGGTCAAGGTAACATGATCATATAAGATGATCATGCATCTAAATCTGTATGCATTAAAACTACCTGACCAGGGTAGGAATTACCCACCATATACGAAGCTCGAAATAATTCTCACGGCCACGAACCTGCTTCTTATCCCAAACCTGCACATAATAGCAACTATGTTTAAGCACAAGCGTTAAACAAATACACAACTTAACTACTACATCATTTCTAGATTCTCGTTCTTTCCTCGTCTACGAGTTAGAACTTCAAACACACACACACACACACCTCTCGTAACCCCAGATCTACATCCATCCTGGACCGATTATCCCAAAACAATTCTCTCTATTCACACGACATAACCAATGTTTCTCCAATAGAACATCACCAATAACCCATACATTACCACACTTACCGCATATTCACACCCAATAGCTAGAACAAAGGATACAAATCTTACCCCTTCGTGGCCAAAGACAACCCTATTTATAGCTATTCACAACCCTTTAATTCATCGTTCACAGCCTCCCAAGCCTCCAATAGGTCCAATATCAACTGAATCCAATAACAACAAATTGGAAAATACCTAGATTTAAAACTGTAAATACAGCTTACCTTCTCTTCTCCCACCAATCGGACACCACACCAACAGCGCACCAGGATGTAGATCCCAACTCCTAGCCCGGCTGCAAGACAGAGTCATTTAACTGTGAGCAGCACACAAAAATCACGAAGATAAACCCAAACCTACCATACGACGCAACCCCTCTTTCTCAATCTAAGTGGTTCACCGTGGATAGCTCCACCACCGGAACTGCTGTTGCTCTTCCCCAAATCCTGTTCACCGGGGCAATTGCCTTCCATGGACCCTCTGCCCAACACAACCCATGGTCAACCAAAGATGATTACCGCAAGAGTTGATTTCATCCAAGACAAAGAGAAATTCGGCTTACCAAGCTCCGACGGAGATCACGAAGAGCACTTTCGATCAAGGCACAGTGAAGCTGTCGCCGACCCGAACCCCTTGCTGTGCACCCACCACGCTGCTCACCGAGTTCGTGGACACCGACAAAGACACAGAGAAGCTGCCCCGACCCGAACTCTCAGCCACGCACCCACTCATTGCTCTGGCTCGTCCATGAGCACCAGCGAGGGCCCTTCACTTGCTGGCTCTTGGAGAGAGGGGCGACCTGTGGTCAGCCATCGTTCGCCGAGAGAGGGAAGAAGAAAACGATGGGTAGAAGTCGGCTGCGGCGAGTAGATCAGGCTGAGGAAGGAGACGAGTTGCGGCTTCCTCTTCTCTAGTCGAACCACCACCAGCCCGAAACCCTTGCTCCAACGACGGTCGGCTAGAAGGGCAGCAGCAACGAGTTCGGGCGATCAACACCGACGGCATCCGCTCTTTCTCTCGTGGCAACGGCAAGTCGAGTTCAGGGGCATCAACACTCTCTACTGTTGGACCAGCAGAGAAGAAGAGGCCACGATGAATCGATCCCGCATCGAGCAGGGACGACGACGACAGTGAGCTTCACAGAGATCAACTGGATCGGGCGAAGATGAGAAGAAGAGAAGGCGATCGGGAAGAGGGATCGGGCTCTGGTCGCTCCAGAGATGAAGGGGAGAGGTCGCGCACGACAGAAAAATGGCAGACGGTGAGTTGCGATAAGAAACCGATGGGAAACGACGGAATCAGATTTATTGAGAAATTTAACACCTCATTATAGTCTAAACAGGCTTTACAAAAGCTGTTTACTTTATCCCCATGAAATATCTATAGAACCTTCATTTAAATTGAGAAAAATTTATAAAAATTTCCATAAGATAATTTCTTAATTAACAAGGGTATTTTTTTCGGTATTTTACATCTATAATGCCCTCCGATTCGAGAACTCTCGACTTCCAATGGAGTTCGCTTTTTACAAATGTAAGAGAAGAGTAACAATCTACTCTCTCTTTAAATTGAATTTAAAAGTGAAAATAAAATAAAAATTTAAAGACTACTTTATACCGACACAAAATGTAGTAGTGGATGTAGCTTGAGGTGTCGGAAAAGAGTCCTTCTTAATGGTTGAAGCTCTTGTGATCGTGAGGAAATTTTGGCAGCACTTTAACGTATATGAATGTTGATATCGAGTTCTGGTCGAGCACGACTTTTATAAACTCTTTCCAGTTGACAGGAATGCCTTCCAGTTGACTCCACATCAGCTCGTCGATATGGAATTCGTGGTCTTCCAGTCGACAGAATCCCCTTCAGTCGACTCCATGTCACTTGGCTCCGCATCAGAAAATTTCTCTCTTTAGTCGACTCAAACTCTTCATTCGACTCAAGCCCTTTCCATCTGCGTCGTACAATCTTTGATCGATCACCAGCTGATCCTGCCAAATATGTATCTAGTCGACTGGACTTCAGTCGACTTGAATCCATTCAGTCGACTGATTCCTGCAAAACAGGATTAGCACAAAACAAATAATATGAAATGCAATAGCAGTAGTAATACTGCTCGATCTCGACTACTAAGTCCCATGTGGTCTTTTCGTCGGATCGATGCCTAGCTTTGTCCCCCTACAAAGGACTCTACCTCACCTCTTCACTCGAGGCTTACTTGCCGGCTACCTGCCGGACTTACCATCCTTTACATCCGATTTGACCCACCAGGGCTTTCACCAACTGTCTGGTCTGCCTGACCCAACTATACTTTTTGTTGATTATCCATTCTCCTGACCCAACCGGTCTTCATGCCAAATGTTCGGTCCACGCGACCCATTTTAACTTCATGTCTGGTGTTCGGTCCTCCTAATCTGTAGTATATGAAAAAAAAAAATTAACCCTTTAATTAATTGGGTTTAAATAGTAGATTAAGTGGGGTTAATTAGTGGATTAAATTGGGCTCAATAAGTGGACTAATTGGGCTTGAATGAAAATTGGGCTGGTATTTGGCTTGGGCTGGAAACGGGCTAAATCTGTTTAGATTAGACTTGGGTTGGGCTAACCGAATCGCTGAACGACATTTAAAGGCTGTCGAACGAACATAACACACCATTTCATCACAATCTTCGTTCCTTCTCTTCTCTGCCTCGTTTCTTCGCTCTGCACGATCACGTCGTCGGGTTCCAGATCGTCGGTGACTGGCGAGAGCAGTTCGATGGTGCCACCACTTGGTTGATCTCTGACCAAGGATCAATGGGGTGTTCGCCTGGGGAAATCCCAGCAACATTTCTTTCGCTCGACGAGACGGTGGTGCTGTCGCCGCGGCGATGAGCTGCTTTGAAAGGTAAGGATCGATCGTTTCTTTCCCTTTCGAGTGGGGATCTGGGTTATCAGATTTTTAGCTAAGATCTTTGGTGTGTTGGCAGTGATCGAAGCTCGCTTGGCATTGGTCGCTCAACTGTGCGCGGCAAGCAGCTGGGATCGGGAAAGTTTTGCTGCCGGTGGAGATTAGAGCCGGTAAGATGGATCTAACCGATTATTATCATCGGTGGTGTTCGGATTGTTATAAATTGTAGCTATGATTTGGAAGTTAATCTGTGATTTGAGTGGTTTATATCATTTCTACTGATTTGGTGTAGATCTATGTTCTGCCGATGGGTTGGTTGGGTGTATGGATTGATCGGTGGAAGATTGGCGGCCGTAATTAGTAGGTGTAAGTTGTTTGCATTCAAATGGTTAGAGTTTAACTACTTGGATTTGAGTGGTATTGTGGATTTGGTCTGTTATTGTGAATTTGAGTTGCCGATGAGTTGTTTGGGTTTGTTGTTCGGGTATTGATTATGCTCGTTTAATACTAGTTGATGTCTGACCAATTTGGATTTGGAGATCTTAGTGTATTGGATTATATTGGTTATTCTCTGTTAGGGAGGTGTGATGGGTGAAGTAGGTGTGGTTAGATCTATTCACCGTAATTGATCTTGAGGATGTCGGTGATTTATTATGAGTTGGTTATGGTGAATCGGTTAGGTATGATCGGGGTGGTTAAAATGTCTTCGGGAAAAGAATGCGAATATAAAATGAATTAGTATTTAGTTCGTATAATTATCGGTGATTTGTACTTAACCGTAATTTGTTACTATTGTGCAGGTTTGGGATACGAAGCAAGTCCGTGGCCGTGAGAATTATTCGAGCTTCGTATTAGGTGGGTAATATCTACCTAGTTCGGTAGTTTGATCAATTCCAGTGCATGAAATCGGATATATGTTTATACCTATTTATCTTAGATCCACTCATGTTTTATCATGTTCTTGTACTTAGTCTTTGATCTTTGAGATATTGCTGTTAAGTCATCATTCCTTTATCTTGGATATGAATTACAACCCTCCTTGTGTGTTTGCTGATAGGTATTCAGTTAAATTCATGTGGTTAGGGTCACTAGTGTGGACTTAGACTGGGTTACTGGGTTGCATCACTAGGTTAGGTGATGAGTCCAAATTATGGGGTCGGTCGTTGTACCGTACACATATTAGTGAGTTAGCTTGACGGATCTATTTATCTGTACATAGGTAAATAGGTTGTGATTACGGATTAGTCATCCTTGCATGGTTGGATTTTAGTTAACTAGGTCTCCCCGTGAGTTAGGGAGTGTTGTGAGGATTTATGTGTGAGTTATGCATCATTACATTGCATGCATGCTGACGACTGGGTCTCCCTTGTGGTTGAGACAGGTCGCTAGTCATCCTGCCTCCCCGACCACTCGGGGTAGTGGTAGCAGGGTTGAGTGCAGAGCATTATTGTGCGTGCCATTCTCGGCCACTATGGATGGTGGTAGCTGGAGATGCACACTTGGCCACTGTGCGGAGTGGTAGTTAGCACACTCACCCACTATAGACGGTGGTCGTGTGATGTGCAGTTGTCTTGGGTGTGGTGCTCGTCTGCTCATGGGTAGAGACGAAGCGGCTAGCAGCAGGGACCCCCGTGTGAGTAACATATAGCTCTATGGCGGCTAGCTACTATTACATACTACCCAACTCGGTCACTCGAGAGTGGTGGCAGCTGGAGTCGGGATAGTTGTCATGTCGTGCCACCCGGGCTATACTAGGGTCGTGGTTGGACGGGTCCATAGACATAGTCATGCATATGCATTGCTGATATATATGTATGCATGTATTTGATATATGTTTTACATATGCCTGAGAGATGCTGCATTTGTTTGCTGCATATGATTGTACATCATGCTACATGTCTTTTGCATATTTTATATATTGTTGTGTATGTGTTCAGCATGAGTATGTATTGATTAGACTGTTGCATGCTACTTGGATTATGCTATGGTATACCTGTTCAGGATGTTATAGGTCATGTGGACGGCAGACCGTCAGGTATGTACATTATTTCATGTCAGTTGATTAGAGTAGTGTATGCTATGAGTATGACCGTATTTGTAGTTACTGGTTACTATGTTTTGTATTGTATATCTAATGGACTCATGCTCCATACCTGTAGATCTTCACATGTATACTTGTAGATCTCTATACCCTGTATGTTGTTCATGCACTTTCTATATATTACCCCTGAGTTTTATATTCACTACCCTGGACCCTGGATTTCCTGTCGCCCAGGTAGTAGATAGCAGACTTTGGCATGGACTTGGAGCATCGCCACTTGAACCCATCCTGCTATTTTTTCGAGGGTTTTGATTTCTATATCGCATGTATCTTCATATGGACTTATATTGTTATTGGAGATTGTGCTGTGTTTTTCTTTTATGATATTCAGTATGAGATTTTGTTTTAGTATGGACGATATACCGATATACGTATCTTGTTGAGTTTGTATTTCCCATTGTGTTGGCTTCCGCTATTGATGTTATACATTTTCGATATTTGTTATACTAGCTGCGACTATTTGTACCGTATTGGAATTGTCATAAGGGGTTGTCGTCTGTTGGCCGGACAGAGTCTACCTCGGGGCGTGACAATTTTATTGGTATCAGAGCTCTAGGTTGTGATGCCATGCAATAATGATTTTCGTCGGATTTTGGACCTCGAAAATTGTTTTGATTTGTTTTGATTTCGATTTTGGTGAGATGGGATTGACAGAGGTGTGAGCTCCAAGTTGTACGAAGTAAGAAATCTTGACCCTTTATATTTCTGGTTAGATATTTACTTAAGTCGTTCCATAGGTGTGGACAGACGGTATTATGGCACCTGTTCAGACTCATACTAGAGGTCGTCCACCTAGCCAACCTACTACCGGTGGACCTGTTGATCAGGAAGAGCCACGACGTTCTCCTACCAGAGGTTCGGAACCTCAAGAGCCAGATGTACCCCCGACTATGCCAACTTTTGAGGATTCTAGTTGGGTCAGAGTCAAGGCACGTATACCTGTGTTAGCGTATTCGGCCAAGGACCAATTTATGCTATTCTGAGGCGAGTCTGATCCCTGGATTGCCCGAACCTGGTTAGATAATCTAGAGGATACTTTTGAGTTCATAAGCTGCACAGATGAGGAAAAGGTGGGTCTAGCAACTTATCATCTTCGAGATCAGGCAATTACTTGGTGGAAGATGCAGAAGACGTTAATCGGAGAGCGTGATATTACATGGTATCTTTTTTGAGATGTCTTCTGGAAGTAGTATTTCCCTACCGCATTTGCCACAGCTCATCGTCAGGAATTTTTGACTCTTAAGCAGGGCAACCAATCGGTAATGGATTATAATGCGGAGTTTACTCAACTCGCGGAATTTTGTCTGCATTTGGTAGCACGAGATAGGGACCGAATGTTCCAATTTATGCAGGGTTTGGCTGCGTATATTAGGGCCAAACTATCGGGATCTTCTATCAGCTCCTACCGAGAGGCACTAGATCGGGCAATATCTATTGAGGTGACTTCTCAACAAATTACAAAGGAGAGGGAGTTGGAAAAACAGATGACCCAGGGAAAACAGTAAAAATCTGATTCGGCTATCGAGACTCAGAAGAAGCAAGATCAGAGTGGGGCTTCTCGAGGTACTACAGAGGGATCATCTAGAGCACAGAAAGGGAAGCGACCAGCTTTCAGACAGGCTGGAGGTTCCCAAAAGAACCATAAGACTGGGCACAAGACTGGATGCTATAGATGCGGGTCAGGAAGCCACAACATTTCAGAGTGTCCCTTGGACCAGAATGTTTGTTATTACTACTAGCATCCAGGACACACTAGTCGAGAGTGTACTCTGAAGGCACAGTTGGAGGGTTCCGGCAACTCAAATAAGGGAAAGAGGTCCGATCAGCATCATCAGTAGAGGTCAGCAACTAGGACACAGACATACGGTCAGAGACAGTCACTATCTCCCACGGCACAGATATATCATATACATGGGAGTGACTCTTCCAGGATGCCAACGGTGATTCATTATACTCCAGCTCCAGAGAGTTATTATTTCGGGCCACCTACTCAGCGATATATACCGGCCAGCTCTCAGGGATATATTATGCCGGTGCAGTAGAGTCAGCCTCCAGCAGCAGCATCACAGAGCCAGATTCATCCTGAGTGGAGGCATTCTACTATTATATCGGGAGCGCAGCCACCGCAAGTGGAGACTGGACGAGTTTATGCCATTACCAGAGAGGATGCTCAGTCGGCCGAGGGATCGATCATTCGGGGTATGATTTCGGTTTATTCTATACCTGCAGATACTTTGATTGATACTGGTAACTCGCATTCCTTTATATCTAGTATATTTTTTAGTAGAATTGGAAGGATTCCTATGATTCGTTCTTGTGGGTTAGCGGTATCATTATCATCAGGCGAGGTTTTGACCAGTCATAAAGTAATCAAAGGTTTTCCGTTGGATTTCGATTGGCATATACTTACGGTGGACCTTGAGGTGTTAGAGATTATGGTATTTGATATTATCCTCGGAATGGACTGGTTGGCTACATACTGTGCTACAGTGGATTGTAGAGCGAGAGTAGTGACATTCCAACCACCAGATCAGCCTGCATGGGAATTCATGGGTACCCGAGATGATGGAGTGTCCATTATATCTGCACTTCATCCTCGGAGATTATTGACTCATGGCTGTCATGGGTACTTATTGTCCTTGGTCAAAGTGGAAAGTGAGGAAGTACCACCCCTCTCCAGTATGCGGGTAGTTCGTGAGTATCCGGATATATTTCCAGATGAACTTCCAGGCTTGCCACCTCCTAGGCAAGTGGAATTCGCGATAGAGGTAATCCCAGGAACCGCACCGGTATCAAAGGCTCCTTATCGGATGGCACCGAAAGAGATGAGTGAGCTTAAGATACAACTGCAAGAGTTATTGGATAAGGGATTTGTTCGTCCTAGTGTTTCACCCAGGGGAGCACCGGTGTTGTTCGTTAAAAAGAAAGATGGATCTTTGCGATTATGTATTGATTACCGACAACTAAATGCAGTGACCGTTAAGAACAAATATCCACTACCGAGGATAGAGGATTTGTTTGATCAGCTCAAGGATACTTTTGTGTATTCCAAGATTGATATGCGATCAGATTATCATCAGCTGAGAGTAAGAGACGAGGATGTTCAGAAGACAACGTTCCACACGCGTTATGGACATTATGAGTTTCTAGTTATGCCATTTGGTCTTACTAATGCTCCAGCTGCATTTATAGATTTGATGAACCGGGTATTCTTGAGGTACTTGGATCAGTTTGTCATCGTATTCATAGATGATATCTTGATATATTCTCGTTCTGAGGAGGAGCATGAGCACCATCTGTAGGGATTTTTTATGCAAAATAGCATATGCACAACGGAAAAAATAGGATCCCTTCTAAGTGATCCTTGCGAAAGAAAACCTCGTACAAAAAAAAAATTCTCTAAAAGAAAAACCTATCTTATAGGAGAATATTACCTTTGTTGCGTGCCCTTTTTAATCTCGCTTCTCCTTGGGTTTGTTGGATCTTTTAGAACGTTCAATTGTCCGTGCCTCTATATGTATCCACACGAGCAAGCTCTTGTCTCACAAAAGAAACTAGAAGAGCTCTCCTTTACTTCTTGCTAGAGAAGTCCCTAAAGGAGAGGAAGGTAGGGAAAAAGAGAAAGGAAGAAGAAGACCACTCTTCTTGCTAGCCTATACTCACAAAAGCCACACAACCAAAGCCTCTCACCACCAAGCTCTCTCCAAGCCTCAAGCTTCCCCCCACCTTGGCCGGCCACCCCATGGAGTGTTTTATAGTGTGACCATCATGCTTCCTCTGTGCTAAAGCCTTGGTCAATGGATCTGCGATGTTAGCTTCTGTCAGTACTCTGCATATCCTCACATCTTTTCTATCGATGATCTCTCGAATGAGATGGAAGCGCCGCAGTATGTGTTTGGTCCGCTGATGTGATCGAGGTTCCTTAGCCTGTGCAATAGCCCCATTGTTGTCACAATAGAGGTCTATTGGATCTGCAATGCTAGGAACTACCCCAAGTTCATTGATAAACTTGCGGAGTCAAACAGCCTCCTTTACTGCATCAGACACAGCAATATACTCGGCTTCTGTTGTAGAATCAACAACTGTGTCCTGCTTTGAACTCTTCCAGCTCACAGCTCCACCATTCAGGCAAAACACGTACCCCGATTGCGATCTATAGTCATCCTTGTCTGTTTGGAAGCTTGCATCACTGTAACCCTTTACAGTTAGCTCCTCATTGCCTCCAAATATTAGGAAATATTCTTTCATTCTTCGTAACTATTTAAGAATATTTTTGACTGCTATCCTGTGACTTTCACCTGGATCCGACTGGTATATACTCGTTATGCTCAAATCATACGAGACGTCAGGACGAGTACAAAGCATGGCGTACATGATAGACCCTATAGCAGATGCAAAAGGGATCTTATCCATGCGATCTCTCTCCTCCTTAGAAGAGGGACATTGAGTCTTCGAAAGACTCACACCATGTAATAAAGGCAGAAATCCTTTCTTGGAATTTTGCATAGCAAAACGATCTAGCACTTTATCAATGTATGTACTCTGACTTAGGCCAAGTAATCTTTTAGATCTATCTCTATAGATCTTGATGCCTAGAATATAGGCAGCTTCACCTAAGTCTTTCATCGAGAAACAATTCCCTAACCACATCTTCACAGACTGGAGTGAGGGAATATCATTTCCGATGAGAAGTATGTCATCTACATACAAGATAAGAAATACAACTGTGCTCCCACTATTTCTCTTGTAGACACAAGGTTCATCTTCATTCTTGATGAAACCAAACTCCTTGATTGCATCATCGAATCGAAGATTCAAGCTTCGAGAGGCTTGCTTTAGTCCATAAATGGACCTTTGCAGTTTGCATACCTTTCCAGGATGCTTTGGATCTTCAAAACCCTCAGGCTGTGTCATGTACACATCCTCGAGTAGCTTTCCATTCAGAAAAGTGGTTTAGACATCCATCTGCCAGATCTCATAATCGTGGTAGGCTACAATAGCAAGTATGATCCGAATGGATTTAAGCATCGCAACTGGTGAAAAGGTTGTTAGTAATATATGAGAGATGTCCTAAGGCAATCGCCTTATGTATGAACCATTTATATGATAAATGAAGATTCACTATTTGAGTATACATGTTTTATGTATTTGATTGGATCTTAAACTCATTTACTGAATGTCCACGATACGATTCACAGCATGAGAGAATTTGTGATTGGATCACAACTAGTGAGTATCTCTACATGTGTAATTGTGATGTATCGGAATTATCCCTAGTCGATGAATTGATGGATTTGGACACCATCAATTCTATCGAGACTAGCACGAGGTATACTCCTTGGTGTATCCAAGCAGCTGATTCTCACTGGCTGGAGACATTGTGATGTCCAGAGTTAATCGTGGATGCTAGTTATGGTAACTAGTTCATTGGAGTGACCAGCCGTAAGACTTCATATGGTTCTCTGCATATATAGATATGTCAATGAAGTTCTTACTGTGGCTTAAGTGCGATGTTCCTTTGACTTGCGGTATTCAAGTCATCTTGATCATGGAGACTTATGCTTTGACATCTTAAGCAAACATCTCTAAGGAGATGTGGACCCGGGATGATTGGGTATAAGTCGAAGTGATCGAAGGTGTTTGAATAGCCTATAAAGGATTCACCACTCCTTGCGAGGAGATGTATACCCATGGCCTCTCGTCGGATTGTTACTAAAGTCTTTGGCCAAAGCATTACATGTTTAGAGTAAGGTACTCTTCGATACATGTGGAGTAACTAGAATCAGTAGGACGAGGAAATGATACTTGGGCTAGGTGTGGCGTAGTCGACCCTAGTGGGTGACACAATAGACCATGTCCTGAACCAAGTGGGTATAAGATGAGTGAAGGGAATGGGGCACGATTCATTCGAGCCATCAAGGGTTTCAGAAATAGTTCTGGATCAACCGTTGATCTTTTCGGTTAATTGGGGATCATGATGTACTACTAGGTGCCACTCATGATCGTTCTATAATTAATGGTTAATTATAGACGGCCAACATAAACTGAGAACCTATTTGGTCACACGCACAACGAGTGTAATCCAAAGGATTTAAAACGAGCTTGAGAATGGGATTCTCAGACCGAGAGAAACTATGTTTGGTTGGACCAAACATAAAGCGAGCATAAAATTGTTTCAGTCGCAATGGAAGCGTGGATGGGCCGTGTCTTATGAAGACATAATGGATGAACCAAAATGGTTTGGTTCTAATCCAATGGATGAGAATAAACCAAAGGGTTTGGTTTATATTAAACGAATGAACCAAAGGTGGGTTCGGTTCGTTTTAACTTAAAATAAACCATCATGGTTTGGTTTATTTTAACTTATCTTAATGGAGCGGGTTAACGGGCTTTATGGATATGATCCATTAACCATTAAGAGAATTAGTTCTCTATAAAATAGGGCTTAAACCCCAATCCAAAACCCTAATCTAGTTTTGGCCGCCCAACATAGAGTTGCCGCCCACCCCTTGTTGGTGAATTCGGCGCCCAACCCTAAGTGCCGCCGCCCAGCCTTTGTGCCGCCGTCCAAGTCATTGCCGACGACCAAGCTTCAGCTGGTGAACACTCCGGTGACCCTCCGGTGATCCCCTCTAGGTTTGGCATCAAGGTGAGGCTTTTCTTTCCTTGGTTGGCCGGCGCCTATATCCTCTACCAAGCTGTCCAGTTTTCTGGACAGCTTCTCCTCCTCTCGTCGGAGCGTCGTTTAGACGACGGTTAGTGCTCCGACAGCGGCTAACTTACCGGGGATTTGATCTCCGGTAATCCTCTGAGGTGGAGGACGAAGGATTCGTCAATTGGTTGACGAATACCTCTCCGGAGAAGCGAGTTTTGAGAACTCGTTTAGGATCCGAATTTGGATTCGGATCGTGATCATCTCTCGATCACGTCGTCTTCAACACGAGGCTAGTAACCCGTACGAAGACGAAGCTCGTGACTTAGCGAAGTCATCCCGAGGAGCTCGGCGTGGATACGGATAGAGACGATTCTTACGAGGATCGTTCCGGTTGATGCCGTTCCCGCTACACGTCATACGGAAGGTATAACGTAGATAATTTTCTTTTATTGCAAATTTTAATTTACGGTTATGTCTACACTTGTTGTAATAGTATGCGTGTGTTGTGTGTGTTGTAATAAATATAGATTTATTAATTTCAATTGCTTCTGCTGTGTTCATGTTTACGAAACATGATCAAACACACACACGCCGCGGTGCCGGAAACCCAACAGTGGTATCAGAGCCCAGGTTGTGTTTCGACATAATCGTAAAATGGTTTTGCGATAGTCATAATGTATTTCTGGAAATTTTCTAATTTTGGAAATTTAGAAGTATTTATGGAAATTTTTCAATTTTGGAAAGTCTAGAAGTATTTATGGAAATCTTCCACTTTTGAAAGTTGGAAGTATTTATGGAAATTGATATTTTCCATAAATAAAATATTTGATTAGATTCTGAAATTTGTTTCCTAATTTAATCATGATTTGATTTGGGAAATCAAATCTTAAAATATTTTATTTCCATAAGTAGTTTTAATGATTTAGGAAATTGGTTTCCTAAATAGATTTTCCTTAATCAAATAATTCCATGAATAAAATATGTGATTAGATTTGGAAATTTGTTTCCTAATTTAATTATGATTTGATTTGGAGAATCAAATCTTAAACATATTTTATTTCCATAAATAGTTATGACATATAAGGAAATTATATACATGACATAATTGTATGCCATGTAATTGCATTAGATGCATAACATTATGCCATGGTCGTGACATGTAGATGTATGCCATGTATGCCATGCCATGTAGATAATAGTTATTTGCATGCAAAGAGGATGAGACATAAAAACCCTAACTCAATATTAAAGCCTACACCTTCCATTAATATGGTTAGAACTGAGTTCTTTCTTGTTTGGGTTGTTGGACTCACTCCAAGCCCGTCTCGAACCTGAACATGTTCAAATCATTGGAATAGTTTAGCTCTTATATGGTAAGAGTCAGAGGTCAATCGTTAGTTTGGGTTGTTGGACTCACTCCAAGCCTGGCTAATTGGTTGAATGCGCTCTAACCATATTAAAACTATTTCGCGATTAATGGGTCGGCTTTAACTTGGAGCATCGATTTGTTGGACTCACTCCAAGGTCGATGTGAAGAGAGGTTAAGTTGGGTGCTATGCATATGATGCATACTTGTTAATGTGTTAACAACCCAATGTATGTGTAAACATTCAATTAGTTGATAGCACATTGTGATAGTTACATATACATGATATGTAATCTAGATATTGATACCCACCATCATAGCTAAGAATGGCTTGTTGACTCACTCCAAGGTTGTTCTTATCTATGATGGATATCAGCCCATTCGGAGATGGACCTACGATCTCCCGAAGTGATTTTAAGGGTTTTTGAAATTCGAAAAATGAATGGGATTTATAAATGTATATTGATGCATTTTAAAATCATCTTTCTCATATATGCTCGTTTTGTATTTCTAGGTCAATAAATTAATCATGACGTCTTTGAATTTGCGCACTATTTTGGATTCGAACAAACTGACTGGGCCTAACTTCCTGGACTGGCTTAGAAACCTGAGAATTGTTCTCAAGGCGGAAAAGCTTGCATATGTCCTCAAGAGCCTCTTCCCGATCGTTCTAAGGACGATGCAACCTGCATCAAATGTTGGTCTATCGTAAACATGTGGCGATTCTCGAAATGGCGAGTTGCATCATGCTAGCGGCGATGGTACCTCGAGCCGCAAAGCGATGAGCATATGGATGCTAATACTATGGTCTTCCATCTTCATGAGTTGTTCGAGCAAGCGAGATCCGGACGTTCCAGTTGCATGTTGCTCCTCTCCGCTCGAAGATGCAGGAAAGGTTGTCTGTAGTGCGATTTGTGCTAAAGATGAGCAGGTACATCGGCGGCTAGCTACCCTCGGTTTTGTGATGGATCATGAGTTAAGTATTGACTTAATTGCATTGTTTGCCCAAGAGCTTCTCAATTTGTGATGAACTATCGGATGAACAAATTGGAATCCACCATTCAGAGCTCCTTAATATCTTGAAGGCTGTGGAGCCTTACAGCATGAGAGAAAGCGGTTACATTGAGTTGATTCCTCAAAGAAAGGTTCTAAGAGGAAGGCAAAAGAAACGAGAAGAAAGGAAAGAAAAAGGCAAAGAAAGGCGGAACCCAGTATAAAGGGCACTTGCCATCACTTTGTGGCAAGGAAGGCCCTTGGCGAAAAGCAAGATTTATCTAGAGTCCATGAAGAATAAGGCATCCGATGCACCATCCTCTTCAGGTATCTTCATTATATATTTTCATTCTATTTCCTTAGACAATTGGGTCTTGGATACTTGGTGTAGCTCACATATATTTAATTACATACAGGGGCTAAGGAATAGAAGACTTGTCGGAGGAGTCAAATTTGCGAGTTGGCAATGGAGCAAAGGTTCTTTGATGCCATCGGAACTTATTTCTTTGAAGCTCCTAGTGGACTAGTCTTGGAACTGGACAATTGCTATTATGTTCCTTCTCTAATAAAGAACATTGTTTCTATTTCCTGCTTAAATAGAAATGGTTTCCATTTAACGTTTAGTAACAATTGTTGTTATATAACTTTGAATGGCGTACTTTATGGATCTGGAACTTTGAGTAATGGCATTTATACGTTGGACGTATCCAGTGACATTTTCAATATCGAAGCGAGCAACACGCGTGCTCGAAAGGATAATCACATAGACTCCTATATGTGGCATTGTCGTCTTGGCCATATAAGCAAGAAACGCATGTCCGAATTACACCGATGTGGAATTCTGGAATCGTTTGAATTGGATTCATACGATACATGCGAATCATGCTTAAAAGGCAAGATGACTAAGTTACCTTTTCTTTGGAAAGGGTGAGCAGTGGGAGAGTTACTAGGTCTAGTACATGCGATGTATGTGGACCTATGTCAACTCAAGCATTAGGAGGCTATAGCTACTTCATTACCTTCACCGATGATCACTCACGGTTTGGGTATGTGTTCTTGATGAAACACAAGTCTGAAGCCTTTGAAAGGTTCAAAGAATTCAGAAATGAAGTAGAGAAACAATATGACAAAAGTATTAAAATACTTCGATCGGATCGAGGTGGTGAATACTTAAGTCAAGAGTTTCTTGATTATCTAAGAGACAATGGCATATTGTCTCAATGGACTCCGCCCTATACACCACAGCATAATGGTGTATCTGAGGCGTCTTAGGACCTTGTTGGACATGGTCAGGTCAATGATGAATCATGCGACTCTTCCCAAGTCCTTTTGGGGTTATGCACTTCAGACAGCTATTTACTTGTTAAACAGAATGCCTACCAAGGTAGTCTCTACTACTCCATATGAGATATGGGCTAGTAAGAAACCTCATGTATCTTACTTGAAGATATGGGGTTGTCCTGCTTATGTGAAGCGGACTGTATCAGACGTCGATAAATGTCTATTTATTGGATACCCTAAGGAAACAAGGTTACCAATTCTATCATCCTGTGGAACATAAGGTGTTTGTTTCAAGGCATGCTGTGTTTCTAGAGAAAGAGTTTCTCTTGCAAGAAAACAGTGGGAGTGTCGTCGAGCTTGAGGAGGCTCGAGAGACTCAAATAGACATTGATGAGATACCTGGTGAAGCACAACAACCGACAACTCATAATGATGAGCATATGGACCTATTGTAACACCACATCTTCGTAGATCTGGTAGAACACGCAATATTCCTGAGAGATATGGATTTCTCGTAAGTGAATCGAACGACGTGTTACTCATTGATGATGAGGAGCCTACCAGTTATGAAGAAGTGCTGACAAGTTCAGAAAGGGATAAGTGTCTAGGTGCCATGAAGTCGGAAATGGATTCCATGTATAAAAACCAAGTTTAGAACTTGGTTGATCCACCTGAAGGCATAAAGCCTATAGGGTGCAAGTGGGTTTTCAAGAAGAAAACCGACATGGATGGTAATGTGATTACCTATAAGGCTAGATTGGTGGCGAAAGGATATCGTCAAAAGCAAGGTGTTGATTATGACGAAACCTATTCGCCTGTAGCTATGCTTAAATCCATTCGGATGCTCCTGGCCATAGCGGCTCATTATGATTATGAGATATGGTAGATGGATGTGAAAATAGCTTTCCTTAATGGAAACTTGCTCGAGGACGTGTATATGATACAGCCTGAGGGTTTCACATCGGTTGATAAAACCAAGGTATGCAAATTGCGACGGTCCATTTATGGATTGAAGCAAGCATCCAGGAGCTGGAATATCCATTTTGATGAGACAATCAAAAAGTTTGATTTCTCACAAAATCCAGACGAACCTTGTGTGTACAAGAAGGTTAGTGGGAGTGCAGTCGTGTTCCTAGTATTGTATGTCGATGACATATTACTTATAGGAAACGATGTGTCAATCTTACAGTCAGTTAAGGTTTGGTTATCCAAGACATTCTCCATGAAAGACCTGGGAGGAGCAACCTACATCCTTGGGATTAAGATCTATAGAGATAGATCGAAACGGTTGCTTGGTCTTTCGCAGTCTACATATATAGACCGAGTGCTAAAGAGGTTTAGCATGCCGGAATCCAAGAAAGGTTATCTACCCATCAGGCATGGGGAACACCTTTCGATGTCTATGTGTCCGCGCACAGAAGACGAGAGGATTTGCATGAGTAAGATTCCCTATGCATCCGCAATAGGATCTATCATGTATGCTATGTTATGTACGAGGCCCGATGTATCGTACACTCTGAGTGTCACGAGCAGATACCAATCCGATCCAGGAATGGATCATTGGGCGGCTGTTAAAACGATCCTTAAGTACTTGAGAAGAACTTAGGATGTGTTCCTAATATATGGAGAAGGGGACATGGTGATACGCGGGTATACGGATGCCAGCTTCCAGACAGACAAGGATGATTCAGTCTCGATGCGGATCGTGTTCACCTTGAATGGGGCGATGAGTTGGAAAAGTTCCAAACAAGAGATAGGATTCTACCACGAGGCGGAATATATTACGGCCTTGGGCGGCAAGGCGGTTTGGATCAAGAAGTTCGTTCATGAACTTGGTGTGATTCCGCCATTGTTGAAGCAATGCGGTCTCTGCGACAACAATGGAGCAATTGCACAGGCGAAAGAGCCAAGGTCTCATCAACGATCCAAACATGTGCTTCGCTGCTATCATCTTATCAGAGAGATCATCAGTAGGAACGAAATACAAATCGAGAAAATTCCCACTGAAAGGAACTTAGCGGATCCTTTGACTAAGGCATTACCTCAAAGTAAGTTTGAGGGTCATGTTCGAGCTTATGGTATTGGATACCGTAGCGATTGGCATTAGGCCAAGTGGGAGTCTGTTAGTAATATATGAGAGATGTCCTAAGGCAATCGCCTTATGTATGAACCATTTATATGATAAATGAAGATTCACTATTTGAGTATACATGTTTTATGTATTTGATTGGATCTTAAACTCATTTTCTGAATGTCCACGTTACGATTCACAGCATGAGAGAATTTGTGATTGGATCACAACTAGTGAGTATCTCTACATGTGTAATTGTGATGTATCGGAATTATCCCTAGTCGATGAATTGATGGATTTGGACACCATCAATTCTGTCGAGACTAGCACGAGGTATACTCCATGGTGTATCCAAGCAGCTGATTCTCACTGGCTGGAGACATTGTGATGTCCAGAGTTAATCGTGGATGCTAGTTATGGTAACTAGTTCATTGGAGTGACCAGCCGTAAGACTTCATATGGTTCTCTGCATATATAGATATGTCAATGAAGTTCTTACTGTGGCTTAAGTGCGATGTTCCTTTGACTTGCGGTATTCAAGTCATCTTGATCATGGAGACTTATGCTTTGACATCTTAAGCAAACATCTCTAAGGAGATGTGGACCCGAGATGATTGGGTATAAGTCAAAGTGATCAAAGGTGTTTGAATAGCCTATAAAGGATTCACCACTCCTTGCGAGGAGATGTATACCCATGGCCTCTCGTCGGATTGTTACTAAAGTCTTTGGCCAAAGCATTACATGTTTAGAGTAAGGTACTCTTCGATACATGTGGAGTAACTAGAATCCGTGGGGACGAGGAAATGATACTTGGGCTAGGTGTGGCGTAGTCGACCTAGTGAGGGGGACACAATAGACCATGTCACTGAACCAAGTGGGTATAAGATGAGTGAAGGGAATGGGGCACGATTCATTCGAGCTCGAAGGGTTTTGAAATAGTTCGGATCAACCGCAGTTGATCTTTTCTGGTTAATTGGGGATCATGATGTACTACTAGGTGCCACTCATGATCGCGTTCTATAATTAATGGTTAATTATAGGCGACCAACATAAACCGAGAACCTATTTGGTCACACGCGAGTGTAATCCAAAGGATTTAAAGCGAGCTTGAGAATGGGATTCTCGGCCGAGAGAAACTATGTTTGGTTGGACCAAACATAAGCGAGCATGAAATTGTTTGATCGCAATGGAAGCATGGATGGGTGTCTTATGAAGACATAATGGATGAACCAAAATGGTTTGGTTCTAATCCAATGGATGAGAATAAACCAAAGGGTTTGGTTTATATTAAGCGAATGAACCAAAGGTTGGTTAGGTTCGTTTTAACTTAAAATAAACCATCATGGTTTGGTTTATTTTAACTTATCTTAATGGAGCGGGTTAACGGGCTTTATGGATATGATCCATTAACCATTAAGAGAATTAGTTCTCTATAAAATAGGGCTTAAACCCCAATCCAAAACCCTAATCTAGTTTTGGCCGCCCAACATAGAGTTGCCGCCCACCCCTTGTTGGTGAATTCGGCGCCCAACCCTATGTGCCGCCGCCCAGCCTTTGTGCCGCCGTCCAAGTCATTGCCGGCGACCAAGCTTCAGCCGGTGAACACTCCGGCGACCCTCCGGTGATCCCCTCTAGGTTTGGCATCAAGGTGAGGCTTTTCTTTCCTTGGTTGGCCGGCGCCTATATCCTCCACCAAGCTGTCCAGTTTTCTGGACAGCTTCTCCTCCTCTCGTCGGAGCGTCGTTTAGACGACGGTTAGTGCTCCGACAGCGGCTAACTTACCGGGGATTTGATCTCCGGTAATCCTCTGAGGTGGAGGACGAAGGATTCGTCAATTGGTTGACGAATACCTCTCCGGAGAAGCGAGTTTTGAGAACTCGTTTTAGGATCCGAATTTGGATTCGGATCGTGATCATCTCTCGATCACGTCGTCTTCAACATGAGGCTAGTAACCCATACGAAGACAAAGCTCGTGACTTAGCGAAGTCATCCCGAGGAGCTCGGCGTGGATACGGATAGAGACGATTCTTACGAGGATCGTTCCGGTTGATGCCGTTCCCGCTACACGTCATACGGAAGGTATAACGTAGATAATTTTCTTTTATTGAAAATTTTAATTTACGGTTATGTCTACACTTGTTGTAATAGCATGCGTGTGTTGTGTGTGTTGTAATAAATATATATTTATTAATTTTAATTGCTTCCGCTGTGTTCATGTTTACGAAACATGATCGAACACACACACGCCGCGGTGCCGGAAACCCAACAAAGGTTTCATCATAGTCAATACCATGAATTTGTTTGAATCCTTTAGCCACCAATATACCTTTATAGGTATGCTTATTACCATCCATGACAGTCTTTACTTTAAAGACCCACTTACACCCAATGGGTTTTACCCCTTCAGGTGGATCAACCAAAGTCCATACTTTGTTAGTGTACATGGATTCCATTTCGGATCTCATGGCCTCTAGCCATTTCTCGGAATCTGGGCTCATCATAGATTCTTGATAGGATGTAGGCTCGTCAAGATCGACAAGCAATACATCACCGTTGTCAGTCAAGAGAAAAGAATATCTCTCGGGTTGACGACGGATCCTATCAGATCTACGAAGAGGTTGGTCTACTTGAACAGGTGTTTTCTCCACAACTCTTTGGGCAACAATTTCCTCATCCACAACACTTTGTGGTGCCTGTTCATTTTCCATCGAAGCATTAGTGTTATCTTCATCTTGAATTTCTTCAAGATGAATTTTACTCCCACTAGTTTTTCTAGAAATAAATTCTCTTTCTAGAAAGACAGCATTTCTGGCAACAAACACCTTGCCAAGTGTGGGATTGTAAAAGTAATATCCCTTAGTTTCCTTGGGATATCCTACAAAATAACACTTATCTGATTTGGGTCCTAGTTTATCTGAGACTTGACGTCTAACATAAGCTTCACAACCCCAAATCTTTATAAAAGACATTTTGGGACTCTTCGATCCATATATATATGGTGTCTTTTCTCTACGGCTTTTGATGGGACGCGATTAAGTGTGAAAGTGGTTCTCTAGAGCTAAACCCCAAAGGAAGTAGGTAGATCAGTCTGGCTCATCATTGATCGTACCATATCTAATAGAGTACGATTTCTCCTCTCAGATACACCATTCCATTGTGGTGTTCCAGGTGGAGTGAGTTGGGATATTATCCCACACTCTGTCAGGTGATCACGAAACTCTTGACTAAGGTATTCACCACCTCGATCTGATCGAAGTAGCTTAATACGCTTACCAAGTTGGTTTTGTACTTCATTATTGAATTCTTTGAACTTTTCAAAGGATTCTGACTTATGTCTCATCAAATATAAGTAGCCAAATCTACTCATATCATCAGTGAAAGTAATAAAGTACTTATAGCCTCCTCTGGCTTCGACATTGAAAGTGCCACATACATCAGTATGTATGAGTCCTAACAAGTCCGTCGCTCTCTCGCCATGTCCACTAAATGGAGTTTTAGTCATCTTTCCTAAAAGACAAGATTCACATACCTCATATGATTCAAAATCAAATGAGTCCAATAATCCATCTTTATGGAGTTGGGATATGCATTTTTCATTTATGTGACCTAGGCGACAGTGCCAGAGATATGTTTGGTTCAAATTATTCGATTTGAACCGTTTGATATTTACGTTATAAATTGGGTTTTCTAAATCTAGAACATAGAGACCATTCATAAGTGGTGCATTACAATAGAACATTTCATTCAAATAAATGGAACAACATTTGTCCTTTATTATAAAAGAAAAGTTTTGCTTGTCTAAACAAGATACAGAAATTATGTTCTTTGTTAATGCAGGTACATAAAAGCACTCCTCTAGTTCTAAGATAAGCCCAGTGGGCAAAGACAAAGAATATGTTCCTACACCTACAGCAGCAACTTTTGCGCCATTGCCTACTCGTAGGTCCACTTTGCCCTTTGCCATTAGTCTAGTATTTCTCAGTCCCTGCACATTAGTACAAATGTGAGATGCACATCCGGTATCTAATACCCATGTAGAAGAAATAGATAGATTAACTTCTATAACGTGTATACCTGAGGCAGAAGTCCCACTTCTTTTCTTCTTTACTTCCTCAAGGTAGACTTTGCAGTTCCGCTTCCAGTGTCCAGTCTCACCGCAATGGAAACAGTCCCCTTCCTTAGGTACTTTACCTTTACCCTTTAAAGTGGATGAATTGGCCTTGCCTTTGGCTTGGGTCTTACCCTTGCCTTTGCGCTTACCTTTGCCCTTCTTGACCATTAGTACGTTACTAACTTTCTTCTTGAGATTGGTTGTGATTCTTAACATGCTGAGAATCTCAGGCAAAGGCTTATCAATTTCATTCATGTTATAATTCATGACGAATTGATTATATGCTTCCGACAATGATTGCAGGATAACATTGGTTGTCAATTCTTGGCTCAGTGGAAAACCTAATCTTTCAAGGTTCTCAACGTACCCTATCATTTTAAGTACGTGAGTTCCTACAGGTGTTCCTTCTTATATCTTGCATGCAAAAAGAGCCTTAGACACTTCAAAACGCTTGTGCCTAGC
Organism: Wurfbainia villosa; assembly: GCA_025175895.1. Classification (NCBI taxonomy): domain Eukaryota; kingdom Viridiplantae; phylum Streptophyta; class Magnoliopsida; order Zingiberales; family Zingiberaceae; genus Wurfbainia; species Wurfbainia villosa. The sequence goes on from CM045986.1 coordinate 33,343,579, forward strand.
TTTTCCTTGATATAGTTGTTTCAAATGCTCAACCATACCATAGGCATCCATGTTCTCATGTTGCTTCTGAAGCTCAGAGTTCATGGTGGCAAGCATAAGACATGACACATCTAATGTGTCATCTTGATGCTTCTTATAAGCATCCTTTTCAACACGAGTGGCCGCAGGGGCGGGTGTTTCAGGGATAGACTGCTCTAGGACATACAGTTTACGTTCTTTCTTGAGGATAATCCTAAAGTTCCTATACCAGTCTAGAAAGTTAGCTCCATTGAGCTTGTCTTTCTCAAGGACAGATCGCAAGTTGAGGGGGTGTGTCGTGTTAGATGACATGGTGATCTACAACATTAAAATGGAAAATTAAGTATCATACCTAAGTCATTTAATTAGGCCTTTAATTAAATGAGGCACCCACTAAATTCTCATAGCTTTGATATGAGTTAATCATTGATGTAGGCAAACACATTTTGCTTACATCATTAGCTTCTATTTAGCTATAAATTTATATGGGATAAATATCCACATCATACTTCGTCTTGAGTTAGCTTTGGCTAATCGCCCAAGACGTAGTATGATTAGGTAGGCAATCTTTTGCCAATTACATCTGATGTAACTCTTTAATAGCTTTGGTTAAGTTTAGATTAGTTTAGTGCTTATTCCTAAACCAGCTTCCAGGCCGTGGCGAGGCACAAAGGCCTTCTTTGATATCGAAGCAACGACCACTTTCTAAGACAAAGCTGATGTTCGGAAATCACACAAAACTAATTTTTAAAACTTATGTTCAAAGCTAATATATGCCTCTACTTTCTTAATTAATTAAGAAAAACTTAATTAAGTCTTAACCAAGTTTGATAGCGGGACATCACGATTGTCCACTCGCACTCGTCCAAGATAAAATGCATTGCTTTGCTTTGGCAAACACAACAACAAATGATCGAGGAAGTAGTGAGTACCAAACTTTGGTAGGCATATCGTTTTTGACTTATTAAGAAATAAACTTAAACATGCATCACATACATATTAGCATACATCACATATAAGCTAAATTAACATGCATCACATACATATTAAACTAAGCGTGTCATGATTATGGCCCTTATTCTACAATCTTCTCAAGCCAATGAAAAGATTGATTGGTCAACCTAGGGATAACATCTTCTCTCAAGTGCTTCCTTTTGGTTGTCTTGTGTTGTTGACTTCCTCCTTGTAACGTCATCTTCCAATAGACCCTCCATCTTTATTTTATATATTACAAAAGGAGAAATACTCGAGTTACATTCGAGTCTAAAACTAATTTTACAACAATAATTTTAGGAGAAAGGCACGACACGCAGGCCGTATTAAGAATTACAACACACATATTCACAAACTTTTTGGGACTAGGCCATAACCATGCACCATGTCAATTTTTACTTTTAAAAGACATCGGATATTTTATTATGTTTGAAAAATTTCTAATGCAATTATCAACTCATAATAAAATTTATCCTACTTCTATATCATATATAAAATAGAGAAAACCTTTTTGTTTTATACGATCTTTCGCAAGTGGCTCTGATACCACTGTAGGGATTTTTTTATGCAAAATAGCATATGCGCAATGGAAAAAATACGATCCCTTCCAAGTGATCCTTGCAAAAGAAAACCTCGTACAAAACAAAAAAATAAATTTCTCTAAAAGAAAAACCTATCTTATAGGAGAATATTACCTTTGTTGCGTGCCCTTATTAATCTCGCTTCGCCTTAGGTTTGTTGGATCTTTTAGCACGTTCAATTGTCCGTGCCTCTATATGTATCCACACGAGCAAGCTCTTGTCTCACAAAAGAAACTAGAAGAGCTCTCCTTTACTTCTTGCTAGAGAAGTCCCTAAAGGAGAGGAAGGTAGGGAAAAAGAGAAAGGAAGAAGAAGACCACTCTTCTTGCTAGCCTACACTCACAAAAGCCACACAACCAAAGCCTCTCACCACCAAGCTCTCTCCAAGCCTCAAGCTTCCCCCCACCTTGGCCGGCCACCCCATGGAGTGTTTTATAGGATTGAAAAAACCTTTCACCTCCTATCACATTCAATGCAATCAATTGCATTGAAAAATAATCAACTCCTTGTTTGGCCGGCCACATGTGGAGAAATTCCAAAGGTCAAAACCCTTTGTCTCCTTCCACCTCATCGAGCTTAGGTGGCATGCTTATGTGGCATGCTTATGTGGCATTCATGCATGTTGAATTAATCTTATTAATTCAATAAACTTATGTTATCATATTGAATTAATCTCATTAAATCAATAAGGTAACATATTGAATTAATCTTATTAAATCAATTAAGCTTAGGCTATCATGATAACATATTTATTTAATCTTATTAAATTAATAAGCTTAGCATATTGAATTAATCTCATTAAATCAATAAGCTAAAATTCTCATTAAGCTTAAAGTCCAAAAACCATTTTGTAGTTAAGCTTATTCCCAAATTATTCTAGTCAAACTAGAATGCACTAATTCTTCTAATCATCATGCTCTTTGTGTGTGACCCTATAGGCTCTCATAACGTTGGCAGTGGATCTAAACTCTTTTAGATACACAAGCAATGAGCGGCATCTAGCAATAAATCATTGCTACCCAAGTTACGAAATAAGTCAAGATCCGACTAACCTTTCCGTGACTACTATAATGTATGACCGTGTCCTTCTATCCTTGATATCAGATTGACCAATGAGGCATAGACCGTGTCATCCTCGATCAATCTATGTGTTTCTTGATCCCTGAGTAAACTAACTCAAACAAATGAGCTCAATATCTCATATTGACTCATTCGAGCATGGCCATGCATTTTAGTAGTTCTACTCAATCAAGGGGCCCACAGATATCAATCATATGGGAGGGATAGATACCATCTACATCACTCACATCCCTCTGCATAATTTGTTATATACCCAGTAATCGCCTTTATGGTCCACCCTGTTACGGGTGACATTTGACGATACCAAAGTACATAACTCCTTATGTAGGGAACCGTAGTGACTTCAGGTTTGAGGACTATTCATACCAATAGTCACATAAGAAAGTTTATGACACTCATATGACGATCCATGAAACTTTCTCATGGCGGGTCAGTTCAGTATATATTCTCTAATATATACCCATGTGTCAACTTGATATCATATATCCATGACTTGTGAGATCAAGTCATCAATTGACCTACATGCTAGTCTTTATGTATTAATATTGCCCTTGCATATTAATACTTGACTAGGAACGTTTTAGGAAAGTGTTCTCTACAGCCTCTCATAATCAATTCTACCAATTGATGTGCTGTAGATAAGAACCTACTTTTCTAGGGCATTATTATATTTAATTTAGCTGGCACAAGCAAGACGTAAATATAATAACCAATCTTTTGCCTTTATAGAATATGATACAAAATTTTCCCTATTCAACCATCACATGATTGGTTCTAGGGCTATAACTAACACCATCTTCGGATTGTATTGGAGATGTTGCGACGAGAGCATTTATATGCCAAGTTCAGTAAGTGCACTTTCTGGTTATCTTCCGTGGGTTTTCTTGGACATGTTGCATCCAGCAGAGGTATTTCAGTTGATCCCCAGAAAATCGAAGCGATTACCAGTTGGTTGCAGCCAAAGTCAATTCAGGAAGTCAGTAGTTTCCTTGGATTGGCCGGGTATTACCATAGATTTGTGGAGGGATTTTCTCATATAGCAACACCACTCACTCGCTTGACACGGAAAGGGATCAAGTTTACTTGGTCAGAAGCTTGTGAGTCTAGTTTTCAGGAGATTAAGCAGCGACTAGTTTCTGCACCTGTATTAGTGATTCCTTTTGGTTGCGATGGGATGGTACTGTATACTAATGCTTCTTTCCAAGGATTGTGAGCAGTTTTGATGAAGTTTGATCGTGTAGTATCTTATGCCTCCCGTCAGCTAAAGGATCACGAAAGAAATTATCTGGTGCACGATCTGGAGTTAACAGCCATTATTTTTGCTCTAAAGATATGGAGACATTATCTGTATGGGATTACTTTTGCGATCTATACGGACCATAAGAGCTTGAAATATCTTTTCACTCAGAAGGAATTAAATCTTAGAAAGAGACGTTGGATGGAATACCTAAAGGATTATGATTGCACCATTCAGTATCATCTTGGTAAAGCTAACGTAATAGCAGATGCACTGAGCAGGAAGTCCTGTGGGATTCTAGCCAGTCATTTGACCGTAGTGACTGATCTTGTTCGACAGTTCTCAGAGTTGGGGTTGTCTGAATAGGGTCAAACATCCCAGGGGATATTGGTATCCATGGTTGCCTAGTCTGCTATTATTGAGAGGATCAAGGAGGCACAGGCTAGCGATCAGCATCTACAGTTCTTATGCAGCACTGTGGATTCTGGACGACAGACAGATTTCTCATGTGATGAGACTGGAGTCCTCCGTTTCTAAGGGAGATTATGTGTTCCGGACATGCATCCGATTAAGGAGGAGTTATTAGGAGAGTCACATCATTAGAGATTTGCTATACATCCTTGCGGTACTCAGATGTATCAGGATTTATAGTGTTCATACTGGTGGGACAGTATGAAGAGGGATATTGTAGATTTCGTCGCTCGATGTTTAGTCTGCCAGCAGGTAAAGGCTGAACATCAAAAACCCGTCGGATTGCTACAGAGAATCCCAATTCCGGAATGGAAGTGGGAACATATTACTATGGATTTTGTTACGGTGTTTCCCAGAACCCGTAAAAAACATGATGCGATTTGGGTGATTGTGGACAGATTAACAAAATCCGCTCATTTCCTTCCGATTCGTGAGACACATCCATTGGATCGATTGGCAGAGCTATACTGTAGAGAGATTGTCAGGCTGCACAGAGTGCCCCTAAGTATCATATCTGATAGATATCCGTGTTTTACTTCACGATTCTGGTAGAGTCTTCAACATGCTATGGGCATCGAACTTCGTCTCAGTACAACATTTCATCCGCAGATAGATGGACAGTCTGAGCGTACTATTCAGACTCTGGAGGACTTATTGAGATCTTGCGTCATGGATTTGGGAGGCAGCTGGGAGGATCACATCCACTTGGTGGAGTTCACGTATAATAATAGCTATCACTCTTCCATTTAGATGGCTCCCTTTGAGGCTTTGTACGGCTGACCCTACAGATCTCCAGTATTGTGGGAGGATGTTGGGGAGTAGCAGTTATTGGGCCCTCAGAGTATTCAGCACGATGCAGAGTTAGTTCGTGTTATTAGACGACAATTGTCAGAGGCTTAGGATAGACAGAAAAGTTATGCAGATCGGAGGCGAAGGCCTCTAGAGTTTTCCGTAGGGGATCATGTATTCCTACATGTTTCACCTATAAAAGGAGTCAATAGATTCAGAATTAAAGGAAAGTTAGCACCACACTACATTGGACCATTCGAGATATTGGAGCAAATAGGGGTGTAGCATACTGGTTGGCTCTACCTCCGACGCTTGCGAGCGTTCATAACGTATTCCATGTTTCTATGCTGAGGAAATACGTAATGCATCCTGATCATGTTCTGACGGAGGTTCCGATTCCACTCCAGCCTAATGCGACATATGAGGAGATTCTAGTGCGGATTTTGTTAGTAATATATGAGAGATGTCCTAAGGCAATCGCCTTATGTATGAACCATTTATATGATAAATGAAGATTCACTATTTGAGTATACATGTTTTATGTATTTGATTGGATCTTAAACTCATTTACAGAATGTCCACGATACGATTCACAGCATGAGAGAATTTGTGATTGGATCACAACTAGTGAGTATCTCTACATGTGTAATTGTGATGTATCGGAATTATCCCTAGTCGATGAATTGATGGATTTGGACACCATCAATTCTGTCGAGGCTAGCACGAGGTATACTCCTTGGTGTATCCAAGCAGCTGATACTCACTGGCTGGAGACATAGTGATGTCCGGAGTTAATCGTGGATGCTAGTTATGATAACTAGTTCATTGGAGTGACTAGCCGTAAGACTTCATATGGTTCTCTTCATATATAGATATGTCAATGAAGTTCTTACTGTGGCTTAAGTGCGATGTTCCTTTAACTTGCGGTATTCAAGTCATCTTGATCATGGAGACTTATGCTTTGACATCTTAAGCAAACATCTCTGAGGAGATGTGGACCCGGGATGATTGGGTATAAGTCGAAGTGATCGAAGGTGTTTGAATAGCCTATAAAGGATTCACCACTCCTTGCGAGGAGATGTATACCCATGGCCTCTCGTCGGATTGTTACTAAAGTCTTTGGCCAAAGCATTACATGTTTAGAGTAAGGTACTCTTCAATACATGTGGAGTAACTAGAATCCGTAGGACGAGGAAATGATACTTGGGCTAGGTGTGACGTAGTCAGCCTAGTGAGGACTGACACAATAGACCATGTCCTGAACCAAGTGGGTATAAGATGAGTGAAGGAAATGGGGCATGATTCATTCGAGCTACTGAAGGGTTTCAGAAATAGTTCTGGATCAACCGTTGATCTTTTCAGTTAATTGAGGATCATGATGTACTACTAGGTGCCACTCATGATCGTTCTATAATTAATGGTTAATTATAGACGGTCAACATAAATCGAGAACCTATTTGGTCACACGCACAACGAGTGTAATCCAAAGGATTTAAAACGAGCTTGAGAATAGGATTCTCAGACCGAGAGAAACTATGTTTGGTTGGACCAAACATAAAGCGAGCATGAAATTGTTTCAGTCGCAATGGAAGCGTGGATGGGCCGTGTCTTATGAAGACATAATGGATGGACCAAAATGGTTTGGTTCTAATCCAATGGATGAGAATAAACCAAAGGGTTTGGTTTATATTAAACGAATGAACCAAAGGTTGGTTCGGTTCGTTTTAACTTAAAATAAACCATCATGGTTTGGTTTATTTTAACTTATCTTAATGGAGCGGGTTAACGGGCCTAATGGTTATGATCCAATAACCATTAAGAGAATTAGTTCTCTATAAAAAGGGTTTTAGGGTTTGTTAAGCCCAAATGAAGAGGCAACCCTAGTTTGGCCGCCCACCTCATCTCCCCTTTTGAGTTGGCGCCAACTTTTCTTGCCGCCCAGCCCATAGCTCCTCCAACCGGCGTCCAGAAGGCTGCTTCCTTCCTCCTCGCCGGCGTCGAGCTGCTGCCGGAAGAGTTCCGGCGATTCTCCTTAGGTTTGGCATCAAGGTGAGCACTTGGCTTCCTTTGTTGGCCGGCGCCTATCTCCTCCACCAAGCTGTCCAGTTTTCTGGACAGCTTCTTCTCCTCTCGTCGGAGCGTCATTTGGACGATGGTTAGTGCTTCGACAGCGGCTAACTTACCAGGGATTTGATCTCCGGTAATCCTCTGAGGTGGAGGACGAAGGATTCGTCAATTGGTTGACGAATACCTCTCCAGAGAAGCGAGTTTTGAGAACTCGTTTTAGGATCCGAATTTGGATTCGGATCGTGATCATCTCTCGATCATGTCATCTTCAACACGAGGCTAGTAACCCGTACGAAGACGAAGCTCGTGACTTAGCAAAGTCATCCCGAGGAGCTCGGCGTGGATACGGATAGAGACGATTCTTACGAGGATCGTTCCGGTTGATGCCGTTCCCGCTACACGTCATACGAAAGGTATAACGTAGATAATTTCTTTTATTGCAAATTTTAATTTATGGTTATGTCTACACTTGTTGTAAAATTCATGTGTGTGTTGTGTGTGTTGTAATAAATAGGAGTATTTATTATTTTTAATTGCTTCCGCTGTGTTCATGTTTACGAAACATGATCGAACACACACACGCCGCGGTGCCGGAAACCCAACAGTGGTATCAGAGCCCAGGTTGTGTTTCGACATAATCGTAAAAATGGTTTTGCGATAGTCATAATGTGTTTCTGGAAATTTTCTAAATTTTGGAAATTTAGAAGTATTTATGGAAATTTTTCAATTTTGGAAAGTCTAGAAGTATTTATGGAAATCTTCCACTTTTTGAAAGTTGGAAGTATTTATGGAAATTGATATTTTCCATAAATAAAATATTTGATTAGATTCTGGAAATTTGTTTCCTAATTTAATCATGATTTGATTTGGGAAATCAAATCTTAAAATATTTTATTTCCATAAGTAGTTTTAATGATTTAGGAAATTGGTTTCCTAAATAGATTTTCCTTAATCAAATAATTCCATAAATAAAATATGTGATTAGATTTGGAAATTTGTTTCCTAATTTAATTATGATTTGATTTGGAGAATCAAATCTTAAACATATTTTATTTCCATAAATAGTTATGACATATAAGGAAATTATATACATGACATAATTGTATGCCATGTAATTGCATTAGATGCATAACATTATGCCATGCGTGTCGTGACATGTAGATGTATGCCATGCCATGTAGATAATAGTTATTTGCATGCAAATAGGATGAGACATAAAACCCTAACTCAATATTAAAGCCTACACCTTCCATTAATATGGTTAGAACCAGAGTTCTGTTTCTTGTTTGGGTTGTTGGACTCACTCCAAGCCCGGCTCGAACCTGAACATGTTCAAATCATTGGAATAGTTTAACTCTAATATGGTAAGAGTCAGAGGTCAATCGTTAGTTTGGGTTGTTGGACTCTCTCCAAGCTGGGCTAATTGGTTGAATGCGCTCTAACCATATTAAAACTATTTCGCGATTAATGGGTCGGCTTTAACTTGGAGCATCGATTTGTTGGACTCACTCCAAGGTCGATGTGAAGAGAGGTGAAGTTGGGTGCTATGCATATGATGCATACTTGTTAATGTGTTAACAACCCAATGTATGTGTAAACATTCAATTAGTTGATAGCACATTGTGATAGTTACATATACATGATATGTAATCGGTATACTTGATACCCACCATCATAGCTAAGAATGGCTTGTTGGACTCACTCCAAGGTTGTTCTTATCTATGATGGATATCAGCCCATTCGGAGATGGACCTACGATCTCCCGAAGTGATTTTAAGGGTTTTTAAATTCGAAAAATGAATGGGATTTTGTAAATGTATGTGGATGCATTTTAAATCATCTTTCTCATATATGCTCATTTTGTATTTCTAGGTTAATCTCTTGATCATGATGTCTTTGAATTTGCGCTCTATTTTGAATTCGAATAAATTGACTGGGCCAAACTTCTTGGACTTGCTTAGAAACTTGAGAATTGTTCTCAAGGCAGAAAAGCTTGAGTATGTCCTCGAAGCGTCTCTCCCCGTCCTAGTGATGATGCAACACCGGACCAATTGTTGGCCCATCAGAAATATGTGAGTGATTCTGAGCAAGTGAGTTACATCATGCTAGGGGCGATGGTACCGAGTCGCTGAAGCAAAGATGAGCATATGGATGCTCATACCATAGTCCTTCATCTTTATGAGTTGTTTGATGAGCAAGTGAGATTCGAAAGGTTCGAAGTCTCCAAGCTTCTCTTCACCTCTGAGATGCAAGAAGGTTCATCTGTGGTACTGCTCAACATGCTGAAGACTGTGGAGCCTTCTGAAAAGCATGAGTAGGGGACGGTGTTGTTAGTTGATTCCTCAAGAAAGGTTCTAAGAGGAAGTCAAAGGAACAGAAGGGAAAGAAGAGAAGGGCTAAGAAGGTAGAACTAGCACAAAAGGAAACTTGCCATCATGATGGCAAGGAGAGCCATTGGCGAAGAAAGTGCGAGATTTATCTTGAGTCTGTGAAGAAGAATAAGGCATCAGATGCCCCATCTTCTTCAGAAATCTTCGTTATTGATTGTCATTCTATTTCCTCAGACACTTGGGTATTGGATACTGGGTGTGGCTCTCATATATGTAAAGACATACATGGGCTAAGAAATAGAAGAAGACTCCAAGGAGAGTCAAATTTACGTGTTGGGAATGGAGCAAAGGTTGCACTCGCCATCGGAACGTATTTGTTGAGACTCTACAGACTTGTCTTAGAACTGAACAATTGCTTTTATGTTCCTTCGTTGATAAAGAACATCATTTCTATTTCTTGTTTAAATAGAAATGGGTACCATTTGACTTTTAGTAACAATTGTTGTTACATAACTTTGAATGGAGTTCTTTATGGGACTGGAACTTTAAGCAATGGTATTTATACGTTGGACGTATCCAGTGACATTTTCAATATAGAAGCGAGCAACAAGCGTGCTCGAAAAGATAATCAATTAGACTCCTATATGTGGCATTGTCGTCTTGGCCATGCAAGTAAGAAACGCATGTCCGAATTACACCGATGTGGAATTCTGGAATCGTTTGAATTGGATTCATACGATACATGCGAATCATGCTTAAAAGGCAAGATGACTAAGTTACCTTTTAATGGAAAGGGTGAACGAGTGGAAGAGTTGCTAGGTCTAATACATACTGATGTATGTGGACCCATGTCAACTCAAGCTTTAGGAGGCTATAGCTACTTCATCACCTTCACCGATGATCACTCACGGTTTGGGTATGTGTTCTTGATGAAACACAAGTCTGAAGCCTTTGAAAGGTTCAAAGAATTCAGAAATGAAGTAGAGAAACAACTTGGCAAGAGTATTAAAATACTTCGATCGGATCGAGGTGGTGAATACTTGAGTCAAGAGTTTCTAGATTATCTGAGGGACAATGGTATATTGTCTCAATGGACTCCGCCGTATACACCACAACTTAATGGTGTATCTGAGAGGCGAAACCGGACCTTGTTGGACATGGTCAGGTCAATGATGAATCACGCGAATCTTCCCAAGTCCTTTTGGGGCTATGCACTTCAGACAGCTGTTTACTTGTTAAACAGAGTCCCGACCAAGGTAGTCTCTACTACTCCATATGAGATATGGGCTAGTAAGAAACCTCATTTATCTTACTTGAAGATATGGGGTTGTCCTGCTTATGTGAAGCGGACTGTGTCAGACAAATTGGATGCTAAGTCTGATAAATGTCTATTTATTGGATACCCTAAGGAAACGAGGGGTTACCAATTCTATCATCCCTTTGAACAAAAGGTGTTTGTTTCAAGGAATGCTGTGTTTCTAGAGAAAGAGTTTCTCTTACAAGAAAACAGTGGGAGTGTCGTTGAACTTGAGGAGGTTCAAGAGACTTCAGTAGACATTGAAGAGATACCTGGTCAAGCACCTCAACCGATGACTCATAGTGATGAGCAATCGGCTGGACCTATTGAGGCACCACATCTTCGTAGATCTAGTAGAGCACGCAATATTCCTGAGAGATATGGATTTCTTGTAAGTGAATCGAACGACGTGTTACTCATTGATGATGAGGAGCCTACTAGTTATGAAGAAGTGCTGACATGTTCAGAAAGGGATAAGTGGCTTGATGCCATGAAGTTGGAAATGGATTCCATGTATGAAAACCAAGTTTGGAACTTGGTTAACCCACCTGAAGGCATAAAGCCTATAGGGTGCAAGTGGGTTTTCAAGAAGAAAATCGACATGGATGGTAATGTTATTACCTATAAGTCTAGATTGGTGGCGAAAGGATATCGTCAAAAGCAAGGTGTTGATTATGACGAAACCTATTCGCCTGTAGCTATGCTTAAATCCATTCGGATGCTCCTGGCCATAGCGGCTCATTATGATTATGAGATATGGCAGATGGATGTGAAAACAACTTTTCTTAATGGAAACCTGCTCGAGGACGTGTATATGATACAGCCTGAGGGTTTCACATCGGTTGATAAAACCAAGGTATGCAAATTGCGACGGTCCATTTATGGATTGAAGCAACCATCCAGAAGCTGGAATATCCATTTTGATGAGACGATCAAAAAGTTTGATTTCTCACAAAATCCAGACGAACCTTGTGTGTACAAGAAGGTTAGTGGGAGTGCAGTCGTGTTCCTAGTATTATATGTTGATGACATATTACTTATAGGAAACGATGTTTCAATCTTACAGTCAGTTAAGGTTTGGTTATCCAAGACATTCTCCATGAAAGACCTGGGAGAAGCAACCTACATCCTTGGGATTAAGATCTATAGAGATAGATCGAAGACTGCGGTTTGGGTCTTTCGCAGTCTACATATATAGACCGAGTGCTAAAGAGGTTTAGCATGTCGGAATCCAAGAAAGGTTTCTTACCCATCAGGCATGGGGTACACCTTTCGAAGTCTATGTGTCCGCGCACAGAAGACGAGAGGATTTGCATGAGTAAGATTCCCTATGCATCCGCAATAGGATCTATCATGTATGCTATGTTATGTACGAGGCCCGATGTATCATACGCTCTGAGTGTCACGAGCAGATACCAATCCGATCCAGGAATGGATCATTGGGCGGCTGTTAAGACGATCCTTAAGTACTTGAGAAGAACTAAGGATGTGTTCCTAATATATGGAGAAGGAGACATGGTGATATGTGGGTATACGGATGCCAGCTTCCAGACAGACAAGGATGATTCCAGGTCTCAGTCTGGATACGTGTTCACCTTGAATGGGGGCGCAGTGAGTTGGAAAAGTTCCAAACAAGAGACTGTAGCGGATTCTACCACTGAGGCAGAATATATTGCAGCTTCGGAAGCAGCAAAGGAAGCGGTTTGGATCAAGAAGTTCGTTCATGAACTTGGTGTGATTCCGGCCATTGTTGAAGCAATACCGGTCTACTGCGACAACAATGGAGCAATTGCACAGGCGAAAGAGCCAAGGTCTCATCAACGATCCAAACATGTACTTCGCCGCTATCATCTTATCAGAGAGATCATCAGTAGGAACGAAATACAAATCGAGAAAATTCCCACTGAAAGGAACTTAGCGGATCCTTTGACTAAAGCATTACCTCAAAGTAAGTTTGAGGGTCATGTTAGAGCTTATGGTATTGGATACTGTAGCGATTGGCATTAGGCCAAGTGGGAGTCTGTTAGTAATATATGAGAGATGTCCTAAGGCAATCGCCTTATGTATGAACCATTTATATGATAAATGAAGATTCACTATTTGAGTATACATGTTTTATGTATTTGATTGAATCTTAAACTCATTTACTGAATGTCCACGATACGATTCACAGCATGAGAGAATTTGTGATTGGATCACAACTAGTGAGTATCTCTACATGTGTAATTGTGATGTATCGGAATTATCCCTAGTCGATGAATTGATGGATTTGGACACCATCAATTCTGTCGAGGCTAGAACGAGGTATACTCCTTGGTGTATCCAAGCAGCTGATTCTCACTGGCTGGAGACATAGTGATGTCCGGAGTTAATCGTGGATGCTAGTTATGGTAACTAGTTCATTGGAGTGACTAGCCGTAAGACTTCATATGGTTCTCTGCATATATAGATATGCCAATGAAGTTCTTACTGTGGCTTAAGTGCGATGTTCCTTTGACTTGCGGTATTCAAGTCATCTTGATCATGGAGACTTATGCTTTGACATCTTAAGCAAACATCTCTGAGGAGATATGGACCCGGGATGATTGGGTATAAGTCGAAGTGATCGAAGGTGTTTGAATAGCCTATAAAGGATTCACCACTCCTTGCGAGGAGATGTATACCCATGGCCTCTCGTCGGATTGTTACTAAAGTCTTTGGCCAAAGCATTACATGTTTAGAGTAAGGTACTCTTCGATACATGTGGAGTAACTAGAATCCGTAGGACGAGGAAATGATACTTGGGCTAGGTGTGACGTAGTCAGCCTAGTGGGACTGACACAATAGACCATGTCCTGAACCAAGTGGGTATAAGATGAGTGAAAGGAATGGGGCACGATTCATTCGAGCATCAAGGGTTTGAAAATAGTTCTGGATCAACCGTTGATCTTTTCGGTTAATTGGGGATCATGATGTACTACTAGGTGCCACTCATGATCGTTCTATAATTAATGGTTAATTATAGATGGCCAACATAAACCGAGAACCTATTTGGTCACACGCACAACGAGTGTAATCCAAAGGATTTAAAACGAGCTTGAGAATGGGATTCTCAGACCGAGAGAAACTATGTTTGGTTGGACCAAACATAAAGCGAGCATGAAATTGTTTCAGTCGCAATGGAAGCGTGGATGGGCCGTGTCTTATGAAGACATAATGGATGGACCAAAATGGTTTGGTTCTAATCCAATGGATGAGAATAAACCAAAGGGTTTGGTTTATATTAAACGAATGAACCAAAGGTTGGTTCGGTTCGTTTTAACTTAAAATAAACCATCATAGTTTGGTTTATTTTAACTTATCTTAATGGAGCGGGTTAACGGGCCTAATGGTTATGATCCAATAACCATTAAGAGAATTAGTTCTCTATAAAAAGGGTTTTAGGGTTTGTTAAGCCCAAATGAAGAGGCAACCCTAGTTTGGCCGCCCACCTCATCTCCCCTTTTGAGTTGGCGCTAACTTTTCTTGCCGCCCAGCCCATAGCTCCTCCAACCGGCATCCAGAAGGCTGCTTCCTTCCTCCTCACCGGCGTCGAGCTGCTGCCGGAAGAGTTCCGGCGATCCTCCTTAGGTTTGGCATCAAGGTGAGCACTTGGCTTCCTTTGTTGGCCGGCGCCTATCTCCTCCACCAAGCTGTCCAGTTTTCTGGACAGCTTCTTCTCCTCTCGTCGGAGCGTTGTTTGGACGACGGTTAGTGCTCCGACAGCGGCTAACTTACCGGGGATTTGATCTCCGGTAATCCTCTGAGGTGGAGGACGAAGGATTCGTCAATTGGTTGACGAATACCTCTCCGGAGAAGCGAGTTTTGAGAACTCGTTTTTGGATCCGAATTTGAATTCGGATCGTGATCATCTCTCGATCACGTCGTCTTCAACACGAGGCTAGTAACCCGTACGAAGACGAAGCTCGTGACTTAGCGAAGTCATCCCGAGGAGCTCGGCGTGGATACGGATAGAGACGATTCTTACGAGGATCGTTCCGGTTGATGCCGTTCCCGCTACATGTCATACGAAAGGTATAACGTAGATAATTTCTTTTATTGCAAATTTTAATTTACGGTTATGTCTACACTTGTTGTAAAATGCATGCGTGTGTTGTGTGTGTTGTAATAAATAGGAGTATTTATTATTTTTAATTGCTTCCGCTGTGTTCATGTTTACGAAACATGATCGAACACACACACGCCGCGGTGCCGGAAACCCAACAGATTCTGTCGCAATGAGCGTCAGCTATTGAACAAAACCATCCGACTTGTAAAGGTTGGATGGTAGTAGCACACTGATGAGGAGGCTACGTGGGAGCTGCAGTATACCATCCGAGCTCGATATCCTCACCTGTTCACGTGAGGTATGTAGTAATTCAAGAAATTTCTTAAGTTGATTACTGCATATAAGTACGAAAATTTGGGGACCAAATATTATTAAGTGAGAGAGAATGTAGTATACGAAAAAAAATTGATTAACCCTTTAATTAATTGGGTTTAATTAGTAGATTAAGTGGGGTTAATTAGTGGATTAAATTGGGCTCAATAAGTGGACTAATTGGGCTTGAATGGGAATTGGGCTGGTATTGGGCTTGGGCTGTATTGGGCTTGGGCTGGAAACGGGCTAAATCCATTTGGATTAGACTTGGGTTGGGCTAACCGAATCGCTGCACGACATTTAAAGGCTACCGAACGAACAGAATGCACCATTTCATCGCGATCTTCATTCCTTCTCTTCTCCGCCTCGTTTCTTCACTTCGCGCGATCGCGTCGCCGGGTTCCAGATCGTCGGCGACTGGCGAGAGCAGTTTGATGGCGCCACCACTTGGCTGATCTCCGGCCAAGGATCAAGGGGGTGTTCGCCTGGGGAAATCCCAGCGACATTTCTTTCGCTCGAGGAGACGGTGGTGATGTCGTCGCGGCTGTAAGCTGCCCTGAAAGGTAAGGATTGATCATTTCTTTCCCTTTCGAGTGGGGATCTGGGTTATCGGATTTTTGGTTGAGATCTTTAGTGTGTGGGTAGTGATCGGAGCTCGCTTGACATCGGTTGCTCAACTGTGCGCGGCTAGCAACTGGGATCAGGAAAGTTTCACTGCCGGTGTAGATTAGAGCCGGTAAGATGGAACTAACCGATTATTGTCATTGGTGGTGTTCGGATTGTTAGAAATTGCATCTATGATTTGGAAGTTAATCTATGATTTCAGTGGTTTATATCATTTCTACTGATTTGGTGTAGATCTATGTTCTGCCGATGGGTTGGTTGGGTGTATGGATTGATTGGTGGAAGATCGCCGGTTGTAATTAGTAGGTGTAAGTGGTTTGTATTTGGATGGTTAGAGTTTTGCTACTGGGATTTGAGTGGTATTGTGGATTTGGTCTATTATTGTGAATTTGAGTTGCCAATGAGTTGTTTGGGTTTGTTGTTCGCGTATTGATTATGCTCGGTTAATACTAGTTGATGTATGACCTGTTTGGATTTGGAGATCTTAGGGTATTGGATTATATTGGTTATGCTCTGTTAGGGAGGTGTGATGGGTGAGTAGGTGTGGTTAGATCTATTCACCGTAATTGATCTTGAGGATGTCAGTGATTTATTATGAGTTGGTTATGGTGAATCAATTAGGTATGATTGGGGTGGTTAAAATGTCTTCGGGAAAAGAATGCGAATATAAAATGAATTAGTATTTTGTTCGTATAATTATCGGTGATTTGTACTTAACCGTAATTTTTTACTATTGTGCAGGTTTGGGATATGAAGCAGGTCCGCGACTGTGAGGATTATTCGAACTTCGTATTAGGTGGGTAATATCTACCCGGTCCGGTAGTTTGATCAATTCCAGTGCATGAAATCGGATATATGTTTATACCTGTATATCTTAGATCCACTAATGTTTTATCATGTGCTTGTACTTAGTCTTTTATCTTTGAAATATTGCTGTTAAATCATCATTCCTTTATCTTGGATATGAATTACAACCCTCCTTTTGTGTTTGCTGATAGGTATTCAGTTAAATGCATGTGGTTAGGGTCACTAGTGTGGACTTAGACTGGGTTACTGGGTTGCATCACTAGGTTAGGTGACGAGTCCAAATTATGGGGTCGGTCGTTGTACCATACACATATTAGTGAGTTAGCTTGACATATCTATTTATCTGTACATAGGTAAATAGGTTGTGATTACGGATTAGTCGTCCTTGCATGGTTGACTTTTGGTTGACTAGGTCTCCCTGTGAGTTAGGGAGTGTTGCGAGGATTTATGTGTGATCTATGCATCATTACATTGCATGCATGCTGACGAATGGGTCTCCCTTGTGGTTGAGACAGGTCGCTAGTCATCCTGCCTCCCCGGCCACTTGGGGTAGTGGTAGCAGGGTTGAGTCCAGAGCATTGTTGTTTGTGTCGTTCTCGGCCACTATGGATGGTGGTAGCTGGAGATGCGCACTTGGCCACTGTGCGGAGTGGTAGTTAGCGTGCTCACCCACTATAGACGGTTGTCGTGTGATGTGCAGTTGTCTTTGGTGCAGTGCTCGTCTACTCATGGGTAGAGACAGAGCGGCTAGCAGCAGGGACCCCCGTGTGAGTAGCATATAGTTCTATGACGGCTAGCTACTATTACATACTACCCAACTCGGTCACTCGAGAGTGGTGGCGGCTGGAGTCAGGATAGTTGTCATGTCGTGGCACCCGGGCCATACTGGGGTCGTGGTTAGACGGGTCCATAGACATGGCCATGCATATGCATTGCTGATATATATGTATGCATGCATTTGATATATGTTTTACATATGCCTATTGTTAGGACCCTTGGAACGGCTAGAGGGGGGTAAATAGCGTTTCGCCCGTTCGTGAATAGAATTCGATCTCGTTCGTGTCTACAATTTCATTAGCGCAGCGGAATACAGATAATGATAACAATAACGAAATAGACAACAAGCTAACACAATGATATAACGTGGTTCGGAACCGCACGGTTCCTACTCCACGGATCGAGCTCTAAAGAGCCCTAGTGATGCACACACACTCACTAATGATAAACACTCCTTCTCGACACAAGTCGGAGGCGGAGAAACCCCGTACAAACGTTTACAACAATAAACGAAAGGAATACAAGCAATATACAATGTAAATACGAAATACAAGTAAAGAAAAGACTTTACAACACTTGTTTTGATTGCTTGAATGCTTGGTTGCTTGCTTGCACTTGGAGACCTGATTTGCACCAACAAATCGCCCCAATAGCCCTCAAGAACCGATACCAAAATCCTCCATCACGAGCTCCTTATAAAGCTTCAACCTGTGCTGGAAAAGGTCGATCAGTCGACTGATCGGGACCATCAGTCGACTGATCACACTGTTGCTGTGAGACAACGGTGTAATCCACGCTGGAAAAATCCAACGGCTAGGACATCAGTCGACTGATCATGAACATCAGTCGACTGATGAGCCATCACTCGACTGCTCATCTCAGCAGTCGAGTGAGACTCCATTCTGTGGCCGAAAATCCGAGCATCAGTCGACTGATCACATGATCAGTCGACTGCTCGTCCATCAGTCGACTGCCTAACAGTGGCAGTCGACTGCTAGGCCACTTCCCGCAGTCAAACCCTAGTTGACTTGGTCCAGTCGACTGCCACATGGCATCAGTCGACTGACACACCTCAACCATGAGGTTTTAACCCAAGTATGGTTCCCCCATACTTGCTAGACCACCCTTAGCCTAGACCTAAGCCTTCTAGCCACCTCCATCAGCCTCATGCCTCTCGGATCCCTCCAAGTCATCCATGACTTGTTCATCCATCGCGCTAGCCTTCAGGTGCTTCCATCGGCTATGTCATGCTAACGGTGTCTACACCGCCAAGGCACATTGGACTTACGCCGCCAAGACTCCGCTTGGACTTTACGCCGCCAACCATTGGACTTATGCTGCCAAGACTACCGCTTGGACTTTACGCCGCCAATATCAATCCCCTTGGACTTCTAATGCCAACCCATGTTGGACTTTCCATGCCAAGACCATGCTTGGACTTTCTATGCCAAGACCATGCTTGGACTTTCCCAAATGCCAAGACCATGCTTGGACTTTCTCTTGCCAACTCATGTTGGACTTTTACATTGCCAAGACCATGCTTGGACTTTCCTTGACAATTACATTGTCATATGTTTTTGTCGAAATATTAAAACACATCAAAACATCACTCGAGCCAAACTCGAGTCCTGGTCAATCGTGACCTGGGCCGATTGCACCAACAATCTCCCCCTTTTTGATGTTTGACAAAAACCAGACAAATTATTGAGTTAGAACACTAACTCAAATCCCTTACCAATTATCCCAAATTGGTAAATACTCTCCAAATGTTATCCCCCAAACATTCTCCCCCTTTTTGACTAACATCAAAAAGGTTTTCTCTCCAAGGAGGTCAATGTCTCATGTCCTAATGAGATCTTACAATCTCCCCCTTGATCCAAAAATACTTAGGATACCTACCATCTTCCTAGTGATAAGTCCAATATCACTCAAGAGAGGCAATCCCATTTACTCTCCCAATTTCCAAATTGGGTCTCTCAAAGGTCCCATCAATTTCCCAATTGATGTCATATTCTCCCAATAACTTCTCCTTTTCAAGGAGAAAAACACATCCATCATCCCAAGATGGATACCTCACCCTAAAGGCTTGCTCCCCCTTGACCATTGCACCAACAATGTCCTTGGGAAGCCCCTAAGCCAATAGGAACTCTAAACCATCAAACTTAAGGTTCTAAGTTCAACATAGAACTTTCTAACACCTTAAAATTGATACAAACCCTAAATACTTCTCCTAATCCATATCCAATGGATTTTCACCCTTTATAATGCTTCCCAAATCATATCCTAGGGTTAGGAGTGATTAGGGACCATAACCGTAGCTGAAATAGGGTTAAACAACTTTCATAACCCCGAAATCAGGCTATCGATTCGACATACCGACCGATGATGTGTCCATCGATCGGCACGAGGCAACAATGAGTGATACAACGCCGATGAGTCCAACGATGCCCATCACCGATGCAGCGTGACAATGACTAATAATCAAAACCTGATTTTCAGAAATCAGACTCAACTTTTGGAAATTCATAAGTAATTCTACGTAAATCAAAAAATCACGAAACTTGATACGTATATTACTTATCACACATACAATCAGTGAAAAATTTTGGAAAAATATTTTTACCATCGAAATAGGAGATTGATACAAAATCCAAAAGTGATTGAAAACTTTAAAGTTTAAGCTCACTTTGTATCAATCTTATCAATGGTGATTGCTATCAAAAGATAGGCTTCACCAAGGTTTTTCAAAATGATTTTAAAATGTTTTTGAAAGCCTATTTTGAACCATAATTTATAGGCTAAATAACATAGCTTGTATATTAGCTTTCCTTATGATTCTTGGTGGTAATTAGAATAAGTTTGAGTTCATCTAGATGCACTACCCCATGCACCTTGAACATAACTTATTATCCTAGCATCTCACATGTATCTAGGATGTATAAATACACATACATGTCAATGTGATGTGAGATGTGGATTCGGGTTCACTTTATCTATGGTTTCATGCATTTCCTAGGCAACCCTACTTGATTCCCTTATAAATGGGACTTCAAGTCATGCCATAGTCCTTAAATCAATTTCAACCAATTGCCTTAAATGCATGAATGATTATGGCATTAGAAATGATATAAATAAGCATATGCTCATAATCATGATGTCATGGCATAAGATGAAATTTAAGAACACATGACATCTAAAATAATCCTAAGCAATAACATGACATGGTATATGATAGGATGCAATTTCATGTCATGATATATCAACTTTCATAAGCAATACAATCATACAAGTACTCATCCAAACACACAAGATTTTCATAAACAAAAATTTCATTAAACTTAAAAATTTTAGTCTTTTACATTCAAAATCGAGATTGGCTATGCTCAATCTCACTACAGAAATTGACAACAAAAGAAAATCTAACATCCTAAATATCTAATCGTCTGCAGGAGGTGGCGGTGGAGGAGGCTGCTGACTCAGGGTCCAGGCCCGCATCATCTCTAACATATCGAGCTGACACTGCTCGATGCGGCTCTGGGACTCCTCCATCCGATCCAGACGTACACCGGCGAAGCTGCTCGCGCCAATAACTCGGCGACCTAGCGCCAACCGGAGCGATAGTCACAAATCTGGAGTCCAGGCGACCACAATGATCATCTGATGGACCCGCCGCTGATGCATCTACAGGCATCTGATCGTCCTCATCAGCGGCGTCTACATCCTCGTAGTCCTCTGCTGCATCTCTGGGTACTGGAGGATGCTCTCTGCGTGCACTGGGTGGTGGTCGTGGCGCCAACTCCATCTGGTCAGGCCCCATCCGTAGCTTTGCTAACGAGAAGTTACTGGCGATATACTGATCAGTACACCTCCGATAGCGCTCTCAGAGAACCCCTGTGGATGTTGACGCCTACGGACTCTAACCATGCGGTAATGATATGACCAAAAGGCATATGCACTTTCCCTTGTACAGGACAAATGAAATGCACAATGCAGTGGAACATGTTTAATGCAAAGTTAATATCTAACCTATGACGCATGGCGTAAAGTAGAAAGAGATGGGGAGGCCGAATCTTCGCCAGACCCCGAGTGACAATGGGAAGAAAACACCCAACAATGACCTTGTAATGGACATTGTCAGGTGCAGACAACTCAGTGATAGGAAATAAGTTTTGGGCCGGTGGACGAGGATAACCAAAAATGTGCTCATGCATGGACTCCATAGAGATATGGGCAAAGGGCTCAGGTAAGGGGAAATCCATGGTAGGGTAACAGATAAAAGTGTCATCTGAGGGCCTACACTCGAGAAACTCCTGCAGTATCGCAGGAGTGAACTCTAACTCGCGTTTTGCAATGCGAGTAGTGTAAGTAGGGCTGTCATCCACTTTCTTTAGGTTTTGATAAAATTCTTTAAGAAGGTCATCGTTAATAGAATGGGTGCATAGGACGACTTTCATGAGACTATAGTATGAAATTAACTCCATTATATCACTACAATGACGGTTAAAAAAATCCCTGTCGATGTACCTAACCAACATTGGTTGGTACACTCGAGATTCACCCTCAGGTGGATCTTCCCTACGACCTCTCCTATTATGAATGCAATGTATGATATGACATGCAAGGGCAATAATACATGATTAGATAAACCTAAATTTTAACGGAAATGAAAATTAGGGCTCGAAAAAAAATCGTTACTTAGGCGCCATTTGAAGGTGTGGCCGGAGAGAGAACTTAGATGTTGCTGGGGGTCACCGGAAAACTCGCCGGAGAACTTCAGATGCCGGAACCCTAATCGGAACAAGGAAAGATCAACCCTAAAACATGTGAACTAGGGCTCGAAATAAGTGAAAAAATGGAAGAAGAGAGGCTTATCTATCAAACCTAACACTTTGGGCGATTGGCACGGCCGGAAGAATCGGTCGGAGACGGAGATGGCGATCGGAGAAAGAAAGGAGAAGAAAAGCTCGTCACGCGAAGACGTCGAACCCTAGCGGTTCGGCGTTATAAAATTGCGATGCAGTCGACTGATGTAGAGCATCAGTCGACTGATCACGGTTTATTACCGGGTTTACCGAGCCGATACATCGATCCGGCTCAAGCATCGATCACGAACCTTATGTGACATGCTACAGTGGCATCAGTCGACTGATGTTGCTCATCAGTCGACTGATGTGCACATCACTCGACTGCTTGTCGAGCACTCGACTGATGACCCTCGGCCTCGGTGAACAGTACCATCAGTCGACTGATGTATCTCATCAGTCGACTGATGTTCAATCAGTCGAGTCATGAAGCTAGCACTCGACTGATGACCGTATCGTATTGCACTATTATAGCAGTTATCACCGATCGATAATCAGATTACTCGACTGATATCTGATTTCCAGTTCTGAAATTCTGAAAATCTCGATTTCTTCATCTAATTAGTTCCATTTTATCATGTTTATCTTGTTTATCGAATGTATTGATGTTATACTTATATTCATATATTTGTTAATGTATTTTTAATGTTTTATTCCATTTTTGTAGACATTAACATTCAATGATTTCCAAATCCTAACATCTCGCCCTTCCTAAGTGTTAAAATACACAATCAAGGTAAAAGACTTGTTTTGTGAGATGCAATTCATCCTAAACATTCCTTCCATGCAAACATATGGCAAAACATATGAAGCATGGTGAGTACAAGACATCAAGTTGTGTGACACTTGAGTATCGCTCTTGATGTTACTTTTACACAAACTCTTGAAGTGTGCCAACAATCAAAGTTACACACTATGATCTCTAAATCTAGATTGTGCCAATTTTGATCATTTTATCAAACTTCTCAATTAGCATTGGCACATCCTAAATCCACCTATCGTGAGTCAATCACGCTCTTAGGAACCCAAAACCGATTTGAGCTCCTAGGGTTAATTAGGTATTCCTTAGGGATAACCTCCCTAGATACCTTCCTAATGACTTTCCTAGGCTTATTAGCCTTGGTCATTTTGGTCTTGCCTAGGTTAACCTTAGGAATTGCCTTCCTAACAACCTTCTTAGTGGCCACCCTAGGTTTCTTTGAAACCTTGGCCACTAGGCACAAACCTTGGTCAACTCTAGGGATGACTTCCCCATTGACCTTGGTCTTTCTAGACCTAGTTAATGTTCCATAGTCAAATGGAACACTATGTTAAGTCACCTTGGACTTAGGTTTGTGACCCAAACCATTCTTGCCCTTGGTTGACTTTTGACTCTTAGGTCCTAGATGTTGACTTTGACTTCTTGACCTAGGAGTTTGACCATTAGACCCTTTAAATTGATTTTGCATAATGTTAAGGGTCTTTTCAAGTTTTTCAAGCCTTGACCTCAAGACTTGATTTTCTTTTTCTAATTGCCCAATTTTAGAATTTTGATTTAAAACATGGGCATTGTACTTCCTAGGCATATGCCTAGTCCATTTAGGGTTAAAACCTAGATGTTCTTGTATTTTCTTAATAGATTTCCTAGGTATGATTTTTCTAGGGACATTAGTCCCAAATTTCTCCTTATTCTTAAGGTGAACATTCTTAGCTCCTAAACAAATATGTTTGTTATTTTTAGCATGTTCTTTATGATACATAACAAAATTGCTAAAATTAGTTCTAGCATGCTCTTTAACGTTTAAATTAGACGGAGCATTATTTAAATGTACCTTAGGGTTTGCCTTAGTGGCTCCCCCTACTTGTGATGCTCCTTCTTTGGTTTTTTTGCTTCCCCTAGGACATTGATTCCTATAATGTCTTTTTGCATTGCATTTGAAGCATATGATGTGCTCCTTGCTCTTGATACTTGGGGAACCGGCGTCCGTTGACTTTTGTTGACTTTTAGGTGCCGGAGGAGCTTTCTTGACTTTCTTTGGGCACTTACTCTTATAATGCCCAAATTTCCTACACTCAAAACACATAATGTTATTTTTATTTTGAATTGAGGTGTTTGAGTTACCGATGGTGGTGAAGACCGGAATTGGACTTTGGGCTTCTTCATCTTGACCGGATAATCCTTGAGGTGGATGCTTCTTCCACTTCCTCCACCTCTTCCGACCCGGAAGTTGACTCCTCACTTTCTTGTGAGGATGATGATGATTCTTCTTCGGTCTCCTCCTCTTCCAAGTCTTCTTGGACCGATTCGGGATTGTCGTGGAACTTGATCAACTTGTTCCACAACTCCTTGGCATCCCTATAGCTTCCTAATCTGGACAAAATATCGTTAGGTATCAAATCAATCAACATTTTTGTTACCTTAACGGTTGTCTTGAATTTTTCCCGTTGCTCCTCGGTCCATCTCTTCATCTTGAGGATTTCGCCGTTTTCTCCTCTCGGAGCATCAAAACCTATAGTCACGGCAAACCAATTTTCGATATTTGTCATTAGAAAATATTCCATCCTACCTTTCTAATATGCGAAATGTTCGCGGTTGAAGGAAGGTGGAATGTTGACGTCGTCACCCAATTTTTCTTGGAAATCCATATTCTTCCCTCTAGCTTCTTGCCTCTGGGTTGTTAATCTGTAGAAGAGCCCCGGGCTCTGATACCACTTGTTAGGACCCTTGGAACGGCTAGAGGGGGGGTGAATAGCATTTCGCCTGTTCGTGAATAGAATTCGATCTCGTTCGTGTCTACAATTTCGTTAGCGCAGCGGAATACAGATAATGATAACAATAACGAAATAGACAACAAGCTAACACAATGATATAACGTGATTCGGAACCGCACGGTTCCTACTCCATGGATCGAGCTCTAAAGAGCCCTAGTGATGCACACGCACTCACTAACGATAAACACTCCTTCTCGACACAAGTCAGAGGCGGAGAAACCCCGTGCAAATGTTTACAACAATAAACGAAAGGAATACAAGCAATATACAATGTAAATATGAAATACAAGTAAAGAAAAGACTTTACAACACTTGTTTTGATTGCTTGAATGCTTGGTTGCTTGCTTGCACTTGGAGACCTGATTTGCACCAACAAATCGCCCCAATAGCCCTCAAGAATTGATACCAAAATCCTCCATCATGAGCTCCTTATAAAGCTTCAACCTATGCTGGAAAAGGTCGATCAGTCGACTGATCACACTGTTGCTGTGAGACAACGGTGTAATCCACGCTAGAAAAATCCAACGGCTAGGACATCAGTCGACTGATCATGAACATTAGTCGACTGCTCGTCTCAGCAGTCGAGTGAGACTCCATTCGCGGTCGGTGAAAATCGAGAATCACCGATCGATCACATGATCAGCGATCAGCGTCCATCAGTCGACTGCCTAACAGTGGCAGTCGACTGCTAGGCCACTTCCCGCAGTCAAACCCTAGTTGACTTGGTCCAGTCGACTGCCACATGGCATCAGTCGACTGACACACCTCAACCATGAGGTTTTAACCCAAGTATGGTTCCCCCATACTTGCTAGACCACCCTTAGCCTAGACCTAAGCCTTCTAGCCACCTCCATCAGCCTCACGCCTCTCGGATCCCTCCAAGTCATCCATGACTTGTTCATCTATCACGCTAGCCTTTAGGTGCTTCCATCGGCTATGTCATGCTAATGGTGTCTACACCGCCAAGGCACATTGGACTTACGCCGCCAAGACTCCGCTTGGACTTTACGCCGCCAACCATTGGACTTATGCTGCCAAGACTAACGCTTGGACTTTATGCCGCCAATATCAATTCCCTTGGACTTCTAATGCCAACCCATGTTGGACTTTCCATGCCAAGACCATGCTTGGACTTTCTATGCCAAGACCATGCTTGGACTTTCCCAAATGCCAAGACCATGCTTGGACTTTCTCTTGCCAACCCATGTTGGACTTTTACATTGCCAAGACCATGCTTGGACTTTCCTTGACAATTACATTGTCATATGTTTTTGTCGAAACATTAAAACACATCAAAATATCACTCGAGCCAAACTCGAGTCCTGGTCAATCGTGACCTGGGCCGATTGCACCAACACCTATGAGATGCTGCATTTGTTTGCTGCATATTATTGTACATCATGCTACATGTCTATTGCATATTTTATATACTACTGTGTATGTGTTGAGCATGAGTTTGTATTGATTAGACTGTTGCATGCTACTTGGATTATGCTATGGTATACCTGTTCAGGATGTTATAGGTCATGTGGACGGCAGACCGTCAGGTATGTACATTATTTCATGTCAGTTGATTAGTGTAGTGTATGCTATGATTATGACCGTATTTGTAGTTACTGGTTACTGTGTTTAGTACTGTATATCTAATGGACTCATGCTCCATACCTGTAGATCTTCACATGTATACTTGTAGATCTCTATACCCTGTATGTTGTTCATGCACTTTCTATATATTACCCCTGAGTTTTATACTCACCACCCTGGACCCTGGGTTTCCTGTCGCCCAGGTAGTAGATAGAAGACTTCGGCATGTACTTGCATCATCGCCACTTGATCCCATCCTGCTATTTTTCCGAGGGTTTGGATTCCTATATCGCATGTATCTTCATATGGACTTATATTGTTATTGTAGATTGTGCTGTATTTTTCTTTTATGATATTCAATATGAGATTTTGTTTTAGTATGGACGGATATACTGATATACATATGTTGTTGAGTTTGTATTTCTCATTGTGTTGGCTTCTACTATTGATGTTATACATTTTCGATATATGTTATACTGGCTGTGACTATTTGTACCGTATTGGAATTGTCATAAGGGGGTGTCGTCCGTTGGCCGGACAGAGTCTACCTCAGGGCGTGACATGATCTGTCAAGATTCATGCCTAGTATCCAGTCAACATGACCTACTAGGACTTCCTGTTAAGCCTGCACACTTAACACTTATATTAGATCACATGTGAGTCCTAACCATTAACTGTAGTTCATACATCAAAACTAAGGAGTGATGCTTACTGCATCAACAGTCTCCCCCTTTTTGATGTATGACAACACATTAGTTAAAGTTAGGAGAATCGAATATCAATCTTCTTATTTAACATGTATAAGAAATGAACTTACAACTTTTGTAATGAATATATATGCATAAATTTAACCATGTATGATATGCATTAATTCTTATCAAATTTTTGCATCTTCTCTAATTTTATATCTCCTCTCCCCCTTTGGCATACATCAAAATAAGGGTAAAATTATTTAAGCTTTTCAAAACTCCCCTTGAATAATTTAAAAGTTTTCAAATTTTTCAAAGTTTTTCAGAACTCCTCCTAAATAATTTAAAAGTTTTCAAAATTTTCAAAGTTTTCAAAAAATTTCAAACTCTTTAAAGTTTTTCAAAACTTCCCCTAGAATTAAGCTTTATAATGTTTAATTCCCATACATCAAAACCCGGAGAGTAATTTTATAAATCTTTAATCTTTTTAAGACTTAATAATCTTTTCAAAGTAAGTTTTTTCTCATCCTTAATTTATGTTTAATAAACTTGAATCTATTTTAGCTTTTCAAAGAACATTCAAGCTTAATCTTTTCTCCCCCTTAAGAGTATTTCTTATCCAATTCCAGCATAATTTTAGATAATATCATAATTTAGCACAATATTTTAGGTTCCCTCTAGACTCTTGATCTCCCCCTTAAAGTAACATTGTTATATTTATACTTAATTTCTTTTTAAAATAAAATTTTAAATGATTAACTCCCCCTATCATTATAATATATCTTAACTCCCCCTTAATTATGTTGATTCTTTTAGAATTAAAGTTGAGTTGTTTAGAATTGAGTTGAATATGTTGATTGTGGTTGAATTAGTTGATTAGGGTTGAATCAATTAAATTGGTTAGGCTAGGTTGTTTAGTTAAGTTTAGGTTAAGTTAAGTTTTATTGTTTAGTTAAGTTGTTAAGTTTAGTTGTTTAGTTAAGTTGTTAAGTTTAATTACGTTGTTGTTAAGTTTAATTAAGTTATTGTTAAGTTTAATTACGTTGTTGTTAAGTTTAATTAAGTTATTGTTAAGTTTAATTAAGTTATTGTTAAGTTTAATTATGTTGTTAAGATGGATTTATTAATCTTGGTTTAAGTATATTAAGTTTAGTTAAGCTACATTAAACTAATTAAGATCTAAATCATCTCACCCAAGCTAGGTATTCAATACACTTATTCTTATGAGTTTTGTGAGATGAGAATTTCTTTTATCTCAATTAAATTTAATGAGAAATTTTAAAGTATTTAAACTTGTGTTAGATTCAAGCTTGGTTTGAGCTAGTCAAGTAGGTTTTTCCATTATTGACTTCCAGGTCCTAACAAGGCACAAGACTTTCTTGGTTATCGGAGCAACGACCACTCCCTAGACAAAGTCAATAAAGAAATCAAGTACTTGATTTACTTTAGATTAAGCCTTTGTCTAACTAGTTAAAGACTTAGTGAGTTAGCTTCGCTCAGTTCCACTCGACTTAGTGCACCAGGTCGTGGTGAGGCACATGACCTTCTTGATTATCTGAGCAACGACCACTTCCTAGACATGCACTTCGAAGAGCTTCCCCAACTTACTATCAGTTCACTTGTCTTTGTACTAGGTTATATAAGTTTAAACTACTTTGTTTCTTATCTAGTCCATTCTACATTAAGCAAGTAAAGTAAACTAAAGCATGCAAGTATTTAACTAAACAAGAAAACAAGCAAAGTGTTAGCTCCCCCTAAATAGTAGCTAGATTGAGTTTTGTTCACTAAGTGAACTTGACTCTTGGGAACCCTAAATTGGTTTGGTCCAACTTGGTTGACTAAGCTAGTCTTAGGAACCCAAGCTTGGACTCGACCATTAGCATATCTATTAAACAAGGACATGTACGATCTATTTGTGTCCATAGCCTTGTATCCGAGTCCGAACTTGTTGTACACGGCTCGTTGAGACCCAAGCATCATGTTGAGATACTTGGAGCCCGAAGTGAACCTTTCCAACAATCCGGTTAGATCTTCTACTTGCCTTTTTAGGATCGATGTCATGCCCCGAGAGCATGCCGAGTCGAAAATCAAACAGACGACATCTCCCCTATATGTGGCAACATTTCGGGTTAAAACAAGGCCCGTAGGCCCACAATAACAACAATATATAAATATATAAACAACCACAACAACATAACAACTAATTACAACAAATACACAGCGGAAACATAAAACACAACAACATCAATCCCACACATGGATACCGGTATGACTAATACCTCACAACACGGAACCTCGACAAAATCCGAATATACAACATGTACATCACGAAAACTCCAAAATACAATACACGACGGACGGAAAGCCCAAAACAAACATGGGAGCCTCGGAGGTGAGATGATATGTCAGCCAACGGTGCTCCACGCCGTCACGAAGACTTTTACCTGTTGCCTGGGCGAAAGAAAAACCCAGGGTCCGTTGGGGTGGTGAGTAAAACTCAGCAGACAATAGAAAAACATGCAAATATTTAATATCACATGTATTTCAACAACATAATCTAGAGGTACAACAGGTATATCAGCATAGTATATAAATACAAACATATACCATCTAACTGAATGAACAACGTAAAATGCAGACATACCTGAAGTCTGCTACGCTACTCTGATCCAACCTGAACATATATCCAACATATATATATAACAGGAAGAGTAAGATCAACTCACAATATACTCAAGCTATAGGTCAAGGTATCTAATAGTCTATCCAATACATACCAGTATCCGACACAATCATATAACAAATGCAAGAAACATGCATGAATATGATGTACACCCAAATACAGCAAGCATAGTACAATCAAATGCAACATCACAATAATCATATATATATAGACCGCATCTATATATATATTAATCACAACCATCCATATATATATATATATATATATATACATGCATATATGTATATATATATGGTAATATGCAAAGCGCCATCAGACACGGCAATGCAGCATGCATGGTCATATCTGCTCACCCCTACTCGCTACCACGACCCCAGTGTGGCCTACGTGGCACGACATGACAACTGTCCCAACTCACACCAACCACTGCTATAGAGTGGCCGAGTGGGAAGTATGATCAAGTAGCATATGAGCGTAAAGAGTTCGCTACACAACGGGGGTCCCTGCTGCTGGCCACTCCGACTAACACTACCAATGAGTGGTCGAGTACCATGCACCCAGGACAAGTGCATGTAACTCCAACTACCACCGTCTATAGTGGTAGAGTGCGGCACAACAGATGCTCTCCCCTCACACCAGTTACTCCTCGGGGAGTGCTCTGGGAGGCAAGATGACTGACGACTCTCTCAACCCCAAGGGAGACTATGTCGTCAGAATGCATGCATATGACATGAGTATGTTGTCACTCGTACAACCATCTACCACAGACTCTCTGTTCAACAAAGAGTCGTACCCATCTGATCAATACACTCTCTATCCTGTAGAGAGTCGTACTCAACTGATCGACGGACTCTCTATCCTGTAGAGAGTCGTACTCAACTGATCATAACTCTCTATCCAATAGAGAGTCATACTCAACTGATCGACGCAATCTCTATCCAATAGAGAGTCGTACTCGACTGATCATAACTCTCTCTCTAATAGAGAGTCGTACTCAACTGATCGACACACTCTCTATCCGATAGAAAATCGTACTCGACTAATCATATCAAGCTGAGACCACTGGTCCGCAGCGACACACTAATCACCCTTCACTTAATGATTACACAACTCATGGTTGGAAACAGTATGCAACATACGGGTATTGGAAATAAATCCTACATTTAGGGCATTACCTACTCATAGATGACCTTTTTGCCAATTTATAATTTGGGTCATCACCCGTACTGACATTTACACCCTACTAAACATCTAAGCCAATTTACATCACATCTATAACTCCTAAATCATGATAGGGTATATGTGATATCAACAAT
Organism: Wurfbainia villosa; assembly: GCA_025175895.1. Lineage (NCBI taxonomy): Eukaryota > Viridiplantae > Streptophyta > Magnoliopsida > Zingiberales > Zingiberaceae > Wurfbainia > Wurfbainia villosa. Next base: position 33,374,934 of record CM045986.1, read on the forward strand.
TGGGCATAAATACTTCCAACGATAAGTTCAAGCATACGATAATAAGAGCAGGATCAAGGTAACAAGAACATATAACATGCTCATATATATGTCTAAATCTGAATGCAATTACATCTACCGGACCCGGTAGGAAAATTACCCACCTATTAAATAGCTCCGCAACATAAATATCTTCACGTCCATAGATCTGCATCGTATCCACGTCCTGCAAATATCATCATTTATAATTAAATTCAAGCACACGACAAATATACAAATCCACTACTATATCGTTCCTATATTCGTATCCCTTTATCGAATACAAATTAGAAACCCCCCCCCCTTCATCAAACGTAACCCTTCTACAACACCTAACTCGGTTTAAATTATTAAACCTCTTAGGTAGACTCCACCCAAATCAAATAAACAAACTAACTCACATCCACATAAATCCATCCATCTAATCTATAGCAACTACACTTCTTCCATCGACTATTACTCAATGAATCCAATAATAACCGGCTATAGATCTAACATCACATCTATAATAATCTGAATCCGTACTTACCAAGTTTAGCTTCACTTCACAGCTTCTTGATCCAATTTGTGGGAAACCTAATCTGCCCAGTCAATTTAACTGCAAGCAAATCTCATCAGATTAGCTAAACCTAGCAATCAAGACAATCAATTGTATAGGTTTGTATAAAATTTAATTAATCAAAATTCCACACATCGTTACCTCTATTCTCTTTAACCACCATGAATTTGAATCGGAGCACTCTCCGCCACAATGATCACACAGTCAAACCTTGGCTGTGCTCTAGATCAGGAAACTGCCCCAAATCCCTCGGCAGCCACCCGTTCCTCTGTTCACTGTCTCCCGGATCACTGTCCAAACAGGATCCACGCTCAACCACAAGGAGGAACACAGTGGTAATCATCCGAGATTCCCATCAGCAAAGAGAAGAAGGAAATAGATCATGCTTACCTGCCCTAGCAACTCCACCGGCAGCAAATCCCTAATTCAGTCCTATTCGCCGGGGAGGACTCACCGGCATGGCTGTCGGTGCTAACCGTCGCGTGTGACAACACCTGCGGTGGAAGGGAGAAGAGTGATTGGCTGATCGGTGACGCATACAGAAGGGAAGAGAACCAGCCGACACCGTTTGGGTGGAAAAAGGGACGACGACCGGCAAAACTCCATCGAGAGGGAAATAACTCTGGCGTCGGAAACTGAACGGGGCACAGCGGGAGGATGTGATCCCCTGCTCCCAGTCGTCGTCCAACCGTAGTCGTCGCTTCTCCATGCTCCGGCGAGGTCACGATCTCCGAAATCCATCGGTCGCGAGATCGCGAGAAGAAGAAAAGAGGCATCGCGGGGAAAATGAAACCGACGGGGAAACGGAGTTAATTAAACCCATTTAATACCTCAATATAAATTGGCTTTATAAAAGCATGTTTGTTTTATCCCCACGAAATATTCATAGAACCTCCATTTAAATCCATAAAAATATCTAAAAATTCATGGAAAATTCCATAAGGTATTCTCCCAATTATCCAACATTTTATTTTATTTTATTTTGTTTTTTTTTGCAGTATTTTACATTCTCCCCCACTTATAAAAATTTGGCCCCCAAATTTCGTACTAACATGCAAAAATTTACTTTAAGCAAGTTTCCGAAGGGACCACATACCTTCCTCAAGTGACCAGATGAAACTATCGAGCTCGGATAGTATCTTCCAGCTCCCACATAGCCTCCTCATCTGTATGATGCTGTCATCCAATCTTTACGAGTTGGATGGTTTTCGTCCCACTACTGTCGCTCCTTGCGACCCAGGCTCCACCCTGGAACCACCTCGTATGTTGCATTAGACTGAGGTAGTATCGAAACCTCTTACAGAATATGATCAGATCGCGACACGTATTTTCTCAGCATATAAACATGAAATACGTTATTAACACCCGCAAGTGTTGGAGGTAAAGCCAACCGATAAGATGCACCTCCATAATCCATGACACAAGATTTAAACAGATCCTCCAACATCTAAATGATACACTCAGACCGTTCATCTGTTTGTGGATAAAACGTTGCACTAAGCCGAAGCTCTGTGCCCATAGCTTACTACTGACTCTGCCAGAATCGCAGGGTAAATCGCGATTCTCTATCCGATATGGTACTTAAAAGTACCCCACACAATCTGATAATCTTTCGGTAATACAACGCTGCCGGATGGTCCAACGAGTACGACCCACGAATAGGCAGAAAGTGAGCTGATTTGGGTTAGTCGATCCACGATCACCCAAATCGCATCATGTCTTTTACGGGTTCTAGGCAACTCCGTAACGAAATCAATAGTAATATGCTCCCACTTCCATTCCGAAATCGGAATTTTCCTGGAGCAATCCATCGGATTTCTGATGTTCAACTATCACCTGCTGGTATGGTAAATATCCCGCAACAAGGTTTGTGGTATATCTCTTCATACCGTTCCCACCAATATAAATGTTTCAACTCTCGGTACATCTGAGTACCATAAGGATAAATAGCAAATCTCCAATGATAAGCTTCCTGTAGCGACTCCTCCATGACTGGACGTGTCCGGAACACACTATCCTTATCAAAGACGGGGAATTATCTTCTCAAAAGAGAAGTCCATCAACCATTCAAAATCCACTCTACTGCACACTCTGTAAGCGCATGGAAGACTATAGCGATCAATCTCACTTGTTACCACTGTTTGCGTACCCGCAACTCTATAGTAGCTACCCAATAGCTAGTCAAAACTCCATGAGCACTTCTGCTCCATATCACTACAAATCCAAATAATAACTACTAAAGTCACGTCATGTATATGACAGCCTATCTAGTAGTTTCTTAACTGTCGTAAGCATAAGGTATGCCTCATTCAACTACATCGGAATCATTCTGATCCTTGAAACGACACATCTGCGTACATCATCCTTTTATGTACACCGGAAGGATTAACTAATACTCATGTAAAAGTTAACCGCCGTCTAGGTCTTGTAACTGGTCTCACTAGCTTTCGACTAAATGGTTTCCATCATCACCTTTGTCAAACAAGTTCGTGGTATAGTAATGCCAAACATTTTATCCACATCTACGGAATTAACCAACCCATACAAGGCAACCACCATCTACGGTGATCGAGTGTGCAACTCCAACTACCACAATCAACAGTGGCCAGGTTACGCAACTCCAACAACTACCAACTGATCCAATCGTGTCCAGGATACACGATTCTCAAATCCAGTGGCGACTAAATTGTTAATTAGTCTAACAACTTAATCAAAACTCATACAATTCATACCAAGTATGAAATTGTCGTCTCTACACACCTGCATCCCCTTTACTCTACACTGATGATATATATTAATCATCACAACGACAATGATAATTGTATGACACCATGTCACTACAGTATCAATCCTCCAGTCATAAACCAACCTTAGAGTATACAAAGGTGTCTTTGGCTGATCTCAATAGATCATCTATCCACAACGAAGGATATTCTTCACAATAACTATTGTATTCCATCATCGATAATCGATGCATACTTCCAAAGGTCCATCTCTCTTTCAACAAAGAGTTCCAGATCTTCTCAAGGAGGAATACTGGGATAGATAAATATCCCTTCCAACTTCTCCTATAATTACAACTTACATTCTTCCAATTTCTATAGTGTTTAACAACACTGATACCCACAAAACTATCACCCGGTCTGTGATCTTCGATATCAGAACTATTTCCGTAATCATTTCGATCGCCTACCTAGGAGTTCATCCAAAATTACATCCGAATACTCTCAAATTATATGCACATCCGAGAGCATATCGTACCATACTTCCAACAATTTGACCATCCGTAAGGATATGTCTAATAAAAGTATGTCTATCAAAGTCTAAGGACCTCCCTTGACTTCTTAATTGTTGGTCCACTTCTCACCTGACGGTAGAGATACCACCGACCCACAAGTCGATGTAAAGGACCCCTTTTTAATCCAAACTAAGAATGTTCTAGATACAGATACCTATAACTACAAGCATCTCTCAACATATTAACCTAGTGGGTAACCTAAAGTAATACCCTGAATGATCAATTATCTGTCGATCCGATCCAAAGGCTCTCCGGAGGTCTCCGCCTTTCTCCGAAGAGAACAAGACCAGATCCAATAGTCCATGACAAAGTGGTCGCATTTCTATGATGAATGATCCGAGGATCTTGCTAGATCATCTGATCACATCCCTAAATCCTACGAGCTACAACTGTAGAATATAAAATAAATACGACCACCATCGTATACTCTCTCCTCTGTACAAATCAAATCACATCTGGAGGTAACTGTTGTTGTCTGCATGTGTCTTCTATGATGTCTTCACGACATCATTGCAGAAATCACTTCCCTTGAAGGGAAGTATCATGAAACTCCAACCACGCCTGAGGTAGTAGGTTGCTGCTGATGAGATAACCCAATCTTATGTGTTGATCTCTGCTGTCGAGATGGTGCATCATCCTCCCGGAATACCATTGATAGTCTTCAAATGAGTCTTCAATGTTTAGCTCCTCAAATGTACTAGTTGCTCACAATAGCAACAGATGAACTGATCCAACGGATACTTGACTTCATGTTTCTTCATGATCTACATTGCACGCACACAATTCCTTCGAAGTCTTTGTTCTGATTTTGCTGATATCCATGAGAACATCCTGATGATCTGCGGTTGGTCTTCTATAATCAGAAAATAGCTCAAAGCCTATGACTCAGATCTTGCTCCTTTATCCCACAGTCGGAGACTCCTGACTCTATCAAATTGACCTGCAATATTTGCTTACCGGTCTCCAACTCTTAAACCCTTGTATGGAGTCATTTCTAAACTCCTGTCTCAATCCAACGTCTTCCGGCTGGATCTGGTAGAAGATCCCGACATCCTTATCCAACTATAAGCCAATAACTCTGGGTGGCTTAAATCATCCATTCATCTTCTTGAGCTATTAGGTGGTCGTAACCTCTGCAAGTCTCACGACTCTGCAAAGTACACTATCGCTAACCGATCACCCTTTCTTGAAGCTCAAGAATTCCTTACAATGTGTCACTAAAAGTGACACGGGGAAATACTCTCTTTCAACATCACTAAACAATGATCAAGTGATATATTATTTCCCGAAGATTATTTTCTGTATTTATCACCAAATACTGGCTTGATCCCGATAATGGTATGCCAACAACTCTTCTTTTTCGGTATAACATGAGTTAAGTACCCCAAAAGTACTCTCAAAGTTATACAATTTAGTACGAACAACTCAGGGATAAAATCCCTATGAAACACTGTAACCTAGCCTTCCGCTATCTGCATCACAATAGTCTGCAAGTCTGTTCATTACCCACAGGTAATGATCTGACTAGCATAGTTAGTGGAAATCTCTAAGACTGTAGTCTCTGATTTCCATAATAAATGTGACAACGTGGCCCCTGTTTTCCAACTCAATATCAGTCGACTCTCAAAAGTAAATCACCTTTTCGATACAGATTCAAGACTCACAAACTTAATAGGTCATTTCCGATGTCAACTCATACAACGATTATGAACAATAACCAACACACTACAGGTTATTCCTTGTTATATATACTAAAACCATAGCCAACAAAATCAGAAGTATAAACCGTATCAGCACTCCGGTTGGTCACCTCGGTGGACGACCTCTAATACAAGTCTGCACAGGTGTCATAACTCTATTGTATGTTAGGGCAATCTCTTGCCGTAATATGGTTTTGATGGTGTGGCAAAGGGTTTAAGTTAGTTTGATATGTTAATGTGATATGTGTGTTGAAGTCGTGCAGGACTTAGTAATTCGCACATGGAGCCGTGGTGAGTTTCACATCTCATGACTCGTGCCTTGAGTCGGTGAAGGATAGCTTTGCGGAAGCCGTGCGCTTGGAGCATCCGAGGGACCGTCGGACGAGAAGCTTGGAGTGAAGCCGGAGGAAGTAGACTTCGAGGCAAGAGACGCGAAGGAGCATTGCAGAGCCGTGCGCCTGATGCTGCCGAGGGACGTGGCCGAGAACGAAGAGAACTTCGAAGGCGAGGGACTCCGAGAAATGAGAGTGAGCGATTGTAACCCGGGGAAGGGTAGCTCTTAGGTGAAACTTGGCCATTTGGCCAAGTGTCGGATGGGTTTTTCGACACCGCCGATCGCTCATGTCAAGGCAAATGATCGCTTCCGAGTCCGAGTGAGTTTGACCGGGTATACGATCGATCGATTAGAAGCCGCATGATCGCCATACGTGGGCGGGCCGATCGCAGATTATCACGATCGCCAAGGCGCAATGATCGTCGATAAGGGTTCGCCATTGATCGCTCGAGCCGATCGGGCAAAGCGATTACGAGGCAAAGAGCCGACCGATGAGGTCCATCACCGATCGCCAAGAGTTCTGCTGACTACAATGGCCGATCCAACGTGTTCGGAGGTCGCTAGGAATGATCGCCAAGGGCATCGATGGCAAAGAACGGAAGAAGTTAGCCTTCTCTATAAAAAGAGAGGGTGTGAGCCTTTGAGAGGCTAATGCTTATACTCCAAACGATCTTCCTAGTGCCCCACAAGCTCTAAGCTCTTCTTACTTGTCTTTACTTCAATCCTATTGTAAGAAGAGTGATCTTGGTTGTAAGGGTTACCTCCACCTAGCTTTGTGCAAAGGAGAGACCGATAGTGATTGGTTTTGGCGGAGTGATTCACCGTGGACGAATCGGACCGTGGATTAGCGGCGTAGCCGTGAACCACGTTATACCATCGTGTTAGCGTTTGTTTTATTGTTTGTCTTTTGCTTTGTATTTGTATATTCCTCTTGCGCTAATCTTTTGTAGACGAGCAATTTACGACGTCCAACGTACGAGGGCTATTCACCCCCCTCTAGCCGGCCATATCGATCCCCAACAAGTTGTATCAGAGCCGAGGTTGCTTGTCACCGGACTAACCGCCGCAACAAGCCCTACATCAAAAATGGCCGGCTCCAACATCCATCCTCCGAAGTTTGAAGGAGAATTCGCTTGGTCGAAGAAGCGAATGGAGGTATTTTTCGAAACGGATTTTGATATAATGATTACAATGGAATCCGGTTTCGTTTTGCCTAGGGATGAAGAAGGGAAGCCAATAGAGAAATCTAGGTGGACCAAGAGGCAAAGAGAGGAGCACCTTGCAAACTCCAAAGCCAAGCACCATCTCTACAATGTGCTCCCTCAACAAGAGATCAACCGAATAGGAGAATGCCTAAGCGCCAAGGAGATGTGGGAGAAGCTAATTGAGCTTCATGAAGGCACATCCGAGGCAAAGCTAGCAAGGAGAGATCTCCTCCGCTCCCAACTATCCAACATCAAATTAGAAAAGGGAGAAAAGGTAATTTCTTTGCATTCTAGATTCAAAGAAATTTTAAATGGACTAACAAGTGTAGGTGAGAAGCTATCAAACCGGATATGGTAATGAAGGCCATAGATGCCTTTCCCGGTCCTCAAAGTGGAGCTCCATGGTGGACTCATTCTATATCTCAAAGAATTTAGAAGGGAGCACCTTGGAGGAGTTCTTCTCAACAATGGAACTCCACGAAACTAGGCTTGAGGGAATACAAGAGGAGCCTAAAATTCAACCCTCAAGAGGAGTAGCATTATTGGCAAATAAGGGAAGAAGAAGATGGAAATCCTCCTCCTCCGATGATTTGCGTCTTCCTCCTCCTCCATGGATAGCACCGAAGAAGCCTATATGGTAAGGAGGGTAAGACGTGCATTTAAGAATTTTAGATTTGATAAATCTAATGATAGGATGAGAAGACCAAGGGGGAAGGTTATATGCTACAATTGCCAAGGAGAAGGGCACATAAGGGACAATTGTCCTCTAAAGAGAAGAGGAAGAAGAAGAAGGGGAGCAAGAGAAAGGAAGAAGAAAAGAAAACAAAGGAGAAGGGAAAGGCTAAGGCTCTCAAGGCAAGGACTTGGGATGATCCTTCCTCATCCTCCTCCTCATCATCGGATGAGGAGAATGCCTTTGTCACCAATTTGGCCTTGATGGCCTTTGATGACTTGGATTGCTCTTCATCCGAAAATGAAGAATCAAGCTCAAATGGGGAGAGCTCAAATGAAGGGGGAGCTTCCACATCCTCATCATCCGAAGAAGAAGAGGACATGGAAACTATGGTAACCAATCTCTCACCTAGTAAAATAGTTTCTATGATTTCTAGTTTAACTAAGGATTTATTTAGGGCAAAGAAGAAAAATAAATGCATGCTTGAACAAATTAAGGACCTAGAAAATAAACTAGAAAAAGCATGCTTAAATGATAATATTTCTTCTAGCTTAGATGATGCATGCTCACATGACCTTTATATGCCTTTGGATGTTAGTGATGCATGTATAAATGAAAATAGGGTATTAAGGGAAAAGGTAGATTACTTAACCAAAGCCCTAGAGAAATTCACTATTGGCTCCAACACCTTAAAAATGATCTTAGGGAGCCAAAGAGCTAGTTTCAACAAGAAAGGCCTAGGATACAAAGAAAAGAAAAATGAAAAGGCCTATAAATGCCTAATAGCTAGGGGACAAGATAAGAAGAAGGTAATTGCTAGGAAATGGATCCCCAAGGAATATTTAGTGAACCCAATAGGAAAGAATCTATTTTGGGTTCCAAAATCCATCCTTAAGGGTTAGAACAACCCTAGGGTAGTCAACCATATGAACTTGACCTATATCATATTTTGGTTGACTTAGGATGATGGGACAACATTTTTTAGATAGTGTTGGGTGATGATAACGTGCCCATAAATAGGTAATAATGCTTAAATCATGATGATTGATGTAATTCCTATGTATGTCTTAAATCATGATTTATAATTTTGATATTTGGCATGTAATCATGAGAAATAGGTTTAGATCATGCTTTAGGTGATAATTTGTCATATCATCGTATAATACCTAATGCATGACTATTATTTGATGGATACATGAGTTTCATGATCATAATGTAGAATTCATTCATATATGTCATTATGATCATGTAGGATGTTAGGTTGATACTTAACCATGATAGAATTGCATGAATATATTGGTTAAGTATATACAAATACCCCCTAGGATACATCTCACACTCACTATAGGCTAACTTGATTGCAAACTTAGCATGGGTGAGATATTAGGATGATACAAATGTCCACTAATGCCTATGGCATTTAGATGGTCATTTAAAGTATCAAAATAGTAATAATAGACCAATCATGGGGAAGGCTTATGTTTAATTCATAGACATATTGCCCAAAGATCATGGTTGGATATTTCATATGTTTTCAAAACAATTTCTTACCTTAAAATACATGTATTCATGTTTTGAAACAATTGGATGCAAAACTAGGTAGCTAACTTGATACTAGAATGATCAAAAACCTAGTGGTTTTTAGAACTTTTGGATTTTTGGCAAAAACAAGAAAATATAATGAGTTTTCATGAAAAACTATTTTTCCTTGATAGATATACTTAAAAGAAATATGTTCCCCAAATTTCATGATTTTTCAAATTTTCTGGAATTTATAATGCATTTCAAATTCGCCCGTAAAATCGTAAATTTGATTCTCCTTGTACGATCGCCATACCGATAGCAATGATCGGTGGCCTATAAATCAGAATATTGAAGGCCGAATTCAGTTTGTAAACCTCCAACAAGTGGTAGAAATATACTTGATGCCATCAACAAGTGGTACCCAATTTTTAAATCAACTTGTCATATTTTTCCCTCCATTATACTTGATGTCATGAGCTTATAACTTAGTGTTAATCTTTTTGATGGTGTCAAAGGGGGAGAAATAAGTATGTTTAAGTTAATCACTTTAGGGGGAGAAATATATTGTAGGGGGAGAAATATATGATAGGGGGAGAAAATTTGCATGGAGAGTTTCATGGATTAAGGGGGAGTTGCATGTTGCTATATCATGTTTATCTTTACATGCTTTCTTACCTTAGAACTTATATCAAATGTTTTTACCTAACTTAAACGGATTCCCACACATCAAAAAGGGGGAGATTGTTAGGGCAATCTCTTGCCGTAATATGGTTTTGATGGTGTGGCAAAGGGTTTAAGTTAGTTTGATATGTTAATGTGATATGTGCGTTGAAGTCGTGCAGGACTTAGTAATTCGCACATGGAGCCGTGGCGAGTTTCACATCTCATGACTCGTGCCTTGAGTCGGTGAAGAATAGCTTTGCGGAAGCCGTGCGCTTGGAGCATCCGAGGGACCGCCGGACGAGAAGCTTGGAGTGAAGCCGGAGGAAGTAGACTTCGAGGCAAGAGACGCGAAGGAGCATTGCAGAGTCGTGCGCCTGATGCTGCCGAGGGACGTGGCCGAGAACGAAGAGAACTTCGAAGGCGAGGGACTCCGAGAAATGAGAGTGAGCGATTGTAACCCGGGGAAGGGTAGTTTAGGTGAAACGTGGCCATTTGGCCATGTGTCGGATGGGTTTTTCCGACACCCGACCGCCATGTCATGGCAATGATCGCTTCCGAGTCGAGTGAGTTCGACGTATACGATCGATTAGGCCAATCGATCGCCATACGCGGGCCGATCGCAAGATTATCACGATCACCAAGCAATGATCGGGTTGATAAGGGTTCGCCACGATCGTAGCCGATCGGGCAATGACTACGGAGGCAATGATCGATGAGGTCCATCAGTCGACTGCCAAGAGTTCCGTTGGACTACAACGGTCGGGATCCGACGTGTTCGGAGGCCGTTGTAGTGACGGCAGTTGACTGCCAAGGGCGGCAGTCGACTGATGGCGGTAAACGGGAAGAAGTTAGCCCTCTCTATAAAAAGAGAGGGTGTGAGCCTTTGAGAGGCTAATGCTTATACTCCAAACGATCTTCCTAGTGCCCCACAAGCTCTAAGCTCTTCTTACTTGTCTTTACTTCAATCCTATTGTAAGAAGAGTGATCTTGGTTGTAAGGGTTACCTCCACCTAGCTTTGTGCAATGGAGAGACCGATAGTGATTGGTTTTGGCGGAGTGATTCACCGTGGACGAATCGGACCGTGGATTAGCGGCGTAGCCGTGAACCACGTTATACCATCGTGTTAGCGTTTGTTTTATTGTTTGTCTTTTGCTTTGTATTTGTATATTCCGCTTGCACTAATCTTTTGTAGACGAGCAATTTACGACGTCCAACGTACGAGGGCTATTCACCCCCCTCTAGCCGGCCATATCGATCCCCAACATTGTATACACCTACCGATCAAGTTTAGATAAATATCTGCTAAATCATAAGTTATCAGGAATTCTTACCTCATGCTGCTTGGAGCTCTGGCCGCTGTCCATCTCATCTCAAAAACCAAAACCGAATAAATTGACTCCTGAGAATCCAAGACTCGACACAAAAACAACATTGTATGGCATCGCAGAACCTTGGGCTCTGATACCACTAAAGTTGTCATGCCCCAAGAGCATGTCGAGCCGAAAATCAAACGGACGACATCTCCACTATACGTGGCAACATTTCGGGTTAATACAAGGCCCGTAGGCCAACAATAACAACAATATATAAATATATAAACAACCACAACAACATAACAACTAATTAAAACAACTACACAGCGGAAACATAAAACACAACAACATCAATCCCACACATGTATACCGGTATGACTAACACCTCACAACACGGAAGCTCCACAAAATCTGAATATACAACATGTACATCATGAAAACTCCAAAATACAATACACGACGGACGGAAAGCCCAAAACAAACATGGGAGCCTCGGAGGTGAGATGATATGTCAGCTAGCGGTGCTCCAAGCCGTCACGAAGACTTCTACCTGTTACCTGGGCGACAGAAAAACCCAGGGTCCGTTGGGGTGGTGAGTAAAACTCAGCAGGCAATAGAAAAACATGCATATATGTAATATCACATGTATTTCAACAACATAATCTAGAGGTACAACAGGTATATCAGCATAGTATATAAATACAAGCATATACTGTCTAACTGAATGAACAACTTAAAATGCAGACATACCTGAAGTTTGTTACGCTACTCTGAGCCAACCTGAACATATATCCAACATATATATATAACAGGAAGAGTAAGATCAACTCACAATATACTCAAGCTACAGGTCAAGGTATCTAATAGTCTATCCAATACATACCAGTATCCGACACAATCATATAACAGATGTAAGAAACATGCATGAATATGATGTACACCCAAATGTAGCAAGCATAGTACAATCAAATGCAACATCACAATAATCATATATATATAGATCGCATCTATATATATATTAATCACAACCATCCATATATATATATATATATATATACATGCATATATGTATATATATATGGTAATATGAAAAGTGCTATCAGATACGGCAATGCAGCATGCATGGTCATGTTTGCTCACCTCTACTCGCTACCACGACCCCAGTGTGGCCTAGGTGGCACGACATGACAACTGTCCCAACTCACACCAACAACTCCTATAGAGTCGCCGAGTGGGCAGTATTATCAAGTAGCATATGAGCGTAAAGAGCTCGCTACACAACGTGGGTCCCTGCTGCTGGCCACTCCGACTAACACTACCAATGAGTGGTCGCGTACCATGCACCCAGGATAGGTGCATGCAACTCCAACTACCACCGTCTATAGTGGTAGAGTGTGGCACAACAGATGCTCTGCCCTCACACCAATTACCTCTCGGGGAGTGCTCTGGGAGGCAAGATGACTGACGACTCTCTCAACCCCAAGGGAGACTATGTCGTCAGAATGCGTGCATATGACATGAGTATGCTGTCACTCGTACAACCATCTACCACAGACCCTCTGTTCAACAAAGAGTCGTACCCATCTGATCAATACACTCTCTATCCTGTAGAGAGTCGTACTCAACTGATCGACGGACTCTCTATCCTGTAGATAGCCGTACTCAACTGATCATAACTCTCTATCCAATAGAGAGTCGTACTCAACTAATTGACGCACTCTCTATCTAATAGACACTACAAGAAAAATTCTAAAAGACAACACCACAAAGACAACGGTTTTAGGAGAAACCATTGTGATTTTGACAAAAGACAATTGTTTTTGACAAAACCATTATCTTTGAGTGCCCATATAACACAAAAGACAACGGTTTTACACTATCCGTTGTCGTTGAGCATATTTTTTTTTAATCAACGACACATTTTACAATGGTTTTCCAGAACTATTGTCTTTAAGTTTTTTTTTATCTTAACAACAGTTGGGACAATGGTACAATCAACCGTTGTCAATGAGAATATTTTTGTAACGTTTAGCACAACCGTCAAAAATTATTGTCGTTGTGATAATATTACAACAGTTTTAAACCGTTGTCAATGAAATTTTAAAAGTTTATAATACTATTTTTTAATTATTTTTACTATTTTTAAAAAAATATTGGAATTAATACAACGGTGAATTTTTTTTAATACTATTAATACTATTTTTTTTATTATAATACAACGGTGAAATTATTTTTTTAATTATTAATACTATTTTTTTAAAATTATTAGAAATATTTTTTTTAAAAAAAAATTATAAATATATACGTTTACAACAATATATTTAAATATTTATATATATATATATTAAACAATATATTACAACAATAAATTTTTTAAAATTTTATATAGATTTAAAAAAAATTTAGGTTAAATAATTTCTGCCCTAAACCTCTCCGTTGTTCCTACTTCCCAAAACCCTCCGTCGTTCTCTGTTGCGCGCTTGTCCGTCCCTTCTTCTTCCGCGCCGCCTTCTCACGGTTGCTCTCCCTCCGTTCGTTCTCTTCCTTTCACTTCTAGAAAAGCTACCTTTAACGACAGTATTTAAATACCGTCGTTATTAGTGGTTCAATAGCGACCAAATTTAATGTCCGTCGTTAATGTATATGCATTAACGACGATATTTTGTCCCGTCGTTGATATTTTTTTATCAACTACGATTTTTTTGGTTTCGGTCGTTAATGTTGTATTTTTAATGATGGTATTTTCTCCTGTCGTTATTGTAAGACCTTTAACGATAGATTTTTTCTTCCGTCGTTATTATTTTTTAAATTTTTATAAAATCGAGACTCAAAACCAATTTTTTTACTGGATAGATTTTTTTTAATATAAAAAAACATCTTTAAATAAATTATGAAAATTTAATTTTATTTATATCCGTTTTCATTTTTTCCCTATTTTTATTTCATTAAAAAAATATCTTAATTTTATTTATATTTTTTATTTCTTTTCTTATATTTTTTCCCTTATTTCTTTTTCCCAAACTCCATATTAAGGTAAACTAGGCTTTAATTACTTTCTCCATCTTCCCTTTCCGTCACGCTCCTTCTTTTTCTCTCAATATTCTGTCGCCGCTCCATCTTCTCTTTTTTCCATCGCTGTCGTCGCCGCTCCAGCCTTCCATCATTGAAGTCGCCGCTCCTGCCTTCCGTCGCCGCTCAAGCATCCACCGACAATGGGAGAACTGTGACTCTTCGCTTCCACTGGTTCGCTCCGAAAACCCTAGTTTGATCGCGATGCATCTTTTCGAGCCTGTCGGCTTTCTTTGTTCTTGACTTGGGATTTTGAATCGATTTGCATTTCTGATAGATCGATCTCACAAAACTGAAGAGGGATTGTGATGGATGGCGTGTTTGGTAGGAAACTTCAATCTTTTGTTCTTGTTCCTGTTTCTGTAGATTTCGTGTTTGCTTTCACATCCTTGATTTCTGCATAACCATGATCTAAGAATTTGGAATTCAAGTTGCTTTTTAAAAATGATGTTAGGCGTGAGGGGCATGTACTACATTTATAATGATGGTTAGGCCTGAGGGGGCATATTATGTAAAAATACGAAAAAAAAAATGGATTAACCCCTTTAATTAATTTAGATTTAATAAGTGGGTTAATTGGGCTGGAAATGGGTTTGAAATTGGGATGAATCCATTGGGCTGAATCTAATGGGCTGAATCAATTGGGCTGGAAATGGGCTTGAAATTGAGCTGAGCCCATTGGGTCGAACCCATTGGGCTGAATTAATTGGGTTAGACTTGAGTTAGCTGAATCCATTCAACTGGTTTTAAAAACCACTTGAACCCAAATCCGACCCGCATTCGTCTTCGTCGGCTTCACCCAAAATCCCGATCGCAAATCTCCTCTTCTCACTGCCGCCGCACTATCGCCACTGCCGGAGCTCACCGTCGCCGGCCACGCTGGAGTTCTTCTCCTTCGTCTGTATTCGTCATCGTGATGCCCTCGATTATCCCCGATCTCGATCTGGATCTCGTCGCAAAGCTTAGCCGTCGTCGGTGTTCTTCTTCCCCTCCGTTGTGTCGATCGCCATTGTCATTGGTTGCCTCGTCGACAGTCGCATACCCGCATTCGAGCTCTATTCCTCCTGATCTCGACAGAATAGCCATCCAACAGACGCGATCGCCGACGACCGCTCTACCACACCGCCGCCATCCACCGTCCGACGCCTAATCGACCTGTACGCGAATCTCGTCGTCGCACGAGCTCGGATCGTCGTCTTCACCTTTGCTCAGCCATTTCTGAGTTTGCCGCCAGCCAATTTGCCTCTGACCACCATGGACAACATCGGCAGCCATCAGGAGCTCAATCTGCCATTGCTGTCGTCTCCTTGTTGAACTCCGCCGATCGGGATGAGGGGCGCCTCCGGTTGACTCTGCACCGTGAGCAGCAGTTCGGCTGCCGCACTCGGATCTACCATCGAGCTTTGTTTCCTTGCTGTGGGTTTCTATGTACCGTCACCGTTTATGCTCTGCTTTGTTGATTTGGATGACAGCGAGCTCATTGCTACAGCTCAGATCGTCGCTAGGCTCATCCGTTGCCATCTTCACCACTATAGAGGTTAACCATGGTTGGATCTGTGGATCAAGCAGAAGATTCACCGTAGGAGATTGGAAGATTGTGAAGGATTGAAGGTGTGTTGATGGTTGTTGTGTGTGATCTATATGTAATTGGGAAGGATGCCATTAGTCCAGCTTGTTAGGAACTGAAAGGTTCAAATGCAAATATGAGCTCGTGATAGCTCATAAACTGGTTTCTATATACAGAGGACAGGATGGGAAGCAACTACAGGCCGGTGTCATCGATTTGGAAACAAGGTAAGTTTCAATTTGGATTCAGCTAATTGTACCATAGAAGAGTTACCTATGTGATTGTTTAATTAGTGTGAATCTATAATAACTGTCTCGACTTAATCTGGGCAATCATGTGAAGATAATGGATGGTGAGGAAGTGTATGAGTTTACACTACTATGGAATTTGGTTAATCAAATCAGAGATTAAGATTAAGTTAGATATCTACCGGTTGTTTATATTCGTGTTTGGTTATATTCTGTGTTATGTACAGGATCTTGATTTGGGATACGAAGCAGGTCCACGATCGTGAAGATTATTCGAGCTTCGTATCAGGTGGGTAATATCTACCTGGTCCGGTAGTTTTGATCAAATTCCTGTGCATGATCTTGGATTTATGTTTATACCTGTTTACCTTAAATCCACTCTTATTTAATCATATGCTTGTACTGCCTTGACCTTTGAGATATATACTCTGTTACTCATTGATTATCTAGCACAGATAGGAACTATAAACCCTATTACGTATTAGCTGATGGATGTTCAGTAAGTACATGTGGTTAGGGTTATCTTTGTGACCTCAGATAGGGTTACTGTGTTACCTAACTAGAGTTAGGCGATGGATTGGATTATGGAGTCGATCGTGATATCATAACCGTATTAGTGGTGCATTTATGGTGGATCTAGTTGTCTGTGCATAGATAAGTGTATGGTTGTCTGTATGTGACCATGGACTAGAGGTCCTAGCGTGATGGTATATCCATTATAGATTGTGTGTCTGTGTATGGTTATATGGACGGTCGATTGTATATCGCTACTGACTAGAGGTCTTAGCGTGGTGGACTGTCAGATGAGTATGACTCTTTGTGCGATAGAGAGAGTCTTGTGATTGTAGTCCTTGCATAGTTGACTTTTGGTTGACCAGTACTCCCCATGGGATAGGGAGTGAGGCGAGGATACATGTATGGAATTATGCATCATTACATTGCATGCATGCTGACGACTGGGTCTCCCTTGTGGATGAGACGGGTCGTCAGTCATCTTGCCTCCCCGGCCACTCGGGGTAGTGGTAGCAGGGTTGAGGGCAGAGCATTGGATGTGCCGCGCTCGACCACTAGGGATGGTGGTAGCTGGAGATGCGCACCTGGCCACTGAGCAGAGTGGTGTTAGCACTCGCCCACTATAGACGGTGGTTGTGTGACGTGCAGTTGTCCTGTGTGCAGAGCTCGTCTACTCATGGGTAGTGACGGAGCGACCAGCAGCAGGGACCCCCGAGGAGTAGTTAGCTTTTTACGCTTATATGCTACTCATTCATACTACCCAACTCGGTCACTCGAGAGTAGTGACGGCTGGAGTCGGGCTAGTCGTCATGCCGTGCCACCCGGGCCATACTGGGGTCGTGGTTGGACGGGTCCGCAGACATGGCCATGCATATGCACTGCTGATATATATGTATGCATGTATTTGATATATGTTTTACATATGCCTATGAGATGCTGCATTTGATTGAGCTATGATTGCTGCATATGGTTGTTCATCATGATACATGTCATCTGCATTTTTATTTACTGCTATGTGTTGAGCATGATACATGCGTTGATTCAAACTGTTATATGCATTTGATTAGCATCATGTCATTGTGTGGTACGGACCGGGTTATTATACAGGTGATCATATACTGTTCATATGTCTGCGTATTGGTCAGGTATGGGATTGACCTGGTACATTATATGGGTTATGTTATTGTATATCTGTCAAGATGATATATCTTATGGTGTTGCAGACCGTCAGGTACATTGGTACATTACTTCATGTTCAATTGATCAGTTTAGTATTTACATTGAGTATGACTTTGCTGTAGTTACTTGTTATTAGAATTGAGTAGGACTGTATGTCTATTGGACTCATGTTGTATACCTGTAGATCTTCACATGTATACTTATAGATCTATCCTTATATGTTGTTCATGCACTTTCTATATATTACCCCTGAGTTTATACTCACCACCCCTGGACCCTGGGCTTCCTGTCGCCCAGATAACAGGTAGAAGATTTCTTGGACGTTCGGAGCTCCGCTAGTTGATCCCATCTCACACCGGACGAATGGATATGTTTTCCGTGTTGTTGTATCCTTACGGATTGTTGGTTTGGGTTTTTCCCTGTATTGTTTACGTATTTGTGAAATACGGACATATTGTATGTATTTGGTCTTTGATTCTATTTCTGTTATGATTCTTGTCATGTCAAGTCACTCTGGAGTGCACAGTTGGTCTTTGTATCTTGTTGATCTGTTTGTATTGTTTCCGCTGTGTTTAGTATGTTTGATATGATGATATCTGTGTATATCATATTGTTTTTGTGGGCCTACGGGCCTTGTATTAACCCGATATGTTGCCACGTACAGGGGAGATGCCATCCGTTTGCTTTTCGGCACGGCATACTCTCGAGGCGTGACAATTTTATTGGTATCAGCGCCCTAGGTTGCGAAGTCCATTTTCGGATTTTATTTCGTTCGGACATCGAGTTTTGCTTTACTCGGTTTTGGTTTGTGAGTTCTGGGATCTGGCTGTTGCGGACATCTCCGAGCTACAAGGATTAAGGTATGTTAACTGTTATTACATATCCTTCTGTTGGCTATGCATTTAGTTGCTTATAACATGAATGACTTGTAGGATCTGGTTTTAGTTTGACCACGGGAATGATATGTTGAGGTTATTAGATATGTACCTGCTATCGAAAAGGTAATTACCTTTGAGAGCCGATCGATACTCTGGAGTCGGATAGTCACATCTCTTGTGGAGATCAAGGATTATGGTCCTAAGATTTTCACTAATTATGTTAGTCAGATCATTACCTATTGGGTAATGGACAAGCGAGTACACTATTGCTGATGCAGATAGTAGAGGATTTGTTTGGAGATAATCATAGGGATTTTGATCCCTGAGTTGGTCATGTTAGGTTGTATAACATTGGGAGTACTTTTAGAGTACTTGACTCGGGTTATATGAAGATAGTAGTATTAGTGAATACCATTATCCGGATTTAGCCGGTAATTGGTGGAAGATATAGGAAATAACCTACGGGAAATCACACATCACTTGGCCACGGTGAAGTGATGTTGTGAGAGAGTATTTTCCCACATCATTTTCTTTAACTCATTGTCAAGGAATTCTTGAGCTTCAGGTTGGGTGATCGTCTGGTGACGAAAGTACCATGCAGAGTCATTAGACTCGTGAGGGTTACGACCCCCCTAATAGCTCGAGAATGTGATTGGGTTGGTTTTGTCCACCCACAGGTTATCGGTTGACATCTGTATCAGGATGTTTGGATCTCCTACTAGATCCTATCGGAAGTCCTTAGACCGAGTCATGTGGATAGAAATGACTCCGTAGTAAGTGTTTTAAGAGTTGAAGATTTGATAAGCAGATATTGCAAGTCAAATTATTGGAATTAGAAGTCTCCAAATGTTGGATAAAAAGGAGCAAGATTAAAGTCATGAGTCATGAGCTACTTTTGGAGAGTTTTTCGATCATAGAAGACCGATTGCAGATTGTCAACAGCTTCTCATGTTTATTAGCGAACTCAGAGGAAAGACTCCGAAAGGAGATTATGTGTGTGTAGTGCGGGTCACGACGACACTGTAGTATCCGATGGACTATCAGACTGTTTCTACTATAAGCAGCCGGTATCTACGAGGAGAGTATGTATTTTGAAGACTCAGTTGAAGACTATGGATGATGCTTTCGAGTGGACGATCCACAACCTCGAAAGCCGAGATTATTACAGAAGATTAGGTTATCACATCAGCAGCGATCTACTACCCCAGATATAGTTGGAGTTCTTTGATACTTTCATCCGGAAGAAGTAAGTTACTCAAAAGATCACCAAGACATTTCGTAAGATTCGCATATCTGCATAACAACTGTTACCTTCCTGCATTTACAACAAATCAAGTACCTTCCCAGCGAGTTATGATTTGTTCAGAGGAGAGAGAGTATACGACGATGGTCGTATCTATTCGGTATTCTTCAGTTGCAGCTGTACCTTTCGCAGAGTTGGAGCGTATATGTCGATGCTTCTTCAAGATTTTACAGATGTATATCTTTTGCCAAGATCAGGTTTACCATCTCCATTGCAGCTTGTTGTGTACTCGGGCCCAAAGAATGATTTCAGTTCCTCCATGATAGTCTTTGCATCTACATGAGCTCACCATCCGCAATGTATGTTGACAAGTTTACATGATTACTCGAGAAGAAGTATAGAAGACCGAAGGATCGGTCCTCGGGGTATTACTTTAGGTTATACTATTTGCAGATATATCAAGAGATACTGGTAGTTTACATGTATCTTTGTCTAGAACATTCTTAGATAGGATTAGAAGGGTTTCTATCGACTTGTGGTTAGTGATTTTCTCTACCGTTTGGTGAGATGTTGATCAACAACCAAGAAGGCAAGGGATACCCTTAGCCTTTCCTAGACATACCTCCACTATAGACATATCCTTACGGATAGTTAGATTGTTGGAGCGTTGGTATACTAGGACTCTCGGATGTACATATAATCTGAGAGTATTCGGATATAGTTTCAGATGAATTCCCGGGCTTGCCACTGCATGGGCAAGTAGGAATATACGATTGGAGGGTGATTTCGGAAATAGTTCCGATATTGAGACCCCATACCGGGAGATGATTTTACGGGTATCAGTGTTGCTAAACACTATAGGAGATTTATTTGGCTTGAGATTTCTCTTGAGAAGATCCAGAACTCTTTATTAAAAGAGAGATGAACCTTTGGGGTTATATATCGATTATCGATGATTGGAATGCATTAGTTGAGAATGAGTATCCTTCGTTAGGGATAGATGATTTGTTTAGATCAGCTAAATGACACCTGTGTATATCCTAGGGTTGGTCTACGACTGGAGGTTTGATATTGTAGTGACTTAGTGTCATACAATTATCATTGTCGGTGTGATAATTGAGCTATTATTAGCGTGGAGAAAAAGGATGCAGGTGTATAGAGCTGATTGATAATGTTGTTAGACTTATCGACGATTTAGTCGTTCATGGATTTGAGGAATCAGGTACTCTTGGAGTATTTGAGATCGATTGTCATTATATCTGTGGAGGATATATTTATGGATATATTCCTAATCTTGAAGGAAGTTGTGGTTTCTTTAGATTGATTTGGTATTTACCATAGATGAGAATAGGATGTTCTAGCGATACTATATCGTCGACTTGTTGGACCAAGAAGGTGATGGGAATCACCTGGCCGGAAGTTGGGGAAGCTAGGTTTCAAGGCCTAGAAGGTGGCTGACTTTTGTGTCAGTGTTAGTTAATCCGTCCGATATTGATGGAAGGGCATTGCACATAGATGCAATATTTCTAGGATTAGGAGCTTAGCAGTTATTATCTTGAGTAGTAGATGTATAGAGCAGGAGTGCTCAGGGAGTTTTGGCTAGCTACTGGGTAGCTGTTATAGGGTTGTTAGAGCACAGATAGATGCAACTGGGGAGATTAGTCATTATAGTCTTCGATTACTTGATTCTGTATGTGAGTGAATTTTGGACATTGGATTAATTTCTCTTGTGAGAATAAATCTCCGTCTCTGGGAAGGATGGTGGTTCCCAGAGTTGCATTCGCTTTAGGAAGAGTTGTTTCGAAAGACTATTCATTTAAGGGTGATGATTTATTCGGAGTGTAACCGAAAATAGTGAGTATTGGGATGTTCATGTTGGTGGAACGAGATATGGGACACGGTTGATTTCGTAGTTTGATGTTGGGTATGCCAACAAGCAAAGGTGAAATATTTTGATCGGTAGGGTCACGTACCGTGATGAAGTGGGAGCCTAGTACGTTAGACTGTGTTGGGAGATTATCTAGAATTCGGAAAGGACTTGATAGGATTTGGGTAGTCGATGATCGATTAGCTAGGTCCGCTCATTTTCTTCCGAGTCGTAAGATGGATTTCGTTGGATCGTTTGATGGAATTATATCCATGGAGTATCCTTGAATATCATTTCTGATAGTGATTCATGATTCACCTTACGATTCTGGCAAAGTTTCCCATCAGTTACGGGTATAGAGCTCCACTCTGGTACAGTAATTGACCTCTTAATAGGTTGGCTGAGAGCGTATAAGAGCTGGAATATAATATTCGAGCTCAGCACCCCACTTAGTCACTTGAGATGTGTGACTTTACTCCGGATACTTGAGATGATTATTGTGACATCTCGTACTCGTACATGAGTCGGAAATTTGGGGACCAAATTTTTATAAGTGGGGGAGAATGTAAAAATATGAAAAAGAAAAATGGATTAACCCCTTTAATTAATTTGGATTTAATTAGTGGGTTAATTGGGCTGGAAATGGGTTTGAAATTGGGCTGAATCCATTGGGCTGAATCTAATGGGCTGAATCAATTGGGCTGGAAATGGGCTTGAAATTGAGCTGAGCCCATTGGGCCGAACCCATTGGGCTGAATTAATTGGGTTAGACTTGAGTTAGCTGAATCCATTCAACTGGTTTTAAAAACCACTCGAACCCAAATCTGACCCGCATCCGTCTTTGTCAGCTTCACCCAAAATCCCGATCGCAAATCTCCTCTTCTCACTCCCGCCGCTGTCGGAGCTCACCGTCGCCGGCCACGCTGGAGTTCTTCTCCTTCCTCTGTATTCGTCATCGCGATGCCCTCGATTATCCCCGATCTCGATCTGGATCTCGTCGCAAAGCTTAGCCGTCGTCGGTGTTCTTCTTCCCCTTCGCTGTGTCGATCGCCATTGTCATTGGTTGCCTCGTCGACAGTCGCATACCCGCATTCGAGCTCTATTCCTCCCGATCTCGATGGTAGCGAGCTCATCCAGCCGTACGCGATCACCGACGACTGCCCCAGCTCTGTCAGCCGCCATCCAGCTCGTTCGGTCGCCCTAATCAGCCTGTACGCGAATCTCGTCGTCGCACGAGCTCGGATCGTCGTCTTCGCCTTTGCTCAGCCATTTATGAGTTTGCCGCCAGCCAATTTGCCTCCGACCACCATGGACAACATCGGCAGCCATCAGGAGCTCAATCTGCCATTGTTGTCGTCTCCTTGTTGAGCTCCGCCGATCCGGATGAGGGGCACCTCCGGTTGACTCTGCACCGTGAGCAGCAGTTCGGCTGCCGCACTCGGATCTACCATCGAGCTTTGTTTCCTTGCTGTGGGTTGCTGTGTACCGTCACCGTTTATGCTCTGCTTTGTTGATTTGGACGGCAGCGAGATCATTGCTACAGCTCAGATCGTCGCTAGGCTCATCCGTTGCCGTCTTCACCACTATAGAGGTTAGCCATGGTTGGATCCGTGGATCAAGCAGCAGATTCACCGTAGGAGATTGGAAGATTGTGAAGGATTAAAGGTGTGTTGATGGTTGTTGTGTGTGATCTATATGTAATTGGGAAGGATGCCATCAGTCCAGCTTGTTAGGAACTGAAAGGTTCAAAGGAAAATATGAGCTCGTGATAACTCATAAACTGGTTTCTATATACAGAGGACAAGATGGGAAGCAACTACAGGCTGGTGTCATCGATTTGGAAACTAGGTAAGTTTCAATTTGGATTTAGCTAATTGTACCATAGAAGAGTTACCTATGTGATTGTTTAATTAGTGTGAATCTATAATAACTGTCTAGACTTAATCTGGGCAATCATGTGAAGATAATGGATGGTGAGGAAGTGTATGAGTTTACACTACTATGGAATTTGGTTAATCAAATCAGAGATTAAGATTAAGTTAGATACCTACCGGTTGTTTATATTCGTGTTTGGTTATATTCTGTGTTATGTACAGGATCTTGATTTGGGATACGAAGCAGGTCCACGATCGTGAAGATTATTCGAGCTTCGTATCAGGTGGGTAATATCTACCTGGTCCAGTAGTTTTGATCAAATTCCTGTGCATGATCTTGTATTTATGTTTATACTTGTTTACCTTAAATCCACTCTTATTTAATCAT
This sequence comes from Wurfbainia villosa, assembly GCA_025175895.1. Classification (NCBI taxonomy): domain Eukaryota; kingdom Viridiplantae; phylum Streptophyta; class Magnoliopsida; order Zingiberales; family Zingiberaceae; genus Wurfbainia; species Wurfbainia villosa. Next base: position 33,399,048 of record CM045986.1, read on the forward strand.
ATGCTTGTACTGCCTTGACCTTTGAGATATATACTCTGTTACTCATTGATTATCTAGCACGGATAGGAACTATAAACCCTATTACGTATTAGCTGATGGATGTTGAGTAAGTACATGTGGTTAGGGTTATCTTTGTGACCTCAGATAGGGTTACTGTGTTACCTAACTAGAGTTAGGCGATGGATTGGATTATGAAGTCGATCGTGATATCATAACCATATTAGTGGTGTATTTATGGTGGATCTTGTTGTCTGTGCATAGATAAGTGTATGGTTGTCTGTATGTGACCATGGACTAGAGGTCCTAGCGCGATGGTATATCCATTATGGATTGTGTGCCTGTGTATGGTTATATGGACGGTCGATTGTATATCGCTACTGACTAGAGGTCTTAGCGTGGTGGACTGTCAGATGAGTATGACTCTTTGTGCGATAGAGAGAGTCTTGTGATTGTAGTCCTTGCATAGTTGACTTTTGGTTGACGAGGACTCCCCATGGGATAGGGAGTAAGGCGAGGATACATGTATGGAGCTATGCATCATTACATTGAATGCATGCTGACGACTGGCTCTCCCTTGTGGATGAGACGGGTCATCAGTCATCCTGCCTCCCCGGCCACTCGGGGTAGTGGTAGCAGGGTTGAGGGCAGAGCATTGGATGTGCCGCGCTCGGCCACTAGGGATGGTGGTAGCTGGAGATGCGCACCTGGCCACTGAGCAGAGTGGTGTTAGCACTCGCCCACTATAGACAGTGGTTGTGTGACGTGCAGTTGTCCTGTGTGCAGAGCTCGTCTACTCATGGGTAGTGACGGAGCGACCAGCAGCAGGGACCCCCGGGGAGTAGTTAGATTTTTACGCTTATATGCTACTCATTCATACTACCCAACTCGGTCACTCGAGAGTAGTGACGGCTGGAGTCGGGCTAGTCGTCATGCCGTGCCACCCGAGCCATACTGGGGTCGTGGTTGGACGGGTCCGCAGACATGGCCATGCATATGTACTGCTGATATATATGTATGCATGTATTTGATATATGTTTTACATATGCCTGTGAGATGCTGCATTTGATTGATCTATAATTGCTGCATATGGTTGTTCATCATGATACATGTAATCTGCATTTTTATTTACTGCTATGTGTTGAGCATGATACATGCGTTGATTCAGACTGTTATATGCATTTGATTAGCATCATGTCATTGTGTGGTACGGACCGGGTTATTATACAAGTGATCATATACTGTTCATATGTCTGCGTATTGGTTAGGTATGGGACTGACTTGGTACATTATATGGGTTATGTTATTGTATATCTGTCAAGACGATATAGCTTATGGTGTTGCAGACCGTCAGGTACATTGGTACATTACTTCATGTTCAGTTGATCAGTTTAGTATTTACATTGAGTATGACTTTGCTGTAGTTACTTGTTATTAGAGTTGAGTAGGACTGTATGTCTATTGGACTCATGCTGTATACCTGTAGATCTTCACATGTATACTTGTAGATCTATCCTTATATGTTGTTCATGCACTTTCTATATATTACCCCTGAGTTTATACTCACCACCCCTGGACCCTGGGCTTCCTGTCGCCCAGATAACAGGTAGAAGATTTCTTGGACGTTCGGAGCTCCGCCAGCTGATCCCATCTCACACCGGACGAATGGATATGTTTTCCGTGTTGTTGTATCCTTACGGATTGTTGGTTTGGGTTTTTCCCTGTATTGTTTCCGTATTTGTGATATACGGACATATTGTATGTATTTGGTCTTTGATTCGATTTCTGTTATGATTCTTGTCATGTCAAGTCACACTGGAGTGCACAGTTGGTCTTTGTATCTTGTTGATCTGTTTGTATTGTTTCCGCTGTGTTTAGTATGTTTGATATGATGATATCTGTGTATATCATATTGTTGTTGTGGGCCTACGGGCCTTGTATTAACCCGATATGTTGCCACGTACAGGGGAGATGTCGTCCGTTTGCTTTTCGGCACGGCATACTCCCGGGGCGTGACATATTAACAGGAGTAAAACTAGGCTTTGTCCCGTCATGATCTGAGACGAATTTGATGTGCTATGTTTCTTAAATATTTTGCATTAATGACAACATTAAGATTTAACTTTCCATATCATAGCCTTACTTTGAACTGACACCTCCATTTATCATGTTTTATTTAACTTAATTAAAGTAATTAGTCTTTCTATTTATTTGTGCAATGTGTGGCTGCAACTTGTAAAAAATAAAGTTAGGATCCATCCTCACAGGTTGATTTATACATTATTATGGTTACTATCAAGATCTATTGCAACCCTTTACCATTTACGTACCAAGGGAGAATGCAAGTCAAGTTTTCTTCTTTATAGTTTATAGTAGGGACAGAAATGTCACGAAGGGCATTACCACAAATTCTGTATCTCTTCCAGAAATAAAGATTTTCAGGACTTCACTAATGAAAGACAAAAAGGATTCTAAAATTTCTAATTCCTCTCTCCATAGTTGATGCACTATGTCAATTCAATTTACAAACAAGGTGTTTTCATTTGTTTGTAGCCTCATGTTTTTTATTACGTGCATACCTTTTATGTTTGTGCTCAAAATAATTAATTTTTCTTTCATTGAATTAGTTGATTAACTCTATTGTTGATCTAAATAAATGTTAATTTTTGCACAGGTCAAGGAACTGATATTTCTCACACTTTGTTTGAGGAACAAGTATCTGATTCAAAATTAGGTATGGAGATGCTGCCCATTAAGGATCCAAGAGCACAAGCTCGCCAAGATGAGTTGGAGATGAGACCATCAATGTTTTGTTTTCAAGAGCACAAGCTAGCCAAGATTTTGGTTTAATGGTTGTCACATTTTTTTGTCAAGCTAATTTTACAATTTTTTGTTTTCATCAATGTTGTGTTGCTATCTTTGAGATCATCAATGTTAACTGACCTTGTCTTTAAATGTATAGGGGTGGATTGAATATAACTATTTCAAGTAGTTATCATATTGAAAGTCACAGTTATTAGCGAAGAGAACATAAGGCTTCATTGTGTTTAGACAACTTTAGATACTCTAGATTGTTTTCTTTCTGTTCAAACAACTTTAGGAAGTTCAAAGAAAAAATCATAGCTCAAAATCCAGTGGCTAAAGAAGGAAAGGTATGTCTTGCGTTATATTATTTGCCTCTTAAACCTCATTAATAATTTATGTTGTAGCACCAATTTTCTAGTACAACAGGATTTCCTTAAGCCTCAGCTTCTTTATCACTCTAATAAGGCTGAAAAAATCTATTGCTATGAGTTCTTAAAGTTAATCTGGCATGGAACATACACGTCACCTAAGATTTTTTTTTTCTTTTATCTTAGCTGTCTGAGAATTACATGGAAGACCTATGTGCAAATATTAAGGTTAGTTGTTGTTACTTTCCCGCTGTTAAGCATTTCTATTATGTACTTATTATAATGTTTATGTTTTACAGAGAATATGTAAATTTATTTCCATGTATGTGTTGCATATGATAGATATGCATCTCTTGGGTAGGGAACACAATGAAAACCAGATGCACAAATACTCAATCTGGGATGTGAAATATAACTTCACCTTCTAAGCTTATTACTATGTAATTACAACATCAATTCTAAGTGATTTCCATGTATGTGTTGCATACTATATATCTGTTTGCTTAACGGAATGAAGAAAGAATAGTTGAAAATGAAACATTATCTAGGGCAGGAATTATATCATCTTATTTCATATCAATTGCAGATATTTAGCAAGCTCAGCTATGTGTGAGCTGAAGCATGATCATATTCCTGTTGAAAACAAACTTGCTTATTTGTATATGAGTTCTGTTCATGAACTTTTATATAATTAATGATACTAAGCATGCCAACTGTAGATTATATTCATCTAACGCTGGATTTTTGGTATTAGGAGTGACTTTGTTCATTAATATATGATAACTAGAATGAACAAGTGATTGAGGAATGAAATTTAAGTTAATTTTATACACTTAATTGTTAAAATCTTGAATATATAGTTTTAAAAAATTATTGTTTTAAATTTTTGACGTGTAATAGATTTCTTTTGACAAAAACATGGTCATGTCATCCATGGAATCATGTAGTTATACATAATATGTATTATTTTTCTTGAGCACAATAACCTTAAAAAAAAATAGGTTGCCGAACTCTGGCATGTCTATGTGGCAGTGGCTTCCACGGACAAAAATTTATGTATCAAATTTCCCTTATGACATAACATTTTTTTTCCCTTATGACAACTTTTTTTTTTGTGCGTGTAATTTATGTATCGAATTTTACTATTAGAATAACTACTATAATTTTTCCCATCACAGGCTCCCCTTCAACCGGATGGAGCTCAATGCGGGTATTTTGTTTTGCGATATATGAGAGAGATAATTGAAGGCGCCGCATCCTTTGACAAGTCTTCCCTATGATCAATAGTAATATTAGATATATTTTCAAATTTTCTTATTGATACCATAGTGTTTAATTACATTTTCATTCATTTATTCACATGCAGTTCGCAAAATCTGTGATAGTTGCAAAGGAAATTGATGAAGTAGGTTCGGAGTGGGCTGAATGCATACAAGATCACATATATGATGATTAGGAGAGATTTAAGTGTACATACCTCTTTTGGTTACATGTGGTAATCTATAAGTGTTTTGCTTATTATACATAATACTTTTGGTGCATATGATGTGTAGTTGTTTTGCCACAGTACTTTTTAATATATATCGGTAAGAGTGATCATTTAAAATGTGATGTGACGTTGTACTTTACATTGCTACAAGTGCGAGTGTATATATGTGTTTTCTATAATTCTTTTTGATGTTGTATGATTTATATTAAAAATGCAACACTATAAATATACAATGGTTTATTGTGTTCTAGAGTAAGCGTTGAGAAATGACAACGGTGAAAAACCATTGTCTATGAGCAAAAAAAATCCGTTCTAAATCGGTGGTCGGTCAAAGACAACGGTGAAAGACCGTTGTAGATTTAAGGAAAAGACAACGGTGAAAAACCATTGTCTATTAGCAAAAACATCCGTGGTAAATCGACCTATTGGGAAAAGTGATTCGGTCAAAGACAACGGTTAAAAACCGTTGTCTTATCCTTGAAACGACAACAGTTTTTCACCGTTGTCTTTGCTCGAACCACTTTTCACAACGGGTCAATTTACCACGGATTTTTTTGCTAATAGACAACGATTTTTCACCGTTGTCTATTTGATTTTTTGTTGTAGTGAGAGAGTCGTACTCGACTGATCATAACTCTCTCTCCAATAGAGAGTCGTACTCAACTGATCGACGCACTCTTTATCCAATAGAGAATCGTACTAGACAAATCATATCAAGCTGGGACCACCGGTCCGCAGCGACACACTAATCAACCTTCACTTAACGATTACACAACTCATGGTTGGTAACAGTATGCAACATACGAGTATTGGAAATAATTCCTACATTTAGGGCATTACCTACCCAAAGATGACATTTTTGCCAATTTATAATTTGGGTCATCACCCGTACTGACATTTACACCCTACTAAACATCTAAGCCAATTTACATCACATCTATAACTTCTAAATCATGATAGGGTATATCTGATATCAACAATTGAGCATAAATACATCCAACGATAAGTTCAAGCATACGAAAATAAGAGCAGGATCAAGGTAACATGAACATATAACATGCTCATATCTATGTCTAAATCTGAATGCAATTACATCTACCGGACCAGGTAGGAAAATTACTCACCTATTAAATAGCTCCGCAACATAAATATCTTCACGTCCATAGATCTGCCTCATATCCACGTCCTACAAATATCATCATTTATAATTAAATTCAAGCACATGACAAATATACAAATCCACTACTATATCGTTCCTATATTCGTATCCCTTTATCGAATACGAATTAGAACCCCCCCCCCCCCCATCATCAAACGTAACCCTTCTACAACACCCAACTAGGTTTAAATTAATAAACCTCTTAGGTAGACTCCACCCAAATCAATTAAACACACTAACTCACATCCACATAAATCCATCCATCAGATCTATAGCAACTACACTTCTTCCATCGACTATTACTCAATGAATCCAATAATAATCGGCAATAGATCTAACATCACATCTATAATAATCTGAATCCATACTTACCAAGTTTAGCTTCACTTAACAGTTTCTTGATCCAATTTGTGGGAAACCTAATCTGCCCAGTCAATTTAACTGCAAGAAAATCCCATCTGATTAGCTAAACCTAGCAATCAAGCCAATCAATCGTATAGGTTTGTATAAAATTTAATTAATCAAAATTCCACACATCGTTACCTCTATTCTCTTTAACCACCATGAATTTGAATGGGAGCACTCTCCACCACAATGATCACACAGTCAAACTTTAGCTGTGCTCTAGATTAGGAAACTGCCCCAAATCCCTCGGCAGCCACCCGTTCCTCTGTTCACCGGCTCTTGGATCACTGTCCAAATAGAATCCATGCTCAACCACAAGGAGGAACACAGTGGTAATCATCCGAGATTCCCATCAGCAATGAGAAGAAGGAAATAGATCATGCTTACCTGCCCTAGCAACTCCACCGACAATAAATCCCTAATTCAGTCCTGTTCGCTGGGGAGGACTCACCGACACAGTTGTCGGCGCTAACCGTCGCGTGTGACAGCACCTGCGGTGGAAGGGAGAAGAGTGATTGGCCGACCGGCGATGCATACAAAAAGGAAGAGAACCAGCCGACAACGTTCGGGTGGAAAAAGGGACGACGTCCGACAAAACTCCATCGAGAGGGAAATAACTCTGGCGTCTGAAACTGAATGGGTCACAGCGGGAGGATGCGATCCCCTGCTCCCAGTCGCCGTCCTGCCGTAGTTGCCGCTTCACCATGCTCCGACGAGGTCACGATCTCCGAAATCCACCGGTCGTGAGATCGCGAGAAGAAGAAAAGAGGCGTCGCGGGGAAAATGAAACCGACGGGGAAACGGAGTTAATTAAACCCATTTAATACCTCAATATAAATAGGCTTTATAAAAGCCTGTTTGCTTTATCTGTAGAATACGGAAAAAAAATATATTAATTAACTCGTTAATTAATTAGGATTAATTAGGGGATTAATTAGGCTTAAATAGTGGGCTGAGATGGGCTGGGCCGAATCGGGCTCGGGTCAGAATGGATCACCGGAAATCTCAGAATGGATCGGGCCAAATTGGGCGGAAATGGGTCAGAATGGATCGGGCCGAATTAACCCAATCGGATTGGGTTAGGGTTGAGCTGGGTTAACCGGATCAGGCGAACGGCGTTTATAAGTTGCCGAACGAACCGATTTCGGCAGATCGCGATTTCGATTTCCATTTCTTCTTCTCCGCCTCATTCTGTTCTTCTCCGCGCCGAACGCATCTTCGCCGCGCGCTCTCCTCGCCGATCTCGTCGGCGTCCGGTGCGAGGAGCTCGACGGCGCCATTTGGTAGATCTCAGGCCGGGGGATCAAAGGGGGGGTTCTCGCCTGGACGGAAATCACGGCGACACTTCCATCGCAATGGGCGTTGGTTGGCCGGCAGAAGTCGCCATCAGAGGTAAGGCTCGAGAGTTGTCTTCCCTTCCGAGATTAGGTTTTGCTGTTAGTTGTGGTTGGCATGATTTTAGCTTAGATCTATGTTTGGCAGTGATCGAGAGCTTGATTTGATTCGGCGAGCAGACAAGATTTGGGAATTTCGCCACCGGTAGAGTTGGGATCGCGGTAAGTTGGATCTAACCGAATACTATAAGCTGTGGTATAAATTGATTTGTGTTCTGTTAAAGTGTGATTGTGGGATTTGGTTTATTTGGGAAAAAGTTAGTTGCCGATTAGTAATTGAGAGTGTTGATTCGAGTATTGTTGCTTGGGAATTCTTGTTGATGTTTGGTTTGTCAGGATTGTTAGGGATTTCTTTTATATATGATCGGCTGTGGAAAACTCTGTGTGGTTATGGTTGTCGATGTGCTTGATCTGGATTGTTTCTGGTGAGCAGAGATTGAACAGAGGTGTTGGTGGAGATGCTCTGTTTGGTGTCGTGTGTGAGCTGCTGTCGGGAGAAAATCAAGATGGGAAAGTGGTTAATTAGGATTTCCGTGGTGTTATTTGTGTAGGAGATCGAGTTGATTAGATGTAGATGCTATGGATGGTTTGATTGAGTTGTAATCTATTTGAGGTAAGGATGGATTGTTCCTAACCAAGGATTGTGCCGGCTGTGGGTGTGTGGAAGGAGAGTTGTGATGATAGAGTTGATACTGTGATTGTGGATTTGGGTTGTATAGTGAATGTGAGTTGTCAATGAGTGGTTAGGCTTGTTGTTTCGGGTATTTGTGCTCGAGTATTATTAATTGATGTTGACCTGTTTAGATTTAGAGATCTATGTAGTTGACCTAGGTAGTGTATCGAATTTGGGATAAGTAGGGTTCTTATTGGTAGACGGGAAAATAATACGAATATAAAATAGTATTTATTCGTATTATTATTGGAGTGTTATGCTAAATCCTAATTGGTAATTATGTGCAGGTTTGGGATACGAAGCAGGCCCGCGGCCGTGAGGATTATACGAGCTTCGTATCAGGTGGGTAATATCTACCTGGTCCGGTAGTTTGATCAATTTCAGTGCATGACATTGTATATATATATGTTATACCTGTTTACCTTAAATCCACTCTTATTTAATCACATGCTTGTACTGCCTTTGACCTTGAGATATATACTCTGTACGTCATTAATTATCTAGCATGGATAGGTACTGTAAAACCCTATTATGTGTTAGCTGTTAAAGGTTTAGTAAATACCTGTGGTTGGGGTTATCTTTATGACCTCAGATCTGGGTTACTGGGTTGCATCACTAGGTTAGGTGATGAGTCCAAATTATGAGATCGGTTGTTGTATCGTATACATATCAGTGTGTTAGTTAATGGATCTATTTATCTGTACATAGGTAAATAGGTTGTGATTACGGATTTGTCGCCCTTACATGGTTGACTTTTGGTTGACTAGGTCTCCCCGTGAGTTAGGGAGTGTTGTGAGGATCGGTGTGTGGGTTATGCATCATTACATTTCATGCATGCTGACGACTGGGTCTGCCTTGTGGTTGAGACGAGTCGTCAGTCATCCTGCCTCCTCGGCCACTCGGGGCAGTGGCTGCAGGGTTGAGGGCAGAGCATTGTGAGCGTGCCGTTCTCGGCCACTAGGGATGGTGGTAGCTGGAGATGCGCACTTGGCCACTGTGTGGAGTGGTAGTTAGCGCACTCACCCACAATAGATGGTGGTCGGTTGTCTCCGGTGCGTTGCTCGTCTACTCATGGGTAGGGACGGAGCGGCTAGCAGCAGGGACCCCCGTGTGAGTAGCATATAGCTCTATGGCGGCTAGCTACTGTTTCATACTACCCAACTCGGTCACTCGAGAGTGGTGGCGACTGGAGTCGGGATAGTTGTCATGTCGTGCCACCTAGGCCACACTGGGGTCGTGGTAGCGAGTTGGGTGCACAGGCATGACCATGCATATGCATTGCTGATATATATATATATATGTATGCATGTATTCGATATATGTTTTACATATGCTTGTGAGATGTTGCATTTGGTTGTTGCATATGATTGTATATCATGCTACATGTCATTTGCATTTTATATACTGATGTGTGTTGAGTATGAGTATGTTTTGCTTTAGTCTGTCGCATGTTATCTGGATTATGTTATGATATACCTGTTCAGGATGTTATAGGTTATGTGGACGTGACCGCCGTCGTATGTACATTATTTTATGTCAGTTTATCAGTTTAGTGGATGCTATGAGTATGACCGTATCTGTAGTTTCTGGTTATTATGTTGAGTACTGTATGTATGATGGACTCATGCTGTATACCTGTAGATCTTCACATATATACCTGTAGATCTCTTTACCCTGTATGTTGTTCATGTACTTCTATATATTACCCCTGAGTTTTATACTCACCACCCTGGACCCTGGGTTTCTTGTCGCCCAGGTAGTAGATAGAAGACTTCGGCATGGACTTGGAGCATTGCCACCTGATCCCATCTTGCCGTTTTTCCGAGGGTTTTTGTTTCCCATCGCATGTACCTTTATATGGACTCTTATTGTTTTGGAGATCATGCTGTATGTTTCTCTTTTGATATTCAGTATGGATTTTATTCTAGTATGGACGGATATACCGATGTACTTATGTTGACGAGTTTGTATTTCCATGTGTTGGCTTCCGCTATTGATGTTGTACGTTTTGCTGTGTTGTTATACATTTTCGATATGTGTTATACTGGCTGCGACTTTGTACCGTATTGGAATTGTCATAAGGGGGTGTCGTCCATTGGCCGGACAGAGTCTACCTCGGGGCGTGACAATTTTATTGGTATCAGAGCTCTAGGTTGCGATGCCATGCAATAATGTTTTGTCGAATTTTGGGACCTCGGAAATCGTTTTGATTTGATTTGATTTTGATTTTCGGTAAGATGGGATTGACTGAGGCATGAGCTCCAAGTTGTCCGAAGTAAGAAATCTTAACACTTAATATTTTCTGGTTAAATATTTATGGAAGTCGTTCAACAGGTGTGAACAATCGATATTATGGCACCTGTTCAGACTCGTAAGAGAGGTCGACCCTCTAAACAACCTACTACCGGAGGACCGGTTGATCAGGAGGAGCCATGACAGTCTCCTACCAGAGGTTGAGAACCTCAAGAGCCTGATGTACCCTTGACTACGCCGACTGCTACGGATTCCAGTTGGGTCAGAGTCAAGGCACGTATACCTGTGTTAGCACGGACAGCCAAGGACCGGTTTACGTTATTCAGAGGCGAGTCTGATCCCTGGATTGCATGGACCTGGTTAGACAATTTGGAGGATACATTTGAGTTCATGAGTTGCACCGATGAGGAGAAGGTGGGTCTAGCAGCTTATCACCTTCGAGAGCAGGCGGTTACATGGTGGAAAATGCAGAAGACCTTGATGGGAGAGCAGAACATCACCTGGGCAGTTTTCCGAGATATATTCTGGAGGCAGTATTTTCCTTCTACGTTCTCTACAGCACGCCGTCAGGAGTTCTTAATGCTTAAGTAGGGCAATCGGTCAGTCATGGAGTATAATTCGGAGTTCACCCGACTCGCGGAATTTTGTCCACATTTGGTAGCACAGGATGGGGACAGAATGTTCCAATTTATGCAGGGTTTGGCTGCGTATATTCGGGCCAAACTATCGGGATCTTCCATTAATTCGTACCGAGAGGCACTGGATAGGGCACTGTCTATTGAGATGACTTCTCAACAAATCGCCAAGGAGAGAGAGTTGGAAAAACAGATGAACCAGGGAAAGCAGCGGAAATCAGATGCGACTCCTGAGACTCAGAGAAAGCAAGATCAGAGAGGGGTTTCTCGTGGTACTTCAGAGGGATCATCTAGGGCACAAAAAGGGAAGCGACCAGCTTCTGGACAGTCTGGAGGTTCTCAGAAGAACCATAAGAGCGGACACATGGCTAGATGCTATAGATGTGGGTCAGGAACCCACCACATTTCAGAGTGTCCCTTGGACCGGAGTGTTTGTTATTACTGCAAGCATCCAGGGCACACTAGTCGAGAGTGTACTCTGAAGGCACAGCTAGAGGGTTCAGGAAATTCCAGCAAAGGAAAGAGATCTGATCAGCATCATCAGCAGAGGTCAGCACCTAGGACGCAGATGCATGGTCAGAGACAGCCACCCCCTCCTACAGCTCAGATATATCATATACACGGGAGTGATGTTTCCGGGATGCCAGCAGCGATTCATTATACACCAGCTCCAGAGAGTTATTATTCCGGACCATCTACTCAGCGATATCTACGCGTGGCTCGTGGATATATTATGCTCGCAGGAGTCACCTCGATAGCATCATCACGCATACGATCCATCCGGAGTGGAGGCATTCTACTATTATATCTGAGCGCTTGCCGCATGTGGAGACTGGACGAGTTTATGCCATTACCCGAGAGGACGCTCAGCGGGCCGAGGGATCGGTCATTAGGGGTATGATTTTGGTTTATTCTATACCTGCTGATACATTGATTGATACTGGTAGCTCGCATTCCTTTATTTCTAGTATATTTCTGAGTAAAATTGGGAGAATCCCTATGATTCGTTCTGTATCATTACCATCGGGCGAGGTTTTGACCATCCATCAAGTAATCAAAGGTTGTCCGTTGGATTTCGAGGACATATACTTACAGTGGACCTTGTGCTAGAGATGGTAGAATTCGATATCATACTTAATGGATTGGTTGGCTACATATTGTGCTACAAAGGGATTGTAGAGCGAGAGTAGTGACCTTCCACCACCGGATCACCGCATGGAAATTCGTGGTACCCGGGATGATGGAGTGTCCAGTTATATCCGCACTTCAGCTCGAGATTAATATCGCATGGTTGTCGTGGTTACTTATTCTCTTTGGTCAAAGTGGAGAGTGAGTGAGAATGCCACCTCTTTCCGGCGTGCGGGTAGTTCGTGAGTATCAGGATGTATTTCGGATGAACTTAGGGCTTGCCACCTCAGGCAAGTGGAATTGCGATAAGTGATTCGGGAAGCCTTGCAGGTGTCAGCTCCATCTGGATGGCAAGAAAGAGTTAAGTGAGCTAAAGATACAAGCTGCAAGAATTATTGGATAGGGGTTTTGTTAGTCCTAGTGTTTCACCTTGGGGAGCTCGGTCTTTGTTCGTTAAAAGAAAGATGGATCTCTGCGGTTATGTATTGATTACCGACAACTTAATGCAGTGACCGTTAAGAATAAATATCCACTGCCGAGGATAGAGGATTTGTTTGATCAGCTCAAGGATACTTGCGTGTATTCCAAGATTGATCTGCGATCAGGCTATCATCAGCTGAGGGTAAGAGGCGAGGATGTTCGAAGACAGCGTTACGCGCGTTATGGACATTACTGAGTTTCTAGTGATGCCATTTGGTCTTACTAATGCTCAATTGCATTTATGGATTTGATGAACCAGGTATTCTTGAGGTACTTAGATCAGTTTGTCATCGTATTAATAGATGATATCTTGATATATTCTCGTTCTGAGGAGGAGCATGAGCACCATCTTCGGATTGTATTAGAGGACGTGCGGCGAGAGCATTTATATGCCAAATTCGGTAAGTGCGCTTTACGGTTATCTTACGTAGGATTTCTTGGACATGTGGTATCTAGATGAGGTATTTCAGTTGATCCCCAGAAAATCGAAGCGATTACCAGTTGGGAGCAGCCAAAGTCAGTTCAGGAAGTCCGTAGTTTTCTTGGATTGGCCGGGTATTACCGTAGATTTGTGGAGGGATTTTCCCGTATAGCCACACCACTTACTCGCTTGACCCGGAAAGGGGTCAAGTTTGCTTGGTCAGAGGCGTGTGAGTCCAGTTTCCAGGAGCTTAAGCGTCTAGTTTCTACAGACAGGATTCCTTCTTCTTGCGATGGGATGGTACTGTATACTGATGCTTCTTTCCAAGGATTGGGAGCAGTTTTGATGCAGTTCGACCGTGTAGTATCTTATGCCTCCCGTCAGCTTAAGGATCATGAGAGGAATTATCCGGTACACGATCTGGAGTTAGCAGCCATTATTTTTGCGCTAAAGATATGGAGACATTATCTGTATGGGATTACTTTTGAGATCTATACGGACCATAAGAGTTTGAAATACCTTTTCACTCAGAAAGAATTGAACCTTAGACAGAGACGATGGATGGAATACTTAAAGGATTATGATTGCACCATTCAGTATCATCCGGGTAAAGCTAACGTCGTAGCGATGCCGAGCGAAGTCCCGTGGGATTACGGCGATCATTTGGCCATGATGGTGATCTTGTTCGGCAGTTCTCGAGTTGGGGTTATGAGCAGGGTCAAACATCCGAGGGATATTGGTATCCATGGTTGCCCAGTCTGCTATTATTGAGAGGATCAAGGAGGCACAAGCTAGTGATCAGCATCTGCAGTTCTTATGCAGCACTTTGGGCCTTGAGCAGACGATTTCTCGTGTGGCGAGGCTGAGTCTTCCGATTTGAGGAGACTATGTGTTCCGGACACACATCCGATTAAAGAGGAGTTATTACGAGAGGCACATCACTCGAGATTTGCTATACATCCTGGCGGTACCCGGATGTATCAGGATTTGAGGCGTTCATACTGGTGGGACGGTATGAAAAGAGATATTGCGGATTTCGTCGCTCGATGTTTGTACGCCGGAGTAAAGTGAACATCGAAACCAGCCGGATTGCTCTGAGAGAATCCCAATTCGGAATGGAAGTGGGAACATATTACGATGGATTTTGTTACGGGGTTGCCCAGAACCCGTAAAGGACATGATGCGATTTGGGTGATTGTGGATAGGTTAACCAAATCCGCTCATTTCCTTCCGATTCGTGAGACACATCCATTGGATCGACTAGCTGAGCTATACTGTAGAGAGATTGTCAGACTGCACGGAGTACCCTTGAGTATCATATCTGACAGAGATCCGCGTTTTACTTCATGATTCTGGCAGAGTCTTCAGCATGCTATGGGCACCGAGCTTCGTCTCGATCGCATTTCACCCGCAGACGGATGGACAGTCGGAGCATACTATTCAGACTCTGGAGGACTTATTGAGATCTTGCGTCATGGATTTCGGAGGCAGCTAGGGGGATCACGTACACTTGGTGGAATTCGCGTATAATAATAGCTATCACTCTTCCATTCAGATGGCTTCCTTTGAGGCTTTGTATGGTCGACCCTGCAGATCTCCAGTATTGTGGGAGGATGTTGGGGAGCGACAGTTATTGGGCCCTCAGAGTATTCAGCACGATGCAGAGTTAGTTCGTGTTATCAGACGACGATTGTCAGAGGCTCAGGACAGACAGAAAAGTTATGCGGATCGGAGGCGAAGACCCCTGGAGTTTTCTATAGGGGATCATGTGTTCCTACGTGTATCGCCTACGAAAGGAGTCAAGAGATTCGGAATTAAAGGAAAATTAGCACCCCGCTACATTGGACCATTCGAGATATTGGAGCGGATTGGAGGTGTAGCATACCGATTGGCTCTACCTCCGACGCTTGCGAGCGTTCATAACGTATTCCATGTTTCTATGCTGAGGAAATACGTACCGCATCCAGATCATGTTCTGACAGAAGTGCCGGTTCCACTCCAGCCTAATGCGACATATGAGGAGGTTCCTGTGCGGATTCTTGATCGCAAAGAGCGTCAGTTACGGAACAAAACCATCCGCCTGGTAAAGGTTGGATGGCAGCATCACACTGATGAGGAGGCGACATGGGAGCTGGAGGATATCATCCAAGCTCGATACCCTCACCTGTTCACGTGAGGTATGTAGTAATTCAAGAAATTTCTTATGTTGATTACTGCATATAAGTACGGAAATTTGGGGACCAAATTTTATTAAGTGGGGGAGAATGTAGAATACAGAAAAAAAAATATTAATTAACTCGTTAATAAATTAGGATTAATTAGGCTTAAATAAGTGAAATTTTGAGATAAATTTGAATGGGCCCGGGCTGGACATGAAATGGAAATGGAAAAATGTAAATGGGCGAAATGGATAAGAAATTTAATGTAATGATTGGTGAAATTTGAACAATCGAATTAGGTTAGGGTTGGTGAGTTAGGTTAACGGATCGAGTGACAGCGTTTATAAGTTGCCGAACGAACCGATTTCGGCAGATCGCGATTTCGGTTTCCATTTCTTCTTCTCCGCCTCATTCTGTTCTTCTCCGCGCCGAACGCATCTTCGCCGCGCACTCTCCTCGCCGATCTCGTCGGCGTCCGGTGCGAGGAGCTCGACGGCGCCATTTGGTAGATCTCAGGCCAGGGGATCAAAGGGGGGGTTCTCGCTTGGACGGAAATCGCGGCGATACTCCCATCAGACAGTGGCGTCGTTGGCGCGGCAGTAAGCTGCCATCAGAGGTAAGGCTCGAGAGTCGTCTTTCCTTCCGAGATTAGGTTTTGCTGTTAGCTGTGGTTGGCATGATTTTAGCTTAGATTTATGTTTGGCAGTGATCGAGAGCTTGATTTGATTCGGCGAGCAGACAAGATTTGGGAATTTCGCCACCGGTAGAGTTGGGATCGCGGTAAGTTGGATCTAACCGAATACTATAAGCTGTGGTATAAATTGATTTGTGTTCTGTTAAAGTGTGATTGTGGGATTTGGTTTATTTGGGAAAAAGTTAGTTGCCGATTAGTAATTGAGAGTGTTGATTCGAGTATTGTTGCTTGGGAATTCTTGTTGATGTTTGGTTTGTCAGGATTGTTAGGGATTTCTTTTATATATGATCGGCTGTGGAAAACTCTGTGTGGTTATGGTTGTCGATGTGCTTGATCTGGATTGTTTCCGGTGAGCAGAGATTGAACAGAGGTGTTGCCGGAGATGCTCTGTTTGGTGTCGAGTGTGAGCTGCTGTCGGGAGAAAATCAAGATGGGAAAGTGGTTAATTAGGATTTCCGTGGTGTTATTTGTGTAGGAGATCGAGTTGATTAGATGTAGATGCTATGGATGGTTTGATTGAGTTGTAATCTATTTGAGGTAAGGATGGATTGTTCCTAACCAAGGATTGTGCCGGCTGTGGGTGTGTGGAAGGAGAGTTGTGATGATAGAGTTGATACTGTGATTGTGGATTTGGGTTGTATAGTGAATGTGAGTTGTCAATGAGTGGTTAGGCTTGTTGTTTCGGGTATTGGTGCTCGAGTATTATTAATTGATGTTGACCTGTTTAGATTTAGAGATCTATGTAGTTGACCTAGGTAGTGTATCGAATTTGGGATAAGTAGGGTTCTTATTGGTAGACGGGAAAATAATACGAATATAAAATAGTATTTATTCGTATTATTATTGGAGTGTTATGCTAAATCCTAATTGGTAATTATGTGCAGGTTTGGGATACGGGCAGGCGGCCGCGTGAGGATTATCTGAGCTTCAGTGTCGTGGGTAATATCTACAGTCCTAGTTTGATCAATTTCAGTGCATGACATTGTATATATATATGTTATACATGTTTACCTTAAATCCACTCTTATTTAATCACATGCTTGTACTGCCTTTGACCTTGAGATATATACTCTGTATGTCATTAATTATCTAGCATGGATAGGTACTGTAAAACCCTATTATGTGTTAGCTATTAGAGGTTTAGTAAATACCTGTGGTTGGGGTTATCTTTATGACCTCAGATCTGGGTTACTGGGTTGCATCACTAGGTTAGGTGATGAGTCCAAATTATGAGATCGGTTGTTGTATCGTATACATATCAGTGTGTTAGTTAATGGATCTATTTATCTGTACATAGGTAAATAGGTTGTGATTACGGATTTGTCGCCCTTACATGGTTGACTTTTGGTTGACTAGGTCTCCCCGTGAGTTAGGGAGTGTTGTGAGGATCGGTGTGTGGGTTATGCATCATTACATTTCATGCATGCTGACGACTGGGTCTGCCTTGTGGTTGAGACGAGTCGTCAGTCATCCATCCTCCTCGGCCACTCGGGCGCTCGAGGTTGAGGGCGAGCATTGTAGCGTCGTCTCGGCCACTAGGGATGGTGGTAGTGGAGATGCGCACTTGCCACCGCTTGGGAGTGGTAGTTAGCACTCACCCACTATAGATGGTGGTCGTGTGATGTGCGTTATCTGGGTGCGTTGCTCGTCTACTCATGGGTAGGGACGAGCGGCTAGCGTGAGGACCCCGTGTGAGTAGCATATAGCTCTATGGCGGCTAGCTACTGTTTCATACTACCCAACTCGGTCACTCGAGAGTGGTGGCGGCTGGAGTCGGGATAGTTGTCATGTCGTGCCACCTAGGCCACACTGGGGTCGTGGTAGTGAGTTGGGTGCACAGGCATGACCATGCATTTGCATTGCTGATATATATATATATATGTATGCATGTATTCGATATATGTTTTACATATGCTTGTGAGATGTTGCATTTGGTTGTTGCATATGATTGTATATCATGCTACATGTCATTTGCATTTTATATACTGCTGTGTGTTGAGTATGAGTATGTTTTGGTTTAGTCTGTCGCATGTTATCTGGATTATGTTATGATATACCTGTTCAGGATGTTATAGGTTATGTGGACGGCAGACCGTCAGGTATGTACATTATTTTATGTCAGTTTATCAGTTTAGTGGATGCTATGAGTATGACCGTATCTGTAGTTTCTGGTTATTATGTTGAGTACTGTATGTATGATGGACTCATGTTGTATACCTGTAGATCTTCACATATATACCTGTAGATCTCTTTACCCTGTATGTTGTTCATGTACTTCTATATATTACCCCTGAGTTTTATACTCACCACCCTGGACCCTGGGTTTCCTGTCGTCCAAGTAGTAGATAGAAGACTTCGGCATGGACTTGGAGCATTGCCACCTGATCCCATCTTGCCGTTTTTCTGAGGGTTTTTGTTTCCCATCGCATGTACCTTTATATGGACTCTTATTGTTTTGGAGATCATGCTGTATGTTTCTCTTTTGATATTCAGTATGGATTTTATTCTAGTATGGACGGATATACCGATGTACTTATGTTGACGAGTTTGTATTTCCATGTGTTGGCTTCCGCTATTGATGTTGTACGTTTTGCTGTGTTGTTATACATTTTCGATATGTGTTATACTGGCTGCGACTTTGTACCATATTGGAATTGTCATAAGGGGGTGCCGTCCGTTGGCCGGACAGAGTCTACCTCGGGGCGTGACATTATCCCCACAAAATATTCATAGAACCTTCATTTAAATCCATAAAAATACCTAAAAATTCTTGGAAAATTCCATAAGGTATTCTCCCAATTAGCCAACATTTTATTTTTTTTTTGATATTTTACGACCGAGTTGTAAAATACCAGAAAAAAAAATTCGGTTGATTAGAAGGATAATCTATGGAATTTTTTCGAAATTTTTATGGATTTTTCTGGACTAAAAAGGAGATTTCTAAGACCCACTTTGTTTAGAGAGAGTTAGAAGACTTAACGAGTCTGAAATCCAACCCATTAAACAAACCCGACCCGACCCGTTAAACCTTAACGCCCGGTTTCTCTTCCGTTTCTGCACAGATTCCCGTTCTCCGCCGATCCCTATTTCTCTCGAATTCTCTTCTCATACCGACCAATCCTCTTCTCCTCCTCTCCGACGAACAACCCTTCTTCCTGCTCGTTCGTCGCTACCAATCGGCGTGAGCCTACATTTTTGCCCACACCGGCTTCTTGATCTGTCGAGTTGATCTCTCCTCCCTGCCCTCTGTTTCCTCGCACTGTCGACCTCTGAATCGGGAGGCAGCCGACGATGCCTCCTCGCCGTCGCTCGTTGCGCACGCCACCGAGCCGACCCGACTTCGTCACCTACCTGATCTCCTTTCCGTGCTTGCTGCAGTCGCCTCTTTTTTCTCCCCAAGCGAAGGTCGGTCATCGTCGCTCCCTCCTTTCCTCTGCAAGCGACCGTCGGTCACAGTCGTTTTTTTTCCGCTGCAAGCATCAACTTTTCCATGTCCTCGGCGGAGCCCATGGACTTGACGGTCGCTTCACCTTGTATTGATCGGAAGTTGCTCTTTCCGAGTTCTGCCGGAGCTAGGGCAGCAGTAGCAGCAGCGGTTATCTTCCGGTGAACGTTGCAACTAGGAGAGAAATACCGTCGGTGGATCCCAAGTGATGGTAAAAATCCTGATTTGCTCTTTCCTTCCAGTCCATTTCGATTTTGGGTGATTGATTGAGGTGGGGTGCCCTGCCGTTGAGTTGGAACTGTGGGTGGCTACCGTGTATGGGTAGATACTACTTTGTGGGCTCAAAGAGGTCGGGGCAGGGTGCATCGAATGGTGGATCGAGTTGAGGTAAGGGATTGCATTGACCTATGGTTTTATTGGGTGGTATCGCGGTGAGGAAAGCCATTGTGATTTGGTGTGGTGTGTGAAACGAGATGTAAGCACACCTGATCACATTTTGGTATCATGTGTGTTCTGTGAGTGTTGATTATTGGCTGGAAAATGTGGGGAAGGTGAGCTGTGACAGTGAGTTGGAGAGCTCAGTTAGGTGTTGTATAGATTTCTGCATTGATCGATTGATTCGATTAAGGAAACAGAAATTTATGGGATTAGGAGGTAAAACCATCAGATGTTGATTAAGTGAATAGATTTCTATAGGATGTGCAAATATATTCATGGGACTGATGGAGTGGGTGTTTCAATTAGGGTATAGATCCCTAAATAGGTTGTTAAGTGGCCTAATGTTTGATTTGGATATTGATGTAAGCTTAGATTGTTTCTGAGTGTTGATGTTGTGTTAGGGAAAGTTTGGTTGGGTGTATCGACCGAGGATGAAGGTAGATATGAGGTTACGAGAGATGTGTGCTCGAGTTCCTAACTCGTAGACGAGGAAAGGATGTGAACATAGGAACGACGTAGTAATTAAGTTGTGTATTTGTTGGATACTTGCACTTAATCATAATGTTTGATATTTGCAGGATGTAGATACGAGACGGAATCTCGGATGTGAAGACAGACAATGTAGTCTACATAACAGGTAGGTAATTTCCTACCGGTCGGGTAGATGTAATGATTTCCAAATTTAGACATAGATATGAACATGTTAGGTGTTCATATTACCTTGACCATGCTCTGTTTATCGTATGCTTGAACTTACCGTTGTTATATATGTGTGCTCGATTATTGATAACACATATTCCCTAGCATGATCTAGAAGTTGCGGATGTGATGTAAGTAGGTTTAACTGTTTAGTAGGGTGTAGATGTTAGAGTACGGAGGATGACCTAAATTGTAAATTTGGCAAAAAGGTCCTCTGTGGATAAGTATGGCCGTAAATGTAGGACTCATTCCATACCTATATGTTGCATATTTATTTACCAACCACGGGTTGGGTAAATGGTCAGGTGAGTCGTGGACAGTGTGTTGCTACGGACCGATGGTCCTAGCTTGTCATGATTAGATGAGTATGACTCTCTACAGGATAGAGAGTGTACTGATCAATTGGGGGGGACTCTCTGTTGAACAAAGAGTCTATGGTAGATGTCTATATGTGAGACAGTACCCTCATGTCATTGCATGCATACTGACAACATCGTCTCCCCTTGGGGTTGAGAGAGAGTCGTCAGTGATCCTGCCTTCCAGGTTACTTCCAGAGGAGTAACTGGTGTGAGGGTATAGCATTTGTTGTGCCACACTCTACCATTATTGATGATGGTTGTTGAAGTTGCGTGCAGTTGTCCTGGGTGCGTGGCACTCGACCGCTCCTTGGTAGTGTCAGTCGGAGTAGCCAACAGCAGGGACCCCCGTTGCATAGTGAGCTCTTTACGCTCACATGCTACTTGATCATACTGCCCACTCGGCCACTCTATAGTAGTGGTTGGTGTGAGTTGGGACAGTTGTCATGTCGTGCCACCTAGGCCACACTGGGGTCGTGGTAGCGAGTAGGGGTGAGCAGGCATGACCATGCATGCTGCATTGCTGTATCATACGGTGTTTTGCATATGGTTATATATATATACATACCTGCTTGTATATATATATATATATATATATATGGATGATGGTGATTAGTATACATACAGATACAGTCTATATGTACACTCACTTTGATGATGCATTTGTATGTACTATGCTTGTTGCATTTGTTTGTACATATTCATACATGCTACTGCATTTCCTGTATGGTAGTAGGATGGTACTTGTATACCTGTTGGTTATTCACGGTGATACCCTTTGATCATATTCAGGATATTGTGTGATTTAGTACTATTCTTTTATACCCTATGATGTGGTTATATGCCCAGGTTGGATCAGGATAGAGTAGCTGATGGTCAGGTATGTCAGCATCATTGTTGTTCAGTTTATTTAGTGTATGCATGCATATATACCTTTTATGCTGATGTATACCCGTTGTCCGAGTAGATTTAGACTATTGAATGGCATGTAATATTGATACATATATTTACATGTTTTCTTTGATTACCTGCTGAGTTTTACTCACCACCTCCGACCCTGGATTTTTCTGTTGCCCAGGTAATAGGTAGACGCCTTTGTGACGACGTGGAGCTGCGCTGACCGATCCATCCCATCTCCGTTTTCTGAGTCTCCCGAGGAGTTTGTTTTCTTATGGCTTGGACTTGTTTATGTGTTTTGGATTTTGGTCCTATGTCATGGACCTTAGTTTATGTATGGACTTTGTCTTTATGTTGTGGACGTTATTTTGGTGTTGATGTTTTATGTACGGTTTTAGTGCTGTGGTCTTGTCAGGTGGAGTACACCTATATGTTTTTTTTTGTATATGTTGTTGTGGGTATGTCCTTTTTGTTCCGCTGTGTGTTTGATATCTATTTAGTTGTTTATTATGTTGTTGATGTGGGCCTACGAGCCTTGTATTAACCTGAAATGTTGCCACGTACAGGGGAGATGTCGTCCGTTTGATTTTCGGCACGACATACTCTCGGGGCATGACACGAGTTCTCTTCCTCAAGCTTTTCAACTTGAGTTGAGTCTCAATCCTTAATTTGGCAAGTTGAATTCTTCGAGTTGACTTGCTCCTTAAGTACTTGGACTTCTTCAAGAAGTGAGTCGACTCGATTTTCAAACTTGGCTAGTTTCCTACCTAAGCATGCAATAATGTTATACAATTTATCTTCTTGGGGAGAAGTTACCTCGTCAGAACCTTTGAAAACGGATTCGGATTTGTGGCTTCTCTTAGACTCGGACTCAGAGTTTGTCTCGTCTTCAGACTCGTCGGCTGCCATGAGTGCTATGAAGCAATTCATTGATAGTTTTGCATCCGACTCTTCCAACGATGACTTGTCCAATTTCACCTTAGATGCTTTCTTCCTTTTCCTCTTTCTTGAATTGGATTTCTTTCCTTTTGTGTTTGTTCCGGCCATCAAAACTAAACCATCCTCGGGTTAACTCAAGTTAGTCTGTTCATGTAAATTAATTAATTTATCCCATAACTCTTTCGAATTTTGAACGGACTCGACTCGATTTAGCTCCTCATTTGTAAGTCCGCATTGCAAGGTGTTTAAAGTCTTGTAATTGACTTGAGCCTTTTTCCTAAAGTTTGCGGTCCATTTTTTCGGATATAACAATTTATCTTAGTCGTCTACCGAAGCTATGAATCCTTTCCTAACCGAGAACCAGACCTCTAGGTCAGTTTTCAAAAAACACTCCATTCGCCTCTTTCAAGAAGGAAAATCCTCTCCGTTAAAGAGAGGAGGGTGAACGGTGCTTAGACTCTCTAAATGTAACATTATCAGTGAAATACTTTCTAAGGACAAAAATTAAATTAAATAAAATAAATCTAATATGCAAAAAGTAATCCTAATATGTAGAAAAATATTTTAATGAATTTTAAATATGCAAAAAATTAATTTAATATGCTGAAAATTATTTTAAAGATTTTTAAAATGTAAAAAATGAATTTAATATACAGGAAATTATTTTAAAGAATTTTAAAATACAGAAACTGAATTTAATATGCAGAAATTTTTTTTAAAGAATTTTAAAATGCATAAAATGAATTTAATATGCAGAAATTTATTTTAAAGTATTTTAAAATGTAAAAAATGAATTTAATATGTAGAAAATTATTTTAAAGAATTTTAAAATACAGAAAATAAATTTAATATGCAGAAAATTATTTTAAAGAATTTTAAAATGCAGAAAATGAATTTAATATGCAGAAATTTTTTTTAAAAAATTTTAAAATGCAGAAAATAAATTTAATATGTAGAAAATTATTTTAAAGAATTTTAAAATGCAGAAAATGAATTTAATATGCAAGAAATTATTTTAATTCAATAAAAATTATTTTAATGCAATAAAAATTATTCTAAAGCAATAAAAATTATTCTAATGTAATACAAATTATTCTAATGCAACTTAAAGCTCATGATGGTGGTTTCACCAACTCATAGCGCCCCTACTCTGATACCAACTGTAGGATCGAATAAACCGAGAGAGGGGGTGAATCTCAGTATTTAATAATTTTTTGGTTGCTTTTAAAATAAGTACGCAACGGAAATGAAATGCAATAAAAGAGACAGTAATTTACTTGGTTCACAACCCAAACAGGGTTGTTACTCCAAGGCCCGTAGCTCTACCACGAACTACCTCGATGGACTATCTATAATGCCCTCCGATTCGAAAACTTTCGACTTCGGAGGGAGTTCGCTTTTTAAAAATGTAAGAGAAGAGTAACCATCTACTCTCTCTTTACATTGAATTTAAAAGTGAAAATAAAACAAAAATTTAAAGACTACTATATACTGACACAAAACGTAGTAGTGGATGCAGCTTGAGGTGTCGGAAAAGAGTCCTTCTGAATGGTTGAAGATCTTGTGATCGTGAGGAAATTTTGGCAGCACTTTGACATATATGAATGTTGATATCGAGTTCTGGTTGAGCACACCTTTTACAAACTCTTTCCAGTCGACCGGAATGCCTTCCAGTCGACTCCACATCAGCCCGTCGATATGGAATTCGTGGTCTTCCAATCGACTGAATCCCGTTCAGTCGACTCCATGTCACTTGGCTCCGCATCTGAAAATTTCTCTCTTCAGTAGACTCAAACTCTTCAGTTGACTCAAGCCCTTTCCATCTGCGTCGCATGATCTTTGATCAATCACCAGCTGATCCTGCCAAATAGGTACTGATACATCTCTAGTCGACTGGACTTCAGTCGACTTGAATCCATTCAGTCGACTGATTCCTACAAAATAGGATTAGCACAAAACAAATAATATGAAATGCAATAGCAGTAGTAATACTTCTCTATCTCGACTACTAAGTCCCACATGGGCTTTTCATCGGATCGACGCCTAGCTTTGTCCCCCTACAGAGGACTCAGCCTCACCTCTTCACTCGAGGCTTACGTGCCGGCTACCTGTCAGACTTACCATCCTTGACATCCGATCTGACCCACCAGGACTTCCACTAGCTATCTGGTCTGCCTGACCCAGCTAGACTTTTTGTCGATTGTCCGGTCTCCTAACCCAACCGATCTTCATGCCAAATATCCGGTTCACGCGACCCATCTGGACTTCTTGCCTAGTGTCCGGTCCTTCTGATCTATCAAGATTCATGCCTAGTATCCGGTCAACATGACCTACTAGGACTTCCTGTTAAGCATGCACACTTAACACTTATATTAGATCACATGTGAGTCCTAACTATTAACTGTAGTTCATACATCAAAACTAAGGAGTGATGCTTACTGCATCAACACTATGTGTGTTAGACATAATTACTGCAATGAATTTTGATTTCTTTTATTAATATTTGTGATTTATGTTTCTTAGTTCTATGATAATGATGACTCGTTCTTGTTTCAAATGTGCGTAGTCGATATAGATGCCAAAAGTGTTAGGACCCTTGGAATGGCTAGAGGGGGGGGGTGATTAGCCTTTCTTTCTTTCTACAAAAATGTTAGCGGAAGCAATACAAATATAAGCACAAACAAAAACAAGAAACAAAGCTAACACCCGATGTAACGTGGATCGGAGATGACGCTCCTACTCCACGGCAATCCGTAAGGTGGATTAGCCCTAACCAATCTTCACTAGAACCTCCTTTGGATGAACCAAGGTGGAGAAACCTTATCTTACAATGCACTCCTCTTCTTTACAATGATGGATGATTAAGAATAAGAGAAGAGGAGGTTTTGAATTGCTAAAAACACTTGGAAAGCTTGGTGAGCACGTAGGTGTAGTTGGGAGCAAGAGCACTAACTTCACCAAGCTCCCCATGGCCCCTTTTTATAGAAGAGGGGCTGTTTTTCCCGTTGGGCGTCGATCGATCGTGATGCATACCATCGTCGATCGCCGCCAACGGCTTAAAATGCGATCTCGCGGAGATTCATAGCCGCGATCTCCAACGGCCAGTGATCGCCGATCGTGATGGGGTGATCGATCAAGTGATCAAGGCAGCGATCGAGTGAGACCGCATTTTGTAGCAATATTTCCCTTGATAAGTCGATCGATGCCCTTGGCGATCGGTCGATCACAGATCATCGGCTCTCGCCCAAAGTAGTCGATCGATGATTAGGGTTTCACCACGACTCGTCGAAACGCCGACGGTCGGCCGATCGATACATCGTATCGATCGATACTATCAAGTATGAGTAATTCATACTTGATTTTATACCCTAGACCTAGACTCAACCTTCTAGCTCCTCACTAAGCCTTGCGCCTTCAGGATCCCTCCGAGTCCGTGACTTGTTCATCCTTTGCGCTTTGCTTCCAAGAGCTTCCTTCGGTTTCGTCATGTCTTGGGTTGCCAAATGCTTGGACTTTCTGTTTGCCAAGACTACAAGCTTGGACTTATGCTGCCAAGACTTTACTTTGGACTTCCTTTGCCAAGGTTCACTTGGACTTTATGCTGCCAAGACTACAAGCTTGGTCTTATGCCGCCAAGTCCATCCCTTGGACTTCCTTTTACCAAGTCTTCATCCTTGGATTTCCCTATCACTTAAATACATTCGTAATTAGATCACAAGATATTGCCTAACTTAGATGATTAGCCAAACATCAAAACATATAAATGCTTGGAGCATTGTTGCACCAACAATCTCCCCCTTTTTGATGTTTGACAATCATTTAAGTTAGGTCTTTAAAGATACACACATAATCATCTAACTTAAGCATTCCTTCTCCCCCTTTGACATACATCAAAAAGAGAAGGATGAAAGAATTAAGAGTGTTGGATCTTGGACTAAGGTATTATATTGAAATTAAGCTCCCCCTTAATCCAAGATAGGATGTAAATTACATTTGAAGCAAAGCATAATCTAAAATTCAAAAGTTAAATCCTAACTTTGCACCAACAATGGTTTTGGGGATAAAAGGATAGAATTTATTGAAACTCCCCCTAAACCACTGTATTAAACAGTCCTAAAACTTGTTTATACGCAATATTATCATACTAGAGTGTTAGGACATCAAAAATACACCAAATATCAGAAAATGAAGCTTATTATCAGAAAACCTAGTGTATCAGTCATGAGTATACGAACGATCAGTACTTTAATCGAAATTTCAGCCTTTTCAACCCATTTTCAGAAATGCGGTAGAAATTCCAGAATTCTCGAAAAATCACGAAATTTTGCGTACACATTTCTGAAATCATACTTTATTAAGGAAAAATAATTTGAAAAATATATGTTTTCCAGATTTCAAGATTGACACAAATTTGGAAACTTACAAAAGTTCTAAAGAATTTTCAAACTTTGTATCACTTTTGTGATTCACTTGAAAACTGTTTTCCAAAATATAATGAACATAGTTTAAAATATATATGATTTGGAATTTCCAACCATGTTCTTAGAGCTATGTACTCATTACTTGAATACAAGCCTTCCCAATGGTTGGTCCATAAGGTATTTATGTCTCTAGGTGTGTCATTGGCTTATAGTAATGCATCATAACAAGCATGATCAGCCAAGTACACCTTCCCTATCATATCACATGGTTCTAAGTGTCTCAATACAAAAATCAAGGTTTCTTAAGGCTTTTTGTGAGATGTATCAAGGTATAAAGATAACATATAAACATGGGATCATGCAAACCTAGAATTTTACTCTACAAAGCACATACCAAGCTCTCTCCTTAAAGATGAAAATTCATTTTCGGGAAGAGCTTTGGTGAAGATATCGGCAAGGTTGGACTTAGATTCTACATAATTAAGTTCAATGTCCCCTCTTGCCACATGATTTCTTATGAAGTGATGTTTCACTTCAATGTTCTTGGCCCTAGAGTGATGTACCAGATTTTTGGTCAAGTTGATGGTACTCACATTATCACAATAAACTTTAATGTTAGAGTAGTGTAGCTCATAGTCCACAAGAGTATGCATCATCCAAAGTAATTGAGCTACACAACCACCCATAGCCACATATTCGGCTTCGATGGTTGATAAAGCAACACAATGTTGCTTCCTACTACTCCAACTAACTAGGGAGGACCCAAGAAATTGGCATCCACCACTAGTACTTTTCCTATCCAATTTGCACCCGGCATAATCGGAATCGGTATAACCAAGTAATTCAAATGACCTAGTCCTAGGATACCAAAGTCCTACATTTAGGGTGCCTTTAATATACCTTAATATTCTTTTGACGGCTACCAAATGTGATTCTTTGGCACAAGATTTGTCAAGTCTAAAAATAAAAAATAAAAAATAAAAAATAAATAAATAAATAAATAAATACACGGGCGAAAATCATCGGAAAAGGGGGATAAAATTCGGGGTCTATTTACACCCTAAATAATCACCGTGAGAGGCATGAAAGGGAAAAACCCTAAACCCCAACTAACCGGCCGAACCCCTATATATTTTCCTTTTTCTTTTTTTTCTTTTGCCCATTTCTTTTCGTTCGTGCAACCCGACTCCGTCCGCAAGCCGCCGCAGACGACGAAAGAGGCGATCCCTGCTGCCGGAGTCGACGCCAAGCTGCCGAAACAATACGACCCTCCTCCTTCTTCTTCCCGGTGAGTAGTCTTCGGCTAGGGTTGGCGAGGGCGGCGAGTTTTTCCGCAGATGTTCACAATGGGGCTGTAGCGGCGAAATCGAGTCGGGGATTTTACGGTTTCCGGTAGGCTTGGGTTGGACGGGGCTGGAGAAATCGGCGGAGATTGGATCCCGTCGACAGGATGGAGGCGAGGAGCTGGGGTGTCGGAATTGAATCGGGTTTCTGGGATTTAAGCGGCGGGATTGAGTTCGAGATTTCGGTTTTGATCGTGTTTACGCACTGGGTTCTGTGATTGGGTTCCAGTAGAGTTCGTGGTTGTCTTCTTTTTTCGGGATGTTAGGAATGGATCAAGGAATCGGGAGCTTGATACCCGGATTAGAGGATTTGCGAGCAGGAGTTGTTCGGACCATTGATTTAGGGTTTCCAGTAGGTTAGGAACAGGGGAAGGGGTACTTGCAAACCGAATCTGCTATAAGGATGTAAGGGGGATCGGGAGTGGGTTTAGGGATTTCAATTTTTGGGTTGTGATGGGGGTTCATGATGGGGTGATATTCGGACCATTTGATTTAGGGTTTCCAGTAGGTTAGGGATTCATTCGGTTGATATGTAATAACGGATAATATACATGACGGGGTCCTTATGAAATTGGAAATGCTGAGTTATGCATATGAGGGTTAAATATCTAGTTAATAGCCAGATAAATATGTAATAGAAGAGATGAGCAGTTAGTTTGAAAGGAATCAGCATGCTAGGTGGATGTAAATTAGTGTGTACTTGAGCATTATGTCAGTAGATGTTCTCCCTTATATTGGTTATCAGTTAACATGCTTAGTTAATATTTCATAAGATTTTTCTTTATACTGTAAATGATATGTAATATGTGATAACTATCATCTACCTGTGTATGAGGTCAGATGCTAAATATATATATATATATATGTAGTTCAGTTATCATCTACCTGCGTATGAGGTTGGATGCTATACGTATATGTGTGTACTTACCATCTACCTGTGTGTGAGGCTAGATACTATATATAGATAATATATATATTTGTCCACCCATGATGACTTCTGTTATTATTTCTAGTCAAATTGTTTATCCAAATCTTTCCTGTGCACTGATGTTACGTAAATAAGTTATACGATCATCTACTTGTGTATGAGGTTAGATGCTATATATTTAGTTATAAATGTTCACCCATGATGTTCTATGTTATCCTTCTGTGACTGAGTATGATAGAAAATGACAGAAATTCTTAGTTAGCTAACTGTAAGAATATGAACATTAGTGGTGCACAGGGCCAGGTTGGGCTCCCGGGTTGAGCTCGGAGGAGGCCCACCCAAATTGACATGATTGTTGATGGTGATGGCCGGATTCCCTTAGTTTCTTCCTAGAGGTACCTCAGGATTGCACAAGAAATTAAGGTATTTGACTGGCTCAACATTTTAAATGCATAATGTGAGGCACCACGAGGGTTTATGTTTAGGTACAGTTAGCATAACAGCAAGGCATGATGGGGTCCATTGTACTTGTTATAATGATATGATGTTAAAAGAATTGGTTAGGTTTCATATTGACTTACGGAAAGTATAACCGAAAAAGTATGTTGACCTACAGTAAGTTTCATTTACAGTTGTAGAGCTATATGATTTCTTTTGAATTCTTCTTCTCCCGGTGTTATAACTCTGTCATTGATCTACTTACTGGGCTGTGAACTCATGATGTCACGTAATAATTTCAGGTAGGGAACAGGATACCCAGATTGAGATACAAGAAGCGGAGGTGGTGTAACTGAGGAGATGATGATGAGCATGGCACACATTGTTCGGGGGATCTACGAAACCGAGATTATAGTTGAGGGGAGATGATTTGATGTTCTATTTTTCTTCAGGTTCTGAGAGTTAAGTGTGTAGTTGAGACTGATAAACTGGATGGAATAAAAATAAATTGTGTCGGGCATTTTGATCTTGTCAATAATGGGTAATATTGATGTGTGACTAGGGATTTAGTATGTGCATACTTGGTTAGGTCCTTTCAGTTGGTATCAGAGTGAACGATCCTAAAGGACAGTGTGTGCATGCAATCTCATCCAGGACTCAGATACATCCATCTCCACGTTTGTAAGCTTTGAATTTACTTTTCAAGTAGTAGTCTTAATGTAATTATGTTTAGGTTTATGTGCAAATTGGAGATAACGATGCGGTTATCGGGTTTTATAGGAGAATGGCAGGCCGAAGAAACAATGGTTAAGGGGGGCAGAGTAGTCAGTTTCTCGCTGAGCTTGCCACAATTATGCAAGAACAGAGTCGGATTCAGGGAGAACAAATCCAACAGCTGTTGAGAGCCAGGGAGCATGGAAACACCCATAGTGGTCCCCACGGCCCGGTGTGAACCCGAGTTTACAAGCGATTCGAGGACCTTGGACCGGGAGTTTAAGGGAAGCCTGACGATTGTGGCGGAAGGATGGATTCGATCATTGGAGCGATATATGACTTCATGCGACTGCGATCTTGACAAGGTGAGATCGCCATATTCATGTTGCGGGCGATGCTCGGATATGGTGGGAGAATTACTCGTTCGATGGTGGATTTAGCTCTACGGCTACTTGGGTTGAATTCAAGGAGGTATTTTATGGTAAATACTTTCTGCGACACGAACTCGAATGGCGGAAGAATTCCTAGAGCTTCGCCAAGGGACCGGACATGGTGAGTATGTCAAGGAATTCGAGAAGGCGGTATTTTGTACCTATGATTGCGATCAACCAAGAAAGAGCAAACATTTCACCGAGGATTGAGGGCAGCCATTCGCCATGATGTCGGGGTGAGTCGAGTTACCACCTTCGGAGAGGCATGGATCGAGCTCGATGGCGAAGAGGGCGGGAATGACATGATAAAGGAAATCTGAGACTAAGAGGTCTAGTTACGAGGGAGGAACCTCTGCGTCAGTCGGAAGAAGTTTGCAAGGCAGTTTGAGTACGCCATGATTTGAACGGCCACGACAACGACCCCAGGAGCCCCAACCAGTCGACCATACTGTTCTCAAGGGTGAAAGCAAAACTCAGTGCCCCAAGTGCGATAAGACTCATGCAGGTCAGTGTTTGGTGGGTACAGATGTGTTCTACAAGTGCAAGAAGTCTGAGCACTTTTCTATGAACTGCCCTCAGCTCAAAGAGCCAATTAGAGGAAGGGTGTATGCTATGACACAGGAGAAGGTGGATCCGGATTCGGCCATTATCACAGGTAGAATTTATATTGTCAACCTACCTACTCATGCCTTAATAGATTCTGGAGCTACACACTCTTTCATATCGGTGGCTTACGTTGCAAAACTAGGTATTTCATGTGATTGGATGGCTACCGGCTATATCGTGTCCTTGCCTTCGGGGGAAGAACTGACCAGCAATAGAATAGTGAGGAACTGTCCGATAAGGATGCAAAACTATACAGTATACGCTGAACTTATTGTATTAGAGATGGTGGACTTTGATGTAATTCTGGGTATGGATTGGTTGACCCGGTACGAGGCCATTATTGACTGTAAACAAAGGACGGTTAAACTAAAACTACAAAATGATGGATTTGTCATCTTCAATGCAACCTCCACGTTGAGTCATCTACCTATTATATCAGCATGTAAAGCTCAGAAAATGTTAAGTAAGGGGTGTAACGGATTTCTAGTCAACATAATGGGAAGTTCTGAGACTTTTAAACCAAGTCTGGAGGAAGTAGAGGTAGTCTGGGATTTCCCTGATGTATTTCCAGAGGATATTGCAGGATTACCCCCTGTCAGGGAGGTTGAGTTTGGGATAGAATTAATATCGGGAACCACCCCCGTGTCTAAAGCACCGTACCGCCTTGCACCTACCGAAATAAAGGAACTGAAGGAGCAACTACAAGAACTACTGGATAAGGGTTTCATCCGACCCAGTGTGTCACCCTGGGGAGCGCCAGTGTTGTTCGTCCGTAAGAAAGACGGTTCAATGCGGTTGTGCATTGACTACCGGGAGTTGAACCGGATTCTGATCAGAACAAGTACCCGTTGCCTAGAATCGATGATCTGTTCGATCAACTACAGGGAGCAACGGTGTTCTCAAAAATTGACTTGAGGTCGGGGTACCACCAATTGAGGGTGAAAGGAGAAGATGCCCATAAAACTGCATTCAGAACTCGATATGGTCATTATGAGTTTCTAGTTATGCCGTTTGGACTCACTAATGCCCCCGCAGCCTTTATGGATTTGATGAACCGGATTTTCCAGCCATACCTGGATCAGTTTGTGATTGTCTTCATCGATGATATACTAATTTACTCTCAGAGTCACGAAGAGCACCGACAACATCTGACGCCTGTATCGACTCAAGGATAAGCGGTTATATGCTAAGTTCAGCAAATGCGATTTTTGGCTAAGACAAATAGCATTTTTAGGACATATAGTCTCGGAGAGGGGGGTAGAAGTGGATCCAGTCAAAGTGGAGGCAATCCAGAGTTGGGCTACTCCAAGGAATGTTACAGAAATTCGAAGTTTTCTGGGACTAGCAGGGTATTATCGTAGATTTATTCAGAATTTTTCACGAATTGCGCTACCCCTGACTTCGTTGACTAAGAAGGGGGTGAGGTATGAATGGACTACTCAGTGCGAGAAGAGTTTTATGGAGCTAAAGGAAATGCTGATGATAGCACCCGTGCTTGCGATTCCGAACATACGGGCAATTTGTGGTGTACACTGATGCCTCTAGAACTGGTCTAGGGGAGGTATTGATGCAGAAGGGGAGGGTCATTGCCTATGCATCATGTCAGTTGAAGGTGCATGAGAAGAATTATCCTACACATGACCTGGAACTAGCAGTTGTCGTCTTCGCTTTGAAGATCTGGCGACACTATCTTTACGGAGAACGATGCGAGATCTACACAGATCATAAAAGTTTGAAATATTTCTTTACTCAAAAGGAACTGAATATGCAGCAGAGACGATGGTTGGAGTTGGTAAAAGATTATGACTGCAATATTAACTATCACCCGGGTAAGGCTAATGTGGTGGCGGATGCGCTGAGTCGCAAGACCTACGCTATTACAGCCACCACCCAAAGAAAGATCGAGCATCGTAATTTCAACAGATAAGAGTGGAGGTGATAGCACCAGGTGAGCAGGTTAGGTTGGCGGCACTGACGGTTACATCGAACTTATGGGATCAGATCCGGGTAGAACAAGCCTCGGACCAACAGTTAATGGAATGGAAACGCAAAGATGAAGCAAAGGGAAGCACCATCTACTCAGTGATTGATGGGATAGTGCGATACAAGGGCCGCATATGGGTGCCTAAGGGTTGATCCCTGAGGGAGAATCTCATGAGGGAAGCTCACACTACCCCGTACTCTATCCACCCTGGCAGCACAAAGATGTATAAGGATATGCGGCTATTATATTGGTGGCCGGGCATGAAGAGAGACATAAGCAAGATGGTCCATGAGTGCCTTACTCAGTGAAAGCCGAGCACCAAAGGCCCGCGGATCGCTCGAACCGCTCGATACTGGCCTAGGAAGCGGAAAATGTTGCCATGGATTTTGTGGTAGGATTACCGATCTCGACTAAGGGATCAAATGGAGTGTGGGTTATTGTGGATCGATTGACGAAGTCAGCCCACTTTTTGCCAGTGAAAACCACTTTCACTATGATACAATATGCAGAGTTGTACATACGGGAAATAGTAAGGTTACATGGAATTCCGGATCAGATTGTGTCAGATAGAGATCCAAAATTTACATCTGGGTTCTGGAAGAGTTTGCAACGGGGATTTGGTACAAAACTTGCTTTCAAAGATCGCTTCATCCCTGCAGAGGTCAATCTGAGCGAGTAATTCATATTTTGGAAGATATGCTATGAGCTTGCATTATAGATTTCAAAGGGAGTTGGGAGTCCAAACTGGCCCTGGTAGAGTTCACCTATAATAATAGTTATCAATCCACCATCGGTATGGCTCCCTATGAAGCGTTATACGGAAGAAGGTGTAGAACCCCACTACACTGGGAAGAGGTAGGAGAAAGGGCAGTTCTGGGTCCAGAGATTGTGACACAAACTGTGGAACTAGTAGCAAAGACCCAGGATAGAATGCAGTCGGCACAGAGTCGCCAAAAGAGTTATGCTGATTGTCGAAGGAGGGACCTAGAGTTCACAGTGGGAGACCATGTATTTCTCAAGGTGTCACCCATGAAGGGAGTACTGAGGTTCGGAAGGAAGGGAAAACTCAGTCCGAGGTATATTGGGCCTTTTGAGATTCTCGACCGGATTGGGACACGAGCATACCGAGTTGCTCTACCACCAAACCTGGCAGGAGTTCATAATGTGTTTCACGTATCCATGCTCAGGAGGTACCTTTCCAATCCTGCACATGTGATTGGGTATGAAGCCATACAGTGGAGACCAGATCTATCCTACGAGGTAATACCAGAACAAATATTAGATCGTCAAGTGCGGAAGCTGAGAAATAAAGAAATCAGAATGGTGAAAGTTTTATGGGGCAATCAACAAATAGAGGAAGCTACCTGAGAGACCGAGCGGGATATGTGTGACCGTTACCCTGAACTATTTGGTAAGTCAAATTTTGAGGACGAAATTTTTTTTAAGGGGGGAAGAGTTGTCAAGTCTCAAAAAAAAAAAATAATAATAATAATAAAATAAATAAATAAATACACGGGCGAAAATCATCGGAAAAGGGGGATAAAATTTGGGGTCTATTTAGACCCTAAATAATCACCGTGAGAGTCATGAAAGGGAAAAACCCTAAACCCCAACTAACCGGCCGAACCCCTATATATTTTCCTTTTTCTTTTTTTTCTTTTGCCCATTTCTTTTCGTTCGCGCAACTCGACTCCGTCCGCGAGCCACCGCAGACGACGAAAGGGGCGATCCCTGCTGCCGGAGTCGACGCCAAGCTACCGGAACAACACGACCCTCCTCCTTCTTCTTCACGGTGAGTAGTCTTCGGCTAGGGTTGGCGAGAGCGGCGAGTTTTTCCACGGATGTTCACAATGGGGCTGTTGCGGCGAAATCGAGTCGGGGATTTTGCGGTTTCCGGTAGGCTTGGGTTGGACGGGGCTGGAGAAATCGGCGGAGATTGAATCCCGTCGACAGGATGGAGGCGAGGAGCTGGGGTGTCAGAATTGAATCGGGTTTCTGGGATTTAAGCGGCAGGATTGAGTTCGAGATTTCGGTTTTGATCGTGTTTACGCACTGGGTTCTGTGATTGGGTTCCAGCAAAGTTCGTGGTTGTCTTCTTTTTTCGGGATGTTAGGAATGGATCAAGCTGTGGGAATCGGCTGAGCTTCGTTACCTTCAGATTAGAGGATTTGCAGAATAGGGGAGTTGTTCGGACCATTGATTTAGGGTTTCCAGTAGGTTAGGAACAGGGGAAGGGGTACTTCCAAACCGAATCTGCTATAAGGATGTAAGGGGGATCGGGAGTGGGTTTAGGGATTTCAATTTTTGGGTTGTGATGGGGGTTCATGATGGGGTGATATTCGGACCATTTGATTTAGGGTTTTCCAGTAGGTTAGGGATTCATTCGGTTGATATGTAATAATGGATAATATACATGACGGGGTCCTTATGAAATTGGAAATGCTGAGTTATGCATATGAGGGTTAAATATCTAGTTAATAGCCAGATAAATATGTAATAGAAGAGATGAGCAGTTAGTTTGAAAGCAATCAGCATGCTAGGTGGATGTAAATTAGTGTGTACTTGAGCATTATGTCAGTAGATGTTCTCCCTTATATTGGTTATCAGTTAACATGCTTAGTTAATATTTCATAAGATTTTTCTTTATACTGTAAATGATATGTAATATGTGATAACTATCATCTACACATATGTAGAGTCGGATGCTAAATATATATATATATATATGTAGTTCAGTTATCATCTACCTGCGTATGAGGTTGGATGCTATACGTATATGTGTGTACTTACCATCTACCTGTGTGTGAGGCTAGATGCTATATATAGATAATATATATATTTGTCCACCCATGATGACTTCTGTTATTATTTCTAGTTAAATTGTTTATCCAAATCTTTCTTGTGCACTGATGTTACATAAATAAGTTATACGATCATCTACCTGTGTATGAGGTTAGATGCTATATATTTAGTTATAAATGTTCACCCATGATGTTCTATGTTATCCTTCTGTGACTGAGTATGATAGAAAATGACAGAAATTCTTAGTTAGCTAACTGTATGAATATGAACATTAGTGGTGCCTGGACGGGTTGGGCTCCCCGGGTTGAGCTCCGGGGAGGGCCCACCCAAATTGACAGATTGACTGATGACTGATGACGGATTCCCTTAGTTTCTTCCTAGAGGTACCTCAGGATTGCACAAGAAATTAAGGTATTTGACTGGCTCAGCATTTTAAATGCATAATGTGAGGCACCACGAGGGTTTATGTTTAGGTACAGTTAGCATAACAGCAAGGCATGATGGGGTCCGTTGTACTTGTTATAATGATATGATGTTAAAAGAATTGGTTAGGTTTCATATTGACTTACGGAAAGTATAACCGAAAAGTATGTTGAGCTACAGTAAATTTCATTTACAATTGTAGAGCTATATGATTTCTTTTGAATTCTTCTTCTCCCGGTGTTATAACTCTGTCATTGATCTACTTACTGGGCTGTGAACTCATGATGTCACGTAATAATTTCAGGTAGGGAACAGGATACCCAGATTGAGATACAAGAAGCGGAGGTGGTGTAACTGAGGAGATGATGATGAGCATGACACACATTGTCCGGGGGATCTACGAAACCGAGATTATAGTTGAGGGGAGATGATTTGATGTTCTATTTTTCTTCAGGTTCTGAGAGTTAAGTTTGTAGTTGAGACTGATAAACTGGATGGAATAAAAATAAATTGTGTCGGGCATTTTGATCTTGTCAATAATGGGTAATATTGATGTGTGACTAGGGATTTAGTATGTGCATACTGGGTTAGGTACTTTCAAGATTGGTATCTTGCACACATACCTACCGCAAATAAAATGTCGGGTCTACTAGCGGTTAGGTATAGTAAGCTACTTGGCCTCTTCTAAAATCCTTAGAAATTAAGAAGGATGACAATCTTTCATACCATACCCGGGGAGCTTGTTTTAACCCATATAATGCTTTCCTAAGCTTACATACATGATTTGGATAATCTATGTTCTCAAATCCGGGTGGTTGCTCTACATATACTTCCTCCTTAATAAAATCATTTAAGAATGTCGATTTAACATCCATTTGGTAAAGTTTAAATCCCATGTAGGAAGCATACCCTAAGAGAATCCTAATAGATTCTAACCTTGCAACCGGGGCATAAGTCTCATCATAGTCAAGCCCCTCAACTTGATTGAATCCCCTAGCAACTAACCTAGCTTTATTTCTAGTGATATTTCCTTGATCATCTAGCTTATTCCTAAAGACCCATCTTGTAGTAATTATGGTGCTATCATTGGGTCTAGGTACTAATTCCCACACTTGACTTCTCTCAAATTGAGCCAATTCATCTTGCATTGCCAAAATCCAATCCGGATCATGTAATGCATCATTGATCGATTTGGGCTCAATTTGTGAGATAAGAGCAACTTGACTAGTAGGAGGTCTATGAAATGACCTAGTTCTTACTCCTTGAGATAGATCTCCTACTACTTGGTCAAGTGGATGATCTTGATGAATTCTTAGGTTTCTAGA
Organism: Wurfbainia villosa; assembly: GCA_025175895.1. Lineage (NCBI taxonomy): Eukaryota > Viridiplantae > Streptophyta > Magnoliopsida > Zingiberales > Zingiberaceae > Wurfbainia > Wurfbainia villosa. Next base: position 33,437,297 of record CM045986.1, read on the forward strand.
AGGGGTTTCAATTTGATCATTGTTATCTTCCACCCTTCTTTCATCATCAGAGTCTCCTCTTCCTCCCCCTTGATCATTACCCATAATGGTCAAATTTTGAAGTTTTTGGGTAATGTCTTGATTATTGTCATTAATATCTTTATCAATGGAGGACTTTCTAGGGTAGGTACTAGTAGTTTCATCAAATTGAACATTGGAAGACTCCTCAATCCCTTTGGTTCTCTTATTGTAGACTCTATACCCTCTACTTGTGGATGAGTATCCAACTAGGATTCCCTCATCCGCTTTTGATTCAAATTTTCCTAAGTTATCTTTGGTGTTTAGAATATAAACTTTACATCCAAAGACTTTGAAATAATGAATTGTGGGTATAGTCCCATTCCATAATTCAAATGGTGTTTTTCCTAAAAACCTATGGATTTGAACCCTATTTTGGATATAGCAAGCGGTATTAACCGCTTCCACCCACAAGTAGCTAGGTAGAGAATATGCATTAAGCATAGTCCTAGCCGCCTCTTGTAGGGCACGATTTCTCCTTTCCACCACCCCATTTTGTTGGGGTGTTCTAGGACAAGAGAACTCATGCTTGTACCCTTGCTCTAAACAAAATTGTGAAAATTTTAGGTTTTCAAATTCACCACCATGATCACTACGGATCCGGTTGATTTTGAGACTCGTTTCATTTTCAACCCTTTTACTAAATCCTATGATTATTTCTAAGGTATCATCCTTATGTTTCATAAAATAGACCCAAGTATACCTAGAAAAATCATCTACTATAACCAAACAATATTTATTACCATTTAAAGATGGAGTACTATGACAATCAAATAAGTCAAGATGCAATAATTCTAAGGGTAAAGAGGTATTGGTTAGGATTTTACCTTTGTGTGATGCCTTTGTTTGTTTTCCTTCTTGGCATGCATCACACAATTTGTTCTTGACATACTTGATCTTTGGTAGCCCTTTGACCAACTCCATCTTGGCTACCTTGGCTATGTTTTTCATGTTGATATGCCCCAATCTTCTATGCCATAGCCAACTTTCCTCTTCTTTTGCAACAAAATACTTAGTAGAAATGTTAGAAGCATATGAAAGATCAACATAATAGATATTTGATTTCCTATATCCAACTAACATGCAATCATTTAATTCCTTGTGTCTAATCATGCATTTAGAGGATTCAAAAGATACATGATAGTTTGCATCATAAAGTTGACTAACACTTAATAAATTAAATTTCATATTTTCAACTAGCAAGACTTTGTGAATAACAATTTTGGGGGATACCTCAATTGTTCCTCTACCTAATATCTTGAGTTTTCCACTATTCCCAAAGGACACCGCTCCCTTCTTCACATATTTAATTGTGGAGAACTTGCTCACATCCCCGGTCATATGTGTTGAGCAACCGCTATCCACAATCCACATCCCTCGCTCTCCTACCTAAATCACATGAAAAACACAAGCTTTTGGTACCCAAACATTTGGACCGGTAACATTAAGCAAAAACTTCTTAGGTACCCAAGCTTTCTTAACCTTACCCTTAATAGTTGCTTTCCTATTTATTAATGAAATATAAGCAACTTCTTTTTCTTTTGGCTTATATCCTAAACCTTGTTATAAACCGCTCTTTGCCTACTAAGAATCATATCAAGACACTTTGAGTCATTTGAAAATTTTTCTAAACATACTTTCAATTCACTAACCTCATCCTTAAGTTTGTCATTTTCTTCCTTAAGCATGCAAGAGTCAATATGTGAAAGCTTTTCATCCCTAATGGCCTTTAGTTCTACCTTCATGCTCTTAACCTTAGATTTTGACTTATATAGAGCTTCTTTAAGATATGCAATTGATTTATAAAGAAGCTTAATCTTGGGAGAATTCATTACCTCATCGTCACTAGATGACGATTCATCACTTGAAGAATCTTCTTGACTTGATGTGCAGGAATCATCTTCTAATGCCATGAGTGCCACATGGCGTGTGATGTGGCAAAGCTCATCATCGGAGGAAGAGTCTTCAACACTTGGTGTGTCCCATGTGGTTTGAGCCACCATGGCCTCCTTCTTCTTCTTTTCCTTCTTGTCATTCTTTTTCTTTTCCTTTTCCTCCTTCTTCTTTAGCTCCGGGCAATTCGGCCCTTCTTATTGCAAGCATGGCAAATCACATTATTGCTAAAACTTGAATTACCATTAAATTTACCTTTTGAGGAATGAGACCCCTTCCTTTCTTCTCTATTCTTGAACTCTCTTGACTTTCTATAAAGCTTCTTGACGAAATTTTCCATTTCACTAGATGAGTCCCCATCGCTACTTGACTCATCCTCCGACTCGGATGATGATGATGCTTCTTTTCTTTCCTTCTTCTTCTTTTCTTTCTTGTCCTTCTTTTCAACAAATAGAGCTAACCCCTTTTCCTTAGAGGACATGTTAGTTTGCTCATGTAATTCAAACTCACAAAATAATTCATCAATTTTAATTTGAGATAAATCCCTAGTTACCTTAATGGCATCAACTATAGAAGTCCATAAAGAATTTCTAGGAAATGCTTGTAAAATATACCTTACCAAATCCCGGTTGTCAACTCGCTCACCTATGATATGGAGTCCGTTCACAATTTCCTTGAACCTTCCATGCATTTGACTTACGGTTTCATGCATCTTCATTTGGAAGGCTTGAAGTTGTCCAACTAATAGGTCCTTCTTGGCCCTCTTTGATTCCTTGGAACCTTCATTTAGCTCAATGAGCTTTTCCCATAGCTCCTTGGCGGATTCAAAAGGCCCCACCTTGTTGAGTTGCTCCATTGTGACGCCGCATTGGATGGTGAGGACGACCTTTGCATTTGATTCAAATTTCTTGTTTATTTCTCTTGTCCAATCCTTGCTTGGAATAGGATGTCCATGTTCATCCACCGGTTCCTCGAAGCCATCTACAACACTATGCCAAATTTCAATATTACTCATAAGATAGTACTTCATCCTACCTTTCCAATACGCAAAATGACTCCCATCGAAGAGCGGTGGCTTGGCGATGCTATATCCCTCTTGAAGAGCCATTGATGTCTTGGTTGATGGTGAGATCTTCCAAGCTATCCGGGCTCTGATACCACTTGTTAGGACCCTTGGAATGGCTAGAGGGGGGGTGATTAGCCTTTCTTTCTTTCTACAAAAATGTTAGCGGAAGCAATACAAATATAAGCACAAACAAAAACAAGAAACAAAGCTAACACCCGATGTAACCTGGTTCGAAGATGACGCTCCTACTCCACGGCAATCCGTAAGGTGGATTAGCCCTAACCAATCTTCACTAGAACCTCCTTTGGATGAACCAAGGTGGAGAAACCTTATCTTACAATGCACTCCTCTTCTTTACAATGATGGATGATTAAGAATAAGAGAAGAGGAGGTTTTGAATTGCTAAAAACACTTGGAAAGCTTGGTGAGCACGTAGGTGTAGTTGGGAGCAAGAGCACTAGCTTCACCAAGCTCCCCATGGCCCCTTTTTATAGAAGAGGGGCTATTTTTCCCATTGGGCGTCGATCAGTCGACTACCGCCGAAGCCAACGGCTTCTGAAACGCGATCTCCGCGGAGATTCGCAGCCGCAATCTCCAACAGCCAGGTGATCAGTCGACTGATCCCTCCATTAGTCGACTGATAGGGTGATCAGTCGAGTGATCAAGGCAGCAGTCGAGTGAGACTGCATTCTGTGGTGATATTTCCCTTGATCAGTCGACTGATGCCCTTAGCGTCGGCCGATCATAGATCGATCACCGATCCGCTCGCCCAAAGCATCGATGATGATTAGGGTTTCACCACGACTCGATCGAGCGACCCGATCGGCGATACATCGTATCGATCGATACTTATCAAGTATGAGTAATTCATACTTGATTTTATACCCTAGACCTAGACTCAACCTTCTAGCTCCTCACTAAGCCTTGCGCCTTCAGGATCCCTCCGAGTCCGCGACTTGTTCATCCTTTGCGCTTTGCTTCCAAGAGCTTCCTTCGGTTTCGTCATGTCTTGGGTTGCCAAATGCTTGGACTTTACGCTGCCAAGACTACAAGCTTGGACTTATGCTGCCAAGACTTTACTTTGGACTTCCTTTGCCAAGGTTCACTTGGACTTTATGCTGCCAAGACTACAAGCTTGGTCTTATGCCGCCAAGTCCATCCCTTGGACTTCCTTTGCCAAGATCATACTTGGACTTCCGTTTACCAAGTCTTCATCCTTGGATTTCCCTGTCACTTAAACACATTCGTAATTAGATCACAAGATATTGCCTAACTTAGATGATTAGCCAAACATCAAAACATATAAATGCTTGGAGCATTGTTGCACCAACAAAAAGCATCTATTTTAAAACCTAAGAGAATTAAGGAGGAACCGAAAGGTTGACCTCTCTCCCAAAATTGTAGATAACGAGACATGAAAGAGTATGATCTGAAATAAGGTTCACCTGTTCATGGGGAGAATATAGGAAATCTTAGAACTTCATGAACCTAATATATCTAGAGGTCGCGAAGTATGAGAAATCAACTTGGAGAGTTTGTGGGACCTAGTAATAGGGGAAACCCAGTGACAGCAACCTCCTGAGCTTTGTGGATCCAAAAGAGATTCTGTAATTTATATTAGGTAGTTCCTGCATAGTACCAAAAGTTCATTGGGATTAAAGTTGATGATCCACCCGCAAGATCGAATTTAGAGATCTTAGGAGCATAAATTAATGACATGTCCAACATCGCATAGGTGAAACCGAAGTTCTGAAATCTTCTTCCTTAGACTTGAGTAAATCCTTTGCCTTACTCCGAGTGACACCAATCTTCGAGACTGTGACTGAGAACTTCCAAACACTAGATTCAACTCCAAACAATCAGAGTTCACTAGACAGACCAATAATCAAATATCAGTCATCGTGGGATCAATAATTTTTATCACTTGATGACAACTGTGCACTTGCAGGGTTGAGTGCAAGGCCAATCTTTGATCTCACTGTTAGAGATTAGGTTCGCGTGCATCATGTTTTTGGAGTCATTGTTGGGGATTAATCTATTTGATATTGGTTGAAAAGCATTTTGATTGGATTGAACCTAGTTTTCTTTAGTATTTTACTTTAGTTTTCCTAGTAAATTTTCTTTTCAATTATTTTATTAGTAGTATGTTCTCCCTTCAATTATTTCTTTAGTCCATGCTTGTATGTTCTGCGAGAGATTGCTTCTCTCTCAAAATTTTATTCGAAGATGCAGATGTTGTGCACAAGACCGTTAAAGGACTATGCAACGCTTGGGCCAAAAGCATGGAACTCTAGCATTATTATTACTCCAATTGAGGCTAGGAGCTGGGAGATAAATCTAGCATTAATTTCTCTCATTGAAAGAAATTAGTTTAAAGGGACACAAGATGAGGAACCCTACTTACACCTTGAAGAGTTCCAAGCATATTGTGGTTCAATATAGTAAGAAGGGGTTCCAGAAGATGCTATCAGACTTATTACCTTTCCGTTTTCTCTAAAGAAGGAGGTCATACTTTGGTTGAGCATTACCAGCAGGGAGCATACCAACATGGGAACAACTGGAGCATCTATTTCTGGATAAATACTTTCTTCCATGAAAAATAGCTTATCTGAGAAACAAAATTCTTAGTTTCAAGCAGGAAGACGATGAGACTCTGATTATGTCATTCCCTGAGATTATATTTGTCCATTGAATGGTACTCTCTTGTGACAAAAAAAAATACAATACCGATATAAGGCCCAAATAGCTGCTAGCACACACAAGTCATAAATAATAGTGAAATACACTGATAAGTAATAAAGATACAAAGGTTAAAATATGTGTACCGGTACGACTTTGACACAACAAGAACAAAAAAAACATAATAGAAATCTACACTACAATTGAATCCATAATATAAACCTAATATCACAATAATACAATCACAATCCAAAATAATACAACACCAATATGGAATAAAATCCAAACACTCAGGTGTGAGATGGAATCAGCAGACAGAACCTTCAAGCACTATACGACATCCTCTACTTGCTACCTGGGCAATAGAAAAACCCAAGTTTGTGGTGGTGAGTATAAAACTCAGTGGTATAGGAAAGATAGTGCATGAAAATCTTACAACATATGGAGATCAACAAGTATACAGTCTTATAAGTAATAATAAACCATCCATAATGATCTAGTAATATACAAATAGGTATACCAACCTGTTGCAACCAATGCAATATAATAATGATAATCAGATACTATATACCAATATGATCCATCCAAATGCAGTATCATAATAATAATCAAATGTTATATACCAACTTGATCCATGAAAATCTGGTATCTATAACCAACTTGATCCATTTGGTACAATACATATAACTAACAAACAATCTGCAATTGTACAACTTGTAACATCATAAGCAACCTATAACCTTATACTACATACAGATAATATCCATGAGCAATAACACACATAGGTACAACTCACAATCACCTGAACATCATATAACATGTAAATGGTATGCATGACAATGTACAAACATATGCAACATATCATAAGCATATATTATACACACCTCGCTATCACGACCCCATGTGGCCTGGGTGACAAAACATGAAAACTATCCAAACTCTAGCTACCACTACTCTCGAGTGGTCGAATGGGCAGTATGAGCAGTAGCTTCAAGCTACATATAAGGGGTCCCTACTGCCGGCCACACCAACTACCACTACCCATGAATGGTCAAGTGTTGCAAAACAGGGCAAGCAGCACACAACTCCAACTACCACTATCACACAGTGGTTAAGCGCGACACAACAGGACAAGGTTGCACGTACCTCCAGCTACCACTACCCCGAGTGGCCGAGGGTGCAGTAATGACTAACGACTCTCTCAACCACAAGGGAGACCTAGTCAACAATATACATGCAATGTGATGATGCACAACTCCATGCACGTAAGCCCTCTCACACACTCTCTACCACATAGGGAGTAGTAAATAACAAACACACATATAAATCATTCTAAGACCTCTAGTCAGTAAATAGAACTTCACTGATAACTCACTCAATAATACTCAGAAGTCATGGACGATAGGAAACACACGATGTTCTGTAATATGATAAGACATTCAAGTCTACATTTAGTACCATTATCAACTATAGTGATATAACATGATGATCAAATCCAGGACTACAACGGTACTCAGCTACATATATGAACTTTTGCAACATCTATGTATCAAACAAATACAAAATCTGTAATCATCAACAATGATAAAATGAGACTGTATAGATATCGAATAGAACATCTTAAAGTTCAACAACTAAGTATCAAGCACAGGAATAAATAAGTGTGGAGTCAAGGTAATGATACTATCATCATAACAAAGCTCATGCACTAAGATCATCGATCTACATAAACAAAGAAGAAATTACTCACACGATAAGCAGCTCGTGCTAGCTTTCCACATGTACAAGCATCTATCACTAATCAAAGTCCTGAAAGAAAGAGCATGGAACATAACTAAGTTCTACCATCATTCTAGTAGTAGAACCAAATAAATTCCATAACATATTATTACACATTAATCCATATCATAAATCTTACCAATAGAACAATACCATTCACTACCTATTAATCATTGATTCAACTACAACATCAGCTATAATTATCATACCATAGCTATAATTCAATGAACACCCAAATCTATGTTGGTGCAGTAGGCACCTAAGTCGAACCTGAGTTTTGATTATAGCAAACGATACAAAGTTAGTCTCATATTGTTATCTCATGAGCTAAATCGAGAGTGCAAAAAAGTGCCAACACTGGAGCTAATGGCTAGTGACACCCAGAAGAAGCCACGGTGGTCGGCCGACACTTGAGTGATTTCGGAGGAAGACGAAGGAATCGAGTGGAAGGCCGGAGCGAAAGTGACACAGTAAGTATCGAGGTAAAGCTTGTGTGTGTGAGAGTAAAAGAGGTCGTATCCTCCTTATGGGGATGATCTTAAGCATAGATCTGACCAAAGACATCCTATAGATTGTCTAGGTTGAGATCGGATGGTCGGCGGTCGTCGAAATAATGTTTTTGTTAAGCTAACTTTGCCTTGCAGCTAGCATCAGTCGACTGCCAACTTGAAGGACTCAACTGCTGTCCATCAGTCGACTATTTGCGGTCAGCATTCGACTGATGCTGCCATCAATCGACTGATGATGACCATCAATCGACTGATGGTCAAGGATTGGCTTCGAGGAGTCAAGGCTTATCACCTCATTTCAAGGGGATTGGTGCTCAAATCTCATTGGCTAAAGTTCCTCTCGAGAAGCGGCTCAAAGGATATAAAAGGAGGGCCTCTCCTAGGGTTTTCTCATCAATTCTAAGCTTTCAAAAGCCTCCACAACGCTATAACTCTCCGACAATGAAGTCCTACCTCTCCGACGCTCTAGGTTTAATTGTTTATATTTTTCGTTGGTATAAGCTTCAATTCATTTTATATTTTTCATATTATTGTCTCGGAGTTTTATCGTAACGAGGAGAGGGGGAGTGTCCCTCTACCTCAAGCTTTGTGATTTCTTGTATTCGATCAACTCCTACCTCGAACGAGGAGGAGTTCGTTTAGTGTTTTGCCCTTCGTGCGTGGTCAAGGACCACTAGGGCCTTGGAGTAGTAGCCGAAGGCTACGAACCAAGTAAAAAATCTACTTGTCTCTTTTATTTGTCATTTATCTTTCCGCTGCGTTTAATTGTCTACTCAACGAATTCGTACGAAAAGTTTTATCGCTATTCACCCCCTCTAGCGATTCGCTCAATCCAACAATTGGTATCAGAGTCGGGGGTGCTAAGATTTGGTGAAACCACCAATCTAGCTTTCTACGGATTTTTTTTCGATTTTTTTTCTGCTTATTTCGAATTTTTTCCTTTCTTTTTCATTCGTGTAGTCTTTCTTCTCCCCCACTAGTAATCCAAGATGCGAGTCTTGGGACATTTCCATTGTTTGTGGTTTTAGGTTTTTTCCGCTTCATCCTTTTGTCTTTTTGTTTCAATGGCCCATCTTGAGGGTTTTAGCACCATCGGACCTCCGTTTTACAATGGAGATGACTTCCGTTATTGGAAGGGTCGGATGGAATGCTTTCTTAAAACCCAAATCAAGATGTGGATCATAATCCAAACGGGATTCACACTTTCGGCTAACGAAGTGGGTGAATCCTTGGATTATGACCAATGGACCAATGCGACAAAAAGACAAGTCGAAGCCGACACCAAGGCAACTCAAATCCTCCAATGTGGCTTGTCCATGGAGAAGCTTAATCGCGTCGGCCCCTTCATTAGTGTAAAGGACCTTTGGACAAAGCTAGTAGAGCTACACGAAGGAACCGATGAAGCCAAGGTATGTACGCGCGATCTTTTGTTCAATAAGTTATATAATCTAAAAATGCAAGAACACGAGATGGCGATGCAACTTCACGCTCGTGTTCAAGACATAGTCAATAACCTACACTAGATTGGACAAAAGGTCGAAAACCGCGACCTTATTAGGTATGTTCTTAACTCATTTCCTAGGACTAACTTGTGGGCATCCATGGTCGATGCCTACAAGGTCTCCAAGAATCTTTCAAAACTTATATTAGATGAGTTGTTTTCCAATTTCGAACTTCATGAGCAGTCTAACTCGGAACCCGAGAAGGGTATAGCACTTTTTGCAGGTTCGAGGAAGAAAACCACGAGCAAGCCACCCCTGAAGGAAGAAGAAGATGAGTCTGATTCGGAGGTCGACCCGGAAATGGAGGCCGAACTAGTCAACCTAGTTCAGAGGATAGTTAAGGGCCAAAAGTGAACTGTCACTCGACCCAACAAAGGTAAGCCTAAAAGTTCTAATATTAGGTGTTACAAATGCAACAGGTTTGGACACATCAAGTCCGAATGTCCGAAGCTCAAGAGCAAAGCACCGAAACACAAAAAGGCACTCAACGCTACGTGGGAAGAAGCGTCCGAGGAAGAAGATGATGATCGCGTCCTCATGGCTAAACCGGTTGAATCAGAGACAGAGTCAGAACTGGAACACGAATCTAAAACCAAAGACAAATCGGATTGCGAAGTGCTATTCAAGACAAGCCACGGATACGCATCCCGTTCAAAAGATACACTCAAGGTAAGTCGATCCCTTATTAGTATGCTCTATAGTGCAATTAAGTTCTTAACTAGGGAATTAGCTACGTCCGAGTCCAAGGTCGAGACCCTGGTTGAGGAAGTTAAACTCCTCAAACACGAGGTCTCCCTAACCTCTTTGACTAGTCGAGTTCGAGAGGAGGACTCAACTCGGATTGAAAAGCTCGAAGTTGAGAACTCACTCTTGAAGAGTCAAGTCAAAGATATTAGGAACACATTGGAAAGGTTTACTTTGGGATCCAAAGGACTTGACCTCCTACTTGGATCGCAAAGGGTCGTGTACAACAAGGTCGGACTAGGGTTTAGCTCAAATATGACCAACAAGTCGTATATGTCGATTGTAAGTCGACATAAAAAATGTGTCCAAGCATGGGTCCCTAAGGCCACTTTGATTTCAAACATAGGGTCGAACCAATACTGGGTTCCCAAGAACCAAATCCACTATGTGGAGTGACCGAACCGATTCAACGGTCCAGGGGGAGCCAGTACAAAATTTGTTTGTGTTTTAACTAAGAAATTGCATGCTTAGGTAAGTTATTTATTTTTCTTTTTAGAACGTTTAGATAGGAATATAACTCTTTAATACTTGGTAACATAGTGCCAGGATGCGGTTAGATGATAGTACGCTAGAAAAGCGGAGTCTTGTGTATTTGGGCTAGATAAGGCGTATCTAGTTCGGTGCACTTGACCGAGCAGAACTAGCTGAAGCTACCTCGTCGTATCCTAGACTAGTTATACCAGGAAGTGGTCTTAGGTAAGTCAAGTCTCTATTTTCTTGAAAATGGCTTTGTCTAAGGAAGTGGTCATTTTTTCGATCAAAGAAGGCCTCTGTGCCTCGCCACGACCTGGAAGCCATGATCTTGAAAAGGTGACATGATGAGCCTAAGGTCAAATCCGAATCTAACGCAAGGTTGACAAGTGTTCAAATCATTAAATTTAAATCAAGTAAAATTGGAAGTCATCTCACAAGAACATATAGGGTTAACATGTTTGATCATGTAGACATGGGTGAGATGATTTAGGTTAATAATTTTCAACCAATCTTTAATAAATCCAATATCCGATCCAACTACCTTGCATGTAGGATCAATGGATGTTGGATAGTGGTTGCTCCCGACACATGACTGGGGATCAACTCAAGTTTTTGAAGCTTCGATTCAAACGACAAGGATTAGTAGCCTTCAGAAATAACGACAAGCTCAAAATCATTGGATCAGGTGATATTGAGCTCAACTCTAACTTTATTATTCAAAATGTCTTATTGGTAGAAAATTTTCAATATAATTTACTTAGTGTAAAACAATTGTGTGATAATAACTATAAGGTCATATTTCTAGAAAATGAATACGTAATTAATACAAATGAAACTTCTAAAATAATCCTTAAGGGAACCAGAAATAACAATATTTATACTATTAATTTAACTAACTCCTCAACCAAGTGTCTTATGACACGGAAAGAGGAATCATGGTTGTGGCACCGACGACTCGATCACTCACACCCAAGGCTCATCCACAAGATGAGTCAGAATGACTTAGTCAGAGGTTTGCCTAACCTCAATAACTTGGATAATAAAATATGTAATGCTTGTCAACAAGGTAAACAATCTAGTACACAACATCAACTAACTAATCAAGAACGAACCAAAAGTGTTCTAGAGCTCTTACACATGGATCTATTCGATTCACACGGAGCTAAGTCATTTAATGGGAGTAAATTCTGCTTAGTCATAATTGATGACTATTCTAGATTTACTTGGGTTAGGTTGATTAAACAAAAAAGTGATACCCTAGATCAATTAATCAACTTATTTAAACTAATAGAAAATCAACAAAACCTTAAAATCAAAAGACTTAGGAGTGATCATGGTGGTGAATTCGAGAACCACAGGTTTATAGAATTCTGTAACCTAAATGAATACCACCATGAATTATCTTGCCCTAGAACCCCACAACAGAATGGCCTAGTAGAACGTAAAAATAGAACCCTATAGGAAGCCACTAGGACAATGTTAAATGAGTATAACCTACCCGATAGGTTTTGGGCGGAAGCCCTGAGTACGACATGCTATATCCAAAATAGGATCCTTATGGTAAAGAGGCACCATAAGACCTCATATGAGATTTATCACGATAAAATACCTAACATTAAGTACTTTAGGGTATTTGGGTGTAAAGTACATATCCTAAACACTAAGGATTACCTAGGGAAATTTACATCCAAAACCTCGACCGAAATCTTTCTAGGATACTCGACTACAAGTAGAGCTTATAGAGTATATAACCATGACACCCTTAGAGTCGAGGAGACTATCTATGTAGTGTTTGATGAAGGACACGAACCTACAAAACCCCCGACAACCCCAATTAGCGAGCCGATTCATATCAGACTCAACTCCGATCCGGAGATCAAGTCTAGTATTAATCCTAACCTAAGTCAACCAAGTCATTCTATCGACCAAGTGGTAGATGACACTAACCAAACTAGGACTCAAACGAGTCATCCTATTGACCAAGTGGTAGATGACTCAAACCCAAATCAAACTAGGACTTAAACGAATCATCCTATCAACCAAGTGATAAGTGATCCAAGCCTAGGAGTTCGAACTAGAGCCTCATATAGAAACCTTAGTCAAATCTCCTTGATTTCCAAAATTTAACCCAAAACTATTGACCAAGCTCTTCTTGATCTCGATTGGATTATTGCAATGCAAGAAGAGCTGGCTCAATTCACCAGGAACGAAGTGTGGGAATTAGTGCCACCACCTAAAGATAAAATAATTGTTGGAACAAGGTGGGTGTTTAGAAATAAACTTGATGATAAAGTTGAAGTAGTTAGAAATAAAGCTAGATTAGCCGCTAAAGGGTTTAGTCAAGTCGAAGGTTTAGATTACGATGAGACCTATGCCCCAGTAGCTAGATTAGAGTCCATTCGAATGTTATTAGCATATGCTGCACATCGAGGATTTAAGTTGTTTCAAATGGATGTGAACTCAACATTCTTGAATGGATATATTAAAGAGGAGGTTTATGTTAGTCAACCCCCCGGTTTCGAAAGCCTAGATAAACCCTACCATATCCTTAGGTTAAAGAAAGCTCTCTATGGACTTAAACAAGCTCCTTGAGGTTGGTACGAGAGGCTTTCAGTTTATCTTAAGTCCAAAGGATTTAACCAAGGTGTAATTGACCCAACTCTTTTCGTAAAAACCGTAGGTAAAGACATATTCATAGCTCAAATCTACGTAGATGATATCATCTTTGGAACCACCAACTCAATCCTACTAAATTAATTCATTTCACTTACGGAAAGTGAATTTGAAATGAATTTAGTAGGTGAGTTGAGCTTCTTCTTAGGTCTACAAATTAGACAAACTAAAGATGGAATATACCTACATCAACGCAAATAGACTAGGGAATTAATTAAACGCTTTGGAATGCAAGATGCTAAAATTATTAATACCCCAATGGCAATGAATGTAAATATAGAAGAAGATGTAATCGGAAATTCAATTAATTTAAAATACTATAGGATCGTAATAGGAAGTCTCCTTTACTTAACTGCGAGCCAACCTGATATCTGATTTGCAGTAAGTATGTGCGCAAGATTCCAAACCTGTGCTAAGGAGTCTCACCTAACTCTAGTCAAGCGTATCCTTAGATATCTAAAGAGTACACTTAATGTCGGTATTTGGTACCCTAGATCTACCGAGTTCGAACTAACAGGCTACTCCGATTCGGACTATGCCAGTAGTAAGCTTGATAGAAAGAGTACGAGTAGTTGTTGTCAACTTCTCGGCTCGTGTCTAGTGAGTTGGTGTAGTAGGAAGCAATACTGTGTTGCCTTATCTACCACCGAAGTCGAATACATCGTGATGGGTGAGTGTGTCACTCAGCTTCTTTTGATGAAGCACACTCTCCGAGACTTTAAGTTAGACTTTACGAACACTAAACTCCACGTAGATAACATTAGCTCAATTAACCTAACTAAGAATCTAATATGTCATTCTTGGACCAAACATATAGAGGTCAAACACCATTTCATTCAAGAACAAGTGGCCAGTGGAGCCATACAACTCAAATACGTCGAATCGAAGTCCAACTTGGCAGACCTATTTACTAAACCCATACCCGAAGTCAAATTCAGTCTATTAAGAAGAAAATTAGGCATGTGCATAGTAGAATAAGAACTTACAAATTATATTTTCTTATTACTATTTCTCACTTTACGTTTTCATGGAACTAGCATAGGGCATACATTAGATATCATGCACCTATAGATTTAAGGAGCCAATACATCTCACAACACATAGGACTAATGTGTTTGTGTACTTTATTGGTGCAATCGGCCCAGGTCACGATTGACCAGGACTCGAGCTTTGTTCGAGAGATGTTTTGATGTTCGACAAAAACATATGACAATGTAATTATCATGGGAAAGTTCAATTCTTGAGTACTTGGCATGGAAAGTCCAACATGGGTTGGCAAGGGAAAGTCCAAGCTTGAGTCTTGGCAATGTAAAGTCCAAGCATGGGTCTTAGCAAGGCAAAGTCCAAGTCTTGAGTACTTGGCATGGAAAGTCCATCATGGGTTGGCAAGGGAAAGTCCAAGCTTGAGTCTTGGCAATGTAAAGTCTAAGCATGGGTCTTGGCAAGGCAAAGTCCAAGTCTTGAGTACTTGGCATGGAAAGTCCAACATGGGTTGGCAAGGGAAAGTCCAAGCTTGAGTCTTGGCAATGTAAAGTTCAAGCATGGGTCTTGGAAAGGCAAAGTCCAAGTCTTGAGTACTTGGCATGGAAAGTCCAACATGGGTTGGCAAGGGAAAGCCCAAGCTTGAGTCTTGGCATTTGAAGTCCAAAGGGTTTGATATTGGTGGCGTAAAGTCCAAGCGGGAGTCTTGGCAGCATAAGTCCAATGGTTGGCGGCGTAAAGTCCAAGCGGAGTCTTGGCGGCATAAGTCCAATGTGCCTTGGCAGTGTAGACACCGTTAGCATTACATAGCCGATGGAAGCACCTGAAGGCTAGCGTAATGGATGAACAAGTCATGGATGACTTGGAGGGATCCGAGAGACGTGTGGCTGATGGAGGTGGCTAGAAGGCTTAGGTCTAGGCTAATGGTGGTCTAGCAAGTATGGGGGAACCATATTTGGGCTAAAACCTCATGTTTGAGGTGTGCCAGTCGACTGGTGCCATGTGGTAGTCGACTGGTAAGAGTCAACTAGGATTTGACTGCGGGAATTGCCCTAGCAGTCGACTGCCATATGTGGACAGTCGACTGCCATATGTGGACAGTCGACTGATTGGTCGACCAGTCAACTGATCTTGTGTTCAGTCAACTAGTGCTCGAGAAATCGATCACAGAATGGAGTCTCACTCGACCACTGTGGTCAGCAATCGAGTGATGGCATGATCAGTCGGCTGATGGTCATGATCAGTCGACTGATGATGGATCCTTTGGATTTTTCCAGCATGGATCTAGTCGTTGTCTCACGACAATAGTGGCATCAGTCGACTGATGTTCCCGAGTAGTCGACTGATCGACTTTTTCTAGCACAAGTAGAAGCTTTATAAGGAGCTCGTGGAAGAGGAAAAAGGCAGCGATTTTCTTGGGAAAATTAAAGGGGAGAGTTGGTGCTTTCTAGTCCTTCAAGGGTAGTCCAAGGCAATCAAAGATCAAGCAAATCCAAAGAGCATTTGTAAAGTTTTCTTTGCATAGATTGTTGTATTCTTGTTGTATTTTCTTGTTTTACTTTGTATTACTTTGTGTAATCCGTGTACGAGGTTTCTCCGCCTTCGATTTTTATTGAGAAGGAGTATTTGTAATTAGTGATTGCATGTGCATCACTAGAGCTCTTTAGAGCTCAATCAGTGGAGTAGGAATCATTCGGTTTCGAACCACGTTAAATACTTGTGTATTTGTATTTGTCTATTTATTATTGCTTTATTATTCTGCTGTACGCTAATGAAAGTTGTAGATGAACACGAAATGAATTCCATCATGCAACGAATTGACGCTATTCACCCCCCTCTAGCGGCCTCAAATATCCTACAATTGGTATCAGAGTCCGGGGCTCTTCTACGGACTTACTGTCGGGAGCTAAAGAAGCTAGAGGGTGAAGATGGAGTTGGAAAAATAATTGGGATGGGATATTAACACCCCAATTCCCTATGCCTTCTATGGACGAGAAGACTTCAATTCTTAGAAGGAGAGAATTGAAAACTTTTTGATGATGAGAGACCTTGAGGAGTGGTCCGTTTTGATGGAAGGATTCGAATATCCTAAAGGACCAAAGGGTGGTTTCCTCAAGAAGAAGAAATGGAGTGAAGATCAAATCCAAGCCTTCGAGAAA
Source organism: Wurfbainia villosa (assembly GCA_025175895.1). NCBI lineage: Eukaryota > Viridiplantae > Streptophyta > Magnoliopsida > Zingiberales > Zingiberaceae > Wurfbainia > Wurfbainia villosa. Next base: position 33,453,813 of record CM045986.1, read on the forward strand.
AACATGAAGGTGGTAAAGTTTATTTTTGATTTGATCGCTAACGATATTGTAAGTTAGGGGATTATATGGATGCTAAGGAGTTATGGAGTCAAGTGGCAAAGCTCCATGAAAATTCATCATCGGTTCAAGAAGAAGAGGAGTGCTCACCCTCTCAAGCTCAAGCAAGTACATCGTCATCTAAAGAGCTTGAGGATTCGGAAGTTAATAGGGAATCAATTTCTGAATCGGTGGAAGAAGTAGAAGGAAGCTCCACCTCTAGGATTGAGGGGGAGGAAAGAATTTCCACTCCGGAGCAACAAGAAGAAGCTTCGACATCCGGTCAAGATGAAGAAGCTCCAATTTCGGCACCTATCACCATTCTAGGTAACTCAAACACGGTAATTCAAAATAAAAATCATATAATTTGCTTTGAGTATAGGGAAAGTGGGCATTACAAGAGCAAATGCCCAAAGAGAGTAAGAAAAGCTCAAACAGCACCAAAAGTTAAGGATGTCGGTCACCCAACAACCATCAAAAGCAAGAAGCACATTATTTGCTTCAAATGTCGACTACCGGGACACTACCGGAGTCAATGCTCTATGGAGGAGAAGAAGGGGGAAAAAGGAGCACCACAAGTAGGGGGAGCTTCCAAAGCTAACCCTAAGGTATTTTTAAATAAAGCTCCTTATTCAAATAATGTCAAAAAGCATGCTAGAAATAATTTTAGCAATCTTGCTATTTATCAAAAAGAGCATGCTAGAAATAGAGAATATTGCTTAGGAGCTAAGAAAGTCAACCTTAGGAAGAAGGAGAAATTTGGGACTAATGTCCCTATAAATATTTTACCTAAGGAGAACCCTAGGTCAAACAATTCTAGACAAATCCTACCTAGGGAAACCATTAGAAAGGTACAAGAGCATCTAGGTCTCAATCCTAAATGGACTAGGCATATGCCTAGAAAGAACCATGCCCAAGGTTTAAATAAAAATTCTAAAATTGGGCATTTAGAATTAGAGAACCAAGCCTTGAGGTCAAGGCTTGAAAAACTTGAAAAGACCTTCAATAAGATGCAAAATCAATTTCAAGGGTCTAATGGTCAAAGTCAAGGGTCTAGGACTCAAAGTCAACACCTAGGGCCAAAGAGAGAAAAGTCAACCAAGGGCAAGAAGGGTTTGGGTCACAAACCTAAGCCTAAGGTGGCTTATCATAGTGTTCCATTTGATTATGGAACACAAATTAGGTCTAGGAAGACCAAGGTTACTAGGGAAGTCATCCCTAAGAGTAACCAAGGTGTGTGCCTAGTGGCTAGGGTTTCAAGGAAACCTAGGGAAGTCACTAAGAAGGTTGCAAGCGGAGTAACCCCTAGAGTTAACCTAGTTAAGATCCAAATGACCAAGGCTAACAAGCCTAGGAGGGTCATTAGGAAGGTATCTAGGGAAGTTATCCCTAAGGAATACCTAGTAAACCCTAGGAGCTCAAATAGGTTTTGGGTTCCTAAGAGTGTGATTGATTCACGCTAGATGGGTTTAGGGTGTGCCAACCTTGATTGGATGTGTAGTTAACTCAACCATTATAAAGATGGCATTTTAGGTAATTTTCAAGGTTATGGGTACCTTGAAAATAGATTTGATTCTTAATCCTAAAAGATTTTAGGATGTGCCAATACATTCTTGGAATTATGAAAAATCAATTAAATTGGCACAATTTAGGCTTAGAGGTTAGTGTGTCATTTTGATTTTTTTGCACACTTGGGAAGTTAGTAGTAATATGGCAAAATAAATCTAATTATAACAAATGACAACTAATATTAAAATTTAGGTATTATGATACCTATACTTTTTATATGCCATGCTTTGTTTTCCATATAACATGCTATGATATCATATTTATTTTTAATCATTTAAAATGTCATGATCGTATTTAGGGTTAGGTTAAATCTCATGTATGCTTAGATTATATCATATACCATGACATCATGATCATTGGCCATGCTCTATTATGCTATCATTTATGCCATGATCATACTTCATGTATTTAAATTAATGAAATTGAGTTAAGGACTTTGGCATGACTTGGAGTCTCATTCATAAGGGAATCAAGTAGGGTTGCCTTAGAAAATGCATGAGACCTTAGATTAGAATAACCAAAACCCACATCTCACATCTAAATTGACATGTATGTGTATTTATACACCCTAGATACATGTGAGATGCTAGGATATGAGTTAAGTTCAAGGTGCATAGTTTTTGCATCTAGATGAACTAAAACTCATCTTTAAACAACAAGTGGATCATTGGGAAAACTTGTGTACAAGTCCTGTACATTGAGTCCAAGGAATATGATCCAAAATAAGGTTTTGAAAACATTTTAAAATCCTTTTGAAAAACTTTGCTGAAGTCTATCTTTTGATAGCAATCACCATTGATGAGATTGATACAAAGTGAGCCAAAACTTAGAAGTTTTTATTCACTTTTGGATTTTGTATCAATTTTGATATTTTATAGGTAAAATAATTTTCAAATATTTTTCACCCATTGTATTGGTCATAAGTATTATACGTATGAATTTTCATGATTTTTTGATATACATATAATTATTTATGAATTTCTAAAATTCATCTCTGATAATTGAAATTCAAAAATTTCAGTTATTAGTCGACTGCCCTTGGTTGCAGTCAACTGATGAGAGTGGAAGTCGACTATTATCTGACAAAGTCGACTGTCAAGGCTGATTTCAGGAAAACAAGGCTTGTTTAGCCTGTATTCAGCTACGATTAAGGTCCCTAACCACTTCTAACCATAGGATATGCTTTAGGAAGCATTATAGAGGGTTAAAATCCATTGGATATGGATTAGGAGAAGTGTTAGGATAATGTATCAAATTTAAGGTGGGGAGAGTTCATGTTTGAACTTTTAACCTTACTTTTGATGGTTTAGAGTTCCTATTGGCTTAGGGACTTCCGAAGGGCATTGTTGGTGCAATGGTCAAGGGGGAGCAAGCCTTTAGGAGGAGGTATCCATCTTGGGATGATGAATGTGTTTTCTTCTTGAAGGGGAGAAGTTATGGGGAGAATGTCATCAATTGGGAAAATTGATAGGATTTTACGAGACCCAATTTGGAAATTGGGAGAGTGAATTGGATTGCCCAGCTTGAGTGATATGGGACTTATCACTAGGAAGATGGTAGGCATCCTAGGTATTTTTGGACAAAGGGGGAGATTGTAAGATCTCATTGGGACATGAGACATTGACCTCCTTGGAGAGAAAACTTTTTTGATGTTAGTCAAAAAGGGTGAGAATGTTTGGGGGAGAATGTTTGGAATTACCAATTTGGGATAATATTGGTAAAGAGTTTTTGAGTTAGATGGTCTAACTCAAATGGTTTGTTTGGTTTTTGTCAAACATCAAAACGAGGGAGATTGTTGGTGCAATCGGCCCAGGTCACGATTGACTAGGACTCGAGCATGGCTCGAGAGATGTTTTGATGTTCGACAAAAACATATGATAATGTAATTGTCATGGGAAAGTCCAAGTCTTGAGTATTGGTAGGGAGAGTCCAATATGGGTTGACAAGGGAAAGTCCAAGCTTGAGTCTTGGCAATGTAAAGTCCAAGCATGGGTCTTGGCAAGGCAAAGTCCAAGTCTTGAGTACTTGGCATGGAAAGTCCAACATGGGTTGGCAAGGGAAAGCCCAAGCTTGAGTCTTGGCATTTGAAGTCCAAAGGGTTTGATATTGGCGGCGTAAAGTCCAAGCGGGAGTCTTGGAAGCATATGTCCAATGGTTGGCGGTGTAAAGTCCAAGCGGAGTCTTGGCGGTGTAAGTCCAATGTGCTTTGGCGGTGTAGACACCTTTAGCATGACATAGTCGATAGAAGCACCTGGAGGCTAGCACGATGGATGAAGAAGTCATGGATGACTTCGAGGGATCCGAGAGGCGTGAGGCTGATGGAGGTGGCTAGAAGGCTTAGGTCTAGGCTAAGGGTGGTCTAGCAAGTATGGGGGAACCATATTTGGGCTAAAACCTCATGTTTGAGGTGTGCCAGTGGACTGGTGCCATGTGGCAGTCGACTGGTAAGAGTCAACTAGGATTTGACTACGGGAATTGCCCTGGCAGTCGACTGATTGGTCGAGCAGTCGACTGATCTTGTGATCAGTCGACTGGTGCTCGAGAAATCGAGCACAGAATGGAGTCTCACTCGATCGCTGTGGTCAACAGTCGAGTGATGGCTTGATCAGTCGACTGATGGTCATGATCAGTAAACTGATGATGGATCCGTTGGATTTTTCCAGCGTGGATCAAGCCGTTGTCTCACGACAAAAGTGGTATCAGTCGACTGATGGTCCCAAGCAATCGACTGATCGACTTTTTCCAGCATAGGTAGAAGCTTTATAAGGAGCTCATCGAGGAGGAAAAAGGCAACGATTTTCTTGGGCAAATTAAAGGGGAGAGTTGGTGCTTTCCAGTCTTTCAAGGCTAGTCTAAGGCAATCAAAGATCAAGCAAATCCAAAGTGCATTTGTAAAGTTTTCTTTGCATAGATTGTTGTATTCTTGTTGTATTTGCTTGTCTTGCTTTGTATTACTTAGTGTTATCCGTGTACGAGGTTTCTCCACCTCCGAATTTTGTCGAGAAGGAGTATTTGTGATTAGTGATTGCGTGTGCATCACTAGAGCTCTTTAGAGCTCGATCCGTGGAGTAGGAAACGTTCGGTTCCGAACCACGTTAAATACTTGTGTATTTGTGTTTGTCTATTTCGTATTGCTTTATTATTCCGCTGTGCGCTAATGAAATTTGTAGACAAACACAAAACGAATTCCATCATGCAACGAATCGACGCTATTCACCCCCCTCTAGTGGCCTCAAATATCCTACATACTTAGCCACGTAGATGGGCGTGAGATGTTAGAACCTTACTCCTGGTTCCAGATGTAGAGCTAGTGCATTGCCATGAACCACGGAGTATAATCATATATATTAACTGACTCTGACCAGGACTTGTTGATCTTTTATATCAATCAAGTCAAATAAAAGTCGAACATTTTATAGATGAGCTTATTTCCAGTATATTATTTTCAAAATAATGTGGAACATGCTTGGACTTTAAATTTAATACCTATATTTTTTTTCAAACACCCCCACTCTTTTCGATATATGGCAAAAGGGGGAGAAAAAGGTCGAAGTTAAGGTGTCAAATTTTTGATAACATGGTCGAAGTTAAGGGGTCAAATTTTTGATAACATGGCCAGAAGATGATCAAATTTTTGATAAATTAACTAACTTCATACTTATTCACATTGCCAGAAATTTTTGATAACTTAACTCACTTTATATTTATTCACATGGCCAAAAGTTAAGTAAATGTTTACTTAACTTTAAGTTTTGAAAATTTACTTAACTTGTTTGAGTTAACAAAAAGGAAATAAAGGCCAAGTTAAGAGAATTCTTATCTTAAACTTATTTTTAATACTATGGTCAAACATTAATGCTTTACTTAAGAAAGGGGGAGAAATGGCCAAGTTAAGAAGTCCTTTAAACTTAAACGTTTTACTAAGGCCAACTGTAAGTAATGTTAATTACTTAAATGTAGGATCGATGAAGTGAAGTGTTGGCCGGCTAGAGGGGGTGAATAGCCCTCTTTCGTTTGATGACGTAATTCGCTTGTCTACAAAACTAATTAGCGCAACGGAAACAAAACAAGACAAGCAAATAAACAATGCAAAGGTAAAAATAATGCTAACAAGATAATATAACATGGTTCACGGCTACGCCGCTAATCCACGGTCCCCGATTCGTCCTCGGTGAATCACTCCACAACCAATCCACTATTGGTCTCTCCTTTGCACCAAGCTAGGTGGAGGTAACCCTTACAACTCAAGAACACTCCTTCTTTTACAATTGATGTGAAAGAGAACAAGAAGGAGTTTATCACTTATAGAGCACTTGGATGATGGTTTGGAATATGAGCATTATCCATCCAAAAGCCCACACCCTCTCTTTTTATAGAGAGGGCTGATTTCTTCCCGTTGGCCGCCACCAGTCGACTGCTACCCTTGGCAGTCGACTGTCGCCACTACAACGGCCTCTGAACACATCGGATCCTGACCGTTGTAGTCCAACGAAACCCTTTGCAATCGACTGCTGCCTCCGTAGTCGACTGCCCAGTCGGCTACGAGAGGTTCTATGCCCATGACTTCTTCTGGCAGTCGACTGCCATTCCATGGCAGTCGACTGCTGAGCATAAACCCATCAGTCAGATACCAGTCGAACCCCGTTCGACTCAGAGCAGTCGACTGCCATTCCATGGCAGTCGACTGGTGCCATGTGAAACTCAAACTTAACATCCGTTTGAGCTTTCGGCGGTCGGGTAAACCTCAACCCTTGCGGTCGAGCCTCCGATACTCAGCCATTCGGCCAAGTTCACCTAATGAGCTACTTACAATTCACTCATTCTCTCATCTCACTCGAAGTCCCTCACCGAAGCTCTCTTCGTTCGCGGCCACGTCGCGCGGCAACATCAGACACACGGCTCTACAATGCTCTTTTGCGTCTCTTGCCTCCGAAGTCTGCTTCCTTGGCTTCGCTTTAAGTCATCTCGTCCGGCGGTCCCTCGGAAGCATCAAGCACACGACTATGCAATTCTCCTTCTCTGACTCAAGAACGAGGTTGTGACTGGTGAACCCGCCAAGGCTCCATGTGCAAATTACTAAGTTCTGCAAGACTCCAACGCACATATCAAATCATAATAACAACCTAACTTAAACCCTTTGCCACACACATCAAAACCTTATCACGACAAGAGATTGCCTTAACAATCTCTCCCTTTTTGATGTGTGGCAATCCGTTTAAGTAAGGTAAAATATTTGATAAACTATTAAGGAAAGAAAGCATGTAAATAACATGATTAGCAACTCTCCCCCTTAATACATGAAACTCCCCCTAACTATATTCCCCCTTACTTAAACATACATCTTTCTCCCCCTTTGACACCATCAAAAAGATTAAACAAAGTTTATATATCATGGCATCAAGTTTAGATAGAGAAAAAAATCAAAATCACTCAAAAACCTGATAAAATAAGTTTACTGTGCTTGTTTACAGTCAATCAATCGACTGCTATCAGTATGACAGTCGACTGGCATAGAGAAACCAGATTTTCTGATTTTTGGATGAATTTCAGAAATAAACTATAAATTCCAAAAATTTCAAAAAATACTGAAATTCTGGGGAACACATTTCTTTTAAGGTACTTTATCATTGAAAATTTGTTTTCCATGAAAAATCATTATATTTTCAAAGATTTGTCAAAAATCCAAAAGCTTCAAAAACAACTAGTGTTTTGATCAAGTTTGTATCCATTTTAACACCTAGTTTTGTTTTAGATTGTTTCAAAACATGAACACACAGATTTTAAAGTAAGAAATTGTTTTGAAAACATATGAAATATCCAACCATGATCTTTGGGCAATATCTCTATGAATTAAACATAAGCCTTCCCCATGATTGGTCTATTATTACTATTTGATACTTTAAATGACCATCTAAATTCCATAGACATTAGTGGACCATTAGTATCATCCTATCATCTCACCCATGCTATGTTTTCAATTAAGGTAGCCTATGGTGAGTGTGAGATGCATCCTAAAGGTATTTGTATATACTTAACCATTAATTTCATGCATTTTTACCAATGGTTAAGTATTATCCTAACATCCAACATGATCATAAAGACATGTATGAATTAATTTCACATTATGATCATGAAACACATGTATTCATCAATTTATAATCATGCATTAGGTATTACATCATGATAATAAGGCAAATATCACCTAAAGCATGATTTATCTATTTATAGGTGCGTTATCATCACCTAACACTATTTCAAAAATGTTGTCCCGCCATCCTAAGTCAACCAACATATGATTTAGATAAATTCCATATGGTTGACTATCCTAGGGTTTTCCTAACCCTTAAGGATGGATTTTGGAACCCAATACAAATTCTTGCCTATGGGGTTCACTAAAAATTCTTTTGGGATCCATTTTCTAGCAATTGTCTTCTTTTTATCTTGACCCCTAGCAATTAAGCATTTATAGGCCTTTTCATTTTTATTTTCTTTATATCCTAGACCTTTCTTATTGAAGCTTGCTCTTTGGCTTCCTATGATCATGTTAAGAGTGTTTGAGCCAATTGTAAACTTTTCTAGGGCCTTGGTCAAATGATCTATCTTTTCCCTTAGGACCCTATTTTCATCCATACATGCATCACTAACATTGAATGACATATATTCATGTGAGCATGCATCATTTAAGCTAGAAGAAATATTATCATTTACATTTAATCATGCTTTTTCTAATTTTTTTCCAAGTCCTTAATTTGATCTAGCATGCTTTTGTTCTTTTTCTTAGCCATAAATAGATCCTTAGTGAGGCTAGAAATCATGGAAACTATTACTAGGTGAGAGATTCGTTACCATAGTCTCCATGTCTTCTTCCTCGGATTCGGAGGATGGTGAAGAAGCTCCCCCTTCACTCGAGCTCTCCTCACTTGAGCTTACTTCTTCATTTTCGGAGGAGGAGGAGTCTTGATCGTCAAAGGCCATCAAGGCTAGGTTGGTGACAAAAACATTCTCCTCTTCCGATGATGATGAAGATGATGAATAGGGGGCATCTCATGTCCTTGCTTTTAGTGCCTTGGCCTTCCCTTTTTTTTTTGGCCTTCTTCTCTTCTTCTTTCTTCTTGCTCCCCTTCTTCTTCTTCTTTTCTCCCTTCTTTCTCTTCTCCTCCTTGCTTTTGTTCAAGAGGGGACAATTGTCCCTTATGTGTCCCTCTCCTTGGAAATTGTAGCAAATAATCTTCCCCCTTGGTCTTCTTCTCCTATCATTAGAGTTATTGAATTTAAAACTTTTTAATGCACGCCTTACCCTCCTTACCATATTGGCTTCTTCCATGCTATCCATGGAGGAGGAGGAGGATGCTTCATTGGAGGAGGAGGAAGTCTCTATCTTCTTCTTCTTCCCCTTATTTGCTACTAGGGCTACTCCTCTTGATGGCTTGATACTTGATTCTTCATTTATTCCTTCAAGCCTCGTTTCATGGAGATCCATGTTTGAAAAAAACTCCTCCAAGGTGCTCACTTCTAAGTTCTTTGACATGTAGAAGGAGTCCACCATTGAGCTTCATTTTGATGACCGGGGAAAGGCATCAATTGTTTTCATAAGCATATCCCGGTTCGAAAGTCTTTCTCCTACACTTGTTAGCCCAATCAAAATTTCCTTAAATCGAGAATGTAGTGAAGTTACCTTTTCTCCCTTTTCAAGTTTGATATTCGTTAGTTGGGAGTGGAGGAGATCTCTTCTTGCAAGCTTGGCCTCCGAGGTACCTTAATGAAGCTCTACTAGCTTCTCCCACATCTCCTTGGCGCTAGCACATTCCCCTATCCTATTGATCTCTTGTTGGGGAAGCACATTGAAGAGGTGATGTTTGGCCTTTGAATTAGCAAGGTGCTCCTCCCTTTGCTTTTTAGTCCATCTTGACTTCTCTATTTATTCACCCTCTTCGTCCCTAGGCATCTCAAAACCGTTTTCCATTATAAGCATAATTTTGAAATCGATTTCAAAGAATACCTCCATTCTCTTTTTCCACCAAGAGAATTCGCCTTTAAATTTCGGTGGGTGAATGTTTGAGTCGGCCATCCTTGATTGTGCTTGTTGTGGCTGTTAGTCCTCGACAAGCTTTCCTCAGCTCTGATAGCACTTGTAGGATCGATGAAGTGAAGTGTTGGCCAGCTAGAGGGGGGTGAATAGCCCTCTTTTGTTCGATGACGTAATTCGCTTGTCTACAAAACTAATTAGCACAACGGAAAAAAAAAACAAGACAAGAAAATAAACAATGCAAAGGTAAAAATAATGCTAACAAGATAATATAACGTGGTTCATGGCTACACCGCTAATCCACGGTCCCCGATTTGTCCTCGGTGAATCACTCCACAACCAATCCACTATTGGTCTCTCCTTTGCACCAAGCTAGGTGGAGGTAACCCTTACAACTCAAGAACACTCCTTCTTTTACAATTGATGTGAAAGAGAACTAGAAGAAGGAGTTTATCACTTGTAGATCAGTTGGATGATGGTTTGGAATATGAGCATTAGCCATCCAAAAGCCCACACCCTCTCTTTTTATAGAGAGGGCTGATTTCTTCCCGTTGGCCGCCACCAGTCGACTGCTACCCTTGGCAGTCGACTGCTACCCTTGGCAGTCGACTGCAACCACTACAATGACCTCCGAACACGTCGGATCCTGACCGTTGTAGTCCAACGGAACCCTTGGCAGTCGACTGATGTAACCATCAGTCGATTGCTGCCTCCGTAGTCGACTGCCTAGTCTGCTACGAGAGGTTCTGTGCTCGCGACTTCTTCTGGCAGTCGACTGCTGAGCATAAACCCATCAGTCGGATACCAGTCGAACCTCGTTCGACTCAGAGCAGTTGACTTCCATTCCATGGCAGTGGACTGGTGCCGTGTGAAACTCAAACTTAACATCCGTTTGAGCTTTCGGCGGTCGGGTAAACCTCAACCCTTGCGGTCGAGCCTCCGATACTCAGTCATTCAGCCAAGTTCACCTAAAGAGCTACTTACAATTCACTCATTCTCTCATCTCACTCGAAGTCCCTCACCGAAGTTCTCTTCATTCGCGGCCACGTCCCTCGGCAGCATCAGGCGCACGGCTCTGCAATCCTCCTTCGCATCTCTTGCCTCCGAAGTCTGCTTCCTTAGCTTCGCTTCAAGTCATCTCGTCTGGTGGTCCCTCGGCAGCATCAAGCACACGGCTCTGCAATGCTCCTTCTCCGACTCAAGCACGAGGTTGTGACTGGTGAACCCGCCAAGGCTCCATGTGCGAATTACTAAGTCCTGCAAGACTCCAATGCACATATCAAATCATAATAACAACCTAACTTAAACCCTTTGCCACACACATCAAAACCTTATCATGGCAAGAGATTGCCCTAACATTAAACTCTTTCTAAATAGCAACCATCTAGGGGGAGGATTAAGGTCTTCTTTCAAGACTCACCCTTGGTCAAGGGGGAGGTTTCCCCAAGGGGGAGTACTTGAAGAAAATTCTTACTACTCCTACTTAATCTTTATTATTCTTGTTTTTCATGCACATTATTAATCTTCATGCATGTTATTTTCTTAACTTTGTATATGGGTTTGCCATAGATAAAATAGAGGGAGATTGTTGGTGCAGTAGGCACCTAAGTCGAACCTGAGTTTTGATTATAGCAAACGATACAAAGTTAAGCTCATATTGTTATCTCACGAGCTAAATTGAGTGTGCAGAAAAGTGCCAACGCTGGAGATGAAGGCTAGCGACACCCGGAGGAAGCCATGGTGGTTGGGGCGACACTCGAGTGATTTCGGAGGAAGCCAAAGGAATCGAGTGGAAGGCCGGAAGCGAAAGAGACACAGTAAGTATCGAGGTAAAGCTCGTGTGTGTGAGAGTAAGAGAGGTCGTATCCTCCTTATGGCGATGACCTTAAGCGTAGATCTGACCAAAGACATCCTATAGATTGTCTAGGTCGAGATCGGATGGTCGACGACCGTCGAAATAATGTTTTTGTTAAGCTAACTTTGCCTTGCAGCTAGCATCAGTTGACTGCCAGCTTGGAGGACTCAACTGCTATCCATCAATCGACTATCTACGGTCACCATTCAATTGATCCAACCATCAGTCGACTGATGATGGCCATAAGTCGACTGATGGTCAAGGATCAACTTCGAGGAGTCAAGGCTTATCACCTCATTTCAAGGGGATTGGTGCTCAAATCTCATTGGCTGAAGTTCCTCTCGAGAAGGGGCTCAAAGGCGATAAAGGGAGGGCCTCTCCTAGGATTTTCTCATCAATTCTAAGCTTTCAAAAGCCTCCGCAATGCTACAACTCTCCGACAACGAAGTGCCACCTCTTCGATGCTCTAGGTTTATTTGTTTATATTTTCCATCGGTATAAGCTTCAATTCATTTTATCTTTTTCATATAATTGTCTCGGAGTTTTATCGTAACAAGGAGAGGGGAAGTGTCCCTCTACCTCAAGCTTTGTGATTTCTTGTATTCGATCAACTCCTACTTCCAACGAGGAGGAGTTCGTTTAGTGTTTTTCCCTCCGTGCGTGGTCAAGGACCACTAGGGCCTTGGAGTAGTAGCCGAAGGCTACGAACTAAGTAAAAAATCTACTTGTCTCTTTTATTTGTCATTTATCTTTCTGTTGTGTTTAATTGTCTACTCAACGAATTAGTATGAAAAGTTTTATCGCTATTCACCCCTCTCCCTCTAGCGATCTGCTCGATCCAACAATCTACACTTACCTCGTGTCATTCCACTTTCCTCACAATGAATCTAGAAGTAAACCCACTATCGAAACCTGTAATAATTGTTCACCAACTATTGGTTATTAATCGACAAATAAGTCTGCTCATACTATAACAATCTGTTCACTTAATCAACATCAAGAGATCAACTAAGTTGCCAGAAATCCAATCCTCAACCTTACCTCCCTTTCATTAGTCCGATCAGATCATGATCAGGGCAGCTAACAATGACTAATGGAGTATGGTTGTTCGCATCGTATTGGCAAAACCTCCGGAGCTTCAATCTGTCGAGGAAGATTAGCAAAAAGCTAGAGAAGACTATGACAACTGAATGAATGGCAATAGCAATGAGGTGAATAATGGTGGAGCCATTACTTGTGGCAAGATCCAGGAGGGAGGCAAGAGATGGTTACAATGTTGCTCATAACAACTCTTTTCTCCATGAGGCAGCAGACGGAGAAGATCATTGGCAACAACCACGATCGGGTGCGTGACAGCGTCACCGAGATGAGATCACACGAAGGATAGTGGTATCGCACACAATTCATAGGCCGATGTTGATGGAGAAGGGGTCTCCTTGACCTTGGTGACGAATGCTTGAAGCATTGGTCGGTGGATGGTTGCGATCAGGCACTGTGATGATGAAGAGAAAGTGTCGGCGAAGAGAGCACGGGGAAAGAAAAAGGCGGAGATGGGAAAAGAATCAAGAGAATGAGGAATAATGAAACCTAGGTTTTGATTATTTAAACATAGGGTACTTATTAATATACTTAGATTAATTAACCCGATTACACCTAAATATCTAATAATCCAAACAGGCTTCCTCAAAACCTATTAAACCTTTCCCCATAAAATATCATAAGAATTCCATTTAAATATAGAAAAATTTCCAAAAATCTTGAAAAATTCTATAAGGCAACTTCTTCATTAACAATTGATATTTTATTATTATTTTGGTGTCATATTTTACAGATTAAAGCATGTGAGAAGTTCCATAAGTTAATGATGCAGTGTCCACATCATGGGTTGCAGGATTAGTTAATCATGCATATTTTCTACTCCGAGATTTCTAGCTCTACTAAAGAATTATTGAATACAGCGGAAGGGGGAGTTTTGATGAAAAATAACACAGAAGATACATACCACATAGTGGATATAGTAATATCAACTCTTCAAATATGGTCGGATGGTGAGAAAGAGTTTTGGAAACTTACCTTAGAAAAGAATTCTGGAGATTTAGAGATATCATGCCAAGTAGACACACATGGAAAAAGGACACGTGATGATCACCTAGTCAGCCGATTGGGAAACCAAGGTGAACATGAGAAGTATCTCATGGAAGGAAGTGCATGCTGTAAACTAGAAGCTCACCAAGAGGAAACATGTGAGAATGAAGGAGGGCCTGAGTTTGACGAAGACTCGGTAGAAAGGGGGGAGCAACCTAATGCAGAGATGAAACCCCATCCATCGAACCTCATATATGAATATCTTGGACTAGATTCTACCTATTCGATCATTATGAACACCAATTTGAAAGAAGTTGAGACCAAAAAGTTGTTGGAAATGCTTAGGGCACATAGGAAAGTACTACGAAACACCATCGATGACATCAAGGAGATCAACCCCTCGCTTTGTATGCACCAAATAATACTTGAGGATGGTTGAAAATCCTCAGTGGAGCCCCAAAGGAGACTCAACCCAAACCTGAAGAAGGTGGTGAAGAAAGAAGTGTTGAAATTGTTGGATGCAGGGATAATATACCCAATTTCAGACAGTGAATTGGTCAATCCAGTGCATGTGATCCCAAAGAAAGGGGGAATCATGGTGGTAAAGAATAAGGATAATGAGTTGATTCCAACAAGAACAGTAATGGGATGGAGGATGTGCATAGACTACATAAAGATGAATAAGGCAACAAGGAAAGACCATTTGTGATTGCCCTTCATCGATCAGATGTTTGAGGGCTTAGCCAAACATTCTCATTTTTGTTATCTAGATGGATATTCTGATTTATTTTGAATTCCTATTCACCCAAATGATCAAGAGAAGACTACTTTCACTTGCCCATATGGAACTTTTTCTTATAGAAGAATGCCTTTCAGATTAAGCAATGCTCCAACCACTTTTTTAGTGATGTATGACAGCCATTTTCTCGGACATGATCGATGGCATTATGGAGATATTTATGGATGACTTTTCTGTGTATGGAACAAGCTTTGACTCATATTTGGAAAACCTATCAAAGGTATTACAGAGATGTGAAGAGAGAAATTTGGTCCGGAATTAGAAAAAATGCCACTACATGGTAAATGAAGGGATAATATTGGAACACAAGATCTCAGAAAAAGGCATTGAGTTGAACTAAGCCAAGATCAAAGTAATTGAGAAGTTACCACCACCAAGGAATGTGAAAGGAGTAAGAAGTTTTCTCGAGCATGCAGGTTTCTATTGTAGGTTCATAAAAGACTTCTCCAAGATTTCTAAACCCCTAACAAGCCTTCTGGTCAAAGACATAGATTTTGTTTTCTATCAAAAGTGTTTGGAAGCATTTACAAGAATAAAAAAAGCTTTGACGATCACCCCGATAATGCAATCGCCAGAGTGGAACTTGTCCTTCGAGATTATGTGTGATGCAAGTAACTTCACAGTAGGAGTGGTATTAGGACAACAAAGGGACAATAAACTGCATGATATTCATTATGTAAACAAAACATTGGATGAGTCCCTGATTAATTATGCCACAACAGAAAAAGAACTATTAGCAGTGGTATTTGCTTTTGACAAGTTCAGGTCATATTTAATGGAGTCAAAGTCATAGTTTACATTGATCACGCATCAATCCGTTATCTACTTAGCAAGAAGGAGGCTAAGCCTCACCTCATCGGCTAGATTTTATTACTATAAGAATTTGATGTGGAAATCAGGAACATAAAGGACTCAGAGAACATTGTTGTTGATCACTTGTTGCGTGTGTTCCAGGATGGATAGCCATATTAGAAAGTTGACTTGCCAATAGATGATTCTTTTCCAGATGATACACTCATGGTAGTTAGTAAGGCAACCACACCTTGGTATGCAGATTTGGTTAATTATTTAGCAAGAGGTATAGTTTCCTCAGAGTTTACAACTCAACAAAGAAAGAATTTTTTTTCAGATTCTAAATAGTATGTGTGGGATGAGCCTTTTATGTTTAGAATAAATGCATAAAATCTTTATCAGAGGTGCATATCGAAAGAGGAGGTTGGGAACATTCTCTTTCATTGCCATTCTTTTGTGTATGGGGGCAACGTTGGGGTTTAAAAAATAGTTGCAAAGGTGCTCCAGATAGTGTTCTACTAGCCTAATGTGTTTAAGGATACAAGGAACTACGTAGTATTCTGTGACCATTGTTAGAGGGCAGGAAACATCAGTAGAAGACATGAGATGCCAATCAGCACTATCCTTGAAGTTGAACTCTTTGATGTATGGGGAATAGACTATATGGGTCCCTTCCCTACATCGAGGACAAAAAGGTATATTCTGATAGATGTGGATTATGTCTCGATGTGGGTTGAGGCTATAACATCGCCTCACTGCAACGCTAAGATTGTCATCAGAATGTTTAAGAAGATAATCTTTCCCAGATTTGGCATCCCTCGAGCTGATTAGTGATGGGGGATCCCACTTCATTAAGAAACAATTTGAAAAGGTATTACATAAGTATGGGGTAATCCATAAGGTTTCAATGGCCTATCATTCTCAAATGAGCGGACAGGAGGAGATATCAAACCGCAAAATCAAGAGTATTTAGTGACAACATCTCGAAAGGATTGGCCATAAAAATTTGATGACACTCTTTGGGCATATCAGATGGCGTACAAGACTCCCATTGGGATGATCCCATTTCGATTAGTTTATAGGAAACCTTTTTTATCTTCCGGTTGAGTTGGAACATAAGACTCATTGGGCCATAAGGAAGTTAAATCTGGATTTACATGCAGCAGGAGAGAAGAGGAAGCTGCAGATAAATGAGTTAGACAAGATACGATAAGACGCGTACAAAAATGCTAAGGCATACAAAGAACAAACCAAAAGATGACACGACCAACACATTCTAAGAAGGGAGTTTAATGAAGGGGAATTAGTGTTGTTATGCAATTCGAGATTAAAACTCTTCCCAAGAAAATTAAAGTCAAGATGGATGGGTCAATTTTGAATTCAAAAGGCGTATTTGTATGGGGTCATAGATATATGGTGTAAAGAGTCAGAAATTTTTAAAGTGAATGGGCAAAGATTAAAAAGTTACTTGGGGGAAAGTCATAAATGTGATGGAGACAAGTGGAGATTGTTGGATCGAAGCGGATCGCTAGAGGGGGGGGTGATTAGCGATAAACCTTTTCTTTTTCGAATTCGTTTCAAAACAAATATACGCAGCAGAAAGATAAATGAAAATTAAAATAGACAAATAGATTTTTACTTGGTTCGTAGCTTTCGGCTACTACTCCAGGCCCTAGTGATCCTTGATCATGCACGGAGGCCAAATCACTAAAGAACTCCTCCTTGTTATAGGTAGGAGTTAATCGATACAAGAACACACCAAAAGCTTAAGGTAGAGGTACACTCCCCCTCTCCTCGTTACGATAATAACTCCAAGAAAATAAAACAATAAATTGAAATAAAGCTTATACCGACATAACAAAATAAAAACAATTTAAACCTAGACGTCGGAGAGAAAACACTTTGTTGTCGGAGAGTTGTAGCTTTGCGGAGGCTTTTGGAAGCTTAGAATTGATGATGAAACCCTAGGATAGGCCCTCCTTTTATAGCCTTTGAGCCCCTTTTTGAGAGGAACTTTAGCCAATCAAAATTGAGCACCACTCCCCTTGAAATAAGGTGATAAGCCTTGACTCCTTGAAGTTGATCCTTTACCATCTGTCAACTGATAGCTATCATCAGTCGACTGATGGCAGCATCAGTCGAATGCTGACGGTAGACAGTCGACTGATTGACAACAGTCGAGTCCTCTAAGATGGAAGTCGACTGATGCTAACTGAAATGACAATTTAACTAAACAAAAATATTATTTTGACGACCTCCGACCGTCCGATCTCGACCTAGACCACCGATGGGATGTCTTGGGTCGGATCTACACTTAAGCCTATTCCCGTAAGGAGGATACGACCTAACTTATACTCGCACACACACGAGCTTACCTCGATACTTACCGTGTCACTTTCGCTTCCGGCCTTCCACTCAATTCCTTTGGCTCCCTCCGAAGTCACTCGAGTGTCTCCCGACCACCGCGGCTTCCTCCGGGTGTCGCTAGCCTTCAGCTCCAGCATTGGCACTTTTCTGCACACTCGATTTAGCTCTTGAGATAATAATATGAGCTTAACTTTGTATCATTTGCTATAATCAAAACTCAAGTTCGACTTAGGTGCCTACTGCACCAACAATCTCCCCCTTTTTGATCTATGGCAAACCCACATACAAAGTTAAGAAAATAGCATGCATGAAGAATAATAATGTGCATGAGAAATAAATAATAATAACAATTAGTAGGAGTAGTAAGGGTTTTCTTCAAGTACACCCCCTTGAGGAAACCTCCCCCTTGACTGAGGGTGATCTTGAAAGAAGACCTTAATCCTCCCTCATGAGGGTTGCTATTTAGGAAGAGTTTAAGTAATTAACATTACTTAAAGTTGGCTTTAGTAAAACGTTTAAGTTAAGAGGACTTCTTAACTTGGCCCTTTCTCCCCCTTTCTTAAGTAAAACATTAACGTTTGGCCATAGTGTTTTTAAAAAATAAGTTTAAGTTAAGAATTCTCTTAACTTGGCCTTTACTGTTGGCTGAGGGGAAACTTCGCTTTCCCTTTTGACTTAGTCGCTTGTTCATGGCGATCACTTCTACGTCCCTGGATAAAAAAAATTTATCCTAGACAAGAGGGATTGCCCAAGAAACCTTGTCATCGTCGTGCTATTCGTTTAGAGTAGTCACTTGAACAAACTTATTGTTCAAGCGACAAACCTCTATTCCACGAATAGCCGCGAAGAGACGATGTACGGATCGCAGGCTTTTGTGTTTATGTTTGGGGTCCAAGTATATTTAGCCACAAAATAGAATATATATCATGCATATAATTGAAAAACAAATATAAACATGTTACAAAAGAGAATAGAGAATCGATATACCTCTCGATCTTCTATTGTATGACCTTCCTCCTTTCGGATGTCGTGTGGGCGACGATCTACCAAAAGTTGAAGCTCCTAGATCACCAAACTACCTCCCTTGCTCGTTCCGAGCAAGAGGAAGAATAGAAACAAGACTCTTCTCCTTCCTTTAGCCAACCAATAAGCAACAAGCAATTTGCTTGCCGCCAGCCAACAAGGAGAAGGGAGAAAAGGTGAATGCCGACCAAAGCTCCAAGGGAGAACCCTAAGCCTAGGTTTTACCGGCCAAAGAGAGGAAGAGGGGCTGCTTTTGATGCCGACCAAGGGCTGGAAAGGGATGCTAGGTCGCCGGCCACCTTGAGGAAGAAGAAGATAAGGAAAATATTTCTTTAATAGGTGCTGCCAACTCCAAACCCTAGCCTCCAAGCCTTGCCGCCCAAAACCCTAATCCAATCTCTAATTGGATTCAAGTTGCTGCCCACCCCTTGCCCTCCTTTTATAGAGTTAGGGATAAGCCTTGTTTTAATCTCCACCATTGGTTCTAGGGATTTAACCTCAACCGTCGGATCTAGAGATTTAATCTCAACCGTCGGATCTAGAGATTTAATCTCTACCTTTGGATCTAGAGTTTTGTTTCTTTCCATTGGATCTAAGATTCATGAGGTATTAATAGGCTACAATAGGGACCATGAGGAGGAGTTGGATCTTGGCCACCCAATGAATCAAGCCCACATAAAGTCCGATCCATTAATGATAATCCAATCCACTAAAGGATTATCATTGATCTACCTCACCAACCCCCATAATTTAATATGGGCTCCATATATTATATGTACATTTTCTCCCCGTGTTTAAGATCTCGAATGTCCATCGATTAATTAATGTATTGACCATTAATTAATCAACATCTAACTCCATGAGTAGTACCACTCAACCTTTTCATCATGCCAGACCAAGTCCACCTGCAGAGTTTACATAATGAACCTTATGAGCTCCTCAAGGGGACATCATCATCCTAATATATAGGACACGGTTTCCTCCTATAATCAATGACAAATCATATAAATAATATCATTTCTCAACTTACCGAGCCTATCAATTTAATCTATAAATCTCGCACATTGGTAAATCAAAGAAATGACTAGTAAGTATATGTTCCCGTTATTATATCGGGATTAAGAGTATGTGCAATATAATGTCTGATTCGATTATGTAGTCAGCAATAAATCGAATCACCTCTAAGTCGGTCCTACTCAATACACACAATGTGTACTAGTGTGATTTTATGGTCAAGCCAAACCAATACCAAATCACACTACAACCATACCAATGGTTTGTCCAAAGTCATCTCGGTTTTGAGCCTATACTTATACTTTACAAGGAGCCGATAACATGATCTCCCATGTCACACCACACACCATGTTATCTACAATGTAAAGTATTAGACAATATGCATAACGATAAAAATATGCAAACAATGATCATGTGATTCTTATTTCAAAATAAAGATGTTCATACAAAAGATTGACTTTTTAGTATACATCCCAACAATCTCCCACTTATACTAAAAGACTATGTTGTCCTCAAACTGCCATACATCTGATCCTCATTCCCTCCATTTGCCTAACAAAAGCTCTCGCCAGAAGGGCCTTAGTGAAAGGATCTGCTAGGTTATCCTCCGATGCAATCTTTGCCACAACAACTGTAAGGATGTATACTGAAAAGTCTATATTTTGTATGAACATCTTTGTTTTGAAATAAGAATCACATGATCATTATTTGCATATTTTTATGGTTATTCATATTGTCTAATACTTTACATTGTAGATAACATGGTGTGTGGTGTCACAAGGGAGATCATGTTATCGGCTCCTTGAAAAGTATAAGTAAAGGCTCACAACCGAGATGGCTTTGGACAAACCATCGGAATGGTTATAGTGTCATTTGGTATTGGTTTGTCTTGACCATAAAATAACACTAGTGCACTTTGTGTGTATTAAGCAGGACCGACTTAGAGGTGATTCGATTTATTGCTGACTACATAATCGAATCGAACCTCAGATATTATATTGTACATACTCTTAATCCCAATATAATAATGGGCACATATTCTTAGTATTCATCTCTTTGATTTACCAATGGGCGAGATTTATAGATAAAATCAACAGGCTCGGTAAGTTGAGAGATGATATTATTTATATGGTGTGTCGTTGATTATAGGAGGAAACCGTGTCCTATATATTAGGATGATGATGTCCCCTTGAGGAGCTCATAAGGTTCATCATGTAAACGCTGCAGGTGGACTTGGTCCGCCATGATGAAAAGGTTGAGTGGTACTACTCATGGAGTTAGATGTTGATTAATTAATGGTCAGTAAATTAATTAATCGATGGACATTCGAGATCTTAAACATGGGGAGAAAATGTATATATAATATATGGAGCCCATATTATCATATGGGGGTTGGTGAGGTAGATCAATGATAATCCTTTAGTGGATTGGATTATCATTAATGGATCGGACTTTATGTGGGCTTGATCCATGGGTGGCCAAGATCCAACTCCTCCTCATGGTCCATAATGTAGCCTATTAACACCTCATGAAGCTTAGATCCAATGGATAGAAACAAAACTCTAGATCCAAAGGTAGAGATTAAATCTCTAGATCCGACGTTTGAGATTAAATCCCTAGAACCAATGGAGGAGATTAAATCATGGCTTGAGCCCAACTCTATTAATAGAGATTAAATGTGGGCGGCAACTTGATGATGGCTTAAGAGGATTAGGGTTTTCTTCCCTTGGGTGGCTAGCAATCCTAATTAGGGTAGGACTAGGAATGTGCGGCAACAAGTGGAGGAGGCTTTTTCTTCTTCTTCCTAAGGTTTGGTCGGTTCCTTCCTTCTTCCCTTTACCTTGGCCGGTGCTCATCCTATTCTTCTTCCCCTCTTCCATGTCGCCATTTAGGAGAGCTAGGAATAGGGTTTGGAGGTTTAGGGTTTAGGAGGCTTGGGCGGCACCAAATAAGGAAGTAGTTTGCTTTCTTCTTCCTCTCCCTTGGTGGACAGCGCCCACAACCTTCTTTCCAGCCCTTGGCCGGTATCCAAAGACCCTCTTCTTCTTCTCCTTAGGTTGTGGAAACAAGATATAGGTCTTTCCCTTGGTGTCTTGGCCGGTTTCCACCATAATCTCCTTCTCCTTGTTGGCCGGAGGCAAACATTCTCCTTGTTGCTTGTTGGTTGGCTATAGGAAGGAGAAGAGTCTTGTTTCTATTCTTCCTCTTGCTTTGGAAGAGCAAGGAAGGAATATTTGTGATCTACGAGCTTCAACTTTTGGTAGATCGTCGCCCACACGACGTTCGAATGGAGGAAGGTCATACATTAGAAGATCGATAGGTATACCTATTCTCTATTCTCTTTTGTTACTTGCTTGTATTTGTTTTTCCAATTATGAGCAACATAAATTCTGTTTGTGGCTAAATAATACTTGGATCCCGATCATAAATACAAAAGTCGCCGATCCGTACATTGTCTATTCCGCGGCTACTCGTAGAATCGAGGATGGTCGCTTGAACAACTAGTTTGTTCAAGTGACCTCTCTAAACGAATAGCACGACGATGACTTGATTGTTTGGGAAATCCCTTTTGTCTAGGATTAAATTTTTTTAATCTGGGGACATCGATGGGATCGCCATGAACAAACAACCAAGGTGAAGTGGGAAGCGAAGTTTCCCCTCACGGATCAACCCAATAATTGGTATCAGAGAAAGGTTTCCGATTTTGTGTTTTTAGGATTCGGTTAATTTTTATGCACTTTTCATATATTATATGTGTCAGATAATAGTAGGATATGCGTAGTTTAACTCTTTGGTTGCAGGCATAAGATTCGACTATTATGGCCATATGTGTGTATGTGATTGTATGTGAGTAAATGTTTATTTTATTGAATCCTCGGGGTTGACGAGGCTAGTATTTAATTTTTTGTAAATTAGATACGACATTGATTAGCCACTCTTTCTATTTTAGTTTACTTTTGATCTAGATTTCATGTACACTCCCTCGTGGAGTATAGGATCGATGGATGTAAATTAAAATAGATTTTAGTCTCGGCTCGGATCTCCGGATGGCTCATGCATGGCGTAGGAGGAACGGACGAGAAGGCGATGCGACGGGAGACATATTGAAGACAAAAGCCATAATAGTTGGAAAATAATTTTTTTTTCATATTTATTGCTTTTTGTTTGATATGCATGTCGTAGGCTAGGAAAATTCCTTAATTTCAAATTACTAAGTGGGAGAGGGAAATTTTTATAAATTCCCATGGCCTCCATTACGATTTGACATGTGATGCAAACAAACTTGCGCGTCGGCTCTGAGTGCCTTTCTCCCCATCGGATGAGTTTGTTTGCGGATCACAAGGTCGAATATGGTTGCAGGAAATTATTAAGGAGCATGTGTACTTCCCCATCATAAGGCACATAACCCGAGATAATTAACTTGGTACCAAGTAATGGTGAACACTTAGATACAAATATAAGTATCCTCCCCATCGAAGTCACTGCTTTTATTTGTAGGGCTAAAGAGGAACCAACTATTAATTTTACTTGTCAAAAAGTTAGGTTGACAAGATAGTAAAATTAATGGATAAAACCTCCTCTTACAAATGTAGAATTCGTATACGTCCACACTATCGTGGCATACGATATTCTCGGTGTTTTGAGGTGTTGGTTGATTTTAAAATTTTATTGTTTGAGGAATCAATAATTTTTTAAAATCTACAGTAATGATCTATGTTATTCTTAGGATTTTTAAAAATTACTTTCAGTCCACTTACTATGATACTAAAGGAAATAAACTTACTGTACCCAAATAATGTTGATTGGAAAAGAATCTAGATATTGTCTTATCTACTAAGGACTACAAGTATGCACTCTTCGAAGAGTATCCTCAGGCCATCGTTGCTCAGAAGGTTTCTACTTCTAAGCCGAAAGGCAAGAAGAAGAAGAAACAAGGTGAAGCAAAGGTAGTGGGAGGATCTCATAGAGGAGTGAAGAAGCCGAAAGGCAAGTACTTCACTTGCAAGCAGGATGGACATTGGAAGAAGGACTGCCCCAATCCAAAGCAGAACAAAGGTATATCCTTTGGACTAGTCGTTGAAACATGATTAGCAGTATTATCTACCGGCACCAGGTGTGTAGATACTGGAGCCACTGATCATGTATTCAATACTTTGTAGGGGTTTCAGGAAACCCGACGACTAGCTAAAGGGGAGATTACCATTTACTTGGGAAATGCCATAAAGGTGGCGGCTATTGTAGTGGGAGACGTTTTATTTATCTTTTGAGAAAAATAAAACTTTGGTTCTGGGAAATTCCCTTTATGTACCTTTATTTAGAAAGAATTTAGTTTCAGTTTCTAAAATTATTTATGGATGGATATTCTATTTCTTTTAATGACAGAGAAGTTATAAAAAGGAATAGAGAGATTATCTGTTCTGGTACATTGATAGGAAATTTGTATATATACTTGAACCAAAAGCTCCCACGATGCAAATAAAAGTTAATAACTCATCTTCTAATTCCAATAAGAGAAAAGAATCTTCGAAGATGAACCTAACATACCTTTGGCATCTTAGGCTTGGTCATATTAACCTTAGCAGAATTCAAAGGTTGATAGCTGATGGACCTCTGGGTTCATTAGTGGAGGAAGATTTCCCAACCTGCGAATCTTGCTTGGAGGGTAAAATGACCAAGAGGCCTTTTAAGGCCAAGGGGTATAGAGCCAAAGATGTGTTGGAGATGGTTCATTCTGATTTGTGTGGTCCTATGACTATCCAGGCAAGAGGTGGTCTTGAGTATTTCGTCTCTTTCATAGATGATTATTCAAGATATGGATGACACTATGATCTGATCGTGGTGGTGAGTACCTCTTGGGAGAGTTTAGGAACTACATATCAGAGGCTGTGATTCAATCCAAATTGACTGCACCTGGCACACCCCAGCATAATGGTGTAGCAGAGCGAAGGAATAGGACTCTTATGGAGATGGTTAGATCAATGTTGAGTTATTCTGAGTTGCCAGTTTCGTTCTGGGGATATGCTCTAGATACGGCGGTGTACATTCTGAACTTAGTTCCATCTAAATCATTGCCTTCTCCCACAGAATTGTGGACTGGGCAAAAGCCTAGTCTAAGACATATTCGGATATGGGGGAGTCTAGCACATGTGCTGAAGGCAGATGTTGATAAGTTGGAACCTTGTATAGAAGTACGCATGTTCGTTTGCTATCCTAGAGGAACGAAGGGTGGTTTGTTTTATAGTCCTAGAGATCAGAGGGTGATCGTTAGTACGAATGCCAGATTTCTAGAGGAAGACTATATGATGAGCCACAAGCTCAAGAGTAAAATTGTTCTGGAGGAATTAAAAGGGAAAGTTACTTTTTTAGAACCACCGGTACAAGAGGATATATCACATGTCACTGCACCGCGTGTCACAGAGGATACACAGGAGATACCTCGTCGTAGTGGGAGGGTTGTTAGACAACCTGATAGATTCATGTTCTTGGGTGAATCTTCTGATTTGGTCTCTGGCGAACATGAACCTGATCCCTGGACATACGACGAGGCAATCCAAGATAAAGATGCAGCATCTTGGCAAAGTGCAATGAATGCTGAGATTGAATCTATGGATTTAAATCAGGTCTGGGAGCTAGTAGACCCACCCGATGGTGTAAAAACCATTGGATGCAAGTGAATCTATAAAAGAAAGAGAGGAATAGATGAGAAGGTTGAGACCTTCAAAGTGAGGCTTGTTGCGAAGGGGTATATTCAGAAAGAGGGTATCGATTATGAGGAGACCTTTTCGCCGGTAGCCATGCTTAAGTCTATCCAGATTCTCTTATGCATAGTAACTCATATGGATTATGAGGTGTGGCAGATGGATGTCAAGATAGCTTTCCTTAATGGAAGTCTTGAGGAAAACATCTATATGAAGCAACCAGAGGGATTCATTGCTAAGGGCAAAGAGCATCTTGTATGTAAGTTTAATCGGTCCATTTATGGATTGAAGCAAGCTTCGAGGTCTTGGAACATTCGCTTTGATGAGGTAATCTAGTCTTATGGATTTATTCAAAGTCCGAATGAGTCTTGTGTATACAAGAGATGTAACGGAAACATAGTGGTATTTCTTGTACTATAGGTAGATAACATTTTGGTGATTGGCAACAAAATCGAAGTGTTGTCGGATGTAAGGGTATGATTTCCCAAACAGTTTGATATGAAGGACTTGGGAGAGGTGGGACACATCCTTGGGATCAAGGTTATAAGGGATCGCAGGAAAAGTATGTTGTGCTTATCCCAAGCTTCATACATAGACACGATTATGGATCGTTTTAGCTTGCAAAACTCCAAGAAGGGTTTTCTACCTTTCAGGCATGGAGTTCCTTTATCTAAGGAGATGTGTCCAAGATCATCTGAGGAGATAGAGGAGATGAAGGCGGTTCCTTATGCTTCGGCAGTAGGAAGCCTCATGTATGCGATGCTATGTACGAGACCAGATATCTGCTTTGTCGTGGGCATGGTCAGCAGATATTAGAGTAATCCAGGACAGGGACATTGGACTGCGATAAAGCATATATTGAAGTACCTGAGAAGGACTAGGGATTATATGCTAGTTTACCAGGTAGACCAATTACTCCCTGTGGGTTACACGGATTCCGACTTCCAATCTGTTAGGGATAACAGTAAGTCTACCTCAGGTTTTGTGTTTACTTTGGGAGGTGGAGCCATTGTATGGAGGAGTGTCAAGCAGAAATGCATGGCAGATTCTACCATGGAAGTTGAGTATGTGGCAGCCTCTAAGGCGGCCAAAGAAGCTATATGGCTCAGGAACTTCCTGATGGACTTGGATGTAATTCCTGGTTTGCTCAGAACTATCATAATTTATTGTAATAATAGTGGTGCAGTTGCAAACTCGAAGGAACCACGAGCCCATAAGGCGAGTAAGCACATAGAGCGCAAGTACCACCTGATACGAGAAATAGTAAAGAGAGGAGAAGTTGTTGTGGCCAAGATTGCATCGGAGGATAACCTGGCAGATCCTTTAACTAAGGTCCTTCCGGCGAGAGCTTTTGATAGGCATGTGGAGGGAATGGGGATCAGATGTATGGTAGTTTGAGGACAACATAGTCTTTTAGTATAAGTGAGAGATTGTAAGAATGTATACTGAAAAGTCTATCTTTTGTATGAACATATTTATTTTGAAATAAGAATCACATGATCATTGTTTGCATATTTTTATGGTTATGCATATTGTCTAATACTTTACATTGTAGATAACATGGTGTGTGGTGTCACACGGGAGATCATGTTATCGACTCCTTGAAAAGTATAAGTAAATCCTCACAATCGAGATGACTTTGGACAAACCATCGGAATGGTTGTAGTGTGATTTGGTATTGGTTTGTCTTGACCATAAAATCACACTAGTGCACTTTGTGTGTATTGAGTAGGACCGACTTAAAGGTGATTCGATTTATTGCTGACTACATAATCGAATTGGACCTCAGATATTATATTGTACATACTCTTAATCTCGATATAATAATGGACACATATTCTTAGTATTCATCTCTTTGATTTACCAATGGGTGAGATTTATAGATTAAATCGATAGGCTCGGTAAGTTGGGAGATGATATTATTTATATGGTGTGCCGTTGATTATAGGAGGAAACCATTTCCTATATATTAGGATGATAATGTCCCCTTGAGGAGCTCATAAGGTTCATCATTTAAACCCTGCAAGTGGACTTGGTCCGATATGATGAAAAAGTTGAGTGGTACTACTCATGGAGTTAGATATTGATTAATTAATGGTCAGTAAATTAATTAATCGACGGACATTCGAGATCTTAACCACGGGGATAAAATATACATATAATATATGGAGCCCATATTATCATATGGGGGTTGGTGAGGTAGATCAATGATAATCCTTTAGTGGATTGGATTATCATTAATGGATCGGACTTTATGTGGCCTTGATCCATAGGTGGCCAAGATCCAACTCCTCCTCATGGTCCCTAATATAGCCTATTAACACCTCATGAAGCTTAGATCCAATGTATAAAAACAAAACTCTAGATCCAAAGGTAGAGATTAAATCTCTAGATCCGATGGTTGAGATTAAATCTCAAGATCCGACGGTTGAGATTAAATCCCTAGAACAAATGGAGGAGATTAAATCATGGCTTGAGCCCAACTCTTTAAATAGAGATTAAAAGTGGGCGGCAACATGATGATGGCTTAAGAGGATTAGGTTTTACTTCCCTTGGGTGGCTAGCAATCCTAATTAGGGTAGGACTAGGAATGGGCGGCTAGGGTTTGGGAGCTAGAGGTGGGCTGCAACAAGTGGAGGAGGCTTTTTCTTCTTCTTCCTAAGGTTAGGCCGGTTCCTTCCTTCTTCTCTCTACCTTGGCCGGTTCTCATCCTATTCTTCTTCCCCTCTTCCATGGCTGGCTTTTAGGAGAGCTAGGATTCGGGTTTGGAGGCTTAGGGTTTATGAGGCTTGGGCGGCACCAAATAAGGAAGTAGTTTGCTTTCTTCTTCCTCTCCCTTGGTGGCCGGTGCCCACAACCTTCTTTCAAGCCCTTGGCCAGCATCCAAAGACCCTCTTCTCCTTCTCCTTAGGTGGTGGAAACAAGATATAGGGCTTTGCCTTGGTGTCTTGGCCTGTTTCCACCATAATCTCCTTCTCCTTGTTGGATGGCGGCAAGCATTATCCTTGTTGCTTGTTGGTTGGCTATAGGAAGGAGAAGAGCCTTGTTTCTATTCTTCCTCTTGCTTTGGAAGAGCAAGGAAGGAATATTTGTAATCTAGGAGCTTCAACTTTTGGTAGATTGTCGCCCACACGACGTCCGAAAGGAGGAAGGTCATACTTTAGAAGATCGAGAGGTATACCTATTCTCTATTCTCTTTTGTTACTTGCTTGTATTTATTTTTCCAATTATGACGATGATAAATTCTGTTTGTGGCTAAATAATACTTGGATCCCGATCATAAATACAAAAGTCGGCGATCTATTCCGCGGCTACTTGTAGAATAGAGGATGGTGGCTTGAACAACTAGTTTGTTCAAGTGACATCTCTAAACGAATAACACGACGATGACTTGATTGTTTGGGCAATCCCTTTTGTCTAGGATTAAATTTTTTTAATCCAGGGACATCGATGGGATCGCCATGAACAAAAAACCAAGGTGAAGTGGGAAGCGAAGTTTCCACTCACGGATCAAACCAATAGCAACTTCTCCTCTCTTTACGATTTCTCGTATCAGGTGGTACTTGCGGTCTATGTGTTTACTAGCCTTATGGGCTCGTGGTTCCTTCGAGTTTGCAACTGCACCACTATTATCACAATAAATTGTGATAGTTCTGGGCAAACTAGGAATCACATCCAAGTCCATCAGGAAGTTCCTGAGCCACATAGCTTCTTTGGCCGCCTCAGAAGCTGCCACATACTCAGCTTCCATGGTGGAGTCCGCCATGCATTTCTGCTTGACACTCCTCCATACAATGGCTCCATCTCCCAAAGTAAACACAAAACCTGAGGTAGACTTACTGTTATCCTTGTTAGATTGGAAGTCGAAATCCGCGTAACCCACAGGCAGTAATTGGTCTGCCTAGTAAACCAGTATATAATCCCTAGTCCTTCTCAAGTACTTCAATATATGCTTTACCGTAGTCCAATTTCCCTATCCTGGATTACTCTGATATCTGTTGACTATGCCCACGGCAAAGCAGATATCTGTTCCCGTACATAGCATCGCATACATGAGGCTTCCTACTGCTGAAGCATAAGGAACCGCCTTCATCTCCTCTATCTCCTCAGATGTTCTAGGACACATCTCTTTAGATAAAGGAACTCCATGCCTGAAAGGTAGAAAACCCTTCTTAGAGTTCTGCATGCTAAAACGATCCATAATCGTGTCTAAGTATGAAGCTTAGGATAAGCACAACATCCTTTTCTTGCGATCCCTTATAACCTTGATCCCAAGGATGTGTCCCATTTCTCCCAAGTCCTTCATATCAAATTGTTTGGACAACCATATCCTTACGTCCGATAACACCTTGATATTGTTGCCAATGAACAAAATGTCATCTACGTATAGTACAAGAAAAACCACTACGTTTCCGTCACATCTCTTGTATACACATGACTCATCCAGACTTTGAATAAATCCATAAGACTGGATTACTTCATCAAATCGGATGTTACAAGACCTCGAAGTTTGCTTCAATCCATAAATGGACCAATTAAGCTTACATACAAGATGCTCTTTTCCCTTTGCAATGAATCCCTCTGGTTGGTTCATATAGATGTTTCCTCAAGAATTCCATTAAGGAAAGCTTTTTTTACATCCATCTGCCACACCTCATAATCCATATGAGCTGCAATGCATAAGAGAATCCAGATAGACTTAAGCATGGCCACCGGCGAAAAGGTCTCCTCATAATCGATACCCTCTTTCTGAGTATACCCCTTCGCAACAAGCCTCGCTTTAAAGGTCTCAACCTTCCTATCTATTCCTCTCTTTCTTTTGTAGATCCACTTGCATCCAATGGTTTTTACACCATCGGGTGGTTCCACTAGCTCCCAGACCTGATTTGAATCCATAGATTCAATCTCAATATTCATTGCACTTTGCCAAGATGCTTCATCTTTATCTTAGATCGCTTCGTCATATATACAGGGATAAGGTTCATGTTCGCCAGGGACCAAATCAGAAGATTCTCACAAGAACATGAATCTATCAAGCTGTCTCACAACCCTCCCACTACGATGAGGTATCACCTGTGTATCCTCTGTGACACGCGGTGCAGTGACTTGTGGTATATCCTCTTGTACCGGTGGTACTGAAGAAGTGACTTCTCCTTTTAATTCCTCCAGAACAATTTTACTCATGGGCTTGTGGTTTATCACATAGTCTTCCTCTAGAAATCTGGCGTTCGTGCTAACGATCACCCTCTGATCTCTAGGACTATAAAACAAACCACCTTTCGTTCCTCTAGGATAGCCAACGAACATGCGTACTTCTGTACGAGGTTCCAACTTACCAGCATCTGCCTTCAGCACATGTGCTGGACTCCCCCATATCCAAATATGTCTTAGACTAGGCTTTCGCCCAGTCCAAAATTCTGTGGGAGTAGAAGGCAATGATTTAGATGGAACTAAGTTCAGTATGTACACTGTCGTACCTAGAGCATATCCCCAGAATGAATCTGGCACCTTAGAATAACTCATCATCGATCTAACCATCTCCATAAAAGTCATATTCCTTCACTCTGCTACACCATTATGCTGGGGTGTGCTAGGTGCAGACAATTGGGATTGCATCCCAGCCTCTGATAAGTAATTCCTAAACTCTCCCAAGAGGTACTCACCACCACGATCAGATCGTAGTGTCTTGATACTTTTACCTTGACGTTTCTCCACATCAGCTTTGAAATCTTTGAACTTGTCAAAACATTCAGACTTATGGCGCATTAAGTAAATGTATCAATATCTCGAATAATCATCTATAAAAGAGACGAAATACTCAAAACCACCTCTAGCCTGGATAGTCATAGGACCACACAAATCAGAATGAACCAATTCTAACACATCTTTGGCTCTATACCCCTTGGCCTTAAAAGACCTCTTGGTCATTTTACCCTCCAAGCAAGATTCGCAGGTTGGGAAATCTTCCACCACTAATGAACCCAAAGGTCCATCAGCTATCAACCTTTGTGTTGGGGGATCGATTGGCCGGCTAGAGGAGGGATGAATAGCCCTCTTACGATGGATGGCGTAATTTGCTCGTCTACAAAGAGATTAGCACAACGGAAACAACAAAGACAAGCAAATTAAACAAAAAGAAATACAAACAATACAAACACCGAGATTTAATGTGATTCACAGCTACGCCGCTAATCCACGACCCGATTCGTCCTCGGTGAATCACTCCGCTAAAATCAATCCACTATTGGTCTCTCCTTTGCACCAAGCTAGGTGGAGGTAACCTTTACAATCAAGATCACTCTTCTTACAATAAGAATGAAGTAAAAGCAAGTAAGAAGAGTGGGAAGATGTTTGCAGCACAATGGGAGAAGATTAGAGTTGAAGCATTAGCCTCCTAAAGACCCATCCCCCTTTTTTTATAGAGGAAGAGGGTTTCTTCCCGTTGACACAGGATCAGTCGACTGATGCCCTCGATCAGTCGACTGGTCCCGTAGCCATTGCCCAATAACGGCCGCTTTCCACGTTGGATTTCATCCAGCGATGGCATCACCAACGATATTACCATCACATCGTGATGACCGACACGTGTGCTCGCGGTCGACTCCATTCTGCGTCCGTGCAGGTGCCACGATCGGCAGCCATTCTCGGCAAATGATCACGTCGACATCAATCGAGTGCCAATCCTTGGCAGTCGACTGCCAAGCACTAAACCTGGTGTTATACCAGTCGATCGAACCATCGACTCATAGCAGTCAACTACCAGTCCATGGCAGTCGACTGGTGTCAGGAAAACTCATCCGACACTTCGCCAAATGGCCAAGTTTCACCTAAGAGCTACCCCTTCCCGGGTTACATTCGCTCACTCTCATCCCTCGGAGTCCCTCTCCTTCGAAGTTCTCTTCATTCGTGGCCACGTCCCTCGGCAGCATCAGGCGCACGGCTCTGCAATGCTCCTTCGCGTCTCTTGCCTCGAAGTCTACTTCCTCAGACTTCACTCCAAGCTTCTCTTCCGGCAGTCCCTCGGATGCTCCAAGCGCACGGCTTCCGCAAAGCAATCCTTCACCGACTCAAGGACCGAGTCATGAGATGTGAAACTCGCAACGGCTCCATGTGCGAATTACTAAGCCCTGCAAGACTCCAACGCACATATCAAATCACAATAACAACCTAACTTAAACCCTTTTCCACACACATCAAAACCTTATCATGGCAAGAGATTACCCTAACAATCTCCCCCTTTTTGATGTGTGGCAATCCGTTTAAGTTAGGTAAAAACATTTGATAGAAATTTTTAAGGTAAGAAAGCATGTAAACATAAACATGATATAGCAACATGCAACTCCCCCTTAATCCATGAAACTCCCCATACAAATTTCTCCCCCTATCATAATTATCATAATTAACTTAAACATAATCATTTCTCCCCCTTTGACACCATCAAAAAGATTAACACTAAGTTATAAACTCATGGCATCAAATATAATAGAAGGAAAATACCAAAACTTGATTTAAAACTTGAATTCGGGCTTCAATGTTCTGATTTTCTGGTCACCAGTCGACTGGTTCAGACTACCAGTCGACTGGCACGCGATTTTCAGAAATTTCTAATTTTCGGACCGAATTTCAGAAATGCGTTAAAAATTCTAGAAAATTCAAAAAATCATGAAACTTGGGGAACATATTAATTTTAAGTATATCTATTAGTGAAAATTAGTTTTTCATGAAAAATCATCATATTTTCAAGTATTTGCCAAAAAATCCAAAAGCTTTAAAAACCACTAAATTTTTGATCATGATAGTATCCATTTTAACACCTAGTTCTGGTTTGAATTGTTTCAAAACATGAATACACAGATTTTAAAGTAAGAAATTGTTTTGAAAACATATGAAATATCCAACCATGATCTTTGGGCAATATGTCTATGAATTAAACATAAGCCGTCCCCATGATTGGTCTATTATTGCTATTTTGATACCTTAAATGACCATCTAAATGCCATAGGCATTAGTGGACATTTGTATCATCCTAACATCTCACTCATGCTAAGTTTTCAATCATGGTAGCCTATAGTAAGTGTGAGATGTATCCTAGAGGTATTTGTATATACTTAACCATTATATTCATGCAATTCTATCAAGGTTAAGTATCACCCTAATAATCCACATGATCATAATGACATATATGAATGAATTACACATTATGATCATTAAATACATGTAATCATCAAGTAATAATCATGCATTAGGTATTACATGATGATAATTAGCAAATATCACCTAAGGCATGATTTAAATCCTATTTCTCATGATTATGTGCCAAATATCAAAATCATAAATCATGATTGCAAACATGTGTAACAATTACATCAACTATCATGATTTAAGCATTATTATCTATTTATGGGCACATTATCATCACCCAACACTACTTCTAAAAGTGAGGTCCCACCATCCTAAGTCAACCAACATATGATATTGGTGAAATGCATATGGTTGACTATCTTAGGGTTTTCCTAACCCTTAAGAATGGATTTAGGAACCCAAAATAAGTTCTTTCCTATTGGGTTCACTAAATACTCCTTGGGGACCCATTTCCTAGCTATTACCTTCTTCTTATCTTGTCCCCTAGCAATTAGGCATTTATAGGCCTTTTCATTTTTCTTTTCCTTATATCCTAGGTCTTTTTTGTTAAAACTTGCTCTTTGGCTCCCTATGATCATGTTCAAAGTGTTTGAGCCAATAGTGAATTTTTCTAGGGCTTTTGTCAAATCGTCTACCTTTTCCCTTAAAGCCCTATTTTCATCCATACATGCATCACTAACATTAAATGGCATATATTCATGTGAGCATGCATCATCATGGCGAGAAGAAATATTTTCATTTTGATTTAAGCATGCTTTTTCTAGTTTATTTTCTAAGTCCTTAATTTGATCTAGCATGCTCTTATTTTTCTTCTTTGCTCTAAATAAATCCCTAGTTAAGCTAGAAACCATGGAAACTATTTTCTTGGGAGTTAGATTTGTTACCATAGCTTCCATATCTTCTTCTTCTTCGGATGAGGAGGTAGAGGATGCTCCCCCTTCACTTGAGCTCTCTCCACTTGAGCTTGATTCTTCATTTTCGGTGGAGGAGCAATCTAGGTTGTCAAAAGCCATTAGAGCAAGGTTGGAATAGACTTGTTCCTCTTCTTCGGATGAGGATGAGGAAGAAAGATCATCCCATGTCTTTGCTTTGAACGCCTTGGCCTTCCCCTTTTCTTTAGCCTTCTTCTCTTCTTCCTTCTTTTTGCTCCCCTTTTTTTTCTTCTTTTCTTCTTTCTTCTTCCTTTCTTCTTTGCTCTTGTTTAGGAGAGGACAATTGTCCCTTATATGTCCTTCCCCTTGATAATTGTAGCAAATGACCTTCCCCCTAGATCTTCTTCTCCTATCATGAGATTTATTAAATTGAAAACCTTTTAATGCACGCCTTACCCTTCTTACCATATACGCTTCTTCCGTGCTATCCATGGAGGAGGATGAGGATGCTTCATAGGAGGAGGAGGGAATCTCCATCTTCTTCTTCCCCTTATTTGCCATCAATGCTACTCCTCTTGATGGTTGAGGTCTTGACTCTTCTTGTATTCTTTCAAGCCTCATTTCGTGGAGCTCCATTGTTGAGAAGAACTCCTCCAAGGTGCTCACTTCTAAATTCTTCGAAATATAGAAGGAGTCCACCATGGAGCTTCACTTTGAGGATCACGGAAAGGCATCTATAGCCTTCATAACCATATCTCGGTTTGATAGCTTCTCACCTACACTTGACAAACCGGTTATAATTTCCTTGAAACGAGAATGTAAGGAAAGTACCTTTTCTCCCTTTTCTAGTTTAATGTTGTTGAGTTGGGAGCGGAAGACATCTCTCCTTGCGAGCTTGGCCTTGGATGTGCCTTCATGGAGTTCTATAAGCTTCTCCCACATCTCTTTGGCGCTAGTACATTCTCCGATACGGTTGATCTCTTGTTGAGGGAACACATTGAGAAGATGATGTTTTGCCTTTGAGTTTGTAAGATGCACCTCTCTTTGCTTCTTAGTCCATCGTGATTTTTCAATTGGTTCACCCCTTTCATCCCTAGGCAACTCGAAACCATTTTCCATTATAAGCATAATATCAAAATCGGTCTCGAAGAATACCTCCATTCGCTTCTTCCACCAAGCAAATTCCCCTTCGAACTTCAGCGGATGAATGTTCGAGTCGGCCATCTTTTGATGAAGTGCTTGTTGCGGCGGTTAGTCCTTGACAAGCAACCTTGCTCTGATACCACTTGTTGGGGGATCGATTGGCCGGCTAGAGGGGGGGTGAATAGCCCTCTTACGATGGATGGCGTAATTTGCTCGTCTACAAAGCGATTAGCGCAACGGAAACAACAAAGACAAGCAAATTAAACAAAAAGAAATACAGACAATACAAACACCGAGATTTGACGTGGTTCATGGCTACACCGCTAATCCACGACCCGATTCATCCTCGGTGAATCACTCTGCCAAAACCAATCCACTATTGGTCTCTCCTTTGCACCAAGCTAGGTGGAGGTAACCTTTACAATCAAGATCACTCTTCTTACAATAAGAATGAAGTAAAAGCAAGTAAGAAGAGTGGGAAGATGTTTGCAGCACTTTGGGAGAAGAATAGAGTTGAAGCATTAGCCTCCCAAAGGCCCATCCCCTTCCTTTTTATAGAGGAAGAGGGTTTCTTCCTGTTGACACAGGATCAGTCGACTAATGCCCTCGATCAGTCGACTGGTTCCGTAGTCATTGGCCAATAACGGTCGCTTTCCACGTTGGATTTCATCCAACGGTACTGGCATCAGTCGATGGATATTACCATCAGTCGACTGATGCTCGATCAGTCGAGTGCTCCGCGAAGTCGACTCCATTCTGTGCCCGTGCACAGTGCCACCGTGCCGATCGATTCCCGGTACATTACCATCGACATCGTCGATCACACCACATGGCCGACTGCCAAGCACTAAACCTGGTGTTATACCAGTCGATCGAACCATTGACTCAAAGCATTCGACTGTTAGTCCATGGCAGTCGACTGGTGTCAGAAAAACTCATCCGACACTTAGCCAAATGACCAAGTTTCACCTAAGAGCTACCCCTTCCCGGGTTACATTCGCTCACTCTCATCCCTTGGAGTCCCTCACCTTCGAAGTTCTCTTCATTCGCGGCCACATCCGTCGACAGCATCAGGCGCACGACTCTGCAATGCTCCTTCGCGTCTCTTGTCACGCCCGCCCCTTCCCGGACCAGAATCCGGAGGGGCGGCGTGTGATGCGACCGTACATACATACATTACTTACAGCGGAAGACTTTATACATTCTTCGTACTTCTTACAGCGGAAGACTTTAGACATATTTTTTTTTTAAACATAAACATGCATTGACATATATAGATACTTCTTCTTCTTAACATGGAGCATGCATCATAATATATATAGATACTTCTTCTTACTTCTTCTTATTAACGTAGAGCATGCATCATAACATGTATAGATACTTAGTGCTTAGTTCGAGTGCATAAACATCATCATCATAAGGAGACATAAATAAGGACATAACAGATCTTCTCCACCATGCCACTACCACACACACTTGGCCCCTCCTGCTGCTCCTTTTAGTTTATCCATCCCTTACCCTTATCTGCAGTATGAGGGAAAGATAAACTATAAGCACGTAGGCTTAGTAAGATCCTGTCCTACTCACAAAAACCACACATCGACATTATTCATGGCATGTAACATTCATAACATATAAGCAACATAACATATAACGTACATGGCGTACGCAACTTAACAAGTAGCATAAGTAACATAAGTAACATAAGTAAACATAACATGTATCATCTATGACATAGCAGCATAACATGTATATATATGACTTAATCAAACATAACATGCATCATATGTAACATAGCAACATGTACATGACATATCAACATAACATACAACCTATGTATGACATATCAACCATAACATACATCATATGTAACATAGCAGCATAACATGACATATCAAACATAACATATATCATAGGTAACATGGCAGCAATAACATGACATATCAAACATAACATGTAACATATATATGACATATCAACATAGCATGTGAACATAACTATCAAATCATGTGAACATATGCAGGATGCTTTTGAAAACATATATTATAGGTACGTAAACATAATCTCAACATATTTGGGCCCGACATTGTACCACTTCTTCATTATCATAGCGCGTATCCCTAAATAGACCCGAGGTAGCAAGTCTCGAACCTACTAGGTTACTAGGCCCGATCTTAGTCCGTCGACCTAGGGCAATTGTCATAGCGTAGAAGCCCATCCTAGGCCCGAGTCTTATTCCATCGACCTAGGGCATCTTGGAGCCCATCCCGTACTAGGCCCGATCTTAGTTCGTCGACCTAGGGGCAATCATACATAGAGGCCCATCCTAGGCCCGAGTCTTATTCCATCGACCTAGGGCGTCTTAGGAGCCCATCCCTTTGGACCTTGTTAAGGTCTTGGTACAAGCCATGCAGAAGGTAAAATACTTATATGCTTTTGTTATAACATAGCTTATTTCATTTTGCAAACATAGCATACTTCATTTCATAGCATATCGTTCTTCACTTCATAAACATATCATTTTTTTTTCACTTCATACACATATCATACTTCATTTCATAAACATATCATTTTTCATTTCATGATCATATCGTATTTCGTTTCATAACATATCTTAAACATCACATACACATAGGGCATGGCATAAGGCATAAACATCAAGAGTAAATAAACACTAACCTAAAGCATATCATCTTCATCTAGCCTCATTTAATATCACAAGTCAACATGAATTCCCCCAACATAAAACACATGTTAACCTAACCTAGAGCATGTTAAAGGACAATGGTTGGCCGAATGGTTCATGTAGGTTTTTAGGGCCAGTCCTTTAACCTAATTCAATTAACATACTAACAACATCATATGCATACAAACATGGAATAAAATTTCATTGGAGCATCCATACAAGAGGGGTGGTCGAATGTCCTCATAGGTTTTTAGGGCTAGTCCTTTGCCCTAATTCAATTAACATACTAACAACATCATAAGCATACAAAACATGGAATAAAGCTTCATTGAATCATCAAAATATAGGGGTGGCCGAATGTCCTTATAGGTTTTTAGGGCTAATCCTTTACCCTAATTCGATTAACATACTAACAACATCATAAGCATACAAAACATGGAATAAAGCTTCATTGAATCATCAAAATATAGGGGTGGCCGAATGTCCTTATAGGTTTTTAGGGCTAGTCCTTTACCCTAATTCAATTAACATACTAACAACATCATAAGCATACAAAACGTGGAATAAAGCTTCATTGAATCATCAAAATATAGGGGTGGTCGAATGTCCTTATAGGTTTTTAGAGCTAATCCTTTACCCTAATTCGATTAAGATACTAACAACATCATAAGCATACAAAACATGGAATAAAGCTTCATTGAATCTGTTAGTAATATATGAGAGATGTCCTAAGGCAATCGCCTTATGTATGAACCATTTATATAATAAATGAAGATTCACTATTTGAGTATACATGTTTTATGTATTTGATTGGATCTTAAACTCATTTACTGAATGCCCACGATACGATTCACAGCATGAGAGAATTTGTGATTGGATCACAACTAGTGAGTATCTCTACATGTGTAATTATGATGTATCGAAATTATCCCTAGTCGATGAATTGATGGATTTGGACACCATCAATTCTGTCGAGACTAGCACGAGGTATACTCCTTGGTGTATCCAAGCAGCTGATTCTCACTGGCTGGAGACATAGTGATGTCCGGAGGTAATCGTGGATGCTAGTTATGGTAACTAGTTCATTGGAGTGACCAGCCGTAAGACTTCATATGGTTCTCTGCATATATAGATATGTCAATGAAGTTCTTATCGGGCTTAAGTGCGATGTTCCTTCGACTCAGATTCAAGTCATCTCGATCATGGAGACTTATGCTTTGACATCTTAAGCAAACATCTCTAAGGAGATGTGGACCCGGGATGATTGGGTATAAGTCGAAGTGATCGAAGGTGTTTGAATAGCCTATAAAGGATTCACCACTCCTTGCAAGGAGATGTATACCCATGGCCTCTCGCCGGATTGTTACTAAAGTCTTTGGCCAAAGCATTACATGTTTAGAGTAAGGTACTCTTCGATACATGTGCAGTAACTAGAACTGTGAGGACGAGGAAATGATACTTGGGCTACTTAGTGGGGACGGCACAATAGACCATGTCCTCAACCAAGTGGCTATAAGATGAGTGAAGGGAATGGGGTACGAGTCATTCGAGCTACTCACGGGTTACAGAAATAGTTCTGGCACAACCGTTGATCTTTTCGGTTAATTGGGGATCATGATGTACTACTAGGTGCCACTCATGATCGTTCTATAATTAATGGTTAATTATAGACGGCCAACATAAACCGAGAACCTATTTGGTCACACACACAACGAGTGTAATCCAAAGGATTTAAAACGAGCTTGAGAATGGGATTCTCAGACCGAGAGAAACTATGTTTGGTTGGACCAAACATAAAGCGAGCATGAAATTGTTTCAGTCGCAATTGAAGCGTGGATGGGCCGTGTCTTATGAAGACATAATGGATGGACCAAAATGGTTTGGTTCTAATCCAATGGATGAGAATAAACCAAAGGGTTTGGTTTATATTAAACGAATGAACCAAAGCTTGGTTCGTTCGCTTTTAACTTAAAATAAACCATCATGGTTTGGTTTATTTTAACTTATCTTAATGGAGCGGGTTAAC
Source organism: Wurfbainia villosa (assembly GCA_025175895.1). Classification (NCBI taxonomy): domain Eukaryota; kingdom Viridiplantae; phylum Streptophyta; class Magnoliopsida; order Zingiberales; family Zingiberaceae; genus Wurfbainia; species Wurfbainia villosa. The sequence continues at coordinate 33,493,947 of CM045986.1, forward strand.
GGGCTTTATGGATATGATCCATTAACCATTAAGAGAATTAGTTCTCTATAAAATAGCGCCCAACCTTGTGTTGCCGCCTCCTCTCCTCCTAGTCGGCGCCAACCCTATGATTGCCGCCGCCCAGGTTTTGTGCCGCCCAAGTTGCCGCGACAAGCTTCAGCCGGTGAACACTCCACCCTCCGTGATCCCCTATAGGTTTGGCATCAAGGTGAGGCTTTTCTTTCCTTGGTTGGCCGGCGCCTATATCTCCACCAAGCTGTCCAGTTTTCTGACGACAGCTTCTCCTCTCCGGAGCGCCGCTTGGACGACGGTTAGTGCTCCGACAGCGGCTAACTTATCGGGATTTTGATCTCCGTAATCCTCTGAGGTGGGGATTTAATGATTCGCCAATTGGTTGACGAATACCTTCCGAGAAGCGAGTTTTGAGAACTCGCTTTTAGGATCCGAATTTGGATTCGGATCGTGATCATCTCTCGATCACATCGTCTTCAACACGAGGCTAGTAACCCGTACGAAGACGAAGCTCGTGACTTAGCGAAGTCATCCCGAGGAGCTCGGCGTGGATACGGATAGAGACGATTCTTACGAGGATCGTTCCGGTTGATGCCGTTCCCGCTACACGTCATACGAAAGGTATAACGTAGATAATTTCTTTTATTGCAAATTTTAATTTACGGTTATGTCTACACTTGTTGTAATAGCATGTGTGTGTTGTGTGTGTTGTAATAAATATAGATTTATTAATTTTAATTGCTTCCGCTGTGCTCATGTTTACGAAACATGATCGAATACACACACGCCAAGGCGTCTAAACCCAACAAAGGGTATCGAGCCTGTAGTTGTGTTTCGACATAATCGTAAAAATGGTTTTGCGATAGTCATAATGTATTTCTGGAAATTTTCTAAATTTTGGAAATTTAGAAGTATTTATGGAAATTTTTCAATTTTGGAAAGTCTAGAAGTATTTATGGAAATCTTCCACTTTTGGAAAGTTGGAAGTATTTATGGAATTTGATATTTTCCATAAATAAAATATTTGATTAGATTCTGGAAATTTGTTTCCTAATTTAATCATGATTTGATTTGGGAAATCAAATCTTAAAATATTTTATTTTCATAAGTAGTTTTAAAGATTTAGGAAATTGGTTTCCTAAATAGATTTTCCTTAATCAAATAATTCTATGAATAAAATATGTGATTAGATTTGGAAATTTGTTTCCTAATTTAATTATGATTTGATTTGGAGAATCAAATCTTAAACATATTTTATTTCCATAAATAGTTATGACAAATAAGGAAATTATGTACATGACATAATTGTATGCCATGTAATTGCATTAGATGCATAACATTATGCCATGCGTGTCGTGACATGTAGATGTATGCCGTGTATGCCATGCCATGTAGATAATAGTTATTTGCATGCAAAGAGGATGAGACATAAAACCCTAACTCAATATTAAAGCCTACACCTTCCATTAATATAGTTAGAACCAGAGTTCTGTTTCTTGTTTGGGTTGTTGGACTCACTCCAAGCCCGGCTCGAACCTGAACATGTTCAAATCATTGGAATAGTTTAACTCTAATATGGTAAGAGTCAGAGGTCAATCGTTAGTTTGGGTTGTTGGACTCACTCCAAGCCAAGGCTAATTGGTTGAATGCGCCTAACCATATTAAAACTATTTCGCGATTAATGGGTCGGCTTTAACTTGGAGCATCGATTTGTTGGACTCACTCCAAGGTCGATGTGAAGAGAGGTGAAGTTGGGTGCTATGCATATGATGCATACTTGTTAATGTGTTAACAACCCAATGTATGTGTAAACATTCAATTAGTTGATAGCACATTGTGATAGTTACATATACATGATATGTAATCTATAATGATACCCACCATCATAGCTAAGAATGGCTTGTTGGACTCACTCCAAGGTTGTTCTTATCTATGATGGATATCAGCCCATTCGGAGATGGACCTACAATCTCCCGAAGTGATTTTGGGGTTTTTGAAATTCGAAAAATGAATGGGATTTATAAATGTATATTGATGCATTTTAAAATCATCTTTCTCATATATGTTCGTTTTGTATTTCTAAGATTGATCATGATGTGTTTGAATTTGCGATCCATTTTGGATTCAAATAAATTAACTGGGCCGAACTTCTTGGACTGGCTTAGAAACTTGAGAATTGTTCTCAAGGTGAAAAGCTTGTGTATGTCCTCGAAGCGCCTCTTCCCGCCCGTCCTAGTGACGATGCAACTTTGGACCAATTGTTGGCCTATCAGAAACATATGAGTGATTCTGAACAAATGATTTGCATCATGCTAGCCGCGATGGAACCCAAGCTACGAAAGCAGCATGAGCATATGGATGCTCATATCGTAGTTCTTCATCTTTATGAGTTGGTTGATGAGCAAGTGAGATTCGAAAGGTTCGAAGTCTCCAAGCTCCTCTTCACCTCTGAGATGCAAGAAGGTTCATCTGTGGTACTGCTCAACATGCTGAAGATTGTGGAGTCTTCTGAGAAGCATGAGCAGGGGACAGTGCTATTAGTTGATTCCTCGAAGAAAGGTTCTAAGAGGAGGTCAAAAGAATAGCAGAAGGGAAAGAAGAGAAAGGCTAAGAAGGTAGAACTAGCACAAAAGGAAACTCGCCATCATTATGGAAAGGAGAGCCATTGGCGAAGAAAGTGCGAGATTTATCTTGAGTCTGTGAAGAAGAATAAGGCATCAGATGCCCCATCTTCTTTAGAAATCTTCGTTATTGATTGTCATTCTATTTCCTCAGACACTTGGGTATTGGATACTGGGTGTAGCTCACATATATGTAATGACATACAGGGGCTAAGGAATAGAAGAAGACTTGTCAGAGGGGAGTCAAATTTGCGAGTTGGCAATGGAGCAAAGGTTGCTACGGTCGCCATCGGAACTTATTTGCTGAAGCTCCCTAGTGGACTAGTCTTGGAACTGGACAATTGCTATTATGTTCCTTCTCTAATAAAGAACATTGTTTCTATTTCCTACTTAAATAGAAATGGTTTCCATTTAACGTTTAGTAACAATTGTTGTTATATAACTTTGAATGGCGTACTTTATGGAACTGGAACTTTGAGTAATGGCATTTATACGTTGGACGTATCCAGTGACATTTTCAATATCGAAGCGAGCAACACGCTTGCTCGAAAGGATAATCACATAGACTCCTATATGTGGCATTGTCGTCTTGACCATATAAGCAAGAAACGCATGTCCGAATTACACCAATGTGGAATTCTGGAATCGTTTGAATTGGATTCATACGATACATGCGAATCATGCTTAAAAGGCAAGATGACTAAGTTACCTTTTACTGGAAAAGGTGAACGAGTGGGAGAGTTACTAGGTCTAGTACAGACTGATGTATGTGGACCTATGTCAACTCAAGCTTTAGGAGGCTATAGCTACTTCATTACCTTCACCGATGATCACTCACGGTTTGGGTATGTGTTTTTGATGAAACACAAGTCTGAAGCCTTTGAAAGGTTCAAAGAATTCAGAAATGAAGTAGAGAAACAACATGACAAGAGTATTAAAATACTTCGATCGGATCGAGGTGGTGAATACTTAAGTCAAGAGTTTCTTGATTATCTAAGAGACAATGACATATTGTCTCAATGGACTCCGCCCTATACACCACAGCATAATGGTGTATCTGAGAGGCGTAACCGGACCTTGTTGGACATGGTCAGGTCAATGATGAATCATGTGACTCTTCCCAAGTCCTTTTGGGGTTATGCACTTCAGACAGCTGTTTACTTGTTAAATAGAGTCCCGACCAAGGTAGTCTCTACTACTCCATATGAGATATGGGCTAGTAAGAAACATCATGTATCTTACTTGAAGATATGGGGTTGTCCTGGTTATGTGAAGCGGACTATATCAGATAAACTGGATGCTAAGTCTGATAAATGTCTATTTATTGGATACCCTAAGGAAACAAGGGGTTACCAATTCTATCATCCTGTGGAACAAAAGGTGTTTGTTTCAAGGTATGCTGTGTTTCTAGAGAAAGAGTTTCTCTTGCAAGAAAACAGTGGGAGTGTCGTCGAGCTTGAGGAGGCTCGAGAGACTCAAATAGACATTGATGAGATACCTGGTGAAGCACAACAGCCGACAACTCATAATGATGAGCAATCGGCTGGACCTATTGTAACACCACATCTTCGTAGATCTGGTAGAACACGCAATATTCCTGAGAGATATGGATTTCTCGTAAGTGAATCGAACGACGTGTTACTCATTGATGATGAGGCCTGCAGTTATGAAGAAGTCTTGACAAGTTGAAAGGGATAAGTGGCTTGGGTGCCATGAAGTGAAATGGATTCCATGTATGAAAACCAAGTTTGGAACTTGGTTGACCCACTGAAGGCATAAAGCCTATAGGGTGCAAGTGGGTTTTCAAGAAGAAAACCGACATGGATGGTAATGTGATTACCTATAAGGCTAGATTGGTGGCGAAAGGATATCGTCAAAAACAAGGTGTTGATTATGACGAAACCTATTCGCCTGTAGCTACTCTTAAATCCATTCGGATGCTCCTGGCCATAGCGGCTCATTATGATTATGAGATATGGCAGATGGATGTGAAAACAACTTTCCTTAATGGAAACACGCTCGGGGCGTGTATATGATACGGCTGAGGTTTCACATCGGTTGATAAAACCAAGGTATGCAAATTGCGGCGATCCATTTATGGATTGAAGCAAGCATCCAGGAGCTGGAATATCCGTTTTGATGAGACAATCAAAGTTTGATTTCTCACAAAATCCAGACGAACCTTGTGTGTACAAGAAGGTTAGTGGGAGTGCAGTCGTGTTCCTAGTATTGTATGTCGATGACATATTACTTATAGGAAGCGATGTTTCAATCTTCTGATCGATTAAGGTTTGGTTATCAAGACATTCTCCATGAAAGACACGGGAGAAGCAACCTACATCCTTGGGATTAAGATCTATAGAGATAGATCGAAGCGGTTGTGGTCTTTCGATCTACATATATAGGACCGAGTGCTAAAGAGGTTTAGCATGTCGGAATCAAGAAAGGTTATCTTACCCATCGGGCATAGGGTACACCTTTGAAGTCTATGTGTCATGCCTGGAAGGCGAGAGGATTTGCATGAGTAAGATTCCCTATGCATCACTTAATAGGATCTATCATGTATGCTATGTTATGTCACGAGGCCCGATGTATCGTATGCTCGAGTGTCACGGCGGATACGATCCGATCGAGGAATGGATCATTGGCGGTATTAAGGCGATCCTTAAGTACTTGAGAAGAACTAAGGATGTGTTCCTAATATATGGAGAAGGGGACATGGTGATACGTGCGGGTATCACGGATGCGGCTTCGGATAGACAAGGATGATTCGAGTCTCGATGCAGGATCGTGTTCACCTTGAATGAAGCGCGATGAGTTGGAAAAGTTCAAACAAGAGGCATGGCGGATTCTGCGAGGCGAGAATATATTGCGGCAGGCTGAAAGGCGGTTTGGATCAAAGTTCGTTCATGAACTTGGTGTGATTCCGGCCATTGTTGAAGCAATAGGTCTCTGCGGCAACAATGGAGCAATTGCTGAGAAAGAGCCAAGGTCTCATCAGCGATCAAACATGTAGCCGCCGCTATCATCTTATCGGAGAGATCATCGGTAGGAGCGAAATACAAATCGAGAAAATTCCCCTTTGAAAGGAACTTAGCGGATCCTTTGACTAAAGCATTACCTCAAAGTAAGTTTGAGGTCATGTTAGAGCTTATGGTATTGGATACCATAGCGATTGGCATTAGGCCAAGTGGGAGTCTGTTAGTAATATATGAGAGATGTCCTAAGGCAATGCCTTATGTATGAACCATTTATATGATAAATGAAGATTCACTATTTGAGTATACATGTTTTATGTATTTGATTGGATCTTAAACTCATTTCTTGAATGTCACGATCGATTCACGGCATGAGAGAATTTGTGATTGATCACAAACTAGTGAGTATCTCTACATGTGTAATTGTGATGTATCTAATTATCCCTAGTCGATGAATTGATGGATTTGACACCATCAATTCCGAGACTAGCACGCAGGTATACTCCTTGGTGTATCCAAGCACCGATTCTCACCGGGCCGAGACATAGTGATGTCCGAGTTAATCGTGGATGCTAGTTATGGTAACTAGTTCATTGAGTGACCACCGTAAGACTTCATATGGTTCTCTCGCATATATAGATATGTCAATGAAGTTCTATCTGTGGCTTAAGTGCGATGTTCCTTCGACTTGTGATTCAAGTCATCTTGATCATGGAGACTTATGCTTTGACATCTTAAGCAAACATCTCTAAGGAGATGTGGACCCGGATGATTGGGTATAAGTCGGATCAAGGTGTTTGAATAGCCTATAAAGGATTCACCACTCCTCAGGAGATGTATACCCATGGCCTCTCGCCGGATTGTTACTAAAGTCTGCCAAAGCATTACATGTTTAGAGTAAGGTACTCTTCGATACATGTGGAGTAACTAGAACTGTGAGGACGAGGAAATGATACTTGGGCTAGGTGTGACGACGAGTCACTAGTGGGGATCGGCACAATAGACCATGTCCCGAACCAAGTGGGTATAAGATGAGTGAAGGGAATGGGGCACGATTCATTCGAAGCCATCAAGGGTTTCAGAAATAGTTCTGGATCAACCGTTGATCTTTTTGGTTAATTGGGGATCATGATGTACTACTAGGTTCCACTCATGATCATTCTATAATTAATGGTTAATTATAGACGGCCAACATAAACCGAGAACCTATTTGGTCACACGCACAACGAGTGTAATCCAAAGGATTTAAAACGAGCTTGAGAATGGGATTCTCAGACCGAGAGAAACTATGTTTGGTTGGACCAAACATAAAGCGAGCATGAAATTATTTCAGTCGCAATGAAAGCGTGGATGGGTCGTGTCTTATGAAGACATAATGGATGGACCAAAATGGTTTGGTTCTAATCCAATGGATGAGAATAAACCAAAGGGTTTGGTTTATATTAAACGAATGAACCAAAGGTTGGTTCGGTTCGTTTTAACTTAAAATAAACCATCATGGTTTGGTTTATTTTAACTTATCTTAATGGAGGCGGGTTAGCAGGCTTTATGGATATGATCCATTAACCATTAAGAGAATTAGTTCTCTATAAAATAGGGCTTAAACCTAATCCAAAACCCTAATCAGAGTTGCCGCCCAACCTTGTGTTGCCGCCCCTCCCTCTCCTCTAGTCGGCGCCCAACCCTAGGATTGCGCCGCCCTTTGTCCGTCAAGTCATTGCGGCGTGCAAGCTTCAGCCGGTGAACACTCCGGCGACCCTCCGATGATCCCCTATAGGTTTGGCATCAAGGTGAGGCTTTTCTTTCCTTGGTTGGCCGGCGCCTATATCCTCCACCAAGCTGTCCAGTTTTCTGGACAACTTCTCCTCCTCTCGTCGGAGCGTCGTTTGGACGACGGTTAGTGCTCCGACAACGGGTAACTTACCGGGGATTTGATCTCCGGTAATCCTTTGAGGTGGGGGACGAAGGATTCGTCAATTGGTTGACGAATACCTCTCCGGAGAAGCGAGTTTTGAGAACTCGTTTTAGGATCTGAATTTGGATTCGGATCGTGATCATCTCTCGATCACGTCGTCTTCAACACGAGGCTAGTAACCCGTACGAAGACGAAGCTCGTGACTTAGCAAAGTCATCCCGAGGAGCTCGGCTTGGATACGGATAGAGACGATTCTTACGAGGATCGTTCCGGTTGATGCCGTTCCCGCTACACGTCATACGAAAGGTATAACGTAGATAATTTCTTTTATTGCAAATTTTAATTTACGGTTATGTCTACACTTGTTGTAATAGCATGCGTGTGTTGTGTGTGTTGTAATAAATATAGATTTATTAATTTTAATTGCTTCCGCTGTGCTCATGTTTACGAAACATGATCGAACACACACACGCCGCGGTGCCGGAAACCCAACAGAATCATCAAAATATAGGGGTGGCCGAATGTCCTTATAGGTTTTTAGGGCTAGTCCTTTACCCTAATTCAATTAACATACTAACAACATCATAAGCATACAAAACGTGGAATAAAGCTTCATTGAATCATCAAATATAGGGGTGGCCGAATGATCCATGTAGGTTTTTAGGGTTAACTTTTAACTTAATCCAATTAACCTCCTAACAACATCTTCTTCTTACAAACATGATATAGAATTTCAATAAAACACCCAAAAACATATGTTGGCCGAATAGTCCATAGGGATTTCTAGGGTTATCTTTTAACCTAATCCAATTAACATACTAACAACGTCATAAGCCTACAAAACATGGATTAAAGCTTCATTAAATCATCAAAATATAGGGGTGGCCGAATGATCCATGTAGGTTTTTAGGGTTAACTTTTAACTTAATCCAATTAATCCTCCTAACAACATCTTCTTCTTACAAACATGATATAGAATTTCAATGAAACACCCAAAAATTCATGTTGGCCGAATATATCATATGGATTTCTTTTACAAACATCAATCGAAGCTACTCGTATGCAGGTGAGGGATACTTACATCCTTCGCTTTGCTTTGAGTGGGAAGATGCCTAAGGAAAACCATAACCTAGCCTTCTCCTTGCTTGGATGGGGTTCGGCCAAAGGATGAAGAGGGAGCTCTAGAATTTGGTGAGGAAGAGGAAGAGGAGGAGAAATGAAGTTTTGATAACTCATGCCCCCTCATTCCCCCTATTTATTCATTTGAAGAGTCCCTTAATCTCCCTTACACTTAACCATAATTTCCCCTATTCTTCTAATGATATAATCCTATTGGGCTTCTGGTTAGTGGGTGCATCTATAGGGCTTGGCTATCTCTAGAGGTTTGGGGTTCAATTCCTAGGCCTTGCATCCCTTTTTGGCTTATTTTCTTTTATTTTTGAAAAAGACCCACATAAAGCCCATTATCGTAAAGCCAAAAATTCTTGTAAAATTGTTAGAAATTTTACGGGTGTTACATCTCTTGCCTCGAAGTCTACTTCCTCAGGCTTCACTCCAAGCTTCTCGTCCGGCAGTCCCTCGGATGCTCCAAGCGCACGGCTTCCGCAAAGCAATCCTTCACCGACTCAAGGACCAAGTCATGAGATGTGAAACTCGCCACGACTCCATGTGCGAATAACTAAGCCCTGCAAGACTCTAACGCACATATCAAATCACAATAACAACCTAACTTAAACCCTTTGCCACACACATCAAAACCTTATCATGGCAAGAGATTACCCTAACACTTTGAATTCTGCTTAGGTTAATATGACCAAGTCTAAGATGCCAAAGATATGTTTGGTTCATTTTCGAAACCAAAATTAAATTCTTTCTAAATAAAGGAACATAAAGATAATTCTTAAGAACCAAAACATTATTTTTCTCAAAAGATAAATGAACGTCTCCCACTGCAATAGTCACCACATTCGTGGCATCGCCCAAGTATATGGTAATCTCCCCCTCAGCCAGTCGTTTGGTTTCTTGGAACCCCTACAAAGTATTGCAGACATGATCAGTGGCTCCCGTATCTACACACCAGATGTTGGTAGATAACTCCGCTAAATATGTTTCAACGACTAGACCAAAAGATATACCTTTGTTCTGCTTGCGGTTGGGGCAGTCCTTCTTCCAGTGTCCAGTCTTCTTACAAGTGAAGCACTTGCCTTTCGGCTTCTTCACTCCTCCCTGAGTTCCTCCCACCACCTTTACCCCAGTTTATTTCTTCTTCTTCTTGCCTTTCGACTTATAAGTAGAAACCTTTTAGGTCACCATAGCATGCACCTGAGCACTTTGACGAAATAGCCCCTCTGTCGCCTGGAGTTCTGTCAGAAGCTCCGCCAACGAATACAACCTCTTGTTCATGTTGTAGTTCAGGTAAAACAGCTCAAAACTCCTAGGTAGAGACTGGAGAATGATATTGACCTAGGTTTCCCCATCGATCTCAGCTCCGAGGACTTCCAACTCATTCAAATGAGCCATCATCTTGAGAACATGATCCCTCACGGGTGTTCCCTTGATCATGGTGGTCGTCATCGGGTTCCTCATGGCTTCCTACTTAGCAGTCCGATTCTGGTGTTCGAAAAGCTCTTTGAGATTGAGCATCATGTCATAAGCAGTGGGCATGGCTTGATGCTGATGTTGCAGTACATTTGACATAGATGCACAAATATAACACCGCGCCATCTCATCGGCCTTTATCCACTTCTTATAACTCTCTTTCTCCTTTTCCCCAGAATCATCTATAGGCTTAGGAGGGCACTCTTCGAGGAGTACATATTTTTATTCCTCAGCAGTCAAGACAATGTCAAGATTCCTCTTCCAATCAACATAGTTGGGTCCCGTAAGTTTATTGTCTTTCAGTATCACAACAAGCGGGTTGAAAGTCATTTTGAAAGAAAACTTAAGAATCACATAGATCAAAACATTAGATTTCAAAAAATTATTGATTCCTCAAACAATAAAATTTTAAAATCAACCAACACCTCAAAACACCGAGAATATCGTATGCCACGATAGTGTGGACGTATATGAATTCTACATTTGTAAGAGGAGATTTTACCCATTAATTTTACTATCTTGTCAACCTATCTTTTTGACAAGTAAAATTAATAGTTGGTTCCTCTTTGGCCCTACAAATAAAAACAGTGACTCCGATGGGGAGGATACTTATATTTGCATCTAAGTGTTCACCATTACTTGGTACCAAGGTAATTATCTCGGGTTATGTGCCTTCCGATGAGGAAGTACACACGCTCCTTAATAATTTCCTATAACCATATTCGACCTTGTGATCCACAAACAAACTCATCCGATAGGGAGGAAGACACTTTGAGCCGACACGCAAGTTGTTTGCATCACTTGTCAAATTGTAATGGAGGCCGTGGGAATTTATAAAAATATCCCTCTCCCACTTAGTAATTTGGAATTGAGGAATTTTCTAGCCTACGACATGCATATCAAACAATAAGCAATAAATATGGAAAATAAATTATTTTTCAACTATTATGGCTTTTATCTTCAATATGTCTCCTGTCGCATCGCCATCTCGTCCGCTCCTCCTACGCCATGTACGAGCCATCCGGAGATCCGAGCCGAGACTAAAAACTATTTTAATTTACATCCATCGATCCAATACTCCACGAGGGAGTGTACATGAAATCTAGATCGAAAGTAAACTAAAATGGAAAGAGTGGCTAAACAATGTCATATCTAATTTACAAAAAATTAAATACTAGCCTCGTCAACCCGAGGATTCAACAAAATATACTATTACACACATACAATCACATACACACATATGGCCATAATAGTTGGATCTTATGCCTGCAACCAAAGAGTTAACCTACGCATATCCTACTATTATCCGGCACATATAATATATGAAAAATGCATAAGAGTAACCAAATCTTAAATACACAAAACCGGAAACCTAGCTCTGATACCAATTGTTGGCTGAGGGGAAACTTTGCTTCCCCTTTCGACTTAGTCGCTTGTTCATGGCGATCACTTTTATGTCCCCCGATAAAAAAAATTTATCCTTGACAAGAGGGATTGACCAAGCAACCTTGTCATCATCGTGCTATTCGTTTAGAGTAGTCACTTGAACAAACTTGTTGTTCAAGCGACCAACCTCTATTCCACGAATAGCCGCGGAATAGACGGTGTATGAATCGCCAACTTTTGTGTTTATGTTCGGGGTCCAAGTATATTTAGCCACAAAACATAATATATATAATGCATATAATGTTAGTAATATATGAGAGATGTCCTAAGGCAATCGCCTTATGTATGAACCATTTATATGATAAATGAAGATTCACTATTTGAGTATAGATGTTTCATGTATTTGATTGGATCTTAAACTCATTTACTGAATGACCACGATACGATTCACAGCATGAGAGAATTTGTGATTGAATCACAACTAGTGAGTATCTCTACATGTGTAATTGTGATGTATCGGAATTATCCCTAGTCGATGAATTGATGGATTTGGACACCATCAATTCTGTCGAGACTAGCACGAGGTATACTCCTTGGTGTATCCAAGCAGCTGATTCTCACTGGCTGGAGACATTGTGATGTCCGGAGTTAATCGTGGATGCTAGTTATGGTAACTAGTTCATTGGAGTGATCAGCCGTAAGACTTCATATGGTTCTCTGCATATATAGATATGTCAATGAAGTTCTTACTGTAGCTTAAGTGCGATGTTCCTTTGATTTACGGTATTCAAGTCATCTTGATCATGGAGACTTATGCTTTGACATCTTAAGCAAGCATCTCTAAGGTGATGTGGACCCGGGATGATTGGGTATAAGTCGAAGTGATCGAAGGTGTTTGAATAGCCTATAAAGGATTCACCACTCCTTGCGAGGAGATGTATACCCATGGCCTCTCGTCGGATTGTTACTAAAGTCTTTGGCCAAAGCATTACATGTTTAGAGTAAGGTACTCTTCGATACATGTGGAGTAACTAGAATCCGTAGGATGAGGAAATGATACTTGGGCTAGGTGTGACGTAGTCAGCCTAGTGGGGACTGACACTATTGACCATGTCCTGAACCAAGTGGGTATAAGATGAGTGAAGGGAATGGGGCATGATTCATTCGAGCTGCTGAAGGGATTCAAAAATAGTTCTGGACCAACCGTTGATCTTTTCGGTTAATTGGGGATCATGATGTACTACTTGGTGCCACTCATGATCATTCTATAATTAATGGTTAATTATAGACGACCAACATAAACCGAGAACCTATTTGGTCACACGCACAATGAGCGTAATCCGAAGGATTTAAAACGAGCTTGAGAATGGGATTCTCAAACCGAGAGAAACTAGGTTTGGTTGGACCAAACAAGAAGCGAGCATGAAATCGTTTCAGTTGCAATGGAAGCATGGATGGGTCGTGTCTTATGAAGACATAATGGATGAACCAAAATGGTTTGGTTGTAATCCAATGGAGGAGAATAAACCAAAGGGTTTGGTTTATTTTACACGAATGAACCAAAAGTTGGTTTGGTTCATTTTAACTTAAAATAAACCATCATGGTTTGGTTTATTTTAACTTATATTAATGGAGCAGGTTAATGGGCCTTATGGTTATGATCCAATAACCATTAAGAGAATTAGTTCTCTATAAAAGAGGGCTTAAACCCTAATCCAAAACCCTAACCTAGAGTTGCCGCCCAACCTCTTCCTCCCTCTAGTCGGCGCCAAGTTGTTGCCGCCGCCCACCTTCTTCAAACCGGCGTCCAGAAGGAGCCTTCCTTCCCCCTCGCCAGCGTCGAGCTGCTGCCGGTTGATGCTCCAGTGATCTTCCTTGGGTTCTCTAAGAAGGTGAGCTTCCACCTTTCTTTTGGCCGACCCTTACTCCTCCACCAAAGCTGTCAAGTTTTCTGCACAGCTTGTTTCCCTCTCGTCGGAGCATCGTTTGGACGATGGTTAGAGCTCCGACAGTGCCTAACTTACCGGGGATTTGATCTCCGGTAATCCTCATAGGTGGAGGACGAAGGATTCGTCAAACGGTTGACGAATATCTCTCCGGAGAGGCTAGTTTTGAGGACTCGTCTTTGGATCCGAATTTGGATTCGGGTCGTGATCCTCTCTCGATCACGTTGTCTTCAACACGAGGCTAGTAACCCGTACAAAGATGAAGTTCGTGACTTTGTGAAGTCATCCCGAAGATACTCGGCGTGGATACAGATAGAGATGATTCTAGCAAGGATCATTCCGGTTGATGTCGTTCCCGCTACATGTGATACGAAAGGTATACGTAGTTAAATTTCCTTTTATTGCAAATTTAAATTTACGGTTATGTCTACACATGTTGTACTATACATGCGTGTGGTGTGTGTGTTGTAATAAATGAATATTTATTATTTTTATTCCTTCCGCTGTGCACATGTTTGCGAAACATTTTCGAACACACACTCGCTGCGGTGTCGGAAACCCAACAGTGGTATCAGAGCCCAGGTTGTGTTTTGACATAATCGTAAAATGGTTTTGCGATAGTCATAATGATATTTCTGGAAATTTTCTACTTTTGGAAAGTTAAAAGTATTTATGGAAATATATCAATTTTGGAAAGTCTTGAAGTATTTATGGAAATCTTCCACTTTTGGAAAGTTGGAAGTATTTATGGAAATAGATATTTTTCATAAATAAAATATTTGATTAGATTTTGGAAATTTGTTTCATAATTTAATCATGATTTGATTTGGGAAATCAAATCTTAAAATATTTTATTTCCATAAGTAGTTTTGATGATTTAGGAAATTGGTTTCCTAAATTGACTTTCCTTAATCAACTATTTCCACAAATAAAATATGTGATTAGATTTGAAAATTTGTTTCCTAATTTAATCATGATTTGATTTGGAGAATCAAATCTTAAACATATTTTATTTCCATAAATAGTTATGACATATAAGGAAATATTGTACATGACATAATTATATGCCATGTAATTGCATTAGATGCATATCATTATGCCATGCGTGTGGTGACATGTAGATGTATGCCATGTATGTCATGTCATGTAGATAATAGTTATTTGCATGCAAAGAGGATGAGACATAAAACCCTTACTCAATATTAAAGCCTACACCTTCCATTAATATGGTTAGAACCGGAGTTCCATTTTTTGTTTGGGTTGTTGGACTCTCTCCAAGCCCGGCTCGAACCCGAACATGTTCAAACCATGGAATAGTTTAATAATAATATGGTAAGAGTCAGAGGTCAATCATTAGCTTTGGTTGTTGGACTCTCTCCAAGCCGGGCTAATTGGTTGAATGCGCTCTAACCATATTAAAACTATTTCTCGATTAATGGGTTGGCTTTAACCTGGAGCATCGACTTGTTGGACTCTCTCCAAGGTCGATGTAAAGGGAGGTGAAGTTGGGTACTATGCATATGATGCATACTTGTTAATGTGTTAACAACCCGATGTATGTGTGAACATTCAATTAGTTGATAGCACATTGTGATAGTTGCATATACGTGATATGAAATCGGTATAGTTGATACCTACCGTCGTAGTTATGAATGGCTTGTTGGACTCTCTCCAAGGTTGTTCATATCTATGATGGATATCAGCCCATTCAAAGATGGACCTACGATCTCCCGAAGTGATTTTGGGGTTTTTGAAATTCGAAAAATGAATGGGATTTATAAATGTATATTGATGCATTTTTAAAATTATTTTCTCATATATGCTCGTTTTGTATTTCTAGGTCAATAAATTGATCATGACGTCTTTGAATTTGCGCACTATTTTGGATTCAAACAAACTGACTAGGCCTAACTTCCTGGATTGGCTTAGAAACCTGAGAATTGTTCTCAAGGCAGAAAAGCTAGCATATGTCCTTGAAGAGCCTCTTCCCAACCGTCTTAAGCACGATGCAACTCCAGACCAAATGTTGGTCTATCAGAAGCATGTGGCAGATTCTGAGCTGGCGAGTTGCATCATGCTAGCGGCGATGGTACCTGAGCTGCAAAAGCAGCATGAGCATATGGATGCTAATACTATGATCTTCCATCTTCATGAGTTGTTCGATGAGCAAGCGAGATCCGAAAGGTTCAAGGTCTCTAGGCTCCTCTTCACCTCGAAGATGCAAGAAGGTTCGTCTGTAGTACAGTTTGTGCTAAAGATGAACGGGTACATCAAGCGGCTAGCCACCCTCAGGTTTGTGATGTATCATGAATTAAGTATTGACTTAATTCTGCATTGTTTGCCCAAGATTTTCTCACAATTTGTGATGAACTATCAGATGAACAAATTGGAATCCACTATTCCTGAGCTCCTCAATATGCTGAAGACTGTGGAGCCTTCTGTGAAGCATGAGGAGAAGGCGGTTATGTTAGTTGATTCCTCAAAGAAAGGTTCTAAGAGGAAGGCAAAAGAACAGAAGAAAGGGAAGAACAAGAAGGCAAAGAAGGCAGAACCATCACATAAGGGCACTTGCCATCATTGTGGCAAGGAAGGCCACTGGCGAAGAAACTGCAAGATTTATCTTGAGTCCATGAAGAAGAAGAAGGCATCTGATGCCCCATCCTCTTCAGGTATCTTCGTTATTGATTGTCATTCTATTTCCTTAGAAACTTGGATATTGGGTACTGGGTGTGGCTCACATATATGTAATGCCATACAGGGGCTAAGGAAAAGAAGAAGACTCGTCAGAGGGGAGTCAAATTTGCGAGTTGGCAATGGAGCAAAGGTTGCTGCGGTCGCCATCGGAACTTATTTGCTGAAGCTCCCTAGTGGACTAGTCTTGGAACTGGACAATTGCTATTATGTTCCTTCTCTAATAAAGAACATTGTTTCTATTTCCTGTTTAAATAGAAATGGTTTCCATTTGATGTTTAGTAACAATTATTATTATATAACTTTGAATGGCGTACTTTATGGAACTGGAACTTTGAGTTATGACATTTATACGTTGGACGTATCTAGTGACATTTTCAAAATCGAAGCGATCAACACGCGTGCTCGAAAGGGTAATCAATTAGACTCCTATATGTGCCATTGTCGTCTTGGCAATGTAAGCAAGAAACGCATGTCCGAATTACACCGATGTGGAATTCTGGAATCGTTTGAATTGGATTCATACGATACATGCGAATCATGCTTAAAAGGAAAGATGACTAAGTTACCTTTTACTGGAAAAGGTGAACGAGTGGGAGAGTTACTAGGTCTAATACATACTGATGTATGTGGACCTATGTCAACTCAAGCTTTAGGAGGCTATAGCTACTTCATTACCTTCACCGATGATCACTCACGGTTTGGGTATGTGTTCTTGATGAAACACAAGTCTGAAGCCTTTGAAAGGTTTAAAGAATTCAGAAATGAAGTAGAGAAACAACATGACAAGAGTATTAAAATACTTCGATCGGATCGAGGTGGTGAATACTTGAGTCAGGAGTTTCTTGATTATCTAAGAGACAATGATATATTATCTCAATGGACTCCGCCATATACACCACAGCATAATGGTGTATCTGAGAGGCGAATCGACCTTGTTGGACATGGTCAGTCAATGATGAATCATGCGAATCTTCCCAAGTCCTTTGGGGCTATGCACTGCACATGCTTGTTTACTTGTTAAATGTAATGCCTACTAAGGTAGTCTCTACTACTCCATATGAGATATGGAATAGTAAGAAATCTCATGTATCTTACTTGAAGATATGGGGTTGTCTCGCTTATGTGTGATCGGTATCGAGACAAATTGGATGATAAGTCCGATAAATGTCTATTTATTGGATACCCTAAGGAAACAAGGGTTACCAATTCTATCATCCTATGGAACAAAAGGTGTTTGTTTCAAGGCATGTCGTGTTTCTAGAGAAAGAGTTTCTCTTGCAAGAAAACAAGGGAGTGTCGCCGAGCTTGAGGAGGCTCGAGAGACTCAAATAGACATTGATGAGATACCGGTGAAGCACAATGTACCGACAACTCATAGTGATGAGCAATTGGTCGACTTATTGTAACACCACATCTTCGAGATCCGCAGAACACGCAATATTCCCGAGAGATATGGATTTCGTAAGTGAATCGAACGACGTGTTACTCATTGATGATGAGGAGCCTACCAGTTATGAAGAAGTGCTGACAAGTTCAGAAAGGGATAAGTGGCTTGGTGCCATGAAGTCGGAAATGGATTCCATGTATGAAAACCAAGTTTGGAACTTGGTTAACCCACCTGAAGGCATAAAGCCTATAGGGTGCAAGTGGGTTTTCAAGAAGAAAAACGACATGGATGGTAATGTGATTACCTATAAGGCTAGATTGGTGGCGAAAGGATATCGTCAAAAATAAGGTGTTGATTATGATGAAACCTATTCGCCTGTAGCTATGCTTAAATCCATTCGGATGCTCCTGGCCATAGCGGCTCATTATGATTATGAGATATGGCAGATGGATGTGAAAATAGTTTTCCTTAATGGAAATCTGCTCAAGGACGTGTATATGATACAACCTGAGGGTTTCACATCGGTTGATAAAACCAAGGTATGCAAATTGTGACGGTCCATATATGGATTGAAGCAAGCATCCAGGAGCTGGAATATCCGTTTTGATGAGATGATCAAAAAGTTTGATTTCTCACAAAATCCAGACGAACCTTGTGTGTACAAGAAGGTTAGTGGGAGTGCAGTCGTGTTCCTAGTATTGTATGTCGATGACATATTACTTATAGGAAACGATGTTTCAATTTTACAGTCAGTTAAGGTTTGGTTATCTAAGACATTCTCCATGAAAGACCTAGGAGAAGCAACCTACATCCTCGGGATTAAGATCTATAGAGATAGATCGAAACGGTTGCTTGGTCTTTCGCAGTCTACATATATAGACCGACTGCTAAAGAGGTTTAGCATGTCGCAATCCAAGAAAGGTTTCCTACCCATCAGGCATGGGGTACACCTTTGAAGTCTATGTGTCCGCGCACAGAAGATGAGAGGATTTGCATGAGTAAGATTCCCTATACATCCGCAATAGGATCTATCATGTATGCTATGTTATGTACAATGCCCGATGTATCGTATGCTCTGAGTGTCACGAGCAGATACCAGTCTGATCCAGGAATGGATCATTGGGTGGCTATAAAGACGATCCTTAAGTACTTAAGAAGAACTAAGGATGTGTTCCTAATATATGGAGAAGGAAACATGGTGATACGCGGGTATACAGATGCCAACTTCCAGACAGACAAGGATGATTCCAGGTCTCAATCTGGATACGTGTTCACCTTGAATGGGGGTGCAGTGAGTTGGAAAAGTTCCAAACAAGACACTGTAGCAGATTCTACCACTGAGGCAGAATACATTGCCGCTTCGGAAGCAGCATAGGAAGCGGTTTGGATCAAGAAGTTCATTTATAAACTTGGTGTGATTCCTGCCATTGTTGAAGCAATACCGGTCTACTGCAACAACAATGGAGAAATTGCACAGGCGAAAGAGCCGAGGTCTCATCAACGATCCAAACATTTGCTTCGCCGCTATCATCTTATCAGAGAGATCATCAGTAGGAACGAAATACAAATCGAAAAAATTCCCACTGAAAGGAACTTAGCGGATCCTTTGACTAAAGCATTACCTCAAAGTAAGTTTGAGGGTCATGTTAGTGCTTATGGTATTGGATACCGTAGCGATTGGCATTAGGCCAAGTGGGAGTCTGTTAGTAATATATGAGAGATGTCCTAAGGCAATCGCCTTATGTATGAACCATTTATATGATAAATGAAGATTCACTATTTGAGTATACATGTTTCATGTATTTGATTGGATCTTAAACTCATTTACTGAATGACCACGATATGATTCACAGCATGAGAGATTTGTGATTGGATCACAACTAGTGAGTTGTTGGATCGAAAGTGTCGCTAGAGGGGGGGGGGTGAATAGCGATACGATGTCGTTAAAAAACTTTTGCAATAAGTAAAAAGCAAGTAGAGAGTGCACAGCGGAAATATAAAGTAGACAAGATATTTTTACGTGGTTCACAATCTTTCGATTGCTAATCCACGGCCCTAGTGATCCTTGATCACGTACGGAGGGCAATTCACTAAAACCACTCCTCCTCGTTGGAGGTAGGAGCAACGATTACAAAAAGAAATCAAGGCAAAGGGACACTCCCCCTTTCCTTGTTACGATTAAAGCACAAAGACAATTTAAAGAAGTAGAACTTAAATAAATATACCGACAACTCTTATAAGTAGAAGATGTAGCTTTCGTTGTCGGCGGCACTTCGTCGTAGCAAATGTGAGTAGTAGTAGCGGCGTTACGACGGCGTGTTGAGAGCTCTTGATGTCTTGTTATTTGCTTGGAGTGAACATGTCTATTTATGGATATTGATCTATGAATTTAGACATAGGTAGTGTCCAAGGTGAGGTTCTTATCCCAACTCAAGGATGAGGTGTTTCAACCAACCACCTTGTGCCACCTCAAGGAAGCCTTCACGCCAAGAAGAAGAAGCCATCCAACTTGTGCCACATCATGGGAGCCAACCATCTTGTGCCACCTCAAGGAGGCCTTCACGCCAAGAAGAAGAAGCCATCCAACTTGTGCCACATCATGGGAGCCAACCATCTTGTGCCACCTCAAGGAGGCCTTCACGCCAACTCAAGGATGAGGTCCAAGCTTGGTGATGGTTTGGATGTCCACCTTGATGCCACATCACCCTTTGTACCAAAACACGAGTCAAGTCCAAATTCACCCCCTGTCCAGCGATTCTCGAGGCTGGAACTAGACTAGCAGTTGACTGTAGTAGACGACTGGTCAAAGGGTTTTGGACTGCAGTACAAGTTAGCTTAAAATATAAAGTACGATGGTTCTAACCATCTGATCTCGACCTAGACCTTCCATTGGAGGTATTGGGTCGGATCTACGCTTAACGACCTTGCTTCGCTTTCACACGAGCTTACCTTGTAGCCTCGCTTCCGGTCTTCACCCGAGTACCTCGGCTTCCTCCGAAGTCCCTCTGGCGTTGCCCGACCACCTCGGTTCCCACCGGGTGTCGCAGACCTTCCGCTCAACTTTAGCATTTCTGCACACTTAATTGAGCTCGTAAGATAACAAATATACCCTTAACTATTGAGCCTTTTGCCATAATCAAAATACCGGTTCGACTTTGGTGCCCACTGCACCAACATGAGTATCTCTACATGTGTAATTGTGATGTATCGGAATTATATCTAGTTGATGAATTGATGGATTTGGACACCATCAATTCTGTCGAGACTAGCACGAGGTATACTCCTTGGTGTATACAAGCAGCTGATTCTCACTGGATGGAGACATTGTGATGTCCGGAGTTAATCGTGGATGCTAGTTATGGTAACAAGTTCATTGGAGAGATCAGCCGTAAAACTTCATATGGTTTTCTGCATATATAGATATGTCAATGAAGTTCTTAGTGTAGCTTAAGTGCGATGTTCCTTTGACTTGTGATATTCACGTCATCTTGATCATGGAGACTTATGCTTTGACATCTTAAGCAAGCATCTCTAAGGAGATGTGGACCCGGGATGATTGGGTATAAGTTGAAGTGATCGAAGGTGTTTGAATAGCCTATAAAGGATTCACCACTCCTTGCGAGGAGATGTATACCCATGGCCTCTCGTCAGATTGTTACTAAAGTCTTTGGCCAAAGCATTACATGTTTAGAGTAAGGTACTTTTCGATACATGTGCAGTAACTAGAATCCGTAGGACGAGGAAATGATACTTGGGCTAGGTGTGACATAGTCAGCCTAGTGGGGACTGACACTATAGACCATGTCTTGAACCAAGTGGGTATAAGATGAGTGAAGGGAATGGAGCACGATTCATTCGAGCTACTGAAGGGTTTCAGAAATAGTTCTGGATCAACCGTTGATCTTTTCGGTTAATTGGGGATCATGATGTACTACTAGGTGCCACTCATGATCATTCTATAATTAATGGATAATTATAGACGGCCAACAAAAACCGAGAACCTATTTGGTCACACGCACAACGAGCGTAATCCGAAGGATTTAAAACGAGCTTGAGAATGGGATTCTCAGACCAAGAGAAACTAGGTTTGGTTGGACCAAACAAGAAGCGAGCATGAAATCGTTTCAGTCGCAATGGAAGCGTGGATGGGTCGTGTCTTATGAAGACATAATGGATGAACCAAAATGGTTTGGTTCTAATCCAATGGAGGAGAATAAACCAAAGGGTTTGGTTTATTTTAAATGAATGAACCAAAAGTTGGTTCGGTTCGTTTTAACTTAAAATAAACCATCATGGTTTGGTTTATTTTAACTTATATTAATGGAGCGGGTTAACGGGCCTTATGGTTATAATCCAATAACCATTAAGAGAATTAGTTCTCTATAAAAGAGGGCTTAAACCCTAATCCCAAACCCTAACCTATAGTTGCCGCCCAACCTCTTCCTCCCTCTAGTCGGTGCCAAGTTGTTGCCGCCGCTCACCTTCTTC
Organism: Wurfbainia villosa; assembly: GCA_025175895.1. Taxonomy (NCBI): domain Eukaryota; kingdom Viridiplantae; phylum Streptophyta; class Magnoliopsida; order Zingiberales; family Zingiberaceae; genus Wurfbainia; species Wurfbainia villosa. The sequence continues at coordinate 33,515,972 of CM045986.1, forward strand.
CAACCGGCGTCCAGAAGGAGCCTTCCTTCCCCCTCGCCGGCATCGAGCTGCTGCCGATTGGTGCTCCGGTGATCTTCCTTGGGTTCGGTAAGAAGGTGAGCTTCCACCTTTCTTTTGGCCGGCCCTTACTCCTCCACCAAAGCTGTCCAGTTTTCTGGACAGCTTGTTTCCCTATCGTCGGAGCGTCGTTTGGACAACGGTTAGAGCTCCGACAGCCCCTAACTTACCGGGGATTCGATCTCCGGTAATCCTCATAAGTGGAGGACGAAGGATTCGTCAAACGGTTGACGAATACCTCTCCGGAGAAGCGAGTTTTGAGCACTCGTCTTTGGATCCGAATTTGGATTCGGGTCGTGATCCTCTCTCGATCACATCGTCTTCAACACGAGGCTAGTAACCCATACGAAGACGAAGCTCGTGACTTTGTGAAGTCATCCCGAAGATACTCGGCGTGGATACGGATAGAGACGATTCTAGCGAGGATCATTCCGGTTGATGTTGTTCCCGCTACACGTGATACGAAAGGTATACGTAGTTAAATTTCCTTTTATTGCAAATTTAAATTTATGGTTATGTCTACACATGTTGTACTATGCATGCGTGTAGTGTGTGTGTTGTAATAAATGTAGATTTATTATTTTTATTCCTTCCGCTGTGCACATGTTTGCAAAACATGTTCGAACACACCCTCGTCGCGGTGCCGGAAACCCAACATATAATTGAAAAATAAATATAAACATGTTACAAAAGAGAATGGAGAATCGATATACCTCTCGATCTTCTATAGTGTGACCTTCCTCCTTTTGGATATCGTGTTGGCGACGATCTACCAAAAGTTGAATCTCCTAAATCACCAAACTTCCTTCCTTGCTCATTCCAAGCAAGATGAAGAATAGAAACAAGACTCTTCTCCTTCCTTTATCCAACCCACAAGCAATTTGCTTGCCATTGGCCAACAAGGAGAAGGGAGAAAAGGTGAATGCCGACCAAAGCTCCAAGGGAGAACCGTAAGCCTAGGTTTTACCGGCCAAAGAGAGGGAGAGAGGCTGCTTTGGACGCCGGCCAAGGGCTAGAAAGGGATGCTAGGTCGCCGGCCACCTTTAGGAAGAAGAAGATAAGGAAAATATTTCCTTAATAGGTGCCGCCAACTCCAAACCCTAGCCTCCAAGCCTTGCCGCCCAAATCCCTAATCCTATCTCTAATTGGATTCAAGTTGCCGCCCACCCCTTGCCCTCCTTTTATAGAGTTAGGGATAAGCCTTGTTTTAATCTCCACCATTGGTTCTAGAGATTTAATCTCAACCGTCGGATCTAGAGATTTAATCTCAACCGTCGGATCTAGAGATTTAATCTCTAACTTTGGATCTAGAGTTTTGTTTCTTTCCATTGGATCTAAGCTTCATGAGGTGTTAATAGGCTACAATATGAACCATGAGGAGGAGTTGGATCTTGGCCACCCAATGGATCAAGCCCACATAAAGTCCGATCCATTAATGATAATCCAATCCACTAAAGGATTATCATTGATCTACCTCACCAACCCCCATAATTTAATATGGGATCCATATATTATATGTACATTTTCTCCCCGTGTTTAAGATCTCAAATGTCCGTCGATTAATTAATTTACTGACCATTAATTAATCAACATCTAACTCCATGAGTAGTACCACTCAACCTTTTCATCATGTTGGACCAATTCCACCTGTAGGGTTTACATGATGAACCTTATGAGCTCCTCAAGGGGGCATCATCATCCTAATATATATGACACGATTTCCTCCTATAATCAACGACACACCATATAAATAATATCATTTCCCAACTTACCGAGCCTATCGATTTAATCTATAAATCTCGCCCATTGGTAAATCAAAGAAATGACTACTAAGTATATGTGCCCGTTATTATATCGGGATTAAGAGTATGTACAATATAATATCTGAGGTCTGATTCGATTATGTAGTCAGCAATAAATCGAATCACCTCTAAGTCAGTCCTGCTCAATACACACAAAAGTGTACTAGTGTGATTTTATGGTCAAGACAAACCAATACCAAATCACACTACAACCATACCAATGGTTTGTCTAAAGTCATCTCGGTTGTGAGCCTATACTTATACTTTACAAGGAGTCGATAACATGATCTCCCGTGTGACACCACATACCATGTTATCTACAATGTAATGTATTAGACAATATGCATAACCATAAAAATATGCAAACAATGATCATGTGATTCTTATTTCAAAATAAAAATGTTCATACAAAAGATAGACTTTTCAGTATACATCCCAACATTTACTTCCTTTTTGTTAACAAGTTAAGAAAATTTTCAAAACATTACTTCCTTTTTGTTAACAAGTTAAGTAAATTTTCAAAACTTAAAGTTAAGTAAACATTTACTTAACTTTTGGTCATGTAAATAAATATGAAGTTAAGTTATCAAAAATTAAAAATTTTGATCCCTTAACTTTGGCCTTTTAAAAAATTTGATCCCTTAACTTAACTTTGGCCTTTTTCTCCCCCTTTTGTCATATATCGAAAAGAGTGAGGGTGTGTGGAAAATAAAAATAAATATTAAATTTAAAGTCCAAGCATGTTCCATATTATTTTGAAAATAATATACTGAAAATAAGCTCATCTATAAAATGTTTGACTCATATTTGGCTTGATTGATATGAAAGATCAACCAGTCCTGGTCAGAGTCGGTTAATATGTATGATTATACTCTATGGTTCATGGCGATGCACTAGCTCTACATCTGGAATCAGGAGTAAGGTCCTAACATCTCACGTCCATCTATGTGGCTAAGTACACAAACACATTTATCGTATTTGTTGTGAGATGTATTGGCTCCTTAAATCTATAGGTGCATGATATCTAAGGTATATCCTATGCTAGTACCATGAAAATGAAAAGTAAGAAATAGTAGTAAGAAAATATAATTTGTAAGTTTCTATTCTACTACGCACATGCCAAATTTTCATCTTAATAGACTAAATTCGGCTTCGGATAGGGGTTTAGTAAATAGGTCTGCCAAGTTAGACTTCGATTCGACGTATTCGAGTTGTATGGCTCCGTTGGCCACATGTTCTCCAATGAAATGGTGTTTGACCTCTATATGTTTGGTCCTAGAGTGACATATTGGATTCTTAGTAAGGTTAATTGAACTAATGTTATCTACATGAAGTTTAGTATTTGTAAAGTCTAACTTAAAGTTGCGGAGAGTGTGCTTCATCCAAAGAAGCTGAGTGACACACTCACCCATCGCGATGTATTTGACTTCGGTGGTAGATAAGGAAACACAGTGTTGCTTCCTACTGGACCAACTTACTAGACTCGAGCCGAGAAGTTGACAACAACCACTCGTACTCTTTCTATGGAGCTTACTACCGGCATAGTCCGAATCAGAGTAGCCGGTTAGTTCGAACTCGATAGATCTAGGGTACCAAATACCGACATCAAGTGTACCATTTAAATATCTAAGGATACACATGACTAGAGTTAGGTGAGACTCCTTGGCACAGGTTTGGAACCTTGCACACATACTTATTGCAAATAAGATATCAGGTCGGCTTGCAGTTAAGTAAAGGAGACTCCCTATTATTCTCCTATAGTATTTTAAATCAATTGAATTTTTGATTACATCATCTTCTATATTTACATTCGTTGCCATTGGAGTATTAATAATTTTAGCGTCTTGCATTCCAAAGCGTTTAATAAATTCCCTAGTATATTTGTGTTGATGTAGGTATATTCCATCTTTAGTTTGTTTAATTTGTAGACCTAAGAAGAAACTCAACTCTCCTACTAAATTCATTTCAAATTCACTTTCCATAAGTGAAATGAATTCATTTAGTAGGATCGAGTTGGTGGTTCCGAAAATAATATCATTTACGTTGATTTGAGCTATGAATATGTCTTTACCTAAGGTTTGTACGAAAAGAGTTGGGTCAACTATACCCTGGTTAAATCCTTTGGACTTAAGATACACCGAAAGTCTCTTGTACCAAGCTCGAGGAGCTTGTTTAAGTCCATAAAGGGCTTTCTTTAACCTAAGGACATGATCGGGTTTATCTAGGCTTTCGAAACTGGGGGTTGACTAACATAAACCTCTTCTTTAATGTATCCATTCAAGAATTCTGACATTATATCCATTTGAAATAACTTAAATCCTTGATGTGCAGCATATGCTAATAACATTAGAATGGACTCTAACCTAGCTACTGGAGCATAGGTCTTGTCGTAATCTAAACCTTCGACTTGACTAAACCCTTTAGCAACTAATCTAGCTTTATTTCTAACTACTTCACCTTTATCATCAAGTTTATTCCTAAACACCCACCTTGTTCCAATGATTGTTTTATCTTTAGGTGGTGGTACTAATTCCCATACTTCATTCCTAGTGAATTGAGCCAGCTCTTCTTACATTGCAATAATCCAATCGGGATCATGAAGAGCTTGGTCAATAGTTTTGGGTTCAATTTTGGAAATCAGGGAGATTTGACTAAGGTTTCTATATAAGGCTCTAGTTTGAACTCCCAGACTTGGATCACCTATCACTTGTTCGATAGGATGATTGGTTTGAGTCTTAGTTTGATTTGGGTTTGGGTCATCTACCACTTGGTCAATAGGATGACTCATTTGAGTCCTAGTTTGACTAGAGCCTTCTACCACTTGGTTGATAGAGTGACTTGGTTGACTTAGGTTAGGATTAATACTAGACCTGATCTCCGGATCAGAGTTAGGTCTAGTATGAATTGGCTCATTAATTGGGGTTGCCGGGGGTTCTGTAGGTTTGTGTCCTTCATCAAATACTACATTGATAGTCTCCTCGACTCTAAGGGTGTCATGGTTATATACTCTATAAGCTCTACTTGTAGTTGAGTATCCTAGAAAGATCCCGGTCGAGGTTTTGGATGTAAACTTCCCTAGGTAATCCTTAGTGTTTAGGATATGTACCTTACACCCAAATACCCTAAAGTACTTGATGTTAGGTATTTTATCATGATAAATCTCGTATGAGGTCTTAAGGTGCCTCTTTACCATAAGGATCCTATTTTGGACATAGCATGTCGTACTTACGGCTTCTACCCAAAACCTATCGGGTAGGTTATACTCATTTAACATTGTCTTAGCGGCTTCTTGTAGGGTTCTATTTTTGCGTTCTACTAGGCCATTTTGTTGTGGAGTTCTAGGGTAAGAGAACTCATGGTGGTATCCATTTAGGTTTTAGAATTCTGTAAACCTGTAGTTCTCGAATTCAACACCATGATCAGTCCTAAGTCTTTTGATTTTAATGCTTTGTTGATTTTCTATTAACTTAAATAGGTTGATTAATTAATCTAGGGTATCACTTTTATGTTTGATGAACCTAACCCAAGTAAATCTAGAATAGTCATCAATTATGACTAAGCAGAATTTACTCCCATTAAGTGACTTAGCACCGTGTGAATCAAATAGATCCATGTGTAGGAGCACAAGAACACTTTTGGTTCGTTCTTGATTAGTTAGTTGATGTTGTGTCCTAAATTGTTTACCTTGTTGACAAGCATTACATATTTTATTATCCAAGTTATTGAGGTTTGGCAAACCTCTGACTAAGTCACTCTGACTCATCTTGTGGATGAGTCTTGGGTGTGAGTGACCGAGTCGTCGGTGCCACAACCATGATTCCTCTTGTCATGTCATAAGACACTTAGTTGAGGAGTTAGTTAAGTTAATTATGTAAATATTGTTATTTCTGGTTCCCTTAAGGATTGTTTTAGAGGTTTCATTTGTATTAATTACGCATTCATTTTCTAGAAATATGACCTTATAGTTATTATCACACAATTGGCTTACACTAAGTAAATTATATTGAAAATTTTCTACCAATAAGACATTTTGAATAATAAAGTTAGAGTTGATCTCAATATCACCTGATCCGATGATTTTGAGCTTCCCGTTGTTTTCGAAGGTTACCGATCCTTGTCGTTTGAATCGAAGCTTCGAAAATTTGAGTTGATCCCCGATCATATGTCGGGAGCAACCACTGTCCAACATCCATTGATCCTACACGCAAGGTAGTTGGATCGGATATTGGATTTATTAAAGATTGGTTAAAGTTTATTAACCTAAATCATCTCACCCATGTCTACATGATCAAACATGTTAACCCTATATGTTCTTGTGAGATGACTTCCAATTTTACTTGATTTAAGTTTAATGAATTGAACACTTGTCAACCTTGCATTAGATTCGGATTTGACCTTAGGCTCATCAAGTCACTTTTTCAAGATCATGGCTTCCTAGTCGTGTGAGGCATAGAGGCCTTCTTTTATCGAAACAACGACCACTTCCTTAGACAAAGTCATTTTTAAGAAAATAGAAACTTGACTTACCTAAGACCACTTCCTGGTCTAACTTGTTTAGGATATGGCGAGGTAGCTTCAGCTAGTTCCGCTCGGTCAAATGCACCAAACTAGATACGCCTTATCTAGCCCGAATACACAAGACTCTGCTTTCCTAGCATACTATCATCTCGCCGTGTCCTAGTACCATGTTATCAAGTATTGATGAGTTATAGTCCTATCTAGCCATTCTAAAAAGAAAAATCAAAATAAAGGACCTAAGCATGCAATTTCTAAGTTAAAATACAAACAAGTTTTGTACTGGCTCTCCCTGGATCGTTGAATCGGTTCGGTCTTTCCACATAGTGGATTTGATCCTTGGGAACCCAGTACTGGTTTGATCCTAAGTTTGAAATCAAGGCAGTCTTAGAGACCCATGCTTGGACACATTTTTTATGTCGACTCACAATTGACATATACAACTTGTTGGTCGTATTTGAGCTAAACCCTAGTTTGGCCTTGTTGTACACAGCCCTTTGCGATCCAAGTAGGAGGTCAAGTCCTTTGGATCCCAAAGTAAACCTTTCCAACGTGTTTCTAAGATCTTTGACTTGACTCTTCAAGAGTGAGTTCTCAACTTTGAGTTTTTCAACCCGAGTTGAGTCCTCCTCTCGAACTCGACTAGTCGAAGAGGTTAGGGAGACCTCGTGTTTGAGGAGTTTAACTTCCTCAACCAGGGTCTCGACCTTGGACTCAGACTTAGCTAATTTTCTAGTTAAAAACTTAATTTCACTATAAAGTGTACTAATAAGGGATCTACTTACCTTGAGTGTATCTTTTGAACCGGATGCGTATCCGTGGCTTGTCTTCAATAGTGCTTCGTAGTTTGACTCATCTTCGGTTTTCGACTCGTGTTCTGGTTCCGACTTCATCTCCGATTCTACCGGTTCATCCATGAGGACGCGATCATCATCTTCTTCCTCGGACACTTCTTCCCATGTAGCATTGAGTGCCTTTTTGTGTTTTGGTGCTTTGCTCTTGAGTTTTGGGCATTCGGACTTGATGTGTCCAAACCTGTTGCATTCGTAACATCTAATATTCGAACTTTTAGGCTTACCTTCATTGGGTCGAGTGACGGTTCATTTTTGGCCCTTGACTATCCTCTGAACTAGGTTGACTAATTCGGCCTCCATTTCTGGGTCGACCTCCGAATCAGACTCATCCTCTTCTTCCTTCGGGGGTGGCTTGCTTGTGGTTTTCTTCCTCGAACCTGCAAAAAGTGTTATACCCTTCTCGGGTTCCGAGTTAGACTGATCATGAAGTTCAAAATTGGAAAATAACTCATCTAACCTAAGTTTTAAAAGATCCTTGGAGATCTTGTAGGCATCGACCATGGATGCCCACAAGGTAGTCCTCGGAAAGGAGTTAAGAACATACCTTATAAGGTCACGGTTTTCGACCTTTTGCCCGATCGCGTGTAGGTTATTGACTATGTCTTGAACGCGAGCGTGAAGTTGTGTCACCATTTCATGTTCCTGCATTTTTAGATTATATAATTTATTAAACAAAAGATCGCGCTTACATACCTTGGCTTCATCGGTCCCTTCGTGTAGCTCCACTAGCTTTGTCCAAAGGTCCTTTGCACTGATGAAGGGGCCGACGCGATTAAGCTCCTCCTTGGCAAAGCCTCATTGGAGGATTTGAGTTGCCTTGGCGTCCGCTTCGACTTGTCTTTTTGTCACAATGGTCCATTGGACATAATCCAAGGATTCACCCACTTCGTTAGTCGGAAGTGTGAATCCCGTTTCGATTATGATCCACATCTCGATTTGAGTTTTAAGAAAGCATTCCATCCGACCCTTCCAATAACGGAAGTCATTTCTATTGTAAAACGGAGGTCGGACAGTGCTAAAACCCTCGAGATGGGCCATTGATACAAAAGAAACAAGGAGATGAAGACGAAAAACCTAACAATGACACAAACACACGAAATGTACCAAGACTCGTGTCTTGGATTAGTAGTGCGGGAGAAAAATTAACCAAATGAAATAAATTCGAAATAAACAGAAAAAAAAAGAAAAAAAATTTGTAAAATGCTAGATCAATGGTTTCACCAAATCTTAGCACCCCCGGCTCTGATACCAATTGTTGGATCAAAGCGGATCGCTAGAGGGGGGGGGGTGAATAGCCATAAACCTTTTCTTTTTCGAATTCGTTTCAAAACAAATATACGCAGTGGAAAGATAAATGAAAATTAAAATAGAAAAATAGATTTTTACTTGGTTCGTAGCCTTCGGCTACTATTCCAAGGCCCTAGTGATCCTTGATCACGCATGGAGGGCAAATCACTAAAGAACTCCTCCTTGTTAGAGGTAGGAGTTAATCGATACAAGAACACACCAAAAGCTTGAGGTAGAGGGACACTCCCCCTCTCCTCGTTACGATAATAACTCCGAGAAAATAAAGCAATAAACTGAAATAAAGCTTATACCAACCTAACAAAATAAAAACAATTTAAACCTAGACGTAGGAGATAAAGCACTTCGTTGTCGTAGAGTTGTAGCTTTGCGGAGGCTTTTGGAAGCTTAGAATTGATGATGAAACCCTAGGATAGACCCTCCTTTTATAGCCTTTGAGCCCCTTTTCGAGAGGAACTTCATCCAATCAAAATTGAGCACCACTCTCCTTGAAATGAGGTGAAAAGCCTTGACTCCTCGAAGCTAATCCTTGACCATCAGTCGACTGACATCCTTCATCAGTCGACTGATGGAAGCATCAGTTGAATGCTGACTGTAGACAGTCGACTGATTGACAGCAGTCGAGTCCTCCAAGCTGGCAGTCGACTGATGCTAGCTGAAATGACAAGTTAGCTAAACAAAAACATTATTTTGACAGCCTCCGACCATCAAATCTCGACCTAGACCACCGATGTGATGTCTTGGGTCGGATCTACGCTTAAGCCTATCTCCGTAAGGAGGATACGACCTCACTTACACTCGCACACACACGAGCTTACCTCGATACTTACCATGTCACTTTCGCTTTCGGCCTTCCACTTGATTCCTTCGGCTCCCTCCGAAGTCACTCGAGTGTCTCCCGACCACTGCGGCTTCCTCTGGGTGTCGCTAGCCTTTAGCTCCAGAGTTGGCACTTTTTTACAGACTCGATTTAGCTCATGAGATAACAATATGAGCTTAACTTTGTATCATTTGCTATAATCAAAACTCAGGTTTGACTTCGGTGCCTACTGCACCAACAGAGATTCATTGAACCGCCGACACCAAGTTGAAGATTTAAAGCAGGGTCGAGGTAAAGACCTTAAACAAGCGCTTCTTGGAAAGCAACCCAAGTTTATTTCATTTTATTTTTATTTTAGTTTTAAGTCTTTGTTAATTGTTATTTGTGTGTGCTTTTAGGGATTTGAATAAACTACCAAGTAGAAAATGGCAATTTGAAAGCAACACACTATGAGGAACATGGGTGACCATGTGAATTTCACATGATCGTGCCTCATGGGTAGAACAAAACACAACAGGGTGTGTTAAAGATGTTGGGTTTTTCCGAGCCGCAAAAACCGCTTTTTGCATTGCAGAAACCTCGGAAGCCTCGGCCCCGGATCCGTGCGAAGTATAAAAAATATAAAAACATGTATGTGCTTACAAAAACCCTAGATCTACCTTAGATCTAAGAGGTTAGAACATTACCCTCGTAGCGAAGCCCTTCGCTTATCCCGCTCGTCCAAAAGTTCGCCGAAACTCGAGAGTGTCAAGTGCACACTCCTCTATTGGTATCCACACAAGCAATAGGTGGAGAAAAATGCCTTAGAGTGTGCTAGCACTCCTTTAGGAATTTCGGCCAAGGAGAGGTTGGGAGAGGTAGAGCTTGAGAGAAAAAATCCAAGGAAGAAGATGAAGTTGGAATAATCCACCAAATGAATTTCACCATCATAACCCCTAATGGTGTTGGCCGGCCACATTATGGCTTGGGAGGTTACATGCATGCATGTAACTCCCATGCCTCTTGGTCTTCCTCATGATGTGGCACCAATTGACAAAGTCAATGATGATGTGGAGCATCATCATTGGCCGACCATGCCAAGTCATCATCATGACATGGCATTTGGTCAAGTCAAACTTGACATTTCATCTTCCCTCTCAAGTCAAGTCAAACTTGACCTCTAATCTCCCATGGTTGATCAAATCTAACCACTTGACTCAAGTCAATTTAATTTAATGAATCTCTATTCATTTAATTTAAATTGATTTGATGAATCAAATCTAAATTAGACTCATTCAACTCTTGAATCAACTTGAGTCTAACTCAATTAGTCTAATTTGGATTACTCTTAATCCAATTTGGTTCATCCCATGAACCTAATCCTCATGGTTCATCATATGAACCTAATCTCCATCTAATTGCTCTTATGTGTGTGACCCTATAGGTTCTTATAACGTTGGCAATGTCCCTAAACCGATTTAGGAACATAAGCAATGAGCGGTATCTAGCAACACATCATTGCTACCCAAGTTACAAGAATGTTGAGCTCCAACATCACCTTTGTGACTACTAATTGTGACTCTCACAATATGTGACAATGTCCCACTATCCTTGACATCTAGATTGACCAATCGAGGCATAGACCGTGTCATCCTCGGTACAATCTAAATCTTGAACTCCAAGTAGACTCACTCTAATCAAATGAGCTCAATATCTCATATTGACTCATTTGGGCATGGCCATGTACTTCGTGGTCTTACTCTATCAAGAATATCGATATCACTCCCGTCATATAGGAGGGATAGATCCCAGCTACATCACTCACATCCCTCCGCATAATTTATTACATACCCAGTAATCGCCTTTATAGTCCACCCATTTACGGGTGACGTTTGACGAAGCCAAAGTATGCAACTCCTTATGTAGGGAACCATGGTGACTTCAGGTCTAAGGACTAATAGTCATACTAATAGCCACATGAGAAAGTATATGACACTCATATAACGATCCATGATACTTTCTCATGGCGGGTCATTCAGTATACATTCTCCAATGCATACCCATGTGTCAACTTGATATCTCATATCCATGACTTGTGAGATCAAGTCATCTTGTTGACCTACATGCTTGTCTCTACGCATTAACATTGTCCCTGAATGTTAATACTCGACTAGGAATGATTAAGAGTAGTGTTCTCTATATCATCTCATTATCGATTCAACCAATCGATTGATATAGATAAGAACCTAGTACTCAAGGACATTATTATATTTAGTTATTTGGCACCAATATAAGTAAATATAATAACCATGCCTTTATAAATAGGAATATGATACAATAAAGTCCATACAACAATCATCACATGATTGGCTCTAGGGCTTTCACTAACAATCTCCCACTAGCATTAGTGCCAATCACCGTAGTATCTAATACCCAATGACCTAGTGTGACCATCATGCTTTTTTTGTGCCAAAGCCTTCGTCAAGGGATCTGCGATGTTAGCCTCTATGGGTACTCTGCAAATCTTCACATCTCCTCTATCGATAATCTCTCGAATGAGATGGAAGCGCCGTAGTATGTGTTTGGTCCGCTGGTGTGAGCGAGGTTCCTTAGCCTGTGCAATCGCTCCATTGTTGTCACAATAGAGCTCTATGGGATCTGCAATGCTAGGAACCACCCCAAGCTCAGTAATGAACTTGCGGATCCAAACTGTCTCCTTTGCTGCCTCAGATGCAGCGATATACTCCTTCGTTGTAGAATCAAGAATCGTGTCTCGCTCGAACTCTTCCAGACTCAGCGCCACCATTCAAGCAAAACACGAACCCTGACTGTGATCTATAATCATCCTGGTCAGTTTGGAAGCTGGCATCGCTGTAACCCTTTACAGCTAGCTCCTCATCGCCTCCAAATATCAAGAAATATTCTTTAGTCCTTCTCAAGTACTTAAGAATATTCTTGACTGCTATCCAAAGATGACACTCACCGATCTCGATCGTATCTACTCGCCATGCTCAAAGCATACGAGACATCCGAGTACACAAAGATGACGTACATGATAGATCCTATAGCAGATGCGTAAGGGATCTTATCCATGCGGTCTCTCTCCTCTCTAGAAGAGGGACTTTGAGTCTTCGAAAGACTCACACCATGTGACATCAGCAGAAGTCCTTTCTTGGAATTCTGCATGGCAAACCGAAGTAATACCGTGTCAATGTATGTACTCTGACTTAGGCCAAGCAATCTCTTAGATCTATCTCTATAGATCTTGATTCCTAGAATACAGGCTGCTTCACCTAAGTCTTTCATTGAGAAGCATTTCCCGAGCCAAGTCTTCACAGACTGTAGCGAAGGGATGTCATTCCCAATGAGCAGTATGTCATCCACATACAATACAAGGAAGACAACTGTGTTCTCATTAACCCTCTTGTAGACACAGGGTTCATCTTCATTCTTGATGAAACCAAACTATTTGATCGCATCATCGAATCGAAGATTCCAGCTCCGAGAAGCTTGCTTTAGCCTATAAATGGACCTTTGCAGCTTGCATACCTTCCCAGTATGCTGTGGATCTACAAAACCCTCAGGTTGTGTCATGTACACATCCTCGAGAATGTTTCCATTCAAAAACGCGGTTTTGACATCCATCTGCCAGATCTCATAATCATGGTATGCTGCAATAGCAAGCAAGATCCGAATGGACTTAAACATCGCCACTGGAGAAAAGGTTTCATCATAGTCAATACCATGAATTTGCTTGAAACCTTTAGCCACCAATCGGCCCTTATAGGTATGCGTAAGTCCATCCATGTCAGTCTTTCTCCTAAAGACCCACTTACACCCAATGGGTTTGACCCCTTCAGGTGGATCAACCAAAGTCCATACTTGGTTGGTGTACATGGATTCTATCTCGGATCTCATGGCCTCTAGCCATTTCTCAGAATCTGGGCTCATCACAGCTTCCTGATAGGAGGTAGGCTCATTCTCAATGAGCATTACGGCATCATGGTCAGACAAGAGAAATGAATATGAATATCTCAGCCGACGACGATGTACCCTATCGATATGCGAAGAGGTAGGTCTACATGAACAGTGGTTGTTCCACAACTCTTGTGCAATAACCTCATCACCCACAACACTTTGTGGTTCCTGCTCAACCTCCATCAAGGCCTCATTATGGTCCTTATCTTGAATTTCTTCAAGATCGAAGGTACTCCCACTAGTTTTTCTAGAAACAAAATCCCTTTCTAGAAAAACTCCAGTCTTTGCCACAAACACTTTGTGCTGACTGGGAATGTAGAAGTAATATCCCTTTGTATCCTTGGGATATCCAACAAAATAGCACCTATCAGATTTGGGTCCCAGCTTGTCTCGAGACTTGACGTCGAACGTAAGCCTCACAACCCCAAATCCTCATAAAAGACATCATGGATTTCTCCTCGCCCATATCGTATATGGTGTCTTTATCATGACCTTGGATGGTACACTTAAGGGTAAAGGTCTGTTGTGTCAGAGCATATCCCCAAAAGGATATAGGAAGATCTGTGGTGACTCATCATAGATCGTACTCATATCTAATAGGTACGATTCCTCCTTTCGGATACACCATTCCACTGTGGTGTTCCAGGAGGAGTAAGTTGGGATAGAATCCCACACTCAGCTAGATAGTCACGAAACTCATGGCTAAGGTATTCTCCACCTCGATCTGATCGAAGTATCTTAATACTCTTGCCAAGCTGGTTTTGTACTTCATTCTTGAATTCTTTGAACTCTTCAAAGGATTCTGATTTATGTGTCATAAGATACACATACCATCAAGTCATCAAGAAATGTAATGAAGTATTCAGAACCACCTCTAGCAGCAACATTGAAAGAACCACATACATCACTATGTATAAGTCCTAACAAATCTGTTGCTCTTTCGCTATGTCCACTAAAGGGAGTCTTGGTCATCTTGCCTAAAAGGCAAGACTCGCATGTCTCATATGATTCAAAATCAAATGAGTCTAGCAACCCATCCTTATGGAGATGAGATAAGCGACTCTCATTTATGTGACCTAAGCGACAATGCCAGAGATAGGTTTGGTTCAACTCATTTGACTTGAACCTCTTGGTACTTATGTTATAGATAGGGCTCTCTAAGTCTAGAAAGTAGAGTCCGCTCATTAGAGGTGCACTAATAGAACATATCATTTAAATAAACCAACAATATTTGTTCTTTATTATAAATGAAAACCTTTCTTGTCCAAACAAGAAATCAAATGATGTTCTTAGTTAAGGTACATAACAACATTCATCTAATTCTAGTACAAGCCCGGAGGGCGTAGATAGATCGAATAAAAGAAGAACCCTTGCTCCATTGCCTACTCAGTAGGTCCACCTCGCCTTTGTCAATGCCCCTGCTATTTCTCACCGCACATTGGTACAAATGTGAGATGCACATCCAGTATCTAATACCCATGATGAAGAAATAGATAGATTGACTTCTATAACATTTATACCTGAAGTAGAAGTCTCACTTCTCTTCTTCTTAAGATCTTCCAAGTATGCCTTGCAGTTACGCTTCCAATGTTCTGCTTCCTTGCAGTGGAAGCAAGCCCCTTCCTTGGCTACCCCTCCTTTGGGTTTAAGTTCTTTGCCTTTGCCCTTGGCTTGGGACTTTCCCTTACCTTTATGCTTGCCCGTGCCTTTCTTCTTCTGCACCATCAAAATGGTGTCAGATTTACCCTTCTTAAGGTTAAGCTCAGCAGTTCTCAACATGCTGAGCATTTCAGGCAGTGACTTATCAATTTCATTCATGTTATAATTCATGACAAATTGATTGAAGGCTTGTGGCAAAGATTGCAAGATCAGGTCAGTGGCCAGCTCTTGGCCAAGTGGGAATCCCAGCCTTTGTAGGTTTTCTACGTACCCAATCATCTTGAGTACATATGTACCTACGGGAGTCCCTTCTTGCATTTTGGACCCAAATAATGCCTTAGAGACTTCATATCTCTCATGCCTAGCTTGTCCTTGATATAGTTGACGAAGATGCTCAACCATATCATAAGCATTCATGAACTCATGTTGCTTCTAAAGCTCAGAGTTCATGGTCGCGAGCATTAGACATGACACATCTAATGCATCATCTTGATGCTTCTTGTAAGCATCTTTGTCAGCTCGCGAGGCACCGCAGGGGTGCCTGCACGGGCCGCCCAGACATACAACTTCCTTTCTTGGGTGAGAATACTCTCGTGTTCCGCATCACCCAGGAAATTCGCTCCATTGAGCTTGTCCTTCTCAAGGACAGATCGCAGAGAGAGAGTGTTCGTGGTTGTCGACATAGTTATCTACAACATACAATGCAGAGAATTAATATCATATTCCTTTTATCATTTAATTAGGCCTTTAATCAAATGATGCTCCCACTGAATTATAGGAATTTTGTAGAATCGAGTTATGGATGTGGTCAAACCACATTTACTAGATTCATACAAACTAGCTATAATTCTTACGGGACAAGATCCACATCATACTAAGCCTTGAGTTAGCTTTGGCTAAATCGCCCAAGACTTAGTACGATCGGTGGGTAACACATTACCGATTACATCTCTATGCAACTCTTGTTTATAGGATCAAGACCCACATTTACAAAATACCTTGAGTTAGCTTTAGCTAAATCGCCCAAGATTTAGTGTAAATGCGATCTTGACCTATCGTTCCAACGATTGGAATATGCCTATAGTTCTACTCGATCCAATTGAGTTTAACTAGTTTTGCTCAATCTAATTGAGCTTACTCTAACCCAAGCGTGATAGGCGGGACCAAGATTGTCCCTCCGCACCCTACCAAGATAATATACGTTGCTCTGCTTTGGCAGATTCAACAACAACAAATGATCGAGGTAGTGATGGGTATCAAGGCTTGGTAGGCATTTTCGAGTTGATTCGATTATGATCTAATCTAATTGTAATGTGTATCTTATACGCATTTAGGACTTTATTATCCTATATTAGCATGCATCATATACATACTATATTAGCATGCATCATATACATACAAGAAATTCATTATCCTAGCATGCATCATATACATACAAGCATTATTCTACTAGCATGCATCATATACATACAAGCATTATTCAATTTTATATATATATATATATATATATATATATATATATATATATATATATATATATATATATATATATATCAACATATATATATATAAATAAATGTGATATAGTCATGGCCCTACTACGATCTTCTCAAGCCAATGAGAAGATCGGACGGTCAACCTAAGGCTAGCGGCTTCTCTAAGCGCTTCCTTTGACCGCCATGTTTCGTCGTCATCCTTCTCGTAATCTCGTCTTCGAGTGGACTTTCCACCGCTCCATTTTGTACATTACAAATATGAAACTCGAGTTACATTCAAGTCTAAAAACTAATTACAACTAGAATATCAAAACAAGAGGTACGACGCGCAGGTCGCATACACTATACAACATGCACAACCACAAAACGGCACGCAGGCCGTATTATGAATTACAACACACATAATCCAATCAAATTGGAATCATTGGGCCATGACAATCACAGAATAATACATAATTCTAAATTATGTATTTTTACAGAAATTTCTATAATTTTTCCTAATTTTTTTTTTCAAATTAATGAGTCACCTCTCCATAACGGTCCCGCTAAGTTGTTTCCGGGCGCGATCGCGGGACAAGGCCCCTTTCGGGGATAGGGCAGCGCCCATACTCGTAAAATTAACTTTGCGAGTGTCCCTACTACGATCCTACAGTGAATTAAGTCGCTGTCCCAAAAACCTAAAGCGAGAACTCACCGTTTCGGAAAGTTTTTCTCGACGGTTGAAGCCTACAAGTGTCCCAACACTTGTTGCTTCGACTCTTTGAGAAAAATACCCAAAAATTCTATAAAATTAGGAAATTTACAGAAACATATAAATCTGTAATTTTTATATCTAATAAAAAAATTATAAAAATGAAACACATACATGCTTCGCACGTGGCACTGATACCACTGTTGGGTTTTTCCGAGCCGCAAAAACCGCTTTTTGCGTTGCGGAAACCTCGGAAGCCCCGACCACGGATCCGTGCGAAGTATAAAAAATATAAAAACATGTATGTGCTTACAAAAACCCTAGATCTACCTTAGATCTAAGAGGTTAGAACATTACCCTCGTAGCGATGCCCTTCGCTTATCCCGCTCGTCCAAAAGTTCGCCGGAACTCGAGAGTGTCAAGTGCACACTCCTCTATTGGTATCCACACAAGCAATAGGTGGATAAAAATACCTTAGAGTGTGCTAGCACTCCTTTAGGAATTTCGGCCAAGGAGAGGTTGGGAGAGGTAGAGCTTGAGAGAAAAAAATCCAAGGAAGAAGATGAAGTTGGAATAATCCACCAAATGAATTTTACCATCTTAACCCCTAATGGTGTTGGTCGGCCACATTATTGCTTGGGAGGTTACATGCATGCATGTAACTCCCATGCCTCTTGGTCTTCCTCATGATGTGGCACCAATTGAAAAATTCAATGATGATGTGGAGCATCATCATTGGCCGGCCATGCCAAGTCATCATCATGACATGGCATTTGGTCAAGTCAAACTTGACCTTTCATCTTCCCTCTCAAGTCAAGTCAAACTTGACCTCTAATCTCCCATGGTTGATCAAATCTAACCACTTGACTCAAGTCAATTTAATTTAATGAATCTATATTCATTTAATTTAAATTGATTTGATGAATCAAATCTAAATTAGACTCATTCAACACTTGAATCAAATTGAGTCTAACTCAATTAGTCTAATTTGGATTACTCTTAATCCAATTTGGTTCATCCCATGAACCTAATCCTCATGGTTCATCATATGAACCTAATCTCCATCTAATTGCTCTTATGTGTGTGACCCTATAGGTTCTTGTAACGTTGGCAATGTCCCTAAACCGATTTAGGAACATAAACAATGAGCGGTATCTAGCAACACATCATTGCTACCCAAGTTACAAGAATATTGAGCTCCAACATCACCTTTGTGACTACTAATTGTGACTCTCACAATATGTGACAATGTCCCTCTATCCTTGACATCTAGATTGATCAATCGAGGCATAGACCGTGTCATCCTTGGTACAATCTAAATCTTGAACTCCAAGTAGACTCACTCTAATCAAATGAGCTCAATATCTTATATTGACTCATTTGGGCATGGCCATGCACTTCGTGTTCTTACTCTATCAAGAATATCGATGTCACTCCCGCCATATAGGAGGGATAGATCCCATCTACTTCACTCACATCCCTCCGCATAATTTGTTACATACCCAGTAATCACCTTTATAGTCCACCCATTTACGGGTGACGTTTGACGAAGCCAAAATATGCAACTCCTTATGTAGGGAACCATGGTGACTTCAGGTCTAAGGACTAATAGTCATACTAATAGCCACATGAGAAAGTATATGACACTCATATAACGATCCATGATACTTTCTCATGGCGGGTCATTCAGTATACATTCTCCAATGCATACCCATGTGTCAACTTGATATCTCATATCCATGACTTGTGAGATCAAGTCATCTTGTTGACCTACATGCTAGTCTCTACACATTAACATTGTCCCTGAATGTTAATACTCGACTAGGAATGATTAAGAGTAGTGTTCTCTATATCATCTCATTATCGATTCAACCAATCGATTGATATAGATAAGAACCTACTAGTCAAGGACATTATTATATTTAGTTATTTGGCACCAATATAAGTAAATATAATAACCATGCCTTTATAAATAGGAATATGATACAATAAAGTCCATACAACAATCATCACATGATTGGCTCTAGGGCTTTCACTAACAAAAGAAATTCAGACCATGTGTCACAACATGAAATTCCAGAGAGGCACACGGTCGACCGTGTAAATTTCAAACGACCATACCTTTTTTGGAAACCTTTTGAACACTGGCCATAGCGGGACACACGGTTGGCCATGTGAATTTCACATGGTCGTGTTGCACCCCTTTATAAGGGTGTGAGCCCTGCATTTCTCCCAAAACATGCCTTGCTTTTTTTATTTCAAGCCTTAGGTCTTCCATGTGCCACCATTCCAACCTTCAAGGAGCCCTTCCTTGACCTCGATCTTCACTAAGAAGCTCTCTACAAGCAAGGATGAGAAGGACAAAGCGAGGAGATGTTGATTCTTCCACATCTAGGTCAAGATTCAGGGGGAGAGACAAGCGACAAACTCTAGAGCAAGGTAATACTCATTTAGGTATTCTATTTCGTGATGATGCTCATAGAACTCGCTTTGAATTGCTTTCTAATCGTAGAATAGTGGCCACTAGGCACATAGATGAGCCTCTCCTTAAAACTCTAGGTCTTTTGAATGATGTGCAATGGTTATTCCACAATGCAGGTTTGGAGGAGCTTATGGGAATTAGGAGCCCAACATACCCTAAGGTTGTACTAGAATTTTGAGCTCGGTGGATGCGGAGATTTTGTCAGGAGTGGATTTTGTAGAAGGGAAGATAACATTAGGTTGTTTAATAAAGAACATGAGTGGAATCTTCACCAATGGAATATTTTTTTTGGATTAGCTCATGAGGGAGAGAGGAGAACACCTAATGATTTTAATGTCCGTTCATTTTGGAATGATTTAACTAGAGAAACCTCTTATGATTCCTCTAGGGTTAAGGCATCCCATCTTCAAAATCTTATTTTTAGGTACATTCACCATTTTATGGCTAGTACAATTTTTGGAAGAGGAGAGAGTGATAGAGTAGTGAGAGCTAGTGAATTATTATGTCTTTGGAGCATGTTGCAAGGGAATAATACTATAGATGTAGGATCTCATTTTATTAGACATTTAGTCAAGGTGGGGAAAGCACAAAAGGGGGAGATTATTTTTGGGGTTATGTTATCTCATATTTTTGATAGCCTAAGATACGATTGTGGGGAATTGGATAGAGTAGAAGGGAGCCCTAGCCTAGACTTAGGGGTATGCATGACAATGAAAATGATTGTAAGAGAACAAATTTTTTTTTGTTTTGTATGGAAGAACCTGACACCCTTTAGGCTCCCTAACCCTGATCGTACCACCATCACAAACCATGTAAACTGGTGATTGGATAGGATAGTTGAGTCCCCATCACAAGAGGGTCCTTCTACCCGTTCACCTACTTCACCCCCTTCACCCACTTCACCCCCTTAACCCCCTTCACCTAATGCACCTATAGATTGATGCAGACGAACGCGACATCAAATATCGTGACGGAGACCATCGAGGACTCGAAGCGCTCGCTCGCGCTCAATGCCTGCAAGTGCACGGGTGTCATCAAGTAATAATATAGATTATCAATCCCACAGGGACTGAGATTCGAGTACCGATCTATTCAGTGGCATTGTTGTTCGAAATTCAGTTCTAATGGTTGTGATTGCGAGGGTTGTTGGTGGTCTTAACTCAATATGGTGTCACACAGAAGAAGAAAAGGCTTGTTGTAAGTCTTTGGATGGGATTCTAGGATTTTGGTTTCGTTTGTGTGTCACAGAACACGTTGTCAATTGAGTTTTGTCTAGGTTTCTAACTACAGTTTTGTGGAAAGGACATCATACACTCCCCCGATGAGCCTTCGCAACTATCAGAAGCTACATCTGTCATACCAGGCCGACCCCTATCTTTAGGACGGGATAGTCAGTACGAGGATGCCGAATCAATCCGTGCGATGAGTCAGAAACAGGGTGCATTTCCTACTCTATTGCATCCTTCTAATCACGATTATCGCCGATGAGGCCAACCCCTAGGTTCCTCCTTAATTCGCCTAAATCTTTGATACGAGGATTGTCACCCCTCATATCGGCTAAGCATAGTGACTAGAAAAACAAAACAATAGCTATAGATCTAAACCAAACGCCAATGCAAATATAAATTCAAGAACGAAAAGATATTTGAAGCAACATATTCTAACTCAGCACAAACTACTCCCTAGTCCTAGAATCAGAGAATCTACTCCATTAACATGAGAAAAGAAACACAAGGCATTGTTGAATTCGTATATAAAAGATAAAGAATGGAAAGAATATATATTACAATACGATGGTGCTCTTCTCCTTGGCGTTGAGGTGCAGAATTTGGATCTTGAGCGGCTTCCTTTCTCACCATTGCGAGTTTCTGGTGCTTTTTAGGGCACCGGTGTGTCGTCTCGACCGTCGGGCCTCTCCTCCCTAGGGTTTGGGTGTAGCCTCCTTTATATAGACATCAGCCTGGATCTTCTAGAAACCTGGAAAATAATCGAATTGCATTGTAATCGCACAGTGCCACACGACCGTGTGGATCCACATGACCAGGCTGTGTGTGGCACTGTGGCATAGGTCGTGTGTGGCACTTGTTGGGATGTATACTGAAAAGTCTATCTTTTGTATAAACATCTTTATTTTTGAAATAAGAATCACATGATCACTGTTTGTATATTTATGATTATGCATATTGTCTAATACATTGTATTGTAAATAACATGTTGTGTAGTGTCACACGGGAGATCATGTTATCAGTTCCTTGTAAAGTATAAGTAAAGGCTCACAACCGAGATGGTTATGGACAAACCATTGGTACAGTTGTAGTGTAATTTGGTATTGGTTTGTCTTGACCATAGAATTACACTAGTACACTTTGTGTGTATTGAGCAGGACTGACTCAGAGGTGATTCGATTTATTGCTGACTACATAATCGAATCGGACCTCAGATATTATGTTATACATGCTCTTAATCTCGAGATAATAACGGTCACATATACTTAGTATTCATTTATTTGATTTACCAATGGGAGAGATTTATAGAGTAAATCAATAGGCTCAGTAAGATAGGAAATGATATTATTTATATGGTGTGTCGTTGATTATAGGAGGAATTCGTGTCCTATATATTAGGATGATGATGTCCACTTGAGGAGCTCATAAGGTTCATCATGTAAACCCTGCAGGTGGACTTGGTCCGGCATGATGATAAGGTTGAGTGGTACTACTCATGGAGTTAGATGTTGATTTATTAATTATTAGTAAATTAATTAATCGATGGACATTCGAGATCATAAACACGGGGAGATAAACGTACAAATAATATGTGGATCCCATATTAACTTATGGGGGTTGGTAAGGCAGAACAATGATAATCCTCTAGTGGAATGGATTATCATTAATGGATCGGACTTTATGTGGGCTTGATCCATTGGGTGGCTAAGATCCAACTCCTCCTCATGGTCCCTATCATAGCCTATTAAAACCCTCATGAAGTCTAGATCTGATGATGGAAAATAACACTCTAGATCCGACGGTGGAGATTAAATCTCTAGATCCGACGGTTGAGATTAAATCTCTAGATCCAACGGTTGAGATGAAATCTCTAGATCCGACGGTGGAGATTAAAAGGAGGCTTAAGACTAACTCTATAAAAGGAGGCCAAGGCTTGGGCGTGGAGGATAACTTGAGAGATTAGGGTTTTGGAGCTTGGCTTGAGAGGAGAGGTGGGCGGCGACAACCCTAGGGTTCCCTCTTCCTTGTGGGAGGCAATAACAACATTAGGGTTTTTGGTGATCCTCTTGGTCGGCGGTAACACAACCACCATCTCCTTCTCTAGATAGGCGACAACTCCTCTCATTCTCTCTCTTTCTTTAGGTTGGTCGGCAGTAACTTTTCTTCAAGCTTGGTCGGCGCCCCACATCTCCTCCTTGGCCGGCGGCAACATCAAGTCCATTGACTTGGTGGCCAATCCTAGATAGGAGAAGAGTTTTGTTTCTATACTTCCTCTTGTTCGGAGCGAGCAAGGAAAGGAAGATCGTGATCTAGGAGGCTTCATCTCTTGGAGGATCGTTGCCCACAAAACGTCCTAGAGGAGGATAGGACATACGATAAAAGACCTTGAGGTAAACAAGAGGTATAAATCTTGTTTTGCTTTCCTTTTGTTTCTTTGTACGTTGTATGTTTTGTTATGTGGCTAATTTACTTGGACCCTGAATACAAACACAAAAATAAGCGATCCGAACATCGTCTATTCCGCGGCTATTCGAAGAATAGAAGTAGGTTGCTTGAACAACAAGTTTGTTCAAGTGACCACTCTAATCGGATATCACGACGATGAAACGGTAGCTTGGGTAATCCCTAATTGTCATGGATTAATTTTTTTAATTCGGGGACGAAGACTGGATCGCAATGAACAAGCAACCGAGTTGAAGTGGGAAGCGAAGTTTCCTCCCTTCAAGAGGTATCAGAGCCATGGTCCATGTTAAGCCATGAACCTTGAATGAAGGAAGTTGAGCTCCCACGTTCGGATCAAGAGAACCAGACATCAAGCAAGAAGTCTAGTTGGGTCGGGAGGACCAAACAACTGGCAGGAAGTCCTGGTGGGTTGAAGATCGGACATCAAGCAAAGAAAATCCTTCGAGGAGGGAAGGTTTGAGGGGGGGGCCAATGTGGTCCTTCGTTTGAGGGGGGGATTGTTGGAGTATTGGGAATACAATCAAAGTCCCACATTGGTAAGACATGGAAAAGATCATGTACTTATAAGATGAAAAGGTATCTCCATTGGTATGAGGCCTTTTGGGTAAAGCCCAAAAACAAAACCTTGAGACAAGATTTATACCTCTTATTTACCTCAAGGTCTTCTATCGTATGTCCTATCCTCCTCTTGGACATTGTGTGGGCAACGATCCTCCAAGAGATGAAGCCTCCTAGATCACCATCTTCCTTTCCTTGCTCACTCCGAACAAGAGGAAGTATAGAAACAAAACTCTTCTCCTATCTAGGACCGGCCACCAAGTCAATGGACTTGATGTTGCCGCCGGCCGAGGAGGAGATGTGGGGCGCCGGCCAACCTTGAAGAAAAGTTGCCACTGGCCAACCTAGAGAGAGAGAATGGGAAGAGTTGCCGCCTATCTAGAGAAAGAGATGGTGGATGTGTTGCCGCCGGCCAAGAGGATCACGAAAAACCCTAATGTTGTTGCTGCAGCCCACAAGGAAGAGGGAACCCTAGGGTTGTCGCCGCCCACCTCTCCTCTCAAGCCAAGATCCAAAACCCTAATCTCTCAAGTTATCCTCCACGCCCAAGCCTTGGCCTCCTTTTATAGAGTTAGGCTTAAGCCTCCTTTTAATCTCCACCGTCGGATCTAGGGATTTAATCTCAACCGTCGAATCTAGAGATTTAATCTCAACCGTCGGATCTAGAGATTTAATCTCCACCGTCGGATCTAGAGTTTTATTTTCCATCATCGGATCTTGACTTCATGAGGGTTTTAATATGCTACGATAGGGACCATGAGGAGGAGTTGGATCTTGGCCACCCAATGGATCAAGCCCACATAAAGTCAGATCCATTAATGATAATTCATTCCACTAGAGGATTATCATTGATCTACCTCACCAACCCCCATAAGTTAATATGGGCTCCAAATATTATTTGTACATTTATCTCCCCGTGTTTAAGATCTCGAATATCCGTCGATTAATTAATTTACTGACAAATAATTAATCAACATCTAACTCCATGAGTAAAACCACTCAACCTTATCATCATGCCTGACCAAGTCCACCTGCAGGGTTTACATAATGAACCTTATGAGCTCCTCAAGGGGACATCATCATCCTAATATATAGGACATGGTTTCCTCCTATAATCAACGACACACCATATAAATAATATCATTTTCCAACTTACCGAGTCTATCGATTTACTCTATAAATCTCGCCCATCGATAAATCAAAGAAATGAATACTAAGTATATGTGACCGTTATTATATCGGGATTAAGAGCATGTACAACATAATATCTGAGGTTCGATTCGATTCAATTATGTAGTCAGCAATAAATCGAATCACCTCTGAGTCGGTCCTGCTCAATACACATAAAGTGTACTAGTGTAATTCTATGGTCAAGACAAACCAATACCAAATTACACTACAACCAAACCAATGGTTTGTCCATAACCATCTCGGTTGTGAGCCTTTACTTATACTTTACAAGGAACTGATAACATGATCTCCCGTGTGACACTACACACCATGTTATCTACAATGTAATGTATTAGACAATATGCATAACCATAAAAATGCAAACAATGATCATGTGATTCTTATTTCAAAAATAAACATTTTCATACAAAAGATAGACTTTTCAGTATGCATCCCAACAATCTCCCAATTATACTAAAAGACTATGTTGTCATCATACTGCCATACATCTGATTGTCATTCCCTCCACATACCTATCAAAAGCTCTCGCTGGAAGGGCCTTAGTGAAATGATTTTCCAGGTTATCCTCTGATGCAATCTTGGCCACAACAACTTCTCCACGCTTTACGATTTCTTGTATCATGTGGTACTTGCGCTCTATGTGTTTACTTGCCTTAAGGGCTCGTGGTTCCTTCGAGTTTGCAATTGCACCACTGTTATCACAATAAATTGTGATAGTTCTGGACAAACTAGGAATCACATCCAAGTCCATCAAGAAGTTCCTGAGTCATACAGCTTCTTTGGCTGCCTCAGAGGCTGCCACATACTTAGCTTCCATGGTAGAGTCTGCCACGCATTTCTTCTTGACACTCCTCCATACAATGGATCCACCTCCCAAAGTAAACACAAAACCTGAGGTAGACTTACTGGTATCCCTGTCTGATTGGAAGTCGGAATCTGTGTAACCCACAGGGAGTAATTGGTCTTCCTGGTAAACTAGCATATAATCCCTAGTCCTTCTCAGGTACTTCAATATATGCTTTACCGTAGTCCAATGTCCCTATCCTGGATTACTCTGATATCTGCTAACCATGCTAATGGAAAAGCAAATATCCAATCTCGTACATAGCATAAGGAACCGCCTTCATCTCCTCTATCTCCTTAGATGTTCTAGGACACATCTCCAAAGATAAAGGAACTCCATGCCTGAAAGGTAGAAAACCTTTCTTGGAGTTTTTCATGCTAAAACGATCCATAATGATGTCTATGTATGAAGCATGAGATAAGCACAACATTCTTTTCTTGCGATCCTTTATAACCTTGATCCCAAGGATGTGTCCCACCTCTCCCAAGTCCTTCATATCAAACTGTTTGGACAACCATACCCTTACGTCCGTTAACACCTTGTCATTATTGCCAATTAACAAAATGTCATCTACGTATAGTATAAAAAATACCACTACGTTTCCATCATATCTCTTGTATACACA
The DNA here is from genome assembly GCA_025175895.1 of Wurfbainia villosa. Taxonomy (NCBI): domain Eukaryota; kingdom Viridiplantae; phylum Streptophyta; class Magnoliopsida; order Zingiberales; family Zingiberaceae; genus Wurfbainia; species Wurfbainia villosa. The sequence goes on from CM045986.1 coordinate 33,542,517, forward strand.
AGACTCATCCGGACTTTGAATAAATCCATAAGACTGGATAACCTCATCAAAGTGGATGTTCGAAGACCTCGAAGCTTGCTTCAATCCATAAATGGACCGATTAAGCTTGCACACAAGATGCTCTTTGCCCTTTGTAATGAATCTCTCTGGTTGCTTCATATAGATGTTTTTCTCAAGACTTCAATTAAGGAAAGTTGTCTTGACATCCATCTGCCACACCTCATAATCCACATGAGCAGCAATAAATAAGAGAATCCGAATAGACTTAAGCATGGCTACCGATGAAAAGGTCTCCTCATAATCGTTGCCCTCTTTTTGATTATACCCCTTCGCAATAAGCCTTGCTTTGAAGGTCTCAACCTTCCCATCTATTCCTCTCTTTCTTTTGTAGATCCACTTGCATCCAATGGCTTTTACACCATTGGGTGGTTCTACTAGATCCCAGACCTGATTTGAATCCATAGATTCTATCTCCGAATTCATTGCATTTTGCCAAGATATTGCATCTTTATCTTGGATCGCCTCATCATATGTCCAGGAGTCAGGTTCATGTTCGCAGGGATCAAATCAGAAGATTCTCCCAAGAACATGAATCTCTCAGGCTTTCTAACAACCCTCCCACTACGATGAGGTATTACCTGTGTATCCTCTGTGACAAGCAGTGCATTGACTTGTGGTATATCCTCTTGTACCGGTGGTACTGAATAAGTGACTACCGCTCTCAATTCCTCCAGAACAATCTTACGCATGGGCTTATGGTTCATCACATAGTCTTCCTCTAGAAATCTAGCATTCGTGCTAACGATCACCCTTTAATCTCTAGGACTATAAAACAAACAACCTTTCGTTCCTCTAGGATAGCCAACGAACATGCACACTTCTGTACGAGGTTCCAACTTACCAGCATCTGCCTTCAGCACATGTGCTGGACTCCCCCAAATCCGAATATGTCTCAGACTAGGCTTTCGCCCTGTCCACAATTCTGTGGGAGTAGAAGACACTGATTTAGATGGTACCAAGTTTTGAATGTACACAGTCATATCTAGAGCATATCCCCAGAACGAATCTGGCAACTCAGAATAACTCATCATTAATCTAACCATCTCCATAAGAGTCCTATTCCTTTGCTCTGCTACACCATTATGCTGGGGTGTGCCAGGTGCAGACAATTGAGATTGAATCCCAGCCTCTGATAAGTAATTCCTAAACTCTCCCAAGAGGTACTCACTGTAGGGATGTATACTGAAAAGTCTATCTTTTGTATGAACATCTTTATTTTGGAATAAGAATCACATGATCATTGTTTGCATATTTTTATGGTTATGCAATATTGTCTAATACTTTACATTATAGATAACATGGTGTGTGGTGTCACACAGAAGATCATGTTATTGACCCCTTGAAAAGTATAAGTAAAGGCTCACAACCGAGATGGCTTTGGACAAACCATCGGAATGGTTGTAGTGTGATTTGGTATTGGTTTGTCTTGACCATAGAATCACACTAGTGCACTTTGTGTGTATTGAGCAGGACCGACTTAGAGGTGATTCGATTTATTGCTGACTACATAATCGAATCAGACCTCATATATTATTTAGTACATGCTCTTAATCCAGATATAATAACGGGCACATATACTTAGTACTCATCTCTTTGATTTACCAATGGGCGAGATTTATAGATTAAATCGATAGACTCGGTAAGTTGGGAGATGATATTATTTATATGGTGTGCCATTGATTATAGGAGGAAACTGTGTTCTATATATTAGGATGATGATGTCCCCTTCAGGAGCACATAAGGTTCATCATGTAAACCCTGCAGGTGGACTTGGTCCGGCATGATGAAAAGGTTGAGTGGTACTACTCAAGGAGTTAGATGTTGATTAATTAATGGTCAGTAAATTAATTAATCGACGGATATTCGAGATCTTAAACACGGGTAGAAAATGTACAAATAATATATGGAGCCCATATTATCATATGGGGGTTGGTGAGGTAGATCAATGATGAACCTTTAATGGATTGGATCATCATTAGTGGATCGGACTTTATGTGGGCTTGATCCGTGGGTGACCAAGACCCAACTCCTCCTCATGGTCCCTAATGTAGCCTATTAACACCTCATGATGCTTAGATCCAATGGATAGAAACAAAACTCTAAGATCCATTGGTAGAGATTAAATCTATAAGATCCGACGATTGAGATTAAATCTCTAGATCCGACGGTTGAGATTAAATCCCTAGAACCAATGGAGGAGATTAATTCATGACTTATCCCTAACTCTATAAAAGGAGAGCATGGGGAGTTTGCGTGGATGAAAATTGAAGAGAGCAAAGCTTGGGCGGCAAGAGAAGGGAATCCTAGTTGAGATAGGATTAGGATTAGGGTTAGGGTTTGGAGGCTAGGGCGGCACCAAATAAGGCAAGGTTTCCTTTCTTCTTCCTTGTCTTGTGGCCAACGTCTAGCAAGTTTCCAGGCCCTTCCCAGCCCTTGGCCGGCACCCAAAATCTCCCTTCTCCCTCTCCTTAGGTGGTGGAAACAAGATATAGGTCTTCCCTTGGTGTCTTGGTTGTTTTCCACCATCTTCTCCTTCATCTAGTTGGCCGATGGCAAGGAAAGTTTTGGTTCCTTGTTGGTTGTTTCTAGTGAGGAGAAAAACCTTGTTTCTATTCTTCCTCTTGCTTTGGAAGAGCAAGGAAGGAAGATTTGCGATCTAGGAGCTTCGACTTTTGGTGGATCGTCGCCCACACGACGTCCAAAAGGAGGAAGGTCATACATTAGAAGATCGAGAGGTATACCTATTCTACTTTCTTCTTTTGTTTGTTGCTTGTTTTTGTTTTTCAATTATAAGCATGTTATAAATATGTAAATGGCTAAATAATACATGGATCCCGAGTATAAACATGAAAACCGGCGATCCGGACATCGTCTATTCTGCAGCTACTCATAGAATAGAGGATGGTCGCTTGAACAACTAGTTTGTTCAAGTGACCTCTCTAAACGAATAGCACGACGATGACTTGGTGGTTTGGGAAATCTCTTTTGTCTAGGATTAATTTTTTTTTTAATCCAGGGACATCGAAGGGATCGCCATGGTCAAGCTACCGAGGTGAAGTGGGAAGCGATGTTTCCCCTCACGGACTCGATAAGCAAAACCCTTCAATTGGTATCAGAGCCAAGGTTTCCGGTTTTGTGTGTTTAGGATTCGGTTAATTTTTATGCACTTTTTCATATATTATATGTGTCGGATAATAGTAGGATATGCGTAGTTTAACTCTTTGGTTGTAGGCATAAGATCCGACTATTATGGCCATATGTGTGTATGTGATTGTATGTGTGTAAATATTTGTTTTGTTGAATCCTCGGGGTTGACGAGGCTAATATTTAGTTTTTGTAAATTAAATACGGCATTGTTTAGCCACTCTTTATTTTATTTTACTTTTGATCTAGATTTCATGTATACTCCCTCGTGGAGTATAGGATTGATGGATGTAAATTAAAATAGGTTTTAGTCTCGGCTCGGATCTCCGGATGGCTTGTACATGGCGTAGGAGGATCGGACGAGAAGGCGTTGCGATGAGAGACATATTGAAGACAAAAGCCATAATAGTTGGAAAATAATTTTTATTTTTAATATTTATTTCTTTTTATTTGATATGCATGTCGTAGGCTAGGAAAATTCCTCAATTTCAAATTACTAAGTGGGAGAGGGAATTTTTTAAAAAAAATTCCCACGCCCTCCATTACGATTTGACAAGTGATGCAAATAAACTTGTGCGTCGGCTCTGAGTGCCTTCCTCCCCATCAGATGGGTTTGTTTGCGGATCACAAGGTCGAATATGGTTATAGGAAATTATTAAGGAGCGTGTGTACTTGCCCATCATAAGACACATAAACTGAGATAATTACCTTGGTACCGAGTAATGGTGAACACTTAGATACAAATATAAGTATCCTCTCCATCGGAGTCACTGCTTTTATTTGTAGGGTCGAAGAGAAACCAAATATTAATTTTACTTGTCAAAAAGTTAGGTTGACAAGATAGTAAAATTAATGGGTAAAATCTCCTCTTACAAATGTAGAATTCATATACGTCCACATTATCGTGGCATATGATATTCTCGGTGTTTTAAGGTGTTGGTTGATTTTGAAATTTTATTGTTTGAGGAATCAATAATTTTTTGAAATCTACAGTAATGATCTATGTGATTCTTAGGATTTTCAAAAATGACTTTCAGTCCACTTACTATGATACTAAAGGAAATAAACTTACTGTACCCAAATAATATTGATTGGAAAAGAATCTAGATATTGTCTTATCTGCTAAGGAGTACAAGTATGCACTCTTCGAAGAATGTCCTCAAGCCATGGTTGCTCAAAAAGGTTTCTACTTCTAAGCCGAAAGGCAAGAAGAAGAAGAAATAATGTGAAGCAAATATGGTGGGAGGATCTCTAGGAGTGAAGATGTCGAAAGGCAAGTACTTCACTTGCAAGCAGGATTGACATTGGAAGAAGGACTGTCCCAGTCCAAAACAGAACAAAGATATATCCTTTGGACTAGTCATTGAAACATGATTAGCGGTGTTATCTACCGGCACCTGGTGTGTAGATACGGGAGCCACTAATCATGTCTACAACACTTTGCAGGGGTTCCAAGAAACCCGATGACTAGCTAAAGGGGAGATTACCATTTACTTGGGCAATGCCATGAAGGTGGCGGCTATTACAGTGGGAGAAGTTTTATTTATCTCTTGAGAAAAATAAAACTTTGGTTCTTAAGAATTGCCTTTATGTATTCTTATTTAGAAAGAATTTAATTTTGGTTTCTAAATTGTTTATGGATGGATTTTCTATTTCTTTTAATGACAGAGTTGTTATAAGAAGGAATAGGGACATAACCTGTTCGGGTGCATTGATAGGAAATTTGTACACACTTGAACCAAAACCTCCCACGATACAAATTGAAGTTAATAACTCATCTTCTAATTCCAATAAGAGAAAAGAACCTTCGAAGATGAACCAAACATATCTTTGGCATCTTAGGCTTGGTCACATTAACCTAAGCAGAATTCAAAGGTTGATAGCTGATGACCCTTTGGGTTCATTAGTGGTGGAGGATCTCCCAACCTGTGAATCTTGCTTGGAAGGTAAAATGACCAAGAGGCCTTTTAAGGCCAAGGGGTATAGAGCCAAAGATGTGTTAGAAATGGTTCATTCTGATTTGTGTGGTCCTATGTCTATCCAAGATAGAGGTGGTTTTGAGTAATTCGTCTCTTTTATAGACGATTACTCAAGATATGGATATATTTACCTGATGCGCCGCAAGTCTGAATGCTTTGACAAGTTCAAAGAATTCAAGGTTGATGTGGAGAAATGTCAAAGTAAAAGTATCAAGACACTACGATCTGATCATGGTGGTGAGTACCTCTTGGGAGAGTTTAGAAACTACTTATCAGAGGCTGGGATTCAATCCCAATTGACTGCACCTGGCACACCCCAGTAGAACGGTGTAGCAGAGCGAAGGAATAGGACTCTTATGGAGATGGTTAGATCGATGATGAGTTATTCTGACTTGCCGGATTCGTTCTGGGGATATGCTCTAGATATGGCAGTGTATATTCTAAACTTGGTTCCATCTAAATCAGTGCCTTCTACTCCCACAGAGTTGTGAACTAGGCGAAAGACGAGTCTAAGACATATTCGGATATGGGGGAGTCCAGCACATGTGATGAAGGCAGATGCTGGTAAGTTGGAACCTCGTACAGAAGTACGCTTGTTCGTTGGCTATCCCAGGGGAATGAAGGATGGATTGTTTTATAGTCCTAGAGATCAGAGGGTGATCGTTAGCACGAACGCCAGATTTCTAGAGGAAGACTATGTGATGAGCCACAAGCCCAAGAGTAAAATTGTTCTGGAGGAGTTAAAAGGGGAAGTCACTTCTTTAGTACCACCGGTACATGAGGTTATACCACATGTCACTGCACCGCGTGTCACAGAGGATACACAGGTGATACCTCGGCGTAGTGGGAGGGTTGTGAGATAGCCTGATAGATTCATTTTCATGGGAGAATCTTCTGATTTGGTCCCTGTCGAACATGAACCTGATCCCTGGACATATGACGAGGCAATCCAAGATAAAGATGCAGTATCTTGGCAAAGTGCAATGAATGTTGAGATTGAATCTATGGATTCAAATCAGGTCTGGGAGCTAGTAGAACCACCCAATGATGTAAAAACTATTAGATGCAAGTGGATCTACAAGAGAAAGAGAGGAATAGATGGGAAGGTTGAGAGCATCAAAGAGAGGCTTGTTCCTAAGAGGTATACTCAGAAAGAGGGTATCGATTATGAGGAGACCTTTTCGCCAGTAGCCATGCTTAAGTCTATCCGGATTCTCTTATGCATAGCAGCTCATATGGATTATGAGGTGTGGCAGATGGATGTCAAGACAGCTTTCCTTAATGGAAGTCTTGAGGAAAACATCTATATGAAGCAACCAGAGGGATTCATTGCTAAGGGCAAAGAGCATCTTGTATGTAAGCTTAATCGGTCCATTTATAGATTGAAGCAAGCTTCGAGGTCTTGGAAGATCCGCTTTGATGAGATGATCCAGTCTTATGGATTTATTCAAAGTCTGGATGAGTCTTGTGTATACAAGAGATGTGACAGAAATGTAGTGGTATTTCTTGTACTATACGTAGATGATATTTTGTTGATTGACAACAATATCATGGTGTTATCGGACGTAAGGGTATGGTTGTCTAAACAGTTTGATATGGACGACTTGGGAGAGGTGGGACACATCCTTGGGATCAAAGTTATAAGGGATCGCAAGAAAAGGATGTTGTGTTTATCCCAAGCTTCATACATAGACACGATTATGGAGCGTTTTAGCATGCAGAACTCCAAGAAGGGTTTTCTACCTTTCAGGCATGGAGTTCCTTTATCTAAGGAGATGTGTCCTAGATCATCTGAGGAGATAGAGGAGATGAAGGTGGTTCCTTATGCTTCGGCAGTAGGAAGCCTCATGTATGCGATGCTCTGTACCAGACCAGATATCTGCTTTGCCATGGGCATGGTCAGTAGATATCAGAGTAATCCAGGACAAGGATATTGAACTACAGTAAAGGATATATTGAAGTACCTGAGAAGGACTAGGGATTATATGTTGGTTTACCGGGCAGACCAATTACTCCCTGTGGGTTACACGAATTTCGACTTCCAATCTGATAAAGATAACAGTAAGTCTACCTCGGGTTTTGTGTTTACTTTGAGAGGTGGAGCCATTGTATGGAGAAGTGTCAAGCAAAAATGCGTGGCGGACTCCACCATGGAAGCTGAGTATGTGGCGGCCTCTGAGGCGGCCAAAGAATCTGTATTACTCAGCAACTTTCTGATGGACTTGGATGTGATTCTTAGTTTACCCAGAACTATCACAATTTATTGTGATAATAGTGGTGCAGTTGCAAACTCGAAGGAACCACGAGCCCATAAGGCAAGTAAACACATAGAGCGCAAGTAGCACCTGATACGAGAAATCATAAAGAGAGGAGAAGTTGTTGTTGCCAAGATTGCATCAGAGGATAACCTGGCAGATCCTTTCACTAAGGCCCTTCTGGCGAGAGCTTTTGATAGGCATGTGGAGGGAATGGGGATCAGATTTATGGCACTTTGACGACAGCATAGTCTTTTAGTATACGTGGGAGATTGTAGGGATGTATACTGAAAAGTCTATCTTTTGTATGAACATCTTTATTTTGGAATAAGAATCCCATGATCATTGTTTGCATATTTTTATGGTTATGCAATATTGTCTAATACTTTACATTGTAGATAACATGGTGTGTGGTGTCACACAGGAGATCATGTTATCGGCCCCTTGAAAAGTATAAGTAAAGGCTCACAATAGAGATGTCTTTGTACAAACCATCGGAATGGTTGTAGTGTGATTTGGTATTGGTTTGTCTTGACCATAGAATCACACTAGTACACTTTGTGTGTATTGAACAGGATCGACTTAGAGGTGATTCGATTTATTGCTGACTACATAATCGAATCAGACCTCAGATATTATTTAGTACATGCTCTTAATCCCAATATAATAATGTGCACATATACTTAGTACTCATCACTTTGATTTACCAATGGGCGAGATTTATAGATTAAATCGATAGGCTCGGTAAGTTGGGAGATGATATTATTTATATGGTGTGCCGTTGATTATAGGAGGAAACCATGTTCTATATATTAGGATGATGATGTCCCCTTGAGGAGCTGATAAGGTTCATCATGTAAACCCTGCATGTGGACTTGGTCTGGCATGATGAAAAGGTTGAGTGGTACTACTCAAGGAGTTAGATGTTGATTAATTAATGGTCAGTAAATTAATTAATCGACGGACATTCGAGATCTTAAACACGGGGAGAAAATGTACATATAATATATGAAGCCCATATTATCATATGGGGGTTGGTGAGGTAGATCAATGATGAACCTTTAGTGGATTGAATCATCATTAGTGGATCGGACTTTATGTGGGCTTAATCCATGGGTGGCCAAGACCCAACTCCTCCTCATGGTCCCTAATGTAGCCTATTAACACCTCATGATGCTTAGATCCAATGGATAGAAACAAAACTCTAAGATCCATTGGTAGAGATTAAATCTCTAAGATCCGACGGTTGAGATTAAATCTCTTGATCCAACGGTCGAGATTAAATCCCTAGAACCAATGGAGGAGATTAATTCATGACCTATCCCTAACTCTATAAAAGGAGGGCATGGGGTGTTGGCGTGGATGAAAATTGAAGAGAGCAAGGCTTGGACGGCAAGAGAAGGGAATCCTAGTTGAGATAGGATTAGGATTAGGGTTAGGGTTTGGAGGCTAGGGCGGCACCAAATAAGGCAAGGTTTCCTTTCTTTTCCTTGTCTTGTGGCCAACGTCCAGCAAGTTTCCAGGTCCTTCCCAGCCCTTGGCTGGCGCCCAAAAGCTCCCTTCTCCCTCTCCTTAGGTGGTGGAAACAAGATATCGGGCTTCCCTTGGTGTCTTGGTTGTTTTCCACCATCTTCTCCTTCATCTAGTTAGCCGGCGGCAAGGAAAGTTTTGGTTCCTTGTTGGTTGTTTCTAGTGAGGAGAAAAACCTTGTTTCTATTCTTCCTCTTGCTTTGGAAGGGCAAGGAAGGAAGATTTGCGATCTTGGAGCTTCGACTTTTGGTGGATCGTCGCCCACACGACGTCCAAAAGGAGGAAGGTCATACATTAGAAGATCGAGAGGTATACTTATTCTACTTTCTTCTTTTGTTTGTTGCTTGTTTTTGTTTTTCAATTATAAGCATGTTATAAATCTGTAAATGGCTAAATAATACTTGGATCCCGAGTATAAACATGAAAACCGGCGATCCGGACATCGTCTATTCCGCATCTACTCGTAGAATAGAGGATGGTCGCTTGAACAACTAGTTTGTTCAAGTGACCTCTCTAAACGAATAGCACGATGATGACTTGGTGGTTTGGGCAATTCCTTTTGTCTAGGATTAAATTTTTTTTTAATCCGGGGACATCGAAGGGATCGCCATGGTTAACCTACCGAGGTGAAGTGGAAGCGAAGTTTCCCCTCACGGACTCAATAAGCAAAACCCTTCACTCACCACCATGATTAGATCGTAGTGTCTTGATACTCTTACCTTGATGTTTCTCCACATCAGCCTTGAATTCTTTGAACTTGTCAAAGCATTCAAACTTGCGGCGCATCAAGTAAATGTATCGATATCTCGAATAATCATCTATAAAGGAGACCAAATATTGAAAACCACCTCTAGCCTAGATAGACATAGGACCACACAAATCAGAATGAACCAATTCCAACACATCTTTGGCTCTATTCCCCTTGGCCTTAAAAGGCCTCTTGGTCATTTTACCCTCCAAGCAAGATTCGCACATTGGGAAATCATCCACCACTAATGAACCCAGAGGTCCATCAACTATCAACCTTTGAATTCTGCTTAGGTTAATATAACCTAGCCTTAGATGGCAAAGATCTGTTTGGTTCATCTTCGATGGTTCTTTTCTCTTATTTGAATTAGAAGATAAGTTATTTACTTCTATTTGCATCGTGGGAGCTTTTGGTTCAAGTGTATATAAATTTTCTATCAATGCACCAGAATATATAATCTCTCTATTCCATTTTATAACAACTCTATCATTAAAAAAAATAGAATATCCATCCATAAACAATTTAGAAACTGAAATCAAATTCTTTCTAAATAAAGGTACATAAAGGCAATTCTTAAGAACCAAAACTTTATTTCTCTCAAAAGACAAATAAACATCTCCCACTGCAACAGCCGCTACCTTCGTAGCATCACCCAAGTAGATGGTAATTTTTCCTTCAGCCAGTCGTCTGGTTTCCTAGAACCCCTGCAAAGTATTGCAAGCATGATCAGTGGCTCCCGTATCTACACACCAGGTGTTAGTAGATAACACCGCTAAACATGTTTCAACGACTAGACCAAAAGATATACCTTTGTTCTGCTTCACGTTGGGGCAGTCTTTCTTCCAGTGTCCAGTTTGCCTGCAAGTGAATCACTTGCCTTTCAGCTTCTTCACTCCTCCCTGAGATCCTCCTGCCACCTTTTCCTCAGCTTGTTTCTTCTTCTTCCTGCCTTTCGGCTTAGAAATAGAAACTTTTGGGCAACCATGGCCTGCGCCTGAGCACTCTGATAAAATAGCCCCTCTGTCACTTGGAGTTCTGTCAAAAGCTCTGCCAATGAATACAACCTTTTATTCATGTTGTAGTTCACGCGAAACTGCTCAAAACTCCTAGGTAGAGACTGGAGTATGATATCGACCTGGGTTTCCCCATCGATCTCAGCTCCAAGGACTTCCAGCTCATTCCAATGAGCCATCATCTTGAGAACACGATCCCTCACGGGTGTTCCCTCGATCATGGTGGTCATCATCAAGTTCCTCATGTCTTCCTGCCTGGTAGCAGGATTCTGGTGTCCGAAAAGCTCTTTGAGATTGAACATCATGTCATAAGCAGTGGGCATGGCTTGATGCTGATGTTGCAGTACATTTGACTTAGATGCTAAAATGTAACATCGCGCCATCTCCTCAGCATTAATCCACTTCTTATAACTCTCCTCCTTTTCCCCAGAATCATCCATAGGCTTAGGAGGGCACTCTTCTAGGAGTACATATTTGTATTCCTCAGCAGTCAAGACAATGTCAAGATTCCTCTTCCAATCAACATAATTGGGTCCAGTAAGTTTATTTTCTTTCAGTATCACAGCAAGCGGGTTGAAAGTTATTTTGAAAAATCTAAGAATCACATAGATCAAAACATTAGATTTCAAAAAATTATTGATTCCTCAAAAATAAAATTTTAAAATCAACCAACACCTCAAAATACTGAGAATATCGTATGCCACAATAGTGTGAACGTATACGAATTCTACATTTGTAAGAGGAGGTTTTACCCATATTTTACTATCTTGTCAACCTAAGTTTTTGACAAATAAAATTAATAGTTGGTGTCTCTTTGGCCCTACAAATAAAAGAAGTGACTGTTGTATGTTTTGTTATGTGGCTAATTTACTTGGACCCCAAATACAAATATAAAAATCGGCGATCCGAACATCGTCTATTCCGTGGCTATTCGAAGAATAGAGGTAGGTTGCTTGAACAACAAGTTTGTTCAAGTGACCACTGTAATCGGATAGCACGACAATGAAACGGTAGCTTGGGTAATCTTTAATTGTCATGGATTAATTTTTTTAATCCGGGGACGAAGACGGGATCGCCATGAACAAGCAACCGAGTTGAAGTGGGAAGCGAAGTTTCCTCCCTTCAAGTGGTATCAGAGCCACAATTTTCGGTTTTGTGTGTTTAGGATTCGGTTACTTTTATGCACTTTTCATATATTATATGTGCCAGATAATAGTAGGATGTGCGTAAGTTAACTTTTTGGTTGTAGGCATACGATCCAACTATTATGGTCATATGTGTGTATGTGATTGTATGTGTGTAATTGTATATTTTTTGAATCCTCGGGGTTGACGAGGCTAGTATTTAATTTTGTAATTAAGTACGGCATTGTTTAGGTACTTTTTTTATTTTAGTTTACTTTCGATCTAGATTTCATGTACACTCCTTCGTGGAGTATAGGATCGATGGATGTAAATTAAAATAGTTTATCTCGGCTCGGATATCCGGATGGCTTGTACATTGCGTAGGAAGGAGCGGACGAGATGGCGATACGACGGGAGGCATATTGGAGACAAAAGTCATAATAGTTGGAAAATATTTTTTTCATATTTATTGTTTCTTGTTTGATATGCATGTCGTAGGCTAGGAAAATTCCTCCATTTAAAATTACTAAGTGGGAGAGGGATATTTTTATAAATTCGCATGGCCTCCATTACGATTTGACATGTGATGCAAACAAACTTGCGTGTCGGCTCTGAGTGCCTTCCTCCCCATCGGATGAGTTTGTTTGCGGATCACAGGGTCGAATATGGTTATAGGGAATTATTAAGGAGCGTGTGTACTTCCCCATCGGAAGGCATATAACCCGAGATAATTGCCTTAGTACCGAGTAATGATGAACACTTAGATGCAAATAGGAGTATCCTCCCCATCGGAGTCACTTTTTTTATTTGTAGGTCCTAAGAGGAACCAACTATTAATTTTATTTTTCAAAAAGTTAGGTTGATAAGATAGAAAAATTAATGGGTAAAACCTCCTCTTACAAATGTAGAATTCGTATACGTCCACACTATCGTGGAATACGATATTCTCGGTGTTTTGAGGTGTTGGTTGATTTTAAAATTTTATTGTTTGAGGAATCAAATTTTTTTTTAAATCTAATGTTTTGTTCTATGTGATTCTTAGGTTTTTCAAAATAACTTTCAACCCGCTTACTGTGATACTAAAAGAAAATAAATTTACTGGACCCAATTATGTTGATTGGAAGAGGAAACTTGACTGCTGAGGAATACAAATATGTACTCCTCGAAGAGTGCCCTCCTAAGCTTACGGATGATTCTGGGGAAAAGGGGAAGGAGAGTTATAAGGAGTGGATTAAGGCTGATGAGATGGCGCGATGTTACATTTTGGCATCTATGTCAAATGTACTGCAACATCAGCATCAAGCCATGCCCACTGCTTATGACTTGATGCTCAATCTCTAAGAGCTTTTCGGACACCAGAATCAGGCTGTGAGGCAGGAAGCTATGATGAACTTGATGACGACCACCATGATCGATGGAACACCCGTGAGGGATCATGTTCTCAAGGTGATGGCTCATTTGAATGAGCTGGAAGTCCTTGGAGCTGAGATCGATGGGGAAACCCAGGTCGATATCATACTCCAGTCTCTACCTAGGAGTTTTGAGCAGTTTCGCCTGAACTACAACATGAATAAAAGGTTTTATTCGTTGGCAGAGCTTCTGACAGAACTCCAGGTGGCAGAGGGGCTATTTCATCAGAGTGCTTAGGCGCAGGCCATGGTTGCCCAAAAAGTTTCTACGTCTAAGCAGAAAGGCAAGAAGAAGAAGAAACAAGCTGGGGTAAAGGTGGTAGGAGGATCTCAGGGAGGAGTGAAAAAGCCGAAAGGCAAGTGCTTCACATGCAAGCAGACTAGACACTGGAAGAAGGACTGCCCCAATCGAAAGCAGAACAAAGGTATATCTTTTGGTCTAGTCGTTGAAACATGTTTAGCGGTGTTATCTACCGGCACCTAGTGTGTAGATACGGGATCCACTGATCATGTCTGCAATACTTTACAGGGGTTCCAGGAAACTAGACGACTGGCTGAAGGGGAAATTACCATCTACTTGGGTGATGCTACGAAGGTAGCGGCTGTTACAGTGGGAGATGTTTATTTGTCTTTTGAGAGAAATAAAGTTTTGTTTCTTAAGAATTGCCTTTATGTACCTTTATTTAGAAAGAATTTGATTTCGGTTTCTAAATTATTTCTGGATGGATATTCTATTTCTTTTAATGACAGAGTTGTTATAAAAAGGAATAGGGAGATTATCTGTTCTGGTGTATTGATAGGAAATTTATATACACTTGAACCAAAAGTTCCCACGATGCAAATAGAAATAAATAACTCATCTTCTAATTCCAATAAGAGAAAAAAACATTCGAAGATGAACCAAACATATCTTTGGCATCTAAGACTAGGTCATATTAACCTAAGCAGAATTCAAAGGTTGATAGCTAATGGACCTCTGGGTTCATTAGTGGTAGAAGATTTCCCAACTTGCGAATCTTGCTTGGAGGGTAAAATGACCAAGAGGCCTTTTAAGGCCAAGGGGTATAGAGCCAAAGATGTATTGGAATTGGTTCATTCTAATTTGTGTGGTCCTATGTCTATCCAAGCTAGAGGTGGTTTTGAATATTTCGTCTCATTTATATACGATTATTCGAGATATGGATACATTTACTTGATGCGCCACAAGTCTGAATGCTTTGACAAGTTCAAAGAATTCAAGGCTGATGTGGAGAAACATCAAGGTAAGAATATCAAGACACTACGATATGATCGTGGTGGTGAGTATCTCTTGGGAGAGTTTAGGAATTACTTATCAGAGGCTGGGATTCAATCCCAATTATCTTCGCCTGGCAGACCCCAGTAGAATGGTGTAGCAGAGTGAAGGAATATGACTCTTATAGAGATTGTTAGATCGATGATGAGTTATTCTGAGTTGCCAGATTTATTCTGGGGATATGCTCTAGATACGGTTGTGTACATTTTAAACTTAGTACCATCTAAATCAGTGCCTTCTACTCCCACAGAATTATGGACTGGGCGAAAGCCTAGTCTGAGACATATTCGGATTTGGGCGAGTCCAGCACATGTGCTTAAGGCAGATGTTGGTAAGTTGGAACCTCGTACAGAAGTGTGCATGTTCGTTGGCTATGCTAGAGGAACGAAAGGTGGTTTGTTTTATAGTCCTAGAGATTAGAGGGTGATCATTAGCACGAACGCCAGATTTCTAGAGGAAGACTATGTGATGAACCACAAGCCCATGAGTAAGATTGTTCTAGAGGAATTGAGAGGGGAAGTCACTTCTTCAGTACCATCGATACAAGAGGATATACCATAAGTCACTGCACCGCGTATCACAGAGGATACACAGGTAATACCTCGTCCTAGTTGGAGGGTTGTTAGATAGCCTGAGAGATTCATGTTCTTGGGAGAATCTTTTGATTTGATCCCTGGCGAAAATGAACCTGACCCCTGGACATATGATGAGGCGATCCAAGATAAAGATGCAGTATCCTTGCAAAATGCGATGAATTCTGAGATTGAATCTATGGATTCAAATCAGGTCTGGGAGCTAGTAGAATGACCTAATGGTGTAAAAGCCATTGGATGGAAGTAAATCTACAAAAGAAAGAGAGGAATATACGGGAAGGTTGAGACCTTCAAAGCAAGGCTTATTGCGAAGGGGTATACTCAGAAAGAGGGCATCGATTTTGAGGAGACCTTTTCGCCGGTAGCCATGCTTAAGTCTATCCAGATTCTCTTATGTATTGCTACTCATATGGATTATGAGGTGTATCAGATGGATGTCAAGACAGCTTTCTGATACGTCAGATATATGTAGTATAAATTTCCTTTTATTGCAAAATTTGAATTTACTGTTATGTCTACACATGTTGTACTATGCATGCGTGTGGTGTGTGTGTTGTAATAAATTAGATTTATTATTTTTTCCCCTTCCGCTGTGCACATGTTTACGAAACATGTTCGAACACACACTCACCGCGGTGCCGGAAACCAATAGTGGTATCAGAGCCCAGGTTGTATTTCGACATAATCGTAAAATTATTTTGTGATAGTCGTAATGGTATTTATGGAAATTTTCTACTTTTGGAAAGTTAGAAGTATTTTTGGAAATTTTTTAATTTTGGAAAATCTAGAAGTATTTATGAAATTCTTCTACTTTTGGAAAGTTAGAAGTATTTATGGAAATTGATATTTTCCATAAATAAAATATTTGATTAGATTTGGAAATTTGTTTTCTAATTTAATCATGATTTGATTTGGGAAATCAAATCTTAAAATATTGTATTTCATAAGTTGTTTTGATGATTTAGGAAATTTATTTCCTAAATTGACATTCATTAATCAACACTTTCCACAAATAAAACATGTGATTAGATTTGGAAATTTATTTCTTAATTTAATCATGATTTGATTTGGAGAATCAAATCTTAAACATATTTTATTTCCATAAATAGTTATGACATATAAGGAAATTTTGTACATGTCATAGATGTATGCTATGTAATTGCATTAGATGCATATCATTATGCCATGTGTGTCGTGACATGTAGATGTATTTCATGTATGTCATGCCATGTAGATAATAGTTATTTGCATGCAAAGAGGATGAGACATAAAAAACTTTACCCAATATTAAAGCCTACACCTTCCATTAATATGGTTAGAACTAGAGTTTCGTTTCTTGTTTGGGTTGTTGGACTCTCTCCAAGCCCGGCTTGAACCCGAACATGTTCAAACCATGATATAGTTTAATACTAATATGGTAAGAGTCAGAGGTCAATCGTTAGCTTTGGTTGTTGGACTCTCTCCAAGCCGGGCTAATTGGTTGAGTGCGCTCTAACCATATTAAAACTATTTCTCGATTAATGGGTTGGCTTTAACCTGGAGCATCGGCTTGTTGGACTCTCTCCAAGGTTGATGTGAAGGGAGGTGAAGTTGGGTGCTATGCATATGATGCATACTTGTTAATGTGTTTACAACCCGATGTATGTGTGAACATTCAATTAGTTGATAGCACATTGTGATAGTTGCATATATGTGATATGCAATCGGTATATTTGATACCTACCTTCGTAGTTATGAATGGCTTGTTGGACTCTCTACAAGGTTGTTCATATCTATGATGAATATCATCCCATTCGGAGATGGACCTATGATCTCACAAAGTGATTTTGGGGTTTTTGAAATTCGAAAAATGAATGGGATTTATAAATGTATATTGATGCATTTTAAATCATCTTTCTCATATATGCTCGAGTTGTATTTCTAGGATAATTGATTGATCATGATGTCTTTGAAATTGCACTCTATCTTGGATTCAAATAAATTGACTGTGTCGAACTTCTTGAACTGGCTTAGAAACTTGAGAATTGTTCTCAAGGTGAAAAGCTTGCGTATGTCCTCGAAGCGCCTCTTCCCGCCCATCCTAGTGACGATGCAACTCTGGACCAATTGTTAGCCTATCAGAAACATGTGACTGATTCTGAAATGGCAAGTTGCATCATGCTAGCCACGATGGTACCTGAGCTGCGGAAGCAGCATGAGCATATGGATGCTCATACAATAGTCTTTCATCTTTATGAGTTGGTTGATGAGCAAGTGAGATTCGAAAGGTTCGAAGTCTCCAAGCTCCTCTTCACCTCTGAGATGCAATAAGGTTCATCTGTGGTACTGCTCAACATGCTGAAGACTGTGGAGTCTTCTGTGAAGCATGAGCAGGGGACGGTGATGTAAGTTGATTCCTCGAAGAAAGGTTCTAAGAAGAAGTCAAAGGAATAACAGAAGGGGAAGAAAAAGGCTAAAAAGGCAGAATCAGCTCAAAAGGGCACTTGCCATCATTATGGCAAGGAGGGCCATTGGCGAAGAAATTGCAAGATTTATCTAGAGTTCATGAAGAAGAATAAGGCGTCGGATGCCTCATCTTCTTCAGATATCTTCGTTATTGATTGTCATTCTATTTCCTCAAACACTTGGATATTAGATACTGGGTGTGGCTCGCATATATGTAATGACATACATGGGCTAAGGAATAGAAGAAGACTCATCAAGGGAGAGTCAAATTTACGTGTTGGGAATGGAGCAAAGGTTGCTGCACTCGCCATCGGAACGTATTTGTTGAAACTCCCTGCAGGACTTGTCTTAGAACTAGACAATTGCTTTTAAGTTCCTTCTCTAATAAAGAACATTGTTTCTATTTCCTGCTTAAATATAAATGGTTACCATTTGACGTTTAGTAACAATTGTAGTTATATAACTTTGAATGGTGTACTTTATGGAACTGGAACTTTGAGCAATGGTATTTATACGATGGACGTATCTAATGACATTTTCAATATCGAAGCGAGCAACAAGCGTGATCAAAAGGATAATCAATTAGACTCCTACATGTGGCATTGTCGTCTTGGCCATGGAAGCAAGAAACACATGTCTGAATTACACCGATGTGGAATTCTGGAATCGTTTGAATTCGATTCATACGAAACATGTGAATCATGCTTGAAAGGAAAGATGACTAAGTTACCTTTTACAGGAAAAGTTGAACGAGTGGGAGAGTTGCTAGGTCTAATACATACTGATGTATGTGGACCTATGTCAACTCAAGCTTTAGGAGGCTATAGCTTCTTCATTACCTTCACCGATGATCACTCATGGTTTGGGTATGTGTTCTTGATGAAACACAAGTCTGAAGCCTTTGAAAGGTTCAAAGAATTCAGAAATAAAGTAGAGAAACAACATGACAAGAGTATTAAAATACTTTGATCGGATCGAGGTGGCGAATACTTAAGTCAAGAGTTTCTTGATTATCTAAGAGACAATGATATATTGTCTCAATGGACTCCGCCATATATACCATAGCATAATGGTGTATCTGAGAGGCGTAACCGGACCATGTTGGACATGGTCAGGTCAATGATGAATCATGCAAATCTTCCCAAGTCCTTTTGGGGCTATGCATTTCAGATAGCTATTTTCTTGTTAAACAGAATGCCAACCAAGGTAGTCTCCACTACTCCATATGAGATATGGAATAGTAAGAAACCTCATGTATCTTACTTGAAGATATGGGGTTGTCCTGCTTATGTGAAGCGGATTGTATCAGACAAATTGGATGCTAAGTCTGATAAATGTCTATTTATTGGATACCCTAAGGAAACAAGGGGTTACCAATTCTATCATCCTGTGGAACAAAAGGTGTTTGTTTTAAGGCATGTTGTGTTTCTAGAGAAAGAGTTTCTCTTGCAAGAAAACAGTGGGAGTGTCGTCGAGCTTGAGGAAGCTCGAGAGACTCAAATAGACATTAATGAGATACCTGGGGAAGAACAACGGTCGATAACTCATAGTGATGAGCAATCGGCTGGACCTATTGAAACACCACATCTTCGTAGATCTAGTAGAACACGTAACATTCCTGAGAGATATGGATTTCTCGTAAGTGAATCGAATGACGTGTTACTCATTGATGATGAGGAACCTACCAATTATGAAGAAGTGCTGACAAGTTCAGAAAGGGATAATTGGCTTGATGCCATAAAGTCGGAAATGGATTCCACGTATGAAAACCAAGTTTGGAACTTGGTTGACCCACCTGAAGGCATCAAGCCTATAGGGTGCAAGTGGGTTTTCAAGAAGAAAACTGACATGGATGGTAATGTGATTACCTATAAGGCTAGATTAGTGGTGAAAGGATATCGTCAAAAGTAAGGTGTTGATTATGACGAAACCTATTTTCCTGTAGCTATGCTTAAATCCATTCGGATGCTCCTGGCCATAGCGGCTCATTATGATTATGAGATATGGCAGATGGATGTGAAAACAACTTTCCATAATGAAAACTTGCTCGAGGACGTGTATATGATACAACCTGAGGGTTTCACATCGGTTGATAAAACCAAGGTATGCAAATTGTGACGGTCCATATATGGATTGAAGCAAGCATCTAGGAGCTGTAATATCCATTTTGATGAGACAATCAAAAAGTTTGATTTCTCACAAAATCCAGACGAACCTTGTGTGTACAAGAAGGTTCGTGGTAGTGCAGTGATGTTCCTAGTATTGTATGTCGATGACATATTATTTTTAGAAGACGATGTTTGTGTCTTACAGTCAGTTAAGATTTGGTTATTCAAGACATTCTTCATGAAAGACCTGGGAGAAGCAACCTACATCCTCGGGATTAAGATCTATAGAGATTGATCGAAACGGTTGCTTGGACTTTCACAGTCTACATATATAGACCGAGTGCTAAAGTGGTTTAGCATGTCGGAATCCAAGAAAGGTTTTCTACCCATCAGGCATGGGATACACCTTTTGAAGTCTATGTGTCTGCGCACAGAAGACGAGAGGATTTGCATGAGTAAGATTCCCTATGCATCTGCAATAGGATCTATCATGTATGCTATGTTATGTACGAGGCCCGATGTATCGTATGCTCTGAGTGTCACGAGGAGATACCAGTCTGATCCAGGAATGGATCATTGGGAGGCTGTTAAGACAATCCTTAAGTACTTAAGAAGAACTCAGGATGTGTTCCTAATATATGGAGAAGGGGAGATGGTGATACGCGGGTATACGGATGCCAGCTTCCAGACAGACAAGGATGATTCCAGGTCTCAGTCTGGATACGTGTTCACCTTGAATGGGGGCACAGTGAAATGGAAAAGTTCTAAACAAGACACTGTAACGGATTCTACCAGAGAGGCAGAATACATTGTATCTTCGGAAGCAGCAAAGGAAGCGGTTTGGATCAAGAAGTTCATTTATGAACTTGGTGTGATTCCAACCATTGTTGAAGCAATACCAGTCTACTACGACAACAATGGAGCTATTGCACAGGCAAAAAAGCCAAGGTCTCATCAACGATTCAAACATGTGCTTCGCCGCTAACATCTGATCAGAGAGATCATCAGTAGAAAGGAAATACAAATTGAGAAAATTCCCACTGAAAGGAACTTAGCAGATCCTTTGACTAAGGAATTACCTGAAAGTAAGTTTGAGGGTCATGTTAGAGCTTATGGTATTGAATACCGTAGCGATTGGCATTATGCCAAGTGGGAGTTTGTTAGTAATATATGAGAGATATCCTAAGGCAATTGCCTTATGTTCGAACCATTTATATGATAAATGAAGATTCACTATTTGAGTATACATGTTTTCATGTATTTGATTAGATCTTAAACTCATTTACTGAATGACCACGATACAAATCACAACATGAGAGAATTTGTGATTGGATCACAACTAGTGAGTATCTATACATGTTTAATTGTGATGTATCGGAATTATCCTTAGTCGATGAATTGATGGATTTGGACACCATTAATTCTATCGAGACTAGCACGAGGTATAGTCTTTGGTGTATCCAAGTAGCTGATTCTCACTGGCTGGAGACATTGTGATGTCTGGAGTTAATCGTGGATGCTAGTTATGGTAACTAGTTTATTAGAGTGACCAGCCGTAAGACTTCATATGGTTCACTGCATATATAGATATGTCAATGAAGTTCTTACTGTAGCTTAAGTGCGATGTTCCTTTGACTTGCAGTATTCAAGTCATCTTGATCATTAAGACTTATGCTTTAACATCTTAAGCAAGCATCTCTGAGGAGATGTGGACCCGGGATGATTGGGTATAAGTCGAAGTGATCGAACGTGTTTGAATAGCCTATAAAGGATTCACCACTCCTTGCGAGGAGAAGTATACCCATGGCCTCTCGTCAGATTGTTATTAAAGTCTTTAGCCAAAGCATTATATGTTTAGAGTAAGGTACTCTTCGATACATTTGCAGTAACTAGAATCCGTAGGATGAGGAAATGATACATGGGCTAGGTGTGACGTAGTCAACCTAGTGGGGACTGACACTATAGACCATGTCTTGAACCAAGTGGGTATAAGATGAGTGAAAGGAATGGGGCACGAGTCATTCTAGCTGCTGAAGAGTTTCATAAATAGTTCTGGATCAACCGTTGATCTCTTCGGTTAATTGGGGATCATGATGTACTACTAGGTGTTGTTGGTTCAGTAGGCACCTAAGTCGAACCTAAGTTTTGATTATAGCAAACGATACAAAGTTAAGCATATATTGTTATCTCATGAGCTAAATCAAGTGTGCAGAAAAGTCTCAACGCTGGAGTTGAAGGCTAGCGACACCCGGAGGAAGCCGCGGTGGTCGGGCGACACTCAAGAGACTTCGAAGGGAGCCGAAGGAATTGAGTGGAAGGTCGGAAGCAAAAGCAACACGTAAGTACTGAGGTAAGCTCGTGTGTGCGAGCGTAAGTAAGGTCGTATCCTCTTTACGGGGATGATCTTAAGCGTAGATCCGACCAAAGACTTCTTATAGATGGTCTAGGTCGAGATCGGATGGTCGACGACCATCGAAATTATGTTTTTGTTGAGTTAACCTTGCCTTGCAGCTAGCATCGATCACCGGCTTGGAGGACTCGATCGTTGTCAAACAATGATCGTCAAGGTCGAACGATCGATGCTACCATCACGATCAGTAGTCAAGAGTTATCACCATTTTTCAAGGGATTTTGTGCCCATTTGTGATTGGCTAAAGACCCATTCGATGAGGGGCTCAAAGGCTATAAAAGGAGGGCCAAACCTAGGGTTTTTCATTAATTCAAAAGCTTCCAAGTGCTTCCGATACGCTCCGACTCTCCGACATCCCTACGACGAAGCGCTGCCGAGACAACGACCAGAGCTTCAACCTCCAACCTTTAAAGTCGTCGGTAACGAAAGTTCTAAATTGTATTTCAGTTTATTCCTTTTAGTAAAGCTTTCATTATAACGAAGAGAGGGGGAGTGTCCTTCTACCTCGAGCTTTTTGTATCCGTCTAACTCCTACCTCCAACGAGGAGTTCTTTAGTAGTTTGCCCTCTGTACGTGGTCAAGGACCACTAGGGCCTTGGAGTAGTAGCCTTCGGCTATGAACCAAGTAAATCTCTTGTGTCTATTGTCTCCTTTACTTTTTGTTTATCTTTCCGCTGCATATAAGTTTTTTTTTTAAAAACGAATTCTTACTAAAAAGTTTCTATCGCTATTCACCCCCCCCCTCTAGCGATCCGATCGATCCAACAATTGGTATCAGAGCCGGGGGTTGCTAAGATTTGGTGAAACCACCATCTAGATTTTTTACATATTTATTTTCCTTTTAATTCTGTTTTTTTATTTATTTTGCTTTGTTAAGTTTTTCTCCCACACTACTAATCCAAGACGCGAGTCTTGGTACTTGTTTCCGTGTTTTTGTCGTTGTTAGTTTCTTCGTCTCTGTCTTTTGTTCTAATGGCCCATCTCGAGGGTTTTAGCACCGTCCGACCTCCATTTTACAACGGAGATGACTTCCGTTATTGGAAGGGTCGGATGGAATGCTTTCTCAAAACCCAAATCGATATGTGGATCATAATCCAAATGGGTTTCACACTTCCGACTAATGAAGTGAGTGACTCCTTGGATTATGATCAATGGACCATTGCGACAAAACGACAAGTCGAAGCCGACGCCAAGGCAACACAAATCCTCCAATGCGGCCTATCCAAGGAGGAGCTAAATCGCGTCGGCCCCTTCATAAGCGCAAAAGATCTTTGGACGAAACTAGGGGAGCTACACGAAGGGACCGATGAAGCCAAGGTATGTAAGCGTGATCTTCTTTTCAATAAACTATATAACCTAAAAATGCAGGAAGACGAGTCCGCGACCCAACTTCACGCCCGAGTTCAGGACATAGTCAACAACCTACACGCAATCGGGCAAAAGGTCGAAAACCGTGACCTTATAAGGTATGTTCTAAACTCGTTTCCGAGGACTACCTTGTGGGTATCCATGGTTGATGCCTACAAGGTCTCCAAGGATCTTTCTAAAATTAGGTTAGATGAACTCTTTTCGGATTTTGAATTACATGAGCAGTCCAATGCGGAACCCGAGAGGGGTATAGCCTTGTTTGCAGGATCAAAGAAGAAGAAAATCGCAAGCAAGCCACCACCAACCGAGGAGGAAGACGAGTCCGAAGAAGAAGTTGACCCGGAGTTGACTGTCGAACTAATGAACCTAGCTCGAAGGATAGCCAAGGGACGAAAGCGAACCACAACTCTACCCAACCAAGGTAAGCTTAAAAGTTCTAATATTAGGTGTTATAAGTGTAACAGGTTTGGACATATCAAGTCCGAGTGCCCCAAGCTCAACCACCGAGCACCTAAGCACAAGAAGGCCCTCAACGCGACATGGGAAGAAGGGTCATCCGAAGAAGACGAAGACCACGTCTTCATGGCGAAATCGATTGAGTCAGACACGGAGACCGAACCTGAACTTGAGTCGGAACCTGAGGATGACTCGGACTACGAAGCTACCTTCAAGTCAAGCCACGGATACGTATCCGGTTCAAAAGATACCCTTAAAGTAAGTCGAACTTTATTTAATACTTTACATAATACGGTTAGGTTTTTGTCTAGGAATTTAGCTAAGTCCGAGTCCAAGGTCGAGACCCTTGTTGAGGAGGTTAAACTCCTCAAACACGAGGTCTCCCTAACCTCTTCGACTAGTCGAGTTCAAGAGAAGGACTCAACTCGAGTTGAAAAGCTCGAAGTTGAGAACTCTCTCTTGAAAAGTCAAGTCGAAGATCTTAGGAACATGTTGGAAAGGTTCACTTCGGGATCCAAAGGACTTGACCTCCTACTTGGATCTCAAAGGGCTGTGTACAACAAGGCTGGACTAGGGTTTAACTCAAACACGACTAATAGGTCGTATATGTCGATTGTAAGTCGAGATAGGAAACATGTCCAAGCATGGGTCCCTAAGAACCTTTTGATTTCAACTCTAGGATCCAACCCGTATTGGATTCCCAAGGACCAAATCCACTATGTGGATAGACCGAACTGATTCAACGGTCTAAGGGGAGCCAGTACAAAACATGTTTGTGCTTTAACATAGAAATTGCATGCTTTAACTTAGAAAGTGTGTGCTTTAACTTAGAAATTGCATGCTTTAACTTAGAAAATTTGTGCTTTAAAACTTGTGAACTCACTTAGAACACTAACATAACCAACTAAAATTCTTCGAAAAGATTGAGCCTCGGGGATCCTCTTTTCAAAAACATAACCAACTAAAATTCTTCGAAAAGATTGAGGCTCGGGGAGCCTCTTTTCAAAACCATAACCAACTAAAATTCTTCGAAAAGATTGAGCCTCAGGGAGCCTCTTTTCAAAAAATAACCAGTTAGACTAGGAGATAGTCTTAGGTGAGTCAAGTCATCATTTTCTTGAAAATGACTTTGTCTAAGGAAGTGGTCGATGATCCGATAAAAGAAGGCCCCTGTGCCTCGCCACGACCTGGAAGCCATGATCTTGAAAAGGTAAACATGACAAGCCTAGGTTTAAATCCAAATCTAACATAAAATTACTTGAACCTAAATGCACTTAATCAACTTAATTGGAAGTCATCTCACAAAAAACACATAAGTATAACATGATTGATCATATAGACACAGGTGAGATGACTTAGGTTTAACAACTTACAACCAATTTTCTAAAAAAAAAAAAAAAAATCTAACATCCAATCCAACCACCTTGTGTGTAGGATCAATGGATGTTGGACAGCGGTTGCTCCCGACACATGACCGGGAATCAACTCAAATTCACAAAGCTTCGATTCAAACGACAAGAATCGGTAGCCTTTGGGAATAACGGCAAGCTCAAAATCATCGGATCAGGTGATATCGAGCTTAACTCGAATTTTGTTATTAAAAATGTATTACTTGTAGAGAATTTTGAATATAACCTGCTTAGCGTAAGTCAATTATGTGACAATAACTATAAGGTCGTATTTTTAGAAAATGAATGTGTAATTAAAACAAATAAAACAGCTAAAACAATACTCAAAGGAACTAGGACAAATAACATTTACACAATTAACTTAATCAAATCCTCAGCCAAATGTCTTATGACACAGGAAGAGGAATCATGGTTGTGGCACCGACGACTCGGTCACTCGCACCCAAGACTCGTCCACAAGATGAGTCAGAGTGGCTTAGTCAGAGGCTTACCCAACCTCAACAACTTGGTTAATAAAATCTGTAATGCTTGTCAACAAGGAAAACAACCTAGGACACAACACAAGTTAACTAACTAAGAACGAACCTCAAGTGTACTTGAGCTCCTACATATGGATCTATTCGATTCACATGGAGCCAAGTCACTCAATAGAAGTCAATATTGCTTAGTCATAATTGACGACTACTCGAGTTTACAGGTTAGGTTCATCAAACATAAAAATGATACCCTAGATCAATTAATTAATCTATTCAAATTAATTGAGAATCAAAAAGACCTTAAGGTTAAAAGACTTAGAAGCGATCATGGTGGTGAATTCGAAAATCAAAGGTTCACCGACTTCTGTAACCTAAACGGATACCACCATGAATTCTCTTGCCCTAGGACTCCTCAACAAAATGGCCTAGTGGAACGGAAAAACCGAACTCTACAAGAAGCCGCTAGGACCATGTTGAACGAATACGACCTACCCGATAGGTTTTGGGTGACGTGAGCCAAAATAGGATCCTTATGGTAAAAAGGCACCTTAAGACCTCGTACGAGATTTATCACGATAAAATACCTAACATCAAGGACTTTAGGGTATTTGGGTGTAAGGTACATATCCTAAACACTAAGGATTACCTAGGGAAATTTACATCTAAAACCACGACCGAAATCTTTCTAGGATACTCGACTACAAGTCGAGCTTATAGAGTATATAACCACGACACCCTTAGAGTCGAGGAGACTATCAATGTAGTATTTGATGAAGTACCCGAACCTACAAAACCCTTAATGACCCCAAGTGTTGAGCCCACTGATACCAAACTCGTCTCCGACCCTGAGATCGAGTCTAATCCACATCAACCAACTTCTCTTGTCGACCAAGTGACAAGTGATCTGAGTCAAACTAGTGTTTAACCAAGTCACCCCATTGATCAAGCATTAGGTAATACAAACCCAACCCAATCTAGGATTCAGACAAACCACCCTATCGATCAAGTGATAGGAGATCCTAATCTAGGAGTTCGAACTAGAGCATCCTATAGGAACCTTAGTCAAATTTCCTTAATTTCAAAGATAGAACCCAAATCAATTGAACAAGCTCTTCTTGATCCCGAATGGATTATTGCAATGCAAGAAGAGCTAGCTCAATTTACTAGGAATGAAGTATGGGAATTAGTACCACCACCTAAAGACAAAACGATAATTGGAACAAGGTGGGTGTTTCGAAATAAGCTTGATGATAAAGGTGAAGTAGTTAAAAACAAGGCTAGGTTAGTCGCCAAAGGGTTTAGCCAAGTCGAAGGCTTAGATTACGATGAAACCTATGCCCCAGTAGCTAGACTCGAATCCATTCGAATGTTGCTAGCTTATGCCGCACATCGAGGATTTAAGCTGTTTCAAATGGATGTTAAGTCGGCATTTCTAAATGGATACATTAAAGAAGAAGTTTAAGTTAGCCAACCCCCCGGATTCGAAAATCTAGATAAACCCGACCATGTTCTAAAACTTAAGAAAGCTCTCTATGGACTTAAACAAGCTCCTCAAGCTTGGTACGAGAGACTTTCAATCCATCTTAAGTCAAAAGGGTTTAACCAAGGCTTAGTTGACCCAACTCTCTTCGTAAAAACCTTAGGTAAAGAAATATTCATAGCTCAAATTTACGTAGACGATATAATTTTTGGAACCTCTAACTCAGCCTTACTAAACGAGTTCGTTTCACTGATGGAAAGTGAGTTCGAAATGAACTTGGTAGGCGAGTTAAGTTTCTTTTTAGGTCTACAAATTAAACAAACTAAGGATGGTATATACCTATATCAACAGAAATACACTAAGGAGTTAATTAAAAGATTTGGAATGCAAGATGCTAAGATAATAAACACCCCAATGGCGATTAATGTTAACATAGGAGAAGACCCTGAAAGTAAGTCCATTGACTTAAATTACTATAGGAGTGCGATAGGAAGTCTCCTATACTTAACTGCGAGTCGACCCGACATCCTATTCGCAGTAAGTATGTGCGCCAGGTTTCAAACCTGTGCTAAGGAGTCTCACCTAACCCTAGTTAAGCGTATCCTTAGATATCTTAAGGGTACACTTAACGTTGGTATTTGGTACCCTAGATCTACGGAGTTCGAACTAATCGGCTACTCCGATTCGGATTATGCCGGTAGTAAGCTCGATAGAAAAAGTACGAGTGGTTGTTGTCAACTTCTCGGCTCGAGTCTAGTAAGTTGGTGCAGTAGGAAGCAACATTGTGTTGCTTTATCTACCACCGAAGCCGAATACATCGCGATGGGTGAGTGTGTCACGCAGCTTCTTTGGATGAAGCACACCCTCCGCGACTTTAAGTTAGACTTTACGAATACTAAACTTCATGTAGATAACATTAGTTCAATTAATCTTACAAAGAATCCGATATGTCACTCTAGGACCAAACATATAGAGGTCAAACACCATTTCATTCGAGAACATGTGGCCAACGGAGCAATACAACTCGAATACGTCGAATCGAAGTCTAACTTAGCAGACCTATTTACTAAACCCCTACCCGAAGCCGAATTTAGTCTATTAAGATGAAAATTGGGCATGTGCGTAATAGAATAGGTACATTCAAATTATATGTTCTTACTATTATTTCTTTAATTTCATTTTTATGGAACTAGCATAGGACATACCTTAGATATCATGCACCTATAGATTTAAGGAGCCAGTACATCTCACAACACATAGGACTAATGTGTTTGTGTACTTAGCCATGTAGATGGGCATGAGATGTTAGGACCTTACTCCTGGTTCCAGATGTAGAGCTAGTGCATCGCTATGAACCACAGAGTATAATCATACATACTAACCGACTCTGACCAGGACTGGTTGATCTTACATATCAATCAAGCCAAATATGAGTCGAAAATTTTATAGATGAGCTTATTTTCAGTATATTATTTTTTTATAAAAAATGGGGAAGATGCTTGGACTTTAAATTTAACACTTATTTTGTTTTCCACACACCCCTTACTCTTTTAGATATACGGAAAAAGGGGGAGAAAAAGGCCAAAGTTAAGGGGTCAAAATTTTTTTTTATAACTTAACTCTTACTTCATATTTAAACCAAAAGTTAAAACTTAGTTAACTTTTACCAAAAGGCCAAAGAATTCTTAACTTAAACTTATTTGTGTCGTCTACGTTTTACTTAAACTTATTTTTTAAACTTTATGTCGTTAATGTTTTACTTAAGGGGGAGAAAGGGCTTAACTAAAACGTTTTACTAAGGCCAACTTTAAGTAATGTTAATTACTTAAAGCAACCCTCAAGGGGGAGGATTAAGATCTTTCTTCAAGACTCACCCTCGGTCAAGGGGGAGGTTTCCTCAAGGGGGAGTACTTGAAGAAAATCCTTACTACTCCAACTTAATCTTCATATTTTTTGTTTCTCATGCACATTATTACTCTTCATGCTTGCTATTTACTTAACTTTGTATGTGGGTTTGCCATAAATCAAAAAGGGGGAGATTGTTGGTGCAGTAGGCACCTAAGTCGAACCTAAGTTTTGATTATAGCAAACGATACAAAGTTAAGCATATATTGTTATCTTATGAGCTAAATCAAGTGTGCAGAAAAGTCTCAACGCTGGAGCTGAAGGCTAGTGACACCCGGAAAAAGCCGCGTTGGTCGGGCGACACTCAAGAGACTTCGGAGGGAGCCGAAGGAATTGAGTGGAAGGCCGGAAGCAAAAGCAACACGTAAGTACTGAGGTAAGCTCGTGTGTGCGAGCGTAAGTAAGGTCGTATCCTCTTTACGGGGATGATCTTAAGCGTAGATCCGACCAAAGACTTCTTATAGATGTTCTAGGTCGAGATCGGATGGTCGACTACTATCGAAATTATGCTTTTGTTGAGCTAACCTTGCCTTTGCATAGCCTAGCATCACGACCGACTTGGAGGACTCATCGTCAACAAATCGATCATCAGTCGCGAATCGATCGATGCCGCCATCCGGTCGTGATGATTGCCATCGATCATTCTTTGGAATCAAGATCGACCTCGAGTAGTCAAGAGTTATCACCATTTTTCAAGGGGTTTTGTGCCCATTTGTGATTGGCTAAAGACCCATTCGATGAGGGGCTCAAAGGCTATAAAAGGAGGGCCAAACCTAGGGTTTTTCATTAATTCAAAAGCTTCCAAGTGCTTCCGATACGCTCCGACTCTCCGACATCCCTACGACAAAGCGCTGCCGAGACGACAACTAGAGCTTCAACCTCCAACCTTTAAAGTCATCGGTAACGAAAGTTCTAAATTGTATTTCAGTTTATTCCTTTTAGTAAAGCTTTCATTATAACGAGCAGAGGGGGAGTGTCCTTCTACCTCGGGCTTTTTGTATCCGTCTAACTCCTACCTCCAACGAGGAGGAGTTCTTTAGTAGTTTGCCCTCCGTACGTGGTCAAGGACCACTAGGGCCTTGGAGTAGTAGCCTTCGGCTACGAACCAAGTAAATCTCTTGTGTCTATTGTCTCCTTTACA
The DNA here is from genome assembly GCA_025175895.1 of Wurfbainia villosa. Taxonomy (NCBI): domain Eukaryota; kingdom Viridiplantae; phylum Streptophyta; class Magnoliopsida; order Zingiberales; family Zingiberaceae; genus Wurfbainia; species Wurfbainia villosa. The sequence goes on from CM045986.1 coordinate 33,572,864, forward strand.
GTTACGTATTACTCACTTCTTTGAAGGAAGTTTGAAATAGTTTGGCCTAGCCTTGAGGATCACATCGCTATTCACCCCCCCCCCCTCTAGCGATCCGATCGATCCAACAGGTGCCACTCATGATCGTTCTATAATTAATGGTTAATTATAGATGACCAACATAAACTGAGAACATATTTGGTCACACGTACACGAGCGTAATCCGAAGGATTTAAAACAAGCTTGAGAATGAGATTCTCAGACCGAGAGAAACTAGGTTTGGTTGGACCAAACATGGAGCGAGCATGAAATCGTTTCAGTCGCAATGGAAGCATGGATGGGCCATGTCTTATGAAGACATGATGGATGAACCAAATTGGTTTGGTTCTAATCCAATGGAGGAGAATAAACCAAAGGGGTTTGGTTTGTTTTAAACGAATGAACCAAAGTTGGTTCAGTTCGTTTTAACTTAAAATAAACCATCATGGTATGGTTTATTTTAACTTAAATTAATGGAGTGGGTTAACGGGCTTTTGGTTTTGATTCGATAACCATTAAGAGAATTTGTTCTCTATAAAATACGGCTTAAGGGTTTTTGTTAAGCCCTAATCCATGCAACCCTAGTTGTTGCCGCCCACCCTCTCCCTCTTCTCCAAGTGGTCGGCGCCCAACTCCTTGCCGCCGCCCAAGCTCCTCCAACCGGCGTCCAGCAGCTGCCGTCCTCCCCACTTGTCGGCTTTTAGCTGTTGCCGGAGGTGCTCCGGTGATCTTCCTTGGCTCCGGCGACAAAGGTGAGCATATTGCTTTCCTTATTTGGCCGGCGCAAGGTCTCCACCAAAGCTATCCAATTTTCTGGACAGCTTGTTTCCTTCTTGTCGGAGCATCATTTGGAGGACGTTTGGAGCTCCGACAGTGGTAGCCTTGCTAGGGATTCGATCTCCGGTAATCCTCATAGGTGGAGGACGAAGGATTCGTCAAACGGTTGACGAATACCTCTCCGGAGAAGCGAGTTTTTAAGGACTCGTTTTGGATCCGAATTTTGATTCGGATTGTGATCTTCTCTCGATCACATCATCTTCAACACGAGGCTAGTAACCCGTACAAAGATGAGGCTCATGACTTTGTGAAGTCATCCCGAAGATACTCGGCGTGGATACGGATAGAGGCGATTCTAGCAAGGATCGCTCCGGTTGATGTCTTTCCCGCTACACGTGATATGTCAGGTATACGTAGTATAAATTTCCTTTTATTGCAAAATTTGAATTTAAGGTTATGTCTACACATGTTGTACTATGCATGTGTGTGGTGTGTGTGTTGTAATAAATTAGATTTATTATTTTATTCCTTCCGCTGTGCACATGTTCACGAAACATGTTCGAACACACACTCGCCGCGGTGCCGGAAACCCAACACTTTCCTTAATGGAAGTCTTGAGGAAAACATCTATATGAAGCAACCAGAGGGATTCATTGCAAAGGTCAAACAACATCTTGTGTCCAAGCTTAATCAGTCCATTTATGGATTTAAGCAAGCTTCGAGGTCTTGGAACATCTGCTTTGATGAGGTTATCAAGTCTTATGGATTTATTCAAAGTCCGGATGAGTCTTGTGTATACAAGAGATATGATGGAAATGTAGTGGTATTTCTTGTACTAAACGTAGATCACATTTTGTTAATTGGCAACAATGTCAAGGTGTTATCGGACGTAAGGGTATGGTTGTCGAAACAGTTTGATATGAAGGATTTGGGAGAGGTGGGACACATCCTTGGGATCAATGTTATAAGGGATCACAAGAAAAGGATGTTGTGCATATCTCAAGCTTCTTACATAGACACCATTAATGATCATTTTAGCATGCAAAACTCCAAGAAAGGTTTTCTACCTTTCAGGCATGGAGTTCCTTTATCTAAGGAGATGTGTCTTGGAACATCTAAGGAGATAGAGGAGATGAAGGTGGTTCCTTATGCTTCGGCAGTAGGAAGCCTCATGTATGCTATGCTATGTACGAGATCGGATATCTGCTTTGTCGTTGGCATGGTTATTAGATATCAGAGTAATCCAGGACAGGGGCATTGGATTGCGGTAAAGCATATATTGAAGTACCTGAGAAGGACTAGGGATTATATGCTAGTTTACCAGGCAGACCAATTACTCCCTGTGGGTTATACAGATTTTGACTTCCAATCAGATAGGGATAATAGTAAGTCTACCTTAGGTTTTGTGTTTACTTTGGGAGGTGGAGCCATTGTATGGAGGAGTGTCAAGCAGAAATGCGTGACGGACTCTACCATGGAAGCTGAGTATATGGCAGTCTCTGAGGCGGCCAAAGAAGTTGTATGGCTCAGGAACATCTTGATGGGCTTGGATGTGATTCCTGGTTTGCCCAGAACTATCATAATTTATTGTGATAATAGTGGTGTAGTTGCAAACTCGAAGGAACCACGAGCCCATAAGGCAAGTAAACACATAGAGCGCAAGTACCACCTGATACGAGAAATCGTAAAGCGAGGAGAATTTTCTATGGCCAAGATTGCATCAGAGGATAACCTGGAAGATCCTTTCACTAAGGCCCTTCCAGGGAGAGCTTTTGATAGGCATGTGGAGGGAATGAGAATCAGATGTATGGCAGTATGAGGACAGCATAGTCTTTTAGTATAAATGGGAGATTGTTTGGATGTATACTGAAAAGTCTATCTTTTGCATGAACATCTTTATTTTTGAAATAAGAATCACATGATCATTGTTTGCGTATTTATGGTTATGCATATTGTCTAATACATTACATTGTAGATAACATGGTGAGTAGTGTCACACGGGAGATCATGTTATCAGTTCCTTGTAAAGTATAAGTAAAGGCTCACAACCGAGATGGTTATGGGCAAACCATTAGTATGGTTATAGTGTAATTTGGTATTGGTTTATTTTGACCATAGAATTACACTAGTACACTTTGTGTGTATTGAGCAGGATCGACTCAGAGGTGATTTGATTTATTGCTGACTACATAATTGAATCGTACCTCAGATATTATGTTGTACATGCTCTTAATCCCGATATAATAACGATCACATATACATATTATTCATTTCTTTGATTTACTGATGGGCGAGATTTATAGAGTAAATCGATAGGCTCGATAAGTTGGGAAATGATATTATTTATATGGTGTGCAGTTGATTATAGGAGGAAAATGTGTCCTATATATTAGGATGATAATGTCCCCTTGTGGAGCTCATAAGGTTCATCATGTAAACCCTGCAGGTGGACATAGTTCGGCATGATGATAAGGTTGAGTGGTACTACTCATGGAGTTAGATGTTGATTAATTAATTGTTAGTAAATTAATTAATCGAGGGACATTCAAGATCTTAAACACGGGAAGATAAATGTACAAATAATATGTGGTGCCCATATTAACTTATGGGGGTTGGTGAGGTAGATCAATGATAATCCTCTAGTGGAATGGATTATCATTAATGGATCGGACTTTATGTGGGCTTGATCCATTAGGTGGCCAAGATACAACTCTTCCTCATGGTCCCTATCGTAGCCTATTAAAACCCTCATGATGTCTAGATCAGATGATGGGAAATAAAACTCTAGATTCGACGGTGGAGATTAAATATCTAGATCCGACAGTTGAGATTAAATCTCTAGATCCGACAGTTGAGATGAAATCCCTAGATCCGATGGTGGAGATTAAAAGGAGGCTTAAGCCTAACTCTATAAAAGGAGGCCAAGGCTTGGGCGTGGAGGATAACTTGAGAGATTAGGGTTTTGGAGCTTGGCTTGAGAGGAGAGGTGGGCTGCAGCAAACCTAGGGTTCTCTCTTCCTTGTGGGCGGCAGCAACAACATTAGGGTTTTTGGTGATCGTCTTGGCCGGAGGCAACAAAACCACTATCTCCTTCTCTAGATAGGCGGTAACTCCTCCAATTCTCTCTCTCTAGGTTGGCCGGAGCCAACTTTTCTTCAAGGTTGGTCGGCGCCCCACATCTCCTCCTTGGCCGGCGGCAACATCAAGTCCATTGACTTGGTGGCCGGTCCTAGATAGGAGAAGAGTTTTGTTTCTATACTTCCTCTTGTTCGGAGCGAGCAAGGAAAGGAAGATCGTGATCTAGGAGGCTTCATCTCTTGGAGGATCGTTACCCACACAACGTCCAAGAGGAGGATAGGACATACGATAGAAGACCTTGAGGTAAACAAGAGGTATAAATCTTGTTTTGCTTTCCTTTTGTTTCTTTGTATGTTGTATGTTTTGTTATGTGGCTAATTTACTTGGACCCCGAATACAAACACAAAAATTGGCAATCCGAACATAGTTTATTCCGCTGCTATTCGAAGAATAGAAGTAGGTTGCTTGAACAACAAGTTTGTTCAAGTGACCACTCTAATCGGATAGCACGACGATGAAACGGTAGCTTGGGTAATCCCTAATTGTTATGGATTAATTTTTTTAGTCCGGGGATGAAGACGGGATTGCCATGAACAAGCAACCGAGTTGAAGTGGGAAGCGAAGTTTCCTCCCTTCAGCACTGTGGCGGAGGTCATGTGTTTTCACAGGACCAGGGTGTGTGTCATTTTGTTCTAGCTGCCAAATATCTTCTTTTCGCTCCAAAAGTACGCCATTTTCACTGTATAATGTTGTTCTACAATGAGTAGATCTCCGAACCATAAAATAGGAAATGCATGCAAAACAAAGTAAAATATGCATGAAACAAACATAAAATGAAATAAGATGTGAGCAAAATCTACTCCTAAAACGCTATATGTTTTTCTCACATCAATTCCCCCAGACTTAGATCTTTGCTTGTCCTCAAGCAAACCTCAATGCCATGAAATTTCAAAAAGTTATTGTTCCATACTTAGCATGTTAACTAGATTTATCAAGTGGCATTTGCAATCAAAGCAAAATAGATATGTTCTAGAGATTCACTAAGTTAGCTCCTCGTGCTTGTGCTTAGCAAATCTTCTTAGAGGATACCCGTTCCGTGGTAAGTTAAGTCATCATCCTATAGCTTTCCTAACATCTCCTGCTCTTAGGGACTTACCTGCCCCAAGCGAGGATCATTCCCTAGATCTAGCACAAAGTCTCAAAGGCGTGCACGGTATTGAAAGAAATTGGTAAGTGTTTCCCCAGTAACATAACTCGGTCTCAAAGGGGCACCTAACCATTTCCACCCATGACAACTATTTTTTTAACCATCATAATATTTTTTTTCTTTTCTTATTCAATTTTTTTTTTCTTTTCTCTCTCTCTCTTGGGATGTTGATTTTTGCGAATGGGATTCCACAATCCTAGCATCTCTAGTAACTAAAATGTTAAATCTAGAGTCACCTATATATTCCAAAGTACTAAACTACTAAGATGAATCATAACTAGGTATGTATTAGATTTTCCCTTTCAGAATGTTCATCATGTGTAGGTATAAAAGTAAAAGCTAACCAGTGTAAGTCTAGAACATTAATTAGAGCAAATAAAATAAAATACCACGAGATAAATGAAGTTAAGCTACCCATGGAAACAACTCATGAAGAAAACCTTAAAAATACTACTGAGGTAGCTTATAGATAGCAAAAACATAGTGCTGAAAGAAACTAAACAACCTATGCATGAACAAATGAATGTTAACTAAAATGCAAATATCAAAAAAGAAACTACTGCTTGAAAAAAAATAAATCAAAACTTGGGCCCCCTCCAGACTTAAGTGAAGCATACCTCTAATATGGTGAATGAGGTGGAAAGTCTGGTAGCCTCGACATCTCGAGATCCTGGGAGAATCTGATGTTGAGTTGCTGATGCCACATGTACATGTGGTTGATCTAAGAGGTGGTGGATGCAGCGGCTACTTTGTGCTCCTCCTCCCTAGCCCACTGTGCCTGCTGGGCATGCATGTACTGCCTGACCTCCCGATGGTAGGCATCCTCCTCCTAGCGATGGGCAGTCTCTGTTAGTAATATATGAGAGATGTCCTAAGGCAATCGCCTTATGTTTGAACCATTTATATGATAAATAAAGATTCACTATTTGAGTATACATGTTTTCATGTATTTGATTAGATCTTAAACTCATTTACTGAATGTCCCCGATACGATTGACAGCATGAGAGAATTTGTGATTGGATCACAACTAGTGAGTATCTCTACATGTGTAATTGTGATATATTGGAATTATCCCTAGTCGATGAATTAATGGATTGGGATACCATCAATTCTTTCGAGACTAGCACGAGGTATACTCATTGGTGTATCCAAGCAGCTGATTCTCACTGGCTGGAGACATTGTGATGTCCGAAGTTAATCGTGAATGCTAGTTATGGTAACTAGTTCATTGGAGTGACCAGCTGTAAGACTTCATATGGTTCTTTGCATATATAGATATGTCAATGAAGTTCTTACTGCAGCTTAAGTGCAATGTTCCTTTGACTTGCGGTATTCAAGTTATCTTGATCATGAAGACTTATGCTTTGACATCTTAAGCAAGCATCTATGAGGAGATATGGACCCGGGATGATTGAGTATAAGTCGAAGTGATCGAAGGTGTTTGAATAACCTATAAATGATTCACCACTCCTTGCGAGGAGATGTATACCCATGGCCTCTCATTGGATTGTTACTAAAGTCTTTGGCCAAAGCATTACATGTTTAGAGTAAGGTACTCTTCGATACATGTGCAGTAACTAGAATCCGTAGGACGAGGAAATGATACTTGGGCTAGGTGTGACGTAGTCAACCTAGTGGGGACTGACACTATAGACCATGTCCTAATCAAGTGGGTATAAGATGTGTGAAGGGAATGGGACACGATTCATTGTAGATGTTGAAGGGTTTCAGAAATAGTTCTGGATCAACCATTGATCTTTTCGATTAATTGGGGATCATGATGTACTACTAGGTGCCACTCATGATCGTTCTATAATTAATGGTTAATTATAGACGACCAACATAAGCCGAGAACCTATTTGGTCACACGCACAACGAGCGTAATCCGAAGGATTTAATACGAGCTTGAGAATGAGATTCTCAGACCGAGAGAAACTAGATTTGGTTGGACCAAACATGGAGCGAGCATGAAATCGTTTTAGTCGCAATAGAAGCATGGATGGGTCGTGTCTTATGAAGACATGATGGATGAATCAAATTGGTTTGGTTCAAATCCAATGGTGAAGAATAATCCAAAAGGGTTTGGTTTGTTTTAAACGAATGAACAAAAGTTGGTTCGGTTCGTTTTAACTTAAAATAGATCAAATCGGTTTGGTTTATTTTAAATTAAATTAATGGATTGGGTTAATGGGTTTTTGGTTATGAACCAATAACCATTAGGAGAATTTTTTCTCTATAAAATAGGGCTTAAGGGTTTTGAGAAAGGGCTAACCCTAAAGTTGTCGCCCCCTCTCCCTCTTCTCCTTGTGTAGCCGGGGCCCAACCCCTTGCCACCGCCTAGCCCTTGTGCCTCCGTCCAAGCTGTTGCCGGTGTCCAAGCTCCTGTCGGAGATTCTCCGGAGACCCTCCCGTGATCTTCCTTGGCTCCGGGACAAGGTGAGCACCTAGCTTTCCTTATTTGGCCGGCGCAACATCCTCCACCAAAGCTGTCTAGTTTTCTTGACAGCTTGTTTCCTTTTTGTCGAAGCGTCATTTGGATGACGTTTGGAGCTCTTACACCGGCTACCTTGCTAGGGATTCGATCTCCGGTAATCCTCATAGGTGGAGGACGAAGGATTCATCAAACGGTTGACGAATACCTCTCCGGAGAAGCGAGTTTTGGGGACTCGATTTTGAATCCGAATTTTGATTCGGATTGTAGTTTTCTCTCCATCACATCGTCTTCGACACGAGACTAATGACTCATACGAAGATGAGACTCGTGGCTTTGTGAAGTCATCCCGATGATACTCGGCGTGGATACGGATATAGGTGATTCTTGCGAGAGTCGCTCCGGTTGATGTCTTTCCCGCTACACGTGATACGTCAAGTATACGTAGAATAATTTCCTTTTATTGAAAAATTTAAAACTGTGGTTATGCCTACACATGTTGTACTATGCATGCATGTGGTGTGTGTGATGTAATAAATTAAATTTATTGCTTTTTATTTATTCCGCTGGGCACATGTTTACGAAATATGTTCGAACACACACTCACTGCGGTGCCGGAAACCCAACAGTGGTATCAGAGCCCAGGTTGTGTTTCGACATAATCGTAAAATTGTTTTGCGATAGTCATAATTGTATTTATGGAAATTTTTAATTTTGGATAGTCTAGAAGTATTTATGGAAATCTTCTACTTTTGGAAAGTTAGAAGTATTTATGGAAATTAACATTTTCCAGAAATAAAATATTTGATTTGATTTGGAAATTTGTTTCCTAATTTAATCATGATTTGATTTGGGAATCAAATCTTAAATATATTTTATTTTCATAAATAGTTTTGACAATTTAGAAAATTTGTTTCCTAAATTAAATTTGACTTTCCTTAATCAATACTTTCCACAAATAAAATATGTGATTAGATTTAGAAATTTGTTTCCTAATTTAATCATGATTTGATTTGAAGAATCAAATCTCAAACATATTTTATTTCCATAAATAGTTAAGACATATAAGAAAATTTTGTATATGTCATAATTGTATGCCATGTAATTGCATTAGATGCATATCATTATGTCATGTGTGTCGTGACATGTAGATGTATGTCATGTATATCATGTCATGTAGATAATAGTTATTTACATGCAAAGAGGATGAGACATAAAAACTCTTACACAATATTAAAGCCTACACCTTCCATTAATATGGTTAGAACCAGAGTTCCGTTTCTTGTTTGTGTTGTTGGACTCTCTCCAAGCCCGACTCGAACCTGAACATGTTCAAACCATGGAATAGTTTAATATTAATATGGTAAGAGTCAGAGGTCAATCATTAGCTTTGGTTGTTGGACTCTCTCCAAGCCGGGCTAATTGGTTGAATGCACTCTAACCATATTAAAACTATTTCTTGATTAATGGGTTGACTTTAACCTGGAGCATCGGCTTGTTGGACTCTCTCCAAGGTCGATGTGAAGTGAGGTGAAGTTGGGTGCTATGCATATGATGCATACTTGTTAATGAGTTAACAACACGATGTATGTGTGAACATTCAATTAGCTGATAGCACATTGTGATAGTTGCATATATGTGATATGCAATCGGTATAGATGATACCTACCATTGTAGCTATGAATGGTTTGTTGGACTCTCTCCAAGGTTGTTCATAGCTATGTTGGATATCATCCCATTTAGAGATGGACCTTCGATCTCTCGAAGTGATTTTGGGGTTTTTGAAATTCGAAAAATTAATGGGATTTATAAATGTATGTTGATGCATTTTAAACCATCTTTCTCATATATGCTCGATTTGTATTTCTACATTAATCACTTGATTATGATGTCTTTAAATTTGCGCTCTATTTTGAATTCAAATAAATTGACTGAGTCAAACTTCTTGGACTTGCTTAGAAACTTGAGAATTGTTCTCAAGGTGGAAAAGCTTGCGTATGTCCTCGAAGCTCCTCTTCCCGACAATGCAACTCCGGACCAATTTCTTGGCTTATCAGAAACATGTGACTGATTATGAAATGGCGAGTTGCATCATGCTAGCCGTGATGGTACCTGAGATGCGGAAGCAACATGAGCTTATGGATTTTCATACCATAGTCTTTCATCTTTATGAGTTGTTTGATGAGCAAGTGAGATTCGAAAGGTTCGAAGTCTCCAAGCTCCTCTTCACCTCTGAGATGCAAGAAGGTTCATCTGTGGTACTGCTCATCATGTTGAAGATTGTGGAGCCTTCTGAGAAGCATGAGCAAGGGACGGTGCTGTTAGTTGATTCCTCGAAGAAAGGTTCTAAGAGAAAATCAAAGGAACAGTAGAAGGGGAAGAAGAAAAAGGCTAAAAAGGGAGAACCAGCTCAAAAGGGCATTTGCCATCATTATGGCAAGGAGGGGCCTTGGCGAAAAAATTGCAAGATTTATCTTGAGCCCGTGAAGAAGAATAAGGCATTAGATGCCCCATATTCTTCATATATCTTCGTTATTGATTGTCATTCTATTTCCTCAGACACTTGGGTATTCGATACTAGGTGTGGCTCACATATATGTAATGACATACATGGGCTAAGAAATAGAAGAAGACTCGTCAAGGGAGAGTCAAATTTATATGTTGGGAATGAATCAAAGGTTGCTGCACTCGCCATTGGAACGTATTTGTTAAAACTCCCTAAAGGACTTGACTTAGAACTGGACAATTTCTTTAATGTTCCTTCATTGATAAAGAACATCATTATATTTCTAGTTTAAATAGAAATGGGTACCATTTAACTTTTAGTAACAATTGTTGTTACATAACCTTGAATGGCGTTCTTTATGGGACTGGAACTTTAAGCAATGATATTTATACGTTGAACGTATTCAGTGACATTTTCAATATCGAAGTGAGCAACAAGAGTGCTCAAAAGGATAATCAATTAGACACCTATATGTGGCATTGCCGTCTTGGCCATGCAAGCAAGAAACGCATGTCCGAATTACACCGATGTGGAATTCTAGAATCGTTTGAATTCAATTCATACGATACATGCGAATCATGCTTAAAAGGCAAGATGACTAAGTTACCTTTTATAGGAAAAGGTGAATGAGTGGGAGAGTTGCTAGGTCTGATACATACTGATGTATGTGGACCTATGTCAACTCAAGTTTTGGGAGACTATAGCTACTTCATTACCTTCACCGATGATCACTCATGGTTTGGGTATGTATTCTTGATGAAACACAAGTCTGAAGCCTTTGAAATGTTCGAAAAATTCAGAAATGAAGTAGAGAAACAACATTACAAGAGTATTAAAATACTTCAATCAGATCGAGATGGTGAATACTTAAGTCAAGAGTTTCTAGATTATCTAAGAGACAATGGTATATTGTCTCAATGGACTCCGCCATATACACCACAACATAATGGTGTATCTGAGAGGCATAACCGGACCTTGTTGGACATGGTCAGGTCAATGATGAATCATGTGAATCTTCCCAAGTCCTTTTGGGGCTATGCACTTCAAAAAGTTGTTTACTTGTTAAATAGAATGCCAACCAAGGTAGTCTCTTCTACTCCATATGAGATATGGAACAGTAAGAAACCTCATGTATCTTACTTGAAGATATGGGGTTATCCTGCTTATGTGAAGCGGACTGCATCAGACAAATTGGATGCTAAGTCTGATAAATGTCTATTTATTGGATACCCTAAGGAAACAAGGGTGTTTATTTCAAGGCATGCTGTGTTTCTAGAGAAAGAGTTTCTCTTGCAAGAAAATAGTGGGAGTGTCGTTGAGCTTGAGGAGGCTCGAGAGACTCAAATAGACATTGATGAGATTCTTGGTGAAGCATCACAACCAATGACTCATAGTGATGAGCCATCGACTAGACCTATTTGTTAGGGCAATCTCTTGCCGTAATATGGTTTTGATGGTGTGGCAAAGGGTTTAAGTTAGTTTGATATGTTGATGTGATATGTGCGTTGAAGTCGTGCAGGACTTAGTAATTTGCACATGGAGCTGTGGCGAGTTTCACATCTCATGACTCGTGCCTTGAGTCGGTGAAGGATAGCTTTGCGGAAGCCGTGCGCTTGGAGCATCCGAGGGACCGCTGGACGAGAAGCTTGGAGTGAAGCCGGAGGAAGTAGACTTCGAGGCAAGAGACGCGAAGGAGCATTGCAGAGCCGTGCGCCTAATGCTGCCGAGGGACGTGGCCGAGAACGAAGAGAACTTCGAAGGCGAGGGACTCCGAGAAATGAGAGTGAGCGATTGTAACCCGGGGAAGGGTAGCTCTTAGGTGAAACTTGGCCATTTGGCCATGTGTCGGATGGGTTTTCCCGATACCAGTCGACTGCCATGTCATGGCAGTCGGCTTCTCTGAGTCGAGTGAGTTCGTGGTATCTGGCCGGATTGTGGCGGCCCTGATCGCCATCGTGGGCGATCAGCCAAGACCATCGATCGGCTGAGCGGCGATCGGATCAATAGGGTTTCGACCGCAGAACCGTTCGTAGCCGTAGGCGGGCGACTACGGAGCGATCGTGATGAGGTCCATCAGTCGACTGCCAAGAGTTCCGTTGGACTACAACGGTCGGGATCCGACGTGTTCGGAGGCCGTTGTATGATGGCAGTCGACTGCCAAGGGCGGCAGTCGACTGATGGCGGCCAACGGGAAAAAATCAGCCCTCTCTATAAAAAGAGAGGGTGTAAGCCTTTGAGAGGCTAATGCTTATGCTCTAAGTAATCTTCCTAGTGCCCCACAAGCTCTAAACTCTTCTTACTCGCTTTTGCTCCATTCTATTTTTAAGAAGAGTGATCTTGATTGTAAAGGTTACCTCCACCTAGCTTGGTGCAAAGGAGAGACCATTTAGTGGATTGGTTTAGCGGAGTGATTCACCGAGGACGAATCGGGGACCGTGGATTAGCGGCGTAGCCGTGAACCACGTTACATTCTTTGTTAGCGTTTGTTTTCCTGTATTTCTATTTGCTTGTCTTTATTAGTCTTCCGCTTGCGCTAATTAGTTTTGTAGACGAGCAAATATCGGCATTCAAACGAAAAGGGCTATTCACCCCCCTCTAGCCGGCCATATCGATCCCCTACAAGTGGTATCAGAGCCGAGGAAAGCTTGTCGAGGACTAACCGCCACAACAAGCAACTTTTAAAATGGCCGGCTCCAACATCCATCCTCCGAAGTTTGAAGGAGAATTAAGCAGTGGAAGAAGCGAATGGAGGTATTTTGAAAGCAGTTTTGACATTATGATTACAATGGAATCCGGTTTCGTTTTGCCTAGGGATGAAGAGGGGAAGCCAATAGAGAAATCTAGGTGGACCAAAAGGCAAAGGGAAGAGCACCTTGCAAATTCAAAAGCCAAGCATCATCTCTTCAATGTGCTCCCCCAACAAGAAATCAACCGAATAGGAGAATGCCTAAGCGCCAAGGAGATGTGGGAGAAGCTAATTGAGCTTCATGAAGGCACATCCGAGGCAAAGCTAGCAAGGAGAGATCTCCTCCGCTCCCAATTATCCAACATTAAATTAGAAAAGGGAGAAAAGGTAATTTCCTTACATTCTCGTTTCAAGGAAATTATAACCGGTTTGTCAAGTGTAGGTGAAAAGCTCTCCAACCGGGATATGGTAATGAAGGCCATAGATGCTTTTCCCCGGTCCTCAAAGTGGAGCTCCATGGTGGATTCGTTCTACATCTCCAAGAACTTGGAAGTAAGTACCTTGGAGGAATTTTTCTCAACAATGGAGCTCCACGAAACTAGGCTTGAGGGAATACAAGAGGAGTAGCATTGTTGGCAAATAAGGGGAAGAAGAAGATGGAAATCACCTCCTCTTCCGATGATGAAGCGTCTTCCTCCTCCTCCATGGATAGCACCGAAGAAGCCTATATGATAAGAAGGGTAAGACGTGCATTTAAGAATTTTAGATTTGATAAATCTAATGATAGGAATAGAAGACCAAGGGGGAAGGTCATATGCTATAATTGCCAAGGAGAGGGACACATAAGGGACAATTGTCCCCTCCTAAACAAAAGCAAAGAAGAGAAGAAAAAGAAAGAAGAGAAGAGGAAGAAGAAGAAGGGGAGCAAGAGAAAGGAAGAAGAAAAGAAGGCAAAAGAAAAGGGGAAGGCCAAAGCATTCAAGGCCAAGACATGGGATGATCCTTCCTCATCCTCCTCCTCATCGGAAGAGGAGAATGCTTTTGTCACCAATTTGGCCTTGATGGCCTTTGATGACTTGGATTGCTCTTCATCCGAAAATGAAAGATCAAGCTCAAGTGGGGAGAGCTCAAATGAAGGGGGAGCTTCTACATCCTCCTCATCCGAAGAAGAAGAAGAAGATATGGAAACTATGGTAACGAAAGCTTCTCCTAAGAAAATAGTTTCCATAATTTCTAGTTTAACTAAGGACTTATTTGGAATGAAAAAGAAAAATAAATGCATGCTTGAACAAATTAAGGACTTAGAAAATAAGTTAGAAAATGCATGTTTAAATAATAATGATACCTCTTCTTGCCATGATAATGCATGCTCACATGATTATATGCCTTTGGATGTTAATGATGCATGCATAGAGGAAAATAGGGCATTAAGGGAAAAGGTAGATTATTTAACAAAAGCCCTAAAAAAATTCACAATTGGCTCCAACACCTTAAATATGATCTTAGGGAGCCAAAGAGCTAGTTTCAACAAGAAAGGCCTAGGATACAAAGAAAAGAAAAATGAAAAGGCCTATAAATGCCTAATAGCTAGGGGACAAGATAAAAAGAAAGTAATTGCTAGGAAATGGATCCCCAAGGAGTATTTAGTGAACCCAATAGGAAAGAATTTATTTTGGGTTCCAAAATTCATCCTTAAGGGTTAGAAAACCCCTAGGGTAGTCAACCACATGGTCCTAACCTATATCATATTTTGGTTGACCTAGGATGATGGGACAACCTTTTTTAGATAGTGTTGGGTGATGATAACGTGTCCATAAATAGGTAATAATGCTTAAATCATGATGATTAATGTAATTGCTATGTATGTTTTAAATCATGATTTATGATTTTGATATTTGGCATGTTATCATGAGAAATAGGTTTGAGTCATGCTTTAGGTGACACCTTGGTTATTATCATCATATAATACCTAATGCATGATTATAATTTAATGAATACATGTATTTCATGATCATAATGTAGAATTCATTCATATATATCATTATGATCATGTAGGTTGTTAGGTTGATACTTAACCATGATAGAATTGCATGAATATATTGGTTAAGTATATACAAATACCCCCTAGGATGCATCTCACACTCACTATAGGCTAACTTGATTGCAAACTTAGCATGGGTGAGATGTTAGGATGATACAAATGTCCACTAATGCCTATGGCATTTAGATGGTCATTTAAAGTATCAACATAGCAATAATAGACCAATCATGGGGAAGGCTTATGTTTAATTCATAGACATATTGCCCAAAGATCATGGTTGGATATTTCATATGTTTTCAAAACAATTCCTTAATTTAAAATCTATGTATTCATGTTTTGGAACAACTCGAAGCAAGACTAGGTGCTAAAATGGATACTAACATGCTCAAAAACTAGTGGTTTTTCAAGTGTTTGGATTTTTGGCAAATCTCGGAAAATATAATGATTTTTCATGAAAAACTATTTTTCCTTGATAGATATACTTAATAGAAATATGTTCCTCAAATTTCATGATTTTTCGAATTTTCTGGAATTTTTAATGCATTTCTGAAATTCGCCCAGAAAATCAGAATTTCGGAATAAATTGTGCCAGTCGACTGCCATACTGATAGCAGTCGACTGCTCACCTGAAAATCAGCCTGCAATTTTCTGATTTCAGATTTTATTCATGTTTTTGGTATTTTCCCTCCATTATACTTGATGCCATGAGCTTATAACTTAGTGTTAATCTTTTTGATGGTGTCAAAGGGGGAGAAATAATTATGTTTAAGTTAATTATTTTAGGGGGGAGAAATATATGATAGGGGGAGAAATATATGATAGGGGGAGAAAATTTGCATAGAGAGTTTCATGGATTAAGGGGGAGTTGCATGTTGCTATATCATGTTTATCTTTACATGCTTTCTTACCTTAGAATTTATATCAAATGTTTTTACCTAACTTAAACGGATTGCCACACATCAAAAAGGGGGAGATTGTTAGGGCAATCTCTTGCCGTAATATGGTTTTGATGGTGTGGCAAAGGGTTTAAGTTAGTTTGATATGTTGATGTGATATGTGCGTTGAAGTCGTGCAGGACTTAGTAATTCGCACATGGAGCCGTGGCGAGTTTCACATCTCATGACTCGTGCCTTGAGTCGGTGAAGGATAGCTTTGCGGAAGCCATGCGCTTGGAGCATCCGAGGACCACGGACGAGAAGCTTGGAGTGAAGCCGGAGGAAGTAGACTTGAGGCAAGAGGCGAAGGAGCATTGCAGTCGTGCGCTGATCTTTGCCGAGGGCGTGGCGAACGAAGAGAACTTGGCGAGGACTCAGAAATGAGAGTGGCGATTGTAACCCGGGAAGGGTAGCTCTTAGGTGAAACAGCCATTTGGCCAAGTGTCGGATGGGTTTTCGACACCCGATCGGGCCATGTCATGGCGGCGCTCGAGTCGAGTGAGTTCGGTGGTATCGATTGGCCCGGATTGTGGCCGCGATCGGCGCCATACGATGGGCGATCATTGCCGAACCATCGATCAGCTACGGCGGTCGGTCGATCAATAGGGTTTCGCCCGCAGAAGCGTTCGTAGCCGGCCAGGCGATCGACTACGGGCGGCCGATCGTGATGAGGTCCATCAGTCGACTGCCAAGAGTTCCGTTGGACTACAACGGTCGGGATCCAACGTGTTCGGAGGCCGTTGTAGTGACGGCAGTCGACTGCCAAGGGCGGCAGTCGACTGATGGCGGCCAACGGGAAAAAATCAGCCCTCTCTATAAAAAGAGAGGGTGTAAGCCTTTGAGAGGCTAATGCTTATGCTCTAAGTAATCTTCCTAGTGCCCCACAAGCTCTAAACTCTTCTTACTCGCTTTTGCTCCATTCTATTTGTAAGAAGAGTGATCTTGATTGTAAAGGTTACCTCCACCTAGCTTGGTGCAAAGGAGAGACCATTTAGTGGATTGGTTTAGCGGAGTGATTCACCAAGGACGAATCGGGGACCGTGGATTAGCGGCGTAGCCGTGAACCACGTTACATTCTTTGTTAGCGTTTATTTTCCTGTATTTCTATTTGCTTGTCTTTATTAGTCTTCCTCTTGCGCTAATTAGTTTTGTAGACGAGCAAATACCGGCATTCAAACGAAAAGGGCTATTCACCCCCCTCTAGCCGGCCATATCGATCCCCTACACTATTGAGACACCACATCTTCGTAGATTTGGTAGAGCACGCAATATTCTCGAGAGATATGGATTTCTCATAAGTGAATCGAATGACATGTTACTCATTGATGATGAAGAGCCTACCAGTTATGAAGAAGTTATGAAAAGTTCAGAAACGGATAAGTGGCTTGAAGCCATGAAGTCAGAAATGGATTCCACGTATGAAAATCAAGTTTAGAACTTAGTTGACCCACACGAAGGCATTAAGCCTATAGGGTGCAAGTGGGTTTTCAAGAAGAAAACTGACATGGATGGTAATGTGATTACCTATAAGGCTAGATTAGTGGCGAAAGGATATCGTCAAAAATAAGGTGTTCATTATGACGAAACCTATTCGCCTGTAGCTATGCTTAAATCCATTCAGATGCTCTTGGCCATAGCGGCTCATTATGATTATGATATATGACAAATGGATGTGAAAACATGCTTTCCTTAATGGAAACCTACTCAAGGATGTGTATATGATACAGCCTGAGGGTTTCACATCAGTTGATAAAACCAAAGTATGCAAATTGCAATGGTCCATATATGGACTGAAGCAAGCATCCAAGAGCTGGAATATCCGTTTTGATGAGACAATCAAAAGGTTTGATTTCTCACAAAAACCGAACGAACCTTGTGTGTACAAGAAGGTTAGTGGAAGTGCAGTCATATTCCTAGTAATGTATGTCAATGACATATTACTTATAGAAATTGATGTTTCTGTCTTACCGTCGATTAAGATTTGATTGTCCAAGACATTCTCCATGAAAGACCTGGGAGAAGCAACCTACATCCTAGGGATTAAGATCTATAGAGATAGATCGAAACAGTTGCTTTGTCTTTCACAGTCTACATATATAGACCGAGTGCTAAAGAAGAATAGCATGTTGGAATCCAAGAAAGGTTTCCTACCCATCAGGCATGGGATACACCTTTCGAAGTCTATGTGTCCACGCACAGAAGACGAGAGGATTTGCATGAGTAAGATTCCCTATGCATCCACAATAGGATCTATCATGTATGCTATGTTATGTATGAGGCCTAATGTATCGTATGCTCTGAGTGTCACGAGAAGATACCAGTTTGATCCAGGAATGGATAATTGGGCGACTGTTAAGAGGATCCTTAAGTACTTAAGAAGAACTAAGGATGCGTTCCTAATATATGGAGAAGGGTACATGGAGATACATGGGTATACGGATGCTAGCTTCCAAACAGACAAGGATGATTCCTTGTCTCAGCCTGGGTATGTATTCACCTCGAATGGAGGCTCAATAAGTTGGAAAGGTTCCAAGCTTGACACTATAGTGGATTCTACCACTAAGGTCGAATACATTGCAGCTTTGGAAGCGGCAAAGTAAGCGGTTTGGATCAAGAAGTTCATCTATGAACTTGATGTGGTCTCATCAATGATCCAAACATGTTCTTCGCCGCTATCATTTGATCATAGAGATGATAAGTAGGAAGGAAATACAAATCGAGAAGATTCCCACTGAAAGGAACTTAGCGGATCCTTTAACTAAGGCATTTCCTGAAAGTAAGTTTGAGGGTTATGTTAGAGCTTATGGTATTGGATACCGTAGCGATTGGCATTAGGCCAAGTGGGAGTTTGTTAGTAATATATGAGAGATGTCGTAAGGCAATCGTCTTATGTTTGAACCATTTATATGATAAATGAAGATTCACTATTTGAGTATACATATTTTCGTGTATTTGATTAGATCTTAAACTCATTTACTGAATGTCCCCGATACGATTCACAGCATGAGAGAATTTGTGATTGGATCACAACTAGTGAGTATCTCTACATGTGTAATTATGATATATTGAAATTATCCCTAGTCGATGAATTGATGGATTGGGAAACCATCAATTCTATCGAGACTAGCACGAGGTATACTTCTTGGTATATCCAAGCAGCTGATTCTCACTGGCTGGAGACATTGTGATGTCCGGAGTCAATTGTGGATACTAGTTATGGTAACTAGTTCATTGGAGTGACCAACTGTAAGACTTCTCTACAGATATGTCAATGAAGTTCTTACTGCAGCTTAAGTGCAATGTTCCTTTGACTTGCGGTATTCAAGTCATCTTGATCATGAAGAATTATGCTTTGACATCTTAAGCAAGCGTCTCTGAGGAGATGTGGACCCGGGATGATTGGGTATAAGTCAAAGTGATCGAAGGTGTTTGAATAGCCTATAAAAAATTCACCACTCCTTGCGAGGAGATGTATACCCATGGCCTCTCGTCGGATTGTTACTAAAGTCTTTGGCAAAAGAATTACATGTTTAGAGTAAGGTACTCTTGGATACATGTGCAGTAACTAGAATCTATAGGACGAGGAAATGATACTTGGGCTAGGTGTGACGTAGTCAACCTAGTGAGGACTGACACTATAGACCATCTCCTGAATCAAGTGGGTATAAGATGCGTGAAGGGAATGGGGAACGATTAATTATAGCTGTTGAAGGGTTTCAGAAGTAGTTCTGGATCAACCGTTGATCTTTTTGGTTAATTGGGGATCATGATGTACTACTAGGTGCAACTCATGATCATTCTATAATTAATGGTTAATTATAGATTACCAACATAAGCCGAGAACCTATTTGATCACACGCACAACGAGCGTAATCCGAAGGATTTAAAATGAGTTTGAGAATGAGATTCTCATACCGAGAGAAACTAGGTTTGGTTGGACCAAACATAGAGCGAGCATGAAATCATTTCAGTCACAATGGAAGCATGGATGGGTCGTGTCTTACAAAGACATGCTGGATGAATCAAATTGATTTGGTTCTAATCCAATGGTGAAGAATAAACCAAAAGGCTTTGGTTTGTTTTAAATGAATGAACCAAAGTTGGTTCGGTTCGTTTTAACTTAAAATAGACCAAATCGGTTTGGTTTATTTTAACTTAGGAGAGGGTTAACGGGTTTTTGTTTCATGAACCAACAACCATTAGGAAAATTTGTTCTCTATAAAATAGGGCTTAAGGGTTTTGAGAAAGGGCTAACCCTAAAGCTGTCGCCCCCTCTCCCTCTTCTCCTTGTGTAGCCGGCGCCCAACCCCTTGCCGCCGCCTAGCACTTGTGCCATCGTCCAAGCTGTTGCTGGCGTCCAAGCTCCTGTCGGTGATCCTCCGACGACCCTCCGGTGATCTTCCTTAGCTTCGGGATAAGGTGAGCACCTAGCTTTCCTTATTTGGCTGGCGCAACATCCTCCACCAAAGCTGTCTAGTTTTCTGGACAGCTTGTTTCCTTCTTGTCGGAGCGTCGTTTGGATGATGTTTGGAGCTCCGACAATGGCTACCTTGCCGGGGATTCGATCTCTAGTAATCCTCATAGGTGGAGGACGAAGGATTCGTCAAATGGTTGACGAATACCTCTCCGGAGAAGCGAGTTTTGGGGACTCGATTTTGAATCCGAATTTTGATTCGGATTGTAATCTTCTCTCGATCACATCGTCTTCGACACGAGACTAGTGACTCATATGAAGACGAGGCTCATGGCTTTGTAAAGTTATCCCGACGATACTCGGCGTGGATATGGATAGAGGCGATTCTAGCGAGAGTCTCTTCGGTTGTTGTCTTTCCCGCTACATGTGATACGTCAGGTATACGTAGAATAATTTCCTTTTATTGCAAAATTTGAAACTGCAGTTATGTCTACATATATTGTACTATGCATGCGTGTGGTGTGTGTGATGTAATAAATTAGATTTATTGCTTTTTATTTATTCTGTTGCGTACATGTTTACGAAACATGTTCGAACACACACTCGCCGCGGTGCCGGAAACCCAACAGTCTCCTCCTCGAAGTATATACGGACCTTGTCGTAGAACTCCTCAGCCCACTGGAAGTACTCCCGTAAGCCATGAAACTCCGCTTGTGTGTAAGCGCTCTGCTCCTCCCATCGCTGCCTCTACGTCTGCTACTCGGCGTATATGTCTTCGAGGTACGATCGGAACTCAGAGAAATCGTGGTAGATGTACCAGCATTCTGATCAAAAGTAGAAAAAGGTGGTGGTGCAGGTGCAGGCTCATGTCGACGTGGACTAGGTGGGCTCCTATACATGCGTGGACTGGAGGGAGAGTGATGTAAAGGGGTGAAACGCACGGTGCGACACCCTTTATCCCTTGCGCAACACGACCATGTGAAAACACACGACTAGGTCGTGTGCACTTCTGGAATGTGGGGCACGACTGTGTGAAAACACAGGGCCAAGTCATGTGCCCCCCGTTTCTCTCTCATGGTGCACAACGGTCTAAATTCTCCTTACACACTCAGTCGTGTAGGTTGAAAATAATTTTTATTTCTACCTAGCAAGTCCTTTCTAGTCCTAATTCAAATGCAACATGCTAAACGAATATAAATCAAAGTTCAAAAAAAATGAATGCAACAAACTAAAAAGAAATAAACAAAAAATCTAAACTTGGGTTGCCTCCCAAGAAGCGCTTGTTTAAGGTCTTTAGCTCGACCATACCATTATGCTTCAACTTGTCTTTGATGGCCAAAGGAGATCTTTCTCCCTCCTCAAATGTGTTTGAATCTTGCTCATGGGGAAGCAAGATACTTGCTCACTTTTCACCTCTTGCCTTTTGGTGCTCCATCACTATCTCCCTTAAATCTTGATCGTGGAGGTGCAAGATACTTGTTAACTGCTCTCCTTGGCTCGAGATTGAGCATGCTTAGCCTCAAAGAATTTTTAGGAGTTTGATCATAATATTTTATTTCATCCATATGCTCTAAATAATGTAACTCACCACAAATATTCTCACCAAAAGATTGATTAGTAGATTCTATTAGGTCGAATGAAATTTTATCATCACAAATCACTAGATGGGCTTCGTTATTGGTAACTAAAGTTTTGGTGAGGGTTAAGGCAGGCACTTTTAGATCCTTGAGGTTAGGAGGTGTTTTGATTGAAGCAATGCACTCCTCGATTAAAGTATCAATTATATAATCCTCAAGTCCTCCTTCTAGTGGCTATTGAATGGATTGTTCTTCTTCACTTCCTGGTAATCGACTCGGTGTTGTAGCAAACTGACTGACAATCTGTGCTATCTGAATCTCCAGCTTCTTTTGTTGGCTAGCAATGTCATTGACAGATGACCTTAATTCTTCAATCATCGTTTCGGTCTGCGAATGCCGCTACTAAAATTCAGTGTTCGCCTCTTGTTGCGTCTGAATAAAGATTTCTATAATCTGCTCTAGTCAAGATTTAGGCGGACAATATTGAGGGTTTATGTAGCTAGGGGCATAACTATATGAATAGGAATCATCTTGTGGCCACTGGTTGTAATCATGGGTGATATCTTCTTGTTCAAATTGTGAAGGTTCAAATATATCCGGACAATAATTAATGTTATGCCATGTTTTACCACAATGCTCACAATAAATGTTACCAAAACTCATAGCATTATATTGACCATCATCATGAGTAAAAGCATGCATTGTTATATGCAGAAAATTATAAATAAGGAAATAACAACAAAATGAACAAAACTGAAATAAAATAAAATAAAACAAGAAAAGTTAATCTAGCCTAGGTCCAATCCAACTATCCACTTCTTGATTCGATATCGAATAAATCAGTCCTTGAAAACCGCGCCAAAAACTTGATGCACGCGAACGCGACCTCAAATCTCGCAATGGAGACCGTCGACGACTCGAAGCACACACTCACGCTCAACGCCCACAAGGGCATGGGTTTCATCAAGCAATAATATAGATTATCGATCCCACAGGGACTGAGATTCAAGTATCGATCTATTCGGTGGGCGTTTTTGTTCGGAATTCAATTCTAATGGTTGTGATTGCGAGGGTTGTCGGCGGTTCTAACTCAATATGGTGTCACACGGAAGAAGAAAAGGCTTGTTGCGAGTCTTTGGATTGGATTCTAGGAATTCGGTTTTTTTGTGTGTCGCAGAACACGTTGTCAATTGAGTTTTGTCTAGGTTTCTAACTATGATTTTGTAGAAAGTACATCATACACTCCCCCGATGAGCATTCGCATCTATCGGAAACTACCTCTGTCATACCAGGTCGACCCCTGGCTTTAGGACGGGACAGTCGGTACGTAGATGCCGAATCGATCCTTGCGACGAGTCGAAAATGGGGCGCATTTCCTACTCTATCACATCCTTCTACCCACGGTTACCAGCGATGAGGCCAACTCCTAGGTTCCTCCTTAATTCACCTAAATCTTTGATATGAGGGTTATCACCCCTCGTATCGGCTAAGCACAGTGACTAGAAAACCAAAACAATAGCTATAAATCTAAACTAAACGCCAATTGTAAATATAAATTCAAGAACGAAAAGATATTTTAACCAACATATTCTAACTCAACACAAACTACTCCCTAGTCCTAGAATCAGAGAATCTACTCCATGAATATGAGAAAAGAAACACAAGGCATTATCGAATTTGTATATACAAAGACAAAGCATGGAAAGAATATAGATTACAATGCGATGGTGCTCTTCTCCTTGGCGTTGAGGTGCAGAATTTAGATCTCGAGTGGCTTCCTTCCTCCCCATTGCGAGTTTCTAGTGCTTTTTAGGGCACTGCTGTGTCGTCCCGACTGTCGAGCCTCTCCTCCCTAGGGTTTGAGTGTAGCATCCTTTATATAGACATCATCTTGGATCTCCCCGAAACCTAGAAAATAATTGAATTGTGTCAGAATCGCACAGTACCACACGACCGTGTAGATCTACATGGTCAGATTGTGTGTGGCGCTATGGCACAGGCCGTGTGTTTTCACAAGGCCAGGGTGTGTGTCATTCTGTTCTAGCTTCCAAATGTCTTCTTTTCGTTTCAAAAGCCCGTATAATGTTGTCCTGCACACAAAAGTACAATGAGCATGTCTCCGAACCAGAAAATAGGAAATGCATGCAAAACAAAGTAAAATATGCATGAAACAAACATAAAATGAAATGAGATGTGAGTGAACACTACTCCTAAAACCCTATATATTTTGCTCACATCATAGATCCACCTAGGCATTGGAGCCCACCCACCATGAGAGATGAGATGCCACACATAGATCCTAAACCTGTTGGGAGTATGAGGAATACAATCAAAGTCCCAGATTTGTAAGACATGGAAAAGATCATGTACTTATAAGATAAAAAGATATCTCCAATGGAGGCATCAAGCAGAGGAAGTCTTCAAGGAAGGATAGGCTTGAGGGGGCTCAATGTGGTCCTTTGTTTGAGAGGGGGATTGTTGGGATATGAGGAATACAATCAAAGTCCCAAATTGGTAAGACATGGAAAAGATCATGTGATTATAAAATAAAAAGATATCTCTATTAGCATGAGGCCTTTTAGGTAGAGCCCAAAAATAAAATCATGAAGGCTTAGTCCCAAAGTGGACAATATCATGTCATTGTGGAGATATATGAATCTTATAGGCACTAACAGAACCTGCATGACATTCATTTTCTACTTTTGGTCATGATACAAGTGGATCTACTTTGGACTTCTTAGAGTTCCGATTGTGCCTTGACAACACTTTCAGCGGAGTTCCAAGGCAGAGTTCCAATGCCTGAGGCAGTGATGCACGCGAACATGACCTCAAATATCTGGATGAGATCACCTAGGATCTAAAGTGCGCACTAACACTCAACACCTGCAAGTGTACAATTGTCATCAAGTAATAATTTATGTATCGATCCCACAGAGACTGTGATTCGAGTATCGTTTGTCCAATGAATGTGGTTTGGTTAGAGTAAATCTCTTGTGAGTCAGGTGTGAGGTTGCCGATGGTCCTGGATCAAATATGGTGTCACTTGGAGAAAGCGAAGGGGGTCTTAAAGTTTCTTAAAGGATTCTAGGATTTCAGTTTCACTTGTCCGTAGCTGAATATGCTATCAATTTAATGCTCCTAGGATATCTAGTTATAATCTTATGGGAGGATCATCGTGTGTTATCTCAATGAACTTTTGCTTCTACCAGGAACTACCTATTCCTAGCGAAGTTCCCCTTTCAAATTGTCAAAGCTCAGGGGGTTGATATCTTTAGGAGCCCCTTGTCACTAGGGTCCCTCAACCCTTCTAGAGTTGATGTCTCCTACTTTGGGCCTTCTTCTAGAATAGGTTCTTGGGGTTCTAGGATATCCTATTATTCCCTATGAAGAGGTGGATCATATTTCATATTCTACTCTTTCATATCCTACTTCCTATGGTTATGGGAGGGAGGATGACCGTAAGGTTTCTCTTTGATTCTCCTAGATTTCGATGCAAATGCTTTCCACCCTTTTATTGACTTCGTGTAGTAGAAATAGAATCAAAACATAACTTTCATTGAAATAAACAACATAAATTGCAAATATATTCAAAGGCAATTGATGGTGCTTGCTTCCTTGGATCACCAAAATTCCCCCTCCTTTCCTTAGGGATCGCTGTATCCGACACCAAGAGAGAGATCTAGAAGTTGAACCTAGCTTGGTGCACCAAAGGAGAATGTAAGGGTTGGCCGGCTACCCGGCGCGGCCACTCCCACGATCAAGTTAGTATGAGTATGAGAAGAAAGTAATGAATAGGAAAGGAAAAGAGATCTCAGAGATACCAAATGGAGAAGAAAACAACCATCCTCGATCCCGTCGTCCTCTTCCCCTTTTATAGACGAAGCCCCCCGCCTTCTCCTGGCGGTGAACTTACGCAAAGGGCTCTTTTGCCAAGCTGTCCTAACCATATTTCCCACTCCTAAAAATATCTCCTGCCACGTGTTAATCTCAAATAAAAAGATACATATGATTATTTTAAACTAACCACCCTCCACCTTTCACCGCTACCTTCCCTCCTTCAGTGCACCTCTCATCCGAAAACACTACTCTGGAAAATATCGCTCCTAATATCCGAGCAACATATACTACCTTGGAAATATTCTTCCTTAGAGTCACTCTTATTACCCTGGCACTACACTACAACCCTAGCACCGTTCACAGAAACCTGGAACCCCATACTGCCCTGGAATCACAATACAAGCCTGGAACTACTTAAACCACCCTCGAACTGCTTAAAACTACCCTGGAACTACTTAAACCACCCTGGAACTACTTATATCACCTTGGAACTATTTATATTGTCCTAGAACTGCTTATACCACCTTGGAACTGCTTATACTGCCTTGGAACTGCTTATACCACCCTGGAATGCTTAAGTCGCTTAGAACTGCTTAAACTGCCCTAGAATTACTTAAACCACCCTGGAATAGTTTATTCTACCTTGGAACTACTTAAATCGCCTTGGAAATGCTTATACCGCCTTGGAACTTCTTATACTGCCCTGGAACTGCTTAAACCGTCTTGTAACTACTTATACTGCCCTGGAACTGCTTAAACCGCTCTGGAACTATTTATACCACCCTGGAACTGCTTAAACAACCCTGAAACTACTTATACCACCTTGGAACTGTTTATATTGTCTTTGAACCACTTATCCCACCCTGGAACTGCTTATACCGCCCTGGAACTACTTATATCGCCCTGGAAATTCTGACCCCATCATAAGTTCCCCCTCTTTAGTAAAACTGAAGAGCGAAGTCGAATGAAATTTTACAAGTGTTCATGAATAAAAATTTTCTCTAAAAAAGGCCTCCATACCCATCATAAGTTCCCCCTCTTTAGTAAAACTGAAGAGCGAAGTCGAATGAAGTTTTACAAGTATTCATGAATAAAAATTTTCTCTAAAAAAGGCCTCCATACCCATCATAAGTTCTCCCTTTTTAGTAAAACTGAAAAGCAAAGTCGAATGAAGTTTTATAAATGTTTGTGAACACGCAACCACTACCATATCAATCTACCAAACCCTATTCTACCATACTGTTATACTAAACCTCATTCCTTGTGTATTAAATTCTGAACACTATATGAGACACCGAACCATAACATTGTATGAAACTTTTATGCCTAAAATGTTGTAAGAGGCATTTATGCCTGGAGGCATACTCCTTTCCCCATACTTTACCGCATGCATAAAGGGATCCTACCAAAATCGTGTTTGTTCGACAACTAAATCGACTGCTCGGGAAATACACTGACTACTTGATGTGCATGAACGTGACCTCAAATCTCGCGACGGAGACCGTCGAGGACTCAAAGCGCACACTCGTGCTCAATGCCCGCAAGTGCACGGATGTCGTCAAGTAATAAAGATTATCGATCCCACAGGGACTAGGATGCGAATATCAATATATTCGGTGGTTGTAATTGTTCGGACGTAACTCTTAAGAGGTTTCAATTGGTGAGGGTTGTCGGTGGACTTTACTTTATACGGTGTCACACGGAGGAGGAAAGGAGTTTGTCGAGGTCTTCAAAGGTGATTCTAGGACTTCGGTTTCGCTTGTGAATCACAAAACAATGCTGTCAATTGGCGTTGTCTAGACGTTTAGCTATGGTTTTGTGGAAGGGATATCATACACTCTCCCGTTGAGCCGCCGCATCTACCGGGAGCTATCTCTGCCTAAAAGGATAGGAGAGATGGTACGAGGATGCCAAATCAATCCCTACGATGAACCATTTCCGATTCCACCACACCATTCTACCCACAGTTACAAGAGATCAAGTTTACCCCTAGGTTCCTTATATCAAATCCCCTAAATCTTAAATACGAGGGATGTCACTCCTCGTATTGCCTAAGCATAGCGGATAGAAAACCAAACACACATAGATATAGTAAAAACAACTACTAATTGTCAAATCAAACTCAAAGGCAGAATTTAACATGAACCAACATTGTAATGTGCACACAAGCTACTCCCTAATCCTAGAATCGAAAGTATTACTCCATGTATATGAAGGAAGAATCACAAAACATGTTTATGTTCGAATACATAAAGAATAAAATGCAGGAACAAAGAGTTACAATGCTTTCGTGGTCTTCTCGTCGGTGTTGAAGTGCAAGGCATGGACCTCTGGCGGCATTCCTCCTCCCCGTTGCGAGTTACTGAAGCTTTTTATGGCTTCGGCGTGCCATCCTAGCCATCGTGCCTCTCCCCTAGGGTTTGGGCGGAGCCATCCTTATATAGACATCGCCTCGGACCGCTGCAAAATTCGGAAAAAGCCCTAGTCGTGCAAATATGGCGGGCGGCCACACGGCCGTGTGTTTCCACACGGCCAGGCCATGTGCAGCCCTGTGGTGCTGATTTCGCCCATTGGACACGGTCGTGTGAATCCACATGCCCTAGCCGTGTCCCACTCTGCATCTAACTACGAAATGTCCTTCTTTTGCTTTGAAAGTGCGTCTTTTTAACCCGAAATGCTAACCTGCACACAAAAGTCCAACGGGCATATCTCCGAACCAGAAAATAGGAAATGCGTGCAAAATATAGTAACATATGCATGAAACAAACATGAAATGTAACAAGATATGAGAAAAAACTACTCCTAAAATCCTATATGTTTTGCTCACATAACTTCCCCAGACTTAAATCTTTGCTTGTCCTCAAGCAAACCTCAATACCATGAAATTTAAAAGACATTGTTCCATACTTAGCATGACAACTAAATTCATCATGTGGTATTTACAATCAAGGAAGAATAAATATGTTCTAGAAATTCACTAAGTTAGCTCCTCGTGCTCGTGCTAGGTGAATCATTCTTAGGGGATGCCCGTTCCATAGTGAGTTAAGTCGTCATCCCATTGCTTTCCTAAGGTTTCCAGCTCGTAGACACTTACCTGCCAAAAGCGAGGGTCGTTCCCTAGGTCTAGCATAAAGTCTCAAAGACGTGCTCGGTATTGAGAGAAATTGGTAGGTGTTTCCCCAGTAACCTAACTCGGTCTCAAAGGGGCACCTAGCCATTTCCACCCACAACAATTGTTTTTTTATCCCTCATAATCTTCTATCTCTCTCTTCTCTCTCTCTTTTATTTCCATTTCTCTTTCTCTCTTCTCTTTTTTTTCTTCTCACTGGGATTTTGATTTTTCCAAATGGGCTTACACAATCCGAGCATCTCCAGTAACTAAAATGCTAAACCTAGAGTCACCTATGGATTCCAAAGTACTAGACTATTGAGATGAATCATAAATAGGTATGTCCTAGATTATCCCTTTTAGAATGTTCAACATGTGTAAGTGTAAAGAAATAAAGCTAACCAGTGTAAGTCTAGAACATTCATTAAAGCAAATAAAATAAAATACCTCGAGATAAATGAAGTTAAGCTACCTATGCGAACAACTCATGCAAGTAACTTTTTTTTATATATACTACTGAGGCAGCTTTACAGATAATAAAAACTAAGTATTGAAAGAAGTTTAACAACCCATGCATAAATAAATGAATGAAAATACTAGAAAAGAAACTACTGCTAGTAAACAAAACAAAATAAACTTTGGGATCTTCCCCCCCCCCCCACCAGACTTAAATGAAAATATGCCTCTAGTATGGTGGACGAGGTGGAAAGTCTAGGAGCCTCGGCATCTCTGGATCCTTGGAGAACCTGCTGCTGACCCGCTGATGCCACATGTACATGTGGTCGATCTGGGAGCTGGTGGATGCAGCAGTTGCTCAGTGCTCCTTCCTAGCCCACTGCGCCTGCTGGGCATGCATGTGCTGTTGTATCTATCAATATGTCTCCCTTCGCATCTCCATCTCGTCCGCTCCTCCTACGCCATGTACGAGCCATCCGGAGATCCGAGCCGAGACTAAAACCTATTTTAATTTACATCCATCGATCCTATACTCCACGAGGGAGTGTACATGAAATCTAGATCGAAAGTAAAATAAAATAAAGAGCGGCTAAACAATGCCATATTTAATTTACAAAAATTAAATACTAGCCTCGTCAACCCCGAGGATTCAACAAAATAAATATTTACACACATACAATCACATACACACATATGACCATAATAGTCGAATCTTATGCCTGCAACCAAAGAGTTTAAACTACGCATATCCTACTATTATCCGACACATATAATATATGAAAAAGTGCATAAAAATTAACTGAATCCTAAACACACAAAACCGGAAACCTTGGCTCTGATACCAGTTGAAGGTTTTTGCCCTGGAAGCTCTGATACCAATTTAATGGTTTTTTCTTAACGAGTCCGTGAGGGGAAACTTCGCTTCCCACTTCACCTCGGTAGCTTGTCCATGGCGATCCCTTCGATGTCCCTGGATTAAAAATATTTAATCCTAGACAAAAGAGATTGCCAGAGCAACCAAGTCATCGTCGTGCTATTCGTTTAGAGAGGTCACTTGAACAAACTAGTTGTTCAAGCGACAATCCTCTATTCTACGAGTAGCCGCGGAATAGACGATGTCCGGATCGCCGGTTTTTGTGTTTATGCTCGGGATCCAAGTATTATTTAGCCATTTACAGATTTATAACATGCTTAAAATTGAAAAACAAAAACAAGCAACAAACAAAAGAAGAAAGTAGAATAGGTATATCTCTCGATCTTCTAATGTATGACCTTCCTCCTTTTGGACGTCGTGTGGGCGACGATCCACCAAAAGTCGAAGCTCCTAGATGCCAAATCTTCCTTCCTTGCTCTTCCAAAGCAAGAGGAAGAATAGAAACAAGGTTTTTCTCCTCACTAGAAACAACCAACAAGGAACCAAACTTATCCTTGCCGCCAGCCAACTAGATGAAGGAGAAGATGGTGGAAAACAACCAGGACACCAAGGGAAGCCCTATATCTTGTTTCCACCACCTAAGGAGAGGGAAAAGGAAGCTTTTGGGTACCGTCCAAGGCTGGAAAAGAGCTAGGAAGGGTGCTGGATGTTGGCCAAAAGAGGAAGAAGAAGAGAGAAAGAACCTTCCTTATTTGGTGCCACCCTTGCCTCCAAACCCTAATCCTAATCCTATCTCAAATAGGATTCCTTCTTGCCGCCCAAACCCTAGCTCTCCTATCATGTAGTTCACGCCAAATCCCTTTGCCATCCTTTTATAGAGTTAGGGATAAGTCATGAATTAATCTCCTCCATTGGTTCTAGAGATTTAATCTCAACCGTCGGATCTAGAGATTTAATCACAACCGTCGGTTCTTAGAGATTTAATCTCTACCAATGGATCTTTGAGTTTTGTTTCTATCCTTTGGATCTAAGCATCATGAGGTGTTAATAGGCTACATTAGGGACCATGAGGAGGAGTTGGGTCTTGGCCACCCATGGATCAAGCCCACATAAAGTCCGATCCACTAATGATGATCCAATCCACTAAAGGTTCATCATTGATCTACCTCACAAACCCCCATATGATAATATGGGCTCCATATATTATTTGTACATTTTCTCCCCATGTTTAAGATCTCGAATGTCCGTCGATTAATTAATTTACCGACCATTAATTAATCAACATCTAACTCCTTGAGTAGTACCACTCAACCTTTTCATCATGCCGGACCAAGTCCACCTGCAGGGTTTACATGATGAATCTTATGAGCTCCTCAAGGGGACATCATCATCCTAATATATAGGACATGGTTTCCTCCTATAATCAACGGCACACCATATAAATAATATCATCTCCCAACTTACCGAGCCTATCGATTTAATCTATAAATCTCGCCCATTGGTAAATCAAAGAGATGAGTACTAAGTATATGTGTCCGTTATTATATCGGGATTAAGAGCATGCTAAATAATATCTGAGGTCCGATTCGATTATGTAGTTAGTAATAAATCGAATCACCTCTAAGTCGGTCCTGCTCAATACACACAAAGTGCACTAGTGTGATTCTATGGTCAAGACAAACCAATACCAAATCACACTACAACCATTCCGATGGTTTGTCCAAAGCCGAGCCTTTACTTATACTTTACAAGGCGATAACATGATCTCCCGTGTGACACCACACACCATGTTATCTACAATGTAATGTATTAGACAATATGCATAACCATAAAAATGCAAACAATGATCATGTGATTCTTATTTCAAAATAAAGATGTTCGTATAAAAGATAGACTTTTACGGTATACATCCCTACGATCTCCACTTATACTAAAAGACTATGTTGTCCTCATCTTCCCACATCTGATTTCCCTCCACATGCCTATCAAAGCTTCTAGAAGCTAGCGCCTTAGTGAAAAAACTTTAGAACCATGTCAAACTATCCTGGAAATAAACATATTACTCTAGAAACATGCGAAACCTCTTTGAAATAAACTTACCACTCTGCAACAGTGTCTAAACACCCCAAAAATAGACATACTACTCTGTAGAGAATCGAAACTACCCTAGAACTTAACATACGACTATAAACACTGCCAAACTGCCCTGGAACTTAACATATGGCTCTAAACACTGCCAAACTACCCCTGCTCTATAATATGCGAAACTTCCAAAGGGAATTACACCGCCTGCTCGGGAAACTTTCTAATTGTTCTGAAAACCCCGACCCCATCATAGCTGTGGGATAAAGTATAATTAAGTTTCCCCTCTTTAGTAAAATAGTTGAGTGAAGTTTCACAAGTGTTTATGAATGTGCAAAAACTATCATATCAACCTCCAATACCCACATCTATGATACTGACATACTAGGCCTTGATCCTTGTATATTGTATCTTGAACACTGCATGAATCATTGAACCTTGACTACTATATGAGATGTTTATGCCTAAAATATTGTATGAGACGTTTTATGCCTTAAATGTTGTTATGAGGCATTTATGCCTTAAAATGCTATAGGAAGCATTTATGCCTTAAAATGTTGTAGGAGGCATTTATGCCTTAAAATACTGTAGGAGGCATTTATGCCTTAAAATACTATAGGAGGCATTTATGCCTTAAAATACTGTAGGAGACGTTTATGCCTTAAAACACTATAGGAGGCATTTATGCCTTAGAATACTGTAGAAGACATTTATGCCTTAGAATAGTGTAGGAGGCGTTTATGGCTTAGAATAGTGTAGGAGGCGTTTATGCCTTAGAATAGTTTAGGAGGCATTTATGTCTTAGAATACTGGAGGCGTTGTGCCTTGTTAGCATGTTGCCTATCCATTATAGTTGACGTTATACTTTTCCGTGGGTGAAAATAGCTATCTAGCCCTTTGGCTTTTATAGGACAGTCGTGAGAACATTTACATATGCCATACAGAGGTGTTATAATTCCCTCTGGGGGAAAATAGCATATCTAGCCCTTAGGCTTTTATAAGAGAGTCGTGAGAACCTTTACATATGTCATATAGAGGCGTTATAGTTCCCCGTGGGGGAATAAAGTGTTAGGAATATATAAGAGATGTCCTAAGGCAATCGCCTTATGTATGAACCATTTATATGATAAATGAAGATTCACTATTTGAGTATATATGTTTTTATGTATTTGATTGGATCTTAAACTCATTTACTGAATATCCACGATACGATTCACAGCATGAGAGAATTTGTGATTGGATCACAACTAGTGAGTATCTCTACATGTGTAATTGTGATGTATCGAAATTATCCCTAGTTGATGAATTGATGGATTTGGACACCATCAATTCTGTCGAGACTAGCACGAGGTATACTCCTTGGTGTATCCAAGCAGCTGATTCTCACTGGCTGGAGACATTGTGATGTCCGGAGTTAATCGTGGATGCTAGTTATGGTAACTAGTTCATTGGAGTGACCAGCCGTAAGACTTCATATGGTTCTCTACATATATAGATATGTCAATGAAGTTCTTACTGTAGCTTAAGTGCAATGTTCCTTTGACTTGCGGTATTCAAGTCATCTTGATCATAGAGACTTATGCTTTGACATCTTAAGCAAGCATCTCTAAGGAGATGTGGACCCGGGATGATTGGGTATAAGTCGAAGTGATCGAAGGTGTTTGAATAGCCTATAAAGGATTCACCACTCCTTGCGAGGAGATGTATACCCATGGCCTCTCGTCAGATTGTTACTAAAGTCTTTGGCCAAAGTATTACATGTTTAGAGTAAGGTACTCTTGGATACATGTGCAGTAACTAGAATCTATAGGACGAG
Source organism: Wurfbainia villosa (assembly GCA_025175895.1). NCBI lineage: Eukaryota > Viridiplantae > Streptophyta > Magnoliopsida > Zingiberales > Zingiberaceae > Wurfbainia > Wurfbainia villosa. The sequence goes on from CM045986.1 coordinate 33,606,709, forward strand.
GAAATGATACTTGGGCTAGGTGTGACGTAGTCAACCTAGTGGGGACTGACACTATAGACCATGTCCTGAACCAAGTGGGTATAAGATGAGTGAAGGGAATGGGCACGATTCATTCGAGCTGCTGAAGGGTTTCAGAAATAGTTCTGGATCAACCGTTGATCTTTTCGGTTAATTGGGGATCATGATGGACTACTAGGTGCCACTCATGATCATTCTATAATTAATGGTTAATTATAGAAGGCCAATATAAACCGAGAACCTATTTGTTCACACGCACAATGAGCGTAATCCGAAGGATTTAAAATGAGCTTGAGAATAGGATTCTCAGACCGAGAGAAACTAGGTTTGGTTGGACCAAACAAAAAGCGAGCATGAAAACATTTCAATCGCAATGGAAGCGTGGATGGGACGTGTCTTATGAAGACATAATGGATGAACCGAAATGGTTTGGTTCTAATCCAATGGAGGAGAATAAACCAAAGGGTTTGGTTTATTTTAAACGAATGAACCAAAAGTTGGTTCGGTTCGTTTTAACTTAAAATAAACCATCATGGTTTGGTTTATTTTAACTTATATTAATGGAGCGGGTTAACGGGCCTTATGGTTATGATCCAATAACCATTAAGAGAATTAGTTCTCTATAAAAGAGGGCTTAAGGGATTGTTAAGCCCTAATCCAAAAGCCCTAAACCTAGTTGCCGCACACCTCCTCTCCTTGGAGAATTCGGCGCCAACTTCATTGCTGCCGCCCATCTCCTCCAACCGGCGTCCAGAAGGAGCCTTCCTTCCCCCTCGCCGGCATCGAGCTGCTGCTGGTTGGTGCTCCGGTGATCTCCCTTGGGTGTGGCGATAAGGTGAGCACTTGGCTTCCTTGGTTGGCCGGCGCCTACTCCTCCACCAAAGCTGTCCAGTTTTCTGGATAGCTTGTTTTCCTCTCGTCGGAGCGTCGTTTGGACGACGGTTAGAGCTCCGACAATGCCTAACTTACCAGGGATTCGATCTTCGGTAATCCTCTGAGGTGGAGGACGAAGGATTCGTCAAACGGTTGACGAATACCTCTCCGGAGAAGCGAGTTTTGAGGACTCGTCTTTGGGTCCGAATTTGGATTCGGATCGTGATCATCTCTCGATTACGTCGTCTTCAACACGAGGCTAGTAACCCGTACGAAGACGAAGCTCGTGGCTTAGCGAAGTCATCCTAAGGATACTCGGCGTGGATACGGATAGAGACGATTCTAGCGAGGATCGTTCCGGTTGATGCCGTTCCCGCTACAAGTGATACGAAAGGTATACGTAGTTAAATTTCCTTTTATTGCAAATTTAAATTTATGGTTATGTCTACACATGTTGTACTATGCATGTGTGTGATGTGTGTGTTGTAATAAATGTAGATTTATTATTTTTATTTCTTCCGCTGTGCACATGTTTACGAAACATGTTCGAACATACACTCGTCGCGGTGTCGGAAACCCAACAGTGGTATCAGAGCCCAGGTTGTGTTTCGACATAATCGTAAAATGGTTTTGCGATAGTCATAATGATATTTCTGGAAATTTTCTACTTTTGGAAAGTTAGATGTATTTATGGAAATTTTTTAATTTTGGAAAGTCTAGAAGTATTTATGGAAATCTTCCACTTTTGGAAAGTTGGAAGTATTTATGGAAATTGATATTTTCCATAAATAAAATATTTGATTAGATTTTGGAAATTTGTTTCCTAATTTAATCATGATTTGATTTGGGAAATCAAATCTTAAAATATTTTATTTCCATAAGTAGTTTTGATGATTTAAGAAATTGGTTTCCTAAATTAACTTTTCTTAATCAACTATTTCCATAAATAAAATATGTGATTAGATTTGGAAATTTGTTTCCTAATTTAATCATGATTTGATTTGGAGAATCAAATCTTAAACATATTTTATTTGCATAAATAGTTATGACATATAAGGAAATTATATACATGACATAATTGTATGCCATGTAATTGCATTAGATGCATATCATTATGTCATGCGTGTCGTGACATGTAGATGTATGCCATGTATGCCATGCCATGTAGATAATAGTTATTTGCATGCAAAGAGAATGAGACATAAAAACCCTTACTTAATATTAAAGCCTACACCTTCCATTAATATGGTTAGAACCAGAGTTCCGTTTCTTGTTTGGGTTGTTGGACTCTCTCCAAGCCCGGCTCGAACCCGAACATGTTCAAACCATGGAATAGTTTAATACTAATATGGTAAGAGTCAGAGGTCAATCATTAACTTTGGTTGTTGGACTCTCTCCAAGCTGGGCTAATTGGTTGAATGCGCTCTAACCATATTAAAACTATTTCTCGATTAATGGGTTGGCTTTAACCTGGAGCATCGGCTTGTTGGACTCTCTCCAAGGTCGATGTAAAGGGAGGTGAAGTTGGGTGCTATGCATATGATGCATACTTGTTAATGTGTTAACAACCTGATGTATGTGTGAACATTCAATAAGTTGATAGCACATTGTGATAGTTGCATATACGTGATATGCAATCGGTATAGTAGATACCTACCATCGTAGTTATGAATGGCTTGTTGGACTCTCTCCAAGGTTGTTCATATCTATGGTGGATATCATCCCATTCGGAGATGGACCTACGATCTCCCGAAGTGATTTTGTGGTTTTTGAAATTCAAAAAATGAATGGGATTTATAAATGTATATTGATGCATTTTAAAATCATCATTCTCATATATGCTCGTTTTGTATTTCTAAGATTGATCATGATGTCTTTGAATTTGTGTTCCATTTTGGATTCGAATAAATTGACTGGGCCGAACTTCTTGGACTAGCTTAGAAACTTGAGAATTGTTCTCAAGGTGAAAAGCTTGTGTATGTCCTCGAAGCGCCTCTTCCCGCTTATCCTAGTGAAGATGCAACTCCGGACCAATTGTTGGTCTATTAGAAACATGTGACTAATTCTGAACTGACAAGTTGCATCATGCTAGCCGCGATGGAACCCAAGCTACGAAAGCAGCATGAGCATATGGATGCTCATATCGTAGTCCTTCATCTTTATGAGTTGTTTGATAAGCAAGTGAGATTCGAAAGGTTCAAAGTCTCCAAGCTCCTCTTCACCTCTGAGATGCAAGAAGGTTCATCTGTGGTACTGCTCAACATGCTGAAGACTGTGGAGCCTTCTGAGAAGCATGAGCAGGGGACGGTGTTGTTAGTTGATTCCTCGAAAAAAGGTTCTAAGAGGGAGTCAAAGGAACAACAGAAGAGGAAGAAGAAAAAGGCTAAAAAGCCAAAACCAGCTCAAAAAGGGCACTTGCCATCATTATGGCAAGTAGGGCCATTGGCAAAGAAATTGCAAGATTTATCTTGAGTCCGTGAAGAAGAATAAGACATAAGATGCTCCATCTTTTTCATATATCTTCGTTATTGATTGTCATTCTATTTCCTCAGACACATGGGTATTGGATACTGGTGTGGCTCACATATATGTAATGACATACATGGGCTAAGGAATAGAAGAAGACTCGTCAAGGGAGAGTCAAATTTACGTGTTGGGAATGGAGCAAAGGTTGCTGCACTCGCCATCGGAACGTATTTGTTGAAACTCCCTGTAGGACTTGTCTTAGAAACTCCCTGCTTTAATGTTCCTTCATTGATAAAGAACATCATTTCTATTTCTTGTTTAAATAGAAATGGTTTCCATTTGACGTTTAGTAACAATGGTTGTTATATAACTTTGAATGACGTACTTTATGGAACTGGAACTTTAAGCAATGGCATTTATACGTTGGACGTATCCAGTGACATTTTCAATATCGAAGCGAGCAACAAGCGTGCTCGAAAAGATAATCAATTAGACTCCTACATGTGGCATTGTCGTCTTGGCCATGTAAGCAAGAAACGCATGTCCGAATTACATAGATGTGGAATTCTGGAATCGTTTGAATTGGATTCATACGATACATGCAAATCATGCTTAAAAGGCAAGATGACTAAGTTACCTTTTATTGGAAAAGGTGAACGAGTGGGAGAGTTACTAGGTCTAATACATACTGATGTATGTGGACCTATGTCAACTCAAGCTTTAGGAGGCTATAGCTACTTCATTACCTTCACCGATGATCACTCACGGTTTGGGTATGTGTTCTTGATGAAACACAAGTCTGAAGCCTTTGAAAGGTTCAAAGAATTTAGAAATGAAGTAGAGAAACAACATGACAAGAGTATTAAAATACTTCGATCAGATCGAGGTGGTAAATACTTAAGTCAAGGGTTTCTTGATTATCTAAGAGACAATGACATATTGTCTCAATGGACTCCGCCATATACACCACAGCATAATGGTGTATCTGAGAGGCGTAACCGGACCTTGTTGGACATGGTCAGGTCAATGATGAATCATGCGAATCTTCCCAAGTCCTTTTGGGGCTATGCACTTCAGATAGCTGTTTACTTGTTAAACAGAATGCCAACCAAGGTAGTCTCTACTACTCCATATGAGATATGGAATATTAAGAAACCTCATGTATCTTACTTGAAGATATGGGGTTGTCCTGCTTATGTGAAGCGGACTGCATCAGACAAATTGGATGCTAAGTCTGATAAATGTCTATTTATTGGATACCCTAAGGAAACAAGGGGTTACCAATTCTATCATCCTGTGGAACAAAAGGTGTTTGTTTCAAGGCATGCTGTGTTTCTAGAGAAAGAGTTTCTCTTGCAAGAAAATAGTAGGAGTGTCGTCGAGCTTGAGGAGGCTCGAGAGACTCAAATAGACATTGATGAGATACAGTGATGCCTGACGGTAGCAACTCATAGTGATGAGCAATCGGCTGGACCTATTGTAACACCACATCTTCGTAGATCTGGTAGAACACGCAACATTCCTGAGAGATATGGATTTCTCATAAGTGAATCGAACGACGTGTTACTCATTGATGATGAGGAGCCTACCAGTTATGAAAAAGTGCTGACAAGTTCAGAAAGGGATAAGTGGCTTGAAGCCATGAAGTCGGAAATGGATTCCATGTATGAAAACCAAGTTTGGAACTTGGTTGACCCACCTGAAGGCATAAAGCCTATAGGGTGCAAGTGGGTTTTCAAGAAGAAAATCGACATGGATGGTAATGTGATTACCTATAAGGCTAGATTGGTGACGAAAGGATATCGTCAAAAACAAGGTGTTGATTATGACGAAACCTATTCGCCTGTAGCTATGCTTAAATCCATTCGGATGCTCCTGGCCATAGCGGCTCATTATGATTATGAGATATGGCAGATGGATGTGAAAACAGCTTTCCTTAATGAAAACCTGCTCGAGGACGTGTATATGATACAACCTGAGGGTTTCACATCGGTTGATAAAACCAAGGTATGCAAATTGCAACGGTCCATTTATGGATTGAAGCAAGCATCCAGGAGCTGGAATATCTGTTTTGATGAGACAATCAAAAAGTTTGATTTCTCACAAAATCCAGACGAGCCTTGTGTGTACAAGAAGGTTAGTGGGAGTGCAGTCGTGTTCCTAGTATTGTATGTCGATGATATATTGCTTATGAGAAACGATGTTTCAATCTTACAGTCAGTTAAGGTTTGGTTATCCAAGACATTCTCCATGAAAGACCTGGGAGAAGCAACCTACATCCTCGGGATTAAGATCTATAGAGATAGATCGAAACGGTTGCTTGGTCTTTCGCAATCTACATATATAGACCGAGTGCTAAAGAGGTTTAGCATGTCGGAATCCAAGAAAGGTTAGCTACCCATCAGGCATGGGGTACACCTTTCGAAGTCTATGTGTCCGCGCATAGAAGACGAGAGGATTTGCATGAGTAAGATTCCCTATGCATCCGCAATAGGATCTATCATGTATGCTATGTTATGTATGAGGCCCGATGTATCGTATGCTCTGAGTGTCACGAGCAGATACCAGTCCGATCCAGGAATGGATCATTGGGTGGTTGTCAAGACGATCCTTAAGTACTTAAGAATAACTAAGGATGTGTTCCTAATATATGGAGAAGGGGACATGGTGATATGCGGATATACGGATGCCAGATTCCAGACATACAAGGATGATTCCAGGTCTCAGTCTGGATACGTGTTCACCCTGAATGGGGGCGCAGTGAGTTGGAAAAGTTCCAAACAAGACACTGTAGCGGATTCTACCACTGAGGAAGAATACATTGCAGCTTCGGAAGCAGCAAAGGAAGCGGTTTGGATCAAGAAGTTCATCTCTGAACTTGATGTGGTCTCATCAATGATCCAAACATGTGCTTCGCCGCTATTATCTTATCAGAGAGATCATCAGTAGGAATAAAATAAAAATCGAGAATATTCCCACTGAAAGGAACTTAGCGGATCCTTTGACTAATACATTACCTCAAAATAAGTTTGAGGGTCATGTTAGAACTTATGGTATTGGATACCGTAGCGATTGGCATTAGGCAAAGTGGGAGTCTATTAGTAATATATAAGAGATGTCCTAAGGTAATCGCCTTATGTATGAACCATTTATATGATAAATGAAGATTCACTATTTGAGTATACATGTTTTTATGTATTTGATTGGATCTTAAACTCATTTACTGAATATTTACAATACGATTCACAGCATGAGAGAACTTATGATTGGATCACAACTAGTGAGCATCTCTACATGTGTAATTGTGATGTATCGGAATTATCCCTAGTCGATGAATTGATGGATTTGGACACCATCAATTCTGTCAAGACTAGCACGAGGTATACTCCTTGGTGTATCCAAGCAGCTGATTCTCACTGGCTTGAGACATTGTGATGTCCGGAGTTAATCGTGGATGCTAGTTATGGTAACTAGTTCATTGGAGTGACCAGCCGTAAGACTTCATATGGTTCTCTGCATATATAGATATGTCAATGAAGTTCTTACTATAGCTTAAGTGCGATGTTCCTTTGACTTGCGGTATTCAAGTCATCTTGATCATAAAGACTTATGCTTTGACATCTTAAGCAAGCATCTCTAAGGAGATGTGGACCCGGGATGATTGGGTATAAGTCAAAGTGATCGAAGGTGTTTGAATAGCCTATAAAGGATTCACCACTCCTTGCGAGGAGATGTATACCCATGGCCTCTCATCGGATTTTTACTAAAGTCTTTGGCCAAAGCATTACATGTTTAGAGTAAGGTACTCTTCGATACATGTGAAGTAACTAGAATCTGTAGGACGAGGAAATGATACTTGGGCTAGGTGTGACGTAGTCAGCCTAGTGGGGACTGACACTATAGACCATGTCCTGAACCAAGTGGGTATAAGATGAGTGAAGGGAATGGGGCACGATTCATTCGAGCTGCTAAAGGGTTTCAGAAATAGTTCTGGATCAATCGTTGATCTTTTCGGTTAATTGGGGATCATGATGTACTACTAGGTGCCACTCATGATCGTTCTATAATTAATGGTTATTTATAGACGGCCAACATAAACCGAGAACATATTTGGTCACACGCACAATGAGCGTAATCTGAAGGATTTAAAACGAGCTTGAGAATGGGATTCTCAGACCGAGAGAAACTAGGTTTGGTTGGACCAAACAAAAAACGAGCATGAAAACGTTTCAGCCGCAATGGAAGCGTGGATGGGCCGTGTCTTATGAAGACATAATGGATGAACCGAAATGGTTTGGTTCTAATCCAATGGAGGAGAATAAACCAAAGGGTTTGGTTTATTTTAAACGAATGAACCAAAAGTTGGTTCGGTTCGTTTTAACTTAAAATAAACCATCATGGTTTGGATTATTTTAACTTATATTAATGGAGTGGGTTAACGGGCCTTATGGTTATGATCCAATAACCATTAAGAGAATTAGTTCTCTATAAAAGAGGGCTTAAGGGATTGTTAAGCCCTAATCCAAAAGCCCTAAACCTAGTTGCCGCCCACCTCCTCTCCTTGGAGAATTCGGCACCAACTTCATTGTCGCCGCCCATCTCCTCCAACCGGTGTCCAGAAGGAGCCTTCCTTCCCCCTCACCGGCGTCGAGCTGCTGCCGGTTGGTGCTTCGGTGGTCTCCCTTGGGTGTGGCGATAAGGTGAGCACTTGGCTTCCCTTGATTGGCCGGCGCCTACTCCTCCACCAAAGCTGTCCAGTTTTCTGTTCAGCTTGTTTTCCTCTTGTCGGAGCGTCGTTTGGACGACGGTTAGAGCTCCGACAATGCCTGACTTACCAGGGATTCGATCTCCGGTAATCCTCTGAGGTGGAGGACGAAGGATTCGTCAAACGGTTGACGAATACCTCTCCGGAGAAGCGAGTTTTGAGGACTCGTCTTTGGGTCCGAATTTGGATTCGGATCGTGATCATCTCTCGATCACGTTGTCTTCAACATGAGGCTAGTAACCCGTACGAAGAAAAAGCTCATGTCTTAGCGAAGTCATCCTAAGGATACTCGGTGTGGATACGGATAGAGACGATTCTAGCGAGGATCATTCCGGTTGATGCCGTTCCCGCTACACGTGATACGAAAGGTATACGTAGTTAAATTTCCTTTTATTGCAAATTTAAATTTACGGTTATGTCTACACATGTTGTACTATGCATGCGTGTGATGTGTGCATTGTAATAAATGTAGATTTATTATTTTTATTTCTTCCGATGTGCACATGTTTACGAAACATGTTCGAACACACACTCGCTGCAGTGCCGGAAACCCAACATAAAGCTATCTAGCTCATAGGCTATTATAGTAGGCGCGGAGCCTGAGCTAGTACTCAACACTTAAAAGAAATAGCACCAAACTTGCCATACCTTAGAAAGAATACCATTAAAAAATAATAATTTCGATCAAGCATAATAAACATCAGCATGAATGACATCAATATCAAGCATATGATGCCTTATAAAACTTTGATAAGCCTTTTGCATAAAATAATATAAGAAACCTTGCAATCTCTACATAAAACACAAAATGCCTTAGAAAAAACCATATAACCTTCTGCCACATACCATTAGATAGCCTGAAACCCTTTAGAAAAATTGATAACCCTCACAAGAACGCTTTCATCAGCCCTTAGACTCTATAATAGGCACAAAATGCCTTAGAAAAAACCATATAACCTTCTTCCACAGACCATTAGATAGCCCGAAACCCTTTAGAAAAATTGATAACCCTCACAAGAACGCTTTCATCCACCCTTAGACTCTATAATAGGCATAAAATGCCTTAGAATTATTGACCACCCTTCTTCCCTAGAATACAAACTTAATTTCCGAGCCATACATTAGGCATAAAGAATACCCTCCATCTCTTCTAAGGGCATACAAGCTGATTCTGAAGAAATTACAAATAATCTGAGCATATAGACTGACCTTGCTACTTCCCCAGACCGAGAAACAAGAGAAACCGAGCATCAACAAAAAGTACAATGGTTGCAACTCCAAGTTGAGACACTATCTGCCGATCAGGAACAACTAATAGTAGAGCACAAACAAGAACTGAAGAAAGTACTTACTATTAAAGACACCCATATCAGATGGTTGCAGGAATGCGCTCCAGACAGGCGAATTATTCCAACTTATGGAAGATATCATAGATGCACATATTGCCCTAAAAGAGACCACCCTCACCAACCTGGATGAATTCCATTTTCACTTCGACATATTAAAGCAACATTTCAACATGTTGGCCAACACTGCCCATGAGCAAACCATCCGAGCCACTGAGCTTAACTAAAAATTGTCTCAAATAAATGAGGCAGAGGGTGAGAAATGGGCTACAGAACATGTGGTAGATACAAAGAAAGAAAGAGGCCAAAAGCTCGAAAGATGTTAGTCAATGGATGCATTGGGTATCTAGTGCATGTGGTAGATACAAAGTAAGAAAGAGGCCAAAAGCTCGAAGAAGTCCGAGTTGTAAGTGACTACCCAGAAGTATTCCCTGATGAGTTGCCAGGGTTGGGTCCTAAAAGAGAAATCGAATTTGAGATTGAACTTATTCCTGGTACAAAACCAATCTCAAAAGCACCCTATCGTATGGCCCCGACAGAATTGAAAGAGCTTCAGGAACAATTACAGGAGTTACTCGACAAGGGATTCATTCTCCCTAGTCACTCACTGTGGGGAGCTTCAGTATTGTTCGTGAAGAAGGAAGATGGGTCTATGAGAATGTGCATAGATTATTTAGCACCAAATAAGGTGACAATCAAAAACAGATATCCTTTGCTAAGGATTGATGATTTGTTCGATCAATTGAAGGGAGCCACAGTTTTCTCCAAGATTGACTTGAAATCCGAATATCATCAAGTAAAAGTTAAACAGGATGATATGCCAAAAACGGCTTTCCAAACTAGGTATGGACATTATGAGTTTGTGGTCATGCTTTTCGGAGTGACAAATGCTCTAGCAACCTTTATGGACCTAATGAATCGAGTATTCAAGGCATTCCTCGACAAGTTTGTGATCGTCTTCATTGATGATATTCTTATTTACTCGAGAACTCAGGAAGACCATGCTGAACATTTGAAGATAGTGTTACAAACCCTTCAGCAGAGACAATTGTATGCCAAGTTCTCCAAGTGTGAATTTTGGTTCGATCGAGTATCCTTCCTTGGTCACATAATTTCAAAAGATGGGGTTATGGTAGATCCGACAAAGTTAGAAGTTGTTAGTAACTGGAGTCGACCAAAGACTGTCAATGAAATCAGAAGTTCTTTGATTAGTAGGGTACTATAGAAAATTTGTAGAAGACTTCTCAAGAATAGCAAAAATTTGTAGAAGACTTCTTGAGGATAGCTTCACCACTGACGACTCTTACCAGAAAGAACCAAAAGTTTGAATGGACCGAGGATTATGAGAAAATCTTCCTTGAACTAAAGAGGAGATTAACAAGTGCTCCAATTCTAACCCTTCCAGAAAGTAATGCAAACTTTGATATGTATAGTGATGCATCCAAAATGGGACTCAGAACTGTGCTTATGCAGAATGGTAAAGTCATTGCCTATGCATCTAGACAACTCAAGAATTATGAAGAGAATTATCCCACTCATGGCCTTGAGTTGGCAGCAGTAGTCTTCGCTCTCAAAATTTGGAGATGTTGAACCTTGGGGTTGAGATTTTTTTGGATAGCTTTTTACCTTGACAATAGCGCCAACACTGTTTGATGATATACTAGCAAAGCAAGACAAAGATCCAAGCATCTAAATGATCAAGCAAGAGATCCGAGAAGGAAAGGATGAAGGATTTTCATGTCTCTAACAATGGGCTACTATATCTTGGTGAACGCTTATGTATTCCCAATGATCCAGAATTGAGAAAGAGAATTTTAGAAGAAGCTCATAGGACCCCATATTCAATGCATCATGGATCTACCAAGATGTATCAAGATTTGAAAGAAAAGTTCTGGTGGTTCGGTATGAAAAGGGATGTGGCTAAATATGTCAGCACCTGTCTGACGTGTCAAAGAGTCAAAGCAGAACATCAAAGACCTAGAGGAGTTCTGTAGCCTATTCAGATCCTAGAATGGAAGTGGGAAGATATAGCTATGGATTTCATAGTAGGACTACCCAAAACAACTAATGGTTATTATGCTATTTGGGTGATTGTTGATAGATTGACAAAATCTGCCAATTTTCTGGCAATCAAAATATCGTATTCAATGGAACAACTAGCTCAGTTGTATGTTAAGGAGGTGATCAGATTCCATGGAGTTCCTAAGACCATCATTTCTGATAGGGATAGTCGATTTACTTCACACTTTTGGGAGTGTGTTCAGAAGGCCCTTGGCACTAAGTTATGATTTAGCACAACATTTCATCCTCAAATAGACGGGCAAATCGAACGAGTACATCAAATTCTAGAGAATATGCTCCGAGCTTGTGCCTTAGATTTTAAGGGAAGTTGGTGCAAATACCTATGTTGGGCAGAATTTGCTTACAATAATAGCTACCAAGCTACAATTGGAATGACACCCTATGAAGCTTTATATGGAAGGAAGTGTAGGTCTTCTATTTGTTGGTATGAAGGTGGTGAGAAGAAAGAAATGTGGCTTAAGACAGACTTTATAGATGACACCACCAATACTATAAAGAGCATCCACCAAAGAATAGAGACTGCTCAGAGTCGGCAGAAGAGTTATGCCGATGTAATGTGTAGACCGCTTGAATTCGAAGTTGGGGATTCTGTATTTCTTAAAGTAGCTCCTATGAAAGGGGTGATGAGATTTGGGAAGAAAGACAAGCTGAGTCCACGATATGTAGGACCTTACTAGATCACAAAAAGAATTATCAAAGTAGCTTATGAGTTAGAGCTACCTCAAGAAATGTCAGCTATTCACAATGTATTTCATGTCTCAATGCTGAAAAAGTCTGTTCCTGATGTGGACAATGTGATTGAGCCACAGACAGTACAAGTTCAAGAAGATTTAAGTTATGAAAGTCGACCTATTCAGATAATAGGTCGAGAAATCAAGAAATTGAGAAACAAAGAAGTACCCTTAGTAAAGGTCATGTGGCAAAATCAAAAGTTTGAAGAAGCAACTTGGGAACGCGAGGATGACATGAAACAAAAGTATTTGGAGTTGTTCTAAGTTTCGAGGACGAAACTTTTATAAGGTATGAAGGATTGTAACGCTTGTAAAATTCTAAAACTGTTCAATGTAATTTAATGGATTTTAACGCCCATAAAAGGTTTAAAATAAAATAAAATAAAATAAAAAGTATGGTTCGCTATAGCTAGGATTTGAACCATGAACCTCCTAATAGGGAGGTTGCCTTGACACCACTAGACCATAGGATGATTCTTGGCTAAGATATATAAAGAATATACAAAGAATATAGATGGGAAGATGAGGAGTTGGTTCATCCCCCCATGAAAGGATGAAGAGTGTTCATTCCCTAGGTATTAAAGAGGAGAATTAAGAGAAGAGAAGAAGAAAAACCCCACTTTCCTTCTTCATTCTCCTTCTTCCTCATACTTGGCCGAAATTTCTCATTCTCCTTCCTCCCTTTTTCATCCAAAGCTCAAGGACTCCTTGTGTTGGGATTCTCAAGAGGGTTTTTCAAGGAGAGAGTCTTGGTATTGCTAGAAGATCCAACTCCATCCGAAACCCTAAAGCCTTGTTTGGTGTTCTTGAGAGGATTTCAAGGGGATAAAAAGGCTTAGTATATGCTAGAGGATCACTCCTAAGGCTAAGGAACAAAGGAAGGTCTTCATCTCATAAAAAAAACCCTAGCGGTATACTAGTACGATAGCGAGAGGATGTAAGTATCTCTCACCTGCAGTATAAATAGTTCTTCGATTGTTTTATATAACATCTTTTCATATGTTTTGAAGATTATATATTTGGATCAGATGATATATGTGTGTGATCAAATTTAAAGTTGAGGTATAGGTCTTTTTAAGCAAGATCTAAGATCACCAAGATGTTATTTCTCACCTAGAGTATAAGTAACTCTTTGATTTGCCCATCTAGGTTCTATTATCATGTTTTATTTGGATTTATATGTTCTGTCCAGATTATTTTTGTTTGAACTTTTAGGTATTTTAAGTATATTTCATTGGAAGCAAGATGTAAAGATGGCAAAGATGCTTCCCTTACGAGTTTTGGGGACAAAGAGCATGATCGAATGTCTTGAAAGGCTTCCTATATGCGTTGTTGAGTATGATCATGTAAAATACTTGTTAAATGACAAAAATATGTTTTGATCGGATAATATGGGTGTGTTTAGACTTATAGGTAAGGTATATTTTGTTTTAAGCAAGACATAAGATCACTAGGATGCTATCTCTCACCTATAGCATAAGTAACTCTTTGATTTGCACATCTAGCTTCTAGTATCATATTTTTATTCAGATTTATAGGTTCTGTCCAGATTATGTTTGGTTGGATTTTTAGGTATTTTAGGTATATTTCTCGTGGGGCAAGATGTATAGATTTCAAAGAGGCTTCCCCTATGAGTTTCGGGGACAAAGAACATGATTAAATGTCTTGAAAGGCTCCCTATATGAGTTTTGGGAGTTTGAGCATGTTACATGTTGGTTAAATGACAAAATCAGTAGGTCATCTATATTTATAGGTATATTTCATGTTGAAGCAAGACATAAGATCGCAAAGATGCTTCCCCTATATGTTTTGGGGACAAAGAGCATGATCGCATGTCTTGAAAGGCTTCCTATATGAGTTTTGGGAGTATGATCATGTTAAATGTTTGATAAATGACCAATATCAGTAAGTCATATGTAAGGGAAATATTTCACTTTGAATATTTCATTGGAAGCAAGATGTAAAGATCACAAGATGCTTCCCCTACGAGTTTTGGGGACAAAGAGCATGATCAAATGTCTTGGAAGGCTTCCTATATGGGTTTCTGATTATGATCATGTAAAATACTCGTTAAATGACAAAAATAAGTAAGTCATATATAAAAGAATTATTTTACTTTGAAGTGGAATGTACTGGGCTCTTATATCGCCCATGGGTCCCTAGACCGCCCTTGAAAGTTCCACGGGCCCCTAGACCGCCCTTGAAAGTTGCCCTAATAAGTTCAGTGGCTAGCTACCCTAAGTTCTCTTAGGGTTGCGTGCAAATTGGTACAATGCCGCATTGCCAAAACAAGGATTATTAGTATTTTAAAGTATATATGTATATATGGTTTCGAAAGTTAACCAAAGCACAATGTTTACAAGTTTAAGCATAGTATGGCTCATGTATATGTTTCTACAAGAGAAGCATATTTCAAGCATGTATTGCAAGTTGCGTATGTTATGTTCTTGCATTTCAAGTTGAGCCATTGTGTTATGTACAAGTGTCTCTATATGTCTAATATAGAAAGTTCATGCATGTCAAGTGGAACCATTGTATTATGTGCAAGTATTTCCAAATGTTAAATGCAGAATTTTCCAAAATGCAAGTATGAGCATGTGTTGCATGCATGTATTCTAATAGCATGTTTTCCTAATGCGAAGTTTTGTGAGAATAGGAATTACTTACTAAGCTTCATTGCTTATAGTTTACATTCCTTATACTACAGATAAGGGTAAAGCAAGATTGGAGTAAGAGGGGGCAGTGGATGAAGTGCTTGGTGTGTGTGGCGGCGGAACAGTAGATTATGATCCTGGACTTGCTAGTATTCTATTATGTTAAGACCTTCGAACTTGTTCGTGTGGTAGTGTTCATGTTATATGTTGATCATGTTATGTCTAAGAATGTTGAACTTGCTAGTATTATGCTATTCTAATAACTTTGAACTATGTGCTAGTCTTCATGTTAGGTGCTAGGGTTGATGTCATATATTGTTGATTACGTTGATGTTCATGTCAAGGATGCATATATCACTATCACCATGCATGAGGTTGAGTTACTTAAGAATGTTTTATATTAGAACCCTAGTGAAGGTGCATGCTTAGATAGGTTAAGAACTTGGGTAATATCCTAGTGTCAACATATCAATGTAGTTGGGTTCGTTATTTAGCTTCCGCTGTTTCAAGTTAAGAGTATAAATTATGATACTCGTTTAGAAACCAGGTTTAGATTTTGGTACGAGTTGTTGATACTCTTCAGTTTAAATCAGGTATTAGTTAACTTACAAATAATGTATGTGAGTTTATGAAATGATTGAATCATGTTTTACCTGATTACGCAAAGAGTAGGATAAAGAATGGTAAAGTAACACCTCCCTTACTAGTGTAAGGATAGGCGGGGTGTTACACTAATGGTCCGAGACCACGTACGGAGGGCAATACACTAAAACAATCTCCTCCTCGTTGGAGGTAGGAGACAACAGAATACAAAAAGCTTGAAAGATTCAGGTAGAGGGACACTCCCCCTATCCTTATTATGATATAAAGCTCTGAGAAAATGAAATAAGTACAATAGAAGACTTGAAGAAAACTTATACCGACGAGGAAAAGAATGAAACTTAAGCTTGATCATCAGAGTAGTAGAGCTTCACAGTCGTAAAGTTGTCAGAGAGTCGAGGCATTACGGAGGCTTTTTGGAGAGCTTTTGATGATCGAAATGGGGTGGAGAACCCCTACTTTTATAGCCTTGGAAACCCTAGACGTTCAGATCTTCAACCAATGAGAGTAAGCCTCCTAGCCCTTGAGAAATGGAGATAAGCTTTGACTCTCCTCGAGGCAGATACTTGACCAATAGTCGACTGCTTCCCTTACCAGTCGACTGATAGATGAATCAGTCGACTGATGGCAGGGTTTCTAGTTGCAATGAAGAGTTAGCTCGAAAATGCAGTTAGTATAGGTAAGCTCGATGGCCATTTACCATTCGATCTCGACTTAGACCCTCAATGGGAAGTTTTGGTTGGATCGATGCCTAAAGATGTCCCCGTACGGAGGACACGACCTTACATACACTCACTCACACGAGCTTACCTCAACTTTTACCTTTGAAGCTTTGCTTCCGGTCTTCACCTGAGTTCTTCGGCTTCCTCCGAAGTCCTCTCGGTGTCGCCCGACCACCATGGTTCTCTCCGCATGTCGCTGACCTTCAGCTTTAGCTTAGCAATTTTGCACACTTGATTCAGCTCGTGAGATAACAAAATGAGCTTAACTTTGTATCATTTGCTATAATCAAAACTTAGGGTTGACTTAGGTGCCTACTGCACCAACAATCTCCCCCTTTTTGATCTATGGCAAACCAAGACACAAAGTTAAGTAAATAATTTGAAGTGCATTAATTGAATGACAAGCATAAAACATGAATATGAAGAAATGAGTATACTTAGATTAGCAAGTTAAGCAGGAGTATGAAAAATCTTTTCAAGTGCTCCCGCTAGACGATTCCTCCCCCTTGATCGAGGGTGAGTACTTGATAAAAGGATCTTGACCCTCCCCCTTGATGCGTGCTACTTAAAAAGAATTAAGTAATCAAAATTACTTAATATTGGCCTTAGTGTTTAAAATAGGTTTTAAGTTAAGGTACCAAAAAAAAAAAGATCCCTAACTTTGGCCTTTTCTCCCCCTTTTGCCATAAATCGGAAAGAACGGGGGAATTTGAAAATCATAGTTTTTAAATTTAGTTTTAATTCCAATCATGTTCCAAATAAATTTTGAAAATAGTAATTTAAACTAAGCTCATCTATTAAATGTTCAACTCTATTTGACTCGATTGATATTAAATAATCAACAGGTCCTGATTAGAGTTGGTTAATTTATATAATTATACTCCGTGGTTCATGTTGATGCACTGAATCTACATCTGGAACCAGGAGTAAAGTCCTAACATCTCATGCCCATCTACGTAGCTAAGTACACAAACACATTAGTCCTATGTGTTGTGAGATGTATTGGCTTCTTAAATCTATAGGTGCATGATTTCTAGGGTAAGCCCTAAGCTAATTCCATTAATGAGAAAAGTAAATAATAGAGTTATAAGAAGTTATGATTTGTAAATCCACCTCTATTACGCACATGCCCAATTTTTGTCTAAGTAGACTAAATTCGTCTTCGGGTAGCGGCTTGGTAAAAAGATCGGCTAGGTTTGACTTGGATTCCAATTATTCGAGTTGAATGTTCCGTTAGCTACATGTTCCCGAATAAAGTGGTGTTTGACCTCTATATGTTTGGACCTAGAGTGGCATATGGTGTTGGTGCAGTAGACACCTAAGTCGAACCTGAGTTTTGATTATAGCAAACGATACAAAGTTAAGCTCATGTCATTATCTCACGAGCTGAATCGAGTGTGCAGAAAATTGCTATAGCTGGAGCTGAAGGCTAGCGACGCCCGGAGGATGTCGCGGTGGTCGGGCGACACTTGAGTGACTTCGGAGGGAGCCGAAGGAATCGAGTGGAAGGCCAGAAGCAAAAGCAACACAGTGAGTATCGAGGTAAGCTCGTGTGTGCGAGCGTAAGTGAGGTCGTATCCTCTTTACGGGGATGATCTTAAGCATAGATCTGACCAAAGACATCCTATAGGTGGTCTAGGTCGAGATCGGACGGTCGGAGGCCATCAAAATAATGTTTTTGTTAAGCTAACTTTGCCTTGCAGCTAGCATCAGTCGACTGGCAGCTTGTAGGACTCGACTGCAATCCAACAGTCGACTGCCGAAGGTTAGCATTCAACTGATGCTACCATCAGTCGACTGATGATGGCCATCAGTCGACTGATGGTCAAAGGATCAGCTTCGAGGAGTCAAGTCTTATCAACAAATTTCAAGGGGAGTGGTGCTCAAATATGATTGGCTAGGGTTCCTCTCGAAAAGGGGCTCAAAGGCTATAAAAGGAGGTCCTAACCTAGAGTTCCTTCATCAATTCTAAGTGCTCAAAAGCCTCCGCAACGCTGCGACTCTCCGACGACTCTACAACAACGAAGTGTTGCCAACAACCCTAGCTTAAGTTCTTTTTTTCTAGTTGTTGGTATAATCTTACTTTGTTATTGCTTTCAATATTGCAATTCTTTTTAATCAAGGTTTTCTATCGTTGCATTTTACTTAAATAGAAGAGAGGGTTTGTCTCTCTATCTTTTTGCTTCGAAGGTTTTTGTAATCGTCAAACTCCTACCTCCAACGAGGAGGAGTGTTTTAGTGAATTGCCCTCCGTACACGGTCTAGTACCGTTAGGGCCTTGGAGTAGTAGCCGAAGGCTACGAACCAAGTAAAAAAATATCTTGTCTCTTTTTGTTTCATTTATCTTTCCGCTGCACTTAATTGTTTTGATACGAACTCGAAAAAAAAAGGTTTTTCACTATTCACCCCCCCCCTTTAGAGAACCGCTTCGATCGAACATATGGGATTTTTAGTTAAGTTGATTGAGCTAATATTATCTATGTGAGTTTTAATATTGTTGAAGTTTAAGTTTAAGTCTTGGAGATTGTGCTTCATCCAAAGAAGTTGAGCTACACACTCACCCATCGCGCCGTATTTGGCTTCGGTGGTAGATAAAGCAATACAGTGTTGTTTCCTACTGCACCATCTCACTAGACTCGAGCCGAGAAGTTGACAACAACCATTCGTGCTCTTTCTATCGAGTTTACTACTGGCATAGTCTGAGTCAGAGTAACCGATTAGTTCAAACTCGGTAGATCTAGGGTACCAAATACCTACGCTTAGTGTGCCCTTTAGATATCTAAGAATATGCTTGACTAGAGTTAGGTGAGACTCCTTGGCACAGGTTTGAAACCTTGCACACATACTTACTGCGAATAAAATGTCGGGTCGACTTACAGTTAAGTATAGAAGACTCCCTATCACATTCCTATAGTATTTTAGGTCGATGGGCTTTCCTTCTAAGTCCTTTCCTATATTGACATTAGTTGCCATGGGTGTATTGATGGTTTTAGCATCTTGCATTCCAAAACATTTAATTAATTCTCTAGTATATTTTTGTTGATGTAAATATGTTCCATCCTTAGTTTGTTTAATTTGTAGTCCAAGAAAGAAACTCAATTCACCTACTAACTCATTTCAAATTCACTTTCCATAAGTGAAATGAACTCATTTAGTAGGATCGAATTGGTTGTTCCGAAAATGATATCGTCTACGTAGATTTCGGCTATAAAGATTATCTTACATATGGTTTTTACGAAAAGGGTCGGATCGACTAGGCCTTGGTTAAACCCTTTTGACTTAAGATTAATTGAAAGTCTATCGTACCAAGCTCGAGGAGCTTGTTTGAGTCCATAAAGAGCTTTCTTTAGTTTAAGGACATGGTCAGGTTTATCTAGACTTTCGAATCCGGGGGGGGGTGGTTAACATACACTTCTTCCTTAATTACTCCATTTAAGAACGCCGACTTGGCATCCATTTGAAATAATTTAAATCCTCGATGTGCAGCGTATGATAACAACATTCAGATGCATTCTAATCTAGCTACGGGGGCATAGGTTTCATTGTAATCTAACCCCTCTACTTGACTAAACCCTTTCACGACCAATCTCTCTTTGTTTCTAACTACCTCACCTTTGTCATCAAGTTTATTTCAGAAAACCCACCTTGTTCCAATAATTGATTTGTCTTGTGGTGGTGGTACTAATTCCCAAACTTCGTTCCTAGTAAATTGAGCTAGCTCTTCTTGCATTGCAATAATCTAGTCGGGATCAAGAAAAGCTTGTTCAATGGTTTTGGGTTCGATTTTCGAAATCAAGGATATTTGACTAAGATTTCTATATGATGTAGTTAGAACCCCTAGACTAGGATCACCTATCACTTGATCGATAGGATGATTCGATTGAATCCTAGAATGACTTGGGTTAGGGTTACTCTATCACTTGGTCGATAGGATGACTTGATTGAATCCTAGACTGGCTTGGATTAGGATTGATACTAGACTCGTGTTCAAGGTTAGAGTCGAGTCTGGTATGAATCGGTTCGCTAGTTAGCTTTACTATGGAATTTGTAGGTTCATGTCCTTCGTCGAATACTACATTAATGGTTTCCTCAATTTTAAGGGTGTCATTGTTATATACCCTATAGGCTCTACTTGTAGTCAAGTATCCTAAGAAGATTCCGGTAGAGGTTTTGGAGGTGAACTTTCCTAGGTAGTCTTTAGTATTTAGGATATGAAGCTTACATCCAAATAGCCTAAAGTACTTGATGTTAGGTACTTTGTCGTGATAGATTTCATACGAGGTCTTAAGGTGCCTCTTTACCATAAGGATTCTATTTTGGACATAACAAGCCATACTAACGGCTTCTGCCCTAAACCTATCAGGTAGGTTATAATCATTTAGCATTGTCCTAGTGGCTACTTGTAGGGTTCTATTTTTACGTTCGACTAGGCCATTTTATTGTGGGATTCTAGGACATGAGAATTCATGGTGGTATCCGTTTAGGTTACCGAAATCTGTGAACCTATGGTTCTCAAATTCACCACCATGATCGCTTCTAAATCTTTTAATTTTAAGGTTCTTTTGGTTTTCGATTAACTTAAACAAATTGATGAGTTGGTCTAAGGTGTCACTTTTGTGTTTAAGAAACCTAACCCAAGTAAATCTAGAATAGTAGTCAATTATGACTAAGAAAAATTGACTCCCATTAAGTGACTTGGCTCCATGAGAATCGAATAGATCCAAATGAATGAGCTCAAGCACATTTTTTGTCCGTTATTAGTTAGTTAGTTGATGTTGTGTCCTGGGTTATTTACCTTGTTGACAAGCATTACAAATTTTATTGTCCAAGTTGTTAAGGTTAGGCAAACCTCTGACAAAGCCACTCTGACTCATCTTTTGAACGAGTCTTGGGTGCGAGTGACCGAGTCGTCGGTGCCACAACCAAGATTCCTCTTGCTGTGTCATAAGACACTTGGTTGAGGAGTTGGGTAAGTTAATTGTGTAGATGTTGCTATTCCTAGTTCTTTTAAGTATTGTTTTAGAGGTTTCATTTGTTTTAATTAAGCATTCATTTTCTAGGAATATAATCTTATAGTTGTTATCACACAATTGACTTACACTAAGTAAATTATATTTAAAATCTTCGACTAATAAAACATTATGAATTGTGAAATTAGAATTTAGCTAAATATCACCTGATCCGATGATTTTGAGCTTGTCGTTGTTTCCGAAAGCTACCGATCCTTGTCGTTTGAATCTAAGCTTCGAAAATTTAAGTTGGTCTCCAGTCATATGTCGGGAGCACCCACTGTCCAACATCCATTGATCCTACACACAAGGTAGTTGGATCGGATATTGGAATTTAAGGGTTGGTTGAAGATTATTAGTCCTATATCATCTCACCCATTTCTACATGATCAAACATGTTATCCTTATGTGTTTTTGTGAGATGACTTCAATTTTATCTAATTAATTTTAATGAATCGAAACTAGTCAACCTTGCGTTAGATTCAGATTTAACCCTAAGCTCACCAAGTTATCTTTTCAAGAAATTGGCTTCCAGGTCGTGGCAAGGCACAGAGGCCTTCTTTGATCGAAACAGTGACCACTTCCTTAGACAAAGCCAAATTTGAGAAAGTAATAACTTGATTCACCTAAGATCACTTCCTGGTCTAACTAGTTAAGGATACGACGAGGTAGCTTCAGCAAGTTCCACTTAGTCGAGTGCACCGAGCTAGATACGCCTTGTCTAACATGGACACACAAGACTTCGCTTTCCTAGAGTACTTTCATCTCGTCGCATCCTAGTACTATGTTGTCAAGAATTGACTAGTTATGGGTCCTATCTAACTATTCTAAAAGAAATAAAAAGAAAAATACCTAAGCATGCAAAGTCTAATTAATAGCGCAAACAAATTTTATACTAGCTCTCCCTGGACCATTGAATTGGTTTGGTCTTTCCACATAGTAGATTTGGTCCTTGGGAACCCAGTATTTGTTAGATCCTAATTGAGAAATCAAAATGGT
Organism: Wurfbainia villosa; assembly: GCA_025175895.1. Classification (NCBI taxonomy): domain Eukaryota; kingdom Viridiplantae; phylum Streptophyta; class Magnoliopsida; order Zingiberales; family Zingiberaceae; genus Wurfbainia; species Wurfbainia villosa. The sequence goes on from CM045986.1 coordinate 33,628,974, forward strand.
CTTAGGGACCCATGCTTGGACATGTTTTTTATTTCTACTTACAATTGACATATATGACTTATTAGTCGTATTTGAGCTAAACCGAAGCCCGACCTTGTTATACACGGCCCTTTGTGATCCAAGTAAAAGGTCAAGTCCCTTGGATCCCAAAGTGAACATTTCCAATGTATCCCTAAGGTCTTTGACTTGACTTTTCAAAAGTGAGTTCTCAACTTCGAGTTTTTCAACTCGAGTTGAATCCTCCTCTTGAACTTGACTAGTCGAAGAGGTTAGGGAGACCTTGTGTTTAAGGAGTTTAACCTCCTCAACTAAGTCTCAACCTTGGACTCAGACTTATCTAACTTTCTAGTTAAGAATTTAATTGCATTGTATAAAGTGCTAAGCAAAGACAGGCTTACATTAAGTGATTCTTTTGAACCGGATGCGTATCCGTGGCTTGTCTTGAATAGCGACTCGTCGTCGGATTTGGACTCGGACTCTTCCTCGGGTTCGGAGTCTTGTTCGGGCTAGGTCAGCTTGGCCATGAAGACGAGATCGTCGTTTTTCTCCTCCGACGATTCTTCCCAAGTAGCGTTAAGCGCTTGCTTGGGTGCTTTGTTCTCGGACACTCCGACTTGATGTGCCCGAACCTGTTACATTCAAAATATCTAAAATTCGAATTAGATTTAGACTTAGTTTTACCTTGATTAACAGGGCATTTTCGGCTCTTGATCATCTTCTGAACTAGATTTACTAGTTCGATTTCCATTTCAGGATCTACCTCTGACTCATACTCATACTCGTCCTCTTCTTTGGGGGTGATTTGTTCGTGGCCTTCTTCTTCGAACCTGCAATTAAATCAATATCTTTCTCGGCCTAGACCATGTTAGTTTGTTCATGAAGTTCAAACTCAAAAAATAACTCGTCTAATCTATGTTTAGAAAGGTCCTTAGAGACCTTATAGGCATCGACCATGGATGCCCACAAGGTGGTCCTAGGGAAAGAGTTTAAGGTGTACCTTATAAGGTCTCGATTCTCGACCTTTTGTCCGATGGCATGCAAGCTATTGACGATGTCTTGAATACGGGTGTGTAGTTGCATTTCCGTCTCGTGTTCCTGCATCTTAAGGTTATACAACTTATTGAAAAGAAGATCACGTTTACATACCTTTGCATCGTTGGTTCCTTCGTGTAGCTCTACGAGTTTAGTCCATAAATCTTTAGCACTAATGAAGGGGTCGATGCGGTTTAGCTTTTCTTTGGATAAGCCATATTGAAGGATTTGGGTCGCCTTGGCATCAGTATCCACTTGTCTTTTCATGGCATTAGTCCATTGGCCATAATCCAACGATTCACCCACATCATTAGTAGGAAGCGTGAATTGTTAGTAATATATGAGAGATGTCCTAAGGCAATCGCCTTATGTATGAACCATTTATATGATAAATGAAGATTCACTATTTGATTATACATGTTTCATGTATTTAATTGGATCTTAAACTCATTTACTGAATGTCCACGATGCAATTCACAGCATGAGAGAATTTGTGATTGGATCACAACTAGTGAGTATCTCTACATGTGTAATTGTGATGTATCAGAATTATCCCTAGTCGATGAATTGATGGATTTGGACACCATCAATTCTGTCGAGACTAGCACAAGGTATACTCCTTGGTGTATCCAAGCAGCTAATTCTCACTGGCTGGAGACATTGTGATGTCCGGAGTTAATCGTGGATGCTAGTTATGGTAACTAGTTCATTGGAGTGACCAGCCGTAAGACTTCATATGGTTCTCTGCATATATAGATATGTCAATGAAGTTCTTACTGTGGCTTAAGTGCGATGTTCCTTTGACTTGCGATATTCAAGTCATCTTGATCATGGAGACTTATGCTTTGACATCTTAAGCAAACATCTCTAAGGAGATGTGGACCCGGGATGATTGGGTATAAGTCGAAGTGATCGAAGGTGTTTGAATAGCCTATAAAGGATTCACCACTCCTTGCGAGGAGATGTATACCCATGGCCTCTCGTCGGATTGTTACTAAAGTCTTTGGCCAAAGCATTACATGTTTAGAGTAAAGTACTCTTTGATACATGTGCAGTAACTAGAATCCGTAGGACGAGGAAATGATACTTGGGCTAGGTGTGACGTAGTCAGCCTAGTGGGGACTGACACAATAGACCATGTCCTGAACCAAGTGGGTATAAGATGAGTGAAGGGAATGGGGCATGAATCATTCGAGCTGCTGAAGGGTTTCAGAAATAGTTCTGGATCAACCGTTGATCTTTTCGGTTAATTGGGGATCATGATGTACTACTAGGTGCCACTCATGATCGTTCTATAATTAATGGTTAATTATAGACGGCCAACATAAACCGAGAACCTATTTGGTCACATGCACAACGAGCGTAATCCAAAGGATTTAAAACGAGCTTGAGAATGAGATTCTCAGACCGAGAGAAACTAGGTTTGGTTGGACCAAACATAAAGCGAGCATGAAATCGTTTCAGTCGCAATGGAAGCGTGGATGGGCCGAGTCTTATGAAGACGTAATGGATTAACCAAAATGGTTTGGTTCTAATCCAATGGATGAGAATAAACCAAAGGGTTTGGTTTATTTTAAACGAATGAACCAAAAGTTGGTTCGGTTCGTTTTAACTTAAAATAAACCATCATGGTTTGGTTTATTTTAACTTATCTTAATGGAAGGAGTTAGCAGCTTTATGGATATGATCCAATAACCATTAAGAGAATTAGTTTCTCTATAAAGAGGGCTTAATGGATAATTAAGCCTAATCCAAAACCCTAGCCTAACCCACCTCCTGAAGGAGTTGCCGCCAACCTTTGCTGCGCCCAACCTCCTTGCGCGCCCAACTTGACTTCCTTCCCCCGTCAAGCTTCAGCCGGTGAACCTCAGTGACCCTCCGGTGATCTTCCTAGGTTTGGCATCAAGGTGAGCTTGCTCTCCTTGTTTTGGCGGCGCCTACTCCTCCACCAAGCTGTCCAGTTTTCTGGACAGCTTCTTCTCCTCGTCGGGCGTCGTTTGGGCGGCGGTTAGAGCTCGACAGTGGCTAACTTACCGGGGATTCGATCTCCGGTAATCCTCTGAGGTGGAGGATGAATGATTCGTCAATTGGTTGACGAATACCTCTCCGGAGAAGCGAGTCTTGAGGACTCGTTTTGGATCTGAATTTGGATTCGGATCGTGATCATATCTCGATCACGTCGTCTTCAACACGAGGCTAGTAACCCGTACGAAGACGAAGCTCGTGGCTTAGCGAAGTCATCCCGAGGAACTCGGCGTGGATACGGATAGAGACGATTCTAGCGAGGATCGTTCCGGTTGATGTCGTTCCCGCTACACGTCATACGAAAGGTATAACGTAGATAAATTTCCTTTTATTGCAAATTTAAATTTACGGTTATGTCTACACTTGTTGTAATATGCATGCGTGTGTTGTGTGTGTTGTAATAAATAGGAGTATTTATTATTTTATTGCTTCCGCTGTGTTCATGTTTACGAAACATGATCGAACACACACACGCCATGCGTGTCTAAAACCCAACAAAGGGTATCGTGAGCTCAGTTGTGTTTCGACATAATCGTAAAATGGTTTTGCGATAGTCATAATGTATTTCTGAAATTTTCTAAATTTTGGAAATTTAGAAGTATTTATGGAAATTTTTCAATTTTGGAAAGTCTAGAAGTATTTATGGAAATCTTCCACTTTTGGAAAGTTGGAAGTATTTATGGAAATTGATATTTTCCATAAATAAAATATTTGATTAGATTTTGGAAATTTGTTTCCTAATTTAATCATGATTTGATTTGGGAAATCAAATCTTAAAAATATTTTATTTCCATAAGTAGTTTTAATGATTTAAGAAATTGGTTTCCTAAATAGATTTTCCTTAATCAAATAATTTCATGAATAAAATATGTGATTAGATTTGGAAATTTGTTTCCTAATTTAATTATGATTTGATTTGGAGAATCAAATCTTAAACATATTTTATTTCCATAAATAGTTATGACATATAAGGAAATATATACATGGCATAATTGTATGCCATGTAATTGCACTAGATGCATAACATTATGCCATGCGTGTCGTGACATGTAGATGTATGCCATGTATGCCATGTCATGTAGATAATAGTTATTTGCATGCAAAGAGGATGAGACATAAAAATCCTTAAACAATATTAAAGCCTACACCTTCCATTAATATGGTTAGAACCAGAGTTCCGTTTCTTGTTTGGGTTGTTGGACTCTCTCCAAGCCCGGCTCGAACCCGAATATGTTCAAACCATGGAATAGTTTAATACTAATATGGTAAGAGTCAGAGGTCAATCGTTAGCTTTGGTTGTTGGACTCTCTCCAAGCTGGGCTAATTGGTTGAATGCGCTCTAACCATATTAAAACTATGTCCCGATTAATGGGTTGGCTTTAACCTGGAGCATCGGCTTGTTGGACTCTCTCCAAGATCGATGTAAAGGGAGGTGAAGTTGGGTGCTATGCATATGATGCATACTTGTTAATGTGTTAACAACCCGATGTATGTGTGAACATTCAATTAGTTGATAGCACATTGTGATAGTTGCATATACGTGATATGCAATCGGTATAGATGATACCTACCATCATAGTTATGAATGACTTGTTGGACTCTCTCCAAGGTTGTTCATATCTATGATGGATATCAGCCCATTCGGAGATGGACCTACGATCTCCCGAAGTGATTTTGGGGTTTTTGAAATTCCAAAAATGAATGGGATTTATAAATGTATATTGATGCATTTTAAAATCATCTTTCTCATATATGCTCGTTTTGTATTTCTAAAAATGATCATGATGTCTTTGAATTTGCGTTCCATTTTGGATTCGAATAAATTGACTGGGCCGAGCTTCTTGGACTGACTTAGAAGCTTGAGAATTGTTCTCAAGGTTGAAAAGCTTGCAAATGTCCTCGAAGCGCCTCTTCCCGCCCGTCCTAGTGACGATGCAACTCTGGACCAATTGTTGGCCTATCAGAAACTTGTGAGTGATTCTGAACAAATGAGTTGCATCATACTAGCCGAGATGGAACCCAAGCTACGAAAGCAGCATGAGCATATGGATGCTCATATCGTAGTCCTTCATCTTTGTGAGTTGGTTGATGAGCAAGTGAGATTCGAAAGGTTCGAAGTCTCAAAGCTCCTCTTCACCTCTGAGATGCTAGAAGGTTCATCTGTGGTACTGCTCAATATGCTGAAGACTGTGGAGTCTTCTGAGAAGCATGAGCAGGGGACGGTGTTGTTAGTTGATTCCTCGAAGAAAAGTTCTAAGAGGAAGTCAAAGGAACAGCAGAAGGGAAAGAAGAGAAGGGCTAAGAAGGTAGAACTAGCACAAAAGGAAACTTGCCATCATTATGGCAAGGAGAGCCATTTGCGAAGAAAGTGCAAGGTTTATCTTGAGTCTGTGAAGAAGAATAAGGCATCGGATGCCCCATCTTCTTCAGATATCTTCGTTATTGATTGTCATTCTATTTCCTCAGACACTTGGGTATTTGATACTCGGTGTGGCTCACATATATGTAATGACATACATGGGCTAAGGAATAGAAGAAGACTCGTCAAGGGAGAGTCAAATTTACGTGTTGGGAATGGAGCAAAGGTTGTTGCACTCGCCATCGGAACGTATTTATTGAAACTCCCTGCAGGACTTGTCTTAGAGCTGGACAATTGCTTTTATGTTTTTCTGTTGATAAAGAACATCATTTCTATTTCTTGTTTAAATAGAAATGGGTACCATTTGACTTTTAGTAACAATTGTTGTTACATAACTTTGAATGGAGTTCTTTATGGGACTGGAACTTTAAGCAATGGTGTTTATACGTTGAACGTATCCAGTGACATTTGCAATATCGAAGCGAGCAACAAGCGTGCTCGAAAGGATAATCAAATAGACTCCTACATGTGGCATTGTCGTCTTGGCCATGTAAGCAAGAAATGCATGTCCGAATTACACCGATGTGGAATTCTGGAATCGTTTGAATTGGATTCATACGATACATGCGAATCATGCTTAAAAGGCAAGATGACTAAGTTACCTTTTACTGGAAAAGGTGAACGAGTGGGAAAGTTACTAGGTCTAATACATACTGATGTATGTGGACCTATGTCAACTCAAGCTTTAGGAGGCTATAGCTACTTCATTACCTTCACCAATGATCACTCATGGTTTGGGTATGTGTTCTTGATGAAACACAAGTCTGAAGCCTTTGAAAGGTTCAAAGAGTTCAGAAATGAAGTAGAGAAACAACATGACAAGTGTATTAAAATACTTCGATCGGATCGAGGTGGTGAATACTTGAGTCAGGAGTTTCTTGATTACCTAAGAGACAATGGTATATTGTCTCAATGGACTCCGCCCTATACACCACAGCATAATGGTGTATCTGAGAGGCGAATCGACCTTGTTGGACATGGTCAGTCAATGATGAATCATGCGACTCTTCCCAAGTCCTTTGGGGCTATGCACTTGCATACCGCTTACTTTGATAAATGTAATGCCTACTAAGGTAGTCTCAACTACTCCATATGAGAGATATGGAATAGTAAGAAACCTCATGTATCTTACTTGAAGATATGGGGTTGTCTCGCTTATGTGAAGCGGATCAGACGCATAAATTGGATGCTAAGTCTGATAAATGTCTATTTATTGGATACCCTAAGGAAACAAGGGGTTACCAATTCTATCATCCTGTGGAACAAAAGGTGTTTGTTTCAAGGAATGCTGTGTTTCTAGAGAAAGAGTTTCTCTTGCAAGAAAACAGTGGGAGTGTCGTCGAGCTTGAGGAGGCTCGAGAGACTCAAATAGACATTGATGAGATAACTGGTGAAGCACAACAGCCGACAACTCATAGTGATGAGCAATCGGCTGGACCTATTGTAACACCACATCTTCGTAGATCTGGAAGAACACGCAATATTCCTGAGAGATATGGATTTCTCGTAAGTGAATCGAACGACGTGTTACTCATTGATGATGAGGAGCCTACCAGTTATGAAGAAGTGCTGACAAGTTCAGAAAGGGATAAGTGGCTTGGTGCCATGAAGTCGGAAATGGATTCCATGTACGAAAACCAAGTTTGGAACTTGGTTGACCCACCTGAAGGCATAAAGCCTATAGGGTGCAAGTGGGTTTTCAAGAAGAAAACCGACATGGATGGTAATGTGATTACCTATAAGGCTAGATTGGTGGCGAAAGGATATCGTCAAACACAAGGTGTTGATTATGACGAAACCTATTCGCCTGTAGCTATGCTTAAATCCATTCGGATGCTCCTGGCCATAGCGGCTCATTATGATTATGAGATATGGCAGATGGATGTGAAAACAAGCTTTCCTTAATGGAAACTCGCCGAGGACGGTATATGATACTACCGAGGGTTTCACATCGCTGATAAAACCAAGGTATGCAAATATGCGACGATCCATTTATGGATTGAAGCAAGCATCCAGAGTCGAATATCCGCTTTGATGAGACAATCAAAAGTTTGATTTCACAAAATCCGCATTTAACCTTGTGTGTACAAGAAGGTTAGTGGGAGGCAACATGTGTTCCTAGTATTGTATGTCGATGACATATTACTTATAGGAAACGATGTTTCAATCTTACAAATGCTTAAGGTTTGGTTATCCAAGACATTCTCCATGAAAGACTGGGAGAAGCAACCTACATCCTCTGGATTAAGATCTATAGAGATAGATCAAACGGTTGCTTGGTCTTTCGCACTACATATATAGACCGAAAAGCAAAGAGGTTTAGCATGTCAATCCAAGAAAGGTTTCTACCCATCGTGCATGGGGTACACCTTCAAGTCTATGTGTCCGCGCACGTAAGACGAGAGGATTTGCATGAGTAAGATTCCCTATGCATCCGCAATAGGATCTATCATGTATGCTATGTTATGTACGAGGCCCGATGTATCGTACGCCCGAGTGTCACGAGCAGATACCACCGATCCAGAATGGATCATTGGGTGTCATAAGATGATCCTTAAGTACTTGAAGAAGAACTAAGGATGTGTTCCTAATATACGGAGAAGGGTACATGGTGATACGCGGTATACGGATGTTACCGCATGACACGGATGATTCCATGTCTTTGTCTGGGAATGTATTCACCTGGAATGGAGGCGCAATAAGTTGGAAAGGTTCCAAGCTTGACACTATAGCGGATTCTGCCACTAAGGCAGAATACATTGCAGCTTTGGAAGCAGCAAAGGAAGCGGTTTGGATCAAGAAGTTCATCTATGAACTTGATGTGGTCTCATCAATGATCCAAACATGTGCTTCGCCGCTATCATCTTATCAGAGAGATCATCAGTAGGAACGAAATACAAATCGAGAAAATTCCCACAGAAAGGAACTTAGCGGATCCTTTGACTAAAGCATTACCTCAAAGTAAGTTTGAGGGTCATGTTAGAGCTTATGGTATTGGATACCGTAGCGATTGGCATTAGGCCAAGTGGGAGTCTGTTAGTAATATATGAGAGATGTCCTAAGGCAATCGCTTTATGTATGAACCATTTATATGATAAATGAAGATTCACTATTTGAGTATACATGTTTCATGTATTTGATTGATCTTAAACTCATTTATCAATGTCCACGACGATTCACAAAGATGAGAGAATTTGTGATTGGATCACAACTAGTGAGTATCTCTACATGTGTAATTGTGATGTATCTAATTATCCCTAGTCGATGAATTGATGGATTTGGACACCATCAATTCGCCGAGACTAGCACGAGGTATACTCCTTGGTGTATCCAAGCAAATGATTCTCACCGGGCCGGAGACATTGTGATGTCCGAGTTAATCGTGGATGCTAGTTATGGTAACTAGTTCATTGGAGTGACCGTGTAAGACTTCATATGGTTCTCTCGCATATATAGATATGTCAATGAAGTTCTTACTGCGTGGCTTAAGTGCGATGTTCTTCGACTTATGTATTCAAGTCATCTTGATCATGGAGACTTATGCTTTGACATCTTAAGCAAACATCTCTAAGGAGATGTGGACCCGGATGATTGGGTATAAGTCAAGTGATCAAGGTGTTTGAATAGCCTATAAAGGATTCACCACTCCTTGCGAGGAGATGTATACCCATGGCCTCTCGTCGGATTGTTACTAAAGTCTTTGGCCAAAGCATTACATGTTTAGAGTAAAGTACTCTTCGATACATGTGCAAGAACTAGAATCAGAGGACGAGGAAATGATACTTGGGCTAGGTGTGACGAGTCACTTAGTGGGGATCCGACACAATAGACCATGTCCTCGAACCAAGTGGGTATAAGATGAGTGAAGGGAATGGGGCACGAATCATTCGAGTCATCAAGGGTTTCGTAAATAGTTCGATCAACTGCTTGATCTTTTCTGCTAATTGGGGATCATGATGTACTACTAGGTGCCACTCATGATCGCTCTATAATTAATGGTTAATTATAACCAACATAAACCGAGAACCTATTTGGTCACACGCACAACGCAGTGTAATCCAAAGGATTTAAAACGAGCTTGAGAATGAGATTCTCGCATCGAGAGAAACTAGGTTTGGTTGGACCAAACATAAAGCGAGCATGAAATCGTTTCAGTCGCAATGGAAGCGTGGATGGGCCGTGTCTTATGAAGACATAATGGATGAACCAAAATGGTTTGGTTCTAATCCCATGGAGGAGAATAAACCAAAGGGTTTGGTTTATTTTAAACGAATGAACCAAAAGTTGGTTCGGTTCGTTTTAACTTAAAATAAACCATCATGGTTTGGTTTATTTTAACTTATCTTAATGGAGCGGGTTAACGGGCCTAATGGTTATGATCCAATAACCATTAAGAGAATTAGTTCTCTATAAAAGAGGGCTTAATGGATAATTAAGCCCTAATTGGAAGAGCCCTAAACCTAGTTGCCGCCCAACCCCATTGAAGGAGTTGCCGCCCAAGCTCCTTGGCCGCCACTTGTGCGGCGCCCGCCTCCTTGCCGGTGTCCAAGCTTCAGCCGGTGAACCCTCCGGCGACCCTCCGGTGATCTTCCTAGGCCTCGGTGAAATGGTGAGCACTTGGCTTCCTTGTTTTGGCCGGCGCCTACTCCTCCACCAAGCTGTCCAGTTTTCTGGACAGCTTCTTCTCCTCTCGTCGGAGCGTCGTTTGGACGACGGTTAGAGCTCCGACAGCGGATAAATTACCGGGGATTCGATCTCCGGTAATCCTCTGAGGTGGAGGACGAAGGTTTCGTCAATCGGTTGACGAATACCTCTCCGGAGAAGCGAGTTTTGAGGACTCATTTTGGATCCGAATTTGGATTCGGATCGTGATCATCTCTCGATCACGTCGTCTTCAACACGAGGCTAGTAACCCGTACGAAGACGAAGCTCGTGGCTTAGCGAAGTCATCCCGAGGAACTCGGCGTGGATACGGATAGAGACGATTCTAGCGAGGTTCGTTCCGGTTGATGCCGTTCCCGCTACACGTCATACGAAAGGTATAACGTAGATAAATTTCCTTTTATTGCAAATTTAAATTAACGGTTATATCTACACTTGTTGTAATATGCATGCGTGTGTTGTGTGTGTTGTAATAAATAGGAGTATTTATTATTTTTATTGCTTTCACTTTGTTCATGTTTACGAAACATGATCGAACACACACACGCCGCGGTGCCGGAAACCCAACATGAATCCGGTTTGGATTTTGATCCACATCTCGATTTGGGTCTTTGGGAAGCACTCCATCCGACCCTTCCAATAACGGAAGTCATCTCCATTGTAAAACGGAGCTCGGACGGTGTTAAACCCTTCGAGATGGGCCATTTAGACAAAAAAAATAAAAGATAAGTACCTCGCAAAAACAAAAACACCAAAATGTACCATGACTTTCGTCTTGGATTAGTAGTGCGGAAGAACGAATTTAATTTAAACGAAAACTCTTGTAAAACCTGAAATAAACAGAAATAAATAAAAATAAATCTGTAAAAATTTCTAGATTGGTGGTTTCACCAAATCCTAGCGCCCCCAGCTATGATACCACTTGTCGGATCGATTTGAGCGCTAGAGGGGGGGGGGTAAATAGCGCAAAATAAATTTCGTTCGTTCTTTCGATATAAAACAATTAAAAGAGCGAGGACGCAGCGGAAATATAAAATACAAGGTTTGTTTTTACTTGGTTCAAAGCCTTCGGCTGCTAGTGCAAGGCCCTAATGGTCCGAGACCACATACGGAGGGCAATACACTAAAACAATCTCGTCCTCATTGGAGGTAGAAGACAACGGAATACAAAAAGCTCGAAAGATTAAGGTAGAGGGGCACTCTCCCTCTCCTTATTACGATATAATTCTCCAAGAAAATGAAATAAGTACAATAGAAGACTTGAATAAAACTTATACTGATGAGGAAAAGAATGAAACTAAAGCTTGATCATCGAAGTAGTAGAGCTTCACCATCGTAAAGTTGTCAGAGAATCGAGGCGTTGCGAAGGCTTTTTAGAGAGCTTTTGATGATCGAAATGGGGTGGAGAACCCCTACTTTTATAGCTTTGGAAACCCTAGACATTCAGATCTTCAACCAATGAAACTAAGACTCCTAGCCCTTGAGAAATGGAGATAAGCTTTGACTCTCCACGAGGCTAATCCTTGACTAACAGTCGACTGATGGCAGGGTTTCTAGCTGCAATGAAGAGTTAGCTCAAAAATTCAGTTAGTATAGGTAAGCTCGATAGCCATTTACCATCCGATCTCGACTTAGACCCTCCATGGAAAGTTTTGGTCGGATCGATGCCTAAAGATGTCCCCGTATGGAGGACACGACCTTACTTACACTCACTCACACGAGCTTACCTCAACTATTCCCTTTGAAACTTTGCTTTCGGTCTTCACCTGAGTTCTTCGGCTTCCTCCGAAGTCCTCCCAGTGTCGCTCGACCACCACGGTTCCCTCCGGGTGTCACTGACCTTCAGCTTTAGCTTGGCAATTCTACACACTTGATTCAGTTCGTGAGATAACAAAATGAGCTTAACTTTGTATCATTTGCTATAATCAAAACTCAGATTCGACTTAGGTGCCTACTGCACCAACACTGTGGTGGTGAGTATCAAACTCAGCGATAATATAAAAGGATAGTGCATGCATATCAAATATCACATGAGAGTCAACGATAACAATCTAAAGATATAATAGGTAACTACCAATATAATATGATCAATGTGTATACTAAAAGATCAACTGAACATCATAACATACTAACATACCTGAAGATCTACAACACCACAACTCATACAACCTGGGCACATATACGCAATATAGCATATACAATCAGTAATAGTAAAACTACCTCTGTAATCGACAAATTGTCTTACTTACATTCTACAACAAATACCACAATGAATCTGACTCGAACTACTCAACATCATGGTACTAGTCAAAGGCATACGACAGACCACCCAACTCGTACAATGGTATCTGACACACACAACCAACATAGATTGTGAAAATAACATACAAGATAATGTACAACCAAATGCAGCAAACATAGCCCAAACAAATGCATTAGTACAACAAGCATATATATATAAACTGTATCAATATATACTGCTCACACTCACACACATATATATACATAAATATATGTCTATGTATATATATACAAATGCCCTCACTCATGACAATGTCAATGCATGGTCATGCCTGCGCACCCCACGCACTATCACGACCCCCAGTGTGGCCTAGGTGGCATGACATGACAACTGTCCCAACTCAACAACAACCACTTCTCTCGAGGGATCGAGTGGGCAGTATGAAGAAGTATCAATAAGCTTAAGAGCTATAGCTAAACAACGGGGGTCCCTGTTGCTGGTCACTCCAACATACACTACTCATGAGTGGTCGAGAGCTACACACTCAGGACAACTGCATACAACCCAACAATCACTATCAATAGTTGTCGAGTGTGGCACAACAAATGAACTGCCCTCACACCAGTTACTACTACCAGGAGTAACTGTGGCAGCGGGATGACTGACGACCCTCTCGACCACAAGCAAGACCAAGTCTTCAGCATGCATTCAAATGAAATGATTGTACAACCACAAATAAGTACACCCATAACACACTCTCTATCCCTCAGAGAGTAATATACAACTAACCATTAACCCTGCTAGGACTTCCAGTCTGTAGCGACACACCGTCAACAACCCACACTACAGGTACAGACATATGATCTGTAATAGTTATACAACGAAAAGGTGAGACGACCCAACCACTAACTCTACATTAAGGACACCATGTTGGTGCAGTAGGCACCTAAGTCGAATCTGGGTTTTGATTATAGCAAACGCTACAAAGTTAAGCTAATTTTGTTTTCTCATGAGTTGACTCAACTGTGCAGAATTGCTAAGCTAAAGCTGAAGGTTAGCGACACCCGGAGGGAGCCGTGGTGATCGAGCGACACCGGGAGGACTTCGGAGGAAGCCGAAGAACTCGGGTGAAGACCGGAAGCAAAGCTGAAGTGCAAGTAAGGTCGTGTCCTCTGTACAAGGATGTCCTTAGGCGATGATATGACTTAAGACTTCCCATGGATAGTCTAAGTCAAGATCAGATGGTAAATGGACATCAAGTTAACTTAAAATTACTGCATTTTCAAGCTAACTCTTCATTACAGCTGGAAACCCTGCCATCAGTCGACTGAGGGCTTGCATCAGTTGACTGATTCATCTAGCAGTCGACTGGTAAGGGTATCAGTCGCTGTTGGTCAAGGATCAGCCTCGAGGAGAGTCAAAGCTTATCTCCATTTCTCAAGGGCTAGGGGGCTTACTCTCATTGGTTGAAGATCCAAACATCTAGGGTTTCCAAGTCTATAAAAGTAGGGGTTCTCCACCCCATTTCCATAATCAAAAGATCTCCAAAAAGCTTCCACAATGCCTCGACTCTCTGACATCTTACAGCGAAGCTCTACTACTCCGACGACCAAGCTTGAGTTTTACTCTTTTCCTCGTCGGTATAAGTTTTTTTTAAAGTCTTCTATTGTACTTATTTTAGTTTCTCGGAGCTTTATATCGTAATAAGGAGAGGGGGAGTGTCCCTCTACCTTCATCTATCAAGCTTTTGTATTCTGTTGTCTCCTACCTCCAACGAGGAAGAGATTGTTTTAGTATATTGCCATCCCTACGTGGTCTTGGACCATTAGGGACTTGGACTAGCAGCTGAAGGTTGTTAACCAAGTAAAAACAAATCGTGTCATTTATATTTTCGCTGCATTCTCGCTCATTTAATTATTTCATATCGAAAGAACGAACGAAATTTATTTTGCGCTATTCACCCCCCCCCCCCTCTAGTGCTCAAATCGATCCAACAATTGGTTTCAGTGTCGGGGACGCTACAATTTAGTGAAACCACCAATCTAGCAATTTTTACAGATTTATTTTTATTTTTATTTCTGTTTATTTCGAGTTTTTACAAGTTTTTTCGTTTTAAGTTAAATTTGTTCTCCCGCACTACTAATCTAAGATGAAAGTCTTGGTATGTTTTGGTTGTTTGAGTTTTTGCGAGGTATTAGTTTTCTCTCCTTTGTCTAAATGGCCCATCTCGAAGGGATTTGCACCGTCCGACCTTTGTTTTACAACGGAGATGACTTCCGTTATTGGAAGGGTCAGATGGAGTGCTTCCTAATGACCCAAATTGAGATGTAGATCATAATCCAAACCAGATTCACGCTTCCTACTAATGAAGTGGGTGAATCATTGGATTATGATCAATGGACTAATACCATGAAAAGACAAGTGGAAGTCGATGCCAAGGCAACCTAAATTCTTCAATGCGGCTTATCCAAAGAGGAGCTAAACTGCGTCGACCCCTTCATTAGCGCTAAAGATTTATGGACTAAACTCGTTGAGTTACATGAAGGAACCGACGACACTAAGGTATGTAAGCGTGATTTTCTTTTCAATAAATTGTATAACTTAAAAATATAGGAACATGAGACGACGACACAACTACACGCCCGTATTCAAGACATCGTCAATAGCTTACATGCCATTGGACAAAAGGTCAAGAATCGAGACCTTATAAGGTACACTTTAAACTCTTTTCCTAGGATCACCCTGTGGGCATCCATGGTCGATGCCTACAAAGTTTCTAAGGATCTTTCTAAACTTAGATTAGATGAGTTATTTTCTGAATTTGAACTTCATAAGCAAACTAACGTGGTCCGGGCCGAGAAAGATATTGCCTTAATTGCAGGTTTCAAGAAGAAGGCCGCAAACAAATCAGCCCCCAAGGAAGAGGACGACTACGAGTACGAGTATGAGTCGGAGGTAGATCCCAAAATGGAAACCGAACTAGTAAATCTAGTTAGGAAGATGATCAAGAGCCGAAAATGACCCATAAACCAAGGTAAAACTAAGTCTATGTCTAATTCGAATTTGAGATGCTTTGAATGTAATAGGTTCGGGCACATCAAGTCGAAGTGTCTGAAACTAAAAGGCAAAGCACCCAAAAAAGGGCTTAAAACTACTTGGGAAGGATCGTCGGAGGAGGAAAACGATGATCTCGTCTTCATGGCCAAGCCGACCGAGCCCGAACAAGACTCCAAACCCAAGGAAGAGTCCAAGTCTGAATTTGATGACGAGTCGCTATTCAAGATAAGCCACGGATACGCATCCAGTTCAAAAGAGTCACTTAAGGTAAGTCGATCTTTACTTAGCACGTTATACAATGCAATTAAATTCTTAACTAAAAAGTTAGATAAGTCTGAGTCCAAGGTCGAGACCTTAGTTGAGGAGGTTAAACTCCTTAAACACAAGGTCTCCCTAACCTCTTTGACTAGTCAAGTTCAAGAGGAGGACTCAACTCGAGTTGAAAAGTTTGAAGTTGAGAACTCATTTTTGAAAAGTCAAGGCAAAGATCTTAGGCATACATTGGAAAGGTTCACTTTGGGCTCCAAGGGACTTGACCTTTTACTTGGATCACAATGGGTCGTGTACAACAAGGTCGGGCTTGAGTTTAGCTCAAATACGACTAACAAGTCGTATATGTCAATTGTAAGTAGAAATAAAAAAACATGTCCAAGCATGGGTCCCTAAGACTACTTTGATTTCTCAATTAGGATCTAACAAGTACTGGGTTCCCAAGGACCAAATCCACTGTGGAAAGATCGAACCGATTCAATGGTCCAAGGGGAGCTAGTACAAAATTTGTTTGCGCTATTAATTAGACTTTGCATGCTTAGGTATTTTTCTTTTTATTTCTTTTAGAATGGTTAGATAGGACTAATAACTAGTCAATTCTTGACAATATAGTACTAGGATGCGGCGAGATGATAGTACGCTAGGAAAACGAAGTCTTGTGTGTCCGAGTTAGATAAGGCGTATCTAGCTCGGTGCACTCGACTAAGTGGAACTAGATGAAGCTACCTTGTCGTATCCTTAACTAATTAGACCAGGAAGTGATCTTAGGTGAATCAAGTTATTACTTTCTCGAATTTGACTTTGTCTAAGGAAGTGGTCGTTGTTCCGATCAAAGAAGGCCTTTGTGCCTCAGCACGACTTGGAAGCCAATTTCTTGAAAAGATGACTTGGTGAACTTAGGGTTAAATTCGAATCTAACCCAAGGTTAACTAGTCTCAATTCATTAAAAGTAATCAAGTAAAATTGAAATCATCTCACAATAACACATAAGGATAATGTGTTTGAACATGTAAAAATGGGTGAGATGATCTAGGTCTATTAATCTTCAACCAACCCTTAAATTCCAATATCCAATCCAACAACCTGTGTGTAGGATCAATGGATGTTGGACAGTGGGTGCTCCCGATATATGACCGGAGACCAACTTAAATTTTCAAAGCTTAAGTCAATTGTGTGATAACAACTATAAGGTTATATTCTTAGAAAATAAATGCTTAATTAAAACAAATGAATCCTCTAAAACGATACTTAATGGAACTAGGAATAGCAACATCTACACAATTAATTTCCCCAACTCCTCAACCAAGTGTCTAATGACACAGCAAGAGGAATCTTGGTTGTGGCACCGACGACTCGATCACTCGCACCCAAGACTCGTTCACAAGATGAGTCAAAGTGGCTTAGTCAGAGGTTTGCCTAACCTTAACAACTTAGATAATAAAATTTGTAATGCTTGTCAACAAGGTAAACAACCTAGGACACAACATCAACTAACTAACCAAGAATGAACCAAAAGTGTGCTTGAGCTCATTCATTTGGATCTATTTGATTCTCATGGAGCCAAGTCACTTAATGGGAGTCAATTTTTCTTAGTCATCATTGACGACTATTCTAGGTTTACCTGGGTTCGGTTCCTTAAACACAAAAGTGATACCTTAGATCAACTCATCAACTTGTTTAAATTAATCGAAAACCAAAAGAACCTTAAAATTAAAAGACATAGAAGTGATCATGGTGGTGAATTCGAAAACCATAGGTTTACAAATTTCTGTAACCTAAATGGATACCACCATGAATTCTTATGTCCTAGAACCCCACAACAAAATGGCCTAGTCGAGCAAAAAAATAGAACCCTACAAGAAGCTGCTAGAACCATGTTGAATGAATACAATCTACTCGATAGATTTTGGGCAGAAGCTATTAGTACGGCTTGTTATGTCCAAAATAGAATTCTTTTGGTAAAGAGGCACCTTAAGACCTCATACGAAATCTACCATGACAAAGTACCTAACATTAAATACTTTAGGGTATTTGGGTGTAAGGTACATATCCTAAACCCTAAGGACTACATAGGAAAGTTTACATCCAAAACCTCTACCGGTATCTTCCTAGGATACTCAACTACAAGTAGAGCCTATAGGGTATATAACAATGACACCCTTAAAATTAAGGAAACCATTAATGTAATATTCGACAAAGGACGTGAACTTACAAAATCCGTAGTAAAGCCAACTAGCTAGCGAACCGATTCATACCAGACTCGACTTTGATCTTGAACATGGGTCTAGTATCAATCCTAATCCGACCCAGTCTAGGATTCAATCGAGTCATCCTACCGACCAAGTGATAGGTGACCCTAACCCAAGTCATACTAGGATTCAATTGAATCATCCTATCGATCAAGTGATAGGTGATCCTAGCCTAGGGGTTCGAACTAGATCATCATATAAAAATCTTAGTCAAATCTCCTTGATTTCGAAAATTGAACCCAAAACCATTGAACAAGCTCTTCTTGAACCTGATTGGATCATTGCAATGCAAGAAGAGTCAGCTCAATTTACTAGGAACGAAGTTTGGGAATTAGTACCACCACCTCAAGATAAGTCAATTATTGGAACAAGGTGGGTTTTCCGAAACAAACTTGATGACAAAGGTGAAGTAGTTAGAAACAAAGCGAAAGGGTTTAGTCAAGTAGAGGGGTTAGATTACGATGAAACCTATGCCCCCGTTGCTAGACTAGAATCCATCCGAATGTTGTTAGCATATGCTGCGCATCAAGGATTTAAATTATTTCAAATGGATGTCAAGTTAGCATTCTTGAATGGATATATTAAGGAAGAGGTTTATGTTAACCAACCCCCAGATTCGAAAGTCTAGATAAACCCGACCATGTCCTTAAACTAAAGAAAGCTCTTTATGGATTCAAACAAGCTCCTCGAGCTTGGTATGAGAGGCTTTCAATTTATCTTAAGTCAAAAGGGTTTAGCCAAGGCCTAGTCGACCTAACCCTTTTCCTAAAAACCATAGGTAAGGAAATCTTTATAGCCCAAATCTACGTAGACGATATCATTTTCGGAACAACCAATTCAATCCTACTGAACGAGTTCATTTCACTTATGGAAAGTGAATTTGAAATGAATTTAGTAGGTGAATTGAGTTTCTTTTTAGGACTACAAATTAAACAAACTAAGAATGGAATATATTTACATCAACAAAAATATACTAGAGAACTAATTAAACGTTTTGGAATGCAAGATGTTAAAACCGTCAATACACCCATGGCAACTAATGTCAACATAGGAGAGGAGTTAGAAGGAAAGCCCATCGACCTGAAATACTATAGGAGTGCGATAGGGAGTCTTCTATACTTAACTGTGAGTCGACTCGACATTTTATTCGTAGTAAGTATGTGTGCAAGGTTTCAAACATGTGCCAAGGAGTCTCACCTAACCCTAGTCAAGCATATTCTTAGATATCTAAAGGGCACACTAAGCGTAGGTATTTGGTACCATAGATCTACCGAGTTCGAACTAATCGACTACTCCAACTCGGACTATGCCGATAGTAAACTCGATAGAAAGAGCACAAGTGGTTGTTGTCAACTTCTCGGCTCGAGTCTAGTGAATTGGTGCAGTAGGAAGTAACACTGCGTTGCCTTGTCTACCACTGAAGTCGAATATGTCGCAATGGGTGAGTGTGTAGCTTAGCTCCTTTGGATGAAGCACACTCTCCAAGACATTAACTTAAACCTCAACAATATTAAAACTCACATAGATAATATTAGCTCAATCAACTTAACAAAAAATCCCATATGCCACTCTATGACCAAACATATAGAAGTTAAACACCACTTCATTCGAGAATATATAGCTAACGGAATCATTCAACTCGAATATGTGGAATCCAAGTCTAACCTAGCCGATCATTTAACCAAGCCGCTACCCGAAGCCGAATTTAGTCTACTTAGACAAAAATTGGCATGTGTGTAATAGAGTAGGACTTGCATTTTTTTTCTTATCATATTATATACTCTATTATTTACTGTTTCATGTTAATGGAACTAGCTTAGGGTTTACCCTAGATATCATGTACCTATAGATTTAAGGAGCCATTATGTCATGCCTTGAGGGAGTCCCCACCAGACGAAAATCCAGCAGCATCTCCCTTGTACGGGTGACAATACTAATTTTATACAAGGCATACACGGCCACTATACATCGGTCAACACGACCGGAATCCAAACAATCCACGCAATGTAATGAGGCCTCAGGCCATCAACCAAAATAAATAAGTAAAATCTATCACAACTAGACTTACCCCTTTTGCCATCTGGGCAGGAATACTCAACCAAAATCAATCCAAACAAAATCCGAATCAAAGGTCCATAAGGACACCAAAAATCCACGAATATAAATATCCAACTCCCGTCCTAAACATATCTTCTAATATAAATATCCCAAAGACCATAAAACAAATAACCAAATCAAAAATTCACGACGAGTGGGGTTTGGCAGCTGCACTCTCCTGACAGCTTCATCCTGAAATATATATAAATCAACGGGGTAAGTTCAAAGAACTCAACGGATATAGTTGATATGCAAAGTAAGATATAACTAACAATAACAATCATGCCAGTACAGTCTCACATATATAGGGTATGCAAAAAAGAAATACAAAAGGACTGTACTTACCTGAATCTCCTACCCTGATATAGGAGCATGTGTCATACTAGAAGAAATAAAGTCATCACCATATACAAATATATATTCTGTATGCATGGCAATCATATGCAACATCCAAGGCAGCAATAAAGATGCATCAAACATAATACAAATGCTATCCACGCAAAATGCATGTCGTGCAAATGACATGGTCACCCCTGACGCCAATTAGCCGCCTCACACGCGATGGTGATGCCGAGTGGGTAAGGCTATGACAACTGTGCACTCTGTCATCACTGCTCCTGAGTGACCGAGTGGACAGGATGTTGTCGGAGTACACCTATCCTCCTTCCCCAAACAGAGTGGGGGAGCTAAGCTCTCATCTCTCAGTGTCATTGACCAGAGGAGAAATCCCTGCCCGCTACCACGCTGCCTCATCGCTACCCATGAGCGGACCAGTGGAGCCTGACAGAGCAACTGCACACACCCTCCTGATGTACCACTAACCCATGAGTGGCAGTATGTGCAGGCCATGTAACTGGCTGCAGGCTCAACTATAAAGGAACCCCGTCCAGCTAGCATGCAATCATGCAAAATGGTGCATGATACTAAAGCATGTAAATCCAACTAAAAATACCTATCCGAATAATATTCACCATCAATAAGTGCATATCCATGATCCAAGTTGTTGGTGCAATCGACCCAGGTCACGATTGACCAGGACTCGAGTTTGACTCGAGTGATGTTTTGATGATTGACAAAAACATATGACAATGTAATCATCATGGGAAAGTCCAAGTATTGGGTACTTGGCATGGAAAGTCCAAGCATGGGTCTTGGCATGGAAAGTCCAACATGGGTTGGCAAGGAAAGTCCAAGCATGGTCTTGGCATGAAAAGTCCAACATGGGTTGGCAAGGGAAAGTCCAAGCTTGAGTCTTGGCATTTGAGAAGTCCAAGGGTTTGATATTGGCTGCGTAAAGTCCAAGCGGGAGTCTTGGCAGCATAAGACCAATGGTTGGCGGCGTAAAGTCCAAGCGGAGTCTTGGCGGCGTAAGTCCAAAGTGCCTTGGCGGTGTAGACACCGTTAGCATGACATAGCCGATGGAAGCACCTGAAGTCTAGCGCGATGGATGAACAAGTCATGGATGACTTGGAGGGATCCGAGAGGCGTGAGGCTGATGGAGGTGGCTAGAAGGCTTAGGTCTAGGCTAAGAGTGGTCTAGCAAGTATGGGGGAACCATACTTGGGTTAAAACCTCATATTTGAGGTGTGCCAGTCGACTAGTGCCATGTGGCAGTCGACTGGACCGAGTCAACTAGGGTTTGACTGCGGGTTATGGCCTAGCTGACCGCGAGTTGTGCGATCGATGAGCACCACGATCGGCCCGATCGTAATCAATCGACTGGTGCTCGAGAAATCAGCCATAGAATGGAGTCGAGACTCGACTGGTCGAGTGAGGACTCCATCAGTCGACTGATGGTCACAATCAGTCGACTGATGAAGGTTCCGTTGGACTTATCTAGCGTGGATCTAGCTGTTGTCTCACGACAACAGTGGCATCAGTCGACTGATGGTCCCGATCAGTCGACTGATCGACTTTTTCCAGCACAGGTTGAAGCTATATATGGAGCTCGTGATGGAGAAAAAACTATCGGTTTCATTAGGGTTTTGGAGCGATTTGCTGTTGCAAATCAGGGTCTCCAAGGTGATTTCAAGCAACCAAGCAATCAAGAAATTCAAAGGCAATTGTAAAGTAGTTCTCTTTACTTGCATTGTATTTCATTATTGTAATTGCTTGTATTAGTATCTTATTGTTGTAAGATTACTTGTAAGGGGTTTCTCCACCTCCGACTTGTGTCGAGAAGGAGTATTTGTGATTAGTGAGTGTGTGTGCATCACTAGAGCTCTTTAGAGCTCGATCCGTGGAGTAGGAACCGTGCGGTTCCGAACCACATTATATCGTTGTGTTAGCGTGTTGTATATTTCGTTATTGCTTTCATTATCTATATTCCTCTGCGCTAACGAAATTGTAGAAACAAACGAATAAAGAATTCCATTTACGCTATTCACCCCCCCCCTCTAGCCATTCCAATATTCCTAACAAGTGGTATCAGAGCCCGGGGCTCTTCTACGGATTAACAACCCGGAGTCAAGAAGCTAGAGGGAAGAATATGGATTTCCAAGAAAAATTGGGTGACGACGTCAACATTCCACCTTCCTTCAACCGCGAACATTTCGCATATTGGAAAGGTAGGATGGAATATTTTCTAATGACAAATATCGAAAATTGGTTTGCCGTGACTATAGGTTTTGATGCTCCGAGAGGAGAAAATGGCGAAATCCTCAAGATGAAGAGATGGACCGAGGAGCAACGGGAAAAATTCAAGACAACCGTTAAGGTAACAAAAATGTTAATTGATTTGATACCTAACGATATTTTGTCCAGATTAGGAAGCTATAGGGATGCCAAGGAGTTTTGGAACAAGTTGATCAAGTTCCACGACAATCCCGAATCGGTCCAAGAAGACTTGGAAGAGGAGGAGACCGAAGAAGAATCATCATCATCCTCACAAGAAAGTGAGGAGTCAACTTTCGGGTCGGAAGAGGTGGAGGAAGTGGAAGAACCATCCACCTCAAGGATTGATGGGGAGGAGAGAACCTTCATACCGGAACATCGAGAAGAAGAAGCTTTGACATCCGGTCAAGATGAAGAAGCTCAAAGTCCAATTCCGGTCTCCACCACCATCGGTAACTCAAACACCTCAATTCAAAATAAAAATAACATTATTTGTTTTGAGTGTAGGAAATTTGGGCATTATAAGAGTAAGTGCCCAAAGAAAGTCAAGAAAGCTCCTCCGGTGCCTAAAAGTCAACAAAAGTCAACGGACGCCGGTTCCCAAAATATCAAGAGCAAGGAGCACATCATATGCTTCAAATGCAATGCAAAAGGACATTATAGGAATCAATGTCGTAGGGGAAGCAAAAAGACCAAAGAAGGAGCATCACAAGTAGGGGGAGCCTCCAAGGCAAACCCTAAGGTAAAATTTATTAATGCACCTTCAATTTCTAGGGATAAGAAGCATGCTAGGAATAATTTTAATAGTCTTGCTATTGTGCATGAAAAGCATGCTAGAAATAATAGATATATTTGCCTAGGAGCTAAGAGTGTTCACTTAGGAAATAAGAAGAAATTTGGGACTAATGTCCCTAAAAATATATTACCTAAGGAAAGCATTAAGAAAATAGGAGAACATCTAGGCTTTAATGCTAAGAAATCTAGACATATGCTTAGAAATAAAAATATCTCAAGAGAAAATGAAAAATCAAAAATTGAGATATTAGAAAAGGAAAATCAAGCCTTGAGATCAAGGCTTGAAAAACTTGAAAAGACCCTTAAGGATATACAAAACCAATTTAAAGGGTCTAATGGTCAAAGTCAAGGACCTAAGAATCAAAAGTCAACCAAAGGCAAGCAAGGTTTGGGTCACAAACCTAAGCCTAAGGTAGCTTACCATAGTGTTCCATTTGATTATGGGACACAAACTAGGTCTAGGAAGACCAAGGTCAATAGGGAAGTCATCCCTAGAGTTGACCAAAGGGTGTGCCTAGTGGCTAGGGTTTCTAGGAAACCTAGGGTGGCCACTAAGAAGGTTGCAAGGAGAGTTACCCCTAGAGTCAACCTAGGTAAGACCCAAATGACCAAGGCTAACAAGCCTAGGAGGGTCATTAGGAAGGTATCTAGGGAGGTTATCCCTAAGGAGTACCTAATTAACCCTAGGAGCTTAAATCGGTTTTGGGTTCCTAAGAGCGTGATTGATGCACGCTAGATGGGTTAGGGTGTGCCAACCTTAAATGGATGGGTAGTTAACTCAACCATGGCAAAGGTGGCATGTTAGGTCATTTTCAAGGCTATGGTTACCTTGGAAATACATTTGAGTCTTAATCCTAAAAGTTTTAGGATGTGCCAATATTACTTGAGAAGTTTGATAAAATGATCAAAATTGGCACAATTTAGGTTTAGAGGTTAGTGTGCCATTTTGGGTTTTTGGCACACTTGGGAGAAAAATAGAAATATGGCAAAATATAATTAATTATATGAAATGGCAATTAATATTAAAATTTAGGTATTACTATACCTATATATTTTATATGCCATGTTTTGTTTGCCATATAACATGCCATGACATCATGCTTATTTTTAATCATTATATATGGCATGTACATGTTTAGGATTAAGGATTAAATGTCATGTGTTTTTAGATTTCATATTATGCCATGACATCATGATTATGAGCATGTGTTTATCTATATCATCTCTAATGCCATAATCACTCATGCATTTAAGATAATTTGATTGAAATTGATTTAAGGATAATGGTATGACTTGGAGTCCCATTTATAAGGGAATCAAGTAGGGTTGCCTTAGAAAAATGCATGAAACCCTAGATTAAATGAACCAAAACCCACATCTCACATCCAATTGACATGTATGTGTATTTATACACCCTAGATACATGTGAGATGCTAGGATATGAGTTAAGTTTAAGGTGCATAGTTTTTGCATCTAGTTGAACCCAAACTCATCTTAACTCAACATGTGGATCATTGGGAAAGCTTGTGTACAAGTCATGTACATTGAGCCCAAGGAATATGATCCAAAATAAGGTTTTGAAAATATTTTAAAATCATTTTGAAAAACCTTGGTGAAGTCTATCTTTTGATAGCAATCACCATTGATGAGATTGATACAAAGTGAGCTTAAACTTTAAAGTCTTTAGTCACTTTTGGATTTTGTATCAATTTCTCTATTTTATGGGTAAAATATTTTTCAAACATTTTTCACCCATTGTATGTGTCATAAGTATTATACGTATGAACTTTCAGGATTTTTCGATAAACGTATAATTATTTATGAATTTCAAATAATTTTTATCGACGCCTCCGATCGATGAGTGTGGCAATGTCGATCGATACCGATACAGAGTGTCGATCGCCAAGGCTGATTTCGGGAAAACTAGGTTTGGTTAGCCCGTGTTCAGCCATGGTAAAGGTCCCTAACCACTCCTAACCCTAGGATATGCTTTGGGAAGCATGATGAAGGGTGAAAATCCATTGGATATGGATTAGGAAAGGTGTTTAGGGTTTGTATCAATGTTAAGGTGTTGGAAAGTTAAATGTTGAACTTCTAACCTTAATTTTGATGGTTTAGAGTTCCTATTGGCTTAGGGACTGCCCAAGGACATTGTTGGTGCAATGGTCAAGGGGGAACAAGCCTTTAGGGGGAGGTATCCATCTTGGGATGATGGATGTGTTTTTCTCCTTGAAAATGAGAAGTTATTGGGAGAATAAGACATCAATTGGGAAATTGATGGGACTTTTGAGAGACCCAATTTGGAAATTGAGAGAGTAAATGGGATTGTCTCTCTTGAGTGATATTGGACTTATCACTAGGAAGATGGTAGGCATCCTAGGTATTTTTGGACCAAGGGGGAGATTGTAAGATCTCATTGGGACATGAGACATTGACCTCCTTGGAGAAAACCTTTTTGATGTTAGTCAAAAAGGGGGAGAATGTTTAGGGGAGAACATTTGGTGAGTGTTTACCAATTTGGGATAATTGGTAAGGGATTTGAGTTAGTGTTCTAACTCAATCATTTATTTGGTTTTTGTCAAACATCAAAAAGGGGGAGATTGTTGGTGCAATCAGTCCAGGTCACGATTGACCAGGACTCGAGTTTGACTCGAGTGATGTTTTGATGTTCGACAAAAATATATGACAATGTAATCGTCATGGGAAAGTCCAAGTCTTGGGTACTTGGCATGGAAAGTCCAAGCATGGGTCTTGGCATGGAAAGTCCAACATAGGTTGGCAAGGAAAGTCCAAGCATGGTCTTGGCATGAAAAGTCCAACATGGGTTGGCAAGGGAAAGTCCAAGCTTGAGTCTTGGCATTTGAGAAGTCCAAGGGTTTGATATTGGCTGCGTAAAGTCCAAGCGGGAGTCTTGGCAGCATAAGACCAATGGTTGGCGGCGTAAAATTCAAGCGGAGTCTTGGCGGCGTATGTCCAAAGTGCCTTGGCGGTGTAGACACCGTTAGCATGACATAGCCGATGGAAGCACCTGAAGGCTAGCGCGATGGATGAACAAGTCATGGATGACTTGGAGGGATCCGAGAGGCTTGAGGCTGATGGAGGTGGCTAGAAGGCTTAGGTCTAGGCTAAGGGTGGTCTAGCAAGTATGGGGGAACCATACTTGGGTTAAAACCTCATGTTTGAGGTGTGCCAGTCGACTGGTGCCATGTGGCAGTCAACTAGACCGAGTCAACTAGGGTTTGACTGCGGGTTATGGCCTAGCAGTTGACTGCCAGAATTGTGCAGTCGACTGATGGCTCGACCAGTCGACTGATTGTGTAATCAGTCGACTGGTGCTCGAGAAATTGGCCACAGAATGGAGTCGAGACTCGACTGATCGAGTGAGGACTCCGTCAGTCGACTGATGGTCACAATCAGTCGACTGATGACGGTTCCGTTGGACTTATCCAGCATGGATCTAGCCGTTATCTCACGACAATAGTGGCATCAGTCGACTGATGGTCCCGATCAGTCGACTGATCGACTTTTTCCAGCACTGGTTGAAGCTATATATGGAGCTCGTGATGGAAGAAAAACTATCGGTTTCTTGAGGGTTTTGGAGCGATTTGCTGTTGCAAATCAGGGTCTCCAAGGTGATTTCAAGCAACCAAGCAATCAAGCAATCCAAAGGCAATTGTAAAGTAGTTCTCTTTACTTGCATTGTATTTCATTATTGTAATTGCTTGTATTAGTATCTTATTGTTGTAAGATTACTTGTAAGGGGTTTCTCCACCTCCGACTTGTGTCGAGAAGGAGTATTTGTGATTAGTGAGTGTGTGTGCATCACTAGAGCTCTTTAGAGCTCGATCCGTGGAGTAGGAACCGTGCGGTTCCGAACCACGTTATATCGTTGTGTTAGCGTGTCGTATATTTCGTTATTGCTTTCTTTATCTATATTCCGCTGCGCTAATGAAATTGTAGAAACAAACGAAGAATGAATTCCATTGACGCTATTCACCCCCCCCCCTCTAGCCATTCCAATATTCCTAACACAAGTAACTATGATCTAACTAAAACAGGGAAGATATAATCATAACCGATCAAATGTATATATCAAGTAGGCACTTAAACATACTAGGCATATAAACATGAAAATTATTGCAAGCTATCCTAACTAGCATATCAACATGACTATATCTAGGAGATAAGTCAAAATACTCGCCTGAATAAAATCGTCACGACTGGGGACCTGCCTCGTGACCGAAACCTGCATAAAATATAATTACCATCAAATCCAAGTACACAACAAATAATCAAATTGAATCCCACATCGACCCCATATCCGATCCACTAGATTGATTTAGTTATCCTATTTAACATAATCAATCCTCCATACATAATTACAAAACCAATCAACATCACACCAAACTCAACAATCCGACCAACCATAGATCACTAAGAATTAACTCACACCCAAATCATAGGACCAAAGTATAGACAACCACTGCTAATAACCTGTAATTAAGTTATAATCATCCTGTATGTAATCCAACCAATCAATCACAGCCATCCCCATTGCAGCAATGGAATTTAACAACATCCTAAATAAATCCTTCATTTTCCTCAAGATTAAATTCACAACTCCACAACAATAAATAGAACATCTCACCGATCAGAAATGTGAATCCAACCTAACCCTAGGTGACTTATACATAGCTCACCCAAACCTTACCTCAAACTCAATTCAACACTTGAATCCCACAACTTGGCACCCACAATCCATTTACAACTATTAACAACTCTCCTAACGATAAACTCACAGCCAACAACACTCATTACATAGAGTCGAAATGGATTGTACTAAAATAGAGTAAATTCAAGATATATATATACCTGCAATAGAATTTCCCCTCGGCAGCCCTCCTTGCCAATAGCCTAGTCCATCGGAACCCTAACCCCAACACCGCTGCTCTAGCTCCCGCTGGAAACCCTATTCACCGACACCATACCACTGCCAAATTCCTCGATCAAGCTCAACGAAGGAAAGATGCTCAGCTGTAACCTAGATCCTGTCCAAGGTAAGAGGAAATCGGCACTGACCTCTTCCTGATGACAATCAGCTGTGAAATCCACAGAACCAACCATCCTCTTCACCGGCTGCAACAAGTGCTCAAAATCCTCCGGCGACGCTCGACCAAAACACCGGCGGAACGTTCAGCCATCACTGTTGCAACCTCCTTGCCGCGCGCGTTCGCTGTCGACTCGTCTATGGGTAGCGTCAAAGCCGATTGCCGCCACTGGCCGCGAGGAAGAAGGAACGAGAGGGAGAAAAGCGCGGCTGACTGAGAGGTCGAGGTGCGGCGGAGAAGGAAATCGCCAAAAACTGCTCGTCCATGGCACAGACAAGGGAATCTTCGCTCGTCGCCGCTTGTAGAAGAAGAGGGCAACGAAGGGGAGCACGGCGCGAACTCAGCGTCGGCAGCGAAGGGAAAAAGGCGAGAGGAGGTCGGGCGAGAGAGACGACGGCGAGATGGCAGTAGAGAGGAGAATCGGGGAAGAAGGCGTCGCGAGAAACTGTCGGCTGAGGAGATGGGGTCGAGAGAGAAAAACCGGCGCGGCGGGGAAAATAAAAAAGATGAAATAAATAACTTAGTTTAATATCACCTATTAATCCCCTTAAATAGACCCCACCTAAAACCTATTTATTTTATCCCCGTAATAATCTCGTACGAACTCCGTTTAAATCCAGAAAAATTTGGGAAAAATTCCCATAAATCCCGAAAAATTTCCAGGATTATTTTTCTTAATTTCTGGCCATTTAATTTAATATTTTAAATCTTCAGTATTTAATATTCTCCCCCACTAATAAAAATTTAGTCCCCAAATTTCCTACTCGTATTAGTACGAGATGTCACAACAACTATCTCAAGCATCTAGAGATAAGTCACACCTCAAGTGACCAAGTGGGGTTACTAATATCCCCTCAATTCTATTACACCTGCTTCCCGCAGCCCTTCCAAAGTATGAATAGTATCTTCATATCGACCACTTATCAAAAAGTCATAACTGTACCAGAGTGGAGCTCTATATCCGTGACCTGTTAAAGACTATGCCATAATCCTAAAGTAAATCCTGAATCGCTATCGCATACAATACTCAAAGATACTACATGAACTTTATATCTCCTCATTATAAACTTATCCAGCGACCCAACAAGCTCATCTTATGGATCAATAGAAAATGAGCGGGCTCAGCTAATCGATCACTGATCACCTGAAATTGCATCAAGTCCTTTTCGAATTCTAAATAATCTCCCAACACTGTCCATCATACTAGGCTTTCACTTCCATCTCGGTACAGAACCTTGCTGATTATTTGTATATCACCTTTACTAGTTGACACACTGAACACCAGACTTCCAAATCAACTATGTTCCGCATGTCATTCCACCACGGAGAATGTTTCAATACTTACTATTTTCCAGATACAATCCTATACTTCGGCAACATATAGAACCTATTGCAATCTTCAAGCAATACTTATCAAAATATCGTTACCAAGCCTCGTGGCTCTCAGGGTAATGCAAAAGGCACTATCTGCAGGCAACGACATGCTACCACGACCAGGACTCGTAGCCAATCAAGATGTCAGGTAGCTATCTAGCCACATACGACATACAAATTCCACTATCACTAATTCTGAACAAGTGGAGCAAGAGTATAACTCTATGGTAGATTCTCTCTATCATCACAACAGGGATCTATCTATTGTCCTGAATCAAAAGTAACTCTTCCTAAATTCAAATGTAACTATGTAACCCACCATTCTCCTCGGAGACAGAGAAATATTTTCTCACAAGAGAAATCTACTATCTAAAATCCACTCTAACGCACGGAACGGAAGGTGACTGAAAAACTTTACTGACCAATCTCCCCAGTTGCAACTATCCGTGTTCTAACAAGTCTGTGCAGCTACCTAGTAGCTAGCCAAAACCCCATGAGCATTCTGGCTCCTCCCTATACAAAACAACATAACACTGCTACATCCACATCATATATATGACAACTCATCTCGTAGTTCCTCATTTGACGTAAACATGGGATACGTCTTGATCAAGTACATCAGAAATGCTCCATTCTCTGAAACATTGCATCCGCATACAATACCCTTCCTTCCACCCGAGAATGATCAAACAACACTAGTGTAAAAGTCAACCATTGTCTGAGCCCTAAAACTAGTTTCACAAGCTTCAGACCAAGTAAATTCCATCACCTTCCTGGTCCAACTAGTCAGCGACGTAATACGGCTAGAGCATCCTATCTATATCGAGAGTAATAATCAAATCAATAAAAAGGAAACCAACATATACGGTGGTCGAGTGCGCAACTCAAACTACCACCATCACAAATGATCCAATCATGTTCAGAATACACGATTTCCCAAATCCCTGGACGACTAAGTCGTCATAAGTCTAACAAGATAATCAAACCTCATACAATTCATACCAAGTATGAGATTATCATTGCTACACACCTGCATCCTCTTTACTCTAGGCTAATGATATATCAATTATCCCTACGACTTTGATAATTGTATGACACCCTGTCACTACAATATCAACATACCAATCATAAATCAATCCTAGAGTATACACAGGTGTCCTATAACTGATCAAAATAGATCCTCAATCCACCATGAAGGATATTCATTTCCTTCTACCACTACCGCATTCCATCATCGATAATCGATGTATAACCTCAAAGGTTCATCTCTCTTTGAGCAACAAGTTCCAGAGCTTCTCAAGAAAATAAAATACTGGGACAAATAAATATCCCATCCAACACCTCCTATAATTGGAACTTAGATTCTTCCAATTCCCATAGTGTTAAGCAACACTGATACCAACTAAATTATCCCCTGGAAAAATCATCATTCTATCAAATACCTCTCAGCATCATCAACCTTGTCAACTTTAAACGACCGATCGATGACGGTATCTAAGCAACTCGATTTGGCGCTTAGCCAATTGGATGACATTGCCTTGAGTATATCTCGAGCTTCAACAACCTTGTGAACTTTACACTAGCCCTCAGCTAACGCACCATAAGTAAAAACATTAGGCTCATAAAATATCATTACCTCAGTATCAATTAAATTATCACCCAGTAGGGGATCTTCGATATCGAAACTATTTCTGAAATCACTCCGATCGCCTACTCTACTTGCCTATGCAGCGGCAAGCCTAGAAGTTCATCCAACACTACATCTGATTACTCTCGAATTATACAGGCATCCGAGAGACATTCTTATACCATCATGTCACAATCATAACCTCCAAGTTAATATCCAGTTATCCACATCATATCAACCAAGTTAACTATAACTCAACTAAGTCAACTCTCCTACGATAATATAACATCTTCAACAATCAACCTCTAAACATTAAAAATCATTATCATACGCCTCTGATAATCATCACAGTAATCATCTCAACATCTCACCTGTCAGTAGAAACACTATTAATCCACATGATCCAAATATAGAAATCCTTTTAATCCTATCTGTACATGTTTTAACCATAGATATCTATAAACACCTGTATCTCTCAATATATCATCAAGTAAGGTAAACTATAGTAATACCTCAATGATCAATCCTTCAACCATCTACAATTCCCTTCGAGTAAAGATGCAAACTCATCCAAGTTCTGCTCTTAACGGATTCCCTATTTCACAGTGACCTAGAATAAGAATTCGGTAATTGTATGCATCTAGGTGGTAATTGTATGCATCTAGGTGGTAACTGTATGCATCTAGGTGGTAACTGTATGCATCTAGGTGTACACCTCTTCCTATCATTTTCTTCAAGAACCACACAACCAGTTTCATATCCTCCACAAGTGCACAAACCACTTCTGATAGCCACATAAATCTGAGGTAAAAGCTTTAATCCATATTCTTGCTTTCCGCTGGGAAATGAAGTGTTTCATCAATCTTTCATTCCCGGGACAGAGCCTTGATCACCACCAAAATAAACTAAAATTCCAACTAATCCCTCACTCACTCAAGAGATTGTAAACTTCCATCATCAACATCAAGTTACCATCTCTAACAACAGACATGATCAATATCGAGCAACATGGAAACGAAATAATGCCACATGAATTTAGCTAGAAGAGCACGTTCACGACTTATACGGTTGCCTTATCAAAAGTGTAGGTTATTATCACTAGATCGACTACACCATTATCTTGAGACACTTACTGCAGTGTCATTTCCATAAATATGACTCACCCTAATGCCTCCCGATAGGAACTAATGGAAGATCCAACTATCCTAATTCAAATGTAAGCCAATAAATCATAGGTGATCGAAAACAACTCAATCACTATCTTGAGCCATTAAGTGGAGTAAACTCTGCAAGTCTAATACACTCGATAGTGAACTCCATTAACAATTTATCACTCAACTAAAGGATCAAGAAGTTCCCAACAATGAGTCATACAAAATAACATAGGGAAATATTGTCTCCCGAAAACATCCTGAACCCGTGATCCCGTAATGAATTATTTCCCCAAAATTTCTTCTACATATTCCACCAAGTAACAACTTGATCATTGCAATAGTAAGAAACTAACTCCACTCCCCCTATATAAATACACGTTAGGTACTTAACAGTACCTTCAACGTTAGCAATCTAGGCTCAAGCAGCTCAAGGATCAAAATCTCTATGGAACTTCGTAACTTAAACCTCCATTGGCTGTATCAACAATAGTATACATTCCTTTACATTACCCCACAGAGTAATAATCTAACTAGCATAATTAGTGAAAATCCCTAATACTGTAGCCCTTGATTTCCACAATAAATGTGACGACTTGACCCCTGCTTTCTGACTCGGTATCAGTCAGCTCTCAAAGGAAATTCACCTTTTCAACACAGGTTCGAGACTCACAGACTGTACAGGTTGTTCACGTGGTCAACTCCATCTACGATTACAAATAGTGATCAACACACTGAATGTTACTTCCTGTTATCCACTAAACACATAACCAATCTAACAAGGAGTATAAACACATCGGCAACTCCGGCTGGTCACCTTGGTGGGCGACCCCTACTATGAGTCTGCACATGGGTCATAACTCTATAGACCTTTCTGACAACTCAATCGCCAGAGATCTCAATGTCATAACCAATCTAACTAGGAGTATAAACACTACGACAACTCCGGCTGGTCACCTTGGTGGGAGACCCCTACTACGAGTCTGCACATGTGTCATAACTCTATAGACCTTTCTGATAACTCAATCGCCAGAGATCTCAATGTCCTCTTGCGTGGTTGCCCTGCACCACGTCTCGGTGCAGGAACACACCCACCTCATCTCATATCTGCTAAAATAATTATCAAATGTTACTACAATTAATAACATATAAAATTAAGCATCATACCTATCTTGCCGCCAGGAGATGTCTCGTCGCCGCCAAATCCCCAAATTGACCTCGTCATAAATCCTCGAATTTCCGAAACATAAAAATCGTCGGAAATCCATACCAATCCAAAATTTTCCAGATTAAATCACAAAAACCTACCAAAATATGGCAAACTCCGAAAAATCCAAAAATCCCAAGGAACTCGAAAACCTAGGCGCTCTGATACCAAATAAATTGTCACGCCCCGAGGGAGTCCCCACCAGACGAAAATCCGACAGCATCTCCCCTGTATGGGTGACAATACCAATTTTATACAAGGCCTACATGGCCACTATACATCTGTCAACACGACCGGAATCCAAACAATCCACGCAATGTAATGAGGCCTCAGGCCATCAACCAAAATAAATAAGTAAAATCTATCACAACTAGACTTACCCCTTCTGCCATCTGGGCAGGAATACCCAACCAAAACCAATCCAAACAAAATCCGAATCAAAGGTCCATAAGGACACCAAAAATCCACGAATACAAATATCCAACTCCCGTCCTAAACATATCTTCTAATATAAATATCCCAAAGACCATAAAACAAATAACCAAATCAAATATTCACGACGAGTGGGGTTTGGCAGCTGCACTCTCCTGACAACTTCATTCTGAAATAGATATAAATCAACGGGGTAAGTTCAAAGAACTCAGCGGATATAGTTGATATGCAAAGTAAGATATAACTAACAATAACAATCATGCTAGTACGGTCTCACATATATAGGGTATGCAAGAAAGAAATACAAAAGGACTGTACTTACCTAAATCTCCTACACTGATATAGGAGCATGTGCCATACTAGAAGAAATAAAGTCATCACCATATACAAATATGTATCCTGTATGCATGGCAATCATATGCAACATCCAAGGCAGCAATAAAGATGCATCAAACACAATACAAATGCTATCCATGCAAAATGCATGTTGTGCAAATGACATGGTCACCCTTGACGCTAGTCAGCCACCTCACATGGGATGGTGAAGCCGAGTGGGTAGGGCTATGACAACTGTGCACTCTGCCATCACTTCTCCTGAGTGACCGAGTGGACAGGATGCTGTCGGAGTACACCTATCTTCCTTCCCCAAACAGAGTGGGGGAGGTAAGCTCTCATCTCTCGGTGTCATAGACCAGAGGAGGGATCCCTGCCCGCTACCACGCTGCCTCATCGCTACCCATGAGCGGACCAGCGGAGCCTGACAGAGCAACTGCACACACCCTTCTGATGTACCACTAACCCATGAGTGGCAGTGTGTGCATGTAACTGGCTGCGGGCTCAACTATAAAGGAACCCCGTCCAGCTAGCATGCAATCATGCAAAATGGTGCATGATAGTAAAGCATGTAAATCCAGCTAAAAATACCTATCCGAATAATATGCACCATCAATAAGTGCATATCCATGATCCAAGTAACTATGATCCAAGTAAAACAGGAAGATATAATCATAACCAATCAAATGCATGTATCAAGTAGGCACTTAAACATACTAGGCATATAAACATGAAAATTATTGCAAGCTATCCTAACTAGCATGTCAACATGACTATATCTAGGAGATAAGTCAAAATACCCGCCTGAATAAAAATGTCCGTAAGAATAAAATCGTCACGACTGGGGACCTACCTCATGACCGAAACCTACATAAAATATAATTACCATCAAATCCAAGTACACAACAAATAATCGAATCGAATCCCACATTGACCCCATATGCGATCCACTTGATTGATTTAGTTATCCTATTTAACTTAATCAATCCTCCATACATAATTACAAAATGAATCAACATCACACCGAACTCAACAATCCGACCAACCATAGATCACTAAGAATTAACTCACACCCAAATCATAGGACCAAAGTACAGACAACCACTGTCAATAACCTGTAATTAAGTTATAATCATTCTGTCTGTAATCCAACCAATCAATCACAGCCATCCTCATTGTAGCAATGGAATTTAACAACATCCTAAATAAATCCTTCATTTTCCTCAAGCTTAAATTCACAACTCCACAACAATAAACAGAACATCTCACCGATCAGAAATGTGAATCCAACCTAACCCTAGGTGACTTATACACAGCTCAACCTAACCTTACCTCAAACTCAATCCAACATTTGAATCCCACAACTTGGCACCCACAATCCATTTACAGCCATTAACAACTCTCCTAACGATAAACTCACAGCCAACAACACTCATTACATAGAGTCGAAATGGACTGCAAGAAAATAGAGTAAATTCAAGATATATATATACCTGCAATAGAATTTCCCCTCGGCAGCCCTCCTTGCCAATAGCCTAGTCCATCGGAACCCTAACCTCAACACCGCTGCTCTAGCTCCCGCTGGAAACCCTGTTCACCGACACCATACCACTGCCAAATTCCTCGATCAAGCTCAACGAAGGGAAGATGCTCAACTATAACCTAGATCCTGTCCAAGGTAAGAGGAAATCAGCACTGACCTCTTCCTGATGACAATCACCCGTGAAATCCATAGAACCAACAATCCTATTCACCGGCTACAACCAGTGCTCAAAATCCTTCTGCGACGCTCAACCAAAACACCGACGGAACGTTCAGCCATCGCTGTCGCAACCTCCCTGCCGCGCGCGTTCGCCGTCGACTCGTCTATGGGCAGCGTCAAAGCCGATCGCCGCCACTAGCCGTGAGGAAGAAGGAACGAGTGGGAGAAAAGGATGGTTGACTGAGAGGTCGAGTGCAGCGGAGAAGGAAATCGCCAAGAACTGCTCGTCCGTGGCACCGGCAAGGGAATCTTCGCTCGTCGCAGCTTGCAGAAGAAGAGGGCAACGAAGGGGATCATGGCGCGAACTCAACAACGACAGCGAAGGGAAAAAGGCGAGAGGAGGTCGGGTGAGAGAGACGACGGCGAGATGGCGAGTAGAGAGGAGAATCGGGGAAGAAGGCGTCGCGAGAAACTGCTGGCTTAGGAGATGGGGTCGAGAGAGAAAAACCGGCATGGCGAGGAAAATAAAAAGATGAAATAAATAACTTAGGTTAATATCACCTATTAATCCCCTTAAATAGACCCCACCTAAAACCTATTTATTTTATCCCCGTAATAATCTCGTACGAACTCCGTTTAAATCCAGAAAAATTCCGAAAAAATTTCCAAAAAACCCAAAAAATTTCCCGGATTATTTTTCTTAATTTTTGGCCATTTAATTTAATATTTTAAATCTTCAGTATTTAACACATTACATCTCACAACATATAAGATTAATGTGTCTGTGTACTTAGCCACGTAGATGGGCATGAGATGTTAAGACCTTACTTCTGGTTCCAGATGTAGATTCAGCGCATCGACATGAACCACGGAGTATAATTACATAAATTAACCAACTCTAACTAGGACTTGTTGATCTCTGATATCAATCGAGTCAAATAAGAGTTGAACATCCAAATAGATGAGCTTATGTTCAAATTACTATTTTCAAAATTTATTTGGAACATTCTTGGATTTAAAACTTATTTTTCGAACTATGTTTTTCAATTCCCCCACTCTTTCCGTTTTATGGCAAAAGGGGGAGAAAAGGCCAAAGTTATTGGATCATTTTCTTTTTGGTACCTTAACTTAAAACCTATTTTAAACACTAAGGCCAATATTAAGTAATTTCGATTACTTAAGTTCTTTTTAAAGTAGCACACATCAAGGGGGAGGGTCAAGATTCTTTTTCATGTACTCACCCTCGGTCAAGGGGGAGGATTCCTCAAGGGGGAGCACTTGAAAAAGGTTTTTCTTACTCCTACTTAACTTGCTAATTTAAGCATTCTCATTTCTTCATATTTTATTCTTGTCATTCATGCACTTCAAACTCATTCATGTCTTATGCTCGCCATTCATTTAATGCACTTCAAATCATTTACTTAACTTTGTGTTCGGGTTTTCCAAAGATCAAAAAGGGAGAGATTGTTGGTGCAGTAGGCACCTAAGTCGAACCTAGGTTTTGATTATAACAAACGATAGAAAGTTAAGCTCATTTTGTTGTCTCACGAGCTGACTCAAGTGTGCAAAATTGCTAAGCTAAAGCTGAAGGTCAGCGACACCCGAAGGGAATCGTGGTGATCGAGCGACACCGGGAGAACTTTGGAGGAAGTCGAAGAATTCAGGTGAAGATCGGAAGCAAAGCTTCAAAGGTAAAAAGTGAGGTAAGCTCGTGTGAGTGAGTGCAAGTAAGGTCGTGTCCTCTGTACGAGGATGTCCTTAGGCAATGAACTGACTCAAGACTTCCCATGGATAGTCTAAGTCAAGATCAGATAGTAAATGGACATCAAGTTCACTTATATTAACTACAGTTTCAAGCTAACTCTTCCTTGTAGCTGGAAACCATGTCATCAGTCGACTGAGGGCTTGCATCAGCCAACTGATTCATCTAGCAGTCGACTGGTAAGGGTATCAGTCGACTGTTGGTCAAGGATCAACCTCGAGGAGAGTCAAAGCTTATCTCAATTTCTCAAGGGCTAGGAGGCTTACTCTCATTGGTTGAAGATCTGAACATCTAGGGTTGCCAAGGCTATAAAAGTAGGGGTTCTCCACCCCATTTCCATCATCAAAAGGTCTACAAAAAGCCTCCACAACGCCTTGACTCTCTGACATCTTTATGGTGAAGCTCTACTACTCCGACGATCAAGCTTTAGTTTTACTCTTTTCCTCGTCGGTATAAGTTTTTTTTAAAGTCTTCTATTGTACTTATTTTAGTTTCTCGGAGCTTTATATTGTAATAAGGAGAGGGGGAGTGTCCCTCTACCTTAATCTTTCGAGCTTTTGTATTCCGTTGTCTCCTACCTCCAACAAGGAGGAGATTATTTTAGTGTATTGCCCTCCGTACGTGGTCTTGGACCATTAGGGCCTTGGACTAGCAGCCGAAGTCTATGAACCAAGTAAAAACAAACCGTGTCATTTATATTTCCACTGCATTCTTGCTCGTTTAATTATTTCATATCGAAAGAATGAACGAAATTTATTTTGCGCTATTCACCCCCCCCCCCCCCCATCTAGCGCTCAAATCGATCCAACACACCATCCATCCCCCGGATGATTGTTCCTGATGACACGAGTCAAATCGATATCCATACTCAGCTACATACACATGGTTAAGCGTCTAAGGATATACATACCATAGCATAGAAAATTTATAGCAATGATGATCGAAATATGACAACAACAATAGTATATCTCAAGTGTAAAGATTAATTATCAAGCATAGATTAACATTTGTGGAGTCAAGGTACAAGATTAATAATATATTAGCTCATGCACCTAGAATAATCAACTACCTGACCAGGGTAGGAAATATTACCCACCTGATACGAAGCTCGTAACAATAATCCTCATACCTACGGATCGACCTCGTATCCACGTCCTATAAATATCATCAACTATGATTAATTCAAGCACACGATAATATACTAATTAACTGCCATATTGTTCTCATATTTGTGTCCTTTTATAGAATATGAATTAGAAACCCTCAGACTACCTTCATGTCATCATCTCCCTACTCACATCCAACCATTCACAGCTTCATTTGTGACATATGTAGAGCATCACACCAATCCAATATGCTACCATTAATTTACATCTAGCCTATTCACAACTCCACAACAATATACAGAGTATCTCACCTATAAATTTTCTTTCAACAATTCACACTAAGAAATATGAATCCAACCTAACCCTAGAAGACATACAAACAGCTCAACGAAGCCTTCTTCTCTTACTCACAGTCGCGCAACCTCCGTCCAGCCTACTCCACCGATACAACTGCCCTGCTGCCGCTGTGCTTGTCTCACAAATTGGCATCAACTCTCCATTCTATAGGATCGAGTAAGCCGAGAGAGGGGGTGAATCTCAATATTTTATAATTTTTTCTAAACAAAATATGCAGCGAAAATTAAACAAGTTAGACACAACAATTTACTTGGTTCACAACCCTAACTGGATTGCTACTCCAAGGCCCGTAGCTCTCCCGAAAACTACCTCATTGATCAATTCACTAGATACCCTCCGATTCGAGAACTCTCAACTTCAGAGGGAGTTCGCTTTTTACAAGTATAAGAGAAGGGTAACAACCTACCCTCTCTTGAAGTTAAATACAAAAGCAAAATGAAATTAAACGAAGACTACCTTATACCGACACTACTAAAGATTTTGATGCAGGCTCAAGGTGTCGGAAAAGCGTCCCTTTTGAAAGTTGAGGCTGTTGAAGGATCGGTGGTCGGCTAGAGGGGGTTGAATAGCCCTTAATCGTCGTATGGTGGAATTTTCTCGTTCTTGCATGTCGCTTGTCTATGATTATCGTTAGCATACTGAAAATGATAGAAATACAAAACGAATACAATACAACACACAAGACATGGCAATATACGTGGTTTGAAACCTTAGGGTTCCTACTCCATGGGGCAAGCTCAACGAGCTCTAGAAATGCACACGATACTACTCAAACTCCTTCTCGATAACACATCGGAGGTGGAGAAACCTCGTACAAGAAATTACACTAAGTAATACAAGAAAATACAAATACAAGAAGAAATACAAGTAAAAAACATTTTACAAACTTCGCTTTGAACACTTGCTTGTTGCTTGCTTTGGATTGCTCTTGAAGGTCTGGAATGCAGCAACAATTCCCCTCCAAAATTGCCCCAAAATCTCTTGTTGAAATCCTCCCCCAAGCTCCTCCTTTTATGCTTGCCTCGAGCTAATTTCACGTCGATTAGTCGACTATTCATGACCTCCAGTCGACCGATGTTGTAGCCATTGTCTCACAACGGCTTAATCCATGTTGGAAAAAAACCCAATGGATAACCATTAGTCGACTGATCATACCCAACAGTCGACTGGTAACCCCATTAGTCGAGTGCTCGCGCGCGATCACTTGATTGGAAAATATTTTGTGCCCGAATTCACCCCGATCGATCATTGTTATCCTCATCGATCGGTGATGGTCGAACAAATCAACGCCCTCCCTCAACGATCATGACCGGCGCCGTAACTCGTCGATGAAACATCGATCGAGTCCAATCGATTTAGAGCAGTCCATAGGTACCTATACCAGTCGACTGATGTCAGGTAAAACCTCAAACACCAAGTTTTTTGAGCATCCAACCATCGGGTAAACCCTCAAACACCACGTTTGAGCATCCGACACTCAGTCTTACCCACTTGGCTAAGTCCACCTCATCTTCTCATGGAGTTCCCCACCGAATCTCTCTTTCTTCGGCCTATGTCCCTTAGATGCACCAAGCGTACGACTTTGCAATGCCATCCTTCACGTCTCTTGCCCTTGAAGTATGCTTCTCTTGGACGTTACTTCATTCGCTCCTCGTTCGACAGTCCCTCGGATGCACCAAGCGCACGGCTTCGCAATGCTATCCTTCACCGACTCAAGGACATCGAACCTAGTGAACTTGCCAAGTCCTCAAGACTTTCCACACCAAGCCTCATGCTTGGATTTTCCATGCCAAGCCCCATGCTTGGACTTTCACCGCCAAGGCTACACACTTGGACTTACATGGCCAACCCATGTTGGACTTTCCAACTCCAAGCCCTATGCTTGGATTTTCCCAACACCAAGCCCCATGCTTGGACTTTTCACCACCAAGGCTACACACTTGGATTTACGTGGCCAACCCATGTTGGACTTCCTATGACAATCCCATGTCATACGTTTTGTCTAACATCAAAATACAGTTCGAGTCAAACTCGAGTCTTGGGTTGATTGTACCAACAATCTTCCCCTTTTTGATGTTTGACAAAACCTCAAACTCAAGTCTACCGATTATCCCTAATTGGCAATTCTCACATCCCAATGAGAATTCCAACTATCCCAATTGGTAACTTCTCCCCCTTTTTGACATACATCTAAAAGGTCCTCCCCAAGGGTATGAATGTCTCATATCCCAATGAGATCTTTCAATCTCTCCCTTGGAGGAACAAACATGCCTACAATCTTTCTAGTGATAAGTCTCATATCACTTAAGAGAGGCAATCCCAAATTTTCCTCCCATGAGGAAAAATACACATCCATCTTCCCATGATGGATACCTCCTCCTAAAGGCTTGCTCTCCCTTGACCATTGCACAACAATGTCCTTGGAGAGTCCCTAAGCCAATAGGAATGCTAAACAATCAAAATCAAGGCATTGTTCAACATTGAACTCTCACACACCGTAAAATTGATATTCACCCTAAACACTTCTCCTAATCCATATCCAATGGATTTCTACCCTTTCTAATGCTCTCTAAAGCATATCCTAGGGTTAGGAGTGGTTAGGAGACCAAAACATAGCTGAACATGGGCCTAACAACCAAGGTTTACTCGAAATCAGCATTATTAGTCGACTCTCTCAGCTACCAGTCAACTCCTTCCCACATCAGTCAACTGCCATCCATGGCAGTCGACTGATAACTGTAAAATGTAGTTTTCTGTTTTCAGAATCTAAGTTCCGAAATTCATAAGTAAATATACATACATTGAAAAATCATGAAAATTGGTACACTTATCACAATCATTATGGGTGAAAATTATTTTACCCACAAAATAGTGAGATTGACACAAAGTTCAAAAGTTGAGAAAATCTTTAATATTGAGCCCTCTTTGTATCAACTCATTAAATGGTGATTGCTATCAAAATATAGACTTCACCAAGATTTTATGAAATGATTTTGAAATGTTTTTAAAACCTTTAATTTTATTTTCCTAAACATCTCACTTATATCTAGATGTGTGAAACGCATACAAGTCAAGTTCTAGTGAGATGTGGGCTTTGTTCATTTAGGGTCTCATGCATTTTTCTAGACAACATTATTTGATTCCCTTATGCATGAGACTTCAAATCATGCCTTAGTTCTTAAATCCATTTTATTTATGCATGAATGATGATTATGGCATAATGATACAAGAATAAAAACATGTGCCCAAATCATGATGTCATGGCATGTGAATGAAATCTAAGCATACATGACATATATAAATAACCATAAATATGATCATGACATTTTATATGATAAAGAGTAAATATGATGTCATGTCATGGCAAGACAAACAAAGTATGACAATTATAAAATACTAAGGTATAAGATACCTAAGTGTTAAGCCCAAATTGTCATTTCTAAAATCAAATCCATTTTTGCCTTAATGTCATTTATCCCTCTAGTGTGCCAACAACCCAAAATGGCACACCATGACCTCTAAACCTAAAGTGCCAATTTTAATCAATTTTCAACTTCAAAACACATTGGCACATCCTAAAGTGTCAACTCACTATGGTTAGGTTAACTACCCATCCACTTAGGGTTGACACACCCTAACCCATCTAGCGTGAATCGATCACGCTCCTAGGAACCCAATACCTATTGGAGCTCCTTGGGTTAACTAAGTATTCACTAGGGATAACCTCCCTAGATTTCTTCCTAATGACCCTTTTTGGCTTTGAAGCCTTAGTCAATTGGGTCTTTCCTAGGTCAACTCTAGAGGTAACTCCCCCTTTGACCTTCTTAGAGGCTACTTTAGATTTTCTTGACTTTTTAGCCACTAAACAAACACCATGGTTAGTCTTAGAGATAACTTCCCTATTAACCTTGGTTTTTCTAGACCCAGATATTGTTCCATAATTACTCTTGCCCTTGGACGGTTCTTACCTCCTAGGCCTTAAATTTTGAACATTTGACCCTTTAAATGAATTTGTGATTCTTGCTAGGGTCTTCTCAAGTTTCTCAAGCCTTGACCTCAAGGCTTGGTTTTCCACCTCTAACCTTCCCAATTTTGATTTTTCATTTATCTTTTGTGAATTGTTTTTCTTCTTAGGCATGTGTCTACCCTTCTTAGGGTTTATGCCCAAGTTCTCTTCTATTCTCTTAATGGACTCCTTAGGTAGGATTGGTCTAGAGTTGTGGTGTCTAGTTTTGTCCTTAGGTAAATCAACATGCTTGGCACCTAGACAAAAATATTTATTCCTACTAGCATGATTTTCATTGATAATAGGAAGTGAACTAAAGTAATTTCTAGCATGCTTCTTAGTCCTAGAAATTGAAGGTGTATTAATTAAATTTACCTTAGGGGTAGCTTTGGAAGCTCCCCCTACATGAGATGCCCCTTCTTGTCATTTTTTCTTCCCCCTAGGGTATTGGCTTATATAATGTCCCTGTTGATTGCATTTGAAGCACACAATGTGCTATTTGCTCTTTCTATCGAGGACTCTGACATCCTTTGACTTTTGGTTGACTTTTGACATCGGTACCTTCTTCTTAGCCAATTTTGGGTATTTGCTCTTGTAATGCTCGGTTTCCCTACACTCAAAGTATATTATATGATTTTTTTTTTTAATTATAATGCATGAGTTACCTAGGGAGGTGGAAGCCTCTTGATCTTCACTTTTCCCGGATGCAGATGCTTCGTCTTGACCTTGTTCCGGGATGGAAGACCTCTCCTCCC
Source organism: Wurfbainia villosa (assembly GCA_025175895.1). Lineage (NCBI taxonomy): Eukaryota > Viridiplantae > Streptophyta > Magnoliopsida > Zingiberales > Zingiberaceae > Wurfbainia > Wurfbainia villosa. The sequence continues at coordinate 33,673,355 of CM045986.1, forward strand.
CCTCAATGCCAAAGGTGGAGGTTTCCACCAAGTCATCCACATCTTCGAATGTTGATGACAATTCTTCAACATCCTCGGATCCGGATGTTGATGAACATTCTTCCTCGGCTTCCTCCTCTACTTGTGTTGGTTCGGGATGTTCATTGAATTTTATCACCTTGTGCCATAGGTCCTTTGCATCCCTATATTCACCTAGCCTAGACCAAATGTTGTTAGGAATCAAATCACTAAGCATCTTGATTACCTTGATATTGGTCTTGAAGTCCTTGATTTGATCCTTGGTCCATCTTGACTTCTCTATCAGCTTATTTTCTTTGTCCCTAGGCATTTCGAAATCGTTTTCTAGAATTAACATTATATCAAAATCAGTTTCGAGATATATCTCCATCTTTCTTCTCCACCATTGAAAATCTCCTTCGAATTTTGGTGGTTGGAGGTTGAAATCGACCATCTTGTCATGCTTGTGTTGGCGGTTAGTCAAGCTCCTCGCTCTGATACCACTTATTGGAGGATTAGTAGCCAGCTAGAGGGGGGTGAATAGCCCTTAATCGTCATGCGGTGGAATTTGCTCGTTCTTGCATGTAGCTTGTCTACGATTATCGTTACACTACGAAAATGATAGAAATACAAAATGAATACAATATAACACACAAGACACGACAATATACGTGGTTCAAAACCTTAGAGTTCCTACTCTATGGGGCGAGCTCAACGAGCTCTAGAGATGCACACGACACTGCTCAAACTCCTTCTTAACAACACGTCGGAGGTGGAGAAATCTCGTACAAGAAATTACACTAAGTAATACAAGAAAATACAAATACAAGAAGAAATACAAGTAAAAAACACTTTACAAACTTCGCTTTGAACACTTGCTTGTTGCTTGCTTTGGATTTCTCTTGAAGGTCTAGAATGCAGTAGCAATTCCCCTCCAAAATTGCCCCAAAATCTCTTGTTGAAATCCTCCCCCAAGCTCCTCCTTTTATGCTTGCCTCGGGATATTTCGTGTCGATCATTCGACTGCTCGTGACCTCAGTCGACTGATGTTATAGCCGTTGTCTCACAACGACTTAATCCACATTGGCAAAAACCCAATGGATAACCATCAGTCGACTGATCGTACCCATCAGTCGATTGGTAACCCCATCATTCGAGTGCTCGGCGTGATCACTCGACTATAAAACATTTTGTGCCCGAATTCACCCCCAATCAGTCGACTGATATCCCTCATTAGTCGACTAATGGTGTCGGCAGTCGACTGTTCAGCTAGAACCTGATCAGTCGAACACCGATCGAGTCCAATCAACCTAGAACAGTCGACTAATGTCGAGTAAAACCTCAAACACCAAGTTGTTTGAGCATCTGATCATAGGGTAAACCCTCAAACACCACGTTTGAGCATCTGACAATCAGTCTTACCCACTTGGCTAAGTCCACCTCATCCTCTCATAGAGTTCCCCACCGAAGCTCTCTTCCCTCGGCCTACGTCCCTCGAATGCACCAAGCGTACGGCTTCGCAATGACATCCTTCGCGTCTCTTGCCCTCGAAGTATCCTTCCCTTGGACCTCACTCCATTCGCTCCCCGTCCAGCGGTCCCTCGGATGCACCAAGCGCACGACTTCGTAATGTCATCCTTCATTGACTCAAGGACCCCGAATCTAGTGAACTTGCCAAGTCCTCAAGACTTCCCACACCAAGCCTCATGCTTGGATTTTCCATGCCAAGCCCCATGCTTAGACTTTCACCGCCAAGGCTACACACTTGGACTTACATGGCCAACCCATGTTGGACTTTCCAACACCAATCCCTATGCTTGGATTTTCCCAACACCAAGCCCGATGCTTGGACTTTTCACCAACAAGGTTACACACTTGGATTAAGTGGCCAACCCATGTTGGACTTCCCAAGACAATCAGACGTTTTATCTAAAATCAAAATACAGTTCGAGTCAAACTCGAGTCCTAGGCCGATTGCACCAACAGAGGCTCTAGTGATCGTGAGAAAATTTTGGCAGCACTTCGACGTTGAATTGATTGATAACTCAGATCCGATTGAGCACTGGTAATATAGACCTTTTCCAGTCGACTCCACATCAGCCCGTCGATATGAAATTTTTGGTCTGCCAGTCGACTCCACGTCACTCGGCTCTGCATTGAGAATTTTTGCTCTCAAATTGACTGAAAACTCTCCAATCGACTAGAACTCCTTCCATTTGTGTTGATGAATCTCCGACAATCACCAGCTCAAAACTGCCAACTGGGTATTCCAGTCGACTGGATTCCAGTCAAATGAAAACCTGCAAAACTAGATTATCACAATATACAATATAATATGAATTAGTAGTAGTAATACTGCCCGATCTCGACTACTAAGTCCCACGCGGACTTTCCGTCATATCGACACCTAGCTTTGTCCCCCTACAGAGGACTCGGCCTCACCTCTTCACTCAAGGCTTATCTGTCGGCTACCTATCGGACTTACCACTCTTGACATCCGATCTAACCCACTAGGGCTTCCACCAACTATTCTGTCTGCCTAACCCAACTGACTTTTTGCAGATTATTCGGTCTCCTAACCCAACCGATCTTCATGCCAAATGTCCGGTCCACACGACCTATCTAGACTTCATGCCTAGTGTCCGGTCCTCCTGATCTGTCAAGATACGTGCCTAGTATCCCGTTAACATGACCTACTAGGACTTCCTGTTAAACCTGCACACTTAACACCTATATTAGATCACATGTGGATCCTAACTCTTAACTGTGGTTCATACATCAAAACTAAGGAGTGATGTTCACTGCTTCAACAATCTCCCTCTTTTTGATGTTTGACAACATATCAGTTAAAGTTAAGAGAATCAAATACCAATCTCCATATTTTGACATGTATAAAATATGAACTAACAATTTTTGTCATGCATAAATTTAACCATGTATGAGATGCATAGATCCTTATCAAATTTTAGCATCCACTTAACTTTATATCTCTTTTTAAGTCTATAATTTTATATCTCTTCTCTCCCCCTTTGGCATACATCAAAATAAGGATTAAGTTAAAAATACGCCAACATAATGTAGTGGAGAGTTAAGGTTTCACAAACATGACAAATTATCAAACTAAAAAAAACTTTGAAATTTGATTTACTTTAAGCTTTTCAACAATATTTCTAATTTCAAAAATTGTCAAACTATTAAAAATTTTCAAACTTAAAAATTTGCAACTTTTTAACACTCCCTGAATAATATTTATATTTTTCAAAATTTTCAAATATTTCAAAAACTCCCCCTGAATAATTCAAAAAAATTTTAAATTTTCAAATTTTTCAAAAACTCCTCCTGAATAATAATTGATTTTCAAAATTTTAAAAAAATTTCAACCTTATTAAATTTCCCCCTGAATAAACATATTTTTAATTTTCAAAAATTTCAAAAAATTTCAAAATCTTCTAACTCTTTAAAGTTTTTCAAAACTCCCCATTGAATAAAGATTTATAATATTTAATTATTTTCTCCCCATACATCATAACCTAAGTAGAATTTTTATGTATTTTAAATATTAAAATATTTAAGCTTTTCAAAGAGCATTCAAGCCTAAGTTTTTCTCCCCCTTAATTAACATTTTGAAACTTCTCCTTAATTAAAGCTTTATGTTTTCAAAAAGATAGTTTCTCATAGATCCTTAGCTTTTTTTGTTTCCCCCTTAAGAATATTTCTTATCCAATTCCAACATAATTTTAGAGAAGATTTCAAAAATTTCATAATTTAGCAAAATATTTTAGGTTCTCCCTAGGCTCTTGATCTCCCCCTTAAAGTAACCTTATTATATTGACACTTAATTTCTTTTCAAAATAAAATTTTAAATGTTTAACTCCCCCTAGAATTATAATATATCTTAACTCCCCCTTAATTATGTTGATTCTTTTAGAATTAAAGTTGAGTTGATTGAATTAATTGAGTTGTGTTGATTAGAATTGAGTTGAATATGTTGATTGTGGTTGAATTAGTTGATTAGGGTTGAATCGATTAACTTGGTTAGGTTAAATTGTTTAGTTAAGTTTAGTTTGGTTAAGTTAAGTTTAATTGTTTAATTAAGTTATTAAGTTTAATTAAGTTGTTGTTAAGTTTAATTAAATTGTTGTTAGGTTTAATTAAGGTAAGTTTTTAAGTTTAATTAAGTTGTTGTTAAGTTTATTTAAGGTAAGTTGTTAAGTTTAATTAAACTAATTAATCTTAATTAAATTCTAAATCATCTCACCCAAGCTAGGTTTTCAATACACTTATTCCTATGGTTTTTGTGAGATGAGGATTTCTTTTAATATTAATTAAGTTTAATAAGTAATTTCAAAGTGTTTAAACTAATGTTAGATTCAAGCTTGGTTTGAGCTAGTCAAGTAGGTTTTTCCAGTATTGACTTTCAGGTCGTGACGAGGCACATGGCTTTCTTAGTTATCGGAGCAACGACCACTTCCTACACAAAGTCAATGAAGGAATCAAGTACTTGATTCACTTTGGACTAAGCCTTGATCAAACTAGTTAAAGACTTAGTGAGTTATCTTCGGTCAGTTCCACTCGACTTAGTGCACCAGGTTATGGCGAGGCACATGATCTTCTTGGTTATCAGAGCAACGATCACTTCCTAGACATGCACTTCGAAGAGCTTACCTAACTTACTATCAGTTCACTTGTCTTAGTACTAGATTGTTCAAGTTTAAACTACTTTGTTTCTTATCTAGTCTGTTCTAAATTAAGCAAGTAAAGTAAACTAAAACATGCAAGAATTTATCTAATTAAGGAAACAATCAACGAGTTAGCTCCCCCTACATAGTAGATCTATTGGGTCTTGTTCACTAAGTGAACTTGTCCTTTGGGAATCTTAAATTGGTTCGGTCCAACTTGGTTGACTAAGCTAGTCTTAGAAATCCAAGCTTGGACTCGACTCTTAGCATTTCTATTAAACAAGGTCATATATGACCTATTTGTGTCCTTAGCCTTGTATCCGAGTCCGGACTTATTGTACATGGCTCGTTGAGACCCAAGCACCATGTTTAGATACTTGGAGCCCGATGTGAACCTTTCCAACAATCCAGTGAGATCTTCTACTTGCCTTTTTAGGACAGGGTTCTCTTCCTCAATCTTTTCAACTCAAGTTGAGTCTCTATCCTTAATTTGGCAAGTCGAAGTCTTCGAGTTGACTTGCTCCTTAAGTACTTGGACTTCCTCAAGAAGCGAATCGACTCGATTCTTGGACTTGGCTAGTTTCCTACCTAAGCATGCAATAATATTATACAATTTATCTTCTAGGGGAGAAGTTACCTTATCAGAATCTTCGAAAACGGATGCAAATCCGTGGCTTCTCTCGGACTCGGACTCAGACTCGGACTCTTGTCTTGACTTGACATCGGACTCGTCGACCGTCGTGAGTGCTACGAAGCATGTCATTGATATTTCCGCATCCGACTCTTCCGATGATGACTTGTCCAATTTTGCCTTAGTTGCTTCCTTCCTTTTCCTTCTTCTCGATTTAGATTTCTTTCCTATTTTTTTCGTTCCTGCCATCAAAACTAAACCATCCTCGGGTGGACTCAAGTTAGCTTGTTCATGTAATAAAATTAACTTATCCCATAATTCTTTAGCATTTTTTACTAACCCGACTCGACTTAGCTCTTCATTCGTAAGTCCGCATTGCAAGGTGTTTAAAGCCTTGTATGTTAGTGAAAGCCCTAGAGCCAATCATGTGATGATTGTTGTATGGACTTTATTGTATCATATTCCTATTTATTAAGGCATGGTTATTATATTTACTTGTATTGGTGCCAAATAACTAAATATAATAATGTCCTTGAGTAGTAGGTTCTTATCTATATCAATCGATTGGTTGAATCGATAATGAGATGATATAGAGAACACTACTCTTAATCATTCCTAGTCGAGTATTAACATTCAGGGACAATGTTAATGCATAGAGACTAGCATGTAGGTCAACAAGATGACTTGATCTCACAAGTCATGGATATGAGATATCAAGTTGACACATGGGTATGCATTGGAGAATGTATACTGAATGACCCACCATGAGAAAGTATCATGGATCGTTATATGAGTGTCATATACTTTCTCATGTGGCTATTAGTATGACTATTAGTCCTTAGACCTAAAGTCACCATGGTTCCCTACATAAGGAGTTGCATACTTTGGCTTCGTCAAACGTCACCCGTAAATGGGTGGACTATAAAGGCGATTACTGGGTATGTAACGAATTATGCGGAGGGATGTGAGTGATGTAGATGGGATCTATCCCTCCTATATGACGGGGGTGACATCGATATTCTTGATAGAGTGAGACCATGAAGTGCATGGCCATGCCCAAATGAGTCAATATGAGATATTGAGCTCATTTGATTAGAGTGAGTCTACTTGGAGTTCAAGATTTAGATTGTACCGAGGATGACACGGTCTATGCCTCGATTGGTCAATCTAGATGTCAAGGATAGAGGGACATTGTCACATATTGTGAGAGTCACAATTAGTAGTCACAAAGGTGATGTTGGAGCTCAACATTCTTGTAACTTGGGTAGCAATGATGTGTTGCTAGATACCGCTCATTGCTTATGTTCCTAAATCGGTTGAGGGACATTGCCAACGTTACAAGAACCTATAGGGTCACACACATAAGAGCAATTAGATGGAGATTAGGTTCATATGATGAACCATGAGAATTAGCTTCATGGGATGAACCAAATTGGATTAAGAGTAATCCAAATTAGACTAATTGAGTTAGACTCAAGTTGATTCAAGTGTTGAATGAGTCTAATTGAGATTTGATTCATCAAATCAATTTAAATTAATGAATAGAGATTCATTATATTAAATTGACTTGAGTCAAGTGGTTAGATTTGATCAACCATGGGAGATTAGAGGTCAAGTTTGACTTGACTTGAGAGGGAAGATGAAAGGTCAAGTTTGACTTGACCAAATGCCATGTCATGATGATGACTAGGCATGGCCGGCCAATGATGATGCTCCACATCATCATTGACTTTGTCAATTGGTGCCACCTCATGAGGGAGACCAAGGGACATGGGAGTTACATGCATGCATGTAACTCCCTCTCCTTGAAGTGACCGGCCACTTTAGGGGTTTCATTAGATGAAATTCATTTGGGTGAGTTAATTCCAACTTCATCTTCAACCTTGGTGCTCTTCCTCTCAAGCTCTACCTCTCCAAACCTAATCTTGCCGAAATTCCTAAGGGAGTGCTAGCACACTCTAAGGCATTTCTCTCCACCCATTGCTTGTGTGGATACCATAGAGGAGTGTGCACTTGACACTCTCGAGTTCCGGCGAACTTTTGGACGAGCGGGATAAGCGAAGGGCGTCGCTACGAGGGTAACGTTCTAACCTCTTAGATCTAAGGTAGATCTAGGATTTCTGTAAGCACATACATGTAATTATAATATTTTATACTTTGCACGGATCCGTGGCCGGGGCTTCCGAGGTTTCCGCAACGCAAAAAGCGGTTTTTGCGGCTCGGAAAAACCCAACATTGTAATCGACTTGAGTTTTTTCCTAAAATTTACGGTCCATTTCTCTGGATCTAACAACTTACCCAAGTCTTCTTCCGGAGCTACAAATCCTTTTCTAATTGAAAACCAAACCTCTAGGTCAGTTTTCATAAAAAACTCCATTCGCCTCTTCCACGAGGGAAAATTCTCTCCGTTAAAGAGAGGAGAGCGAACGATGCTTAGACCCTCTAAATGTGACATTTCTATTTAAATTAACTAAAATTAAGAATTATTCCTACTTACAATAACTAAGAATTATTTAAATTGCAAATGTTAATGAAATTTACTCTAAGCAAAGATTATTAAAAATTAAACAAATTGTAGCAAATAAAAAAATAATCTAATACAGAAAAATATTTTGGAAATTTTATAAATACAAAAAAATATTTTGGCAATTTTTAAATTCTGAAAAATATTATGGTAACGTTTTAAATGCTGAAAAAATATTATAGTAAATTTTTAAATGCTGAAAAAATATTATGGTAATTTTTTAAATGCTATAAAATATTGTGGTAATTTTTTAAAAGAAGAAAAAATATTATGATAATTTTTTAAATATTGAAAAAATATTATGGTAATTTTTTAAATGCTTAAAAAATATTATGGTACTTTTTAAAATGCAGAAAATTATATTAAGGATTTTTTAAATACAGAAAATTATTTTTAAATACAGAAAATAATTTAATTAATTAAATGTATAGAAAATTAATTTAATTTACTAAATGTGCAGAAAATTAATTTAATTAATTAAATATAGAGAAAATTAATTTAATTTACTATGTGAGAAAAACTAATTAAAATTATTCTAAGCAAGAAAAATTAATTAAAATTATTCTAATGGAAGAAAAATTAATTAAAATTATTCTAATGGAAAAAAATTAAATAAAATTATTTTAAGCAAAAAAAATTAATTAAAATTATTCTTATAAAGAAAAATTAATATAAATTATTCTAATGCAAGAAAAATTAATTAAAATTATTCTAATGCAAGAAAAATTAATTAAAATTATTCTAAGCAAGAAAAATTAATTAAAATTATTCTAATCCAAGAAAAATTAATTAAAATTTTTCTAATGCAAGAAAAATTAATTAAAATTATTCTAATTTAATCTAAAGCTCAACGATGGTGGTTGCACCAATTCGGAGCGCCCCCACTCTGATACCAATTATAGGATCGAGTAAGCCGAGAGAGAGGGGTGAATCTCGATATTTTATAACTTTTTTCTAAACAGAATATGTAGTGGAAATTAAACAAGTTCGACACAACAATTTACTTGGTTCACAACCCTAACTGGGTTGCTACTCCAAGGCCCATAGCTCTCCCGAGAGCTACCTCGTTGGGCAATTCACTAGATACCCTACGATTCGAGAACTCTCGACTTCAAAGGGAGTTTGCTTTTTACAAGTATAAGAGAAGGGTAACAACCTACCCTCTCTTGAAGTTAAATACAAAAGAAAAATGAAATTAAATGAAGACTACTTTATACCGACACTACTAAAGATTCGGATGCAGGCTCAAGGTGTCGGAAAAGCATCCCTTTTGAAAGTTGAGGCTCTAGTGATTGTGAGGAAATTTTGGCAGCACTTCGACGTTGAATTGATTGATAACTTGGATCTGGTTGAGCACTAGAAATATAGACATTTTCTAGTCGACTAGAATAACTTCCAGTCGACTCCACATTAGCTCGTCGTTATGGAATTTTTGGTCTTCCAATCGACTGAAACCTCCTCAGTCGACTACATGTCACCCGCCTCCGCATCGAGAATTTTTGCTCTCTAGTCGACTGAAAACTCTCCAGTCGACTGGAACTCCTTCCATTTACACTACTGAATCTCCGGCGATCACCAGCTCAAAACTGCACACTGGGTATTCCAGTCGACTGAAAACCTGCAAAACCAGATTATCACAATATACAATATAATATGAATTGACAGTAGTAATACTTCCTGATCTCGACTACTAAGTCCCACACTTACTTTTCGTCGGATCAACGCCTAGCTTTGTCCCACTACAGAGGACTCGACCTCACCTTTTCACTCAAGGCTTACCTGTTGGCTACCTGCCGGACTTACCACTCTTGACATTCGATCTGACGCACCAGGGCTTCCACCAGCTGTCCAGTCTGCCTGACCCAGCAGGACTTTTTGTCGATTGTCCGGTCTCTTGACTCAATCGGTCTTCATGCTAAATGTCTAGTCCACGCGACCCATTTGGACTTCATGCCTAGTGTCCGGTCCTCTGATCTGTCAAGATACATGCCTAGTATTCGGTCAACATAACCTACTTAGACTTCCTGTTAAGCCTACACACTTAACAATTATATTAGATCACAAGTGGATCCTAACTCTTAACTGTAGTTCATACATCAAAGCTAAGGTGTGATGCTCACTGTATCAAAACATTCAACCACATCAATCCGATAAAACACACTATACAACAGAGATAATAAAACAATCGAGAGGTATACCTGAATTCAGCTTCCCCACTGACACTTCCCCTTGCCAACTGCCCTATTTGTTGATAGAAATCAATTGCTGGCCTAATACTAGATACGTGTACTGCAAGGGGGGAAACGGTATGCAATCAGAGATGGCTTCTCATTCGAAATCGAGAACGAAGGATGAAGCGTCACCTTGCTTCGACAGACGTTGTGACTCCCATTCCGAACAGGGGGTCAGATGCCACCGTCGCAGACACCCAGCCGTGCTCCCTCGTCGCTCTAGCTTGTCCGCAGAGATCGTCAAATTTGATCACCGTCGTTTGCCGTGAGAGAAAGAACTCGAGGAGAGACACCTCAACGGCGCAGAGAGAAGGTCGCGAGGAAGAAAGCGTCGCGAGGAAGAAAATCGCGAGGAAGAAACTCGCGTGCGGCGTAGAGGAAAAGGAAGAAAAAGAAAAAAAAACAAAATGGGGAAAACTTGAATCGCTTAAGAAAACCTGGATCCTCTTATATAAGCCCAAAACGTAGGTTAGGTTTAATTAATCCCTAACTCACCCTATTAATATAATATCCCAATAGTAAATTCTCTAATGAAAGAATTATAATGATATTATTCTATCGTCATTTATTTGTGGTATTTTACACTTACATTTTTCTTGTATTTCTCTGGACAAAAGAGTGACTTTCTGAAAATATTAATAAAGTTTCAGTATTTACTTGTGTGCCAACAGCTGAAAGTTACTTTGGTTCATCATTAGTAAGTTGAACGTCATCAGGATATACATGCAGAAAGATTATTTCCTCACCTTTTCAAGACCAAGATAAACTTTCTTTCATTAGAATTGGAGAATTGAAGTAAAAAACAATTGAGATTTCACAATTTAGAAAGAATGATAGTGAAGATGGTATTAAATCACAGAGATTAGAGAATTCTATATGTAGAGTTTAGAGAATAATCGTTACCAAATTGTAGCCATTAATCAAATAAATAAAAGAAGTCGGCGGTTTATAAATGGTTACTATAAAGGAAATTGGTTGTAAATGAGCATCATATATGTAAAGTAAATAAAAGTAAGGAAAATAATTTCTCTTTTTTTACAAAGTAAATAAAGAAAAAAATTTCACTGTGGAAATCTTTCCATGATTTTTATTTCCTTCCTTCCAAGTAAATAGAAAAGTTAGTTGAATATAACCATATGAGATATAGTAGGGTAAAATATTGAGCCTTGTTTATCTTAGGGTATGCCATTATGTTGGTGCAGGGAGCACCACTCCTATGTTTTGATGTATGCCCCAAGGTTTAATGTTAGGATGAACCTATGATTTGATATGAGTGTTAAGTGTGCAAGCTTAATAGGAAGTCCTACTAGGTCATGTTGATCGGATACTAGGCAGATGTTTTGATAGATCAGGAGGACCAGACACTAGGCATGAAGTCAAAATGGGTCGAGTGGACTGGACATTTGGCATGAAGATCGTTTGGGTCAGGAGACCAGACAATCAGCAGAAAGTCCAGCTGAGTAAGGTAGACCGGACAGCTGGTGGAAGCCCTGGTGGGTCAAATCGGATGTCAAGAATGGTAAGTCTGATAGGGCAGCCGGCAAGTAATCCTCGAGTGGAGAGGTGAGACCGAGTCCTCTGTAGGAGGACAAAGCTAGGTGTCAATCTGACCGATAGTCTGTGTAGTACTTAAAAGTCAAGATCGTGCAATTTTACTATTGCTATCATGTTCCATATTGTTTGCTTGTGCTAATCTAGTTTTGCAGGGATCAGTCGACTGAAGTCCAGTCAACTAGGTACAAGGCAATCGACTGGATACATAGTTGGCAGGATTAGTTGGTGATCGATCGAAGATCTAGCATCACTGATGGAAAGATTTTCAATCGACAGAGGAGTTTTATTCGATTGGAGAGGAAAACTTTCCAATGTGGAGCCGAGTGACCAGGAGTCGACTGGGGCATGTTTAGTCGACTGGAAGACTCAAAGTACCATATCGATGGGCTGATGTGGAGTCGACTGGAGGGCATTCCAGTCGATTGAAAAATCTTTATAAAAGAAATGCATGACCAGCTTCCAAAATAACACATCTACTACATACAAGTGCTGCTACTATTTGTCTTCGTCCACAAGAGCTTCATCCCTTAACAAAGACACATTTCTGACACTCCGTGCCTACTTCGAAATATCCAAAAGTGTCGGTATAATTTAGATCTTAATATTTGTATTCATTTTCACTTTTATGTACTTAATTTCAAAGAGAAGGTAGAGTGTTACCTATCTCTCATTTTGCAACAAGTGTACCCCTCCGAAGTCGAAAGTTCTCGAGTCGGAGGGTATTATAGTGATTGCCCATCGAGGTAGCTCTCGGAAGAGCTATGTGCCTCAAAGTAGCAACCCGACTAGAGTTGTGAACCAAGTAAAAAGTTTCTCTCTTTATTTCACTTATTCTTCTTTATACTCATATTTTAAAATATAAAATATGTTTTTAAAAATCTAAAGAAAATTTGTAACCTCCGAGATTCACCCCCACTCTCTCGGAGTAATTCAATCATACAATTGCTATCAGAGCAGGGGCACTTCAAATTTGGTGCAACCACCATCGAGAGCTTTAGGATTGTCTTTAGTTTTCGCATAATTTTTCATTGATTTTTTGCATTATAATAATTTTTCATTAATTTTTGCATTTTTGTCTTAGAATAATTTTTCATTAATTTTTGTATTATTTTTTGTCTTATAATAATTTTGCATTAATATTTAGTTTTATCTTAGAATAATATTTGCTTTTGCATTAGAATAAATTTTTTTAATAGTGCTTTAGTATAAATTTAATTTTTGCACAATATTATTTAATTTAAATAACTCTAGAAATAATTCTGAATTTTAATTAATTTAAAATAAAATTTTAAAAAATTTATTTAGTAATGTCGCACTAGAAGGGTATAGCACCGTTCGCCCTCCTCTCTTCAACGGAGAGGACTTTTCCTATTGGAAGAGGTGAATCGAGTGCTACCTGAAACCCGACCTAGAGGTATGGTTTTCGATTAGGAAAGGGTTCGTAGCTCTGGTAGATGACTCAGGAGAGTTGTTAGATCCGAAAAAATGGACCATAAATATTAGAAAAAATGTTCAAGTCGATTACAAGGCTTTAAACACCTTGCAATGCGAACTTATGAATGAAGAGCTAAGTCGAGTCGGGTCAGTTCAAAATTCTAAAGAATTATGGAATAAATTAATTAAATTACATGAACACGTTAACTTGAGTCAACCCGAGGATGGTTTTTTTTTATAGCAGGAACGAACAAAAAAAAAGGAAAGAAATCCAAATCGAGAAAAAGAAAAAGGAAGGAAGCATCAAAGGCAAACTTGGACAAATCATCATCGAACAAGTCAGATGTCAAAATACTAGAGACGAGTTTCATAGTATTCATGGCATCCAACGAATCCGAAGCCGAGTCAAATTCTGAGTTCGAGTCTGAGAGAAGCCACAGATTCACATCTGTTTCCAAAGGACTAGATGAGGTAACTTCTCCCTTAGAAGATAAGTTGTACAATATAATAGCATGCCTACGAAGAAAGGTAGCTAAGTTTGAGAATCGAGTCAACTCGCTTCATAAGGAAGTCCAAGCATTTAAGGAACAAGTCAACTCGAAGACTTTGACTTGCCAAATTGAGGATAGAGACTCAAATCAAGTTCCAAAGCTTGAGGAAGAGAACTTGGTCCTAAAAAGACAAGTAGGAGATCGCACTAGAATGTTGGAAAGGTTAACCTCAGGCTCCAAGTATCTAAACATGATGCTTGGGTCTCAACAAGCCATGTTCAACAAGTCCGGACTCGGATACAAGGCTAAGGACACAAATTGTGAGATACCAAAAAAAAATAAAAAAAAATACCCATTTTTAATTGAGAAATTATCTTAGGTAATTTTTCAGGAATTTTTAGAAATTTTTCTGGAATTAAACGGGGCTTGTATGGAATATTTACGGGGATAAGAAAAATAGGCTTTTAACGGGTCTATTTAGATTATTTAATAGGTTTAATTAACTTAATTATAAACCTAGGTTACTATTTTTATTATCCCGATCTTTTTTTTTCTTCTCTTCCGCCGCACTTCCCCTTCTTGCGAGTTCGAACTGTCGCCGCTGCCGCATTCCTCTTCATCGCTCCTTTTGACGCCGCAGTTTCTTGCTCAAGTCGTAACGTCGCGCCGCCCTTCCCTATGCCCTAGGCCGCCGCGAGCTACCATGCACCATTGTCGCCTTCAGCCACGAGTCGGTGTCGTCCTTCCGATCGTGGGAGTTTGATCTCGACTCGAATGGCCTTTGTCCTTGCCTGGTTTGCCGTCACGATCCACCCACGGGAGCCTAACGATGACTCCCATCGTCGGCGCCTACAGCGAGCTCTTCCAACCGTCGTAGGCATGCGCTGTGCGTCTGTCGCCACCCTATTCAGGGATCCTCTGTTTCTGTTCTCGCAACACAACAACAGCAAGGGGGAGTAGTAGGCGCAAAGACGAAGCAGTGTTCACGAAGGTGGATCAGCTGAAGCCTGGGACGATTGGGGACAACCTCACAGTCAAGGTTTTGAAGTCTGATACCGGTGGTCGTCGGAGTTAGGTAAGGGCTGATTTTTTTTTCTTCTTGCTTCAAACAAGATCTGAGTTCTTAATGTGGTTTCCTTCGTTGAGCATGAGGTGGGTTGATTAGGGCAAGAGGTTCGGAGCGTCGGTTGCTGATGAACAGAGGATAGCAGGAAGATGGCTGCTGGTGGAGTGCGATGACTAGTAAGCTTGATCGATCCTCTATCTTTTAGCAGTAATTACTAGATTCTGTGGTTACTATTGTAAACTTGGGATTTTGTGAATTTAGGTTGGCCTATTGTGCTGGCTGTGAGGGTTTTGTTCGACTGTGAATGGGTGTTGCTCTACCGGGGCTGAGTGAGAGTAGGTTGTAGAGGTTGTTGGGCTTAAGGTGAGTCCTAAATTAATCCATAGTTATTATCTGTGAGATTTAAGAGGGAAATTGGTAAGATCATATATGGATGTTTATAAATGCATAATAGGTTGTTAATTGGTCTAATGGTCGATAGGGATTGATGTGAAGACTTGATTAGGTTACGTGGATAACTAGATCAATCTAGTTGATTGGGCTATGAAGTCGATGTAGGATTCAATTCGATCAATCGTTGTATGATTGTACTTAATTATAACGGTTGTTATATGCAGGTTTCGGTCACGAGGCAGGACCTCGGGCGTGAAGATAGTTATCACGAGTTTCATAGCAGGCGGGTATTTTGACTTATCTTTTAGGTAATGTCATATTGATATGCTTAGTTGGTTATAGCTTGCAATAATTTTTATGTTTAACTGCCTTGTATGTTATTGTGCCTACTTGATACATGCATTTGATCATCTTTTAGTTATACCTTTCCTGTTTTATTTAGGTCATTGATATGTACCTATTTGTTGTGCATTTTATTCGTAGACATATTTTAGTTGGTATTACATGCTTTAGTGTCATGCACCATCTTGCATGATTGCATGCTGGTTGGATGGGGTTCCCTTGTAGTTGAGCCCGCAGCCAGTTACATGTTCTGCACACACTGCCACTCATGGGTTAGTAGTACATCAAAAGGGTGTGTGCAGTAGCTCTGTTAGGCTCCGCTGGTCCACTCATGGGTATCGATGAGGCAGCGTGGTAGCGGGCAGGGATCTCTCCTCTGGTCTACGACACCGAGATTTAGAGCTTGCTCCCACTGCTTGGGGCAGGAGGATAGGTGTACTGACAAGATCCTCGTCCACTCGGTCACTCAAGAGTAGTGATGGCAGAGTGCACAGTTGTCATAGCCCTACCCACTCGGCTTCACTATCGCGTGTGAGGTGGCATACTGGCGTCAGGGGTGACCATGTCATTTGCATCGCATGCATTTTGCATGGATGGCATTTGTATTATGTTTGCTGCATTTTGGTTGCTGCCTTGGATGTTGCATATGATTGTCATGCATACAGGATACATTTTTGTGTATTGGTCTGACGACTTTATTTCTGCTAGTATGACACATGCTCCTAGGTCAGGATAGAAGATTCAGCTAAGTACAGTCTTTCTGCATTTCTTTCTTGCATTTCCTATTATTGATTAGTAGACTGTACTAGCATGATTATTATTGTTAGTTATATCTGACTATGCATATAGACTATTATCCGCTGAGTTCATTAAACTTACCCCGTTGCTTTATATCTATTTCAGGATGAAGCTGTCAGGAGAGTCCAGATGCCAAACCCCCTCGTCATGATAGTTTTCTTGTTATTTGATTTATAGTTTTTGTATTGACTAGAAGATATGTTTAGTACTGGCGTTTGATTTGTGTACTCGTGGATGTTTTGGTGATATTTGGTATGTCCTTATGGACTTCTTTTCGGATTTTTATTTGATTGGATTAGGTTGTGTATTCCTGCCCTGATGGCAGAAGGGGTAAGTCTAGATATGATAGACTTGTTGTTATTTACTTTGAGTGTTGGCCTGAGACCTATATATGTGATTGCGTGTGTGGTTTTGTTCCGGTCGTGTTGACCGATGTATAGTAGGTCGTGTGGGCCTTGTATGTAAGTTTCGTATTGTCACCCGTACATGAGAGATGCTGCCGGATTTTTGTCTGGCGGAGAATCCCCCGGGGCGTGACAATTTCTTTGGTAACAGAGCATAGGTTTCGAGTTCCTTAGGGTCTTTGGGTTTTCGGAGTTCGCCACATTTGGCAAGTTAACTTGAGTATTTTTTGGGATTTGTACGAATTTCTGACGATTTTTATGTTTCAAAAATTCGAGGTATTATTGACGAGGTAATTTGGGAATTTGGCAGTGACAGGACATCTCCAGACGTCTAACAGGTGAATAAATTCTAGAGATAAATTCTTTAGATTTAGATCATGATGATATGATTACATTTCTTAACTGGTTTAGGGTATATTTACACTTGATGCTCTATAGCATATTGCTTTGACTTTGTACTGGCATGCCCCCCTATAGTTATACCCTAATTAATTTCAGACATTTATTTCCATTAGTATGACTAGGTTGTCGTTTATTAGATATCGTTGTTATGTGTTTATTTAGTTATGTGTTATTGCGGTGGATACCATGATGGAGACTTGTAGGGATAGAATAACTTAGATGAGGTTATTCCTTAGGAGTGGATCTCAGGAATGAAACATTAGTAAAACCCTAGGTGTTGGAACCCTAGGCGTAATAACCCAGATGTGATTATTGATATATGATTATCCATTTACTATTTCAGTTGATATGGTGATCGGACTAGTAGAGGTCGTATGATTATGAGGCGATTAATCCTTAGAGGGTATATAATGATGTGCATATCTATCGACTACCAACTTATCACCCATTTGTGGTTGAGAAAAGTTTACAGTAGTGTTTCCCTATAGGTGCTTTGTATATTTGTGATCCATCATGCCTCCCAATCATGGTTGAGATGACCTACCATAAAGTTATACTTTTGTGTTATTCGTTCAGAGTTAATGATATTCGTATGACATCTGTAGCTAGATAGCTACTTTACATCTTAAGTACCCACGAGATTTGTTCGTGGTAGCATGTTGTAGCATGCATGATTGAACTGGTAGAAATGGTATAATTTAAGCTTAATCCTCTTGTCGTTCTTGTCAGTAGAGGGGTTGTCCTTATTGGCCTTGATAGGCGTTTCCTGTTAGCTGGGATGGAAGCCTATGATTAATCGTCTCGACGTGATTATTAGTGGACTTATGATTTTTATCGACCTTGATAACCATTCATGTTAGAAGGGTTGAAACCCTAGACTAAACCATCTCGACGTATTTATGTACAAGTCAATGATCTTTACCGACTTTGGTAAACATTTCGTATTAGAGGTGTTGAAACCCTCGCTTGACCGCCTCAATGGGTTTAATTGTAGATCGATGATCTTTGTCGACGTTGATAGTCGTTCTGTGCAAGATGTATTGGATAACCCTAGGCTTAACAACCTAGGATAATCGATTGCCCACGCGACCCATTAGTGGTAGCATGTTGTTGCGTGCAGTCAATAACTAGATATCTATATACGATGTCTGCCCACGAGACCCATTCGTGGTAGCATGTCGTTGCCCGCAGACATTGAGTCTTTCTACTGCCTGTCTACCCACGAGTTCCATTCGTGGTAGCATGTAGTTGCGCGTAGACAGTGCTTAGTATATTGATTATCGACCCACGAGTTCTGTTCGCGGTAGCTCATAGATAGTTCCCTTTGTATTACCTCGAGAGCCACGAGGCTTTGTCATGGTATCTGGATGTGCATTGCTTGTAGATTGCAGTGGTTGTGTCCGTTACGGGTATATTTGTTATACTGTTGACCAGGTTAGTTGCAGACTGATATTGGTACTCTGAGGGTTGTGTTACTCTAGTTTGTTTTCTTTGACTTCCATTAGGTGCATTATGATTATGCACTATTGTCAATCCATCCACTGAGCGGTTGTACTCACCCCCTCCTAACTTATCCTCTATGTTAACTGATGGAGGACGTGTTATGTTGAACTACCTTCGGGTCGTTCAGAGAGTTCCTTGCCATGCTTGTTCCACTGCATCGTCAAGGTGCAGCTTTATTTACCTTATCGGTATTGCATTTTGTTTATGCACTTTGGATTTTGTCGCAATTTGATTTGGTGTCATAAAACTATTTTACTTTAATTGATATATGTTTAGTCGTGCATGCATGCAGTTAATAAAATACTTGTATTTCTATTATTATTTCAAGGTTTTTACCAGATCTGGTCCATGTATTTCTGAATATTGTCACTAAGGAGCTCCTCTGTCATTTGGATGACGGATATGCCCCCAGGACGTGACAATTTTGTGGGTTTTGTGTTATTGATTTGTGGGTTTTGTGTTTCAAGGATTTTCTTTTCCTTGGATTTTTGGGAGTTCTCATGTTTTGGGACCAGGCAAGCTGAAGGATATCTCTGAGTTTAGAAAAAGTAGTTGCCTTTAGCGGTCACCTTAATTTCCTTATGTAATAGGAAGTTATCATTATGTTTCTGTTAGATACTTACATATTTGCTCACGGTAGGAAAAGTCTCCTAGGGAAATTGCCCTTACTCATGGTCGTGGACGAGGTCGACCTCGAAAGCGACCTATTGATGTTGCAGGACCTACCCTCGACCTTGAAAAGGGTAGACTCTTTAGAGGTGCCGACTGATGTCGAATCAGGAAGCTAGGGATTGGACCTGCTAGTCACCCATTGGAAGGTCAAGGAGTAAACCCTCAGAGAATATCAGTCCCTACTATTAGTGATTTGGTTATGGATAAGGCGTGTATACCTACACTGGTAAAGACGATGAAAAATCATTTTACTTATTATAGGAGGTGTTGGATGGGATATTTATCTGTCCCAGTATTTCTTCTAGAGAAGATCTGGAACTCTATGTTAAAAGAGAGATGTACCTTTGAGATTATGCATCGATTATCGATGATAGAATGCGGTAGTTGTGTAAGGAAATGAATATTCTTCATTGTGGATAGAGGCTCTATTTAGATCAGCTATAGGACACCTGTGTAAACTCTAGGATTGATTTATGACTAGTGGGTTGATATTGTAGTGACATGGTGTCATACAATTATCATTGTCGTTGGGATGATTGTTATATCATCAGCCTAGAGTAAAGAGAATGCAGGTGTGTAGCGCCGACAATTTCATACTTGGTATGAATTGTATGAGCTTATGATTAACTTATTAGACTTATTGACGACTTTGTCGTCCAGGGATTTGGGAATTCATGTACACTAGACATGATTGGATCAGTTGTGGTCGTTGGAGTTGCGCACTCGGCAACTATAGATGGTGTTTTCCTGGTATTGATTTGATTATTACTATAGATATGGATAGGATGCTCTAGCGGTACTACATCACTGACTGGTTGGACTAGGAAGGTGAAGGAATTTACTTGGTCTGAAGCTTGTGAAACTAGTTTCAGGGCTTAGACGATGGTTGACTTTTACATCAGTGTTAGTTAATCATTCTGGTGTGGATGGAAGGGTAGTGTACATGGATGCATCATTTTGTGGATCGTAGTGATTCCAATGCTATTGAATAAGACGTATCCTAAGTTTACGGCAATTAAAGAACTGCGATGTAAGCCGTCATAGATATGACGGGGACTTAGCAGTGATTATGTTGTTTTGTAGAGGTGAGGAGCAGGAATGTTCATGGGGTTTTGGCCAGCTACTGGATAGCTACTATAGAGTAGCTGGAACATGAACGGTTGTAACAAGGGAGTTTGGTCGCTATAGCCTCCCATGCACTTACAGAGTGTGTGGGGAGTGGATTTTGGACAGTAGATGGACTTCTCTAGTGAAAAGATAATTCCCCATCTCTGACTCCGAGGAGGATAGTGTTTTCCGGAGTTACATTAGTTTAAGGAAGAGATGCTTCAAGAAATTCTGATTCCGGAATGGAAGTGGAAGCATATCATTATGGATTTTGGGGTCAACTGGGAGGACCACATGCCCTTAGTGGAATTCGCCTACAACAACAGCCATCATTCGGCTATTCAAATGGCACTATTTGAACCATTATATGGTAGTCGGTATTGGACACCCCCCTCTGGGGGAAGGTTGGGGAGGACCAGTTGCTAGGACCCCATAGAGCTCAGCATGAGGAAGAGTTGGTCCGTACTATCAGACGAAGGATGGATGAGGCGCAGGATCATCAGAAGAGTTATGCAGATCAGAGACGGAGACCTCTGGAGTTCTTTATTGGTAACCATATATTCCTGCGAGTCTCACCCACAAAAGGGGTGAAGAGATTTGACCTCCGTGGTAAGTTAGCTCCAAGGTACATTGGGTCTTTTGAGATTTTGGAGAGGATCGGAGCAGTCGCTTACCGCCTAGCGCTACCACCGTCCTTAGCTGGTATCCATGATGTGTTTCATGTGTCCATGCTGAGGAAGTATGTGCCAGACCTTACACATATTTTGTCCGATGTGTCAGGTTCCATACAACCCGATGCTACTTACGAAGAGGTTCCGGTATAAATTCTTGGTCGCAAGGAGCGAAAGTTGCAGAACAAAACTATCCAAGCTCGGTACCCTCATCTGTTTACTTAAGGTATGTGAAATATACTTTCAGCACTTGTGCTATTTGAGTGTGTACCTCTTACTTATTATGCATTGGAGTGGGAAATTTGGGGACCAAGTTTTTATTAGTGGGGGAGAAGTTGAGATACCAAAAAAAATAAAAATACCCATTTTTAATTGAGAAATTATCTTAGGTAATTTTTCAGGAATTTTTAGAAATTTTTCTAGAATAAAACGGGGCTTGTATGGAATATTTATGGGGATAAGAAAAATAGACTTTTAAAGGTTCTATTTAGATTATTTAATAGGTTTAATTAACTTAATTATAAACCTAGGTTACTGTTTCTATTATCCCGATCTTTTTTTTTCTTCTCTTCCGCCGCACTTCCCCTTCTTGCGAGTTCGAACTGTCGCCGCCGCCGCATTCCTCTTCGTAGCTCCTTTAGACTCCACAGTTTCTCGTGCTAGTCGCAACGCCGCGCCACCCTTCCCTGTGCCCCAGGCCGCCGCGAGCTTCCATGCACCGCTGTCGCCTTCATCCATGAGTCAGTGTTGTCCTTTCGATCGTGGGAGTTTGATCTCGACTCGAATGACCTTCGTCCTTGCCCGGTTTGCC
Source organism: Wurfbainia villosa (assembly GCA_025175895.1). Classification (NCBI taxonomy): domain Eukaryota; kingdom Viridiplantae; phylum Streptophyta; class Magnoliopsida; order Zingiberales; family Zingiberaceae; genus Wurfbainia; species Wurfbainia villosa. The sequence goes on from CM045986.1 coordinate 33,695,065, forward strand.
ATCACGATCCGCCCACGTGAGCCCAACGATGACTCCCATCGCCGGCGCCTGCAGCGACCTCTTCCAACCGCCGTAGGCTTGCACTGCACGTTCGTCGCCGCCCTATTCAGGGATCCCCTGTTTCTATTCTTGCAACGCAACAACAACAAGGGGGAGTAGTAGGCACGGAGATGAAGCAGTGTTCACGAAGGTGGATCAGCTGAAGCCTAGGACGATTGGGGACAACCTCACAGTCAAGGTTTTGAAGTCTGATACCGGTGGTCGCCGGAGTTAGGTAAGTGCTGATTTTTTTTCTTCTTGCTTCCAACAAGACCTGAGTTCTTAATGTTGTTTCCTTCGTTGAGCATGAGGTGGGTCGATTAGGGCAGGAGGTTCGTTAGCACCGGTTGCTGATGAACAGGGGATAGCAGGAAGATGGCTGTCGGTGGAGTGCAACGACTGGTAAGCTTGATCGATCCTCTGTCTTTTGGCAGTAATTACTAGATTCTGTGGTTACTATTGTAAAATTGCGATTTTGTGAATTTAGGTTGGCCGATTGTGCTGGCTATGAGGGTTTTGTTCGGCTGTGAATGGGTGTTGCTTGACCGGGGTGAGTGAGAGTAAGTTGTAGAGGCTGTTAGGCTTAAGGTGAGTCCTAAATTAATCCATAGTTGTTGGCTGTGAGATTTAAGAGGGAAATTGGTAAGTTCAGATATGGGTGTTTATAAATGCATAATAGGTTGTTAATTGGTCTAATGGTCGAAAAGGATTGATGTGAAGACTTCATTAGGTTACGTGGATAACTAGATCAATCTAATTGATCGGGCTACGAAGTCAATATAGGATTCGATTCGATCAGTCATTGTATGATTGTACTTAATCATAACGGTTGTTATATGCAGGTTTCGGTCATGAGACAAGACCTCGGGCGTGAAGATAGTTATCACGAGTTTCATAGTAGGCGGGTATTTTGACTTATCTTTTTGATAATGTCATATTGATATGCTTAGTTGGTTATAGCTTGCAATAATTTTTATGTTTAACTGCCTTGTATGTTATTGTGTCTACTTGATGCATGCATTTAATCAGCTTTTAGTTATACCTTTCCTGTTTTATTTAGGTCATTGATATGTACCTATTTGTTGTGCATTTTATTCAGAGACATATTTTAGTTGGTATTACATGCTTTAGTATCATGCACCATCTTGCATGATTGCATGCTGGCTGGACGAGATTCCTTTGTAGTTGAGCCCGCAGCAAGTTACATGTTCTGCAAACACTGCCACTCATGGATTAGTGGTACATCAGGAGGGTGTGTACAATAGCTCTGTCAAGCTCCGCTGGTCCGCTAATGGGTAGCGATGAGACAGCGTGGTAGCGGGCAGGGATCCATCCTCTGGTCTACGACACCGGGAGATGAGAGCATTGCTCCCCCACTCTGTTTGAGGCAAGATGATAGGTGTACTTTGACAGCATCCTGTCCACTCGGTCACTCAGGAGTAGTGATGGCAGGGTGCAAAATTGTCATAGCCCTACCCACTCGGCTTCACCATCGCGTGTGAGGCGGCTGACTGGCGTCAGGGGTGGCCATTTCATTTGCATCACATGCATTTTGCATGGATGGCATTTGTATTGTGTTTGCTGCATTTTGGTTGCTGCCTTGTATTTTGCATATGATTTTCATGTATACAGGACACATTTTTGTGTATTGGTCTGACGACTTTATTTCTGCTAGTATGACACATGCTCCTAGGTAGGAGATTCAGGTAAGTACAGTCTTTCCGCATTTCTTTCTTGTATTTCCTATTATTGATTAGTAGACTGTACTGGCATGATTATTATTGTTAGTTATATCTGACTATGCATATCGACTATTATCCGCTGAGTTCATTGAACTTACCTCGTTGCTTTATATCTATTTCAGGATGAAGCTGTCAGGAGAGTCCAGCTGCCAAACCCCCTCGTCATGATAGTTTTCATGTTATTTGATTTATAGTTTTGGTATTGACTAGAAGATATGTTTAGGACTGGCGTTTGATTTGTGTACTCGTAGATGTTTTGGTGATATTTGGTATGTCCTTATGGACTTCTTTTTGGATTTTTATTCGATTGGATTAGGTTTTGTATTCCTGCCCAGATGGCAGAAGGGGTAAGTCTAGATATGATAGACTTCTTGTTATTTACTTTGAGTGTTGGCCTGAGGCTTATATATGTGATTGTGTGTGTGGTTTTGTTCCGGTCGTGTTGACCGATGTATAGTAGGCCGTATGGGCCTTGTATGTAAGTTTCGTATTGTCACCCGTACAAAAGAGATGCTGTCGAATTTTTGTCTGGCGGGGACTCCCCCGGGGCATGACACAAATAGATCATATATGTCCTTGTTTAATATAAATGTTAAGGGTCGAATCCAAGCATGGGTTCCTAAGACTAGCTTAGTCAACCAAGTTGGACAAAACAAATTTTGGATTCTCAAAGGACAAGTTCACTTAGTAAACATGACCCAATAGAGCTACTTGTTAGAGATCGTTTGGAAGCTAGAGGGGGGGTGAATAGCGTAGATGAAATTCGATCCCATTCGTGTCTACAATTTCGTTAGTGCGCAGCGAAAATAGAAATAATAAAAGCAATAACGAAATGGACACAACACAAATCACAACAAGAGCATATAACGTGGTTCGGAACCAAACCGGTTCCTACTCCACGGATTGGGTTCGTACGAACCCTAGCGATGCCACAAACCCCACTAACCAATAAAACTCCTTCTTGACACAAGTCAAGGGTGGAGAAACCCCTTACAAGTAATCTTACACCAATAAGATACAAATACAAGCAATTACAATAATGAATACGAAATGCAAGTAAAGAAGACACTTTACAACACTTGTTTTGATTGCTTGAATGCTTGGTTGCTTGCTTGCACTTGGAGACCTGATTTGCACCAACAAATCGCCCCAATAGCCCTCAAGAACCGATCCGAAAATCCTCCATCACGAGCTCCTTATAAAGCTTCAACCTGTGCTGGAAAAGGTCTATCAGTCGACTGATCGGGACCATCAGTCGACTGATGCCACTGTTGTCGTGAGACAACGGCTAGATCCACGCTGGATAAGTCCAACGGAACCTTCATCAGTCGACTGATCATGACCATCAGTCGACTGATGGAGCCTTCACTCGACCAGTCGAGTCTCGACTCCATTCTGTGCCCGAAATACGATCACCCGGTCGGTGATCACACACGATCATCGGCCGCCGAGCTCATCGATCAATCGCTAGGCTATAACCCGCAATCAAACCCTAGTTGACTCGGTCTAGTCGACTGCCACATGGCACCAGTCGACTGGTACACCTCAAATATGAGGTTTTAGCCCAAGTATGGTTCCCTCATACTTGCTAGACTACCCTTAGCCTAGACCTAAGCCTTCTAGCCACCTCCATCAGCCTCACGCCTCTCGGATCCCTCCAAGTCATCCATGACTTGTTCATCCATTGCGCTAGCCTTCAGGTGCTTCCATCGGCTATGTCATGCTAACGGTGTCTACACTGCCAAGGCACATTGGACTTACGCCGCCAAGACTCCGCTTGGACTTTACGCCGCCAACTATTGGACTTATGCTGCCAAGACTACCGCTTGGACTTTACGCCGCCAATATCAATCCCCTTGGACTTCAAATGCCAACCCATGTTGGACTTCTCAAATGCCAAGACCATACTTGGACTTTCCTTGCAAACCCATGTTGGACTTCTCAAATGCCAAGACCATACTTGGACTTTCCTTGCCAACTCATGTTGGACTTTTACATTGCCAAGACCATGCTTGGACTTTCCAATCCAAGAACTCAAGACTTGGACTTACCATTACAATTACATTGTCATATGTTTTTGTCAAAACATCAAAACACATCAAGACATCACTCGAGCCAAACTCGAGTCCTGGTCAATCGTGACCTGGGCCGATTGCACCAACAATCTCTCCCTTTTTGATGTTTGACAAAAACCAAACAAATTATTGAGTTAGAACACTAACTCAAATCCCATACCAATTTTCCCAAATTGATAAATACTCTCCAAATGTTCTCCCCCAAACATTCTCTCCCTTTTTGACTAACAGCAAAAAGGTTGTCTCCCCAAGAGGGTCAATGTCTCATGTCCCAATGAGATCTTACAATCTCCCCCTTGGTCCAAAAATACTTAGGATGTCTACCATCTTCCTAGTGATAAGTCCCATATCACTCAAGAGAGGCAATCCTATTCACTCTCCCAATTTCCAAATTAGGTATCAAGAATCCCATTTTCCTCCTTATGTCCAATGATGGATACCTCCCCCTAAAGGCTTGCTCCCCCTTGACCATTGTACCAACAATGTCCTTGGGAATTCCCTAAGCCAATAGGAATTCTAAGCCATCAAAATTAAGGTTAGAAATTCAATATTGAACTTTCCAGCACCTTAAAATTGATACAAACCCTAAACACCTCTCCTAATCCATATCCAATGGATTTTCACCCTTTATCATGCTTCCCAAAGCATATCATAGGGTTAAGAGTGGTTAGGGACCTTAACCGCAGCTGAAATCGGGTTAAACAACTTTGGTTACCCCGAAATCAGGCTATCAGTCGACTCTGTCAGCTACGATCGGTGATGTGTCCATCGATCGACCAGCACGCGCAACAATGAGTTATCTGACAAGCTATGATCGAGTCCAAATCGCCATCGATCAGCCTTTGTAAAGCGATTGTGATAATCGAAAACCTGATTTTAAATCGGACTCATGCATAAGTAATTCTACGTAAATCAAAAAATCACGAAACTTGATACGTATATTACTTAACACACATACAATCAGTGAAAAATTTTGGAAAAATATTTTTACCATTGAAATAGGAGATTGGTACAAAGTTCAAAACTATTAAAAACTTTAAAGTTTTTGATCTACTTTGTATCAATTTCTACAATGATGATGACTATCAAAAGATAGATTTCACCAAGGTTTTCTAAATTGATTTTAAGATGTTTTTTGAAAACCTATTTTGAACCATAATTTATTGGCTAAATATACATAGCTTGTATATTAGCTTTCCTTATGATTCTTGGTGATAATTAAAATAAGTTTAAGTTCATCTAGAAGCACTACTTGTGCACCTTGAACCTAACTTATTATCCTAGCATCTCACATGTATCTAGGATGTATAAATACACATACATGTCAATGTGATGTGAGATGTGGGTTTGAGTTCACTTTATCTATGGTTTCATGCATTTCCTAGGCAACCCTACTTGATTCCCTTATAAATGGGACTTCAAGTCACGCCATAGCCCTTAAATCAATTTCAATCAAGTTAATGCATGAATGTATGATCATGGCATAAATGATAGCATTATTAAAACATGGCCAATGATCATGATGTCATGACATATGATGAAATTTAAGAACACATGACATCTAAAATAACCCTAAACAATGTCATGACATGGTATATGATAGGATGCAATTTCATGTCATAATATATCAACTTTCATAAGCAATACCATTATACAAATATTCATCCATACACACAAGATTTTTCATAAACAAAGATTTCATTTAACTTAAAAACTTGTCTTTTACATTCAAAATGGAGATTGGTTATGCTCAATCTCACTACAAAAATTGACAACCACAGAACATCTAATATCCTCTAATCGTCCACAGGAGGTGGCGGTGGAGGAGGCTGCTGACTCAGGGTCCAGGCCCGCATCATCTCTAGCATATCGAGTTGATGCTGCTCTATGCGGCTCTGGGACTCCTCCATCCTATCGAGGCGTCTTGTTGAAGGATGCTGGCACTGCCAATATCTCTCGGCGGACCTAGAGTCCACCGACTGCGATAGTCACGAAATCCCGGACTCGGTAGACCACGCGGTGATCTGATGGACCCGCCGCTGATGTGTCTGCCGGCATCTGGTCATCCTCATCAGTGGTATCCGCATCCTCGTGGTCCTCTGTCGCCTCTCTGGGTACCGGAGGATGCTGTCTGCGTGCGTGCCGTGGTCGGGCGCCTAACTCCATCCGTCTGCCATCCGCATAAATTCTTCGCTTAAAGAGAAGTTACGAATCGATATACAGACACCTCCGAGTAGCGCCTCGTGAGAACCCCTATGGATGCTGACGCCACGCGAGTCTAGCCATGCTGTGATGATACGACCAATGGCATATGCACTTTCCTTGCACAGGTGGGAAGTGAAGTACAATGCGCTGGAAACATGTTTAATGCAAAGTTTATATCTAACTGATGACGCATGGCATATAGAAGAAAAAGATGGGGAGGCCGAATCTTGGCCAGACCCCGAGTGACAATGGGAAGAAAACACCCAACAATGACCTTGTAAAGGACATTGTCAGGTGCAGACAACTCAGTGATAGGAAATAGATTCTGGGCCGGTGGACGAGGATAACCAAAGATATGCTCATGCATGGACTCCATAGAGATATGGTCAAAAGGCTCAGGTAAAGGAAAATCCATGGTAGGGTAAAAGATAAAGGTGTCATCTGAAGGCCTACACTCAAGAAACTCCTGCAGTATCGCAGGAGTGAACTCTAACTCGCGTTTTGCAACGCGAGTAGTGTAAGTAGGGCCGTCATCCACCTTTTTAAGGTTTTGATAGAATTCCTTAACAAGGTCATCATTAATTGGATGCGTGCATAAGACGATTTTCATTAGATTGTAGTATGCAATTAATTCCATGACATCACTACAATGTCGATTGAAAAAATCTCTATCGATGTACCTAACCAACATAGGTTGGTACAATCGAGATTCACCCTCAGGTGGATCATTCCTACGGGCTCTCCTATTATGAATGCAATGTAATGATATGACATGCAATGGTAATAATACACGATTAGATAAACCTAAATTGTAATGAAAATGAATTTTAGGGCTCGGAAAAAAAATCGTTACTTAGCCGCCATTTAAAGATGTGGCCGGAGGGAAGACTCAAATGTTGCTGGGGGTCGTCGGAAAAGTCGCCGGAGAACTTCAGACGCCGGAACCCTAATCGGAACAAGGAAAAATAAGCCCTAAATCACGTGAACTAGGGCTCCAAATAGGTGGAAAATGGAAGAGGAGAGACTCGTCTATCAAACCTAACACTTGGGAGGTTGGCACGGCCGGAAGAGTTGGTCGGAGAGGGAGACGGCGATCGGAGAAGGAAGGGAGAAGAAGGGCTCGTCGCGTGAAGACGCCGAACCCTAGCGGTTCAGCGTTATAAAAATGCGATTCAGTCGACTGATGTGGAGCATCAGTCGATTGATAGCGGTTTATTACCGGGTTTACCGAGCCGGCGTGATCGATCCGGCTCGGCAATCGCCGAACCTTCCGTAGCGTGCTACTGATAGCATCGGTCCGATCGATGTTGCTCATCGATCGACCGATGAGCATATCACTCGACTCGCCGAGCACTCGACCGATGGCCCTCGGCCTCGGTGAGCGATACCATCGATCGATCGATGGACCTCATCGATCGATGATGTTCAATCATCCGAGTCATGAAGCTAGCACTTTCGGTGATGGCCGATCGTGATCGCTCTGATGTTATTAGTCGATCGATAATCGATGGCGATATCTGATTTCCAGTTCTGAAAATCAGAAGATCTCGATTTCATCATCTTAATTATTCCATTTTATCACGTTAGATCTTGTATATCAAATGTATTGATGTTATACTTTTATTCATGTATTTGTTAATGTATTTTAATGTTTTATTTCATTTTTGCAAACATTAACATTCAATGATTTCCAAAACCTAACATCTCACCCTTTCTAAGTGTTAAAATACACAATCAAGGTAAAAGACTTGTTTTGTGAGATGTAATCTATCCTAGACATTCCTTCCATGCAAAAATATGGTAAAACATATGAAGCATGGTGAATACAAGACATCAAGTTGTGTGGCACTTGAGTATCACTCTAGATGTTACCTTTACATCTTAACCACACATCTCTTGATACATGACCTTCCAAAGTGTGCCAATAATCAAAGTTACACACTATGACCTCTAAATCTAGATTGTGTCAATTTTATTGATTTTCATGTTTTCAAGATATATATTGACACATCCTAAAATTCTTTGAAGTTAAGGCTCAAAGATATTTCCAAGGTAACCATAACCTTGGAAGTAACCTAAGGTGCCACCTTTATCATGGTTGAGTTAACTACCCATCCAATCAAGGTTGGCACACCCTAAACCCATTTAGCGTGAATCAATCACGCTCTTAGGAACCCAAAACCGATTTGAGCTCCTAGGGTTAATTAGGTATTCCTTAGGGATAACCTCCCTAGATACCTTCCTAATGACCCTCCTAGGCTTATTAGCCTTGGTCATTTTGGTCTTGCCTAGGTTAACCTTAGGGATTGCCTCCCTAACAACCTTCTTAGTGGTCATCCTAGGTTTCTTCGAAACCTTGGCCATTAGGCACAAACCTTGGTCAACTCTAGGAATGACTTTCCCATTGACCTTGGTCTTTCTAGACCTAGTTAGTGTCCCATAGTCGAATGGAACACTATGGTAAGTCACCTTGGACTTAGGTTTGTGACCCAAACCATTCTTACCCTTGGTTGACTTTTGACTCTTAGGTCCTAGAGTTTGACAATTTGACCCTTGAAATTGATTTTGTATCTTGTTTAGGGTCGTTTCCAATGTCTCAAGCCTTGACCTCAAGGCTTGGTTCTCTAATTCTAATTGCCCAATTTTAGAATTTTTATTTAAATCTTGGGCATTGGACTTTCTTGGCATATGCCTAGTCCATTTTGGATTAAAAACTAGATGTTCTTGTATTTTCTTAATAGATTCCCTAGGTATTGTTTTTCTAGGGACATTAGTCCCAAATTTCTCCTTATTCTTAAGGTGAACATTCTTAGCTCCTAAACAAATATGTTTGTTATTTCTAGCATGCTCTTTATGATACATAACAAAATTGCTAAAATTAGTTCTAGCATGCTTTTTAATGTTTAAATTAGGCAGACATTATTTAAATATACCTTAGGGTTTGCCTTAGTGGCTCCCCCTACTTGTGATGCTCCCCTTTGCCCCTTCTTCTTCTTCTTTGGGCATTGACTCCGGTAATGACCCGGTAGTCGGCATTTGAAGCAAATGACATGCTCCTTGCTCTTTTGACTTGGAGAACCGGCGTCCGTTGACTTTTGTTGACTTTTAGGCACCGGAGGAGCTTTCTTGATCCTCTTTGGGCATTTGCTCTTGTAATGCCCATACTCCCTACACTCAAAGCACATAATATGATTTTTATTTGAAAGTAAAGTGTTTGAGTTACCTAAGGTGGTGGTAGGTGCCGGAGTTGAATTTTGAGCTTCCTCATCTTGATCGGATGTTGAAAGCTCTTCTTGAGGTTGCTCCGGTGTAGAGGATGGTCTCTCCTCCTCAATCCTAGAAGTAGATGCTTCTTCCACCTCTTCTACTTCTTCTTTCTCCGATTCGGAAGTTGACTCCATCTCAACTTCCGATTCCTCACTTTCACTTGAGGATGAACTCTCCTCATGGAATCTTGCCAATTTTCTCCATAGCTCCTTGGCATACATGTAATCCCCTAGCTTGCACAAAACATCATTAGGGATTAAATCTTCCAAAAGTTTCGTTACCTTAACTTCGGTCTTGAGCTTTCGTCGTTGCTCTTGGGTCCACTTTTTCAATTTTAGGACATTCCCCTTCTTATCCCTAGGGGGTTCAAAGCCTTCAACGAGGATGAACCAATCCTCTATGTTCATCATCAAGAATGTTTCCATTCTCGCTCTCCATGCCGGAAAATCTTCTGGATCATATGGAGGTGGAGTGTTGATTTCCCATCCAAGATTGTCTTGGAATTCCATCTTCACCCTCTAGCCTTTTGCCTTAGCTCCCGGTTGTTAATCCGTAGAAGAGCCCCGGGCTCTGATACCACTTGTTAGAGATCGTTTGGAAGCTAGAGGGGGGGTGAATAGCGAAGATGAAATTCGATCCCGTTCGTGTCTATAATTTCGTTAGTGCGCAGCGGAAATAGAAATAATAAAAGCAATAACGAAATGGACACAACACAAATCACAACAAGAGCATATAACGTGGTTTGGAACCAAACCGGTTCCTACTCCACGGATTGGGTTCGTACGAACCCTAGCGATGCCACAAACACCACTAACCAATAAAACTCCTTCTTGACACAAGTCAAGGGTGGAGAAACCCCTTACAAGTAATCTTACACCAATAAGATACAAATACAAGCAATTACAATAATGAATACGAAATGCAAGTAAAGAAGACACTTTACAACACTTGTTTTGATTGCTTGAATGCTTGGTTGCTTGCTTGCACTTGGAGACCTGATTTGCACCAACAAATCGCCCCAATAGCCCTCAAGAACCGATCCGAAAATCCTCCATCACGAGCTCCTTATAAAGCTTCAACCTGTGCTGGAAAAGGTCTATCAGTCGACTGATCGGGACCATCAGTCGACTGATTCCACTATTGTCGTGAGACAACGGCTAGATCCACGCTGGATAATTCCAACGGAACCTTCATCAGTCGACTGATCATGACCATCAGTCGACTGATGGAGCCTTCACTCGACCAGTCGAGTCTCGACTCCATTCTGTGCCCGAAATACCGATCACCAGTCGACTGATCACACGATCACGATCGCTGAGCCATCACGATCGCCCACCTCTGGGCAATCGCTAGGCCATAACCCCAAACCCTAGTTGATTCGGTCCGCCACATGGCACCAAATATGAGGTTTTAGCCCAAGTATGGTTCCCTCATACTTGCTAGACTACCCTTAGCCTAGACCTAAGCCTTCTAGCCACCTCCATCAGCCTCACGCCTCTCGGATCCCTCCAAGTCATCCATGACTTGTTCATCCATTGCGCTAGCCTTCAGGTGCTTCCATCGGCTATGTCATGCTAACGGTGTCTACACCGCCAAGGCACATTGGACTTATGCCGCCAAGACTCCGCTTGGACTTTACGCCGCCAACTATTGGACTTATGCTGCCAAGACTACCGCTTAGACTTTACGCCACCAATATCAATCCCCTTGGACTTCAAATGCCAACCCATGTTGGACTTCTCAAATGCCAAGACCATACTTGGACTTTCCTTGCCAACCCATGTTGGACTTCTCAAATGCCAAGACCATACTTGGACTTTCCTTGCCAACTCATGTTGGACTTTTACATTGCCAAGACCATGCTTGGACTTTCCAATCCAAGAACTCAAGACTTGGACTTACCATGACAATTACATTGTCATATGTTTTTGTCAAAACATCAAAACACATCAAGACATCACTCGAGCCAAACTCGAGTCCTGGTCAATCGTGACCTGGGCCGATTGCACCAACACTACTATGCAGGGGGAGCTAACTCTTTGCTTGTTTCCTTGATTAATTAAACTCTTACATTTCTTAGTTTACTTTACTTGCTTAATTTAGAATGAACTAGATAGGAAATAAAGTAGTTTAAGCTTGAAGAACCTACTACTAAGATGAAGTTAACTGATAGTAAGTAAGGGAAGCTCTTCAAAGTGCATGTCTAGGAAGTGGTCCATCCGATATTCAAGGTCATATGCCTCACCACGACCTAGTGCACTAAGTCGAGTGGAACTGATCGAAGCTAACTCACTAAGTCTTTAACTAGTTAAACCAAAGCTTAGTCCAAAGTGAGTCAAGTACTTGATTCCTTCATTGACTTTGTCTAGGAAGTGGTCCATCCGATATCCAAGAAGGTCGTATGCCTCGCCACGACCTTGAAGTCAATGCTAGAAAATTCTACTTGATTAGCTCAAGCTAAACTTGAATCTAGCACAAGTTTAAAAACTTTGAAATTTCTCATTAAAATTAATTAAGATAAAAAGAAATCTTCATCTCACAAAAACCCATAGGATTAACGTGTATTGAAAACCTAGCTTGGGTGAGATGAATTAGGACTTAATCAAGTTTAAATAGTTTAAATAAGCTTCCCACAATTAAACTTAATAAATTTACTCAACTTAACTTAACTTAACAAATTAACTATACTTAACAAATTTACACAACTTAATTAATTAATTAACTCAAATCTAATCAACTCAATCAACTTAACCATAATTCAACTCAACTTAATCAATTCAACTCGACTTAATCAACTTAATCAATTCAACTCGACTTAATCAATTCAACTCGACTTAATCAATTCAACTTGACTTAATCAACTTAATCAATTCAACTCAACTTAATCAATTCAACTTGACTTAATCAACTTAATCAATTCAACTCGACTTAATTAATTCAACTCAACTTAATTAATTCAACTCGACTTAATCAACTTAATTCTATTCAACTCAATTCTAATCAACTCAATTCAATCAACTCAATTCTAATCAAATCAATTCAATCAACTCAATTCAATCAACTATTCAACTCAATTCTAGTCACCTCAACTTTAATCCTAAGTAAATCAACATAATTCAAAACAAATGTAAGCATAACAATGTTACTTTAAGGGGAGATCAATAATCTAGGGGAAGCCTAAAAGATTTATTTTGCTAAATTATGAAATATTTAATATCTTTTCAAAAATTATGTTTTAAAATGAAATTGGTTGAGAAATATTCTTAAGGGTGAGAGAGAGAAATTTAAAGAACAACTCAAGTAATTCACTTGAACTTGAAATTGGACTTATAGTAATTCACTTGAACTTGAAATTGGACTTATCAATCTAAGTAATGATTAGTTACTTGATACTCAAACAACTTCTTTTCTAATTAACTTAGCATTATTTGGAAAATGAGAGTTAGCTAAGCTAAGTCTAAACTTAAAATATTTTTTAAATTTAAACAAATCATGATAGAATCTATGTTTAGAATCTTTTATGAGAAACTATCTTAAACATTGTTTTTGAAAACTTAAAATTTTAATGAAGGGGGAGTATTGAAAAAAACTTAAATTAAGGGGGAGAAACACATACTTTGAAAAGATTAAGTATTTTGTAAAGCTTGAATGCTCTTTGAAAAGATTAAATATTTTTAACTTTAAAATGATAAGTTATTTTGAAAAGTCTAAGTATTTTGAAAATCTAAGTATTTTGAACATTCTTAAAGCTTATTTTGATAAGATCATGATTAAGCCTATGAACTCATAAAGAGCTTATTATGAAAAATTAAGAGAAGCATATGTTAAGGGGGAGGTTGTATTTAAAAAAAAAAATATTGTAGATATGGAAGTTATGGTTTCAAACTTATGCACTTGAATATTTGAAGTTTCATTTCTATAGTTTCCAACGTAGCAAAAAAAAAAAGATTAATTCTAGTAGGAAGCTATACAAAACCTGTATTTCAAAACAAACTTTTATCTAAACCCATGTATCATAAATTTCAAGTAATTTGAAAATACCATTTTAAGATTAAGAGCAAACTTTTCATGACTTAGAAAATTTATGATCTTTGTATATAAGTCATGGGACATTGCTAAAACTCCTTGGCAACTAAATTATTTTAATACTTTGATGTATGCCAAAGGGGGAGAGAGCATGTTTAAGATAAACATAGAAATGCATTTGTAGAAATATGATATCCTGCATGATCGATTTCTATGTGCTCGTGCGCTCCTCGACGACCCCGAGTCACTGTCGTCGTCGTCGTCCGGCCATTGCCGACCGCTGGACCGGAAGGGATTGACGCGCCACTCGCTGACGGTCCGGCGGGGGGAGTTTATCGACCGGTTAGCGGCCGGAATCCAATGCTAACCCGCTGGAAATGACCAAAGATCACGGCCGACAGTGCGGCCACTGTCGGCTGCGATCAGGCCGAATTCCGACTGAATTGCGGCCGAAATCTGGCGCCGAACGGATCGGCAGACGACGCTGGTCTGTCTGGTGCAATCGGTCGGCCGCCATTCGCCCGCCGGCCGGCCGAATCGCGACCGAAATCGGTCGACAGAATCGGGCGGTCGATTTCGGCCTCGATCGGGTCGGATTCCGGCCGAAATCCGGCGGTGGAAGTACCAGCAGCCGACGCCGATTCTTTCACCACCGGATTTCGTTCGCAATTCGGCCGGAATCTGGCCCGATCATCGTCGAAATTGGCCGCCCGATTCTGGCGGCCGATTTTGGCAGCGATTCGACCGACCGATGGCCGAATAGCGGCCGACCGATTGCGTCGGATAGGCCGGCAACCCGACGCTAATCGTTCGTAATCGGGCCGTCTGTCTGCACCGCCTACCAATCACTACGTCGAATCGACCGCCGACCGGGCAATGATTTCGCCGCGATCGGCCGCCAGATTCGACCGGATTACGCCAAAAATTGGTCATGGCGCGGCTGCACAACCGACGCCGGCTCTTCCGTCGCATTTCCGGTTTGCCGTGCATCTGCCGAATTGCCCGATCACGATCGGGCGTGAATATCCGATGTACAGATCGCTGGTTGCCGGCCCATCCGGGCGCCGGATTCGCTGCACTGCCGGACCGGCTCCGCTCGAGTCATGGCGTCGACAAGGGCCATCACGCCATCGCTGCCGCATTTGGTGATTTTCAACCGGTTAGCACCGGATTATGGTCTTTAGCTGACCGGTAAACTCCCCCGCCGGACCGCCGGCAAGTGGCGCATCGATCGCGTCCGGTCCGACGGTCGGCGGTGACCGAACGGCATGGCGGCGACGGCGACGACGGTGACAATGCGCGATTGATCGGACGGCTAGGAGCACGTCACACACGGGCGCGCAGGGATTAGTCGTGCAGGATATCAAAATCCTACATTTGTATATGCAATTTTTTGTAATTCATGATTTAAAGATCTGGTATTTTTAATCCTAACATTAAACAGTTGTCATACATTAAAATGGGAGAGATTATTGGTGCAGGGAGCCCCACTCTTGTGTTTTGATGTATGTACCAAGGTTTAATGTTAGGATGAACCTATGATTTGATATGAATGTTAAGTGTGCAGGCTTAATAAGAAGTCCTAGTAGGTCATGTTGACTGGATACTAGGCAGATGTCTTGACAAATCAGGAGGATCGGACACCAGACATGAAGTCCAGATGGGTTGAGTGGACCTGACATTTGGCATGAAGACCGATTAGGTCAGAAGACCAGACAATCGGCAAAAAGTCCAGCTGGGTCAGGTAGACCGGACAGCTGGTGAGAGCCCTGGTGGGTTAGATCGGATGTCAAGAATGGTAAGTTGGGCAAGGCAACCGGTAGGTAAACCTCGAGTGAAGAGGTGAGGTCGAGTCCTCTATAGGGTGACAAAGCTAGGCGTCGATCCGACGGATAGTCCGCGTGGGGAGTTAGAAGTCGAGATCGAGTAGTTTTACTACTGCTATCATGTTCCATATTGTTTGCTTGTGTTAATCTAGTTTTGCAGGGATCAGTCGACTGAATGGATTCTAGTCGACTGAAGTCCAGTCGACTGGGTACAAGACAATCGACTGGATACTAGTTGGCAGGATTAGTTGGTGTTAGATCGAAGATCTGGCATCACTGATGGAAAGATTTTTAGTTGACAGGGGAGGTTTAGTCGATTGGAGAGGCAAACTTCTCGATACGGAGCCGAGTGAACTGGAGTCGACTGAGGCATGTTCAATCGACTGGAAGACCTGAAGTACCATATCGACAGGCTGATGTGGAGTCGACTGGAAAACTTTATAAAAGAAATGCATGACCAGCTCCGAAAATAACACATTTACTACGTCCAAGTGTTGCTACTATTTGTCTTCGTTCACAAGAGCTTCATCTCTTCACGAAGACACATTTCCAACCCTCCGTGCCTACTTCGAAATCTACAAAAGTGTCGGTATAATTTAGATCTTAATATTTGTATTCATTTTCACTGTTATCTATCTCTCATTTTTGTAAAAACCAGACCCCTTCGAAGTTGAGAGTTCTCTAGTCTGAGAGTATTATAGTGATTGTCCATCGAGGTAGCTCTTGGAAGAGCTACAGGCCTTGGAGTAGCAACCCGGCTAGGGTTTTGAACAAAGCAAAAAAGCTTGTCTCTTTAATTCACTTATTCCGCTGCATACTCATATTTTAAAATATAAAATAAGTTTTTAAAAATCTAAAGAAAATTTGTAACCTCTGAGATTCATCCCCCTCTCTCGAAGTAATTCAATCCTACAATTATGATTCATATCAAATGTTTAGATGATGACAAACTACAACCTAAAGTTGATACATTTTTAATTGTCTATCCCCCACAAAAGTGATGGCATGATCAGAGGCTCGTCGGCTCCCATGTCCCCGGATTAAAATTTTCACTAATGAAAACTAATCCAGATGGGATGAGTTTCCTAAGCTCAACCAATTCGTCGTCGTGCTAACGACTTGAGCGATCGCTTGAACAAACTAGTTGTTCAAGCAACAAAACTCTTCTAGTTGGTTAGCCACGGAAGAGACGACGGACGGATTGCCGGTTTTTGTGTTTATCTTCGGGGTCCATGATTATACAAATACATATGAATGTAGACATGTATAATCAACACATACAAACATATTAATAAGAACATGAAAAGATCAATAATAAAACTTGTAAAACTTTTATACCTCTCGATCTTCTATCGTATGTCCTAACCTCCTTGTAGACTTCGTGTGGGTGAGGATCCTCCACAAGTTGAAGCTTCCTAGATCTTCTTCAATCAAAAGAAAGAAGAAGTCTCCTTCCCTTCTTGCTTGAGCCAACCACCAAGCCACAAAAACTTGTTGCCGCCGGCCCCAAGAAAAGAGAGAACAAGATGGCCAACCAAGGAACCAAACAAGGGAACAATCCCTAGCTCCTAGTGCCGCCGGCCAAGAGGAAAAGGATGAGAGAAAGACCGGCCAAAGGGGAGCAATAGAAGACCCTACAACCCCTTTGTGTCACCGGCCCTAGAGGGAGTGAAGAGGAGATGAGGCTAAGGAAGAAAGCTTAGGGTTTCTTATACCTTTGTGCCGCCAACAACAAGGGGATAGAGTCGGCCAAGCAAAGAAACCTAAACCTTAATTCTTCCTCTTCATTGTGCCGCCCCCTTAGCCTCCCTTTTATAGAACATAGGAGAAAGTTGGTTATTGATGAGGTGGCCAAAAAATTAGGAACTAATTCCTAATTATTCTTGCCGCCCAAGGTAGCAAGGAATTAGTAAAAAAAAATTTCTACCTCCTCTAATCTTGCCGCCCAAGGTGGCATAGAAAATAAAATTTTTTTTTACCATTTCTAATCTTGAAAAAAAATTAACTAATTCAAATCTTGCCGCCTAAGGTGGCATAGAATTAGGAAGAAAAAAATTTATCAATCTTTAAACTTGCCGCCCACCTCATCCAACCTCTCCTCTCCCTTTCCTTTCCTTTCCCTCCCCTTTCCTTTCCCTCCCCTTTCTTTTCCTTCTATTCTTATATCTAGGCTTCATGAGGATTATATTAGGCTACGATAGGGACCATGAGGAGGAGTTGGATCTTGGCCACCCGATGGATCGGAACCATACAAACTTGATCCATCAATGATGTTCCATTCCACTAGAGGATCATCATTGAATTACCTCACCAACCCCCATAAATTAATATGGGCTCCATACATTATTTGTACATCCATCTCCCCGTGTTTAAGATATCGAATGTCCGTCAATTAATTGATTTACTGACCATCAATCAATTAACATCTAACTCCTCGAGTAGTACCACTCAACCTTATCATCATGTTGACTAAGTCAACCTGCAGGGTTTACATGATGAACCTTATGAGCTCCTCAAGGGGACATCATCAACCTAATATATAGGACACAGTTTCCTCCTACAATTAACGGCACACCATATAAATAATATCATTTCCCAACTTACCGGGCATATTGATTTAATCCATTTAAATCTCACCCTTTGGTAAATCAAAGAAATAAATACTAAGTACATGTGCCCGTTATTATATCGGGATTAAGAGCATGTACATCATAATATCCGAGGTCCGATTCAATTATGTAGTCATCAATAAATTGAATCACCTCTATGTCGGTCCTTCTCAATACACCTAAGTGTACTATTGTAACTCTATGTTCAAGACAAACCAATACCAAGCTACACTACAACCATGCCAATGATTTGTCCAAAACCATCTTGGTTGTGAGCCTCTACTTATATTCTACAAGGGACTGATAACATGATCTTCTGTGCCACACCAATCACCATGTTATCTACAATGTAAAATATTAGACAATATGCACACATATAATGAATATAAAGTGCAAACAATGATCATGTGATTCTTATTTCAAAATAAAAATGTTCATACAAAAGAGCTAGACTTTCAGTATACATCCCAACAAAAAGATAGTCATGATCCTCCTCCATGCTTAGGCTCCTCCACTCTCTCCTTCTTACTGCTCCATTTCTTGATCACGCTTGAGATCTGTCATATCAACAAATGCCAGTGAGCATCAACGTGGCTAGTGTACATGACCCCTCCAATGGTCAAGTTAGCACTGGGCTAAGAGGAGGGCTTGCAACTACACAAGGGAAAGACAAGAAAATTGAGAGAGCTCAAGAGATAAGAGAAGCCTTTGCGTGTGAAAGAAAATCATACCTTCATTCACCCTTAAATAGACGAAGGGGAAGAAAGTCCACATGGATTGCCATGCCAGCTAGGATCTAGCTAAGTCAGTGGAAAAGGGTCAGCTACTATAGGAGGTAGTGGAAGAGTCGTACATATGGCACGGTTGGGCTCCTGGTTAGGTATCACATTCGGTGCATACTGCCTCATTAGGGGTGGTTATAAACCATAGGGTATGGTGGATGTTCTCCCACCCCCCTCCAAGTTGGACTAAGAAGTAAACTCGAATTAAGTCTAATTTAGGAAGCATGGAGATAATAACAAGAAGGGGCTGAGAGACACTCTCGGTTAGTGAATAAGAAGAGTAGTGATGTTCTCAAATGAAGATGTTCCCTATGTGAATAAGCAATGCAAGGATATTCTCAAATTGAGATATTCTTAAACTAAATGCATGATTGAAACTTTGTGTGATCTTTCTAAGAATGTTTCCAAAGTGTGTGCACAGTTGAAGTCCTGTGTGACCTTTACATGGATGTTCTAAATTGAGATGTTCCCAAAGTATGTGCATAGTTGAAGTCCGGTGTGACCTTTCTAGAGATGCTTCCAAAGAGTGTGCATGGTTAAATTCCCATGTGACCTTTTTGAGGATGTTTTTGAAAGGAATTGCTTCTCGCTTCGGTCACTTGTGCATGGCGATCCTATCACACATTCCGGATTATAATTTTATCAACTAAACTAATCCGGATGGAGATGGATTACCCAAGCAACCGATCCATCATCGTGCTATTCGATTTGAGTAGTCGATTGAATAAAATTATTGTTCAAACAACCTAACTCTTTTCCTCGATTAACCACGGAATAGATGATGAACGGATCGCCGATTTTTGTATTTATCATCAGGGTCCATGTTAATCAATAACATATAAAATACAAAAGAACTAGAATCAAAACTAAACAAGATTATACCTCTTGTTTTACCTCTTGATCTTCTATTATATTCCTATCCTCTTCTTGGACGTCGTGTGGGCGATGATCTTCTAAAAGTCAAAACCTCCTAGATCGTGTCTTCCCTTCCTTGCTCGCTCCGAACAAGGGAAGAACAAAAACTCCCTTCTTCTCCTTGCTTGCACCGACCACCAACCACCAAGCTTGGTCTCCGCCGGCCCTAAGGAGGGGGAGAAGAGGCACCGACAATGAGATGGGGAGGAGGCACCGACAATAGAAAAGGAACTCTTGATGTCGTCGGCCTAAGGAAAAGAAAAGCCCTAGGTTGGCGCCACCCACAAGGAGAAGCCAAACCCTAGCTACCACTTCTTGCCGCCTAAACCTCCCACGTCAACTCTAAAACCCTAGCACAACAAAAATTGTATATCTCACCCAAGCCTCTCCACCACATTTTATAGATATAGACTTCATGAGTTATTTATAATAGGATACAATAGGGACCATGAGGAGGAGTTGGATCTTAGCCACCCAATGGATCCGACCCACATATAACCCGATCCATTAATGATGATCCATTCCACTAGAAGATCATCATTGATCTACCTCACCAACCCCCATAAATAAATATGGGATCCACATATTATTTTTACAAAATATCTCTCCATATTTAAGATATCAAATGTCCATTAATTAATTAAATTACTGACAATTTAATTAATTAATATCTAACTCCATGAGTAGTACCACTCATCAGTATCATCATGTTGGACCAAGTCCACTTGCAGGATTTACATGATGAACCTTATGAGCTCCTCAAGGGGACATCATCATCCTAGTATATAGGACACAATTTCCTCCTATAATCAATGAAACATCATGTAAATAATATTATTTCTCAACTTACTAGGCCTATCGATTTAACACATAAATCTCGCCCATTGGTAAATCAAAGAAATAAATACTAAGTACATGTACTCGTAATTATATCAGGATTAAGAGAATGTACATCATAATATCTTAGGTCCGATTCAATTATATAGTCAGTATAAATTGAATCACCTCTAAATCAGTCCTGCTCAATACACACAAAGTGTACTAGTATAATTCTATGGTCAAGATAAACCAATACCAAATCACACCACAACCATGCCAATGGTTTATCCAAAACCATCTTGGTTGTGAGTCTCTACTTATACTCTACAAGGAACTGATAACATAATCTTATGTGCGACACCACACACCATGTTACCTACAATGTAAAGTATCAGACAATATGCAAAAATGCAAACAATGATCATGTGATTCTTATTTCAAAATGAAGATGTTCATACAAAGGCTAGACTTTCAGTATACATCCCAACAGTTTTCAATGGGGATGTTTCCAAAGTGAGTGTAGAGTTGAAGTGTTTAGGTCATGAGAAATGCAAGGCCACCCCTAGTTATGAAGTTTTTCAAGAATCCAGCCGCATGACATACTCAGAAATAAAACCAGGCAGTAAGTGTGAGTAGAGTTGTCATAACCAAATCTCTCCAAGAAATGCAATAAATTGCTTGCTCACTCATAAGATGACCACTCGATTATTCCACGCTTAACCCTTTGTTAACTTGATGGGTTATGAATTGGGAACTTGAAGCTCTTCCTAGGAAAGAAGTCCATGATGCATCACATGTCCCCCTTTCCTAGTTATGTCAAAGAAGAAGTCACAAGGCTCACTGAGAGAAGTGAAAACCACTTGTCCAACTTCCTAGACTATTCGACAACTACCTTATGCCTTCATAATCATCGCTTGGCCTTCCTCCCACCATTCCCTGCCAATCATGAATTTTGAAACTTCACTGAGTCTAAAGTGGCAGTGGGTGATCATCGCTATCCAGCTGACTAAAATAGGCGCAAGGTGAGAGAACAAGCCATGACATCAACTTTGATGTAATTGAGAGGTGTCCTACGGTAATCACCTTAGAAGTTATTAATAAAATTCAGTATTTGAGTATACATTATCTATGTATTTGATTGGATCTTAAACTCATGTATTGAAGTCCACAATATGATGCATAGCATGAGAGAAATTGTGATTGGATCACAATTAGTGGGTATCTCATCATGTGTAAATATGCAAGTATTGAAACTATCCCTAGTCGATGAATTAATGAGATTGGACATCATCAATTCTGTGATACTAGTACATGTTATGCTCCTTTGTTTATCCAAGCATTCGGTACTCACTGAATGGAAGCATAGGGATGCTGAGAGTGAACATTTGGATGCTAGTTATGGTAACTAGTTCATTGGAGTGACCTGCTATGAGGCTTCATATGATTTTATAAGTTGTTAAAGATCTCATTACAGCTTGAGTGTGAGTTTCCTTATACTTGAGGTATTCAAGTCACCTTGATCATGACAACTTGTACTTTGACTTCTTCGCAGTCATCTACATAGTAGGTGTAACTCTGGGATGATTGGGTATAAGCTAAAGTGATCAAAGGTGTTACGCCCCGAGAGTATGTCATGCCGAAAAGCAAACGGACGGCATCTCCCCTGTACGTGGCAACATCTCGTGTTAATACAAGGCCCGTAGGACACAACAACAACAACAACATATATATATATATATATATATATATATATAAACAAACCACAGTGGAAACTAACCACAACAACATAACAACCTACATAGTGTATACCGGTATGACTAACCACATCACAACTACATACAGAAAACATCGGCAAAAACCCGAAACCACAAGTGTGTACATCACACAGTGAAAAACTCAAAATACATAACACACATACGGAAAGCCCAAAACAACCACCAGAGTCTCGGGGGTGAGATGAGATGTTGTCAGCCAGCGGTGCTCTAAGCCGTCACGAAGACTTCTACCTATTACTTGGGTGACAGAAAAACCCAGAGTCCGTGGTGGTGAGTATAACTCAACAGATAATAGGAAAAACATATATATATCAAATATCACATGTAATTCAACAGCATGGCCAAGTAACAGGTGGGCAGTATGATCAAGTAGCATATGAGCATAAAGAGCTCACTATACAACGGGGGTCCCTGCTGCTGGACACTTCAACTGACACTACCTATGAGTGGTCGAGTGTCACACACCCAGGACAACTGCACGCAACTTCAACTACCACCATCTATAGTGGTTGAGTGCGGCACAACAAATGCTCTGCCCTCACACCAGTTACTCCTCGGGAAGTAACCTGGGAGGCAGGATGACTGACGACTCTCTCAACCCCAATGGAGACTATGTCGTCAGAATGCATGCAAATGACATAAATGTACTGTCACACGTATAGACATCTACCACAGACTCTCTGTTCAATAGAGAGTCGTACCCATCTTATCAATACACTCTCTGTCATGTAGAGAGTCGTACTCAACTGGTCTACAGACTCTCTATCCTGTAGAAAGTCGTACTCAATTGATCATAATAAGCTAGGACCACCAGTCTGTAGCGACACACTAATCACCTTTCACTTAACCATTACACAACGCATGGTTGGCAATAAGTATGTAACATACGGGTATTAGAATAAATCCTACATTTAGGGCATTACCTACCCACGGATGAACTTTTACCCAATTTACAAATCAGTTTATCATCCGTACTCCAACATCTACACCCTGCTAAACATTTATAGATCTACCTACATCACATCTGTAACTCCTTAATCATGATAAAGGAAAATGTGATATCGACATCTGAGCATATATAGCCAACGACAAGTATCAAGCATACTGATAATGAGAGCAGGGTCAAGATAATATGAACATATAACATGCTCATATCTATATCTAAATCTGAATGCAATTACATCTACTTGACCAGGGTAGGAAATTACCCACCTAATAAGAAGCTCGCGACAATAGAATCTTCATGGCTACGGTCCTGCCTTGTATCCACGTCCTGCATATATCAAACATTATGATTAAGATCAATGATAAGATCCACCGTCAAATGGAATCCTAAGTTGATCCCTTACACAAATCAATTAATCAAATGCTCGATAAAATCTAGATTACATATCCTACATATGTATAGACTGTCTTCTGAAAATTCCACCAAGTTTTTTGCCAATCATATAGATCGCAATCCAATCAGCTATCTAACCACTTCATAGGCCACCCCGGCTTCGACTATCGATTGCCAAAATAGTGAGTCTGATCACTTAATCTTACCGTCCAACCATACAACCTAGCCATCGCCATTTACACAACTCTCTACAACTTCACAGCAGCACCCATAGCCCTCATGACCCCTTTACACCCTTTTACAGCGATTCACAGCCACTCCAACACCGTCGGCACCGCTTCACAACCCCTCCATGGCCAAAGACAACCCTAGCTATTCACAGCCCTTCTTGAATCCGCTCTCCTCGCATCCACCATTCAAGAAACATAACAAGGGCTAAGGGATTACCAAAACCTAGAAAATGAATCAGCAGCAATTCAACAATAAAATCATTACCCTAGCTATGCTCTGGATCAGGAGACAAATCAAGGAACAAAAGTTACCAATCGAATTTCACAGACGGTCGGTTGAGGCAGAGAGATCAATGGATCAACTGCATCTAGTTATTGCTGTTGTTGGAGGTGAGCTAGGCTCGTGACGCTCAACCCAAGCACAAAATCGGACGGTTGAAGATGTTGGCATTGTTACTTCCATCGATGGTAGTTGTTGTGATCCATCTGCCACGGTGGCGTCGCACGATCGGGATTAGAGGAAGGAATCCACTCAAGGGGAAAAGTCACAGAGATCAGCAACTCACTGATTTTTCCCTCTCGGACTCGAAATCTCCTCGTGAGATTATTGATGATGGCTGGAGGTGCTCGCGGTGGTCGATTCCACGACTGGTCGACAATCAAAAGGGTCAGCAGCGAGTGGGAAGAGCAAGATTCGGCGAAGAGAGGCGACGGTAGAAGGAAGGTTGCAATGGATGAGGCTTGAATCGTCTAGAGTTCGGTTGGCAACGGTTGAGCAGAGGCGGCGCCGAGCGAAGAGCGACGGCAATCAGATCGCTCCAATGGGGCTCGATGTAGAGGCGACAAAGTCTGGCAGTGTGACGACGAGCGGAAAGCTACCACTTGAGAAGGCAACCTAGGGCGGCGACTGCTACTGTTGATGGATCAGACGAGGAGAAGATGCGACGGCAAAGAACTGAAATAGGAGAAAAAGAGATCGGGATCGGGGAATGAATCGGCGGATCGGGAAAAAAACGGAAGAAGAAGAGAAATGCTCGCGTGCGAGCGGTGAGAAATCGCACGAACGGAAGTGGTTGGGGTTAAAGAAATAAGCGGATCAGGTTAACTAACAGGTTGGTTTAAAATCCTAAAAGACTTAAACCTAGATCCACTTAAATTCCCTTTTATCATTAAGCCATGGTTTGGTTCAATTAAATCCCTCACCATGATTTCTGATTTTATTTTATTTATTTATTTTTCTTGTGGTATTTTACATCCTCCCCCACTTAATAAAATTTGGTCCCAAATTTTGCACTAGCATGCAAAAATTACTTCAAGTAAGTTTATGAAAGGACCATATACCTCTAGTGAAAAGATGAGGGTATCGAGCTCGGATAATATCTTTTAGCTCCCACATATCTTCCTCATTGGTATGATGTTGTCATCCAACCTTTACGAGTCGAATGGTTTTGTTTCGCAATTGTCGCTCCTTGTGACTAAAAATTCACACTGGAATCTCCTTATAGGTCGCATTAGACTGAGGTAGAATCGGAACCTCTTTCAGAACATGATCTGAATGCGGAACGTATTTCCTCAGCATAGAAATATGAAATACGTTATGAACACCCATAAGTGTCGGAGGTAAAGCCAATCGGTAAGCTACACCCCCAATCTACTCCAATATCTTAAATGGATCAATATAGTATGGGGCTAACCTTCCTTTTCTGCCCAAATTGTATCACCCCCTTTCGTAGGTGAAACACACAGAAACACCTAGTCCCCAATTTGAGAATTTCAAAGGCCTTCGCCTCTGGTCTGCGTAACTCTTTTGTCGACCTTGTGCCTTTAATAACCATCATCCAATGACGCACTCCAACTCTGTATCATGTTGGATACTCTGTGGCCCCAATAGCTGTCATTTCCCAACCTACTCCCACAATACAGGAGATCTGCAGGGTCTGTCGTATAAGGCCTCAAAAGGAGCCATCTGAATGGAGGAGTAATAACTGTTCTTATAGTCAAATTCTACTAAAGGAATGTGATCCTCCCAACTTCCTCCGAAATCCATAACATAATATCTCAATAGATCCTCCAATGTCTGAATGGTACGCTCAAATAGTCCATCAGTCCGCGGATGCAATGTTGTACTGAGCTGAAGCTCTGTGCTCATAGTCTGATGCAAACTCTATCAAAATCGCGAGGTAAATAGCAGGTCTCTATCAGATATAGTACTCAAAAGGACCCCATGCAGTCTGATAATCTCTCGACAATACAACTCTGCCAGACGATCCAACTAGTCCATTCCACCAATAGGCAGAAAGTGAGCTAATTTGGTTAGTCGATCCATGATCACTGATGTGAGCGAAACATATAGGGTTTTAGGAGTAGTTTTCGCTCACATCTCATTACATTTTATGTTAGTTTCATGCATATGTCACTCTAATTTGCAAGCATTTCCTATTTTCTAGTTCGGAGGTATGCTCTTTGTACTTTTGTGTGTAGGATAGCATTTCGGGAGAAAAAGGCACACTTTCGAAGCAAAAGAAGGATATTTTGCAGCTAGATGCAAAATGGGACACGGCCAGGGCATGTGACTACACACGGTCGTGTTCAATGGGCGAGATCAAACACCCCAGGGTCGCAAACGACCTGGCCGTGTGTTTCCACACGGCCGTGTGGCGGCCCGCCATATTTGTGCAACTAGGGTTTTTCCGGATTTTGCAGTGGTTCGAGGTGATGTCTATATAAGGATGGCTCCACCCAACCCCTAGGGAGGAGACACAATGGCTAGGACAGCATGTCGAAGCCCTAAAAAGCTTCGGTAACTCGCAACGGGGAGGAGGAACGCCGCTAGAGGTCCACGCCTTGCACTTCAATGCCGGAGAGAAGACTACGAAAGCATTGTAATCCTTTGTTCCTGCATTTTATTCCTTATGTATTCGAACATAGACATGCTTTGTGATTCTTCCTTCATATACATGGAGTAGTACTTTCGATTCTAGGATTCGAGAGTAGCTTGTGTGCACATTACAATGTTGGCTCATGTTAAATTCTGCCTTTGAGTTTGATTTGATAATTGGTAGTTGTTTTTACTATATCTATGCGCGTTTGGTTTTCTATCTACTGTGCTTAGGCGATATGAGGGGTGATAGCCCTCGTATCTAAGATTTAGGGGATTTTATACAAGGAACCTAGGGGTAAACCTGATCTCCTGTAACTGTGGGTAGAAGGGTACGATGGAATCGGAAATGGTTCATCATAGGGATTGATTCTGCATCCTTGTACCGTCTATCCTGTCCTTTTAGGCGGAGATAGCTCCTGGTAGATATCGCGGCTCTGCGAAAGAGTGTATGATATCCCTTCCACAAAACCATAGCTAAACGTTTAGACAACGCCAATTGACAACATTGTTTTGTGATACACAAGCGAAACCAAAGTCCTAGAATCACCTTTGAAGACCTCGGCACACTCCCTTCCTCCTCCATGTGACACCATATAGAGTAAAGTCCACCGAAAGCCCTCACCAATCGAAACCTCTTAGAGTTACGTCCGAACAATTACAACCACTAAATATATCGATATTCGAATCACAGTCCTTGTGGGACCGATAATCTTTATTACTTAACGACATCCATGCACTTGCGGGCGTTGAGTGCAAGCGTACGCTTTGAGTCTTTGACGGTCTCCGTCATGAGATTTAGGGTCACATTCATGCGCATCAAGTTTTTGGCGCCATTGTCGAGGACTGGTCGATTCGATATTGAATCGAACGGTGGTAAATTGGATCAGACTTAGGATTAGATTTATTTACTTGCTTTATTTTCTTTCTAGTTCACTTTATTTTCTTTAAGTTTTATATCTTCCATATTTAGCTTTAGTTTTTAATTTTCGATTATTTTTATTTTATTTAATTCTAGCAGTAGTTGTTTTTATTTCTTTTTTGCATCTTAGATTTTATTACCTAGATTGTTCTATTTTTTGCTTTTAGAATTTGTTAGCACTCCTAATTTTGTGGCTTGGTTCGTCATATGTTTAGATGCTTAGGATCGGAAGGTCTAATTCCGATAGACTTAGAAATCGAGCGAACCTTTCATTGCCAGAGAGCAGAGCAGCGAAGGATGGAGGATCAAGCCACATCCGAAGTGAACATAGGTAGCCGACCTCCACGGGACTACGCAGCTCCTAGCGCTAGAGGATTCAAGACAAGTATAGCTGGACCATCTATTTCGGCAAATAACTTTGAGCTGAAGCTGGCACTTAAATATATGATCCAACAGAGTCAATTCGGGGGAGCTACGACTGAAGACCCGAACCGGCACCTTGAGGCATTTCTTGAAATCTGCTCGACAATGAAAATGAACGGAGTCCCTACTGACGTGATCCGCCTGAGCCTATTCCCGTTCTCATTACAGAATAAGGCTAAGGCATGGCTTCACTCCCTACCTTCGGGAAGCATCACTACATGGGAGCAATGTGAGCAGCAGTTCCTGAACAAATACTTCCCACCAAGCAAGACTGCTCACATGTGCCATCTTATCATGAACTTCCGCCAAAAGGAGGGGGAGCCCTTATTCGAAGCTTGGGATCGCAACAAGGGACTACTCTACCAATGCCCCCACCATGAACTAGAAAGGTGGTTGGTGATTCACATTTTCTACATTGGGATCGCTTACGCCACGAAGATGTCTCTAGACTCTGCTGTAGGAGGAGCACTGATGAATAAGACCATAGAGGAAACCAAGGAGCTGATCGAAGAGGTGGCCCAGAACCACCATCAATGGGCTTCCGAATGTGGTCAACCAACACCTGCAGCGGGACGATACACTATCAACTCCATGGACCACCTAGCAGCAAGGATGGACACGCTCAGCAAAAGGTTTGAATCTTTGAATCCTTCATCTGTATGCACGGCCATTGACTTTGGAGAGGGAATGACAGTGTATCGAGAGGACTGTTGGATCGAGGCGGTTCGCTAGAGAGGGGGGTGAATAGCGAAACAAAAGCTTTTTGCGAAATCGTTCTTTGAAAGTCGAGTAGATAAATTACAGCGGAAATATAAACAATAAATATAAGAGACAATTCTTTTTACTTGGTTCGTAGCCTTCGGCTACTACTCCAAGGCCCTAGTGGTCCTTGACCACGCACGGAGGGCAAAACACTAAACGAACTCCTCCTCGTTGGAGGTAGGAGTTAATCGATACAAGAACAAAAACTTGAGGTAGAGGGACACTCCCCCTCTCCTCGTTATGATAGAAAAAGAGCTTCGAAAAAGTAAATGAACAACGAATAAATCTAAAACCGACGTACAAAAACTAAAAGAAAATTAAACCTAACGTCGGAGAAGAAGAACTTCGTTGTCGGAGAGTTGTAGCTTTGCGGAGGCTCTTGGAAGCTTAGAATTGATGAGAAAACCCTAGGTTAGGACCTCCTTTTATAGCCTTTGAGCCCCTTTTCGAGAGGAACCCTAGCCAATCACAATTGAGCACCAATCTCCTTGAAATGGGGTGATAAGCCTTGACTCTCGAATCGATCATTGACCATCACGATCGATGGCGGATCGATTGAGTCGCGACCTCCGGCCGATCGATTGGCGGCAATCGAGTCCTCCAAGTCGATGCTTGCTGCAAGTCAAAGTTAGCTTAACAAAAACATAATTTCGACGGTCATCGACCGTCCGATCTCGACCTAGACCATCTATAGGATGTCTTTGGTCGGATCTACGCTTAAGATCATCCCCGTAACGAGGATACGACCTCACTTACGCTCGCACACACAAGCTTACCTCGATACTTACGTGTTGCTTTTGCTTCTGGCCTTCCACTCGATTCCTTCGGCTCCCTTCGAAGTCACTCGAGTGTCGCCCGACCACCGCGGCTTCCTCCGGGTGTCGCTAGCCTTCAGCTCCAGCTATAGCAATCTTCTGCACACTCGATTCAGCTCGTGAGATAACGACATGAGCTTAACTTTGTATCGTTTGCTATAATCAAAACTCAGGTTCGACTTAGGTGTCTACTACACCAACAATCTCCCCCTTTTTGATTTATGGCAAACCCACATACAAAGTTAAGTAAATAGCAAGCATGAAGAATAATGTGCATTAGAAACAAACAAGAAATAAAGAAGATTAAGTTGGAGTAGTAAGGATTTTCTTCAAGTACTCCCCCTTGAGGAAACCTCCCCCTTGACCGAGGGTGAGTCTTGAAGAAAGACCTTAATCCTCCCCTTTGAGGGTTTCTTTAAGTAATTAACATTACTTAAATTTGGCCTTAGTAAAACGTTTAAGTTAAGAGTTCTTCTTAACTTGGCCCTTTCTCCCCCTTAAGTAAAACATTAAGGGCATAATATTTAGAAATAAGTAAAACGTTGACGGCACAAATAAGTTTAAGTTAAGAATTCTCTTAACTTGGCCTTTAATAAGTTTTCAAAACTTAAAGTTAACTTTTGGTTTAAATATAAAGTAAGAGTTAAGTTATCAAAAAAATTTGACCCCTTAACTTTGCCCTTTTTCTCCCCCTTTTGCCATATATCAAAAAGAGTGAGGGTGTGTGTGGAAAACAAAAATAAGCATTAAATTTAAAGTCCAAGCATGTTCCACATTATTTTGAAAATAATATACTAAAAATAAGTTCATCTATAAAATGTTTGACTCATATTTGGCTTGATTGATATGAAAGATCAACCAGTCCTGGTCAGAGTCGGTTAGTATGTATGATTATACTCCGTGGTTCATAGCGATGCACTAGCTCTACATCTAGAACTAGGAGTAAGGTCCTAACATCTCACGCCCATCTACGTGGCTAAGTACACAAACACATTAGTCCTATGTGTTGTGAGATGTATTGGCTCCTTAAATCTATAGGTGCATGATATCTAAGGTATGTCCTATACTAGTTCCATAAAAAATGAAAATTAAGAAATAGTAGTAAGAAAATATAATTTGCAAGTTCCTATTCTACTACGCACATGCCCAATTTTCGTCTTAATAGACTAAATTCGGCTTCGGGTAGGGGTTTAGTAAATAGGTCTGCTAAGTTAGACTTTGATTCGACGTATTCGAGTTGTATGGCTCCGTTGGCCATATGTTCTCGAATGAAATGGTGTTTGACCTCTATATGTTTGGTCCTAGAGTGACATATCGGATTCTTTGTAAGATTAATTGAACTAATGTTATCTACGTGAAGTTTAGTATTTGTAAAGTCTAACTTAAAGTCGCGGAGAGTGTGCTTCATCCAAAGAAGCTGCGTGACACACTCATCCATCGCGATGTATTCGGCTTCGGTGGTAGATAAAGCAACACAGTGTTGCTTCCTACTGCACCAACTCACTAGACTCAAGCCGAGAAGTTGACAACAACCACTCGTACTCTTTCTATCGAGCTTACTACCGGCATAGTCCGAATCGGAGTAGCCGGTTAGTTCGAACTCGGTAGATCTAGAATACCAAATACCGACATTAAGTGTACCCTTTAGATATCTAAGGATACGCTTGACTAGAGTTAGGTGAGACTCCTTGGCACAGGTTTGAAACCTTGCGCACATACTTACTGCAAATAAGATATCAGGTCGGCTTGCAGTTAAGTAAAGGAGACTCCCTATTATGCTCCTATAGTATTTTAAATCAATTGAATTTCTGATTACATCTTCTTCTATATTCACATTAGTTGCCATTGGGGTATTAATAATTTTAGCGTCTTGCATTCCAAAGCGTTTAATTAATTCCCTAGTATATTTGTGTTGATGTAGGTATATTCCATCTTTAGTTTGTTTAATTTGTAGACCTAAAAAGAAACTTAACTCGCCTACTAAATTCATTTCAAATTCACTTTCCATAAGTGAAATGAACTCATTTAGTAGGATTGAGTTGGTGGTTCCGAAAATAATATCATCTACGTAGATTTGGGCTATGAATATGTCTTTACCTAAGGTTTTTACGAAAAGAGTTGGGTCAACTACACCTTGGTTAAAGCCTTTGGACTTAAGATAAAAAAGTCTTCTCGCATCAAGCTCGAGGAGCTTGTTTAAGTCCATAAAGAGCTTTCTTTAACCTAAGGACATGATCGGATTTGTCTAAACTTTCGAAACCGGGGGGTTGACTAACATAAACTTCTTCTTTAATGTATCCATTGAAGAATGCAGATTTCACATCCATTTGAAATAACTTAAATCCTCGATGTGCTGCATATGCTAATAGCATTCGAATGGACTCTAATCTAGCTACTGGGGCATAGGTCTCGTCGTAATCTAAACCTTCGACTTGACTAAACCCTTTAGCAACTAGTCTAGCTTTATTTCTAACTACTTCACCTCTATCATCAATTTTATTTCTAAACACCCACCTTGTTCCAATGATTGTTTTATCTTTAGGTGGTGGTACTAATTCCCATACTTCATTCCTAGTGAATTGAGCCAACTCTTCTTGCATTGCAATAATCCAATCGGGATCAAGAAGAGCTTGGTCAATAGTTTTGGGTTCAATTTTAGAAATCAAAGATATTTGACTAAGGTTTCTGTATGAGGCTCTAGTTCGAACTCCTAGACTTGGATCACCTATCACTTGGTCGATAGGATGATTTGTTTGAGTCCTAGTTGGATTTGGGTTTGAGTCTACAACTTGATCCATAGGATGACTCGTTTGAGTTCTAGTTTGGTTGGAGTCATCTATCACTTGGTCGATAGAGTGACTTGGTTGACTTAGGTTAGGATTAACACTAGACCTAATCTCCGGATCAGAGTTAGGTCTAGTATGAGTCGGCTTGCTAATTGGGGTTGCCGGGGGTTTTGTAGGTTCGTGCCCTTCATCAAATACTACATTGATAGTCTCCTCGACTCTAAGGGTGTCATGGTTATATACTCTATAAGATCTGCTTGTAGTCGAGTATCCTAGAAAGATTTCGGTCGTAGTTTTGGATGTAAATTTCCCTAGGTAATCCTTAGTGTTTAGGATATGTACCTTACACCCAAATACCCTAAAGTACTTGATGTTAGGTATTTTATCGTGATAAATCTAGTATGAGGTCTTAAGGTGCCTCTTTACCATAAGGATTCTATTTTGGACATAGCATGCCGTACTCACGGCTTCAGCCCAAAACCTATCGGGTAGGTTATACTCATTTAACATTGTCCTAGCGGCTTCTTGTAGGGTTCTATTTTTGCGTTCTACTAGGCCATTTTGTTGTGGAGTTCTAGGGCAAGAGAACTCGTGGTGGTATCCATTTAGGTTACAGAATTCTGTAAACCTATGGTTTGATTTTAATGCTTTGTTGATTTTCTATTAACTTAAATAGATTGATTAATTGATCTAGGGTATCACTTTTGTGTTTGATGAACCTAACCCAAGTAAATCTAGAATAGTCATCAATTATGACTAAGCAGAATTTACTTCCGTTAAGTGACTTAGCTCCATGTGAATCAAATAGATCCATGTGTAGGAGCTCAAGCACACTTTTGGTTCATTCTTGACTAGTTAGTTGATGTTGTGTCCTAGATTGTTTACCTTGTTGACAAGCATTACATATTTTATTATCCAAGTTATTGAGGTTAGGCAAACCTCTAACTAAGTCACTCTGACTCATCTTGTGGATGAGTCTTGGGTGTGAGTGACCGAGTCGTCGGTGCCAAAACCATGATTCCTCTTGCCGTGTCATAAGACACTTAGTTGAGGAGTTAGTTAAGTTAATAGTGTAAATGTTGTTATTTCTAGTTCCCTTAAGAATTGTTTTAGAGGTTTCGTTTGTATTAATTACGCATTCGTTTTCTAGAAATACGACCTTATAGTTATTATCACACAATTGGCTTACATTGAGAAGATTATATTGAAATTTTTCTACTAATAAAACGTTTTGAATGACAAAATTTAAGTTAAGCTCAATATCACCTGATCCGATGATTTTGAGCTTGTCGTTATTTCCGAAGGCTACCGATCCTTGTCGTTTGAATCGAAGCTTCAAAAACTTGAGTTGATCCCCGGTCATATGTCAGGAGCAGCCACTGTCCTACATCCATTGATCCTACACGCAAGGTAGTTGAATCGGATATTGGATTTATTAAAAATTGGTTGAAAATTATTAACCTAAATCATCTCACCCATGTCTACATGATCAAACATGTTAATCCTATATGTTCTTGTGAGATGACTTCCAATTTTAGTTGAATTAAATTTAATGACTTAAACACTTGTCAACCTTGCGTTAGATTCGGATTTGACCTTAGGCTCATCAAGTCACCTTTTCAAGATCATGGCTTCCAGGTGGTGGCGAGGCACAGAGGCCTTCTTTGATCGGAACAACGACCACTTCCTTAGACAAAGCCATTTTCAAGAAAATAGAGACTTGACTCACCTAAGACCACTTCCTGGTCTAACTAGTCTAGGATACGGCGAGGTAGCTTCAGCTAGTTCCGCTCGGTCAAGTGCACCAAACTAGATACGCCTTATCTAGCCCGAATACACAAGACTCCGCTTTCCTAGCGTACTATCATCTCGCCGCGTCCTGGTACTATGTTATCAAGTATTGACGAGTTATAGTCCTATCTAACCATTCTAAGAAGTAAAATCAAACTAAATAAAAACCTAAGCATGCAATTTCTAAGTTAAAACACAAACAAATTTCATACTAGCTCCCCCTGGACCGTTGAATCGATTCGGTCTCTCCACATAGTGGATTTGGTCCTTGGGAACCCAGTACTGGTTTGATCCTAAGATTGAAATCAAGGTGGTCTTAGGGACCCATGCTTGGACACGTTTTTTATGTCGACTTACGATTGACATATACGACTTATTGGTCGTGTTTGAGCTAAACCCTAGCCCGGCCTTGTTGTACACGACCCTTTGCGATCCAAGTAGGAGGTCAAGTCCTTTGGATCCCAAAGTAAACCTTTCCAACGTATTCCTAAGATCTTCGACTTGACTCTTCAAGAGTAAGTTCTCAACTTCGAATTTTTCAACCCGTGTTGAGTCCTTCTCTTGAACTCGACTAGTTGAAGAGGTTAGGGAGACCTCGTGTTTGAGGAGTTTAACTTCCTCAACCAGGGTCTCGACCTTGGACTCGGACTTAGCTAACTTTCTATTTAAAAACTTAATTGCACTATAAAGTGTAGTAATAAGAGACCGACTTACCTTGAGTGTATCTTTTGAACCGAATGCGTATCCGTGGCTCGTCTTGAATAGTGCTTCGTAGTCCGACTCGTCTTCGGTTTCCGATTCAAGTTTCGGTTCCGACTCCGTCTCCGATTCCACCGGTTTATCCATGAGGACTCGATCGTTATCTTCTTCCTCGAAAGCTTCTTCCCAAGTGGCGTTAAGTGTCTTTTTGTGTTTTGGTGCCTTGCTCTTGAGTTTTGGGCATTCGGACTTAATGTGTCCAAACCTGTTGCATTCATAACATCTTATGTTTGAACTTTTAGGCTTACCTTCGTTGGGTCGAGTGACGGCTCATTTTCGGGCCTTGACTATCCTCCGAACTAGGTTGACTAGTTCGGCCTCCATTTCCGAGTCGACCTCCGAATCAGACTCATCCTCTTCTTCCTTCGGAGGTGGCTTGCTAGCGGTTTTCTTCTTTGAACCTGCAAATAATGCTATACCTTTCTCAGGTTCCGAGTTAGACTGCTCATGAAGTTCAAAATCAGAAAAAAGTTCATCTAATCTAAGTTTAGAAAGATCCTTGGAGACCTTGTAGGCATTGACCATGGATGCCCACAAGGTAGTCCTCGGAAAGGAGTTTAGTACATACCTTATAAGGTCGCGGTTTTCGACCTTTTGCCCGATTGCGTGTAGATTGTTGACGATGTCCTGGACTCGGGCGTGAAGTTGTGTCGCGGACTCGTGTTCCTGCATTTTTAGATTATATAATTTATTGAATAAAAGGGCGCACTTACATACCTTGGCTTCATCGGTCCCTTCGTGTAGCTCCACTAGCTTTGTCCATAGGTCCTTTGCGCTGATGAAGGGGCCGACGCAATTTAACTCCTCCTTGGACAAGTCGCATTGGCGGATTTGTGTTGCCTTGGCATCGGCTTCGACTTGTCGTTTTGTTGCAACGGTCCATTGATCATAACCCAAGGATTCACCCACTTCGTTAGTCAGAAGTGTGAAACCCATTTGGATTATGATCCACATCTCGATTTGGGTTTTGAGAAAGCACTCCATCCGACCTTTCCAGTAACGGAAATCATCTCCGTTGTAAAACGGAGGTCGGACGGTGCTAAATCTCTCGAGATGGGCCATTTGGAAGGGAAACCTTGCACAAAAAAATACCAAAAGAAAAACATGAAAAAGGTTCCAAGACTTCGCCTTGGATTAGTAATGTAGGAAATGAAAAGAAACAAAAGGAATAAATGAGAAATAACCAACTAAAATAAAATATGAGCACTTACAACCTTCTATGTCCCAAAAATGGTACTAAACGATGGTTTTTGGGAATGAATACAGCTTGTTATGAGGGTTTACCCTCGTAGGAAGTGTAGATCTCTCCGAGAGCTTCGTTTTGGTAGGTAGACCGTGTCGTGGGTCAACTTGTACGAAAAGTTATGCCCGTTTGACCGTCGGCTACTCCAAAAGCGAATACTTGCAAAACAAAACCAAACGAAGAGTACCAAGACTTCGTCTTGGATTAGTAGTGCGGGAGAAAATTTTAAACAAATGAAAAACAAATCTGTAAAAAAAAATGTTAGATTGGTGGTTTCACCAAATCTAAGCGCCCCCGGCTCTGATACCAATTATTGGATCGAGGCGGTTCGCTAGAGGGGGGGTGAATAGTGAAACAAAAGCTTTTTGCGAAATCGTTCTTTGAAAGTCGAGTAGATAAATTGCAGCAGAAATATAAACAATAAATATAAGAGACAATTCTTTTTACTTGGTTCGTAGCCTTCGGCTACTGCTCCAAGGCCCTAGTGGTCCTTGACCATGCACGGAGGGCAAAACACTAAACGAACTCCTCCTCGTTGTAGGTAGGAGTTAATCGATACAAGAACAAAAACTTGAGGTAGAGGGACACTCCCCCTCTCCTTGTTATGATAGAAAAAGAGCTTCGAAAAAGTAAATGAACAACGAATAAATCTAAAACCGACGTACAAAACCTAAAAGAAAATTAAACCTAGCGTCGGAGAAGAAGAACTTCGTTGTCGGAGAGTTGTAGCTTTGCGGAGGCTCTTGGAAGCTTAGAATTGATGAGAAAACCCTAGGTTAGGACCTCCTTTTATAGCCTTTGAGCCCCTTTTCGAGAGGAACCCTAGCCAATCACAATTGAGCACCAATCTCCATGAAATGGGGTGATAAGCCTTGACTCCTCGAATCTGATCATTGACCATCAGTCGACTGATGGCCATCATCGATCGTGATGCGACATCGATGGCCGAGTCGCCGACCTCCGGCGATCGATTGATGGCAATGAGTCCTCAAGCCGGGCGATGATGCTTGCTGCAAGTCAAAGTTAGCTTAACAAAAACATAATTTCGATGGTCATCGACCATCCGATCTCGACCTAGACCATCTATAGGATGTCTTTGGTCGGATCTACGCTTAAGATCATCCCCGTAACGAGGATACGACCTCACTTATGCTCGCACACACGAGCTTACCTCGATACTTACGTGTTGCTTTTTCTTCCGGCCTTCCACTCGATTCCTTCGGCTCCCTCCGAAGTCACTTGAGTGTCGCTCGACCACCGCGGCTTCCTCCGAGTGTCGCTAGCCTTCAGCTCTAGCTATAGCAATCTTCTGCACACTCAATTCATCTCGTGAGATAACGACATGAGCTTAACTTTGTATCGTTTGCTATAATCAAAACTCAGGTTCGACTTAGGTGTCTACTGCACCAACAAGGACCACTATGTGTTAGTAATATATGAGAGATGTCCTAAGGCAATCGCCTTATGTATGAACCATTTATATGATAAATGAAGATTCACTATTTGAGTATACATGTTTAATGTATTTGATTGGATCTTAAACTTATTTACTGAATGTCCACGATGCGATTCACAGCATGAGAGAATTTGTGATTGGATCACAACTAGTGAGTATCTCTACATGTGTAATTGTGATGTATCGGAATTATCCCTAGTCGATGAATTGATGGATTTGGACACCATCAATTCTGTTGAGACTAGCACGAGGTATACTCCTTGGTGTATCCAAGCAGCTGATTCTCACTGGCTGGAGACATAGTGATGTCCGGAGTTAATCGTGGATGCTAGTTATGGTAACTAGTTCATTAGAGTGACCAGCCGTAAGACTTCATATGGTTCTCTGCATATATAGATATGTCAATGAAGTTCTTACTGTGGCTTAAGTGCGATGTTCCTTTGACTTGCGGTATTCAAGTCATCTTGATCATGGAGACTTATGCTTTGACATCTTAAGCAAACATCTCGAGGAGATGTGGACCCGGATGATTGGGTATAAGTCGAAGTGATCGAAGGTGTTTGAATAGCCTATAAAGGATTCACCACTCCTTGCGAGGAGATGTATACCCATGGCCTCTCGTCGGATTGTTACTAAAGTCTTTGGCCAAAGCATTACATGTTTAGAGTAAGGTACTCTTCGATACATGTGGAGTAACTAGAACTGTAGGACGAGGAAATGATACTTGGGCTAGGTGTGACGTAGTCGACCTAGTGGGATCGACACTATAGACCATGTCTGAACCAAGTGGGTATAAGATGAGTGAAGGGAATGGGGCACGATTCATTCGAGCATCAAGGGTTTCAGAAATAGTTCTGGATCAACCGTTGATCTTTTCGGTTAATTGGGGATCATGATGTACTACTAGGTGCCACTCATGATCGTTCTATAATTAATGGTTAATTATAGACGGCCAACATTAACCGAGAACCTATTTGGTCACACGCACAACGAGTGTAATCCAAAGGATTTAAAACGAGCTTGAGAATGGGATTCTCAGACCGAGAGAAACTATGTTTGGTTGGACCAAACATAAAGCGAGCATGAAATTGTTTCATGCAATGGAAGCGTGGATGGGCCGTGTCTTATGAAGACATAATGGATGGACCAAAATG
Organism: Wurfbainia villosa; assembly: GCA_025175895.1. NCBI lineage: Eukaryota > Viridiplantae > Streptophyta > Magnoliopsida > Zingiberales > Zingiberaceae > Wurfbainia > Wurfbainia villosa. Next base: position 33,733,703 of record CM045986.1, read on the forward strand.
GTTTGGTTCTAATCCAATGGATGAGAATAAACCAAAGGGTTTGGTTTATTTTAAACGAATGAACCAAAAGTTTGTTTGGTTCGTTTTAACTTAAAATAAACCATCATGGTTTGGTTTATTTTAACTTATCTTAATGGAGCGGGTTAACGGGCTTTATGGATATGATCCATTAACCATTAAGAGAATTAGTTCTCTATAAAATAGGGCTTAAACCCTAACCCTATGACTAATGAAGTTTTGGCCGCCCAACCCTAGCCTCTTTTTGTTGTTGCCGCCCAACATGGTGTTGTCGCCAACTTCATGGAGCTGCTGCCACCTCCTTGCCGCCGGCATCCAAGCTTCAGCCGGCGATGCTCCGGCGACCCTCCGGTGATCTCTTGTGGGTTCGGTGATAAGGTGAGCTCCACATCTCCTTTGGCCGGCCTCTATTCCTCCACCAAAAGCTGTCCAGTTTTTCTGGACAGCTTGTTTCTTTGTTGTCGGAGCGTCGTTTGGACAACGGTTAGTGCTCCGACAGCGGCTAACTTACCGGGGATTTGATATCCGGTAATCCTCTGAGGTGGGGGACGAAGGATTCGTCAAACGGTTGACGAATACCTCTCCGGAGAATCGAGTTTTGAGGACTCGGTTTTGGATCCGAATTTGGATTCGGATCGTGATCATCTCTCGATCACGTTGTCTTCAACACGAGGCTAGTAACCCATACGAAGACGAAGCTCGTGGCTTAGAGAAGTCATCTCGAGGAGCTCGGCGTGGATACGGATAGAGACGATTCTTACGAGGATCGTTCCGGTTGATGTCATTCCCGCTACACGTCATACGAAAGGTATAACGTAGATAATTTTCTTTTATTGTAAATTTTAATTTACGGTTATGTCTACACTTGTTGTAATATGCATGCGTGTGTTGTGTGTGTTGTAATAAATGTAGATTTATTATTTTTTTTGCTTCCGCTGTGCTCATGTTTACGAAACATGATCGAACACACACATGCCGCGGTGCCGGAAACCCAACAGTGGTATCAGATCCCAGGTTGTGTTTCGACATAATCGTAAAATTGGTTTTGCAATAGTCATAATGTATTTCTGGAAATTTTCTAAATTTTGGAAATTTAGAAGTATTTATGGAAATTTTTCAATTTTGGAAAGTCTAGAAGTATTTATGGAAATCTTCCACTTTTGGAAAGTTGGAAGTATTTATGGAAATTGATATTTTCCATAAATAAAATATTTGATTAGATTCTGGAAATTTGTTTCCTAATTTAATCATGATTTGGTTTGGGAAATCAAATCTTAAAATATTTTATTTCCATAAGTAGTTTCAATGATTTAGGAAATTGGTTTCCTAAATAGATTTTCCTTAATCAAATAATTCCATGAATAAAATATGTGATTAGATTTGGAAATTTGTTTCCTAATTTAATTATGATTTGATTTGGAGAATCAAATCTTAAACATATTTTATTTCCATAAATAGTTATGACATATAAGGAAATTATATACATGACATAATTGTATGACATGTAATTGCATTAGATGCATAACATTATGCCATGCGTGTCGTGACATGTAGATGTATGCCATGTATGTCATGCCATGTAGATAATAGTTATTTGCATGCAAAAAGGATGAGACATAAAAACCCTTAATCAATATTAAAGCCTACACCTTCCATTAATATGGTTAGAACCAGAGTTTTGTTTCTTGTTTGGGTTGTTGGACTCTCTCCAAGCCCGGCTCGAACCTGAATATGTTCAAACCATGGAATAGTTTAATACTAATATGGTAAGAGTCAGAGGTCAATCGTTAGCTTTGGTTGTTGGACTCTCTCCAAGCTGGGCTAATTGGTTGAATGCGCTCTAACCATATTAAAACTATGTCCCGATTAATGGGTTGGCTTTAACCTGGAGCATCTGCTTGTTGGACTCTCTCCAAGGTCGATGTAAAGGGAGGTGAAGTTGGGTGCTATGCATATGATGCATACTTGTTAATGTGTTAACAACCCGATGTATGTGTGAACATTCAATTAGTTGATAGCACATTGTGATAGTTGCATATACGTGATATGCAATCGGTATAGTTGATACCTACCGTCGTAGTTATGAATGACTTGTTGGACTCTCTCCAAGGTTGTTCATAACTATGATGGATATCATCCCATTCGGAGATGGACCTACGATCTCCCGAAGTGATTTTGGGGTTTTTGAAATTCGAAAAATGAATGGGATTTATAAATGTATATTGATGCATTTTAAAATCATTTTCTCATATATGCTCGTTTTGTATTTCTAAGATTGATCATGATGTGTTTGAATTTGCGTTCCATTTTGGATTCGAATAAATTGACTGGGCCGAACTTCTTGGACTGGCTTAGAAACTTGAGAATTGTTCTCAAGGTGAAAAGCTTGTAAATGTCCTCGAAGCGCCTCTTCCCGCCCGTCCTAGTGACGATGCAACTCTGGACCAATTGTTGGCCTATCAGAAACATGTGAGTGATTCTGAACAAATGAGTTGCATCATGCTTAGCCACGATGGAACCCAAGCTACGAAAGCAGCATGAGCATATGGATGCTCATATCGTAGTCCTTCATCTTTGTGAGTTGGTTGATGAGCAAGTGAGATTCGAAAGGTTCGAAGTCTCAAAGCTCCTCTTCACCTCTAAGATGCTAGGAGGTTCATCTGTGGTACTGCTCAATATGCTGAAGACTGTGGAGTCTTCTGAGAAGCATGAGCAGGGGACGGTGCTGTTAGTTGATTCCTCGAAGAAAGGTTCTAAGAGGAAGTCAAAGGAACAGCAGAAGGGAAAGAAGAGAAGGGCTAAGAAGGTAGAACTGGCACAAAAGGAAACTTGCCATCATTATGGCAAGGAGAGCCATTTGCGAAGAAAGTGCAAGATTTATCTTGAGTCCGTGAAGAAGGATAAGGCATCGGATGCCCCATCTTCTTCAGAAATCTTCTTTATTGATTGTCATTCTATTTCCTCAGACACTTGGGTATTTTATACTGGGTGTGGCTCACATATATGTAATGACATACATGGGCTAAGGAATAGAAGAAGACTCGTCAAGGGAGAGTCAAATTTACGTGTTGGGAATGGAGCAACGGTTGCTGCACTCGCCATCGGAACGTATTTGTTGGAACTCCCTGTAGGACTTGTCTTAGAACTGGACAATTGCTTTTATGTTCCTTCGTTGATAAAGAACATCATTTCTATTTCTTGTCTAAATAGAAATGGGTTCCATTTGACTTTTAGTAACAATTGTTGTTACATAACTTTGAATGGAGTTCTTTATGGGATTGGAACTTTAAGCAATGGTGTTTATACGTTGGACGATCCGAAAGGCGATTTCAATATCGGGCGAGCAACACGCGTGCTCGAAAGGATAATCAAATAGACTCTCATATGTGGCATTATCGTCTTGGCCATATAAGCAAGAAACGCATGTCCGAATTACACCGATGTGGAATTCTGGAATCGTTTGAATTGGATTCATACGATACATGCGAATCATGCTTAAAAGGCAAGATGACTAAGTTACCTTTTACTGGAAAAGGTGAATGAGTGGGAGAGTTACTAGGTCTAATACATACTGATGTATGTGGACCTATGTCAACTCAAGCATTAGGAGGCTATAACTACTTCATTACCTTCACCGATGATCACTCACGGTTTGGGTATGTGTTCTTGATGAAACACAAGTCTGAAACCTTTGAAAGGTTCAAAGAATTCAGAAATGAAGTAGAGAAACAACATGACAAGAGTATTAAAATACTTCGATCGGATCGAGGTGGTGAATACTTAAGTCAAGAGTTTCTTGATTATCTAAGAGACAATGGTATATTGTCTCAATGGACTCCGCCCTATACACCACAACATAATGGTGTATCTGAGAGGCGTAACCGGACCTTGTTGGACATGGTCAGGTCAATGATGAATCATGCAACTCTTCCCAAGTCCTTTTGGGGCTATGCACTTCAGACAGCTGTTTACTTGTTAAACAGAATGCCTACCAAGGTAGTCTCAACTACTCTATATGAGATATGGAATAGTAAGAAACCTCATGTATCTTACTTGAAGATATGGGGTTGTCCTGCTTATGTGAAGCGGACTGTATCAGACAAATTGGATGCTAAGTCTGATAAATGTCTATTTATTGGATACCCTAAGGAAACAAGGGGTTACTAATTCTATCATCCTGTGGAACAAAAGGTGTTTGTTTCAAGGCATGTTGTGTTTCTAGAGAAAGAGTTTCTCTTGCAAGAAAGCGATGGGAGTGTCGTCGAGCTTGAGGAGGCTCGAGAGACTCAAATAGACATTGATGAGATACTGGTGAAGCACAATGATACAACTCATAGTGATGAGCAATCGGCTGGACCTATTGTAACACCACATCTTCGTAGATCTGGTAGAACACGCAATATTCCTGAGAGATATGGATTTCTCGTAAGCGAATCGAACGACGTGTTACTCATTGATGATGAGAAGCCTACCAGTTATGAAGAAGTGCTGACAAGTTCAGAAAGAGATAAGTGGCTTGGTGCCATGAAGTCGGAAATGGATTCCATGTATGAAAATCAAGTTTGGAACTTGGTTGACCCACCTGAAGGGATAAAGCCTATAGGGTGCAAGTGGGTTTTCAAGAAGAAAATCGACATGGATGGTAATGTGATTACCTATAAGGCTAGATTGGTGGCGAAAGGATATCGTCAAAAACAAGGTGTTGATTATGACGAAACCTATTCGCCTGCAGCTATGCTTAAATCCATTCGGATGCTCCTGGCCATAGCGGCTCATTATGATTATGAGATATGGCAGATGGATGTGAAAACAGCTTTCCTTAATGGAAACCTGCTCAAGGACGTGTATATGATACAGCCTGAGGGTTTCACATCGGTTGATAAAACCAAGGTATGCAAATTGCGACGATCCATTTATGGATTGAAGCAAGCATCCAGAGTCGGAATATCCGCTTTGATGAGACAATCAAAAAGTTTGATTTCTCACAAAATCCGCACGAACCTTGTGTGTACAAGAAGGTTAGTGGGAGGCAAATCGTGTTCTAGTATTGTATGTCGATGACATACTACTTATAGGAAACGATGTTTCAATCTTACTGATCAGTGAAGGTTTGGTTATCCAAGACATTCTCCATGAAAGACTGGGAGAAGCAACCTACATCCTCGGATTAAGATCTATAGAGATAGATCAAACGATTGCTTGGTCTTTCAGCCTACATATAGACCGAAAGCAAAGAGGTTTAGCATGTCAATCCAAGAAAGGTTTCTTACCCATCAGGCATGGGGTACACCTTTCGAAGTCTATGTGTCCGCGCACAGAAGACGAGAGGATTTGCATGAGTAAGATTCCCTATGCATCCGCAATAGGATCTATCATGTATGCTATGTTATGTACGAGGCCCGATGTATCGTATGCTCTGAGTGTCACGAGCAGATACCAGTTTGATCCAGAAATGGATCATTGGGTGGCTGTTAAGACGATCCTTAAGTACTTGAGAAGAACTAAGGATGTGTTCCTAATATATGAAGAAGGGTACATGGTGATACGTGGGTATACGGATGCCAACTCCAGACAGACAAGGATGATTCCATGTCTCAGTCTGGGTATGTATTCACCTAGAATGGAGGCGCAATAAGTTGGAAAGGTTCCAAACTTGACACTATAGCGGATTCTGCCACTAAGGCAGAATACGTTGCAGCTTTGGAAGCAGCAAAGGAAGCGGTTTGGATCAAGAAGTTCATCTATGAACTTGATGTGGTCTCATCAATGATCCAAACATGGGCTTCGCCACTATCATTTGATCAGAGAGATCATTAGTAGGAAGGAAATACAAATCGAGAAAAACCCCACTGAAAGGAACTTAGCGGATCCTTTGACTAAGGCATTACCTCAAAGTAAGTTTGAGGGTCATGTTAGAGCTTATGGTATTGGATACCGTAGCGATTGGCATTAGGCCAAGTGGGAGTCTGTTAGTAATATATGAGAGATGTCCTAAGGCAATCGCCTTATGTATGAACCATTTATATGATAAATGAAGATTCACTATTTGAGTATACATGTTTAATGTATTTGATTGGATCTTAAACTCATTTACTGAATGTCCACGATGCGATTCACAGCATGAGAGAATTTGTGATTGGATCACAACTAGTGAGTATCTCTACATGTGTAATTGTGATGTATCGGAATTATCCCTAGTCGATGAATTGATGGATTTGGACACCATCAATTCATTTGAGACTAGCACGAGGTATACTCCTTGGTGTATCCAAGCAGCTGATTCTCACTGGCTGGAGACATAGTGATGTCCGGAGTTAATCGTGGATGCTAGTTATGGTAACTAGTTCATTGGAGTGACTAGCCGTAAGACTTCATATGGTTCTCTGCATATATAGATATGTCAATGAAGTTCTTACTGTGGCTTAAGTGTGATGTTCCTTTGACTTGCGGTATTCAAGTCATCTTGATCATGGAGACTTATGCTTTGACATCTTAAGCAAACATCTCTGAGGAGATGTGGACTCGAGATGATTGGGTATAAGTCGAAGTGATCGAAGGTGTTTGAATAGCCTATAAAGGATTCACCACTCCTTGCGAGGAGATGTATACCCATGGCCTCTCATCGGATTGTTACTAAAGTCTTTGGCCAAAGCATTACATGTTTAGAGTAAGGTACTCTTCGATACATGTGGAGTAACTAGAATCCGTAGGACGAGGAAATGATACTTGGGCTAGGTGTGATGTAGTCAGCCTAGTGGGGACTAACACAATAGACCATGTCCTGAACCAAGTGGGTATAAGATGAGTGAAGGGAATGGGGCATGATTCATTCGAGCTACTGAAGGGTTTCAGAAATAGTTCTGGATCAACCGTTGATCTTTTCGGTTAATTGGGGATCATGATGTACTACTAGGTGCCACTCATGATCGTTCTATAATTAATGGTTAATTATAGATGGCCAACATTAACCGAGAACCTATTTGGTCACACGCACAATGAGTGTAATCCAAAGGATTTAAAACGAGCTTGAGAATGGGATTCTCAGACCGAGAGAAACTATGTTTGGTTGGACCAAACATAAAGCGAGCATGAAATTGTTTCAGTCGCAATGGAAGCGTGGATGGGCCGTGTCTTATGAAGACATAATGGATGGACCAAAATGGTTTGGTTCTAATCCAATGGATGAGAATAAACCAAAGGGTTTGGTTTATTTCAAACGAATGAACCAAAAGTTGGTTCGGTTCGTTTTAACTTAAAATAAACCATCATGGTTTGGTTTATTTTAACTTATCTTAATGGAGCGGGTTAACGGGCTTTATGGATATGATCCATTAACCATTAAGAGAATTAGTTCTCTATAAAATAGGGCTTAAACCCTAACCCTATGACTAATGAAGTTTTGGCCGCCCAACCCTAGCCTCCTTTTGTTGTTGCCGCCCAACATGGTGTTGCTGCCAACTTCATGGAGCTGCTGCCACCTCCTTGCCACCGGCATCCAAGCTTCAGCCGGCGATGCTCCGGCGACCCTCCGGTGATCTCTTGTGGGTTCGGTGATAAGGTGAGCTCCACATCTCCTTTGGCCGGCCTCTATTCCTCCACCAAAAGCTGTCCAGTTTTTCTGGACAGCTTGTTTCTTTGTTGTCGGAGCGTCGTTTGGACGACGGTTAGTGCTCTGACAGTGGCTAACTTACTGGGGATTTGATCTCCGGTAATCCTCTGAGGTGGGGGACGAAGGATTCGTCAAACGGTTGACGAATACCTCTCCGGAGAATCGAGTTTTGAGGACTCGGTTTTGGATCCGAATTTTGATTCGGATCGTGATCATCTCTCGATCACGTTGTCTTCAACACGAGGCTAGTAACCCGTACGAAGACGAAGCTCGTGGCTTAGCGAAGTCATCTCGAGGAGCTCGGCGTGGATACGGATAGAGATGATTCTTACGAGGATCGTTCCGGTTGATGCCGTTCCCGCTACACGTCATACGAAAGGTATAACGTAGATAATTTTCTTTTATTGCAAATTTTAATTTACGGTTATGTCTACACTTATTGTAATATGCATGCGTGTGTTGTGTGTGTTGTAATAAATGTAGATTTATTATTTTTTTTGCTTCCGCTGTGCTCATGTTTACGAAACATGATCGAACACACACACGCCACGGTGTCGGAAACCCAACACTATGGAGGGCAGGGAACCTCAGAGGAGTAGATTGAGCATATTGATGCGGTTGGGGACTACGACTAAAGGCCCAACAACCCATACTTCAATACCTACAATCCCGGATGAAGGAATCACCTAAATTTCTCCTATAAGAATAACTCAGGAACCTCCCAACCATCATGGGGGTCTGTGCAGTAGCAGGGCAATGGGCAGGGAACCTCTCCTGATGATGGAGGACTTCATTGCTACCCAAACTAAGGCAAATGAGGAATTTCGTCGCCGACATCAGAAGTCTGAAGAATCACTCAGAGACTTGCAAGTCACACCAGGATGTTGGAGACGCAAGTGGCCCAAATAGCCCAAACTGTGTCGCAACCTGTGAAGAGCTCTCCGTTATCACCCGAGCGGAGTCAAGCTAAAGAGGAAGTAGTGGGGCAGAGTAACAAATTGGCCAAGGGGTGTGCAGCCATGATTATCACCCTACCTAACCAAGCTGAGTTTGAAGAGAAGATTTCATTACAACTTGAGGACCCCGGTGAATTTGTTATCCCCTCCTCAATTTATGGGGAGAGCTTCGACGAAGCTCTATGCAACTTAGGTTCATCAGTCAGTGTGATGTCCTACGCATACTATCTAAAGATGGGACTGGGCAAGCTCCAACCAGCGATTCTTGGTATTCGTATGGGGGATGATTCGGTCAAGGAGCCTGTTGGCCTGCTTCCACACATGCCTGTGGTGATTGAGGATATCGTGATACCCACAGACTTCATCATACTGGACACAGGACCAAATCCCTAGAATCCCATCATTCTGGGAAGGCCTTTTCTAGCGACTGCAGGGGCGTGCATAGATGTGAAGGCACACCAGATCTCCCTGAAGATAGATGGGGAGATCATCCTTTTTAGCCTTTCGGAGCACAGAGCCCCCTACCTCGACGGCTTCACATTTAGCAAAATGAAGCCGGAACTGCCGGATGAAGATTCCGAGATGAATGAATGGAGGTTCACTCAACCTCCAGAGCTAAGTTGATAGTGGAGTGCGGTCGAGCTAAACGACCTTAAACGAAGCGCTTCTTGGGAGGCAACCCAAGTTTAGTTTTAGATTTCCTTATGATTTGCATTGCATTTGTTTGATTTTGGTTTTGATTCCAATCCCATTTAGAGTTAGGACTGGGAAAGAACTTAGCTAGGCAAAAATAAAACCCATATTATCTTACATGACGAAATGGTTGAGAAGATTCGAATCCTAATGCAAAACGGGGAGAGAAATGGGGACACACAGCCTGGCCGTGTGTTTTCCCACGGTCGTGCCCGACCGACTCGAGGCGAACACGGCCTGGCCATGTGTTTTCACATGGTCATGTTGCATGAGGTTAAAAGGGTCGAGCCGTGTGTTTTCACTCCATTTGCATCGTGTGCTTCGAAAGCTCTTGCCCTAGCCATGTGATTTCATCTTCCCCACCATCTAGAAGCACTTTTAACCTTAAAGAAAGCCAAAAGAAGCAAGGATGAGGAGGACCAAGCAAGTAGCACCTCGATCTGGCGTTTCGGAGCGACGACCAAGGAGAGCCGATGCCCTTCCTCTGGAGGAGGGTAATGCCCTACCCACTCTTCTTTTTCACAATAATGAACATAGAGATAGATATAATGTGCTCTCTACTCGTAAGCTCACTACTACTAGGTACTTAGATGAAGATTTTCTAGAGTCTTTAGGGTTGTTGGTGTTGGACTAACCGAGCCGCAAAAACCGCTTTTTGCGTTGCAGAAACCTCGATTACGTATTGCTTTGGGCCGAAGATGCAGTTAGCAAATGTGGAATTCTTTGAAAATTGGAGCGCGGACATCTACCTTAGATCTACATGATGAGAGCGTTACCCTCGTAGCGACGCCCTTCACTTATCCCGCTTGTCCAAACGCTTTGCCGGATCTCGAAGAATGTCAAGTGTACACTCCTCTACAAGTATCCACACGGACAAATGGTGGAGAAGACATCTTAGAGTGTGCTAGCACCCTTGAGGAATCTCGGCAAGAAGAGGATGAGGGAGAGAGCTTGAGAGAAGCAACCAAGGAAGAAGATGATGTTAATTCCAATAACTTCACACACTAATGCAAAGTGGTCGGCCACTTCTATTTGGGGGATTACATGCATGCATGTAACTCCAAGTGCCAATGGCTCTTGGTCTCCCTCATGAGGTGGCACCCCATGATAAGTCCATGATGATGTGGAACATCATCATTGGGCGGCCCCCATGCCATGTAACCATGACATGGCAATTGGTCAAGTCAAAATTGACCATTCATCTTCCCTCTCAAGTCAAGTCAAACTTGACCTATTATCTCCCATGGTTGATCAAATCTAACCACTTGATTCAAGTCAATTTGATTTAATGAATCTCTATTCATTAATTTAAATTGACTCAATGAATCAAATCTAAATTAAACTCATTCAACACTTGAATAAAATTGAGTCTAACTCAATTAGTTTAATTTGGATTACTCTTAATCCAATTTGGTTCATCCCATGAATCTAATCCTCATGGTTCATCATATGAACCTAATCTCCATCTAATTGCCCTTTGTGTGTGACCCTATAGGTTCTTTTAATGTTGGCAGTGCTCCTAAACCGATTTAGGAACATAAGCAATGAGCGGTATCTAGCAACACATCATTGCTACCCAAGTTACAAGAATGTTGAGATCCATCATCACCTTTGTGACTACTAATTGTGACTCTCACAATATGTGATAATGTCCCTCTATCCTTGACATCTAGATTCACCAAGACCGTGTCATCCTCGGTACAATCTATATCTTGAAACCCAAGTAGACTAACTCTAATCAAATGAGCTCAATATCTCATATTGACTCATTTGGGCATGGTCATGCACTTCGTGGTCTCACTTTATCAAGAATAACAATGTCACTCCCATCATATAGAAGGGATAGATCCACTCTATATCACTCACATCTCTCCACATAATTTGTTACATACCCAGTAATCGCCTTTATAGTCCACCCATTTACGGGTAACGTTTGATGAAGCCAAAGTATGCAACTCCTTATGTAGGGAACCATGGTGACTTCAGGTCGAACGACTAATAGTCATACTAATAGTCACATGAGAAAGTATATGACACTCATATAATGATCCATGATACTTTCTCATGGCGGGTCATTCAGTATACATTCTCCAATGCATACTCAATTGTCAACTTGATATCTCATATCCATGACTTATGAGATCAAGTCATCGAGTTGACCTACATGCTAGTCTCTATGCATTAACATTGTCCCTGAATGTTAATACTTGACTAGGAATGATTAAGAGTAGTGTTCTCTTTATCATCTCATTATCGATTCAACTAATCGATTGATATAGATAAGAACCTTCTACTCAAGGACGTTATTATACTTAGTTATTTGGCACCAATACAAGTAATATAATAACCATGCCTTTATAAATAGGAATATGATACAATAAAGTCCATACAACAATAATCATATGATTGACTCTAAGACTTTCACTAACAATCTTCCACTAGCACTAGTGTCAATCACCGTAGTATCTAATACCCAATGACCTAGTGTGACTATCATGCTTTTTCTGTGGCAAAGCCTTAGTCAAGGGATCTGCGATGTTAGCCTATGTGGGTACTCTGCAAATCTTCACATCTCCTCTATCAATAATCTCTCAAATGAGATGAAAGCGGCGTAGTATGTGTTTGGTCCGCTGGTGTGAGCGAGGTTCCTTAGCCTGCGCAATCGCTCCATTGTTGTCACAATAGAGCTCTATAGGATCTGCTATGCTAGGAACCACCCCAAGCTCAATAATGAACTTGTGGATCCAAACTGCCTCCTTCGCTGCCTCACTGCCTATTGTAGAATCAACAACTGTGTCCTACTTCGAACTCTTCCAGCTCACAGCTCCACTATTCAAGAAAAATACGAACCCTGACTGTGATCTATAATCATCCTGGTCAGTTTGGAAGTTGGCATCACTGTAACCCTTTACAGCTAGCTCCTCATCGTCTCTAAATATCAAAAAATATTCTTTAGTCCTTCTCAAGTACTTAAGAATATTCTTGACTACTATCCAGTGATGCTCACCTGGATCTGACTGGTATCTACTCATCATGCTCAAAGCATATGAGACATCAGAATGAGTACACAGAATGGCGTACATGATAGATCTTATAGCAGATGCATAAGGGATCTTATCCATGTGGTCTCTCTCCTCTCTAGAAGAGGGACTTTGAGTCTTCGAAAGACTCACACCATGTGACATCGACAGAAGTCCCTTCTTGGAATTCTGCATGGAAAACCATAGTAATACCGTGTCAATGTATGTACTCTGACTTAGGCCAAGCAATCTCTTAGGTCTATCTTTATAGATCTTGATGCCTAGAATATAGGCTGCTTCACCTAAGTCCTTCATTGAGAAGCACGTCCCCAGCCAAGTCTTCACAGACTGTAGCGAAGGGATATCATTCTCAATGAGTAGTATGTCATCCACATACAATACAAGGAATACAACTGTGTTCCCATTAACCCTCTTGTAGACACAGGGTTCATCTTTATTCTTGATGAAACCAAACTGTTTGATCGCATCATCGAATCGAAGATTCCATCTCCGAGAAGCTTGCTTTAGCCCATAAATGGACCTTTGCAGCTTGCATACTTTCCCAATTTGCTGTGGATCCACAAAACTCTCAGGTTGTGTCATGTACACATCCTTGAGCAAGTTTCCATTCAGAAACGTGGTTTTGACATCCATTTGCCAGATCTCATAATCGTGGTATGCTGTAATAGCAAATATGATCCGAATGGACTTAAACATCGCCATTGGAGAAAAGGTTTCATCATAGTCAATACCATGAATTTGCTTGAAATCTTTACCCACCAATCAACCCTTATAGGTATGTGTAAGTCCATCCATGTCAATCTTTCTCTTAAAGACCCACTTACACCCAATGGGTTTGACGCCCTCAGGTGGTTCAACCAAAGTTCATACTTGGTTGGTGTACATGGATTCCATCTCGGATCTCATGGCCTCTAGCCATTTCTCAGAATCTGGGCTCATCACAGCTTTCTCATAGGAGGTAAGCTCATTCTCAATGAGCATAACGTCATCATGGTCAGATAAGAGAAATGAGTATCTCTAAGGCTGATGACGTACCTTATCAGACCTGCGAAGAGGTAGGTCTACCTGAATAGGTGGTTGTTCCACAACTCTTTGTGCAACAATCTCATCACCCACAACACTTTGTGGTTCTTGTTCAACCTCCATCAAGGTCTCAATGCTATGGTCCTTATCTTGAATTTCTTCAAGATCGAACGTACTCCCACTAGTTTTTCTAGAAACAAAATCCCTTTCTAGAAAAACCCCAGTATTTGCCACAAACACTTTGTGTTGACTGCGAACAAAATAGCACTTATCGAATTTGGGTCCCAGTTTGTCTGAGACTTGACGTCGAACGAAAGCCTCACAACCCCAAATCCTCATGAAAGACATCTTGGGATTTCTCCCTATCTATATCGTATATGGTGTCTTTATCACAGCCTTGGATTGTACAGGGTTAGGTGTGAAGGTTGTTGTGTCTAGAGTATATCCCCAAAAGGATATAGGAAGATCTGTGTGACTCATCATAGATCGTACCATATCTAATAGGGTACGATTCCTCCTTTCGGATACACCATTCCATTGTGGTGTTTCAGGAGGAGTGAGTTGGGATAGAATCCCACACTCAACTAGATAGTCACAAAACTCATGGCTAAGGTATTCACCACCTCGATCTGATCAAAGTATCTTAATACTCTTGTCAAGCTGATTTTGTACTTCATTCTTGAATTCTTTAAACTTTTCAAGAGATTCTGATTTATGTGTCATGAGATACACATAACCATATCTACTGAAGTCATCAGTAAATGTAATGAACTACCTGTAACCACCTTTAGTAGCTACATTGAAAGGGTCACATACATCACTATGTATAAGTCCTAACAAGTTTGTTGCTCTTTCGCTGTGTCCACTAAAGGGAGTCTTGGTCATCTTACCTAAAAGGCAAGACTCTGTTGGATCGATCGGATCGCTAGAGGGGGGGTGAATAGCGATAGAAACTTTTTAGTACGAGTTCGTTTTAAAAAAAAACTTATATGCAGCGGAAAGATAAACAAAACAAAAAGTAAAGGAGACAATAGACACAAGAGATTTACTTGGTTCGTAGCCGAAGGCTACTACTCCAAGGCCCTAGTGGTCCTTGACCACGTACGGAGGGCAAACTACTAAAGAACTCCTCCTCGTTGGAGGTAGGAGTTAGATGGATACAAAAAGCCCGAGGTAGAAGGACACTCCCCCTCTCCTCATTATAATGAAAGCTTTACTAAAAGGAATAAACTGAAATACAATTTAGAACTTTCGTTACCGACGACTTTAAAGGTTGGAGGTTGAAGCTCTAGTCATCGTCTCGGCAGCGCTTCGTCGTAGGGATGTCGGAGAGTCGGAGCGTATCGGAAGCACTTGGAAGCTTTTGAATTGATGATAAACCCTAGGTTTGGCCCTCCTTTTATAGCCTTTGAGCCCCTCATCGAATGGGTCTTTAGCCAATCACAAATGGGCATAAAACCCCTTGAAAAATGGTGATAACTCTTGACTACTCGAGGCTGATCCTTTGACCAGCAGTCGACTGATGGCCATCATCAGTCGACTGATGATAACGATCGATCGATTCGCGACCTTTGATGATCGCTCAACAAAAACATAATTTCGATGGTCGTCGACCATCCGATCTCGACCTAGACCATCTATAAGAAGTCTTTGGTCGGATCTACGCTTAAGATCATCCCCGTAAAAAGGATACGACCTTACTTACGCTCGCACACACGAGCTTACCTCAGTACTTATGTGTTTCTTTTGCTTCCGGCCTTCCACTCAATTCCTTCGGCTCCCTCCGAAGTCTCTTGAGTGTCGCCAGACCACCGCGGCTTCCTCCGGGTGTCGCTAGCCTTCAGCTCCAGCGTTGAGACTTTTCTACACACTTGATTTAGCTCATGAGATAACAATATATGCTTAACTTTGTATCGTTTGCTATAATCAAAACTTAGGTTCGACTTAGGTGCCTACTGCACCAACAATCTCCCCCTTTTTGATTTATGGCAAACCCACATACAAAGTTAAGTAAATAGCAAGCATGAAGAGTAATAATGTGCATGAGAAACAAAAAATATGAAGATTAAGTTGGAGTAGTAAGGATTTTCTTCAAGTACTCCCCCTTGAGGAAACCTCCCCCTTGACCGAGGGTGAGTCTTGAAGAAAGACCTTAATCCTCCCCCTTGAGGGTTGCTTTAAGTAATTAACATTACTTAAAGTTGGCCTTAGTAAAATGTTTTAGTTAAGCCCTTTCTCCCCCTTAAGTAAAACATTAACGACATAAAGTTTTTTTAAAAAAATAAGTTTAAGTAAAACGTAGACAGCACAAATAAGTTTAAGTTAAGAATTCTTTGGCCTTTTGGTAAAAGTTAACTAAGTTTTAACTTTTGGTTTAAATATGAAGTAAGAGTTAAGTTATCAAAAAAAATTTGACCCCTTAACTTTGGCCTTTTTCTCCCCCTTTTGCCGTATATCGAAAAGAGTAAGGGGTGTGTGGAAAACAAAATAAGTGTTAAATTTAAAGTCCAAGCATGTTCTCCATTTTTTATAAAAAAAAATAATATACTGAAAATAAGCTCATCTATAAAATGTTCGACTCATATTTGGCTTGATTGATATGTAAGATCAACCAGTCCTGGTCAGGGTCGATTAGTATGTATGATTATACTCTGTGGTTCATAGCGATGCACTAGCTCTACATCTGGAACCAGGAGTAAGGTCCTAACATCTCACGCCCATCTACGTGGCTAAGTACACAAACACATTAGTCCTATGTGTTGTGAGATGTACTGGCTCCTTAAATCTATAGGTTCATGATATCTAAGGTATGTCCTATGCTAGTTCCATAAAAATGAAATTAAAGAAATAGTAGTAAGAACATATAATTTGCATGTACCTATTCTATTACGCACATGCCCAATTTTCGTCTTAATAGACTAAATTCGGCTTCGGGTAGGGGTTTAGTAAATAGGTCTGCTAAGTTAGACTTCGATTCGACGTATTCGAGTTGTATTGCTCCGTTGGCCACATGTTCTCGAATGAAATGGTGTTTGATCTCTATATGTTTGGTCCTAGAGTGACATATCGGATTCTTTGTAAGATTAATTGAACTAATGTTATCTACATGAAGTTTAGTATTCGTAAAGTCTAACTTAAAGTCGCGGAGGGTGTGCTTCATCCAAAGAAGCTGCGTGACACACTCACCCATCGCGATGTATTCGGCTTCGGTGGTAGATAAAGCAACACAGTATTGCTTCCTAATGCACCAACTTACTAGACTCGAGCCGAGAAGTTGACAACAACCACTCGTACTTTTTCTATCGAGCTTACTACCGGCATAATCCGAATCGGAGTAGCCGATTAGTTCGAACTCCGTAGATCTAGGGTACCAAATACCAACGTTAAGTGTACCCTTAAGATATCTAAGGATACGCTTAACTAGGGTTAGGTGAGACTCCTTAGCACAGGTTTGAAACCTGGCGCACATACTTACTGTGAATAGGATGTCGTAGATAGGAGACTTCCTATCGCGCTCCTATAGTACTTTAAGTCAATGGACTTACTTTCAGGGTCTTCTCCTATGTTAACATTAATCGCCATTGGGGTGTTTATTATCTTAGCGTCTTGCATTCCAAATCTTTTAATTAACTCTTTAGTGTATTTCTGTTGATATAGGTATATACCATCCTTAGTTTGTTTAATTTGTAGACCTAAAAAGAAACTTAACTCGCCTACCAAGTTCATTTTGAACTCACTTTCCATGAGTGAAACGAACTCGTTTAGTAAGGCTGAGTTAGAGGTTCCAAAAATTATATCGTCTACGTAAATTTGAGCTATGAATATTTCTTTTCCTAAGGTTTTTACGAAGAGAGTTGGGTCAACTAAGCCTTGGTTAAACCCTTTTGACTTAAGATGGATTGAAAGTCTCTTGTACCAAGCTCGAGGAGCTTGTTTAAGTCCATAGAGAGCTTTCTTAATTTTTAGAACATGGTCGGGTTTATCTAGATTTTCGAATCCGGGGGGTTGGCTAACATAAACTTCTTCTTTAATGTATCCATTTAGGAATGTCGACTTAACATCCATTTGAAACAGCTTAAATCCTCGATGTGCGGCATAAGCTAGCAACATTCGAATGGATTCGAGTCTAGCTACTGGGGCATAGGTTTCATCGTAATCTAAGCCTTCGACTTGGCTAAACCCTTTGGCGACTAACCTAGCCTTGTTTCTAACTACTTCACCTTTATCATCAAGCTTATTTCGAAACACCCACCTTGTTCCAATTATCGTTTTGTCTTTAGGTGGTGGTACTAATTCCCATACTTCATTCCTAGTAAATTGAGCTAGCTCTTCTTGCATTGCAATAATCCAATCGGGATCAAGAAGAGCTTGTTCAATTGATTTGGGTTCTATCTTTGAAATTAAGGAAATTTGACTAAGGTTCCTATAGGATGCTCTAGTTCGAACTCCTAGATTAGGATCTCCTATCACTTGATCGATAGGGTGGTTAGTCTGAATCCTAGATTGGGTTGGGTTTGTATCACCTAATGCTTGATCAATGGGGTGACTTGGTTGAACACTAGTTTGACTCGGATCACTTGTCACTTGGTCGACAAGAGAAGTTGGTTGATGTGGATTAGACTCGATCTCAGAGTCGGAGACGAGTTTGGTATCAGTGGGCTCAACACTTGGGGTCATTAAGGGTTTTGTAGGTTCGGGTACTTCATCAAATACTACATTGATAGTCTCCTCGACTCTAAGGGTGTCGTGGTTATATACTCTATAAGCTCGACTTGTAGTCGAGTATCCTAGAAAGATTCTAGTCGTTGTTTTGGATGTAAATTTCCCTAGGTAATCCTTAGTGTTTAGGATATGTACCTTACACCCAAATACCCTAAAGTACTTGATGTTAGGTATTTTATCGTGATAAATCTCGTACGAGGTCTTAAGGTGCCTTTTTACCATAAGGATCCTATTTTGGACATAGCATGTCGTACTCATGACTTCTGCCCAAAACCTATCGGGTAGGTCGTATTCGTTCAACATGGTCCTAGCGGCTTCTTGTAAAGTTCGGTTTTTCCGTTCCACTAGGCCATTTTGCTGAGGGGTCCTAGGGCAAGAGAATTCATGGTGGTATCCGTTTAGGTTACAGAAGTCGGTGAACCTTTGATTTTCGAATTCACCACCATGATCGCTTCTAAGTCTTTTAACCTTAAGGTCTTTTTGATTCTCGATTAATTTGAATAGATTGATTAATTGATCTAGGGTATCATTTTTATGTTTGATGAACCTAACCCAGGTAAACCTGGAGTAGTCGTCAATTATGACTAAGCAATATTGACTTCTATTGAGTGACTTGGCTCCATGTGTATCGAATAGATCCATATGAAGGAGCTCAAGTACACTTGAGGTTTGTTCTTGGTTAGTTAACTTGTGTTGTGTCCTAGGTTGTTTTCCTTGTTGACAAGCATTACAGATTTTATTAACCAAGTTGTTGAGGTTGGGTAAGCCTCTGACTAAGCCACTCTGACTCATCTTGTGGACGAGTCTTGGGTGCGAGTGACCGAGTCGTCGGTGCCACAACCATGATTCCTCTTCCTGTGTCATAAGACATTTGGCTGAGGATTTGATTAAGTTAATTGTGTAAATGTTATTTGTCCTAGTTCCTTTGAGTATTGTTTTAGCTTTTTTATTTGTTTTAATTACACATTCATTTTCTAAAAATACGACCTTATAGTTATTGTCACATAATTGGCTTACGCTAAGCAGGTTATATTCAAAATTCTCTACAAGTAATACATTTTTAATAACAAAATTAGAGTTAAGCTCGATATCACCTAATCCGATGATTTTGAGCTTGTCGTTATTCCCAAAGGCTACCGATCCTTGTCATTTGAATCGAAGCTTTGTGAATTTGAGTTGATCCCCGGTCATGTGTCAGGAGCAACTGCTGTCCAACATCCATTGATCCTACACACAAGGTGGTTGGATTGGATGTTAGATTTTTTAAAAAAAAAAAAATTGGTTGTAAGTTGTTAAACCTAGGTCATCTCACCTGTGTCTATATGATCAATCATGTTATACTTATGTGTTTTTTGTGAGATGACTTCCAATTAAGTTGATTAAGTGCATTTAGGTTCAAGTAATTTTATGTTAGATTTGGATTTAAACCTAGGCTTGTCAAGTTTACCTTTTCAAGATCATGGCTTCCAGGTCGTGGCGAGGCACAGGGGCCTTCTTTTATCGGATCATCGACCACTTCCTTAGACAAAGCCTTTTTCAAGAAAAAGATGACTTGACTCACCTAAGACTATCTCCTAGTCTAACTAGTTATTTTTGAAAAGAGGCTCCCCGAGGCTCAATCTTTTCGAAGAATTTTAGTTGGTTATGTTTTTGAAAAGAGGCTCCCCGAGGCTCAATCTTTTCGAAGAATTTTAGTTGGTTATGTTTTTGAAAAGAAGCTCCCCGAGGCTCAATCTTTTCGAAGAATTTTAGTTGGTTATGTTCGTGTTCTAAGTGAGTTCACAAGTTTTAAAGCACAAATTTTCTAAGTTAAAGCATGCAATTTCTAAGTTAAAGCACACACTTTCTAAGTTAAAACATGCAATTTCTAAGTTAAAGCACAAACTTTCTAAGTTAAAGCACAAACATGTTTTGTACGGGCTCCCCCTAGACCGTTGAATCGGTTCGGTCTATCCACATAGTGGATTTGGTCCTTGGGAATCCAGTACGGGTTGGATCCTAGAGTTGAAATCAAAAGGTTCTTAGGGACCCATGCTTGGACATGTTTCCTATGTCGACTTACAATCGACATATACGACCTATTAGTCGTGTTTGAGTTAAACCCTAGTCCTTGTTATACATGTACCCTTTGAGATCCAAGTAGGAGGTCAAGTCCTTTGGATCCCGAAGTGAACCTTTCCAACGTGTTCCTAAGATCTTCGACTTGATTTTTCAAGAGAGAGTTCTCAACTTCGAGCTTTTCAACTCGAGTTGAATCCTTCTCTTGAACTCGACTAGTCGAAGAGGTTAGGGAGACCTCGTGTTTGAGGAGTTTAACCTCCTCAACAAGGGTCTCGACCTGTGACTCAGACTTAGCTAACTTCATAGACAAAAACCTAACCGTATTATGTAAAGTATTAAATAAAGTTCGACTTACTTTAAGGGTATCTTTTGAACCGGATGCGTATCCGTGGCTTGACTTGAAGGTAGCTTCGTAGTCCGAGTCATCCTCAGGTTCCGACTCAAGTTCAGGTTCGGTCTCCGTGTCTGACTCAATCGATTTCGCCATGAAGACGTGGTCTTCGTCTTCTTCGTATGACGCTTCTTCCCATGTCGCGTTGAGGGCCTTCTTGTACTTAGGTGCTCGGTGGTTGAGCTTGGGGCACTCTGACTTGATATGTCCAAACCTGTTACACTCATAACACCTAATATTAGAACTTTTAGGCTTACCTTGGTTGGGTCGAGTTGTGGTTCGCTTTCGTCCCTTGGCTATCCTTCGAGCTAGGTTCATTAGTTCGACAGTCAACTCCGGGTCAACTTCTTCTTCGGACTCGTCTTCCTCCTCGGTTGGTGGTGGCTTTCTTGCGATTTTCTTCTTCTTCGATCCTGCAAACAAGGCTATACCCCTCTCGGGTTCCGAGTTGGACTGCTCATGTAATTCGAAATCGGAAAAGAGTTCATCTAACCTAATTTTAGAAAGATCCTTGGAGACCTTGTAATCATCGACCATGGATGCCCATAAGGTAGTCATTGGAAACGAGTTTAGAACATACCTTATAAGGTCGCGGTTTTCGACCTTTTGCCCGATTGCGTGTAGGTTGTTGACTATGTCCTGAACTCGGGCGTGAAGTTGGGTCGCGGACTCGTGTTCCTGCATTTTTAGGTTATATAGTTTATTGAAAAGAAGATCACGCTTACATACCTTGGCTTCATCGGTCCCTTCGTGTAGCTCCACTAGTTTCGTCCAAAGATCTTTTGCGCTTATGAAGGGGCCGACGCGATTTAGCTCCTCCTTGGATAGGCCGCGTTGGAGGATTTGTGTTGCCTTGGCGTCGGCTTCGACTTGTCGTTTTGTTGCAATGGTCCATTGATCATAATCCAAGGAGTCACCCACTTCATTAGTCGGAAGTGTGAAACCTGTTTGGATTATGATCCACATATTGATTTGGGTTTTGAGAAAGCATTCCATCCGACCCTTCCAATAACGGAAGTCATCTCCGTTGTAAAATGGAGGTCGGACGGTGCTAAAACCCTCGAGATGGGCCATTAGAACAAAAGACACAAATAGACGGAGACGAAGAAACTAACAACGACAAAAACATGAAAACAAGTACCAAGACTCGCATCTTGGATTAGTAGTGCGGGAGAAAAACTTAACAAAGCGAAATAAATAAAAAAACAGAACTAAAAGAAAAATAAATCTGTAAAAAGGCTAGATTGGTTGTTTCACCAAATCTTAGCAACCCCCGGCTCTGATACCAATTGTTGGATCGATCGGATCGCTAGAGGGGGGGTGAATAGCGATAGAAACTTTTTAGTACGAGTTCGTTTTTAAAAAAAACTTATATGCAGCGGAAAGATAAACAAAACAAAAAGTAAAGGAGACAATAGACACAAGAGATTTACTTGGTTCGTAGCCGAAGGCTACTACTCCAAGGCCCTAGTGGTCCTTGACCACGTACGGAGGGCAAACTACTAAAGAACTCCTCCTCGTTGGAGGTAGGAGTTAGACGGATACAAAAAGCCCGAGGTAGAAGGACACTCCCCCTCTCCTCGTTATAATGAAAGCTTTACTAAAAGTAATAAACTGAAATACAATTTAGAACTTTCGTTACCGACGACTTTAAAGGTTGGAGGTTGAAGCTCTAGTCGTCGTCTCGGCAGCGCTTCGTCGTAGGGATGTCGGAGAGTCGGAGCGTATCGGAAGCACTTGGAAGCTTTTGAATTGATGATAAACCCTAGGTTTGGCCCTCCTTTTATAGCCTTTGAGCCCCTCATCGAATGGGTCTTTAGCCAATCACAAATGGGCACAAAACCCCTTGAAAAATGGTGATAACTCTTTACTACTCGAGGCTGATCCTTTTGTTTGATCGAGAAGCGTCGCTAGAGGGGGGTGAATAGCGATCGTAAAACTTTTCGGCATTTCGTTCGAGTAGACAATTAAATGAGTAAACACAGCGGAAAATAAAGCGACACATTTATTTTACTTGGTCCAAGGCTCTATCGGTCCTCCTAGGCCGCGTCACGGAGGGCAAATCACTATAACGCTCTCCTCGCTGGAGGTAGGAGACAACGATCACAAACCGAAATTATACGAGGATGAGGCAACAAGCCTACCTCACCTCGCTATTTAATAAAAAAACAAAGAATACAATATCAAAATATGTTACTTGCTACTGCTGCCGACGAAGAAGATCGGAACTTGTCGTCGCGTCGGCGTTATGACGGTGTTGGAGCGTTGGCGTTGTAGGAGCACTTGATGAATAAACTTGATGTCCTTTGGAGTTGGAATCCTCCTCCTTTTATAGACTTTGGGCTCTGAATATGTCTCCCTTTTTTTTGGAACGGATCACGAAGTTTTCCAAATTTTATCGCAAAGTGACGCCAAACGTTATCCGCTTGACCTAGCGCAAAGATCGAGTCATCGCCATCACGATCGATGCCTCCCATCAATCGATCGATGGGCATCACCGATCGCCCATGTCCAGCAATGATCACACCGGCCACTTCCCTACAGTGAGAGGTTAGCTCGGAAAATGATAAATACGATGGTTTCTAACCGTCCGATCTCGACCTAGACCTTCCACAAGAAGTTTTAGTCGGATCGCCGCCTACGGTCGTCCCCGTATAGAGGACACGACCTTACCATCTCTCACTCACACGAGCTTACCTCGATTCTTACTGTGATGCTTTCTCTTCCGGCCTTCCACTCGATTCCTTCGGCTCCCTCCGAAGTCACTCGAGTGTCGCCCGACCACCGCAGCTTCCTCCGGGTGTCGCTAGCCTTCAGCTCTAGCTTTAGTACTTTTCTGCACACTCGATTTAGCTCGTGAGATAACGATGTAAACTTAACTTTGTGTCTTTGCCATAATCAAAACACAGGTTCGATTATCTAGTGCCCCTGCACCAACAATCTCCCCCTTTTTTATCTATGGCAAACCAACACAAAGTTAAGGGAAATTAAAGCATAAAACAAGTATAGTAAATGATGAATGTCATTTTCAAAAACTCCCCCTTAACCCTAGGTGAGTTTTGAAAGAGATACTTTAGTTCAAAATCAAATAAATTTTTTGTCACTCCCCCTTAACTTTCGCTCTTCTCCCCCTTTGCCATAAATCAAAACAAACGTTGGGGTTTGTTATGTAAAAATGAAGTTTGTTGTATAAAATAGGGGTTTAAAGACAATATGGTATATGCATGCATCAAGATAAATCAGCTATGAGTCCAAGCATGCGTCTAGCAGTAATTAAATAGATTGGTTCGAGGTGTGTCCCTTTGCACCAATAATCTAAAGGTTTGTAATATAACCCTTTAGGGTTAGTTTGCTCTCCCCCTTAGTCAAATATATGAAGTATAAGAGATGTAGGGGGCGCTAAACTTTGACCTAAGAGTTGTTAAGTACAATAGTTGAGAAAATAAGTAGTATTTTGAAGAGGTTGTTTTAACTATATTTCAATTATCCTTAACATCTCACCTGTGTCTATATGATCAAGCATGTTATACTTATGTATTTTTGTGAGATGACTTCCAATTAAGTTGATTAAGTGCTTTTAGGTTCAAGTAATTTTATGTTAGATTTGGATTTGATCCTAGGCTTGTCAAGTTTACCTTTTCAAGATCATGGCTTCCAGGTCGTGGCGAGGCACAGGGGCCTTCTTTTATCGGATCATCGACCACTTCCTTAGACAAAGCTATTTTCAAGAAATGATGACTTGACTCACCTAAGACTATTTCCTAGTCTAACTGGTTATTTTTTTTGAAAAGAGGCTCCCCGAGGCTCAATCTTTTCGTAGGATTTTAGTTGGTTATGTACGTGTTCTAAGTGAGCTCACACGTTTTAAAGCACAAACTTTCTAAGTTAAAGCATGCAATTTCTAAGTTAAAGCACAAACATGTTTTGTACTAGCTCCCCCTAGACCGTTGAATCGGTTCGGTCTATCCACATAGTGGATTTGGTCCTTGGGAACCCAATACGGGTTGGATCCTAGAGTTGAAATCAAAAAGTTCTTAGGGACCCATGCTTGGACTCTTTGATGACTACGATTTACGATAGACATATAAGACCTATTCGTAGTCTTTGACTTAAATCCGAGTCCGGCTTTATTGTACACGGCTCTTTGGGTTCCAAGTAGTCGATTAAGGTTCTTAGATCCCAACGTGAACCTTTCCAACCTAGCCTCAACCTCTTGAACTTGGTCTTTCAAGAGAGAATTCTCCTCCTCAAGTTTTTCAATTTGAGTTGAGTTTCCCTCTTGAACTTGACTAGTTGAAGGGGTTAGAGTAGCCTCTTGCTTGAGGGTTTCAACCTCCTCAAGTAATGACTCAACCCTAGACTCGGACTTAGTTAATTTCCTATTAAGCATTTTAATTGTATTGTAAAGCGTACTAATTAAAGAGCGATTAACCTTGACTTTGTTAGGGCAATCTCTTGCCGTAATATGGTTTTGATGGTGTGGCAAAGGGTTTAAGTTAGTGTGTTATGTTGATTTGATATGTGCGTTGAAGTCGTGCAGGACTTAGTAATTCGCACATGGAGCCGTGGCGAGTTTCACATCTCATGACTCGTGCCTTGAGTCGGTGAAGGATAGCTTTGCGGAAGCCGTGCGCTTGGAGCATCCGAGGGACCGCCGGACGAGAAGCTTGGAGTGAAGCCGGAGGAAGTAGACTTCGAGGCAAGAGACGCGAAGGAGCATTGCAGAGCCGTGCGCCTGATGCTGCCGAGGGACGTGGCCGAGAACGAAGAGAACTTCGAAGGCGAGGGACTCCGAGAAATGAGAGTGAGCGATTGTAACCCGGGGAAGGGTAGCTCTAGTTTAACTAGGGATTTGTTTAGAGCAAAGAAGAAAAATAAATGCATGCTAGATCAAATTAAGGCATTAGAAAATAAGCTAGAAAATGCATGCTTAAATAATAATGATACTTCTTCTTGCCATGATGATGCATGCTCACATGATAATTATGTGCCTTTAGATGTTAGTGATGCATGCATAGAAGAAAATAGGGCATTAAGGGAAAAGGTAGATTATTTAACCAAAGCCCTAGGAAAATTCACAATTGGCTCCAACACTTTGAATATGATCATAGGGAGCCAAAGGGCAAGTTTTAACAAGAAAGGCCTAGGATATAAAGAGAAGAAAAATGAGAAGGCCTATAGATGCCTAATAGCTAGGGGACAAGACAAAAACAAAGTAATAGCTAAGAAATGGATCCCCAAGGAATTTCTAGTGAACCCCATAGGTAAAAATCTATTTTGGGTTCCAAAATCCATCCTTAAGGGTTAGAAAACCCCTAGGGTAGTCAACCATATGAACTTGACCTATATCATATTTTGGTTGACTTAGGATGACGGGACAACATTTTTAGATAGTGTTGGGTGATGATAACGTGCCCATAAAAAGGTAATAATGCTTAAAATCATGATGATTAATGTAATTTCTATGCATATGTGTAAATCATGATTTATGTTTTTGATATTTGGCACATCATCATGAGAAATAGGTTTAAATCATGCTTTAGGTGATAACTTATTTATTATCATCATATAATGCCTAATGCATGGTTATAATTTGATGAAAACATGTATTTCATGATCATAATGTGAAATTAAATCATATATATCATTATAATCATGTAGGTTGTTAGGTTGATACTTAACCATGATAGAATTGCTTGAATATATTGGTTAAGTATATATATACAAATACCCCCCTAGGATGCATCTCACACTCACTATAGGCTAACTTGATTGCAAACTTAGCATGGGTGAGATATTAGGATGATACAAATGTCCACTAATGCCTATGGCATTTAGATGGTCATTTAAAGTATCAAAATATCAATAATAGACCAATCATGGGGAAGGCTTATGTTTAATTCATAGACATATTGCCCAAAGATCATGATTGGATATTTCTAATGTTTTCAAAACAATTTCTTACCTTAAAATACATGTATTCATGTTTTGAAACAATTGAATGCAAAACTAGGTGTTAAAATGGATACTAACATGCTCAAAAACTAGTGTTTTTTCAAGTGTTTGGATTTTTGGCAAATCTTGTAAAATATAATGATTTTTCATGAAAAACTATTTTTCCTTGATAAATATACTTAAGAGAAATATGTTCCCCAAATTTCATGATTTTTAGAATTTTCTGGAATTTATAATGCATTTCTGAAATTCGTCCAGAAAATCAGAAATATGGATTCATTTGTGCCAGTCGACTGCCATACTGATAGCAGTCGACTGGTGGCCTGTAAATCAGAATATTGAAGGCCGAATTCAGTTTATAAAACCTCCTACAAGTGGTAGAAATATACTTGATGCCTCCTACAGTTTTTAAATCAACTTGACATATTTTTCCTCCATTATACTTGATGCCATGAGCTTATAACTTAGTGTTAATCTTTTTGATGGTGTCAAAGGGGGAGAAATAAGTATGTTTAAGTTAATCACATTAGGGGGAGAAATATATGATAAGGGGAGAAATATATGATAAGGGGAGAAAATTAATATGGAGAGTTTCATGGATTAAGGGGGAGTTGCATGTTGTTATATCATGTTTATCTTTACATGCTTTCTTACCTTAGAATTTATATCAAATGTTTTACCTAACTTAAACGGATTGCCACACATCAAAAAGGGGGAGATTGTTAGGGCAATCTCTTGCCGTAATATGGTTTTGATGGTGTGGCAAAGGGTTTAAGTTAGTGTGTTATGTTGATTTGATATGTGCGTTGAAGTCGTGCAGGACTTAGTAATTCGCACATGGAGCCGTGGCGAGTTTCACATCTCATGACTCGTGCCTTGAGTCGGTGAAGGATAGCTTTGCGGAAGCCGTGCGCTTGGAGCATCCGAGGGACCGCCGGACGAGAAGCTTGGAGTGAAGCCGGAGGAAGTAGACTTCGAGGCAAGAGACGCGAAGGAGCATTGCAGAGCCGTGCGCCTGATGCTGCCGAGGGACGTGGCCGAGAACGAAGAGAACTTCGAAGGCGAGGGACTCCGAGAAATGAGAGTGAGCGATTGTAACCCGGGGAAGGGTAGCTCTTAGGTGAAACTTGGCCATTTGGCCAAGTGTCGGATGGGTTTTCCCGACACCAGTCGACTGCCATGTCATGGCAGTCGACTGCTCTGAGTCGAGTGTAGCTCGACTGGTATACGACTGACTGGTTTGTGGCGTGATCGCGCCATACGTTAGCGATCATACAGACTATATCGTGATCAAGGCGGCATCGGGTCAATAGGGTTTTCGCCAGAACCGCTCGTAGCCAGATCGATCGACTACGGCCGAATGATCGGTGAGGTCCTGATCGCCAAGAGTTCCGTTGGACAACAACGGTCGGCATCCGACGTGTTCGGAGGCCGTTGTAGTGACGGCAGTCGACTGCCATGGGCGGCAGTCGACTGATGGCGGCCAACGGGAAGAAGTTAGCCCTCTCTATAAAAAGAGAGGGTGTGAGCCTTTGAGAGGCTAATGCTTAAGTTCCAAACAATCTTCCTAGTGCCCCACAAGCTCTAAACTCTTCTTACTCGCTTTTACTCCATTCTATTTGTAAGAAGAGTGATCTTGATTGTAAAGGTTACCTCCACCTAGCTTGGTGCAAAGGAGAGACCATTTAGTGGATTGGTTGAGCGGAGTGATTCACCGAGGACGAATCGGGGACCGTGGATTAGCGGCGTAGCCGTGAACCACGTTACATCTTGTGTTAGCATTGTCTATTTCCTTTGCTTTGTTTTTATTTGTTTAATTTGCTTGTATTGTTGTTTCCGCTTGCGCTAATCTAATTGTAGACGAGCAAATTCCTATAACCAACGAACGAGGGCTATTCACCCCCCTCTAGCCGGCCATCCGATCTCTAACAGACTTTCCCTTTTGGTCCGGCTTTGAGTTTTCTCTCGATTCTCTCGAAATAATCTTCGGGGTCGGAGTCGGAGTTGTAGTTGGACTCGGCTTCGGATTCTGACTCAGACTCCTCCGTTCTTGCCATGTAAGCTATGTCTTCTCTGTTGTCCCAAGTTGCATGGAAGGCTTTCCTTGCTCCCTTTTTCTTTTGGTTCTCATTCTTCAATTTCCTTTTTTCTTGTCAAACTATTCTCCGCACAATGTTGACTATTATGGCCTCCTCTTCGTATTCGGATTCGTCTTTGGGTTCGAGTTCATCTACTTGCTTAGTAGGTGGCTTCCTTCTTTGTCCTGCAAGTAGAGCAATACCTCTCTCGGCCCGGACCATGTTAGTTTGCTCATGAAGTTCAAACTCGGAAAATAATTCATCTAACCTAAGCTTCGAAAGGTCCTTAGAGACCTTGTAGACATCGACCATGGATGCCCATAAGGTAGTCCTAGGGAAAGCATTTAAAGCGTACCTTATAAGGTCTCGGTTCTCTATGGCTCGCCCGATCGAATGAAGACCGTTGACGATATCTTGGATCCGCGCATGTAGTTGGGTGGCGGTCTCATGATCCTGCATCTTTAGATTGTACAATTTATTTAAAAGTAAATCTCTTTTACATACCTTAGCATCAGCCGTCCCTTCGTGTAAATTAATCAATTTGTTCCAGAGGTCTTTGGCGCTAATGAATGGTCCGATGCGGTTGAGTTCCTCCTTGGACAAGCCGCATTGCAATATTTGGGTTGCTCTTGCATCGGCTTCGATTTGCCTCTTGGTTGCATTTGTCCATTTGTTGAAATCCAAGGCCTCTCCTTGATCATTGGTGGGTAGATCAAAGCCGGTTTGGATTATTATCCAAGTCTCGACTTGTGTTTTTAGAAAACACTCCATCCGACCTTTCCAATAACGGAAATCATTTCCGTTAAAGAATGGAGGTCGGGTGGTGCTATACCCCTCAATGTGAGCCATTAAATATCTTGCAAAATACGAATAAAAACCAAAGAGAATTCCAAGACTTGGTCTTGGATTGGAAAGGGAAATAATAGGAAATAAACAGAAATAAATAAGGAGAATAAGAAACTAATAAAAACTCAAAACTTACGACCTTTGATGTCCCCGAAAGGGTACTAAACGTTGGATTTTGGGGCTGGAAACAGTTTGTTACGAGGGTAAACCCTCATAAGAAATGTAGATCTTTCTGAGAGCTTTGATTTGGTATGTAGATCGTTATGTGAGTCCACTTGTGCGAAAAGTTATGGCCGTTTTACCGTCGGCTACTCCAAGAGAGAAAACTTGCAAGCACAGCCAAAAGAAACGTACCAAGACTTCGTCTTGGATTAGTAGTGCGGGAGGAAAAAGACAAAAAAAAAATACAAATCGAAAAATATGAACAGAAAACCAAAACGTGCTAGATTGGTGGTTTCACCAAATCTTAGCGCCCCCGCTCTGATACCAATTGTTTGATCGAGAAGCGTCGCTAGAGGGGGGTGAATAGCGATCGTAAAACTTTTCGGCGTTTCGTTCGAGTAGACAATTAAATGAGTAAACACAGTGGAAAATAAAGCGACACGTTTATTTTACTTGGTTCACAATCCAACGGTTTCTACTCCAATGCCCTATCGGTCCTAGACCGCGTACGGAGGGCAAATCACTATAACGTCTCCTCCTCGTTGGAGGTAGGAGACAACGATCACAAAACCGAAATTACGAGGATGAGGCAACAAGCCTACCTCACCTCGTTACGAATAAAAATAAAGAATACAATATCAAAATATGTTACTTGCTACTGCTGCCGACGAAGAAGATCGGAACTTGTCGTCGCGTCGGCGTTATGACGGTGTTGGAGCGTTGGCGTTGTAGGAGCACTTGATGAATAAACTTGATGTCCTTTGGAGTTGGAATCCTCCTCCTTTTATAGACTTTGGGCTCTGAATATGTCTCCCTTTTTTTTGGAATGGATCACGAAGTTTTCTAAATTTTATCGCAAAGTGGTCGCGTCAAACGTTATCCGTTTTGACCTAGCGCAAAGACTGAGTCATCGTCATCAGTCGACTGATGCCTCCCATCAATCGACTGATGGGCATCAGTCGACTGCTCCATGTCCGGCCGATCATTTGCCGGCTGGCCACTTCCCTACAGTGAGAGGTTAGCTCGGAAAATGATAAATACGATGGTTTCTAACCGTCCGATCTCGACCTAGACCTTCCACAAGAAGTTTTAGTCGGATCGCCGCCTACGGTCGTCCCCGTATAGAGGACACGACCTTACCATCTCTCACTCACACGAGCTTACCTCGATTCTTACTGTGATGCTTTCGCTTCCGGCCTTCCACTCGATTCCTTCGGCTCCCTCCGAAGTCACTCGAGTGTCGCCCGACCACCGCAGCTTCCTCCGGGTGTCGCTAGCCTTCATCTCTAGCTTTAGTACTTTTCTGCACACTCGATTTAGCTCGTGAGATAACGATGTAAACTTAACTTTGTGTCTTTGCCATAATCAAAACACAGGTTCGATTATCTAGTGCCCCTGCACCAACACCTTTGACCAGCAGTCGACTGATGGCCATCATCGATCGGGATGGCGGCATCGATCGATTCGCGACCTTCGGCGATCCAACGTTTGATGGCGTCGAGTCCTCCAAGCGGTCGTGATGCTGCAAGGCAAGGTTAGCTCAACAAAAATATAATTTCGATGGTCGTCGACCATCTGATCTCGACCTAGACCATCTATAAGAAGTCTTTGGTCGGATCTACGCTTAAGATCATCCCCGTAAAGAGGATACGACCTTACTTACGCTCGCACACACGAGCTTACCTCAGTACTTACATGTTGCTTTTGCTTCCGGCCTTCCACTCAATTCCTTCGGCTCCCTCCGAAGTCTCTTGAGTGTCGCCCGACCACCGCGGCTTCCTCCGGGTGTCGCTAGCCTTCAGCTCCAGCGTTGAGACTTTTCTGCACACTTGATTTAGCTCATGAGATAACAATATATGCTTAACTTTGTATCGTTTGCTATAATCAAAACTTAGGTTCGACTTAGGTGCCTACTGCACCAATAGACTCGCATGTCTCATATGATTCAAAATCAAATGAGTCCAGCAACCCATCCTTATGGAGCTGAGATAAGTGACTCTCATTTTTGTGACCTAAGCGACAATGTCAGAGATAGGTTTGGTTCAACTCATTTGACTTGAACCTTTTGGTACTTATGTTATAGATGGGGCTCTCTAAGTCTAGAAAGTAGAGTCCGTTCATTAGAAGTGCACTACAATAGAACATATCATTTAAATAAACTGAACAACATTTGTTCTTTATTATAAATGTAAATTCTTTCTTGTCCAAATAAGAAATTGAAATTATGTTCTTAGTTAAAGCAGGCATATAAAAACATTCATCTAGTTCTAGTACAAGCCCAGAGGGCAGATGTTGGAGATTTGACGCCGCTAGAGGGGGGGTGAATAGCGTTGATCGTACGTAGATGGAATTCGTTCGCGATCATCTCTACAAAACTTGTTATGCGTAGTGGAATAGAAATAATCAAAGCAATAACGGAAAGATACAATCACAAACACAAGCACAACACGAGATATAACGTGGTTCGGAATCGAAACAGTTCCTACTCCACGGATTGGGTTCGTACGAACCCTAGCAATGCCAATCACACACCACTATGATAAATACTCCTTCTTGACACAAGTCGGAGGAGGAGAAACCTCTTACAATAAGATTACAATAATAATCTAAATACAACAAGCAAATATAAGAAGAAATACAACAAGAGAAGTAAAGAATACTTTACAAAAACTCTTTAAAAGCTTGCTTGTTGATTGCCTTGGACTAGCACTTGAAAGCCCTGACTTGCAGCAGCAAATCGCTTCAAAACGTCCAAGAAAATCGGTTTCCAAAAATCCTCCCGTCGAGCTCCTTTTATCCTTCGCTACGACCGGATTTCCGCCATCGGTCATTGATCGTTATAAGTCACACCCGATCGATGCCATCTCGCTGTCATTAGACAACGGCTCGATCCACGCTGGAAAAACTCCAACGGATCTCTTGGCAGTCGACTGCCAATATTGGTAGTCGACTGCCCAGTCGACTACGGAGCATTCTCGCTCATCGTTGAACTAGCAATGATCGGCCTGTCTTAGCGATGATCATTGCCGACACTACGATCGCTCCAATGAGCGGCCGACCGCCAGAGCTTTAGCTCCAAATTGTCGGCCGAACTCGTCGACACCTCAAACATGAGGTTTTAACCCAAGTATGGTGCCCCCATACTTACTAGACCACCCTTAGCCTAGACCTAAGCCTTCTAGCCACCTCCATCAGCCTCACGCCTCTCGGATCCCTCCAAGTCATCCATGACTTGTTCATCCATCGCGCTAGCCTCCAGGTGCTTCCCTCGGCTATGTCATGCTAACGGTGTCTACACCGCCAAGGCACATTGGACTTACGCCGCCAAGACTCCGCTTGAACTTTACGCTTCCAATATCAAACCCCTTGGACTTCCCAAATGCCAAGACTCAAACTTGGACTTTCCCTTGCCAACCCATTTTGGACTTTCCATGTCAAGACCCATGCTTGGACTTCTCATTTGCCAAGACCCATGCTTGGACTTCTTATGCCAAGTACTCAAGACTTGGACTTTCCCAAATGCCAAGTACCCATGACTTGGACTTTCCATGCCAAGTACCCATGACTTGGACTTTCCCATGACAATTACATTGTCATATGTTTTTGTCGAAACATCAAAACATTACTCGAGTCAAACTCGAGTCCTGGTCAATCGTGACCTGGGCCAATTGCACCAACAATCTCCCCCTTTTTGATGTTTGACAAAAACCAAACAAATCATTTGAGTTAGACCACTAACTCAAATCCCTTACCAATTATCCCAAATTGGTAAACACTCTCCAAATGTTCTCCCCCAAACATTCTCCCCCTTTTTGACTAACATCAAAAAGGTTTTCTCTCCAAGGAGGTCAATGTCTCATATCCCTATGAGATCTTACAATCTCCCCCTTGATCCAAAAATAAATACCTAGGATGCCTACCATCTTCCTAGTGATAATTCACATATCACTCAAGAGAGACAATCCTATACTCTCTCCCAATTTCCAAATTGGGTATCAAAAACCCATCAATTTTCCCAATTGATGATACTCTCCCAATAACTTCTCCTCTTCAAGGAGAAAAACACATCCATCATCCCAAGATGGATACCTCCCCCTAAAGGTTTGCTCCCCCTTGACCATTGCACCAGAAATGTCCTTGGGAAGCCCCTAAGCCAATAGGAACTCTAAACCATCAAAATTAAGGTTCTAAGTTCAACATAGAACTTTCACTCACCCTAAATTTGATACTTTGACCTAACATAGCTCCTAATCCATATCCAATGGATTTTCACCCTTTATAATGCTTCCTAAAGCATATCCTAGGGTTAGGAGTGATTAGGAACCTTTTCCATAGCTGAACACGGGCTAAACAAACCTTGTTAACCCGAAATCAAACCTAGCAGTTGACTGCCACCCATATCAGTCGACTGCCATCAAGGGCAGTCGACTGATAGCTGAAATTTCTGAATTTCAGCTATCAAAATCGATATTTGGAAAAACATAAGTAATTATACGTAATTTGAAAAATCATAAAATTTGATACGTATATTACTTATAGTCATTACAATGGGTGAAAAATATTTGAAAATTATTTTGCCCATAAAATAGTGAGTTTGATACAAAACTCAAAACCATTGAAATTTTCAATGTTTTGGCCCTATTTTGTATCAACTTCATCAGTGGTGATTGCTATCAAAAGATAGACTTCACTAAAGTTTTTCAAAATGATTTTAAAATGTTTTCAAAACCTTATTTTGGATCATATTCCTTGGGCTCTATGTACATGACTTGTACACATGCTCTCCCAATGATCCATAAATCATATAAGATGAGTTTGAGTTCATCTAGATGCAAAAACTATGCACCTTGAACTCAACTCATATCCTAGCATCTCACATGTATCTAAGGTGTATAAAATACACATACATGTCAATTTAATGTGAGATGTGGGTTTTGTTCACCTAATCTAGGGTTTCATGCATTCTCTAAGGCAACCCTACTTGATTCCCTTATAAATGGGACTTCAAGTCATGCCATAGTCCTCAATTCAATTTCAACCAAAATTTTTCTTAAATGCATGAATGATTATGGCATTAATGATGATATAAATAAGCATATGCTCACAATCATGATGTCATGGCATAAGATATAAAAACTAAGCATACATGACATTAACCTAAAACCTAAGCATACTCATGACATATAAAATCATAGAAATAGGCATGATGTCATGACATGGCATATGGCAATCAAAGCATGGAATATAAAATATATAGGTATAGTAATACCTAAATTTTAATATTAATTGTCATTTGATATAATTAGATATATTTTGTCATATTAACCTTAATCTCCCTAGTGTGCCAACAACCCAAAATGGCACACTAACACTCTAAACCTAAATTGTGCCAATTTAATTGATTTTTCTCAATTTCAAAAATGCATTGGCACATCCTAAAATCTTTTAGGATATTGATTCAAATCTATTTCCAAGGTAACCATAACCTTGAAAATATCCTAAAGTGCCACCTTTACCATGGTTGAGTTAACTACCCATCCACTCAAGGTTGGCTCATCCTAAACCCACCTAGCGTGAATCAATCACGCTCTTAGGAACCCAAAACTGATTTGAGTTCCTAGGGTTAATTAGGTATTCCTTAGGGATAACCTCCCTAGATACCTTCCTAATGACCCTCCTAGGCTTGTTAGCCTTGGTCATTTAGGTCTTACCTAGGTTGACTCTAGGGGTAACTCCCCTTGCAACCTTCTTAGTGGCCACCCTAGGTTTCCTAGAAACCCTAGCCACTAGGCACACCCTTTGGTCAACTCTAGGGATGACTTCCCTATTGACCTTGGTCTTCCTATACCTAGTTTGTGTCCCATAATCAAATGGAACACTATGGTAAGCTACCTTAGGCTTAGGTTTGTGACCCAAACCTTACTTGCCTTTGGTTGACTTTTGACTCTTAGGTCCTTGGTGTTGACTTTGACTTTTGGACCTTTGACTTTGACCATTAGACCCTTTAAATTGATTTTGTATCTTATTTAGGGTCTTTTCAAGTTTTTCAAGCCTTGACCTCAAGACTTGATTTTCCTTTTCTAATTGCCCAAGTTTAGAATTTTGATTTAAATCTTGGGCATTGGACTTCCTAGGCATATGCCTAGTCCATTTAGGGTTTTGACCTAGGTGCTCTTGCACCTTTCTAATTGTCTCCCTAGGTAAAATTGATCTTGAGTTATTTGACCTAGGTTTGTCCTTAAATAAGTTGTTTTTAGGGACATTAGTCCCAAATTTCTCTCTATTTCCTACATGGACTCTCTTAGCTCCTAAGCAAAAATATTTATTCCTATTAGCATGTTTTTCATAAATTGCAAGAGAATTAATGTTCCTAGCATGCTTTTTAGCATTTAAATTAGAAGATGCATTACTAAAATGTACCTTAGGGTTAGCCTTAGCTCCCCCTACTTGCGATGCTTCTTCTTGCCCCTTCTTCTTCCCCCTAGGGCATTGACTCCGATAATGCCCCTTTGAATTGCACTTGAAGCATATGATGTGCTCCTTGCCTTTAGGTGTTGGGGAACCGGCATCCTTGACTTTTGGTGCCGGTGGAGCTTTCCTAATCTTCTTTGGGTACTTGCTCTTATAGTTCCCAAATTCTCTACACTCAAAACACATAATATTATTTTTATTTGAAATTAGAGTGTTTGAGTTACCTAGGTTAGTGGTGGAGTTCGGAATTGACACTTCTTCATCTTGACTGGATGTAGAAGCTTCTTCTTGATGCTCTGGTGTTGAGGAAACTCTAATCTCCTCCTCAATCCTAGAAGTGGATGCTTCTTCCACTTCCTCCACCGACCCGAAAATTGACTCCCTATCAACTTCCGACTCTACTTCCTCTTCCTCTTTGGATGTTGATGATCTCTCAACCTCCAAGTCCTCACTTCCTTGTGAGGGTGATGCATTAGCCTCTTCGGTCTCTTCCTCTTGGACCATTGATGGGCTTTCATGGAGCTTGGCCACTTGGCTCCATAGCTCGTTTGCATCTACATAATTACCTAACATACACAAGATATTGTTAGGTATTAAATCAATTAACAACTTCATTACCTTCTCATTCTTTTCGAAGGCTTGGACTTGCTCTTCGGTCCATCTCTTTTTCTTGAGGAATCCACCTTTTGGTCCTCTTGGATAGCTATATCCTTCCATTAAGATAGACCATTATTCGAAGTCTCTCATCATTAGGAAGTCTTCAATTCTTGACTTCCATTGCTTAAACCCTTCTTGTCCATAGAAGGAGTAAGGGATCAGTGTGTTAATATTCCATCCCAATTGTTCTTCCATCTTCACCCTCTAGCTTCTTTGTCCTAGCTCCCGGCGGTTAGTCCGTAGAAGAGCCCCGGGCTCTGATACCAATTGTTGGAGATTTAACGCCGCTAAAGGGGGGGTGAATAGCGTTGACCGTACGTAGATGGAATTCGTTCGCGATCGTCTCTACAAAACTCGTTAAGCACAGCGGAATAGAAATAATCAAAGCAATAACGAAAAGATACAATCACGAACACAAGCACAACATGAGATATAACGTTGTTCGGAACCGAAACGATTCCTACTCCACGGATTGGGTTCGTACGAACCCTAGCGATGCCAATCACACACCACTATGATAAATACTCCTTCTCGACACAAGTCGGAGGTGGAGAAACCTCTTACAATAAGATTACAATAATAATCTAAATACAACAAGAAAATATAAGAAGAAATACAACAAGAGAAGTAAAGAACACTTTACAAAAACTCTTTAGAAGCTTGCTTATTGATTGCCTTGGACTAGCACTTGAAAGCCCTGATTTGCAGTAGTAAATCGCTTCAAAATGTCCAAGAAAATCGGTTTCCAAAAATCCTCCCGTCGAGCTCCTTTTATCCTTGCGTGCGACCTGGATTTCCGCCCATCAGTCGACTGCCATAAGTCACCAGTCGACTGATGTCACTGTTGTCGTGAGACAATAGCTCGAACCACGCTGGAAAAACTCCAACGGATCTCTTGGCGATCCGATCCGTAATCGTGGTCGATCGGTCTATGGCCATGGAGCATTCGTGCTCGCGCTAAACTAGCGATGATTGTCGCTCTTGGCGTTCGACTATCATCGACACTACCGATCGGCTCCAATGAGCGATCGCCGAGCGGCTACCTAAATCACGAACTCGACTCACCAATGAACCGCCACAATGCTGGGCCGACCGCCAACCTCAAACATGAGGTTTTAACCTGGTGAATAGCCCTTTTCGTTTGGATGCCGGTATTTGCTCGTCTACAAAACTAATTAGCGCAAGCGGAAGACTAATAAAGACAAGCAAATAGAAATACAAGAAAACAATCGCTAACAAAGAATGTAACGTGGTTCATGGCTACGCCGCTAATCCACGATCCCAATTCGTCCGAGGTGAATCACTCCTCCAAAGCCAATCACTATTGGTCTCTCCTTTGCACCAAGCTAGGTGGAGGTAACCTTTACAATCAAGATCACTCTTCTTACAAATAGAATGGAGTAAAAGCAAGTAAGAAGAGTTTAGAGCTTGTGGGGCACTAGGAAGATCACTTGGAGCATAAGCATTAGCCTCCCAAAGGCTTACACCCTCTCTTTTTATAGAGAGGGCTGATTTCTTCCCGTTGGCCGCCACCAGTCGACTGTTGTCACTACAACAGCCTCCGAACGCGTCGGATCCAGACCGTTGTAGTCCAATGGAACTCTTGGCAGTCGACTGATGGACCTCATCGATCGCACGCTCCGTAGTCGACGCCTCCGGCTACGAACGGTGGCTAAAACCCTATTGACTGGCTGATCGCCTTGATCGTGACCGATGGTCTTGGCGATCAATTGCCCACGTATGGCGCCATCTCCACAATCCGGTCCAATACCAGTCGAACTCACTCGACTCAGAGCAGTCGACTGCCATGACATGGCAGTCGACTGGTGTCGGGAAAACCCATCCGACACTTGGCCAAATGGCCAAGTTTCACCTAAGAGCTACCCTTCCCCGGGTTACAATCGCTCACTCTCATCTCTCGGAGTCCCTCGCCTTCGAAGTTCTCTTCGGTCTCGGCCACGTCCCTCGGCAGCATCAGGCGCACGGCTCTGCAATGCTCCTTCGCGTCTCTTGCCTCGAAGTCTACTTCCTCCGGCTTCACTCCAAGCTTCTCGTCCGGCGGTCCCTCGGATGCTCCAAGCGCACAGCTTACGCAAAGCTATCCTTCACCGACTCAAGGCACGAGTCATGAGATGTGAAACTCGCCACGGCTCCATGTGCGAATTACTAAGTCCTGCACGACTTCAACGCACATATCAAATTAGCATAACACACTAACTTAAACCCTTTGCCACACCATCAAAACCATATTATGGCAAGAGATTGCCCTAACAATCTCCCCCTTTTTGATGTGTGGCAATCCGTTTAAGTTAGGTAAAAACATTTGATATAAATTCTAAGGTAAGAAAGCATGTAAAGATAAACATGATATAGCAACATGCAACTCCCCCTTAATCCATGAAACTCTCTATGCAAATTTTCTCCCCCTATCATATATTTCTCCCCCTAAAATAATTAACTTAAACATAATTATTTCTCCCCCTTTGACACCATCAAAAAGATTAACACTAAGTTAAAAGCACATGGCATTAAGTCTAATAGAAAGAAAATACCACAAGTTGAATTAAAATCGGAATTCAGCCTTTCTTTATGTCGATATTCGGTCATCGATCGTTCGGACTATCATTGGCTGCACATCAGATTCGAGATTTCTGATTTCTGGGGTGAATTTCAGAAATGCGTTAAAAATTCCAGAAAATTCGAAAAATCATGAAATTTGGGGAACACATTTCTTTTAAGTATATCTGTCAGTGAAAAATATGTTTTCATAAAAAATCATTATATTTCCATGTATTTTCCAAAAATCCAAAAGCTTTAAAAACTACTAGGTTTTTTATCATAAGAGTATCCATTTTAACACCTAGTCTTGCATCCAATTATTTCAAAACATGAATACATGTATTTTAAAGTAAGAAATTGTTTTGAAAACATATGAAATATCCAACCCTGATCTTTGAGAAATATGTCTATGAATTAAACATAAGTCTTCCCCATGATTGGTCTATTATTGCTATGTTGATACTTTAAATGACCATCTAAATGTCATAGGCATTAGTGGACATTTGTATCATCCTAACATCTCACCCATGCTAAGTTTGCAATCAAGTTAGCCTATAGTGAGTGTGAGATGCATCCTAGGGGGGTATTTGTGTATACTTAACCAATATATTCATGCAATTCTATCATGGTTAAGTATCAACCTAATAATCCTCATGATCATAAAGGCATATATGAATGAATTCTACATTATGATCATGAAATACATGTATTCATTAAATAATAGTCATGCATTAGGTATTATATGATGATAATAAGCAAAGTATCACCTAAAGCATGATTCAACCCTATTTCCCATGATTATGTGCCAAATATCAAAATCATAAATCATGATTTCAAACATACATAGCAATTACATTAATAATCATGATTTAAGCATTATTATCTATTTATGGGCACGTTATCATCACCCAACACTATTCTAAAAATGTTGTCCCGCCATCCTAAGTCAACCAAAATATGATATAGGTTAATTCCATATGGTTGACTACCCTAGGGTTTTCCTAACCCTTAAGGATGGATTTTGGAACCCAAAATAAGTTCTTTCCTATTGGGTTCACTAAGTATTCCTTGGGGATCCTTTTCCTAGCTATTACTTTCTTCTTATCTTGTCTATTAGGCATTTGTAGGCCTTTTCATTTTTCTTTTCCTTGTAGCCTAGGCCCTTTTTGTTGAAACTAGCTCTTTGGCTCCCTAAGATCATGTTCAATGTGTTGGAGCCAATTGTGAATTTTTCTAGGGCTTTTGTTAAATAATCTACCTTTTCCCTTAAGGCCCTATTTTCCTCTATGCATGCATCATTAACATTCAATGGCACATAAAGGTCATGTGAGCATGCATCATTTAAGCTAGAAGAAATATTATCACTTAAGCATGCATTTTCTAGCTTATTTTCCAATGCCTTAATTTGATTATGCATGCTTTTATTTTTCTTTTTCATTCCAAATAAGTCCTTAGTTAAACTAGAAATTATGGAAACTATTTTCTTAGGAGAAGCTTTCGTTACCATAGTTTCCATGTCCTCTTCTTCTTCGGATGATGAGGATGTAGAAGCTCCCCCTTCATTTGAGCTCTCCCCGCTTGAGCTTGATCCTTCATTTTCGGATGAAGAGCAATCCAAGTCATCAAAGGCCATCAAGGCCAAATTGGTGACAAAGGCATTCTCCTCATCCGATGATGATGAGGAGGATGAGGATGGGTCATCCCAAGTCCTTGCCTTTAGAGCTTTGGTCTTCCCCTTTTCTTTTGTCTTCTTCTCCTCTTCCTTCTTTTTCTTGCTCCCCTTTTTCTTCTTCTTTTCTTCTTTCTTTTTCCTCTCTTCCTTGCTCTTGTTTAGGAGAGGACAATTGTCCCTTATGTGCCCCTCTCCTTGGCAATTGTAGCATATGACCTTCCCCCTTGGTCTTCTATTCCTATCATGAGATTTATCAAATCTAAAATTCTTAAATGCACGTCTTACCCTCCTTACCATATAGGCTTCTTCGGTGCTATCCATGGAGGAGGAGGAAGACGCTTCGTCATCGAAGGAGGAGGGGATTTCCATCTTCTTCTTCCCCTTATTTGCCAACAATGCTACTCCCCTTGAAGATTGTATTTTTGGCTCTTCTTGTATTCCTTCAAGCCTAGATTCATGTAATTCCATAGTGGAGAAAAATTCATCTAGAGTACTTACCTCTAGATTCTTGGAAATGTAAAATGAGTCCACCATTGAACTCCACTTGGATGATCGAGGGAAAGCATCTATGGCCTTCATTATCATATCGTGATTGGAGAGCCTTTCTCCTACACTTGTTAGTCCATTTAATATTTCTTTAAATCTAGAATGTAAAGAAGTTACCTTTTCTCCCTTTTCTAATTTAATGTTGGATAGTTGGGAGCGGAGAAGATCTCTCCTTGCTAGCTTTGCCTCGGATGTGCCTTCATGAAGCTCAATTAGCTTCTCCCACATCTCCTTGGCGCTTAGGCATTCTCCTATTCGGTTGATTTCTTGTTGGGGGAGCACATTGAAGAGATGATGCTTGGCTTTTGAATTTGCAAGGTGCTCTTCCCTTTGCCTTTTGGTCCACCTAGATTTCTCTATTGGCTTCCCCTCTTCATCCCTAGGCAAAATGAAACCGGATTCCATTGTAATCATAATGTCAAAATCCGTTTCGAAAAATACCTCCATTCGCTTCTTCCACCAAGCGAATTCTCCTTCAAACTTCGGAGGATGGATGTTGGAGTCGGCCATTTTGAAAGTTGCTTGTTGTGGCGGTTAGTCCTCGACAAGCTTTCCTCGGCTCTGATACCACTTGTAGGGGATCGGTACGGCCGGCTAGAGGGGGGTGAATAGCCCTTTTCGTTTGGAAGCCGATATTTGCTCATCTACAAAACTAATTAGCGCAAGCGGAAGACTAATAAAGACAAGCAAATAGAAATACAAGAAAACAATCGCTAACAAAGAATGTAACGTGGTTCACGGCTACGCCGCTAATCCACGATCCCGATTCGTCCGAGGTGAATCACTCCTCCAAAGCCAATCACTATTGGTCTCTCCTTTGCACCAAGCTAGGTGGAGGTAACCTTTACAATCAAGATCACTCTTCTTACAAATAGAATGGAGTAAAAGCAAGTAAGAAGAGTTTAGAGCTTGTGGGGCACTAGGAAGATCACTTGGAGCATAAGCATTAGCCTCCCAAAGGCTTACACCCTCTCTTTTTATAGAGAGGGCTGATTTCTTCCCGTTGGCCGCCACCAGTCGACTGCCGCCCTTGGCAGTCGACTGCCGTCACTACAACGGCCTCCGAACACGTCGGATCCCGACCGTTGTAGTCCAACGGAACTCTTGGCAGTCGGCCCGATGGACCTCATCGATGCTACCTCCGTAATCGGCGCGATCGGCTACGAGCGATCTGGCGAAACCCTATTGACACGATCATTGCCTTGGCGATCGATGATGTCTTCGATCGGCCCGCGTATGGCGGTCGATCACTGCCTAATCCGGATCGATCGTATACCAGTCGAACTCACTCGACTCAGAGCAGTCGACTACCATGACATGGCAGTCGACTGGTGTCGGGAAAACCCATCCGACACTTGGCCAAATGGCCAAGTTTCACCTAAGAGCTACCCCTCCCCGGGTTACAATCGCTCACTCTCATCTCTCGGAGTCCCTCGCCTTCGAAGTTCTCTTCGTTCTCGGCCACGTCCCTCGGCAGCATCAGGCGCACGGATCTGCAATGCTCCTTCGCGTCTCTTGCCTCGAAGTCTACTTCCTCCGACTTCACTCCAAGCTTCTCGTCCGGCGGTCCCTCGGATGCTCCAAGCGCACGGCTTCCGCAAAGCTATCCTTCACCGACTCAAGGCACGAGTCATGAGATGTGAAACTCGCCACGGCTCCATGTGCGAATTACTAAGTCCTGCACGACTTCAACGCACATATCAAATCAACATAACACACTAACTTAAACCCTTTGCCACACCATCAAAACCATATTATGGCAAGAGATTGCCCTAACACCCCCATACTTGCTAGACCACCCTTAGCCTATACCTAAGCCTTCTAGCCACCTCCATCAGCCTCACGCCTCTTGGATCCCTCCAAGTCATCCATGACTTGTTCATCCATCGCGCTAGCCTCCTGGTGCTTCCCTCGGCTATGTCATGCTAACGGTGTCTACACCGCCAAGGCACATTGGACTTATGCCGCCAAGACTCCGCTTGAACTTTACGCTGCCAATATCAATCCCCTTGGACTTCCCAAATGCCAAGACTCAAGCTTGGACTTTCCCTTGCCAACCCATGTTGGACTTTCCATGCCAAGACCCATGCTTGGACTTCTCATTTGCCAAGACCCATGCTTGGACTTCTCATGCCAAGTACTCAAGACTTGGACTTTCCCAAATGCCAAGTACCCATGACTTGGACTTTCCATGCCAAGTACCCATGACTTGGACTTTCCCATGACAATTACATTGTCATATGTTTTTGTCGAAACATCAAAACATTACTCGAGTCAAACTCGAGTCCTGGTCAATCGTGACCTGGGCCGATTGCACCAACAGCAGAGATAGATCATAAGTTCCTACAGCAACTCTTGCTCCATTGCCTACTCGTAGATCCACCTCGCCCTTTGTCAATGCCCTGCTATTTCTCAGCGCCTGCACATTGGTACAAATGTGAGATGCACATCCAGTATCTAATACCCATGATGAAGAAATAGATAGATTGACTTCTATAACATTTATACCTGAAGTAGAAGTCTCACTTCTCTTCTTCTTAAGATCTTCCAGGTATGCTTTGTAGTTACGCTTCTAGTGTCCAGCTTCCTTGCAGTGGAAGCAAGTCCCTTCTTTAGCCACCCCTCCTTTGGGTTTCAGTTCTATGCCTTTGCCCTTGGCTTGGGACTTTCCCTTACCTTTAGGCTTGCCCTTGCCTTTCTTCTTTTGCACCATCAAAATGGAGTCAGATTTTCTCTTCTTAAGGTTGAGCTCAGCAGTTCTCAACATGCTGAGCATCTCAGACAGTGGCTTATCAATTTCATTCTTGTTGTAATTCATGACAAATTGATTGTAGGTTTGTGGCAAAGATTGCAAGAACAAGTCAGTGGCCAGCTCTTGGCCAAGTGGGAATCCCAATCTCTGTAAGTTTTCTATGTACTCAATCATCTTGAGTACATATGGACCTACAGGAGTCCCATCTTGCATCTTGGACTGAAACAATGCCTTAGAGATCTCATATCTCTCGTGCCTTACTTGTCCTTGATATAGTTGACGAAGATGTTCAACCATATCATAAGCATTCATGAACTCGTGTTGCTTCTGAAGCTCAGAGTTCATGGTCGCGAGCATGAGACATGACACATCTAATGCATCATCTTGATGCTTCTTGTAAGCATCTTTGTCAGTTCATGAGGCAGTGGCAAGAGGTGCCTCTGGAATGGGCTGCTCCAGGACGTATAGTTTCCTTTCTTGGGTGAGAACAATTCTCAGGTTCTTGTACCAGTCCAGGAAATTTGCTCCATTGAGCTTGTCCTTCTCAAGGACAGAATGCAGGGAGAGAGTGTTCATGTTTGTTGACATAGTAATCTACAACATACACAATGCAGAAAATTAATATCATATTCCCTTTATCATTTAATTAGGCCTTTAATCAAATGATGCTCCCACTGAATTATAGGACTTTTGTAAAATCGAGTTATGGATGTCGTCAAACCACATTACTAGATTCATACAAACATGCTATAATTCTTGCGGGA
Organism: Wurfbainia villosa; assembly: GCA_025175895.1. Taxonomy (NCBI): domain Eukaryota; kingdom Viridiplantae; phylum Streptophyta; class Magnoliopsida; order Zingiberales; family Zingiberaceae; genus Wurfbainia; species Wurfbainia villosa. Next base: position 33,778,679 of record CM045986.1, read on the forward strand.
CAAGATCCACATCATACTAGGCCTTGAGTTAGCTTTGGCTAAATCGCCCAAGACTTAGTATGATTGGTAGGTAACACATTACCGATTACATCTCTATGCAACTCTTATTTATAAGATAAAGACCCACATTTACAAAAGACCTTGAGTTAGCTTTGTCTAAATCGCCCAAGATTTAGTGTAAATGCGATCTTATCCTATCTTTCCAATAGTTGGAATATGCCTATAGTTCTACTCGATCCAATTGAGTTAACTAGTTTTACTCAATCTAATTGAGCTTACTCTAACCCAAGCCGTGATAGGCGGGACCAAGATTATCCCTCCGCACCCTACCAAGATAATATACGTTGCTCTGCTTTGGCAGATTCAACATTTACAAATGATCGAGGTAGTGATGAGTATCAAGACTTGGTAGCCATTTTCGAGTTGATTCGATTAGGATCTAATCTAATCGTGAATGTGTATTATATACGCATCAAGGCCTTTATTACCCTACACTAGCATGCATCACATACATATAAGTATTATTCTAGCATGCATCATATACATACAAGAAAAATATCCTAGCATGCATCATAAACATACAAGCAAAATTTATTAGCATGCATCACATATATACAAGCAAAACAAATATATATATATATATATATATATATATATTAATTATGATGTGGTTATGGCCCTACTACGATCTTCTCAAGCCAATGAGAAGATTGGACAGTCAACCTAGGGTTAGCGGCTTCTCCAAGCGCCTCCTTTGACCGCCATGTGTCATCGGCACCCTTCTCGTAACTCCGTCTACTAGTGGATCTTCCACCACTCCATTTTGTACATTACAAACATGAAACTCGAGTTACATTCGAGTCTAAAACTATTTACAACTAGAATTTTAAAAGAAGAGGCACGACGCACAGATCGCATACCCTATACAACATGCACAACAACAAAAATGGCACGCGGACCGTATTATGAATTACAACACATTTTGTTAGTGAAAGCCCTAGAGTCAATCATGTGATGATTGTTGTATGGACTTTATTGTATCATATTCCTATTTATAAAGGCATGGTTATTATATTTACTTGTATTGGTGTCAAATAACTAAGTATAATAACATCCTTGAGTAGAAGGTTCTTATCTATATCAATCGATTGGTTGAATCGATAATGAGATGATATAGAGAACACTACTCTTAATCATTCCTAGTCAAGTATTAACATTCAGGGACAATATTAATGCGTAGAGACTAGCATGTAGGTCAACACGATAACTTGATCTCACAAGTCATGGATATGAGATATCAAGTTGACACATGGGTATGCATTAGAGAATGTATACTGAATGACCTGCCATGAGAAAGTATCATGGATCATTATATGAGTGTCATATACTTTCTCATGTGACTATTAGTCCTTGGACCTGAAGTCACTATGGTTCCCTACATAAGAAGTTGCATACTTTGGCTTCGTCAAACGTCACCCGTAAATGGGTGGACTATAAAGGCGATTACTGGGTATGTAACAAATTATGTGGAGGGATGTGAGTGATGTAGATAGGATCTATCCCTTCTATATGACGGGAGTGACATCGTTATTCTTGATAGAGTGAGACCATGAAGTGCATGGCCATACCCAAATGAGTCAATATGAGATGTTGAGCTCATTTGATTAGAGTGAGTCTACTTGGTGTTCAAGATATAGATTGTACCGAGGATGACATGGTCTATGCCTCAATTGGTCATCTAGATGTCAAAAATAGAGGGACATTGTCACATATTGTGAGAGTCACAATTAGTAGTCACAAAGGTGATGTTGGATCTCAACATTCTTGTAACTTGGGTAGCAATGATGTGTTGCTAGATACCGCTCATTGTTTATGTTCCTAAATCGGTTTAGGAGCATTGGCAACGTTACAAGAACCTATAGGTTCACACACAAAGGGCAATTAGATGGAGATTAGGTTCATATGATGAACTATGAGGATTAGGTTCATGGGATGAACCAAATTGGATTAAGAGTAATCCAAATTAGACTAATTTAGTTAGACTCAATTTGATTCAAGTGTTGAATGAGTCTAATTTAGATTTGATTCATTGAGTCAATTTAAATTAATGAATAGAGATTCATTAAATCAAATTGACTTTAATATAGTGTTAGATTTGATCAACCATGGAAGATAATAGGTCAAGTTTGACTTGACTTGAGAGGGAAGATGAATGGTCAATTTTGACTTGACCAATTGTCATGTCATGGTGACTTGGCATGGGGGTCAGCCAATGATGATGTTCCACATCATCATGGACTTATCATGTGGTGCCACCTCATGAGGGAGACCAAGAGCCATTGGCTCTTGGAGTTACATGCATGCATGTAACCCCCCAAAACAAAGTGGTCGGCCACTTTTCATTAGATGAGAAGTTATTTGGAATTAACATCATCTTCTTCTTCCTTGCTCTCCTTCTTGCTCTCTCCCATTCCTCATCTTGGAGAGACTACCAAGGAGTGCTAGCACACTCTAGGTTGTTTTTCTCCACCATTTGTCCGTGTGGATACCAATAGAGGAGTGTACACTTGACACTCTTGAGTTTCGGCAAGCCATTTGGATGAGCGGGATAAGCAAAGGGCGTCGCATCGAAGGTAACACTCTCATCATGTAGATCTAAGGTAGATCTAGGTTTCCATAACACATACATGAATTTATTTTTGTTATACTTCGCACGGATCCGTGGCCGGGCTTCCGAGGTTTCCGCAACGCAAAAAGCGGTTTTTGCGGCTCAGAAAGTCCAACACATTTATCATCCAATCATATTGGAGTTATTGGGCCATGACCATCACAGAATTATACATAATTATGAATTATATATTTTACAGAAAATATCTATAATATTTCCTATTTTTTTAAATTTTATGAGTCACCTCTCCGTAACGGTCCCGCTAAGTAGTTTTCGGGCGCTATCGTGGGACAATGCCCCTTTCAGAGTTAGGGGCAGCCCCCCTACTCACAAAGTGAACTTTGCGAGTGTCCCATCTTGATCTTACAGTGAATTAAGTCACTGTCCCAAAAACCTAAAGCGAGATTTCGCCGTTTTGGAGAGTTTTTCTTGGTGGTTGAAGCCTACAAATGTCCCAACACTTGTTGCTTCAACTCTTCGAGAAAAATATCCAAAAAATCTATAAAAATAGGAAATTTACATAAACATAAAAATTTGTAATTTTTATATCTAATACAAAAACTATAAAAATTCAAACACATACATGCTTCGCACATGGCTCTGATACCACTGTTGGACTAACCGAGCCGCAAAAACCGCTTTTTGCATTGCGGAAACCTCGGAAGCTCAGCCACGGATCCGTGCAAAGATATATAAAATAAATTCATGTATGTATTATGGAAACCTAGATCTACATGATGAGAGTGTTACCCTCATAGCGACAATCTTCGCTTATCCCGCTTGTCCAAACGCTTTGTCGAATCTCGAAGAGTGTCAGGTGTACACTCCTCTACAAGTATCCACACAGACAAATGGTGGAGAAGACACCATAGAGTTTGTTAGCACCCTTGAAAAATCTTGGCAAGAAGAGGATAAGGGAGAGATCTTGAGAGGAGCAACCAAGGAAGAAGATGATGTTAATTCAAATAACTTCACACACTAATGCAAAGTGGCCGACCACTTCTATTTGGGGGGTTACATGCATGCATGTAACTCCAAGAGCCAATGGCTCTTGGTCTCCCTCATGAGGTGGCAACCCATGATAAGTCCATGATGATGTGGAACATCATCATTGGCTGACCCCCATGCCAAGTCACCATGACATGGCAATTGGTCAAGTCAAAATTGACCATTCATCTTCCCTCTCAAGTCAAGTCAAATTTGACCTATTATCTCCCATGGTTGATCAAATCTAACCACTTGATTCAAGTCAATTTGATTTAATGAATCTCTATTCATTAATTTAAATTGACTCAATGAATCAAATCTAAATTACTCTCATTCAACACTTGAATCAAATTGAGTCTAACTCAATTAATCTAATTTGGATTACTCTTAATCCAATTTGGTTCATCCCATGAACCTAATCCTCATGGTTCATCATATGAACCTAATTCCATCTAATTGCCCTTTGTGTGTGACCCTATAGGTTCTTGTAATGTTGACAATGCTCCTAAACCGATTTAGGAACATAAGCAATGAGCGGTATCTAGCAACACATCATTGCTACCCAAGTTACAAGAATGTTGAGATCCAACATCACCTTTGTGACTACTAATTGTGACTCTCACAATATGTGACAATGTCCCTCTATCCTTGACATCTAGATTCACCAACTGAGGCATAGACCGTGTCATCCTTGGTACAATCTATATCTTGAAACCCAAGTAGACTTACTCTAATCAAATGAGCTCAATATCTCAGTTGACTCATTTTGGCATGGTCATGCACTTCGTGGTCTCACTCTATCAAGAATAACGATGTCACTCCCATCATATAGGAGGGATAGATCCCCTCTACATCACTCACATCCCTCCGCATAATTTGTTACATACCCAATAATCGCCTTTATAGTCCACCCATTTACGGGTGACGTTTGACGAAGCCAAAGTATGCAACTCCTTATGTAGGGAACCATGGTGACTTCAGGTCGAAGGACTAATAGTCATACTAATAGTCACATGAGAAAGTATATGACACTCATATAACGATCCATGATATTTTCTCATGGCAGGTCATTCAGTATACATTCTGTTGGTGCAATCGGCCCAGGTCATGATTGACCAGACTCGAGTTTGACTCGAGTGATGTTTTGATGTTTGACAAAGTATGTTTGACAAAGTATGTTAGACATAGGTTTGACATTGATGTTTGACATTAATGTCGGTTAATATGTTGGGGAGATTGTTTATACAATCGACCCAGGTTATAATTTACTTGATGGTTGACCAGGGTTGACCATGTGATTATGGGAAAGTCCAAGCATGGGTCTTGGCAAGGTAAAGTCCAAGTCATGGGTACTTGGCAATGGAAAGTCCAAGTGGGACACTTGGCAAATTGGAAAGTCCAAGTCTTGAGCACTTGGCATGAGAAGTCCAAGCATGGGTCTTGGCAAATGGAAAGTCCAACATGGGTTGGCAAGGAAAAGTCCAAGCTTGACACTTGGCAAATTGGAAAGTCCAAGTCTTGAGCACTTGGCATGAGAAGTCCAAGCATGGGTCTTGGCAAATGGAAAGTCCAACATGGGTTGGCAAGGAAAAGTCCAAGCTTGAGTCTTGGCATTTGGGAAGTCCAAGGGGATTGATATTGGCGGCGTAAAGTCCAAGCGGAGTCTTGGCGGCGTAAGCCCAATGTGCCTTGGCGGTGTAGACACCGTTAGCATGACATAGCCGATGGAAGCACCTGGAAGCTAGCGCGATGGATGAACAAGTCATGGATGACTTGGAGGGATCTGAGAGGCGTGAGGCTGATGGAGGTGGCTAGAAGGCTTAGGTCTAGGCTAAGGGTGGTCTAGCAAGTATGGGGGCACCATACTTGGGTTAAAACCTCATTCTTGAGGTTGGTCAATGACCGGCATTATGGCGGTTCGACCGCGTGAGTCGACTTGAGTTCGACCGCCAGTTAGCTGAAAATGCCTGGCAGCCGATCGATCATCGGGTGGCTAGCCGATCGGCCCGCAATGATCGCTAAGGATGGCCGATCGCCACCGAGTGTCGAGCCAGCGCTCCGTGAGCCGATCGCGGCCGATTACGCGTTAGCGATCGGCCGATCGCCAATGTTGGCGATCGCCAAGAGATCCGTTGGAGTTTTTCCAGCGTGGATCGAGCCGTTGTCTCACGACAACAGTGGCATCAGTCGACTGGTGGCTTATGGCAGTCGACTGATAGGCGGAAATCCAGGTCGCGCGCAAGGATAAAAGGAGCTCGACGGGAAGGATTTTGGCATCGGTTTCTTGAGGCTTTTGGGGCGATTTGCTGCTGCAAATCAGGGTCTCCAAGTTGACATCAAGCAACCAAGCGATCAAGCATCCAAGAGCATTTGTAAAGTGTTTTCTTTACTTGTATTGCTTTGTATTTCATTGTCTTAGCTTGTAGCTTTTGATTATTGTTGTAATCACTATTGTACGAGGTTTCTCCACCTCCGGATTGTTCCGAGAAGGAGTTATTTGATAGTGGTGTGTGATTGGCATCGCTAGGGCTCATTTGAGCCCGATCCGTGGAGTAGGAACCGGTTCGGTTCCGAACCACGTTATATCGTGTGTGTTGTGATTGTATCTTGTTATATTTATTTGTTATTACTATTCCGCTGTGCTAACAAGATTGTAGACGATCAAACGCGAAAGAATTCCATCATCGTACGGTTACACGCTATTCACCCCCCCCTCTAGCCGGCATTCGAATCTCCAACACATTCTCCAATGCATACTCATGTGTCAACTTGGTATCTCATATCCATGACTTGTGAGATCAAGTCATCGAGTTGACCTACATGCTAGTCTCTATGCATTAACATTGTCCCTGAATGTTAATACTTGACTAGGAATGATTAAGAGTAGTGTTCTCTATATCATCTCATTATCGATTCAACCAATCGATTGATATAGATAAGAACCTTCTACTCAAGGACGTTATTATACTTAGTTATTTGGCACCAATATAAGTAAATATAATAACCATGCCTTTATAAATAGGAATATGATACAATAAAGTCCATACAACAATCATCACATGATTGGCTCTAGGGCTTTCACTAATAGTTGGGTGATATTCAAACCCTATTTGCAAAAATGGGGTGGGAAGAGATGATGGGAATAAGACGCCCAACCTACCCTTGGATAGTTCTAGATTTTTTGAGTTCCTTAGAGGCAAAAATTTTAACGGGTAGAGAGAGCGAGGAGGGTAGGATAAATTTTAGGCTTTTTAACATTGATCATGAGTGGACCCTTCACCAATGGAACTCATGCTTTGTCTTGCCAAGTTGGGGAGAGAAAAGAACCCCTATTGGGTTTAACTCTCGGATAGTTTGGACTGAGTTGACGGGGGAGCATGCTTGTGACCCATCTAGGGCCAAAGCATCGCGCCTCTAAAACTCCGTCTTTCGATACCTCCACCGCATCATGGCCAGTACTATATTTGGTCGTGGGGAGAGTGACGGTGTAGTTAGGGCTAGCGAGCTGCTTTGCCTATGGGGCATGCTACAAGAAAGGAGTAGCATCGATGTAGGGTCCCACTTTATCAGACACTTAGTGAAGATGGGCAAAGCCGCACGAGGAGAGATTAATGTGGGAGGCCTTCTTACTCACATTTGCTATAGGATGGGGTACGATTACACTATATTAGAGAGTATAGAGGGGAGCCCTAGGATCGACCTAGGAGTGTGCATGGCCATAAAAATGATTGTGAGAGAAGGAGACTCCTTATGCTTTGTAAGGAAAAAATCTGACTGCCCTTAGGCTCCTCGACCCTGATCGTACCACCATCGCTATATGCGCCAACTGGCACTTGGACCTGATAGTGGAGTCCCCTCCACATGAGGGACCATCCACATCGACACCCATCTCTCCACCTTTATATCACTCTCCCTCTAGTCCACACATGCATAGGAGCCCACCTAGTCCACGCCGACATGAGTCTACACCTGTACCACATTTTTCCACCTTTGATCAGGATGCAGGTACGTCAGCTTATGATTTCTCAGAGTTCCGATGGCGCCTCGATGACATTTACACTGAGCAGCAGACGCAGAGGTAGTGATGGAAGGAGCAGAGCGCCTACCAGCAAGCAGAGTTCTAGGGATTCCGGGAGCATTTCCAGTGGGCTGAGGAATTCTACGACGAGACCCACATATACTTCTAGGAAAAGGCTCCTCGTCGCCAGGATGAAGTCGCCTACCACAGAGAGATGCGGCAACACATGCATGCCCAGCAGGCGCAGTGGGCTAGGGAGGAGGAGAACCGAGCAGCCGCTGCATCCACCAGCTCCCAAATTGACCACATGTACATGTGGCATCAACGGCTCAGAAGCAGGTTTTCCCAGGATCCAGAGATGCCTAGGCTCCCAGATTTTTCACCTCATCCACCATACTAGAGGTATATTTTCATTTAAGTCCGGGGGAACCCCAAAGTTTATTTTGTTTTGTTTCCTAGCAGTAGTTTCTTTTCTAGTATTTTCATTCATTTATTCATGCATGGGTTGTCGAACTTCTTTCAGTACTTAGTTTTTGTTATCTATAAAGCTGCCTCAGTAGTATTTATAAAAAAAAAAGTTGCTTACATGAGTTGTTCCCATAGGTAGCATAACTTCATTTATCTTGTGGTACTTAATTTTATTCGTGTTGGGTTGATCAGTGAGGGGAAACTTCGCTTCCCACTTCAACCCGGTCGCTTGTTCATGGCGATCCCATCAATGTCCCCGGATTAAAAATTTTTAATCCTAGACAAAAGGAAACACCCAAGCAACCTTGTCATCGTCGTGCTATTCGTTTAGAGTGGTCACTTGAACAAACTTGTTGTTCAAGTGACCTACCTCTATTCTACGAGTAGCCGCGGAATAGACGATGTACGGATCACCGACTTTTGTGTTTATGTTCGGGGTCCAAGTTATATTAGACACATACATAAAGTAAACATCCACATAAATCATGCATATAATTGAAAAGCAATTATAAACATAATACAAAGGAACACTAATCAAAATAAATAAGATTATACCTCTTGTTATACCTCTTGATCTTCTATTGTATGTCCTTCCTCCTTTTGGACGTCGTGTGGGCGACAATCTTCCAAAAGTCGAAGCCTCCTAGATCACCAATCTTCCATTCCTTGTTCACTCCGAACAAAAGGAAGAATATAAAACAAACTCTTCTTCCTATCTTGAACCGTCCACCAAGTCAATAGACTCGATGTTGCCGCCGGCCAAGGAAGAGAACATGGAGTATGGGAACCGGCCAAAGGAGAAACAATGAGGGCATGGGCGCCGGCCAACACTTGGAGAAGAGAAAGGAAAGCAATCCTTCTCCTTGTTGCCGCCCAAACCCTAAACCTAGCTCTCCTAATTTCCAGCCAAGGATGAAGGGAAGAAGAATAGGTTAAGCTCTGGCCAAGGTAGAGAGAAGAAGGATAGGTGTCGGCCAAACCTTGGAAGAAGAAGAAAAAGCCTTCTCCTCATTGTTGCCACCCACAACCAACACCCAAACCCTAACCCTAGCCGCCCACTCCTAATCCTAATCTAATTAGGATTGCTTGCCGCCCAAGGGAAGCAAACCCTAACCCTCATCCATCTTGTTGCCGCCCAAGCCATAAGCCCCTTTATATAGAGTTTAGGCTTAAGCCTTGTTTTAATCTCCACCATTGGTTCTAGGGATTTAATCTCAACCGTCGGATCTAGAGATTTAATCTCAACCATCGGATCTAGAGATTTAATCTCTACCGTTGAATCTAGAGTTTTGTTTCTATCCATTGGATCTAAGCTTCATGAGGTATTAATAGGCTACAATAGGGACCATGAGGAGGAGTTGGATCTTAGTCACCCAATGGATCAAGCCCACATAAAGTCCAATCCATTAATGATTATCCATTCCACTAGAGGATTATCATTGATCTACCTCACCAACCCCCATAAGTTAATATGGGCTCCATATATTATATGTACATTTTCTCTCCGTGTTTAAGATCTTGAATGTCCGTCGATTAATTAATTTACTGACCATAATTAATCAAAATCTAACTCCATGAGTAGTACCACTCAACCTTTTCATCATGCCGGACCAAGTCCACCTGTAGGGTTTACTTGATAAACCTTATGAGCTCCTCAAGGGGACATCATCATCCTAATATATAGGACACGGTTTCCTCCTATAATCAACGGCACGCCATATAAATAATACTATTTCCCAACTTACCAAGCCTATCAATTTAATCTATAAATCTCGCCCATTGGTAAATCAAAGAAATGAATACTAAGTATATGTGCCCGTTATTATATCGGGATTAAGAGCATGTACAATATAATATCTGAGGTCCAATTCGATTATGTAGTCAGCAATAAATCGAATCGCCTCTAAGTCGGTCCTGCTTAATACACACAAAGTGTACTAGTGTGATTTTATGGTCAAGACAAACCAATACCAAATCACACTACAACCATACCAATGGTTTGTCCAAAGACATCTCGGTTGTGAGCCTTTACTTATACTTTACAAGGAACCGATAACATGATCTCCCTTGTGACACTACACACCATGTTATCAACAATGTAATGTATTAGACAATATGCATAGCCATAAAAATATGCAAACAATGATCATGTGATTCTTTTTTCAAAATAAAGATGTTCATACAAAAGATCGACTTTTCAGTATACATCCCAACAATCTCTCACTTATACTAAAAGACTATGTTGTCCTCAAACTATCATACATCTGATCCCCATTCCCTCCACATGTCTTTCAAAAGCTCTCGTTGGAAGGGCCTTAGTGAAAGGATCTGTCAGGTTATCCTCCGATGCAATCTTGACCACAGCAACTTCTCCTCTCTTTACGATTTCTCGTATCAGGTGGTACTTGCGCTCTATGTGTTTACTAGCCTTATGGGCTCGTGGTTCCTTCGAGTTTGCAACTGGACCACTATTATCACAATAAATTGTGATATTTCTGGGCAAACCAGGAATCACATCCAAGTCCATCAGGAAGTTCCTGAGCCACACAGCTTCTTTGGCCGCCTCAGAGGCTGCCACATACTCAGCTTCTATGGTGGAGTCCACCACGCATTTCTGCTTGACACTTCTTCATACAATGGCTCCACCTTCCAAAGTAAACACAAAACCTGAGGTAGACTTACTGTTATTCCTATCAGATTGGAAGTCAGAATCCGTGTAACCCACAGGGAGTAATTGGTCTACCCGGTAAACCAGCATATAATCCCTAGTCCTTCTCAGGTACTTCAATATATGCTTTACCGCAGTCCAATGTCCCTATCCTAGATACTCTAATATCTGCTGACCATGCCCACGGCAAAGCAGATATCTGGTCTCGTACATAGAATCGCATACATGAGGCTTCCTATTGCCGAAGCATAAGGAACCGCCTTCATCTCCTCTATCTCCTCAGATGTTCTAGGACACATCTCCTTAGATAAAGGAACTCCATGCCTGAAAGGTAGAAAACCCTTCTTAGAGTTCTGCATGCTAAAATGATCCATAATCGTGTCTATGTATGAAGCTTGGGATAAGCGCAACATCCTTTTCCTGCGATCCCTTATAACCTTGACCCCAAGGATGTGTCCCACTTCTCCCAAGTCCTTCATATCAAATTGTTTGGACAACCATACCCTTACGTCCGATAACACCTTGATATTATTGCCAATCAACAAAATGTCATCTACATATAGTACAAGAAATACCACTACATTTCCGTCACATCTCTTTTATACACAAGACTCATCCAGACTTTGAATAAATCCATAAGACTGGATTACCTCATCAAATCGGATGTTCCAAGACCTCAAAGCTTGCTTTAATCCATAAATGGACTGATTAAGCTTACATACAAGATGCTCTTTGCCCTTCGCAATGAATCCCTCTGGTTGCTTCATATAGATGTTTTCCTCAAGACTTCCATTAAGGAAAGCTATCTTGACATCCATCTGCCACACCTCATAATCCATATGACCTGCTATACATAAGAGAATCCGGATAGACTTAAGCATGGCTACCGGTGAAAAGGTCTCCTCATAATCAATACCCTCTTTCTGAGTGTACCCCTTCACAACAAGCCTCGCATTGAAGGTCTCAACCTTCCCATCTATTCCTCTCTTTCTTTTGTAGATCCACTTGCATCCAATGGTTTTTACACCATCGGGTGGTTCCACTAGCTCCCAGACCTGATTTGAATCCATAGATTCAATCTCAGTATTCATTGCACTTTGCCAAGACGCTGCATCTATATCTTGGATTGCCTCGTCATATGTCCAAGGATCAGGTTCATGTTCACCAGGGACCAAATCAGAAGATTCTCCCAAGAACATGAATCTATCAGGTTGTCAAACAACCCTCCCACTACGACGAGGTATCTCTTGTGTATCCTCTGTGACACGCGGTGCAGTGACTTGTGGTATATCCTCTTGTACCGGTGGTACTGAAGAAGTGACTTCCCATTTTAATTCCTCCAGAACAATTTTACTCTTGGGCTTGTGGCTCATCACATAGTCTTCCTTTGGAAATCTGGCGTTCGTGCTAACGATCACCCTCTGATCTCTAGGACTATAAAACAAACCACCCTTCGTTCTTCTAGGATAGCCAACGAACATGCGTACTTCTGTACGAGGTTCCAACTTACCAGCATCTGCCTTCAGCACATGTGTTGGACTCCCCCATATCCGAATATGTCTTAGACTAGGCTTTCGCCCAGTCCACAATTCTGTGGGAGTAGAAGGCACTGATTTAAATGGAACAAAGTTCAGAATGTACACCGTCGTATCTAGAGCATATCCCCAGAACGAATCTGGCAACTCAGAATAACTCATCATCGATCTAACCATCTCCATAAGAGTCCTATTCCTTCGCTTTGCTACACCATTCTGCTGGGGTGTGCCAGGTGCAGACAATTGGGATTGAATCCCAGCTTCTGATAAGTTGTTCCTAAACTCTCCCAAGAGGCACTCACCACCACTATCAGATCGTAGTGTCTTGATACTTTTACCTTGACATTTCTCCACATCAGCCTTGAATTCTTTGAACTTGTCAAAGCATTCAGACTTGCGGTGCATCAGGTAAATGTATCCATATCTTGAGTAATCGTCTATAAAAGAGACGAAATACTCAAAACCACCTCTAGCCTGGATAGACATAGGACCACATAAATCAGAATGAACCAATTCTAACACATCTTTGGCTCTATACCCCTTGGCCTTAAAAGGCCTCTTGGTCATTTTACCCTCCAAGCAAGATTCGCAGGTTGGAAAATCTTCCACCACTAATAAACCCAAAGGTCCATCAGCTATCAACCTTTGAATTTTGCTTAGGTTAATATGACCAAGCCTAAGATGCCAGAGATATGTTTGGTTCATCTTCGAAGGTTCTTTTCTCTTATTGGAATTAGAAGATGAGTTATTAACTTCAATTTGCATCGTGGGAGGTTTTGGTTCAAGTGTGTATAGATTTCCTATCAATGCACCTGAACAGATAATGTCCCTATTCCTTTTTATAACAATTCTATCATTAAAAGAAATAGAATATCCATCCATAAACAATTTAGAAATCGAAATTAAATTCTTTCTAAATAAAGGTACATAAAGGCAATTCTTAAGAACCAAAACTTTATTTTTCTCAAAAGATAAATGAACGTCTCCTACTGCAATCGCCGCCACCTTCGTGGCATTGCCCAAGTAAACGATAATCTTTCCTTTAGCTAGTCATCAGGTTTCCTGGAACCCCTGCAAAGTATTACAGACATGATCAGTGGCTCCCGTATCTACACACCAGGTGCTGATAGATAACACCACTAACCAAGTTTCAATGACTTGACCAAAGGATATACCTTTGTTCTGCTTCGGATTTGGATAGTCCTTCTTCCAATGTCCAGTCTTCTTGCAAGTGAAGCACTTGCCTTTCGGCTTCTTCACTCCTCCCTGAGATCCTCCCACCACCTTTGCTTCACCTTGTTTCTTCTTCTTCTTGCCTTTCAGCTTAGAAGTACAAACCTTCTGAGCAACGATGGCCTGAGCCTGAGCAAGCCTTTCTGTCGACTGGAGAGTGATATCGATTTGGTTTTCCCCATCAATCTCAGCTCCAAGGACTTCCAGCTCATTCGCAGGCTTAGGAGGACACTCTTCAAAGAGTACATATTTGTACTCCTCAGCAGTTAAGACAATATCTAGATTCTTTTCCAATCAATATTATTTGGGTACAGTAAGTTTATTTTCCTTTAGTATCATAGCAAGTGGACTAAAAGTCATTTTTGAAAATCCTAAGAATCACATAGATCATTACTTTAGATTTCAAAAAATTATTGATTCCTCAAACAATAAAATTTTAAAATCAACCAACACCGAGAATATCGTATGTCACGATAGTGTGGACGTATACGAATTCTATATTTGTATGAGGAGGTTTTACCCATTAATTTTACTATCTTGTCAACCTAACTTTTTGACAAGTAAAATTAATAGTTGGTTCCTCTTTGGCCCTACAAATAAAAGCAGTGACTTCGATGGGGAGGATACTTATATTTGTATCTAAGTGTTCACCATTACTTGGTACCAAGGTAATTATCTCGGGTTATGTGCCTTATGATGGGGAAGTACACACGGTCCTTAATAATTTCCTATAACCATATTTGACCTTGTGATCCGCAAACAAACTCATCCGATGGGGAGGAAGGCACTCAGAGCTGACGCACAAGTTTGTTTGCATCACTTGTCAAATCGTAATGGAGGTCGTGGGAATTTATAAAAATATCCCTCTCCCACTTAGTAATTTGAAATTGAGGAATTTTCTAGCCTACGACATGCATATCAAACAATAAGCAATAAATATGAAAAATAAATTATTTTCCAACTATTATGGCTTTTGTCTTCAATATGTCTCCCGTCATATCGCCTTCTCGTCCACTCCTCCTACGCCATGTAGGAGCCATCCGGAGATCCGAGCCGAGACTAAAATCAATTTTAATTTACATCCATCGATTCTATACTCCATGAGGGAGTGTACATGAAATCTAGATCGAAAGTAAACTAAAATAAAAAGAGTGGCTAAACAATGTCGTATCTAATTTACAAAAAATTAAATACTAGCCTCGTCAACCCCGAGGATTCAACAAAATAAACATTTACATACATACAATCACATACACACATATGGCCATAATAGTCGGATCTTATGCCTGCAACCAAAGAGTTAACCTACGCATATCCTACTATTATCCGGCACATATAATATATGAAAAGTGCATAAAAATTAACCGAATCCTAAACATACAAAATCGGAAACCTTGGCTATGATACCAATTGTTGGGTTGATCCGTGAGGGGAAACTTTGCTTCCCACTTCAACCAGGTCGCTTGTTCATGCTGATCCCATCAATGTCCCCGGATTAAAAAATTTTAATCTTAGACAAAAGGAAACACCCAAGCAACCTTGTCATCGTCGTGCTATTTGTTTAGAGTGGTCACTTGAACAAACTTGTTATTCAAGTGACCTACCTCTATTCTACGAGTAGCCGCGGAATAGACGATGTACGGATCGCCGGCTTTTGTGTTTATGTTTGGGGTCCAAGTTATATTAGCCATATACATAAAGTAAACATCCACATAAATCATGCATATAATTGAAAAGCAATTATAGACATAATACAAAGGAACACTAATCAAAATAAACAAGATTATACCTCTTGTTATACCTTTGATCTTCTATTGTATGTCCTTCCTCCTTTTAGACGTCGTGTGGGTGACGATCTTCCAAAAGTCGAAGTCTCCTAGATCACCAATCTTCCTTTCCTTGTTCACTCCGAACAAAAGGAAGAATATAAAACAAAACTCTTCTTCCTATCTAGAACCGACCACCAAGTCAATAGACTCGATGTTGCCGCCAGCCAAGGAAGAGAACATGGAGTATGAGAACTGGCCAAAGGAGAAACAATGAGGGCATGGGCGCCGGCCAACACTTGGAGAAGAGAAAGGAAAGCAATCCTTCTCCTTGTTGCCGCCCAAACCCTAAACCTAGCTCTCCTAATTTCCAGCCAAGGATGAAGGGAAGAAGAATAGGTTAAGCTTCGGCCAAGGTTGAGGGAAGAAGGATAGGTGCCGGCCAAACCTTGGAAGAAGAAGAAAAAGCCTTCTCTTCATTGTTGCCGCCCACAACCAACACCTAAACCCTAACCCTACCCGCCCACTCCTAATCCTAATCTAATTAGGATTGATTGCCGCCCAAGGGAAGCAAACCCTAACCCTCATCCATCTTGTTGCCGCCCAAGCCATAAGCCCCTTTATATAGAGTTTAGGCTTAAGCCTTGTTTTAATCTCCACCATTGGTTCTAGGGATTTAATCTCAACCGTCGGATCTAGAGATTTAATCTCAACCCTCGGATCTAGAGATTTAATCTCTACCATTGGATCTAGAGTTTTGTTTTTATCCATTGGATCTAAGCTTCATGAGGTATTAATAGGCTAAAATAGGGACCATGAGGAGGAGTTGGATCTTGGCCACCCAATGGATCAAGCCCACATAAAGTCCAATCCATTAATGATTATCCATTCCACTAGAGAATTATCATTGATCTACCTCACCAACCCCCATAAGTTAATATGGGCTCCATATATTATATGTACATTTTCTCCCCGTGTTTAAGATCTCGAATATCCGTTGATTAATTAATTTACTGACCATTAATTAATCAACATCTAACTCCATGAGTAGTACCACTCAACCTTTTCATCATGCCGGACCAAGTCCACCTGCAGGGTTTACATGATGAACCTTATGAGCTCCTTAAGGGGACATTATCATCCTAATATATAGGACACGGTTTCCTCCTATAATCAACGGCACACCATATAAATAATATCATTTCCCAACTTACCGAGCCTATCGATTTAATCTATAAATCTCGCCCATTGGTAAATCAAAGAAATGAATACTAAGTATATGTGCCCGTTATTATATCGGGATTAAGAGCATGTACAATATAATATCTGAGGTCTGATTTGATTATGTAGTCAGCAATAAATCGAATCACCTCTAAGTCGGTCCTGCTCAATACACACAAAGTGTACTAGTGTGATTTTATGGTCAAGACAAACCAATACCAAATCACACTACAACCATACTAATGGTTTGTCCAAAGCCATCTCGGTTGTGAGCCTTTACTTATACTTTACAAGGAACCGATAACATGATCTCCCGTGTGACACCACACACCATGTTATCTACAATGTAATGTATTAGACAATATGCATAGCCATAAAAATATGCAAACAATGATCATGTGATTTTTATTTCAAAATAAAGATGTTCATACAAAAGATAGACTTTTCATTATACATCCTAACAATTCGCTCTATTGAATGTTCTAGACATACACTAGTTAGCTTTGTTTTTACACTTATACATGTTGAACATTCTGAAAGGGAGAATCTAGTACATACTTAGTTATGATTCACCTCAGTAGTCTAGTACTTTAGAATCCATAGGTGACTCTAGGTTTAGCATTTTAGTTACTGGAGATGCTCGGATTGTGTAAGCCCATTTGAAAAAATCAAAATCCCAGTGAGCCAAAAAATAAAAGAGAGAAAAGAAAACAGAAATAAAAGAAAAAGAGAAAAAGAAATGAAAAAGAAGAGAGAAAAGATTATGCGGGATAAAAAAATAGTTGTCATGGGTGGAAATGGCTAGGTGCCCCTTTGAGACCGAGTTAGGTTACTGGGGAAACACCTACCAATTTCTCTCAATACCGAGCACGCCTTTCAGACTTTATCCTAGATCTAGGGAATGACCCTTGCTTTGGGCAGGTAAGTGCCTAAGAGCCGGAAACCTTAGGAAAGCTTTGGGCTGACAACTTAACTCACCATGGAACGGGCATCCCATAAGAATGGTTCGCTTAGCACGAGCACAAAGAGCTAACTTAGTGAATTTCTAGAACATATTTATTCTGCTTTGATTACAAATACCACTTGATAAATTTAGTTAACATGCTAAGTATGGAACGATGTCTTTTAAATTTCATGGTACTGAGGTTTGCTTGAGGACAAGCAAAGATTTAAGTCTGGGGGAAGTGATATGAGAGAAACATATATGGTTTTAGGAGTAGTTTTCGCTTACATCTCATTACATTTTATGTTAGTTTCATGCATATGTCACTCAATTTTGCATGCATTTCCTATTTTCTGGTTCGGAGGTCTGCTCTTTGTACTTTTGTGTGGAGGATAGCATTTCAGGAAAAAAGGCGCACTTTCGGAGCAAAAGAAGGAAATTTTGCAGCTAACTCAGAATGAGACACGGCCAGGGCATGTGGCTACACACGGCCGTGTCCAATGGGAGAGATCAGACACCCCAGGGCCGCACATGGCCTGGCCGTGTGTTTCCACACGGTCGTGTGGCGGCTTGCCATATTTGCGTGACTAGGGTTTTTACGGATTTTGTAGTGGTCCGAGGTGATGTCTATATAAGGATGGCTCGGCCAGGGCGTGTGGCTACACACGGCTGTGTCCAATGGGAGAGATCAGACACCCCAAGGCCGCACATGGCCTGGCCGTGTGTTTCCACACGGTCGTGTGGCGGCTTACCATATTTGCGTGACTAGGGTTTTTCCGGATTTTGTAGTGGTCCGAGGTGATGTCTATATAAGGATGGCTCGGCCCAAACCCTAGGGAGGAGGCACGATGGCTAGGCACACCGAAGTCCTAAAAAGCTTCGGTAACTCGCAACAGGGAGGAGGAACGCCGCCGAAGGTCCGCGCCTTGCATTTCAACGTTGGAGAGAAGACCACGAAAGCATTGTAATCCTTTGTTCTTGTGTTTTATTCCTTATGTATTCGAACATAGACATGCTTTGTGATTCTTCCTTCATATACATGGAGTAGTACTTTCGATTCTAGGATTATTGAATAGCTTGTGTGCACATTACAATGTTGGTTTATGTTAAATTCTGCCTTTGAGTTTGATTTGACAATTGATAGTTGTTTTTACTATATCTATGCGCATTTGGTTTTCTATCTGCTATGCTTAGGCGATACGAGGGGTGACAGCCCTCGTATCTAAGATTTAGAGAATTTTATACAAAGAACCTAGGGGTTAACCTGATCTCCTGTAACTGTGGGTAGAAGGGTACGATGGAATCGAAAACGATTCATCGTAGGGATTGATTCGGCATCCTCGTATCGTCTATCCCATCCTTTTAGGCGGAGATAGCTCCCATTAGATGCGGCAGCTCTGCGGGAGAGTGTATGACGTCCCTTCCACAAAACCATAGCTAAACGTCTAGACAACGCCAATTGACAATATTATTTTGTAATGCACAAGCAAAACCGAAGTCCTAGAATCACCTTTGAAGACCTCGGCACACTCCCTTCCTCCTCCGTGTGACACCATATAGAGTAAAGCCTACCGACATCCCTCACCAATCGAAACCTCTTAGAGTTATGTCCGAACAATTACAACCACTAAATATATCGATATTCGAATCCCAGTCTCTGTGGGATCGATAATCTTTATTACTTGACAACATCCATGCACTTGCGGGCGTTGAGTGCAAGCGCGTGCTTTGAGTCTTCGATGGTCTCTGTCGCGAGATTTAGGGTTGTGTTCGTGCGAATCAATCACCTAAATCGCATCATATCCTTTACGGGTTCTATGCAATCCTGTAACGTAATCAATAGTGATATGCTCCCACTTCCATTCCTGAATCGGAATTTCCTTGAGCAATCTAGCGAGTTTCTGATGTTAAGCCTTCACCTACTGGCATACTAAACGTTGAGTAGCAAAATCTACTATATCCATCTTTATACCGTTCCACTAGTATAAATGTTTCAAATCTTGGTACGTCCAAGTACCACCAGAATGTATAGCAAATCTCAAACGATGTGCCTCCTGTAGCAACTCTTCCTTAAATGGATGCATGTCCGGAACACATAACCGTCCAAAATCCACTCCACCACACATTCTATAAGTGTATGGGAGACTATAGCGACCAATCTCACTTATTGCAACTGTTCGCGTTCCAGCAACTCTATAGTAGCTACCCAGTAGCTAGTTAAATTCAATGAGCACTTTTTGCTCCATACATCCACAAATCAAGATAATGACCACTAAAGTCATGTCATATATATGACAGCTTGTCTCGTAGTTCCACAACTATCGTAAGCTCGAGATACGCCTCATTCAACTACATCGGGATCACTCCGTTCCTTGGAATGATGCATCCGCGTACAACCTCCTTCCATTCTCATTGGAAGGATTAACTAATACTAGTGTAAAAGTTAACCGCCATCTAGGTCCTGTAAACTAGTCTCACCAGCTTTCGACCAAGTAAATTCCATCACCTTCCTGATCAAACAAGTCAGTGATATACTAACGCTTAAAAGCATCCTATCCACATTCGTAGGAATAACCAAATCATACAAGGCAAACCACCATCTACGGTGGCCGAGTGCACATCCCCTACTACCACCATCCATAGTGGCCAAGTTGCGCAACTCCAACAACCACAACCTGATCCAATCATGCTCTGAATACACGATTTCTCAAATCCATGGACGACTCAATCGTTTAATAGTCTAACAACATAAATCAAAAGCTCATAAAATTCATACAAAGTATGAAATTGTCGACTTTACACACCTGCATCCTTCGTACTCTACATTGATGATATATCAATCATCACAATGATAATAATAATTGTATGACACCATGTCACTACAATATCAACACACCAGTCGTAAATCAACCCTAGAGTATATATAGGTATCCTTAGTTGATCTAAACAGATCATTTATCCTCAACTAAGGATATTAATTTTCAACAACTAACGTATTTCATCATCGATAATCAATCCATAATCTCAAAGGTCCATCTCTATTTTAACAAAGAGTTTCGAATCTTCTCAAAGAGATATTGGGATAGATAAATATCCCCTTCAATATCTCCTATAATCGCAACTTACATTCTTCCCATTTCTATAGTGTTTAGCAACACTGATACCAACAAAATTATCATTCGTATGATGTATTCAATATCGACACTATCTTCAAAATCACTCCAATTTCCTACTCCACTTGCCTATGGAGCGGCAAGCCTAAAAGTTCATCCAAAACTACATCCGACTACTCTCGGATTATTCGCACATCTGAGAGACATATCATACCATACTTTCAGCAATTTGACCATTCATAAAGATATGTCTATAGTGAAAGTATTTCTATCAAAGTCTAAGGGCATCCCTTGACTTCTTAATTGTTGATCCACATCTCACTTGACGGTAGAGATACCTCCGACCCACAAGTCGATAAAAAGGAACCCTTCTAATCCAAACTAAGAATGTTCTAGACAAAGATACCTGTAAACTACAAGTATCTCTCAATATATTAACCCAGAGGGTATACTAAAGTAATACCCTTAACGATCATTTATCTGCCGATCCGATCCAAGGATCCCTGCAAGTCTCGGCCTTTCTCCGAAGAGAACAAGATCAGATCCAACAGTCCACGATAATTTGGTCGTATTTCTACAATGAATAATCCGGGGATTTTCCTAGATCATCTGATCTCATCCCTTAATCCTACAAGCTGCAACTGCAGAATACCGAATAGATATGACCATTGTCATATACTCTCTCCTCTGTACAAAACCAATCCACATATGGGGGGTAACTATTGTTGTTGTCAACATGAGTCTTCTATGATGTCTTCTACTGATACTGCTGAGTAAATCACTTCCCCTGAAAGGAAGTATCAAGGGACTCCAACCACGCCTGAGGTAGTAGGTCACTGCTGATGAGATAATCCAATCTTCTGTGTTGTTTTCTGCTGTCGAGACGGTGCATCTTCCTCCCGGAACACCATTGATAGTCTTCAACTGAGTCTTCGAAGTATACCTCCTCAAATGTACTGGTTGCTTACAATAGCAACAGATGAACTGATCCAACGGATAATATGACTTCACGTGTCTTCGTGATCTGCATTGCACGCCCATAATCCCTTCGAAGTCTTTGTTTTGATTTTTCTAATATGCACGAGAACATCCTGATGATCTATAGTTGGTCTTCTATAATTGGAAAGTAGCTCAAAGCATATGACTCTAATCTTGCTCCTTTTATCCAACAGTCGGAGACTTCTGACCCAAATAAGTTGACCTACAATAACTGCTTATCGGTCTCCAACTCTTAAACACTTGTACAGAGTCATTTCTAAGCTTCTAACTCCATCCAATATCTTCCGGTAGAATCTGATAGAAGATTCAGTCATCTTAATCCAAAAGTAAGTCAACAACCTGGGTGGCTTAAAACACCCATTCACATTCTTAAGCTATTAGGTGAGCGTAAACTCGGCAAGTCTAACGACTCTACATAGTATTCTCGTTGCCGACGATCACCCTACTTGAAGCTCAAGAATTTCCTGCAATGTGTCACTGAAAGTGACGCGGGGACATACTCTCTTTCAACCTCACTAAACCATGATCAAGTGATATATTATCCCCCGAAGATTATTTTCTGCATTTACCACCAAATACCTGTTTGATCTCGATAATGGTATGGAAATACTTTACTTTCTCTGTATAACACAAGTTAAGTACTCAAAAGTACCCTCAAAGTTATACAATCCAGTACGAACAACTTAGGGTCAAAATCCCTATGAAACACCATATACTAATCCTCCGTTATCTGTATCAACAATAGTATACAAGTCTGTTCATTACCCATAGGTATCTGACTAGCACAGTTAGTGAAAATCCCTAAGACTATAATCTTTGATCTTCACAAGAAACGTGACTACTAACCTCTGCTTTTCAATTCGGTATCAGTCGGCTCTCAAAGGAAATTCACCTTTTCGATAGCAGGTCCAAGACTCACAAACTCAACAGGTCATTCCCGTGGTAAACTCATGCCACGGTTACGAACAATAACCAACACACTACAGGTTATTCCTTGTTATATACACTAAAAGCATAACCAACAAAACTAGGAGTATAAACCCTATCGGCAACTCCGATTGGTCGCCTTGGTGGATGACTTCTACTACGAGTCTGTACAGGTATAATAACTCTAGCTGTATACACCTATTGATCAAGTTTAGATAAATATCTACTAAACTATAAGTTATCAGGAATTCTTACCTCGTGCTGCTTGGAGCTCAGGCCGCTGTCAATCTCATCTCAGAAAACCAAACCGAACAAATTGACTCCCGAGAATCCAAGACTAGACACAAAACAACATTGTATGGCATCGCAGAACCTAGGGCTCTGATACCACTAAAGTTGTCACGCCCCGAGAGTATGTCGTGCCAAAAAGCAAACGGATGGCATCTCCCTTGTACATGGCAACATCTCGTGTTAATACAAGACTCGTAGGCCACAACTACAACAACATATATATATATATATATATATATATATATATATATATATATATATATATATATATATATATATATATGTAAACAAACCACATCGAAAACTAACCATAACAACCTACACAGTGCATACTGGTATGACTAACCACATCACAACTACATATAGAAAACATCGACAAAAACCCGAAATCGCATGTGTGTACATCACATGACAATCCACAACACATCACACTGCAAAAAATTCCAAATACATAACACACATACGGAAAGCTCAAAACGACCACCAGAGTCTCGGGGGTGAGATGAGATGTTGCCAGCCAGTGGTGCTCCAAGCCATCACAAAGACTTCTACCTGTTACCTGGGCGACAGAAAAACCCAGGGTCTGTGGTGGTGAGTAAAACTCAACAGGTAATAGGAAAAACATGTATATATCAAATCTCACATGCAATTCAAAAGCATAACCTAGAGGTACAACAGGTATACCAGTACAGTATATAAATACATGCATATACCGTCTAACCAAATAAACAACATATAATGCAGACATACCTGAAAGTCTGCTACGCTACTCTGATCCAACCTGAGCATATATCCAACATATATAACAGGAAGAGTAATACTAACTCACAATATACTCATGATACAGGTCAAGAGTATCTAATGGTATGTCCAACAAATATACAAGTATCCGACAAAACCGTATAACAGATGCAAGAAGCATGCATGAATATGATGTACAACCAAATGCAGTAAGCATAGTACAATCAACTGCAACATCACAATAAACATATATATATATATATATATATACTGCATCTATATATATATTAATCACAACCATCCATATATATATATATATATATATATATATATATATATATATATATATATATATATATATATATATATATATATATATATATATATATATATATATATATATATATATACACACACACACACACACACACACACACACACATATATGATATATGTATATATATGGTAATATGAAAAGCGCTATATGATACGGCAATGCAGCATGCATGGTCATGCCTGTGCACCCCTACTCGCTACCACGACCCCAGTGTTACCTAGGTGGCACGACATGACAACTGTCTCAACTCAATAGCAACCATCGCTCTAGAGTGGTCAAGTGGGCAGTATGATCAAGTAGCATATGAGCGTAAAGAGCTCGCTACACAATGAGGGTCTCTGTTGCTGGCCACTCCGACTAACACTACCAATGAGTGGTCGAGTGTCACGCACCCAGGACAACTGCACGCAACTCTAACTACCACCGTCTATAGTGGTAGAGTGCGACACAACAAATGCTGCCCTCACACCAGTTACTCCTTGGGGAGTAACCTGGGAGGCAGGATGACTGACGACTCTCTCAACCCCATGGTTGACTATGTCATCAGAATGCATGCAAATGACATGAATGTACTATCACACGTACATCTACCACGCACTCGCTCAACAGAGTCGCACTCCATCTTATCAATACACTCTACATATAGAGTCGTGACTAATCGATCGACGGACTCTCTATCCTGTAGAGAGTCATACTCAACTGATCATAAACAAGGTAGGACCACCGGTCCCTAGCGACACACTAATCACCTTTCACTTAACCATTACACAACGCATGGTTGGCAATAAGTATGCATCATACGGGTATTGGAATAAATCCTACATTTAGGGAATTACCTACCCATGAATGAACTTTTACCCAATTTACAAATCAAGTTATCATTAGTACTCCAACATCTACTCCCTGCTAAACATTTATAGATCTACCTACATCACATCTGTAACTCCTTAATCATGATAAAGGAAAATGTGATATCAACATCTGAGCATATATAACCAACGACAAGTATCAAGCATAATGATAATAAGAGCAGAGTCAAGATAATATGAACATATAACATGCTCATATATATTTCTAAATCTGAATGCAATTACATCTATTTAACTAGGGTAGGAAATTACCCACCTAATAAGAAGCTTGTGACAATTGAATCTTCACAACCGCGGTCCTGCCTCGTATCCACGTCCTTAACATATCAAAAATTATGATTAAGTTCAATGATACGATCCACCGTCAAATGGAATCCTAAGCTGATCCCTTACACAAATCAATTAATCAAATGCTCGATAAAATCTAGATTACATATCCTACATATGTATAGACCTTCTTCTAAAAATTCCACTAAGTTTTCCGCCAGTCGTATAGATCATAATCCAATCAGCTATCTAACCACTTCATAGGCCACCCTGGCTTCGACTACCGATTGCCAAAATAGTGAGTCTGATCTCTCAAGCTTACCATCCAACCATACAACCTAGCCATCGCCATTGACACGACTCTCTACAACTTCACAACCGCACCTATAGCCCTCACATCCCCTTTACACCCTTTTACAGCGATTCACAGCCACTCCAACACCGTCGGCACCGCTTCACATCCCCTCCATGGCCAAAGACAACCCTATTAACAACCCTTCTTGAATCCGCTCCTCGCATCCACCATTCAAGAAACAGGACAAGGGCTAAGGGATTACCAAAACCTAGAAAATGAATCAGCAGCAATAAAACAATAAAATCATTACCCTAGCTGTGCTCTAGATCAGAAGACGAATCAAGGAACAGAAGTTACCAATCGAATTTCACAGACGACCGATTGAGGCAGAGAGATCAATGGATCAACTACAACTATTCACTGCTATTGTCGGAGGTGAGCTGGGCTCTTGACGCTCAAACCAAGCACAAAATTGGAAGGTTGAAGACGTTGGCATTGTTACTTCCATCGATGGTAGCTGCTATGATCCAGCTGCCACGGTGGTACCACACGATCGGGATTAGAGGTAGAAATCAACTCAAACGGAAAAGTCACAAAGATCAGCAACTCACCGATTTTTCCCTCTCAGACTCGAAATCTCCTCGTGAGATTGCTGATGATGGCTAGAGGTGCTCGCGGTGGTCGATTCCACGATCGACCGACAATCAAAAGGGTCGACGGCGAGTGGGAAGAGTAAGATCCGACGAAGAGAGGCGACGGCAGAAGGAAGGTTGAAATGGATGAGGCAGAGCGTGGCCGAAGCGGCAATCAGATCGCTCCGACGGGGCTCGATCCAGAGGCGGCAAAGTCTGGCAGCATGACGACGAGTGGAAAGCTACCACTTGAGAAGGCGACCGAGGGAGGCAGTTGCTGCTGTTGATTGATCATACGAGGAGAAGATACGACGGTGAAGAGCCAAAATAGGGGAAAAAGAGATCGAGATCGGGGAATGAATCGGTGGATCAGGAAAAAAATGGAAGAAGAAGAGAAATGCTCGCGTGCGAGCGGTGAGAAATCACACGAACAGAAGTGGTTGGGGTTAAAGAAATAAGCGGATCGAGTTAACTAACGGGTTGGTTTAAAATCCTATAAGACTTAAACCTAGATCCACTTAAATCGCCTTTTATCATTATGCCATGGTTTGGTTCAATTAAATCCCTCACCATGATTTTTTATTTTATTTTATTTTATTTTTCCTGTGGTATTTTACAGAAGGTGTTTGAATAGCCCACAGAGGATTCACCACTCCTGATAAAGGAGATGTATACCCTAGGCCTCTTGTCATGATTGTTATTTAGAAGTCTCTGGCCAGAGCAAGCATGTTAAGAAGATAGTCTTCTTCAGAACATGTAGGAGTAACTTGGGCTAGGTGTGACGTAGTCAGCCTAGTGGGGACGAACATAAAGATCATGTCCTAAACCAAGTGGGTATAGGATGAGTGAAAGAAACAAGGCACGAACAACTGAAGCTATTGAAGGGTTCAGAAAATGTTCTAGAGTCAATTTAGACTTTCTAGTCAATTGGTGGTCATGATGTACTGTTAGGTGTCACTCATGATCTATTCATAATTAAGGGGTTAATTATGAATGACCAACATGACCAGGAACCTATTGGGTCACACACACTACAGGTGATCTCGAGATGTAAAACAAGTCTGAGAATGAGATTATTGTTGAAGAGAGGATATGTCTAGTTGGACCAAGCCAAAAGGGGGTGTGAAACGGAGGCTATGGAACCTCCTATGACCTTGTTGGACTTAGCACGACCATATCACACCTAAACGAAGTCAAATGGACCATATAGAGCCTCACATAGTCGTGCCTAACTTGGCACGGGATGTACCTGGCTCTGGCAGAAAAATGGAAAAAATTGGGTTGTGCCCAGAAGGACACACTACCCACCGTGTGTCTTGGCACGACCGACCATCTGAATCCACATGGTCATGTCGCGGTTCCGCTGATTTTGGTGATTTCTCTTATAGAAATTTCTTGGGTTGTTCTTACCTTAATTATGACATAATTATGGTAAGATATGTTCCGTTTAAGCCTTCTAAGATGACTTAATCAAGAGATCTATAAATAGAACCCTTGATAATCTTTGGAGAGAAGGTTTTGGTTTTAGGTTTTTTCCCTTGGTAGTCGTCTTTCCTCTCTCCTCTTCTCTTGTCTTTGCCGATTGGCTAACATTAATCGAAGACAAAGACTTGCTGCTCTAGCAGTTGTCTCAGGTGATCCAAGCGTGGATACTGATAGAGGCAAGGCTCGTTGGTCTTGCTTGTGGTTTCGACGGATTCAAAAGAATCTCGAAGGTATAACTTCTCCTTCTCCTTGTGTGTGTTTTCTCGTGATTATGTCAAAGCAAATTTTCCTGACCCCCAGGAGATGTCTGGGATATAATAAAATTATTTTATTCAATTTTTTCTACTGTGCATGATCCCAAAATCTCCAACAAGTGGTATCAGAGCCACCTTGTTCGTTTGGTATAGATTACATGTTGTAGGAGAATATTTAAAGCATGTTTGATATTTTAATATACCTAGGCCATGTTTATCTATATGATAGATTAGAGTATGTTTTATTTTACATATAAGATATGTTTGTAACCTAAAAGGAAATACCGAGGATGCACCTAGAAACACTGAAGGTGTTTGCTGCGTCGTTAGAGCCTAAGCATAGACTCACGTTCACATCGGGAAATTTATTTCCTAATGTGACCTTGGTTTTTCCATATTTAGGTTTATTTCCTTTTATAGATGAGACCCATAATAATTTGAAATCCCTCGTGAAAATATTAGTGCTAACACCTTCCATTAATATGGTTGAACTAGAGTTCTTTTTCGTGTTTGGGTTGTTTGACTCTCTCTAAGCCTAGCATGACATCGAGCATGTTCAATTCATATGAGATCCGATATTTATTTTAAATAGTAAGGACCAGAGGTCAATTTCAAATTTGGATTGTTGGACTCTCTCCAAGCCTGACTTGTAAATTGGATGTGTTCAAATCATTTAAATTTGATCTCACAATTAATGGGCCGACCCTAACTAAAAGCATTGATTTGTTGGGCTCTCTCCGAGGTCAATGTGGACAGAGGTGCAATTAGGTGATATGCATTGGATGTATATATGTTAATGAGTTGACAACCTAATGTATATGTGAACATTCAATTAATTGATAGCATAAAGTGATAGTTATATATTTGATATATAATGGGTACTATTGATACCTAACATTATGACTATGAATGACTTGATGGACTCTCTCCAAGGTTGTTCTTAGTCATAATGGATATCAACCCACTAGGAGATCACCTACCATCTCTCAGATTCAAAGTGAGGGCTATTGAATTTGATGAAAATAGTGGGAGTTTCTTGTTAATGTAAATTGTTTACATTACTATAAATTTATCTCTCTTATACACCTCTTTTTGTATGTCTAGGTAATAATTAGAATAACATGTTAACTTCCATTAATTTAAGTTTGATTTTAGACAACAACAAATTGACTGGGGCAAACTTCTTAGACTGGCTTCACAACCTGAGAATTATTCTCAAGGCTGAAAAGCTAGCATATGTCCTTGAAGAGGTTCTTCCCAAACCTCTTGCAGACAATGCATTTGGTGACCAAAAGTTGGCTTACCAGAAACATGTTGCTGACTCTGAGATGGTGAGTTGCATTATGCTAGCGTTAATGTCTCTTGAGTTACAGAAGCAACATGAGCATATGGATGATAATACAATTGTCTTTCATCTTCGAGAGTTGTTTGATGAGCAAACACGATCTGAAAGATTTGAGGTCACCCAACTCCTCTTTCGCTCGAAGATGCAGGATGGTTCATCTGCAGTGCAGTTTGCACTAAGGATGAATAGCTATATTGAGCGATTGGGATCATTAGGGTTTTTCATGGACCATTAATTGAGTATTGACTTAATTCTTCACAATCTGATTGGTTGCTATTCACAATTCGTGATGAACTATGAGATGAATAAGATTGAGTCCACGATTTCTAAATTGATCAATATGCTCAAAATAGTGGAGGCATCTGTTGCTAAAGAACAAAAGGCGGTGATGTTGGTTGACTCCACAAAGAAAGGTTCTAAGAGGAAGCCAAAAACCAAAGCTAAAGGGAAAAAAGGCAAAGAAGGAAGAAATAACTCCCAAGGGCACCTGCCATAATTGTGGTAAGGATGGGCATTGGAAGAGAAATTGCAAGCAATATCTTGCGTCACTGAAGCAGAAAAAGACATCTGATGCCCAATCTACTTCAGGTATATTTGTTATTGAATGTCATATTTTTTCTTCTAGCACTTGGGTATTGGATACCGGGTGTGCCTCACATATATGTAATGACATACAGGGGCTTAGGAACAAAAGAAGACTGGTTAAGGGAGAAACAGATCTAAGGGTTTCCAATAGAGAAAAAGTTGCTGCAGTAGCCAAGGATACTTATATGTTGTGACTTCCTACAAGACTAGTTTTAGAGTTGGATGATTGTTTTTATATTCCTACATTAATAAAGAACATTGTTTATATTTCATGTTTGAATAAGAAAGGTTATCATTTGACGTTTAGTGATAATTGTTGTTACATTACGTCAAATGGTGTTCTTTATGCTACTGGGATATTATATAATGGAATCTACACGTTAGATACGTCCAATGAGGTATTCAATATCGAATCAAATAGCAAATGCGCTAAGTTAGATAATCAATTAACCTTGTAATTATGACATTGTCGTCTTGGCCATATAAGCAATGAACACATGTTCAAATTGCAAAGGCTTGGCATTTTGGAGTCGTCTGAATCAAATTCATTAGACACATGTGTTTCATGCTTAAAAGGAAAGATGACTAAACTACCTTTCAGAGGAAAGGGTGAACGAGCAGTTGAGGTATTGGGTCTTATACATACTGATGTATGTTGACCAATGTCAACTCATGCCATAGGAGGTTATAGCTACTTCGTTACCTTTATCAATGATTATTCATGATATGGGTATTTGTATTTGTTAAGATACAAATTTGAAGTCTTTGAAAGGTTTAAAGATTTTAGAAAGGAAGTAGAGATACAACTTGGAAAAAGTATTAAAGTACTTCGATTGGATCGAGGTGGTGAATACTTAAGCCAAGAGTTTCTAGATTATCTAAGGGACAATAACATATTTTCCCAAAGGACTTCACCTTACATGCCACAACATAATGGTGTGGCTGAAAGGCGAAATCGGACCTTGTTGGGCATGGTTAGGTCAATGATGTAGAATGCAAGTCTTCCAAAAACCTTTTAGAGTTATGTACTCGAGACCCCTGTTAACTTGTTAAATAGAGTCCCGGCTAAGGCAATCTCTATTACTCCATATGAGATGTGGAATAGTAGAAAACCTCATTTATCTTATTTGAAGATATGGTGTAAGATATCGAAAAATAAAATAATAATAATATACCCCTTGTTAATTAAGGAATTATCTTGTGAAATTTTTCAGGAATTTTCATATTTTTTTCTAAAATCAATAGGATCTCATATGACCATTTGGGAGAAAGATTAAAGCCTAAATAAGTGATTGGGTTAAACTAGGTTAGCTTTATGCTAAACTCGAGCTAGCACAACCAGATCAGTCGACCCCTTAAGTCTCAATTTCCTGTTCCTTTCTCATCACGATTTCGTCATTTCCTTCTCCTCTCCCGATCGCTGGCAATTCCTCTTCTCTTCTCCCTCTCAATTTCTCGCTGCCGCTCCCCTTTCTCCTTCTTCTCTTTCCCAACTCTATCGTCCGCCTCGCCAAGTTGTCTCCATCATCCACGACCTTCCTCGGAGTTCGAATCCACCCGCGAGTCGAGTAGTTGGGTCACCTCTTGTTTGCCATCATCCGCACTTGTTGTTTCCTGCACCATGTCTAGAAATGTCACGTCCATTGAGTCAGAGAAGAATGGAAAGCTTGGATTGGGGTCAAGGTCGAATTCCTTCAGCCATTTCGGATGGTTTGGACGAAAGTACGTGCCAAAAACTTTAACGTACGCCCTCTCTGAGCTGCAGGAGGCGTTCTGGGTGCCCATGAAAGATGAGGACTTCCAGGAAGAGTTGGATGGAATTCTTAGGGATTTTTGTTAGCCAAGAAAGCCCACTATACTTCACAGAACGGCTCCAGATTAGTAATCTGCGGTCATCTCCAAGGCTGTTACAGCTGATCAACTCTTGGCAGCTACCTACATTATCAATCTAGGGTAAATCCTTCACCCTTTCCTCTGTTTTGGAATTGTAATTTTGAGATGTAGCAAATTTGGTAGGATCTGTGATGTTTGGATGTGTTGCAATGATCAATGTTGGCGATACTTAGCAAGCTACTAGAGAAGATGATTTGGGTAAGGAGTATTCCCTAATCAACTTGATTGGCTCAGATGTTGGATTGAAGGGAAACTTATTTTCTTGCAATTATAGGTTATAGAGTTATCAAATTGGGTTGATATTATCGATAGTTTGGTGGTAGAGTTAGTTTTGCAACTTGAATCTGGAATCAAGAAGTTCCACATTTTACACTAGGCTAGGTAAGTGTGGATTTGATATTGTGGTGATATGGATATTATGTTACTATTGTGTGGTTATTAGTTGGTTAATTATATCAAGTATGTCATCATGGTGATAAAGCGGATATTATGCAAGATGGGTGAACGAAACCTTAGTTAATATTCATTTTGTAGATTGGAATACAAAATCGATGTAAGATTCGATTTGATCATTCGTTGTACGATAGAATTAAATTGTATATTGTATGGTGTACAGGACTTTGATGCGAGGCGAGTTCGTGGACATGATGATAGTTACGGTTTACATAATAGGTGGGTAATATTTCCAACCTTGGTCAGGTAGTAGCTAAACCCTTATGCATGTGATTTCATATTATTATCACTTAGATCTTGACTTCACTATAGTTTTCTGTTGTTTGATATTTGCCTTTGCACTTTAAATGCTCTGTCATTATTATTATCTATTCATTCATCATTGTTATGAATTATAGAGGTTATGGTAAGTGGACCTATAGTGGTTTACCTATGTGTATGTAGCTAAATTCGGTTGTAGATCCGAATTGTGCAATTTAGATAAATCATCCAGGGATGAGTATTGTTCTAGAAGTAAAGTTGAGCTTTCATATTATATCCTGATATTGTATATATATCTACTATGAATCATGTAGTCATGTATGGATGTGTGATTTGTCGATACAGTGTCATTACGGATTAGAGGTCCTAGCTTGGTTATGATCAGTTGAGTACGACTCTCTGTAGGATAGAGAGTGTGTTGATTAGTTGAGTATTGACTCTCTGTAGAATAGAAAGTGTGTTGATCAGTTGAGTATGACTTTTTGTAAGATAGAGAGTAGGTGGTGGATGTATATATGTGTGACTGTTCATTCATTCCATTTACATGCATGTTGGCGACTTGGTCGCCCTTGTGGTTTAGAGGGTCGTCAGTCATGTTAGGGCAATCAACCCAATATGATGTGGTTTTGATGTGTGTGGCAAAGGGTTTAAGTTAGGCTGTTATAGATTTGATATGTGTGTTGAAGTCATGCAGGACTTAGTAATTCACACATGGATGACGATAGCATTGGCAAGATTCACCATCTCATGACTCGGTCCTTAAGCCGGTGAAAGATGCATTACGGAAGTCGTGCACTTGGTGCATCTAAGGGACCGTCGAACGAGGTGCATTGGAGTGAAGCCGAAGGAAGTAGACTTCAGGGCGAGACACAAAGGATGGCGCTGTGAAGCCTTGCGCTTGGCGCATCTGAGGGACATGGCCGGACGAAGAGGACTTCAAAGGCGAGGGACTCCGAGGGAGATGAGAGTGAGCGATTGTAACCCAGGTTGGGGTAGCTCTTAGGTGATCTTGGCCAATTGGCTAAGTGTCGGATGAGTTTTCCCGATATCAATCGACTGCCAAGAAATGACAGTCGACTGCTCCAAGTCGAC
The DNA here is from genome assembly GCA_025175895.1 of Wurfbainia villosa. Taxonomy (NCBI): domain Eukaryota; kingdom Viridiplantae; phylum Streptophyta; class Magnoliopsida; order Zingiberales; family Zingiberaceae; genus Wurfbainia; species Wurfbainia villosa. The sequence goes on from CM045986.1 coordinate 33,812,025, forward strand.
TAGAGACTCGACTGGTGTTTGATAACTACTATTTTATCGTGTTATTTTGGTCTTTAATATCCATGTTTTTATCCACTCGAGTGATTTATTATTGATTATTCATGTGTTTTATGAGTTTGGATTTATTTTGGACCTTATTGTAAATTCTCCTAAATTTGTGGACTTATATGTACATTTTATACCTTATGTGTAGGAGATGAAGATGAGCCAATGGACTAGACTCGAGTTAGATCAAATGTGGCCTAATCAAATGTTATAATGGGCATTTCAAACTTGATTAATCTGGACCTTTCATCAAGATTAGAAATAGTTTAATCAAAGAATTCAGATCTATTCAATCCTGATCGTCTAATGTGATGGCTTGATCTGATCCATTAATCCGAATTTGAAGCGATCCGGCCCATACATTAAGATCTACACATCTTGGTCGTTCATCTGGACCGTTGGATCTCGATCGTCCCTTCAGATTTATCAGATCCGGCCATCCAGATTTGAAGTGATTCCAGCCGTTGGATGGAGCAGCCTACTTAAGCAATTATATGATTCATTAAAACCTAACATGAATTGAGGGTTGAGATTGAAAGGGCATTTGATCGGATGGCTACAGAAAATCGCCTTAAAAATCAACATCTTCCCAATCTTCGGTAGACAAAATCGCACGACGGGGAGAAATTGTGCAGCGTATGAACAGGGACTTCTTCCTCGCAAACCAATAGCGACCTCTTCTTCTTCGGCGCACGGAAGCAAGATCGCACAGAAGGTGCTGGCGGCGAGCGCAGAAAGAAGTTCCTTGAAGAATCGCGACAGCAGAAAAGCGGGCGCGTCTTCTTCCCCCTTTTCATTCGCGGCAACGCCGACGATTCCTCCACAGCTGCTCGGCGACGGTTCCGACAGCTTCTCAATGGGTCTCCTCCACCTTCCATTCCATCTGAATCTTCTTTCACTCAGCGGCAGAGCTGAGTCTGAGATTGGGAAGACGGTGGCTTCACCGAGCGGTTGGGATTTTCGGGCATCTTTACCAGTGTTCTTTTCACGCCTGGTAACCGGCGCTGAGCGACCCAGTTGAACGTGATTTCAGAAGGCTGGGTTATCTTCTACTGTCGTGGTCGCGGTAGCACCTATTCTAGTTCCGGCAGCTTTTGATTTTTTCAATTTCCGACGGCAACACTTCATTCCATCGCCGGTGAAGAATTTCACCTTGTACTTCGGTTTCATCCTCTCCACGTAGCACCGGCAGTTCCGTTGTAGTATAGTAGTGAGTATACTCAGCTACGATCGAGAGATTCGAGTTCGGTTCCCGACGACAGAACTATGGGCTGCTCCACTTTCATAGAGTCATCCATAGGTTGTCAGGTTTCGGTGTCATTGTAGTATAGTGGTGAGTATACTCAGCTACAACCAAGAGACCCGGGTTCGAATCCCGGCAACCGCACCAGCCTTCGGCAATTCTACACCATCCACCGGAGAAAAGGTTTCGCTTCATCCATCAATTCAGCACTTGCCGGAGGATTTCCGGCAAGGATCCAACCATCCCATCCAGTGGAGGAGCTCGTTTGGATTTTCGTCATCGTCGTGGAGTGATCGGTGGTTATATTTGGGGATTTAGTCCATTGATTTAGATGTTTATCTTGTTTACTTTGATGTTTAATTTCAGTGCATAATTCAGTTGTTATTCTGCAGTTAATTAGGAGCTTAGCTGTAGTTTACTCTACATTTCAAATTCTTGCACTTTCTTTATGTTTTTAATGCTCTTGTTTTGAATGTTTTCCTTTACATGCTTAGTTTAGATCTTCTTTAATTTCATTGTCATCATAGTTAGTTAGATTAATACTTTAATTACTTGTATTGTTAGGATTAGTCTTTTAAATTCTAAACCCCCATTCAGTAGGATTAGCAATAATTAGAAATCCTAAGTTTACTATTCTATCTATTACACTTGTTGGGAAACGATCCGGGTCATCCACTATGCTATATTAGTGTAGTTAGGGGGTTCGGTAAATAATTTGTAATGGTACCACGACATACAAATACCACTTATCAAATTTTGGCGTCGTTGTCGGGGAGTGTAATGATGTTTAGTAAACTTAGGATTGTTTTCCTATTTTTCTAAAAAAACAAAATAAAAAAAAAATTGTTTGGGGCTTCATTCTTTCATTTTCTGTATATCCATATATATTTTGTCATGTCAACTTCCTATGTCTTTTGATTTTTTGTTGGTGTTTCAGGAAAGACCAGAAATTATCTTTTCTGAGAAACATGGATCTGTATTATTAGCAATATGGAGACTACAGGGGATAGTTACCATCACTGATCAAATTGCAGCTAGATAAAATTGCAACATCCTTCAGCCATATTCAGCATAAGAGTTCATTCAACCTCCGTCGGAGACCATTTCTATGGATACCGACATGCTTAGGTAGATGGATTATGGAGTGAGGGATAAGCATACTACTCCACAGGACTCCTATGAACCATTGTGCTGTGATGTGATTTTAGAAACTGATGGATGTGATTTCATTGATGAAGTTGTTGTTATGTTAGATTTTGCAGATGATGACACAGGAGTGGTGGATAGCTAGACACCCCAGACTGGACACTCCCACTTGAGATCGAGTCTCCAAGAATGTTGCTGATGGAAGCCCTAACAACCGATGCAGTAATCCAGCCCCCGTGTTGGAAATTTTGGCTGAATTGCTTCTGACCACATAGAGAGTATATATGATGAGGCAATGATCATTTTAGTGGAGGAGCATGGAATTATCCTGATCACATCAAGAAAGCACTCACCTCCATTCGATCCATCCCACTCCCAGCCTGGATATTCTTACTGAACCGCTCCCAATTGCCAGGACCTCAGGGGAGTTTCCTCCATCTTATCTTCTTTTCTGTTTATTGTATATACATTTCTTTTGCTTTATTTGTTTTTGTTTTGCTTGTTATGTTTCATTTGTTGAGGTTATATTTTGTCGGTGTTTTGAAATAAATTTCCTGTGCATTCTTTTATATCATCTTAGAATTCGTTAAAGCTAGTTGAATTTGATTGTCGAGTTTTGGGGATTTATTGTCATGAATAGATTATTTGATTACATATGGTTACTCCTTGGTGATGGATTCTGTGTTGATAGATTCAAATGATTTTTTTTCATTCCTAGTGAGGATTGTGCCTATTTTTATTGCTTATGTGTGGTGCACTTGTGGTCATTGTAACTCTAGAACTTGCTTTGATTCTTTCGAGACCACACAACCATAGGTTTGCATGATTATTATGAAGGCAATCTCATTTATTTCCCTTTACTTCTTTTGTTGTCACATGTTATTCGAATAATCTTCTTATCTTACGTTATGTCATTTTCATCATTTATTCTATTGTCTTCTATTCCTACATTTTCATCATGTCATTTCTTCTCTATTTTCATTTTGTTGGATGTGGAATATTGGATGTTTCATGATGAGTTTTTGTCGGAGATGAACAAAAGTTTAAGTGCGGGGCAAAGAGTAGCTCAGGGAGAATTTAGTGTAAGCATAGGCAAGTCGTGTTTGATCACCATGAGCTAGCCATGCTCTTTATTTTTATAGCTAAGCTTGATGCATTTTTTATAGCATAGGGAAGAGCACTGCATGTCAAGAAAAAGAATTTGAAAAAAAAAATGAATGAAAAAAAAAGTTGAAAAAAAAACATTTGGCCAAAATAATAAAGGCAGTAAAAAAAATCTTTGACATGTTGTGCAATTTTTTTTATTTTTGTGATAGTATTTTTGTGACAGACATCCCTTATTGCATCTATTGAGAGATTTATTGTATATCATATCTGGATTTGTATTGTGAAAGTGATAAGGGTTGTTTACATGTTTAGGGAATTGTGAAAAGCTAGCTTGGATGAAAACTTTTGGGGCATTACTTTCTTGTACTCGTCTATGTAGCATTCCAGTATTTCTATATCTCCTTGCATTTCTGTAGCTATTTCATGTTTTACCTTTCTTTTCTTTCACATATATTGTCATTTCCCTTGTATTCATGTTTCCCTTACATTCCTAATAAGCCTTTAATAATTGTGCATTCTTATGTGTATATAGTGGTGAAGGTAGAAGAAAAGCAGGCATATAGTAGTGCATAAATCATGAGTAGCTTGAGTGAACTCCACTATTATATGCTTATGAGAGCGAGAGAAACCACCACTTATCTTGTGAGGCTTAATCATTCATAGTCTATTCAAGATGGATTGAAGTCACCATGTTTGTTAATCTGTGTAGGATTTGAGTCCATGATTGCTTGAGTCTTTGAGAGTTGACAATCTTAGATATCTTTCTTTCACGAATTTTCTATGTATGCTTGAGAATTGCTAGAAAAATATACCTTCAGTTTACTTTTAATTTTCTTTGCTTCCTCGGGACGTGTAAGAATAAGTGTGGGGGAATTGATAACTACTATTTTGTCGTGTTATTTTGGTCCTTAATATCCATATTTTTATCCACTCGAGTGATTTATTATTGATTATTCATATGTTTTATGAGTTTTGATTCATTTTGGACCTTATTGTAAATTCTCTTAAATTTGTGGACTTATATGTAAATTTTATACCTTATTTGTAGGAGATCAAGATGAGACAATGGAGTAGACTCGGGTTAGATCAAATGTGGCCTAATAAAATATTATAATGGGCATTTCAAACTAGATTAATCTGGACCTTTTATCAAGATCAAAAGCAGTTTAATCAAAGGGTTCAGATCTATTCAATCCTGACAGTCCAATGTGATGGCTCGATCTGATCCATTAATCTGAATTTGGAGCGATCTAGCCCATACATTAAGATCTACACATCTTGGTCATTCATCTGGACCGTTGGATCTCTATCGTCCCTTTAGATTTATCAGATTCGGGCATCCAGATTTGAAAGTGATTCTAGCCATTGGATGGAGCAGCCTACTTAAGCAATTATATGATTCATTAAAACCTAACATGAATTGAGGGTTCAGATTGAATGGGAATTTGATCGGACGACTATAGAAAATCACCTTAAAAATCAACATCTTCCCAATCTTCGGTAGACAGAATTGCGCGACGGGGAGAAATCGCGTAGCGCAGGCACAGGGACTTCTTCCTCGCGAACCGGCAGCGACCTCTTCTTCTTCCGCATGTGGAAGCAGGATCGTACAGAAGGTGCAGGCGGCGAGCGCAGAAAGAAGTTCCTCCAAGAATCGCGATAACAGAAATGCGGGCGCGTCTTCTTCCCCCTTTTCACGCGTGGTGGAGCCGCCGATTCCTCCATAGCTGCTCAGTGACAGTTTTGGCAGTTTCTCAGCGGGTCTCCTCCACCTTCCATTCCATCTGAATCTTCCTTCACTGAGCGGCGGAGCTAAGTTTGAGATTGGGCAGACAGTGGCTTCATCGAGCGCCTGGGATTTTCGGGCATCTTCATTAGTGTTCCTTTCACGCCTGGTAACTGGAGCTGAGCTACCCAGTTGAACATGATTTCAGAAGGTTGGGTTATCTTCTACTGTCGTGGTCGCGACATCACCTACTCCAGTTTCAACATCCCTTAATTTTCTCAATTTCTGGCGGAACATTTCATTCCATCGCCGGTGAAGAATTTTAGCTTGTACTCCGATTTAATCCCCTCAACGCAGCACCGATAGTTCCATTGTAGTATAGTGGTGAGTATATTCGGCTACAACCGAGAGACTCGGGTTCGGTTCCCGACGGCGGAACTATGGCCTGCTCCACCTTCACAGAGTCATCCATAGAGTGTTAGGTTTTAGTGTCGTTGTAGTATAGTGGTGAGTATACTCAGCTACAAGCGAGAGACCCGGGTTCGGATCCTGACAACCGCATCAGCCTTCGGCAGTTCCGCACCATCCACTGGAGAAAAGAGCTCGCTTAATCCATCAATTCAGCGCTTGCCGGAGGATTTCCAGCAAGGATCCAGCCATCCCATCCACCGGAGGAGCTCATTTGGATTGTCGTCATCATCGTGGAGTGATCGATGGTTATATTTGGGAATTTTGTCCATTGATTTGGATGTTTATCTTGTTTACTTTGATGTTTAATTTCAGTGCATAATTCAGTTGTTATTCTGTAGTTAATTAGGAGCTTAGCTGTAGTTTACTCTACATTTCAAATTCTTGCACTTTCTTTATGTTTTTAATGCTCTTGTTTTGAATGTTTTCCTTTACATGCTTAGTTTAGATCTTCTTTAATTTCATTGTCATCATAGTTAGTTAGATTAATGCTTTAATTACTTGCATTGTCTTTCATTCAGTAGGATTAGTCTTTTAAATTCCAAACCCTCATTCAGTAGGATTAGCAAAAATTAGAAATCCTAAGTTTACTATTCTATCTATTACATTCGTTGGGAAACGATCCGAGCCATCCACTATGCTATATTAGTGTAGTTAGGGGATTCGGTAAATAATTTATAATGGCACCACGACATACATGTTAGGGCAATCTCTTGCCGTAATATGGTTTTGATGGTGTGGCAAAGGGTTTAAGTTAGTTTGATATGTTGATGTGATATGTGCGTTGAAGTCGTGCAGGACTTAGTAATTCGCATATTGAGCCATGGCGAGTTTCACATCTCATGACTCGTGCCTTGAGTCGGTGAAGGATAGCTTTGCGGAAGCCGTGCGCTTGGAGCATCCGAGGGACCGCCGGACGAGAAGCTTGGAGTGAAGCCGGAGGAAGTAGACTTCGAGGCAAGAGGCGCGAAGGAGCATTGCAGAGCCGTGCGCTGATCTTTGCCAGGGGCGTGGCGAAGCGAAGAGAACCGAAGGCGAGGACTCAGAGAGATGAGTGGCGATTGTAACCAGGGAAGGGTAGCTCTTAGGTGAAACTTGGCCATTTGGCGAAGTGTCGGATGGGTTTCCCTACACGATTATTGCCATGTCATGGCGATCGGCCGCTAATCAGTGAGTTCGGTGGTATCGACCGGATTGTGGCGGCGTGATCGCCTCCATAGGCGATCATTGCGAACCATCGATCGGACGGCGACAATCGGTAGTCAATAGGGTTTTTGCCACAGAACCACTCGTAGCCGTAGGCGTCGACTACGGAGGCGTGATCGTGATGAGGTCCATCGATCATGCCAAGAGTCCGTTGGACTCTGGCGGTCGGGATCCACGTGTTCGGAGGCCGTTGTAGTGCGATGATCGCCAAGGGAGGCGATCGGTAGTGGCGGCCAACGGAAGAAAACAACCCTCTACATAAAAGGAGGTGTAAGCCTTTGAGAGGCTAATGCTTATGCTCTAAGTAATCTTCCTAGTGCCCCTGAGCTCTAAACTCTTCTTACTCGCTTTTACTCCATTCTATTTGTAAGAAGAGTGATCTTGATTGTAAAGGTTACCTCCACCTAGCTTGGTGCAAAGGAGAGACCATTTAGTGGATTGGTTTAGCGGAGTGATTCACCGAGGACGAATCGGGGACCGTGGATTATCGGCGTAGCCGTGAACCACGTTACATTCTTTGTTAGCGGTTGTTTTCTTGTATTTCTATTTGCTTGTCTTTATTAGTCTTCCGCTTGCGCTAATTAGTTTTGTAGACGAGCAAATACCGGCATCCAAACGAAAAGGGCTATTCACCCCCCTCTAGTCGACCGTACCGATCCCCTACAAGTGGTATCAGAGCCAAGGAAAGCTTGTCGAGGACTAACCGCCACAACAAGAAATTTTCGAAATGGCCGGCTCCAACATCCATCCTCCGAAGTTTGAAGGAGAATTCGCTTGGTGGAAGAAGCGAATGGAGGTATTTTTCGAAACGGATTTTGATATAATGATTACAATGGAATCCGGTTTCGTTTTGCCTAGGGATGAAGAAGGGAAGCCAATAGAGAAATCTAGGTGGACCAAAAGGCAAAGGGAAGAGCACCTTGCAAATTCAAAAGCCATACATCATCTCTTCAATGTGCTCCCCCAACAAGAAATCAACCGAATAGGAGAATGCCTAAGCGCCAAGGAGATGTGGGAGAAGCTAATTGAGCTTCATGAAGGCACATCCGAGGCAAAGCTAACAAGGAGAGATCTCCTCCGCTCCCAACTATCCAATATAAAACTAGAAAAGGGAGAAAAGGTAATTTCTTTGCATTCTAGACTCAAAGAAATTTTAAATGGACTAACAAGTGTAGGTGAGAAGCTATCAAACCGGGATATGGTAATGAAGGCCATAGATGCCTTTCCCCGGTCCTCAAAGTGGAGCTCCATGGTGGATTCGTTCTACATCTCCAAGAACTTGGAAGTAAGTACCTTGGAGGAATTTTTCTCAACAATGGAGCTCCACGAAACTAGGCTTGAGGGAATACAAGAGGAGCCTAGAATTCGACCCTCAAGAGGAGTAGCATTGTTGGCAAATAAGGGGAAGAAGAAGATGGAAATCACCTCCTCCTCCGATGACGAAGCGTCTTCCTCCTCCTCCATGGATAGCACCGAAGAAGCCTATATGGTAAGAAGGGTAAGACGTGCATTTAAGAATTTTAGATTTGATAAATCTAATGATAGGAATAGAAGACCAAGGGGGAAGGTCATATGCTATAATTGCCAAGGAGAGGGACACATAAGGGACAATTGTCCCCTCCTAAACAAAAGCAAAGAAGAGAAGAAAAAGAAAGAAGAGAAGAGGAAGAAGAAGAAGGGGAGCAAGAGAAAGGAAGAAGAAAAGAAGGCAAAAGAAAAGGGGAAGGCTAAAGCATTCAAGGCCAAGACATGGGATGATCCTTCCTCATCCTCCTCCTCATCATCGGAAGAGGAGAATGCTTTTGTCACCAATTTGGCCTTGATGGCCTTTGATGACTTGGATTGCTCTTCATCCGAAAATGAAAGATCAAGCTCAAGTGGGGAGAGCTCAAGTGAAGAGGGAGCTTCTACATCCTCCTCATCCGAAGAAGAAGAGGACATGGAAACTATGATAACAAATCTAACTCCTAAGAAAATAGTTTCCATGGTTTCTAGCTTAACTAGAGAGTTATTTAGAGCTAAGAAGAAAAACAAAAGCATGCTAGATCAAATTAAGGACCTAGAAAATAAACTAGAAAATGCATGCTTAAATGAAAATATTTCTTCTAGCTTAAATGAAGCATGCTCACATGACCTTTATGTGTCATTAGATGTTAGTGATGCATGTATAAATGAAAATAGGGCCTTAAGGGAAAAAGTAGATTATTTAACAAAAGCCCTAGAAAAATTCACAATTGGCTCCAACACCTTAAATATGATCTTAGGGAGCCAAAGAGCTAGTTTCAACAAGAAAGGCCTAGGATACAAAGAAAAGAAAAATGAAAAGGCCTATAAATGCCTAATAGCTAGGGGACAAGATAAAAAGAAAGTAATTGCTAGGAAATGGATCCCCAAGGAATATTTAGTGAACCCAATAGGAAAGAATTTATTTTGGGTTCCAAAATCCATCCTTAAGGGTTAGAAAACCCCTAGGGTAGTCAACCACATGGTCCTAACCTATACCATATTTTGGTTGACTTAGGATGACGGGACAACATTTTTTAGATAGTGTTGGGTGATGATAACGTGCCCATAAATAGGTAATAATGCTTAAATCATGATGATTAATGTAATTGCTATGTATGTTTTAAATCATGATTTAGATATTTGGCATGTTATCATGAGAAATATGTTTGAGTCATGCTTTAGGTGACACCTTGGTTATTATCATCATATAATACCTAATGCATGATTATAATTTAATGAATACATGTATTTCATGATCATAATGTAGAATTCATTCATATATGTCATTATGATCATGTAGGTTGTTAGGTTGATACTTAACCATGATAGAATTGAATGAATATATTGGTTAAGTATATACAAATACCCCCTAGGATGCATCTCACACTCACTATAGGCTAACTTGATTGCAAACTTAGCATGGGTGAGATGTTAGGATGATACAAATGTCCACTAATGCCTATGGCATTTAGATGGTCATTTAAAGTATCAACATAGCAATAATAGACCAATCATGGGGAAGGCTTATGTTTAATTCATAGACATATTGCCCAAAGATCATGGTTGGATATTTCATATGTTTTCAAAACAATTCCTTAATTTAAAATCTATGTATTCATGTTTTGGAACAACTCGAAGCAAGACTAGGTGCTAAATTGGATACTAACATGCTCAAAAACTAGTGGTTTTTCAAGTGTTTGGATTTTTAACAAATCTCGGAAAATATAATGATTTTTCATGAAAAACTATTTTTCCTTGATAGATATACTTAATAGAAATATGTTCCTCAAATTTCATGATTTTTCGAATTTTCTGGAATTTTTAATGCATTTACGAAATTCAGGAAAATCAAAATTTGGAATAAATTGTGTCGATCATTGCCATCTTGATAATGATCATTGCTCACTAAAATCAGCCTGCAATTTTCTGATTTCAGATTTTATTCATGTTTTTGGTATTTTCCCTCCATTATACTTGATGCCATGAGCTTATAACTTAGTGTTAATCTTTTTGATGGTGTCAAAGGGAGAGAAATAATTATGTTTAAGTTAATTATTTTAGGGGGGAGAAATATATTTTAGGGGGAGAAATATATGATAGGAGGAGAAAATTTGCATAGAGAGTTTCATGGATTAAGGGGGAGTTGCATGTTGTTATATCATGTTTATCTTTACATGCTTTCTTACCTTAGAATTTATATCAAATGTTTTTACCCAACTTAAACGGATTGTCACACATCAAAAAAGGGGAGATTGTTAGGGCAATCTCTTGTCGTAATATGGTTTTAATGGTGTGGCAAAGGGTTTAAGTTAGTTTGATATGTTGATGTGATATGTGCGTTGAAGTCGTGCAGGACTTAGTAATTCACACATGGAGCCGTGGCGAGTTTCACATCTCATGACTCGTGCTTTGAGTCGGTGAAGGATAGCTTTGCGGAAGCAGTGCGCTTGGAGCATCCGAGGGACCGCCGGACGAGAAGCTTGGAGTGAAGCCGAAGGAAGTAGACTTCGAGGCAAGAGACGCAAAGGAGCATTGCAGAGCCGTGCGCCTGATGCTGCCGAGGGACGTGGCAGAGAACGAAGAGAACTTCGAAGGCGAGGGACTCCGAGAGATGAGAGTGAGCGATTGTAACCCAGGGAAGGGTAGCTATTAGGTGAAACTTGGCCATTTGGCCAAGTGTCGGATGGGTTTTCCCGACACTAGTCGACTGCCATGTCATGGCGATCACCGCTAATCGAGTGAGTTCATTGGTATCGATTGGCCGGATTGTGGCGTGATCATTTGCCATCATGCGGGTCGTCATGATCGCCAAGACATCGATCGGCTGAGCGTGATCGGTAGTCATAGGGTTTAGCCACGCGAGCTCGTAGCCGTAGGCGGTCGACTCTGAGGCGTGAGATCGTGATGAGGTCCATCAGTCGACTGTCAAGAGTTCCATTGGACTACAACGGTCGGGATCCGACGTGTTCGGAGGCCGTTGTAGTGACGGCAGTCGACTGCCAAGGGAGGCAGTCGACTGGTGGCGGCCAACGGGAAGAAAACAGCCCTCTCTATAAAAAGGGAGGGTGTAAGCCTTTGAGAGCTAATGCTTATGCTCTAAGTAATCTTCCTAGTGCCCCACAAGCTCTAAACTCTTCTTACTCGCTTTTACTCCATTCTATTTGTAAGAAGAGTGATCTTGATTGTAAAGGTTACCTCCACCTAGCTTGGTGCAAAGGAGAGACCATTTAGTGGATTGGTTTAGCGGAGTGATTCACCGAGGACGAATCGGGGACCGTGGATTAGCGGCGTAGCCGTGAACCATGTTACATTCTTTGTTAGCGGTTGTTTTCTTGTATTTCTATTTGCTTGTCTTTATTAGTCTTCCGCTTGCGATAATTAGTTTTGTAGACGAGCAAATACCGGCATCCAAACGAAAAGGGCTATTCACCCCCCTCTAGCCGACCGTACCGATCCCCTACAATACAAATACTGCTTATCAGTGTTCAAGTCTAGTTTCTATCCCATCAGTCGACTGCTGATGACAGCAGTCGACTGATCGCGAGGGTTTTGGACACAAAATGTTAGAGAGTCGACTGCTCGCTTCAGGCACTCGACTGTTAGCTCCATAAGTCGATTGATGGGCATGATGAGTCGACTGATGTGAGACCCGTTGGTTGGAATCCAACGTGGAAGAAGCCATTGCGAGGCAACGGCTACAGCAGCAGTCGACTGATCGAGACATCAGTCGACTACTCAAGGCCCAACGGGAAGAATAACTTCTTCCCTATAAGAAGGGGCCTTGGGTGACTTGGGATGGTTAATGCTTAACCTCTAAACATCTCCCAAGTGCCCAATAAGATTTTCCTCCTCTTCCTTGTGTTTAATTTCATCTTATTATAAGAGGAGAGATTCTTGTAAAAAAGGTTACCTCCACCTAGCTTTGTGTAAAGGAGAGATTAGTGGATTGGTTAAGGAGTGATTCACCTTGGAAAGAATCGGGTCGTGGACTAGCGGCAAGGGTCATGAACCACGTTACATCCTCGTGTTTGCGTTTGCCTTCTTTTATCTTGTGCATTTGCTTAATTGTTTTAGTATTTCCATTGTGCTAACTCTAATTGTAGACAATTAAGCGATCAAGATCCACCATCAACGAAAGAGGGCTATTCACCCCCTCTAGCTGGCTACAGATCGACCCATAAGAAAAACGTGTTGTCGAGAAGGAGTTGTTGTTAGTGTCGTGCACATAACACAAGATCATTGAGCTCACCCGTGGAGTAGGAACCCTAAGGTTCCGAACCACGTATATCGTGTGTATTTGTGTATGCTTGTGCATATTTGTATATCTTGTTAGTATTATTATTGTTATTCCACTGCGCTAACAAGATTGTAGACGCAAGAATGAATGAATTCCATCGTACATGTGATTGGGGATATTCACCCCCCTCTAGCCGGCCACCGATGTTCCAACAGGGGAGTGGCACTAGTAGCAGAAAAAGGAAAGAAGAAGAAGAAGGAGACTCCACCACCTTCCTCATCCGATGAATTCTCTTCCTCCATGGATAGCAATGAGGAGGCTTACACGGTAAGGAAGGTAAGGCGTGCACTTAAAAGTTTTAGATTTAACAAGTCTAATGATAGGGGAAGAAGGCAAAGGAGGAAAATCATATGCTACAATTGCCAAGGAGAGGGGCACATAAGGGATGATTGTCCCCTCTTGAACAAGAGTAAAGAAGAAAGGAAGAAGCATGACAAGAAGAAAGAAGGGAAGAAGAAAGAAGAAAAGAAGAAGGAGAAGAAGTTAAAGCCCCACAACCTTAAAGCGGTGACATGAGATGATCCATCATCCTCATTGGAAGAAGAAGAAGCCTTCACAAGCCTTGCCCTAATAGCAATAGAAGATTTGGACACCTCCTCCTCCGAGCAAGAAGAAAGAAGTTGTTGGATCGAGCGGATCGCTGGAGGCGGGGTGAATAGCGATAAAAGCTTTTCGTCGAATTCGTTTCAAACAACAAGTAAATGCAGCGGAAAGATAAAATGAACACAATAGGATTTTACTTGGTTCGTAGCCTACGACTACTACTTTAAGGCCCTAGTGGTCCTTTGTTGATGCAATCAACCCAGGTTGACTCGAGTTTGACTCGAGCAGTATTTTGATGATAGACAAAACTTATGACATGGGATTGTCATAGGAAAGTCCAACATGGAGTTGACATGGAAAATCCAAGCATGGAGCTTGGTGAGAAATGCATTGCGAAGCCGTGCGCTTGGTGCATTTGGGAAGTCTTGAGGATTTGTCAAGTTCACTAGACTCGGGGTCCTTGAGTCGGTGAAGGATAACATTGCGAAGCCGTGCGCTTGATGCATCCGAGGGACCGCCGGACAAGGAGTGAATGGAGTGAGGCCCAAGGGAAGCAGACTTCTAGGGCAAGAGACGAGAAGGATGGCG